>CADEBF010000006.1:0-2400000 GCA_902825475.1 Hypomontagnella monticulosa
TTCTGTTTATTTATAGCTATTTTATTTAATTAATTATAAATATGCGATTTTGTTGATTTTGTATGAGAAATGGGTGGTCCCCATTAAGGTGGTTCGAGTGACGGTGCTTTGACTTATCTTTTCATAATAATAATATTTAACTATATATATATAATATTTTTATAATTTATTATCTAAAATATTATATATGTAAAAAAAAAAGCCTCTTATATTTTTAAACTAAAAATAATTAAAATAATCTTTTAAATATAAATTATAATAAAATCGATATGTATAAAACGAATGAGATTAATATAAGGGAGATAAATTAGAGGGGGGGGGTTAATGATAATAATAATATTAAAATTAAAAATATTAAAAAAAACATTAATAAAAAAAAACAAATCATTATTATTTATAATAAAAAAATTAAAAAAAATAAGGAAATATTTAATATTTAAAATTTAAATAAAATTATTATGTTAAAAATAAAATCTTATTTTATTACATTTTAATTAATTAGAAAAAATTCCTTTTTTAAATATTATTATTTAAAAAATAAATTAATAATAAATAAGAAATAAAAGCCTTTCAATTATTAAATTTATTTTTATTATATTTAAATTATAATATATTATAATATTAAATAAAAAATGATACTATTTATAAATTAATTTTCTTTTTTATTTATAAATTATTTTATAAATTACTATTCTTATCACTTATACTTAATTAACTGCCGCTTCCATTTAATTAATATAACTTATATATATAAGAATGATTTTATTTTTAACCTTAAAATTTACTATATAAATATAATGATTAATATAATTTATATAATGAAAATATATTATATTATTATATAATTAAAAAGTTATTTATAAAGCTTATAATAACCTTCTTTATTTATTTTTTAATTAAGTGGTTAAATAAATTACTAGCTGGTTAATTAATAATTAAATAAATAAGCTAATTTATTAATTAATTAATTATTTAATTATTATGTTAATTTTACTTAATATTTAAAGTTATCCATGTATATGTTTATATATAATTACTTAATAAGTAAGTAGGGATATATGATTCCTTATATTAATAAAACCATAATGATATTATTTAATCATAAGTGGTGAAAAAAGTAATTTATATAATAATTTATAAAAAAAAAAAAAAATTAAACTTAAAATAATATCATTTTAAATGAAATCTTAAAATTATTAATATTATTTATAACATAAAAAAATTTATTTATTATATCTTTTAATTACTACTTTTAATAAATAATTTCCTCATTTTATTTCATAAGTATATTATATAAAATAAAATCTATTAAATATAATTAAAGATTAATAAATAAAAATACAATTAAAAGTTAAATTTATTAAAAAACCTAAATATTTAAAATTTTTAATTTAAATATTTATTAACTTATTACTTTTAAATTACATATATAAAATGCCAGTTTATATTAATCATAACATCTTTTATAAATCATAATATAAACATTATTAACTATAAAATTAACATAAAATATTATAATAATATAACTTATTATTATAATTATATATTCATATAATAACTTTTTAATAACTTTTTATAAACCTAATAATCTTAATTTTAATCTTTTATAAATCCTTAAGTACCTCGGGTAAATGTATATTAATTAGTTTTTATTTTTTAATCTGATTTTCTTTCGATATCTTTTTAAACTTCTTAATAAAATAGCTTTAATCGAATAAAATAATAGCTTTAAAACAAATAAAACCCTTATAAACTTAAATATATAACTTTATATATAAGATTATAATTATAAAACTTAAAAAATTTTTATTACTATTAATTTAATTAATTATTAATATATATTATTTTATTTCTATTATTTTAATTAAAACATTTAAACATTAAGTTAAAATATAATAATTAATATTAAATATTTATAAAAAATTTAATATTAATATTATTATCTTAATTCTTAAAGTTAACAGCCTTAATATAATATTATAATATAAGTTGTAAGAAAGTGGTTTAAAAAGTTAATATAAATATTTTATAATAATAAAATTAAAATAATACTTATAACCATTATTATAATAACAAGAACTTTTATTTTAAATAATTAAAATATATGTGATAAGGTAGTAAAATAATATAATAAAAATGGATTTTATTTATATTATGAAATAAATAAATAAAAAAAGAGATATTAAGTGAAATATAAAATAATAAAAATAACGTTTTATAAAGTTTAAAAAAATAAACTATATATTAAAAAAAATAATTAATCGAAAGTTATAAATTATATAAATATTAAAAAGAACTTAATATATTATATAATTTACTTATTAAAATTAAGATGATTTTTATAAAATAAAATCATATATAAAATATATTATATAAATAATCCTTTTATATTATTATAATATCTTATATTATTATCATTAAAAATCTTTTTTATTTCCTGGCCTTTTATAATTTATCCTTTTATTATTATCATTATAGCTATGATGGTGTTAATTCCTTATCGAAACAATCTTTAAATTACTTAAACATATAAATTCTTTTTATTAGATTATTTAATTAACTTTATGTTATAATATTAAATATAATAATACCAACCATCTCATTTTTTATATACTTTTAATAACTTTTATTTAAATAAAAAATCTTATTATATATAAAATACTGTCATTAATGTTTTAAATAGAATTCTTTTTTATTATTTTAATAATAACCCCTTTTATTTTTTTTAAAACATTAATTTTTATTTTCTTTTATCTTTTTAATTATTTTACACTTAAAACATTTTAATATTTTTAAATAATATTTGCTATGTGTTTTATATATGATTTTATACTTATTACAATTTTTATCACATAAATATATTTAATTATAAATGAAATAATAAGTTTAATACCTTAAATAATACTTTTTATTTCACCGGCAATTTCCTTTCTTTTTCTCATTTAATAAATAATAATAAATTATATTAAATTTAAGATAACCCCCCATTTTAATAAAGTAAAATAAGTAGATTAAAAAAATAAAGTTATAAAAATAAGACTTAATTAAAAATATAAGCGAAAAAAATGAAAAGGATTAATATATCTCTGGATGCTTTTTTAAATTTTATAAAATAAAAGAAATAAAAAAAAAAAAAAGCTCTTAAAATATATAAATAAAAAACACTTAAATAAAAATATTTATTAATAACAATCTTATGTTTTAAATTAAACAACCGTTCACTTTTAATAAGTATAATAAAAGTCTTAATAAATTTAAACTAATGCTTTTTATAATTAAAAAGATAATATTATATATCATTTTTTTTAATTTTATTTACATTTTATTTATTTATATATTTTCATTAAATAAAATAAGAAATTAAATTCTTATGTATTAAAATTTAATAAAAGCCTCATGATCCCGCATTATTTATTATGATTAAATAAAACCTACTTATTTAATATTACATTTATTATTAATATGATCATAATATAATATATATGATATTAAATAAATATATTAAACGTTGTAATTTATTAATTTTAAATTATATAATAATTAGCTTTCATGTTTAAAAAGCCATCATTTTAAAGTATAAATTAATGATTAAAATGTATTAACTTTACTTTAATTTTTTACTTAATTTTTATATATTATTTTAATTTTATTTTTAACTTAACTTTTATTTATAATTTTATAAGCTGTTTTTTAAATGTTATAAGTTGTAGCCGTATATAATAAATAAGTATATTATAAGTATAAATTTCTTATAATTAAGTTAAAAAGCATTTTAATTTTTTTTAATTTTTTATTTTTAAATTTTAACTTGACAGTTTTCTTAAGGTTTTATTCTCTTATAATTTCCTTTTTATTATAGTTTTTTTAAAACTTAGATATTTATAACCAGGCTGGTAGGAAAAGAAAGATGATTACTGGTGTAAACTACGTAAAATCTTAGTTTAAAATGTTAATTATATAAATAGCGTTTTTATTAAATATTTTAACCATAATATTTTAGAAAAAAAAATTATTATAATTTAAATAATATAACATATCATCATTATTAAATACATGATTTATAACTTATATGTACCGAACCATTTTAATTATTTTATAATAAAATAAAATGCTATTATCATATATATATTTATTTTTTTATTTATTTAATTATTCGGATAATAAGTTTATTAATAATAAAACGTTAAAATATCTCATTATATCTTTATTATTATTAAGAAAATAAATATTTATAATCTTAAATATATCATTTATTAACATTTTTTATTTAATATTTAATATTTTATTTAATTTATTTATAATTTTTATAAGTTATGTATAAAACCTTATCATGTTAAAATATATTAAAAGCTATTATATATAATTTAAAATATCTTATATATTATATAATTTTTAACTTAAAATGCGATATTATAAGATATAAAGATTATTTAAAAGATTATTACTATTATTATTTACATTATAATAAACCACGATAAATATTTTAATAAAAATATAACTCATAAAAAAACGGAGCATTATCATTTTATATTAAAAATCTTTAAAGTTTTAATATAAAATGTGGAAAATGTAATCTTTTATAAGTAGATTTAACTAATTATATTCTTACGTTTTAACTTTTTAAAACATATACTTTTTTAAATTAATAAAATTAAGTTTAAAATATAATTTATATACTTTTATAATTCTTTTTATATTTAAAACATAAATATTAATAATTTAATTATTAGCTTTTCCTTTTATACATTTAATAATAAAGTTATAAAAAAAATAATTTAATTATAAAAAATAATATAATTATAAAACTTTATTTTTATATATATTAAAAAATTCATGGTTGTTGTAGTAATTAATTAATATTATAAATTCATCATTTATATCACTTTTATACTTAAATTTATTAAAAGATTTATCATTTATATCATTTTTATATTTAAGTTTTAAATATTTATTATTTATACCGTTATTATACTTAAACTTATTAAAGGTTTTATTATTTATATTATTTTTATGTTTAAGTTAATTAAGAGACTGGAAATTAATTGTTATAATAAATGATATAATTACTTAAAATCTTTTAAAAGTTAAGCGTTTAAAAAATAACACTTAAAAAAATTAAAATAATATAAGATTTTTTTTTATATTTAAACGTTATAAATTACATTAAAAAAAGTTATGTATATGTAAGTAAACATTTAATTTTAATAAGTATATCTACCTTACATAAATATATATACTTAATAAAGTTTACTTAAAAATGTTTAAAAATTAAAGTTTTAATTATTAAAAAAGTTAATATGATATTAATTAATAATATCAGCCAACCATGATGTTTATAATATTTTATTTTACACGGTTTAAGTATTAATTAATTTAATTGTTATTTAAAACTTTAAATTTAATTTAAAATAAGTATATTTAAAAGTAAAAATCATATTTTAATTATAAGTTAAATTAAATATTAAATTAAAACTTACTTAACATTAAAAATGCTTAAGTATTTAAGTGATTAATTAATTTCGGTTAATTTTTAATTCATTTTAATCGAAATTATCTACTTACTTAAATACTTAAATATACCGACTTTATATAATACATAATAATTATAATAATATTAAATAATAATATTAAACTTTTATATACACTTTTATATTTACATTTACAATTAATAATATTTAATAAATCTATAATAATATCCTTTACTTTTTTAAAATACTTTAAATCCATTTATTATTAAATTAACCATTAAGTTATTATAATTATTAAAATATACCTTTTAATATAATATCGAATCTCCACTTACGCTACTATTAAAAACATACCTTTACATGAAGTACATAAATATATTTAAATGTATTTCGAGACATATATTTTTATTTTATATATTTTAAATTAAATCGAATAATAAAAGACTACTTAAACGTCTTAAATATTATATTATATCTTACATAAATAAAAAGCCATCTCCGGTAGTTATAAAAGCTTAAAAGTTTTACCATTTATTATTTATTTAAATAATAAAACTTTATTTTATTATTTAATAACATAAAACCATTTATATAATTAATTTATTAATTTAAAAATTTATTATTAAAAAAACATTACTTTATTTTTTAATTAATTAAGGAAACTTTTTTTTATTTAAATTAAATATTAAATATTTTTAAAAGTAAAATAATAATTTTTATAAATTTAAGTATACTTTTTATATAATTAAATTATTTTATCTTTTACATTTTATACCATTTAAATATATCTTCATTTATTATATATAATTAATATGTTTTAATATTAAACATCTTTTATAATCAACTCTTTTAATTAATTATCATTTTATTTAAAAACTTTTTAAAATGCTTTTAACATTTTTAAAAAATAAGCTTATAATAAAACGACTTAAGAAATATTTTAAACATATTATTTATAATTTATTTTAATAATTTTACCATTTTAATAATATATATTTTAAAAAGCTTTTTTTAATTACATATAACTTTTAAACATAAGTTCTTATTATATTATAAGGTCACTTTCTTAAGATCCTTAAATGATATTAAATCATTAATTAAATAAAAAATACCTTACTTATTAATTAATCTTATAAATTTCCTTAATTAATTAACTATTATTTTAAATTTACTTATTATATTTAATAACATTTCGTTTATATTAATTTTTTAACCAACTTATACTATACTTATACTATTATATTAACATTTTTTTTATGGTTTTATTAATGATAATTTTATTATTATAATATTAATACGTAAATCTCATTTACTGATCATTTACCATTTTTAAACCTTTTTTAAAAAGCCAACATCAATTAATTTTCTTATAACTTTAAAAAAGTAAAAAACATTTAATAAACTTTACTTTTATTAAATAATCTTACTTTTTTCCAATTAACTTTTTATTACTAACAATTAATTTTAAAATCATTAAAACATACATTAACAATCGCTTTTAATCATTAAAGCATATATTAATAATTACTTTTATAACCACTTTTACTTATTTAATTAATAAGTATTTATTAATAATCAAACCATTTTTAAAAAGATTTTATCCTTTTTTTTTTATATACTTACATTATCCCTTTTAATTTTATTTAAATAATTAAACATAAATAATCCCACATCATTAAAATTACTAAATTTTTAATAAAATATTTTAATCTTATTTAAATATAAAAACTACCGAAAAAAAATACTAAATTAATATTAAATTTCACTTTTACTTTTAATAATCTCACATTAAACCTAAAGATAATAATAAAAATAATAAAAAATTTAAAATTAAAACATAAATATAACTTTAAATAAAATATTAACTTTTATTACTTTAAAAAAACATTATAAATAACATTAAAATTCATTAATACTTATTTTAAAAATAAAATTATTTTCTCTCTTAATCCGAATATTTAACTTATATTAACGTTAACTACTATTAATAATATTTTAAACAAATTTAATACTATTATTAAAAACGAAATTTTATCTTAAATTTTAAAATTAAAACATACTCCTTTTTTATTATTAAAACATACTCCTTTTTTATTACTTAAACCTCTTATTTTTTCTTTATCAACTAAAATTAAACCTTCACCTATTAAGTTATAAACAACTACATAAATACCATTTAACTTAAAAAATTAATTATTACCATTAAATATTAATTTATTTATTATTTAACTACTTACATTAAATTTTAAATAATCATTAAAATTAATATCTTAACATTTAATAAAATTAATACTTATTCCTCTACCATTTATCCTACGCTAACCACTTTTAATAAAAGCCACATTTATTTAATAAATTTAATTCATTAATCCATTAAATATAAACATTTATACTTAACCTTTTAAAATCTATATTTAAATTAAATTAATAATTAAAATACTTACTTATAAAAATAAACAATCATTTTTATTATAATCGATTATTAATTAAATCATTAATAAACTATTAACATTAAGAACCACATTAATTATTAAAGTTAATGTAATTACATAAATTAATAAAATCCGGTTTATTTTTAACACTTTTACTTAAATAATAATGTTTATAACTATTATTAACTAAGCTATATAAATTAAATTAACTTAAGTTATTAATCATTTAAAACTTAAAACATTTAAACTTAAAAACACAATGGTCATAATAAGTTAATTTAAGTCGGGTAGCTCATTAAAATCGGTAACAACTTAAACCAACTTAAATATATCGATTAAATCTAAAACCACTTAAATTAAAATAAACTCATTTAAATCTAAATTAATTAAAACTTTTTTATATTTAAAAATAAAAATAAAGCTAAAGATTTAACACCATTTAAAAAAGATCCCACTAACAATAATAATAATAACTTTAAAAACATATTAAATGCCGATAATAACAATAAAACTATTAACATTAACACCGATAGCGATAAAAACAACCTTAACTCATTTAACAATGCCTCATCAAGTAATCCTTTTAATAATAAATAATAATTTAAGAATTATTATCATACTCATTAATAACAACATAATAATAAGCCATTAAATAACTTACCACTTATAACTTATTAAAAAAAAATTAATATTTATAATATTATTATAAAAATTATTAAATTTTTTAATACTTTTAATATTATTAAAATGATAAATAATATTATTAATAACATTAAAGCTTAAGTAAAATTAATTAAATAATAAGCTAATAATAATAATTAACACTTAACAGATATTAGATTTTTTTACTTAAATATTATTATATTTAAAAAAGCTAATAATATCATACATTTTAATTAAAAAATATACATTAAAAATGTTAATTTATTTATTAAAAAGATTTAAATAATTATAATTAATAAATCTTATATTAAAAAAATTTAAAAACACTTTTATTAATTTTACCGAAGCCACGTATAAGATTAATAAATTAATATTCTTTTAAAATAATAATAAAACTCTTATATAAATAATCTTAAAACTTATTTACTTAAGCTTTATAAGATATTTTACATTTTTTTTTAAAAAACATTAAAAAGAATAAAATAAATTTATACTTAAAATAATTATTTAAAAAATATTAATATTTAAGTTTAAGTTATAAACATTATTTAATATTATTAAAATTTTAATATAAATAATATTTCTTAATATTTTAATTAAATTTATATTAATTTAAACATTAAGTTTTAAACTTACACTTTTAAACCCACACCACCCATAATAATAAAAAAATACTTAATTATATTATATTAACGCTAATAAATATGATACCATTTCTTATTAAATTAAAGATTAAAAGACTTATCCATTACGATTTAAAATATTAATTAAGTAATGTTATTAATTAAAACATAACTTAAATTAATCATAATAAACTATTAATTAAATAACTTTAACACCATTATATATTTAAATAATATAAATATTAACTATTAATAAAATAATTATTAAAACAACTAACATGATTATAATTATAATAATCATGGTAATTATAATAAAGATAAAAATTACTAAAGTGATGATCAACATTATAATAATTAACATAATAATAATTAACACAACAATAATTAATATAATAATAATTAACATAATAATAATTAACATGATGATTATAATAATCATTTTCATTTATATAATGATAATTAAAAATATAATTAATATCACTTTTAAAATCTTAACCTTCATTATTTTAATTATAAACCTCACCAACATATTTAACACCATTAAGTTAAATAAGATTATAAAAACAATCACAATTATTTTATTAATAATTTAAAAATTAATAAAAAAAATAAAAACATTAAAAAGATTAAAGTTAAATTAAAATTTAAAAGATATAAATTTCATAAAAAATATTTAAAAAATAATTTAAATAATTAATAAACTTATTTCACTTACATTAAACATTAATATAATAATAATCTTTATAAATAAACTTATAAAAAATATAGTTAAATATTTAATAATAAATTAAATTATATAACACATATATACATTAATAAATATACTTCATTTAAACTAAAAAATAATAATTAATAAAAAAAAGACGAATAAATTATTAATAATTTAATTATAAATATATTTAATAATTAAATTAAAATTAATTATGAAAATATTTAAAAATCCGATAATTAAATTAAAATTAATTATGAAAGTATTTAAGAAGTTAATAATTAAATTAAAATAAATTATAAAAATATTTATGAAAGAAGAATTGTTTTTAAAGCTTATAAACATATTAAAACTCAATTAATTAAAAAACTTATTAATAAAATAATAAAATATATCTTTTTAATAATATTAATAATTAATACTTACGATAAACAATCGATTATATATTATAATATGAGAGTTTTTAATTAGATAATAAATCGTTAATGGTTAAAAAAATTTACGGATAATATTAAAATAATTACTTAATTAAAATTAATGATAATTAAAAGTATTATCGGATTAATATAAATAATAAATAAAGTAAAATTTACGTTACACATTTTAATTAAGCCACATTTTAAAAACCACTAAATATTAATCATTTAAACGAAAACTTAAATTTTTAAATATAAATTAACACTTAACTTACTACTTAAAATAAATTTTTATTTATAACATAAAATAATAATTAATTATCTTAAAAAAATAATAACTATAAGTAATTTTTTAAATGAAATCATATCGATTAAAGTTATTAAGATTTAATAAAACTTACAACGAAAAATCATTATTATTATATAAATAATAATGCTTACAAATTCAATAATACCGATATTAATTAAGGGCGACCTTAAATCTGCAGTACGTCCATCCCTAGATCTGCAGTATTTCCTAAAGCGGTAGGCGGTGGGCGGAAATCCGGCGCTAATACCTCACCAAACGGCTAAGATAGCCAAATCTCACTTCAACCTGAATAACTTTAGCATTTCTACGTTTCAGACTTAATAATTTGCATAGCTGGAATCAGCTCAATTCAGCGATCATATTGATATATGTTTCATGTCTTGCATCCCTGATTTGGACTGGCTATCCAAGGGAGTATGCCCATATCCTGATTTTCAAAAACGACTAAGTCCCCCGTATGGGCGCTGAGCCTCAGCTATCGATAGCCAGCGCCAGCCAGCGCCAGCCAGAGCCAGCCAGCGCCAGCCAGCGCCAGCCAGCCAGGACTTCAACCAGCGATAGCCAGCTTAATTCTAGGATGCAGGCTTTGAGACCTATATTACTAGAATCGCTGAATTGAGAGCTTTTAAATGATGTAAATTATCAATTGACGTCATCTAAGATAGTAGAGTTATTTGGGTTGAAGCTGAGATTCAGCTATCTAGGTGGTTCGGTGAGGTAGGCGCCCGGCAAAACCGCTGACCGCCTGCTTTTTCCGGATTTTACTGCAGATTTAGGGAAGGTCATACTGCAGATCTAGGGTCGCCCTTAATTAAATACATAAATCTTTTATAAGGATAAAACTTCGAATTTATAACTACACACTAAGATATCTTACATGATATTATTAACTTTAAAATATTAAAAAATATCACTTATATTAATAACACATTAAAACTAATAATTATTTAAATTAAAATAAGATTTAAAATATTATTTAACATAAAATAATTAAAATATAAAGATTACGTTACAATTACTTAAAAAAAAGCAAATATAATTTAAATTATATTCTTAATTAATAATAAAAATATTAATAAAATAAATTTCTTTTTAATAAATTTTAATCTTACTACTCTAATAATAAATATATTAAATTTTAAAGATATAACACCCGATAAAATTTAATTAATTTTTAATAAGAAAGGATTAAAACTTAAAAATTTAAATCTATTATTTTTAAAAATAAAAAAACCAAATAAATTACCATACATTATCATTAAGGAAGATATTTAAATTTATAATTTTAATCTTTAATTTATTAAAAGGATATAAAAAATAACTAAGGCATTAAATATTTAATAAGATTTAAATATTATTAAAATTTTTAATAACGAGAAGATATGCATTGATTTTATAAATAACTGATAAGAAAAATATAAGGCTAATATAATTTACTTATTTAATATTAAAGATTATTAATTATTAAATAAAATCTTTAATAGATTATATAAGTAAAGAAAAATGAAATAAATAAAAAAACTAATATTATTTAAAGCCTTTTATTTTATATTTTAATAGATAATTAAAGATAAACAAAAAGATAAAATTATAATTAATTTATAAACATTAAATAAATATATTACACCAGATATCTATTTATTATCATATTAAAAATATATAATAATTAAATTATAAGGAAATAAATATTATAATTATATTGATAATTTAGCATTTTTCCACTAATTATTAATGATTAATAAATATTACTATTAAATAATGATTATGTTTTTAAAAGGATTTAAGATATATAAGATCACACCCATAAATTTTTAAAATTTACCAATAATTAATTAATAATTTATAAATAAACATTTATTACCATTTAAAGATTTTATAACAGCATATATTAACAATATATATATATTTAATAAAATAAAAGAAAACTATAAGAATTATTTTTATTAAATTTTCAAAAAATTTATTAAAATAAGATTAACCTTAAATCTTAAAAAATCATTTTTAACTTATCCATTAATTAAACTATTTAAATTTATTATTAATAATAAAGATATTTTAATTCTTAAAGATCATATTATTATAATTAAAAAAATTAAAATATTTATGATATTAATTAATTTAAAAATTTATATAAGTTTAATAGGATTTTTAAGGAAATATATCTTATATTATTAATAAAAGATTAAATTATTATAGGATTAAAAGATTTAAATGTTAATTAAAGGATGAAAGAAGAAAAAGATTCTTATAATAGCTATTATTTAAAAGAAATATATATTAAGACGATAATTTAAGCTAACGTTAACGGAGAGAAAATCTTTTAAAATTATTTAAAAAGATTTGATATAACCAATAATCTTTTTATATTAAGATCTAAATTATTAAACTTTTATTAACATTAATATTTTAAAGTAATAAGATTTTAGTATTATAATTTTCCATTTAAATTATTTATAAAATAAGATTAATATCCTTATTAATATCATTTATTTAATTATATTTTTATTAAAGATATTTATAAAAATAAAGTTTAAGTATAAAATAATAAAACTTAAAATAGGAGGTTTATATTAAATATACAAGCAAATTAAGGTTTAATTTTAATTTTATATAAAATTAATTATAATATTAATTAATTATAATATAATAAAAGGAATAATTAATTAGATTTTTTTAAAAATTATGGATTTTAATAAAATAAATGATAAATTAATAGTCTTTTTTATTTAGTTATTTTAGTTTAATCTAAATATTTATTATATATTAAAAATATTAAACTTAATATTAAACATATTATCGCGTTTAATAACATTTAATTTTTAAAAGGATATTAATAAAAAGAATAATATGATTAAATTTATATTAAAAGATATGTTAAATAATTATATCTATTATTTAATAAAAGTTTTTATTAATGAAGGTTTTAAAATTTAAATTATTAATGGTTATGATTAAAATAAAAGGTTTAATCATATAGAAAAAATATTAATGGAAGTTAAGAAAAATAAAAAGGATATAATAAAATGGTATTAATATAAATTAATTAAAAGTTTAATATATTATGTTAATAATATCAGAAGATATTAATTTATAATATCTTTTAATTATGTTAAGGAAATATTAAATATAATTTATAATAAAAAATATTATTTTAATATTAATTATATGATATAAGATTTAGAAGATATTTATATCTAAAATTTAATTAAAAAAATATAAGAATATAAGAAATTTTATTTTAATTATTAAGAAATTTAAATGGATAAGTTTAAACTTAATGATAAGCTGATATTAATTAATTTAATGAGCTAATTATTTTATATAATAGCATAAGACTTTATTATCAGATTATCATTAATATTATTAAAAAAAAACATATAAACTATTAAAAGGTTTATAATTTTTAATATATTAATAATTATTATTTATAAATTTAATAAAAAGATTATTATTATATTAAGTTATATTAAATATAAGGTATATTATTAAGTAAAATTAACTTTATAAGCATTTTAATTATATGATTAGGGAATATTAGTTAAAGCCATTTTAAATTATAATTTAAAGTTTATATTAAAATTATAATAAATAATTTTTTATTATTTGGTAATTAAGTTAATGATGTTAATAAATTATTATGCTTAAATTAATAAATAAATTAAATAATAAAATTAAGAAATTAAATTAACGATTTAATATCATATTATGACATTTAATGAATCATAAGATTTAATTATTTTTATTTTATAATATAATATTAATAATTTTAAATTAATAGTAATTAATTGTTTATTAAATAAGATTATATATAATTTTAAATCTTATTTTATCATTTTAATAATAAAGGTTCCTTATAAATCAATTAATTATAATATGATTAAATGATTTTATTAAAAAAAAGCAAAGGTTATTATTAATTTTATAATAGTAGATGTTAAGATGAAATATAATTTTAAGTATAAATTAATATAATTTTATATTAATGATATTATTTATTTAAAATTATATAAAAGATATACTTTATTAAGTAAACCTTTTAAAAAGTGGTTTATATAATAAGCAGGATTATTATTTATTATTAAATATATTAATGATTTAACATATAAATTTAATATTCCAGATAATTAATGAATTTATAAGGTTATATTAATTGTTTAATTATATTAAGTTCCATAAAATAAAGACTTTTATAACCATTAATTATTATAAGCAGGTAAAATAATAATTAAAAATAATATAAATAAATAAGTTTCTTATAAAATTAAAAAACTGATTAATAAATGGATTAATAATTAAAAGATATTAATATTAGAATATTTGGTACATTAAAAGTCATATGCGTTAATATATGACTAATGGTACCTTAAAAAGTTATTAATTTAAAACGCCACCGAATTAATTGACAGATACTAAGTAGAGGATACCTTGCTCGTTAATTAATCTCGTAGATTTCCTTAATTAATCAATTATTACTTTAAATTCATTTATTATAATTCTCGTAAACTTAAATAAGGATTAAATCATTCGATAAGTTTAAATGTTTATTTAAAATAATTTTAATGTAAATATTTTTAATATTTATAATTAATTATTTTAAATTATAAAACTTAATAAATGAATTAAGCTAGTTGTTTAATTTAATAATAATAATAAACGAGGCATGAAACATGCCGCTTATAAAATAATTTTTATTTTTTACTAATATATTTATTACATTTTAATTTTAATGCTTAATAAGTATACACATAATCGAATCATTTAATTAAAATCGTTTAAATAAGCTTAATGTAATGATTTTTAAATTAATTTTAAAGATATTTATGGTTTAAAAATCATTATTTTTAACCTTATAAATAAATTTAATTTTAATAATATACAACCGGAATTAATTATTTAAGATATTTTATTTAAATAAAAAAGTCATTGTTTTTAACAACAGCTTTTATTTTAATTAAAAAGTTAAATACATTTTTCTTAACTTTATATTTTACGTTTTAAAAAAATTAAAATAAAATGGTGAGATCGGCTTAAATCTTTTTTAAACGTAAAAACATTTTATTTTTAATAAAGAAAAAGTTTTTAATAAAAGCTTCCTTAAGCTTATAAAATAAATATTATTTTATATATTAATTAATTAATAATATAATTTAATATAAAAATTAAATAAAATTTTTAAAAGTGGTTTAAACCATGATGTTATAAGTGTTTAAATATAAAAATTCGAAAAAATATATCATGTTATTCATTTATTTTAAATAATATTTCGATATTATAATAATTAACGAATTAATCGAAATTAAATGGCTTATTAAAGTTATTATCGATTTTATTTTTAAAGAAAAGTTTTTCTTAACGCATTACATTTTCGAGCGTTTAATTAAAAGATGTGTAGTAATAAAATAACCATGGTTAATGTATATTTTATTGCTTTTAAATATAATTAATTAATTAAGTATATTTTAAGAAGGAAATTAATTTATTTTTATCATTATACTAATAATCTTATTAAAAGCTTTAATTTTATAAATATTATTTAAATAAATAAAATTTTTTATGTTAATATTTATTAAAATAACTTATATGATTAAAGTTTTTTCTTAATAAATATATTTAAATGTTAAGTTTTCGATAACTTTAACGACATACTTGTTTTTTTTTTTTAAAGGATTAAAAGATGTTAAAAAGCTTATATAAGCTAAGATTTAAAAATCTAAGACCCTTCACTTTTAAAACTATAATATTTAATAAAAATTAAGCATTTATATTATAAATAACTATTAAATAAATTTTAAATTAAAGTTATATAAATAAAATAAATAATTTTATAAAAAAATGGCTTAATAAAAAAAATAAGCTGGCATTTATAATAAAAAAAAGTTATAAATTTACCGTTAAAATTTTTACTTTTAATAATAAACTTTTCTTTAAAGATAAAAATTTCATAATTTTAATTATAATTTAAAATTATAATTTAAGTTTAATAAAAGATTTCTTTAATTTATAAGGGGTTATATATAATTTTAAATGACTTAATGTTTTAATAAAATATCTTAATTTAAAATAAAAATAAATTTATTTTAATAATATTTAATACTTTAAGCTTATAATTTAAAAATAATTTAAAGTTATAGTTTTATTAAAGTAAAATGGTGTACGATTAATAGTTTATCTTATAATTAATTAAATAAATATACAATAAATAATAAATATATATACTAACATATTATTAAAAGTTTATGTAAGTTAAACCAGACATTAAGTTAAGCTTTTTTAATAATAAGTCCCTTATAAAGATTAATTTAAAAAAAGTAATAACATTTAAAAAATAATTAATTAATAATTTAAATTCTTTTTTTCTTATTAACTTAAATTTTAATATAAAAATATTTAATGTAAGATTTATTAAGAATAATATAAATAAAATAAGTTATATTAAACTTAAAGTTAAAATATAATATATAAAAAATGCCGAACATTTAAAAATTACTTAATATAATATTATAAACATTTTATTTTTATTTAATATTAATAAATAATATATAAACAAAATTTAATTAAATAAGATTTTATTTATATAAAAATTAAAAATTCATTTTTATCTTTTTATTAATGTGTTTTTATACTTATTATAAATAAGCATTTATTTAATTATTAAAAGATTAAAAGTAATAAAATAATTATAATATATATTTATAAGTTATAAATTTATTTAAAGTATAAAAGTTTCACGTAAAGCAACTACTTTAAATATCATTAGAAAATGAAAATTAATATTACTTTAAAATAAAAGATAATTATAACATAATTTTTAATATTAAACTTAAAATAAACAAATCATAACATTTATATTTAATATTTTTAATTATTTTTATTATAATTAAAACCTTTAAAATTATTATAAAAGGAATTATATACTTAAAATTAATAAAAAGTTATAATATTAATAATAAGTTTTTAATTTATTATATTATAATTAATTAATAAAATTCACTACCGCATTAAAACATCAGCTTAAATTAAATATAATTAATATATTTTAAGCTTTTAAACCTTAAAAAAAGCTTTATTATAAATAATTATTTTTTATAACTTAAAAAGCCTATTATATTTATTAAATTAAATGAATAAATATGTATATAATAATTTTAAAATTAAACTTTATATTTTCATATAATAAATATTCATGAAAAATCTTTTCCAGATTATTTTATCATCTTAAATCTTTTATGTTATTTATATATAATTTTATACATAATAAATATTAACATTATATTCTAATCATTTATAATTAAACATTTTTATTTCATTAATTAAAATAATAAAAATCATTAAAAGTATTATAAAAATAATCTTAATAGTTTTAATTAAAGAACTACAGCTATTTTATCGATAATTCTCATTAAAATTTAATATAAATAATTTAGATTTATAACTTTTAATTTTATTTAAATCTCCTCCTTTTAATAATTTTAAATAAAAACTTTATTTATAAATTTCTATTTATTTAATAATAAATGATTTATAAATATATATTTATATTACTTTTTTTACTTATTTTAAAATTCTTAAACTTTCCCTCTTTTTTTTTATTTATGATAATAATAATATTTGTTTTTTTATGATTACCATAAATTATCACCATTATTATTATTATTAATTCATTATTTCACCTTTTTTTAATCTTAAATAATATGACCTTTTTAAATTAAAAACATATTATAAATATTTCTTATGTATTTTAATATAAAAAATATTATTATAACTTATTAAAAGCATGTTTAAGATGTAATTAATATAACACGTTAAACTTTAAAAAAAAATATAAAAGTTAATATTAAATTAACATAAACGCGATAATTAATTAATGACATATACCAGGATATATTTATTATAATAAAACTTATTATATATATATTTTCTCTCTTTAACATCATTTTTCTTAATATTATTTTCTTATAATTTCATTTTATCATTTTATATTATATTCGTTATATTTTAATAATATAATTACTAGTTAATTAAACCAAGTTATTCGTTTATTATTATTATGGTTTTATTATATTATACCTTATTTTTATTTATTTTTTTATCATTATCCACTTTACCTTATCAGTTAATTTTAATTAAAAAATAAAAGGATATTAATAATATAATAGATTTTATTAAACCTTTTTAACTTATCATTAAAAGCTTTTTAGTATATATGTAAATGTTAAAAGAGTTTATTAAAAATAAAAGCATAAAAAAAGATAATATTAAATAAAATATCATTAATGCTTTCGTGGGATTAACCATTTTTTATTATACTTAAAGCATTTAAAAGATTTAATATTAAAAGGTATTTATTATAAAGTAATTTAATGTATAAATAATAACTTTTTATTATATTTAAAGTAATGTTAAAAAAGTTTATTTAAATATTATTATAATTATGATTTTTATTATTTAATTATCTCTTATTTAATAATAAAGTAAAACATAAATATCATAATAAAAGCTGAAACTAATAATTTTTATATTAAATTAATCATAAAATATCATTACCATCATTAATAATAAAAATAACGATGAAAAAGGTGATTTAAAAATGATATATAACATTTAACTATTAATAAAAATAAAAGATAAAAAAAAAGTGATCTTAACTTTAATTTATTTAAATAAAAAAAGTAAAAACCACATGTTTTTTATTAACACCGTAGCTTATAACGTTAAGTAAGGTAGTAAGTATTAAATTAAATCCTTTTAATATAATTATCATATGTTATTAAAAATCTATAACTATAAAATATATTCTTTTATACTTATTTAAAAATATAAAAGAAATAATCTTTATAATTTATAAATTAAAACTTAAAGTTATTATAAAATATATTCTTTTATGTTAATTATTATCAATTTATTTCCTTATTTTAACCCTCATTTAATTCGATATTTATTCTCATTTACCACTTTAATTTAATAACATTTTTATTATATAATTTTTTTTTAAATCTTTAAAATTTTTAAGGTATAATATATTAATTAACATTAAATATAATATTAAAAGATATAAAAGCATTATATTATTCTTATAAAAAATATAATATATAAATATAAATATATGTTAAATATAAGTACTATTTCTATCATATATTTCTTTATTAATAAAGTTTTATATTTCGTAGATTATTATTAGTTTTAAATATATATATAATTATATTATAAGATTATATTATAAGATCATATTATAAAATTAATTAAAGTTTAATATTATTAAATAATTATAAATATTATATAAAATAATTAATTATTATTTTATTATTATAAATATATAACTTTATATTTATAAATTTTCTAATTATAATTAATATCATGTGATAAATAAAAATTTAACGGTTAAATCCCGAAGACCTACTTATATTTAATAAATATCCTTATTAAATACTTTTTATAAACTTAATAAATGATTAATTTATATTTTATAAGGGAGAATATATATTATTTAACTTATGTTTTATTATATTTAATAAAAAAACAACGACATATAAACATTATTTAATTTAATTAACACATTTATAAAAACATAACATAACCGATAAATAATTTTAAATGTTATAATTAAATATTTAACAAGCGTTTTAACAAGCGTTTTAATAAATGTTTTAATAAGTTTTAATAAAACTTTAATAAATACTTTAAAATTTATATATAATAAATAAAAAAAATAAATCGTATTAAATAAATATAAATAAATTTAATTATATTTATAATATTTAATTATTTATAATTTAAAAAAGATTTTTTATATTTTATATATTATATTTAATAAATTAAAAATAAGTTTTAAATTTAAATTTAAAAGTTAAAAATAAATTCGAAATTTAAAAATACGACCGGAAATAAATTCGAAATCCGAAAATACGACCGGAAATAAATTTAAAATCCGAAACTACGATTAAAATTAAAAAATCCGCGACGCGGATTTTAAATTAATGTATTTATTATAAATTATTTTTAATTATTTAATATTTTTTTAATCATTTATATAAACTTATTTCTATTTTATAAATATCTTATAAAATTAAGTTTAATGAAAAAAAAATGGTTAATAATTAATATAATATTATTAAAATAATTATATAAGAAAAAAAAGATTATAAATATATAATAAATTTATAATAAATAAAAATAATTTTATTAATATAATAATAAAAATAAATTTAAATAAAATATTTAAGATATTTATTAATAATAACTTAATTATTTTAAAATTATAAAATTAAATAAAAAGAAAAAATTAATTTTAAAAATATTTATAAATAAATATTAATAATAAAAATAATAAAATATAAAAGTTTTTTATATACCTCCGGCATTATTATTAATAATATTATTAACAGTATTATTAATATCACTTTTAATAACATACCCGTTACTTTTACCGGCAGTAATTTTATTATTAATTTTATTATCATTTTTTTTATCACTTTATATTTTATCATTAGTTAATTTAAAAGAATTATGTTAAATATCATTATTATTATCTTTTAAAAATATAAAAAATTAAAAATCATTAATAATTACTTATTAATCTCTTATATTAATTTTTTTAAAATCATAACATTAAAAAGTTTATAAAAAAAATTAATATTTAATATATTTAAGTTATTATAATAAATTATTTATTTATTGTAATTTAAAAAAGTATTAATATAACCATTTATATTAATATAACTTTTAAATTCTTAATTTATTATTTAATATAAAAGATTTTATTATTTTTATTTTAATGTTTTATTTTTATAATAGCATTTTTTTTATGATTTAAATTTATATATTATTAAAAATATTATGTAAAAAATCTTATAAAAATTTTATTATATTTTAATATAAAATAAATAAGAATGATATTTTATTAATAAGATCGGAAAAATAATTTATTATATAAAAACTTAAATTTTATTTATAAATAATTATAATAATTATAATAATCGTGATAATATTAAAAGGCATTTTTTTATAAGTTTTTTTAACTTTTATATATCGAATGTATTTATTATTTATATTTATAATAAATTAATTAAATAATAATAATAATTTAAAATAATAATATACCATTTTTTTTCCTTTTATAATATTTATTATTTTTATCACTTTTATATTATTTTTAAAATTTATAATAATATTAATGGTATGATTTATTTATAAAGATTAAGTTTTAAGATATATTTTTTAATATAAGGATTTACTTACATTTATAAAATACCTTAATGGTTTATTATTATTTTTATCATTTATTATTAAATAAAAAATCATTATTATTATTATTTATTATAATATATAAATATATATTAAAAAAAAATATAAATTTAAAAACATTTTACATAAATAATTAATTATATTTATATACATTTTTTAAATTAATATATTATAAAAGTAATTATTTTATAAGTTAATTTATAAATAATAATATTATAAAAAGATAATAAAAGTTTTAATAAATAATAATATATTATAAATAACTTTAATTATTTTTATAAAAGAAATTTATAAAATAAAATAATAACATTATTATTTATAAATGTTAACAACTATTAATAATTAATTAAAATAAATAATACATAACTTATTAAAAAAATATTAATATTAAAATATTATTAAATGCATTATATTTTATTATTTATTTAACTTTTTTTTACATAATTTTATTTATTTTATAAAACATGATTTCCTTATATAATTTATAAATAAAAAAATAAATTAATATATATTATTATTAATTTATTTATTATCCACCCGTAATTACTTATTATTTTATAATTATATATTATATTACATAATATATGTGATTAAACTTTATTTACTAATAATATATTTTATATTTTTATAATATAATAAGTAATTTATAATTTATATTTTAATATATAAATGATTATAAATATATAAAATTATAAAAATATTAATAAAAATATATAAATTTTAATAAAATAATAATAAATATTTAAAATATAATTTTATATGAAAATTTTATTTTAAATATATTTATAATAATTAATTATATAATATAATTTTTTATAATTTTTAAATAATTTATTTAATTTTATATAAATTAATTTCGTGATATTTTAATTTTTTATATTATGTTTTTTTTTTCGTTAACGTACGATAATTATAAACGTCTTATAAATTTAAATGTAACATCATATTATAACCCGCTTTCGAAATAACCATATTTTAAAATTATGTACATATAACTTTTAAATTAATAAAAATATATGCATTAAAAGTTGATGAGTTTTAATGGAAAAAGGGTGTCCCAGCGGGTGTATCTCCCGGGACCACGTGACCCATGGTATGTCGTCTCCGCCAGACTAACGGGGCCCGCTCGGGGTGCAGCATCTGAAGTAGAAGAACTTGTGCCGAGTCCTTGTCTATTAGTTCCAAAACCCTAGCGCGTGCACTTTCAAGGGTCTCCCCACTTTGTTGGATCGGATCGACTCTCCACTCCCTGAAAAGGCCCGCGATTGCGGCGACAAACTCGACCTGGGAGAACTTCTTTCCGGGGCAGGAGCGCTCTCCTTCAGACCATGGGATGAAGACTCCCCGTTGCAGACTTATCACCTCTTCATCAAAGCTATTCAAGCTGTTCAAGGACTTCTTGATCCAACGAGACGGCCTCCAGGCTAGCGCGTCGGGACCCCAGTACTTCGGATGGGTGTGAATGGCAGCATAACTAGGAATCACCATTGTATCCGGAGGGATGGTGATGGTATTCTCGCCAACTTTGATTATCTGGGCGCGCTTTTCTGTCCATTTAGCAACAGGCACAGGGGTGTAGAGTCTGACAGTCTCCATCAAGACAGCCGTGCATCTCTTGAGCCGTGGAAAATCGGTATTATAATTCCAGTCATTCGGCTGTCTGTCACCTAAGACATGATGTAACTCCTCGCATAGCCAATCCTGAACTATGGGATTAGCTGCCAAGAACATGATAGCAAATGTGAGAGTATGAGCTGTGGTGTCATGACCCGCGAAGTTGAAGACGAATACGTTTCCGTAAATCTCCTTCTCAGTTAAGCCCTCGGAAGTTAGAGATTCCTCGTGGGAGGCCCTAACTAAAGAGGCCATGAGGTTACTGTCGGTTGATCGCTTGTCTGAAAAGGTACGTTTTTCGTCCTCGTAGACTTTGGTCATGTAGTCCTGGAACGAGATACACGCTTGGTAAACTCTTTGAAGCCTGCGCGGAAGCCATGGCTTTGAAAGAAATTTGGTGCCTAAAGCCATTATGAGAACACAGTTATCCAGGACCACCTTCAGAGATTCGTTATAACTGGTTTCCGTGTTGGTTGTGGATTTCTCATCGTGTCCCTGGAACTTGTATGACTTCCCAAACCCGGCTCTGGACAGTACATGGAGAGAGAATGTACGGGTATCGTCAGCAAGGCTTTTGACCGATTCCTTAGATCCCCAGTAGCGGAGCATGTCATGAGCCAATGATACGCTCTCAGACCAGACGATTTCATTGTTTTGCTCGTTGAAGCAAGTCGCTATGATCTTCCGCTGCTGTTTCCACCTGTATCCTTCGACCTGTCCAAATGTCAAACTCAAGACTAATGACTAGTAGTGTTGAAATTGGTCATACCGTTGTCAAATTGGAACCAAAGATATTTAGCATCTCTAACGAAGTCGGTCGTCATTAGTATCCACAATTTTAGATATGACTGAATCTGAAAATGAGACCTACCATAGATTTGCAAGGGGCGCGGAAAATCTGACCTTCTCCGAAAGACATCCATCAAGGCTTCGGGGTTGCACAAGTAGAGCCAATTCTTTTCGGGAGTCACCTGCATGTAAACATCACCCATCTCGAGATGTGACCGATGCCTATCTTCAACTTCCCAACCTCTCCAGTTGTACCTAGTGAAGTTCCCATTTCCAAAGGGGAGCTTCTTGAAAAGGGAAAGGACTTTTCTATCAACAACCATCCAAAATGGGTTCCCATGGCTAATGGGAATGACGCGAATGGGGACGCCAACCTTTCGCGCCTCAATGTAATTGCGAAACAAGCAAATCCACGAATAGGCGATCCAAGCGGTGGTAGATGATAAAAAGATAACGAGGAGTAATTGAAAAACAGACATGACAGCCGACAGCAAGGCGTACGAAGACGACGGGATTGGAAGCCTTGTGGAGGATGGGACCGAAGGGGATCTGCTCGGGGATCGTTCAAGTCGACATTGACGAAACACTCCCCTTATTCGGTTAGGTAGGTATATAGTACGGTAGAACATATATTGCATATATGCATTAATTACCAAGGTACCTAGGCGGTACTTTAGGTACATTAAAAAAGCCAAGCCAGCCTGCAGTTAGGCGTTGGAAGAGATATCACATCAATGTAACGCAACCGCAAAATTTTGCTACTAACAACAAGTCGTACTCAGAATCCATTGGGTCACCTTGGGAAAGCGAAATTGTATGAGATCATTAACCTATGGCAAGCCTACATATAGTTCTCAAAGAGGGTGCGGTGATATTGGACATTACTACGATAGGTGGCCGTTCGGTTCCAGGGCCTCACGTTGGTCATTCATCAATTCATAAATCGAAAGATTTCTGGCCAGCTAGATTGTCCTTGGATATAGATAAGCTGACAGATCACATCTAGACCGGCTGATCGACTGATCTATGTGATGTGCAGACCGAACATAGCCATAAGCTAAGTAGCCAACAAGAAGGACATCCAGCGTCCAAAATCAACTACTTGTAACTACCTAACCTACTGACAGCCTGACATGATTCCATATTTACAGCCAACTATCATTCCAGGTTCAGACAGCTGCACGCGGCAATATGCATTTCCAACAAGCCGCACCAGAGGTGCTCGAGAGCGCCTGTCTACTTCAGCCCCTAAATGCTGGAACCTTTCAAGTCCGGAAGTCATTCTATTTTAAACTCGCAACGTTACTCCTGATATTGGCTATTGTTACTCTCGTGGAGGCAGAAATGACACGGAGTTCACCCTTGGTAATCTGTAAGCTTCTTATAAATATTTACCTAGGTACCTACCTCTTATGCTAGACATCTACGCAGGCTGACTTCATAGGTGTCTCCATCGGCTCGATTGCTGTGTGCCTAATAGTACGTATTCGATAGAAAGATACCCACGAGAAAGCCATGAACTAAACTCCATCAGTGGCGACGGTCGGCAACATCTACCTACATAGTCTTGTGATTGGTTGACCGTCAGCACAGAATCAATTCGTGCCATATCCTACCTGCCTAGATACCTATCAAATCAAATACTGAATCTCTATCTCCGCATTGTATCAGGTGTGCCCTTGCCTTGTTAACACTACTCGTCATGTATGTTCATGTGCTGGAGCTCGACTCTTCTAGTGCTAATGGCGATACATAATAACTACGTGCAGTCCTCATAAAATCGTAAAGAAATTCCCTTTACTCGCAGGAAAATCATCGCGCAACTCCAAATCTCGAGCAGCATTCTAATTCTCTCCTCGTGTATGCTGCTCTGGAATGAAATCCAACGCTGCACAGCTTCATTTCTGCGCTTCAACCCGAGAGATATCAAGCCGCCGACTCTGTATTGACGAGGTAGAAAACGAGTATGGGCCTGACCCACTGTCGGGGACGCGAGTATACTCTAAGCGTTCATCATTTGCGAAAGTGGACATAGCATGGAGGTCCACCTGGCCCTGAGGCTTGTTTTTCCGGCTCATCATGTTTTTGTACGTCTCTGAAATAGAAAAATGGGGTTTGGGGTTATGGTTAGACCCTGAGAAGAGACGGGGAAATGCGGATAGACAAGAGATTATGATAGCTAGCGGTGTTAGACTAGTTCTTGTCAACATCATGTAATCATGTTTGACTTACCAACGCATTGCTCAACACTACTCCAAAGATAGAGCCATGTTGTATCAGGTTGCCCAGATAAGCCAACATTGACTACTACCCGAACGATTGAAATTACCATGGTAACAATAACAAGGGAGAAGATTCCCATCAAGGCAAGCTTCTTCCCCCACTGTATTCGAACATTCCAGATCAAGGTAACAGGTATGATCATAACTAAGAAGTTGTCATTAGCAAAGCGTCTAAAGCATACTTAGAGGTGAAACAAGATGATCTTACTTAGAAAGTCACTCAGGACATCAATCGCGCAGTTGGCCTTGAAGGTAACAAAACTATAGTTGACATAATAATCGGAGTTGCACTCTGCGACAATCTCGGCTAGGGGACGGGCTAGACATTTATACTGTATATCGCCAATGCAGGCGAAATACGTCGCCAGTGTAAAGAATAGAACCGGCCACCAGATGTACTTCTGCGTGCTGATGTTATGGCCAAGTCGCCTGAAGAAGACGAGAAAGGATAACTTGACGGACCATAGCCCGGTATAAAAGAAGAGCAAAACAATCAAGTGGCCGGTATAGTATCTTTCCGTATTTATGACATAGTCAGGCGGTGGCGGCCATATTCTCCCACTAACGACATGCATGAAGTCATACATGAAAGTAGAGACGACTTGCCATAGAATAGCCGTGAAGAGGGCCAGGAACCAAGAGAACAGAACGAGTCCATCATCCCAGAAGAGGCGACGGGAAGACTTCAGCCGAGAATAAAGTCGGATAACTAGGAAGATGAGAGAAACTGCCGCTCCTCCCCAAATAGTGCCCTAGGTCATGTTAGTGAGTTGTGATAGTTTGAGATAGCCTCGTATCGTACCAAGAATGTCATTTGGGGAACATGGGGAGGCGGTGCCAAGGGGTACGGACTCGTTGAATTTGACATCGTAAAAGATAACCCAGTAGTTTTGATGACCGACATCAATTCCAGGACTTAATTGGAGTTCACGTTTGTAATGGTGGAAAATCCGTCAGTTCACGGGGTTCCCTGGCGTTCTTAAGACCCCTTTAGACCGTACTCGTAGAGATGCCTCTTGGGCTTCGGGTAGCACGACCAGGGTTTGGAAATTATTCCATTAGTTTTTTAGTTAATTAATCATTCCTTAGTTAATACAGTTTTATTCCGGCTGAAGCCGGAATAAAAAAATTAGTTTTAATCCGTAATTTTACATTATTTTTTTAGTTCATTCCTTAGTTAGTTTTTAGTAACTAAAAACTAATTTTTAAAAATAGATTTTAATATTTTTAAAAAAAAAATTCGAAAAAACTTCGAAAAAAATTCGAAAAAATTAAAAATAACGAATATTAAAATTCGGAAAAAATACTTTAATATTATTTATATATTAAAATAATTATTTCCATTTTTGTTTTAATTTTCCGAGGTTTTTCCGAATTTTTCCGAATTTTTTTCGACTTTTTTTTACGTTTTTTATTTTTAATTAATTTAAAAAATTAGTTTTTTAGTTAATTATTCATTCCTTAGTTAATACTAGTTTATTTTTATTCCGGGAAAATTCTTTTTATTTTAGTTTAGTTTTATTCCGGTTTTTAGAAATTATTTTTATTCCGAGGGTGGACTGAACTAATAACTAAATTTCCAAACCCTGAGCACGACGCATGCGAACTACAGCTAACCTGATAACTGATAATCTATAAAGCTTCACCCTATGGAGTGGAGGTATGGAGCTTAAGGTGGTAATATTCTTAGAGCTGGATAAGTCGGTATTGGTAGGTACATAACGAAAACGTTCCCGACCTATAGGTCGACCTATATGAAAGGGCTAACATGGAAGTCATAGGGCATTAGCCAAGATTAGGACTGTGACTCTACCTACACCCTACATATGATTGGGGGCATATATTTATTAAAAATATGCATGTTGGTTTTGTCTCTTCGAACCTTTCCGGCACTGCGCTGTTCGCATGCTACTTCCTAAAGTAGATGAAATCTCTGTATTTGCAAGCCATTTCTATTGCAATATGGGGACAAATGATACCATATCGATGTTGCATACGTACATTTTACCTCGTACGAAGCCGAAGCATTGTTTTCGCATTGCCCGTTTCACTTATCAGGACGCAGCCCGTGGAGGGTATGAAGAGGTAGAGCTACGGCCATACAGTAGTTAGCCGAAGATATCGATATTTCTAGCAAATAACACTACTTAGTACATAGCTATTTTGAGAAAATGTAACTGTTGCTGCAGCTCATCCCCACCTACCCTGACGCATCCGTCATATCAACAACGACATCCATACTCTTAAGCGGTCCTGTGATCCCTAGCGCAGGGGTTGTGTCATTAAGGCGTGGAAATGGGGGTTTCTTGCATCTATCTGTTGTGACATCCGCCAGTTTCATGTTAAATCGGTGAAATAGGATGGCAACAAACCCGTAAACCTCTTCTTTGGCGAGTACGCGCCCAGGACAGTAGGTTAAACCCCCACCGAAAGGCCTGAATGAAGAATGACGAGCCAAGGATTTCTTCTTGAGAAACCTTGTCGCTTCAAACTCTCTTACATTCGAACCCCACACGTCCTCATTAGTATGAAGCTGACGGGACGGAATTAAGATTGAACTGCCGGGCAGGAGATCTTTACCCCCAATCGTTGTTCTTTCCAAGACAACGCGACTAACCATTGCGCCACCATTGAGACGTAAAGCTTCATTGAATATCGCTTCTAAATTGGGACAATTCGCGCAGAGGAACTTGATGTCCAGCTTTCCTGATTTCCAAGCGGCTTCAGTCTCCTGCCTCACAAGTTCCTTAATCTCATCGTCATATAGCAGATAGGCCATGACCCAAAATGATATATTATATTCGTTTGAATTTGCCCTGATGAAAATCGCTTAGCCTAGTCCTTAGATTGAGTATACATGGGGATGTCCTTGGTCACGCCGTGTACTTACGCCCAGAATATCATGAGAATTACTGACGCACGAGCTTCCATATCGATTCCAACAATCTCTTGTGCGGATATTATGCTCTTGATGGACCAGGACTGCTCGGTCCTCTGGTCCTCTGGCAGTTGGATGAAAGTCCTTAAGGCATCCATGATCCTTCTACGTGGTTCTGTAACGTAGCGGCCGAAAACATCAGGGAATCGAAAAAAGACCATCCAAGCATAGTCATTGAAGCTTAGCATGTAGTCGACTATTCGAGGTTCGATATTATGTAAATGACTACCAAACATCGACCTGGTGGCGGCATCTACCATTGCAACCCGGCAGAGCGAATAGAGCGAGATTCGCCTACACGATCCTTGGACGGAAGATGTGCAATGATCAAGTTGGTTCCATTGCAGAGATTTATGTGACGCACCTAGAAATCCCCTGCATATGTCGTCCATCTTTTCGCCCGGGAGGAGCTGCTTCTTATAGATGTCTTCGGTCAAGTGAATGAAATTCATTTGTTGTGGATTTACAGGGTTATTGGGTATATAGCACCAGTCGCCGGGCTGGGGATTGTGCCATGCTCGTTTGATGGCATCTGCGCCGAATCCGAAGTGTTCGAGGAGTTCATTAAGGTGGCCGTCGAACTTCAATGCGATATTGTCTCGGTACGCGGATGCCACATCAGTAGGAGATGTAATGATATACAATCTCTTACCGAGCAGTTGAATCGTGAAAACTTCGTGCGTGCGCCCTGTGTAATCTCTATAAGAGGTCAGGATCATATTGTTGCACTAAGATAATCTAATCACTAGGGATGGAAAGGGCGTATACAAGCCACGCTCCAAGAGCTTATCAGAGTTGCCAAAGAACGCAAAGGTGTGTCCTAGATACTTGTGAGTATAGCACAACGCGCAATTCTAGCCAGCAGTACCTAGAACTGAGCTCTTATCAGCAGCATGATCACTGTATCGAGGCAATGTACATATGATGAGGTCAAGTTTCTCACAAGGAATCCAGTAGGGCAACTCCTTTGGCTGTCGAGGCCATACCCATGGTTTGACCGTAAACATCCACAACCGCCATGACAGTAATAGCGCGGAGGCACAGAGAAACACCAGGCTCCAAGGAGAGATAACCCCCAAGACGGTGAAGTATCCCCATGCAACGCTTCGGAATGACGCTCCGATCATTCTTGTAGGACAAAGGAATCGGAGTAGGGCTGCGTATGAGACAAGGCAGACAATATCAGTGAAGCTCTCTGCCAATAAAGTGCGAATTGTGGACTAGAATTATCTAGAAACTGAAGGTTCCTCAGTCCTCCTGAATGCAAGAAGGTCATAGGAGCTTAAGTATCGATCTGCAAGTCGGTCCTTTTAATACTACCTGATGTTGAGTAGGCAGAAGATAAGTAAATGGAGTACGTATCCTGCTAATATCTTCGGGGTAATGTTGTTTTGCATATCTGGTACTAGGTATGGTTAGTACCTCCATTATCAGCTTACACGTACTAACAACAGAAGAGCCTTCAACGATACTTGTAAGTCCAGACCCCATGGCGTATAATCATGATCCATAGGCGGGTTTGATATCAACCGGCCATTTCAAACCCACGTGTTGGTTGGCACAGGTAAGAACCTGGTAATCATGCGTATCATAAACAGTTACACAAAACGTACCTAGGTGGCTGTGCGTAGCCTGCCTTAGGTAGGATTTTAGGATCTTGGCATCGATTCATTCGATCATCGCAGGCTTTGGAGCTTCATTGTGACCCCGAACCAACATACACCAGCACTTCAGAGGCGTAGCATGCTACGTAGGATCGAGGTGGTTTATCAAAAGCCTGTGTGTTTGGAGCCAACCTCGCTTTCCATAAGGAGGCAAATAGCGCATGAAACACTCTGATTGCCGGTGTTTTCAAAGGCGGGAGAGTTGGGCTGGGTGCATCTTATTCAGGTGAGGCTCGTGTAAACGGTGACATTCCAATAGCAATAGATTTAGATCTCTCCTAGACAGAAAGTAAGAGAGGATCGCTTGGTAGCGGAGAGCCATAAGAGACACGTAGATAAAAGTGATGAAATTGATGAATTAAGTACATATATATCTTAGGACGTCGTTGTAAAGTGAGGATAGTTTCCGCTAGATTTGTAGAGCCTCAATAGGGCTTAAGGCTTAAAATCTGACAGAGACTACTAGCGCGGCTAGCGACAGTAGCGCCTGCAAGCTGTACTTAACACAGGTCTATATTTACCTAGGTAGCGACACAATTCTTGAAGGTACCTTAAATACTATGTAGTATCGATATCGATACTAGGTACATACCTCTTATATGTATTCCTTAATACCATTTTATTGCATCCGGACATTATTTCCCAAGACGAGCACATTTTATTAACTAAAGCAGTGGGATACATAATATGTTTAGCCATGTTAGCATTTTAAATTGTACGGCAATTATGCCTTTCAATCATTAGAATAGCTTCAAAAGCTATCCATTTCTCTCTCCCATTCCTTAAGCTTTGAAAATCCACGAATGCTTCACTAGACTCTAGAATCATGGCTGAAAACATCGAAGGCCAACCACCTCCGGCGGCTAAGGACGAGTATCTTCGTTCTTGGAGACTCGTGGTCGTTATTGGGTCCCTATGCCTCGGCATATTCCTGCTCGGTTTGGACATGAACATCATCGGTGTCGCGATACCGCGTATCACGACCGACTTCAAATCACTCGAAGACATCGCTTGGTATGGATCTGCCTACTTATTGACTATAACAGCGTTCCAGCCCTTCTTCGGCAGCTTGTACAAATATTTCAACGCTAAGATGGTCTACTTGGTCTCCCTCGTGCTCTTTGAAGGTAAACCTCACGCCATACCCTGCCCCCTAGACATGACCTGTTCGTAGCTGATCGCGATAGTGGGCTCCGTCGTCTGCGCTTCTGCTCGCTCCTCCTCCGTCCTTATCTTCGGTCGCGCGTTCTTGGGCTTCGGCGCCGCCGGCCTCCTCCAAGGAGCTCTCGCCATCATCGGATATGCCGTTCGCCTGGATAAGGTTCCTCTTTTCCAAGGCGTCGTCGTCAGCTCGCTAGGTATCAGCGTTTGCGTCGGCCCCGTGCTTGGGGGGGTTCTGACAGATTACACGACATGGAGTAAGAAGAAATATCCCCCAACTCAAGCCTTGGCCGTCCCAAGCTGACCTTCTATAGGATGGTGTTTTTGGATGTGCGATAACTCTTTAAACTTGACAAACTTGAGAATATTCCTGACTATTCCCTAGCAATGTCCCCATAGGAGGATTTGTGGTCGCCACAATCCTTCTCTTCGTCCGAATCAGGCAGTCTTCAAACCAAGTCGATAGAAGCCTCCCTTTGAAAACGAAGCTCAGCCACTTAGACTTTCTAGGGACTGTTTTGTTCCTCGGTGCAGTCTGTTGTGTACTCCTTGTGCTGCAATGGGGTGGGCAAACATATCCCTGGAGTGATTCAAAATGCATCGGTTTGTTCGTTGGGTTTGGGTTGTTGACCGTGATGTTTTGCGTCTGGCAGTGGTATCGAGGTGACCGCGCAATTATCCCCTTCCGAATTCTTCGTAAACGTTCCATATGGATGGGCGCATTGGTTCTGTGCTTCCTTGGAATGTCAAGCTTGGTCGTAAGTGCTCCTTGCCAGATGTATCCAAAGTGCTCGAAATAACGCTTATACCTTCAACACTTCCTTAGTATGCGTATTATCTCCCAATTTACTTCCAGTCAGTTCAAGGTGTATCCACTACCCAGAGTGGAGTTCGATTCATCGCGCTCGTCCTGCCCCAGATAGTCGGTCTTGTCATAGTTGGCGGCATTGTCTCCCAATGGGGATACTATGTAAGTTATCTAGGAACCCGCCTGAAGGGTCTGTTAGCTAATATTCCAAGGTTCCATATATGATATTAGGTGTCGTAGTCACAATCATTGGTGCTGGACTCCTCACGATGATTGGTATTTCGACGCCTACGGTCGAATGGGCGGCATACATGGTCATCAATGGATTAGGCATCGGTATGGCCCAGCAGCTTCCATATACAGCGCTACAAGCAGTATTGGAGTACGTTTACTGTTCACCTCCTACGCACGCATTGCTGACTAGTACTACCTATAGCCCCATTGACGTCGCAACCGGTAACGGCATGTGTTCCTACCCTACCTTTTTCACCTGGCCACTAACTTCCAATAGCAATTGCCGTATTTTCTTACCAACTCGGAGGGTTTGTCTACTTCTCCTCCCCCTCTTAAAGTAAAAGCTTACACTGACATTACATTTGCAGAGCTATCGGTGTTGCTATCGGCCAGAATCTCCTGCTAAACAAACTCCGCATCACCGTACCCAAACACACTAGTTTAGTTTCTCCGTTAGATGTCATCGCCGTGGGTGGTACGGGACTTGCCCAGATTGCGCCTACGCCTGAAGTTCTTTATGATCTCCGTATGGCATACTCCGAGGCGATCCGCGATACGTTTATCCTGGCGCTTGCAGCAGCCTGTTTTGCCTTTCCAGCTTCTTGTGGAATGGAGCGTCTCAACATTAAACATATCTCCCAGGAACGACTCAGCAAACAGAATGAGAGTGACGGCAGCGAGCACCAGGGCTCAAGCAAGGAGATGGAGCCGATAGTCACCAATAGATGTCTTGATCAGGACCCAGAGTCTAACGTGGTAGGATGATATCGCAATGGAGTGTACTTGGCCGGGAGGAATCTCTGCTCTTTCATACGTCATAGGTAATAAGCTTTCCCCCTGGGATATTCCCCCATTAAACTCTCAAGGACACTGTATTAAGGATTTCATACAGTCTGGTTAAGAAATTTACCATATCGGTAATGGGGTTTTTTTTGAAAAGCCTTTTTTGCATGAAAATGCGTTTTTTTTTTTCGTGAAAGTCATTTTTTATAATAAAAATAAATGAAAAGTTCTTTTAAAAGCTCTCACATAAGAGATTTTAAAAGTTAAGCCGTCTCATTTCTGTATTTTTACAGTTTACTATGATGGTAAAAAAGGCCGATTGAATAAGGAGGTGGCTGGTGACGAAGGTGGCTAGTGGCTGAGGAGGAAGATGGAAAGGGGTACCGAACCAAAGGCGTAGTAGACAGGGCATGGAGGTGTCAATTTCAGTGTCAACGAGATGATTAATTTGGACTCTGCATTTGAGGGTCAGCACATCCATTCCGTCTAATTACCTTCTAAGTATACCTACAGACACCCTCTCGTGCTCGGAAAATGAATCAGGCTTGACTGAAAGCCATTTTAACATAATTCAGCGTTACCTATCTATTTCAACCAAGACGGAATCTACATAGACAACCTAGGACGGGAACTCGAGTCTAGCAAGTGCAATAATGCGTGAACGGATCGCCGGCCCCAAGCTCACACGACGGTTTCGATCCATCCGAACAAGTGTAGTCGCTATAATCTTCTTTCCTGATACAATTCGACTTCGGCGGAGGCTCATTAACAGTTGGTTGACTGCTAGTCGTTGTTGTTGTTGTCGGCTGGTCAATAGTCGAAGGTGGTCTCCATCGCTTGACATCATATGTTCAAGTTAGTAGTGGCTATAATATCGATCCGCGTAAATGTTGTTGGAGATATATGTTGATACCTTAATGGTAAATACAACCTTTCTGACTTGTCCCTAAGGCTCCTGTAGTCTACGTGTATATCCATACCTAGTACTCAAGAATCTATTCGCTAGTCTTCAATACGGGTACGTACATATTGTCTACCTAAGTAAGTAGGTAGGGATGTATGGCGGCAGCTGCCGTGTTGGTGGCTTAGCTCTTCGTTTATAGGTGGAGAAATGAACCTATCACCGCCTGAGCCAGTACCAAAAGCAAACGCTCTTAAAGCCACTCGAGCCACATGTTTCGTCAAATATGATCTTTCAATAAAAATTTGACCACCGCAAAGCACTGCAACGTTATACAAAAAAAGTAGAAGCCTAAATACCTACCTATCTAGTAGGTAATTTGCATCTGTTTGTGGCAAACGATTGCTTGGGCTATCGGGACTGGAGCGGAAGGGACGGGCTATGATGCATTTTTCCAGAGCCATTCAAAGTCGAATAAGTGTCAAAAGCCCGAGTGCCAATCAAACAATACATCTCTCGAAATTGACAGAGCATAGGTACCTAGTACTTCTAGGACGGACCCTTGTGGTTACCAGATGCCAGAGCCTCAGCAATACTTGCTGCACAGACACAAGAATTCACTTCTCCCCTTTCATATCCTGATGTCTGGGCAACCATACAACTTGAATTCCCAAAACTTGCAATACACACAGTTCCATTATATCTTTTCAATAACTTGTCACCACGCTTTGAACCCCATCACTGTGTTCACCACAATCATTTTAGATCAGTGTAAGGATGGATCCTCTTCGGGCTGTCTTCTACCACTTGGTGTTGCCGACGCAGATACCCGGGGAACAGGATTCAGATCTCGAGTTGGTCTCTTGTGATGTACTTGGGCGTATGATACGAGCTTGCAAGTCCGCCGGTAGCATGGTAGACTTAGCTTGGTCCAACTCGTTTCGTTCCGTCCAGGCCTCTCTTGAGACTTGCTTAGCTTTAAACACAGGGCAGCTAGATAGCGCAGCCCTATTGAAGTACTTTCGCGATCTCCTACCTAATCAAATGCTCATTTTACATGTCGTGGAGCAGAATGCTGCCTTGCTCATCCGCCGCGAGAAGGTGTAAGTGAACGGTTGTGAACACAAAGAACTTGAAATGACCGGTGCTAACTTTTCATATAGCGATGGTGACGACGTGGTTGTCTTCGAGTCGTTCGAGGCTTCCCCTGCCTCTGAAGATGTTCTTGCCGCTGGGGAGGCTCTGCGGTGGGACTTTCCTGGCCGGTGTGCCCGAGTACCTTTTGCCGAGTTCCACGATGAGCAGTTTCAGCAATGTCTCGCCGGTTTCCTTGAGCAAGCTAGCATGGAGTCTATTTACAACCTTCAGGCATCGGCAGATAAGGCGAAGGTCTCCGTGACGGAGATCCGAGACACGACCGACCCGGCGTTAGTCACACAGATGCTCATGCCGCTCCTCGAAGCGATGGGGACTCATCATCAGCCCTTCATACTCCGTAAGCGCGTTAGAGACGATGTCAACTTCCATAAAGCAGAGATACCTTGGCGGCGGCTCCCTCTTTGGTTGATCATACGCGTTGCTACACAGCGACAGCTTTACATGGCGCTTGGCAACAAAGAAGGAAGAATCGGTTACAAGGCGCTGATGTGCTTCTTATTCGCCGAGCTACTAAAGGATGCCACTGGCAAACTTAACCCGGCTACGGTTATGACGTTGCGCGCCAAGCTTTGCCGCCGTATGGCAAAACTGGAAATGGAGAAGGGGACCACGGAATCAATTCAGGCCCAGTCTCTGCTGAGTCGGATGAGCCCTGTGATTAAAGACATCGTTCAAGGCACTGCGCAGGTAGAGAATGCGTGGAAGGCGTTCAAGCGACAGACGACGCGACAAGTTGCGAAGCTTCCGTCACGCGCACCCGACCACGCACTGCGCCTCTCGCTCCCCAATAGTGGCCCATATTTGGACAGACTTCTCAGAAACCAGCTGGAGCGGCGAGACGGCATCTCGTCATTCAGCCTTCCCCAGCCACTCGACAAAGCCATCAAGGAAACTTCAGATTTTACAGATCACATTTTCCACCTTGCGGACACGGAGGAGAGCGCGGGTAATGATGAACAGACCAACCATACCATTCGTGAATATGAAGACCACTGCATCCAGCTTGCTCATCGGATAGAGGCGGCCTTGGCTGGGGTTGGGACGACGTACGACGGTAACCCCGAGCAGATGAGTGCCCTCATCCTGACCCTGTTCACACTCTGGGTTCAGTTAGATCAGGCTGCCCTGGTAGCATGCCCAATCTTGCGTGATCACCAACCCGTGTTTACTCCGCAGTTACTAGATGTACTCCAAATTCCTACACTAGTAGGAATGGGCCATCTCCGTGACATACAAGAGTACCTTTGTCGGCGCGTATCGGAAAGCCAGTACGGAAATGTATTCGACAGGTTGGACGACGAGTGCTTCGCGGCCCGGTACGTCGCCAGATCACAAGAGATGAACTCTCTCCGTGCCCGAATTCAGAACGCTTCTGATATCGCTTATGATGCCAAGGAAAGGGAATGGAAAAGGACCCGTGCCGAGTTTGACAGACACACGCAGGGGATATCCGAAAACACATGCCGCTGCACTTGGGACCAAGGAAAGCGCGATGTGCGGGGATGCACAAAGTGTTGGCACCTACGTTCCCGCAAGCGCCTGAGTATTCAGGTACAAGAAGCATACCTGCCTGCTCGCGACCCAGAAAGGGCTGTGCTGGTATTTGAGCTCGCGATCCCCCAGTACCTAGCTGCTTACCGAGATGCTACTTGGCGAATACACGAGCTAGCGTATCCAAGCAGGCCCAAGGCTTCGCTAGCACCGGAAATGAAACTATCAGACTCTGGACCTCTTAAACCATACCGCGTAGCTAATATACAAAGGGTCTCGTTGGCGTCAACGGTTAAGTGTTTTAGCCAAACACACTACAAGCTCAATACCGCTAACGTCCCGCTTTCCCGAATCCTACTTCCGCTCGCCGCGAGGTTTGAGTTGTATGATCATGGGTCTAAAAGCTGGGTTAGGGAGTATGAAAGACCATTGACATTCCAGCATATTTGCGGAGTGCATATACCTCGTGGACTCCGGGACACGGTATTGCCGGCAGTTGAGCACCCCCCTCCGGTACTCGACGGGCCATCATCCTATCAAATCCAGGCGAACCAGACAGAATGTCCGTCCCGCCTATCCATTCACGAATTCTCGGCGCATCAAAAATTGCTAGGAGGTACCGCGCGTCGTTGGCCTAATATGTTGGTAGAGATGGGCTCGTCGAACTTGAATTTGAGCAACGAGGATACTGCACGAGCATTACTTCAACTTGCTATCCAAGCGGGGCCGTCGCTACCGGGTGATACCTTACGGGAAGTCCATGTTGTTTTCAAGGAGCCAGCTTTCGTAGAACGGTTGTTAGAGGTCATCGAGAAACGTTTGTTAGCGATCCAGACGAACTGGAGAGAGCATAACTACATGGAGTTGCTCATAGCGCTTACTTTACGCGCCCTCGAGCTTTCATCTGGTATTACAAAGGACCGCACGCAGGGTCTGCTTCAATCAGCACGGGAAGCGACTTTGGTGTGGACATCCTCACTTAGAAGGGAATTCCTGGCCGCACCGGACGCTGGGGCCGCTCAGCGTATCGCCCAGTACGGTTTCTACGCTTCGCTTTTATGCCGTCGGACCTTTCAGTTCTACGTTGGGCGCCACCTAGCTATTAACGCTAGTGATCTCACAGTATGGGTCCAGGCCTCCGTGGCGTTACAAGAGAATGCACTCGGGGACATCCAGAAACTCCCACAGGCAGCGAAGAACATGCTTGTTCGCGATCTCAAGATGGCGTATCACCTACAGCCCCTTCTTAAAGTTGCAATCCGGCTTTACCCTCAATCTGTTAGCGATGGTATCTCTCGGACTTGGTCTGATACATCGGGAAATAGTGGTACGGCCTTGTCTCAGCTAACTTTCCTTCCCGAACCCCATGGTCGCTGGATTGCCGCCTTCGCGTCGAATAGGTACGAGGCGTCGCGCTACATTCAGCTAGTACATTTCAATTTCGTCGAGGGACACTTACTGGTGGACCATAAACGTCGTGGCAAGCTACCGCGTGACATTCAAGATAGTGCGGCCATAAAAGAGTTATTCGGAAACCAGCACCTGTTGACATATCCTTCATCACTGCCAGGAATGACTCACCGGCTCTCGATATCCATGAAAGGGCAAGAAGTACATTTCGGCATGCGTGATGGGGAAGTTGTCGTCCGCGCCCTTGCGGAGACGAGTCTGCTAGAGTTTGTACCCCGAGACAAATTCAAAGGTATTCCAGGCGTATTTGACCTCCCAGCGGAGTTGACGGACAAATGTGCTCACTGGGTAAATATCAACACACGATGTCTGGAAGTTCGTCGAGCCCCGGAATACTGGATAAAACGACAACGGGATTGGGAGATCGATATCCCCGGCCGCGTAGCTACTCGTGCTAATGTCAATTTGGTTGATCCCCAGTCCGATATTTTCTCCAAGGTCGCCGAAATATTTCGACATTTCGAAAGGCCGGAGATGCTAACGGTATACCAACCGCAGGCCTACAGGGGCCGGTTGATGGTAGAGTTGCGTCACATGGGATTAAGGTTTTCCGTAGAGGATGGCATGTTAGAATGCCAGCAGCTCAACGCCCAGATTGACACAGACCAAGACGCGGGTACGTGGTATGGGCTCCAGAGTAAGATCGTGCTACGCGACATTACATCTGGGAAGCGAATGATAATCATACCCCTCGGGGAGCCCGAATATAAGCGCCACGGAATGCATGTCGAGGTAAAGATAAGCGGCAAGCCCCAATACGGGAGATATAAAATCGACGACGTCCTCGGTCGGCTCTCCTGCCCTCCTGAGCCCGTATTAGTATACACGAAGGCTCTGTGCCATGCTCTCACGTCCTTCTGCATCCCGGATCCTTTAACCTGCCGAACAGGTACAGAAGAGGCTTTCTCGGTTTTGCGATCTGGCGCGGCTCAACCCTGGATCCCGTTAGAAGGCCTTGCACCATCTATTCTACAGCACATAGCATCATTGGCACCGCAGAGGGAGTACTACCCTCCGAATCTCAGACGACTTCAAAAGGTGATCTGGGACGACAACTTGACTTCTACCATCCAACACGATGGGTATGAGTCTATTGTCCGGGATATTCTGAGGAAATCCAACGACCTCAACCATTTTGCTGCAAAGAAAATGGACTATTTCCGCCTTTCGGAGATTACGCATCTTCGTCACCGCGGAGACTTACGACGACAGCTCTACGAGCGAGTGACTCAGGACACGGCTGATCACGTCACGTTTGACGATGTATACATTCCCCGTGACCGTATAGCGACCTCCAAGGCTCATCACGTCCATGAGATCGCGCGACTCGTTCTGACAGGCGCCACTTCGTTGCATTTCGGATCGAAACTAGTCACCCTTCTTGAGTCGAGCCCAGCCATTGGGGGCTTCAGCGGCGACGGCAATCTAGCAATAGGCGAGCCACTCGTTAGCCAGATCGAAGCATCCGTCTACGAGAGTTGGGGCGACTTGGTCCAATTCTGCCGTTTCGCAGATCATGATGCACCCCTGCTTTTCCGCCTCGGGTTGCTGGCATTCCATTCTAGCCCGAATATGGACCTGATCCGTTCATTCGTTGCGATTGCCTCTTGGGATAGGCTTTACAGCATTTCGCCACCTCCTTACCCCGGCTTCATCGACTTCAAGACTCGCGGCAGGCCAACTGCTAAGGTTCTAGAGGCACTTATCGCCCCAAGCTATCCCGAATTCCATGCTAGGTTCCGTCGTAGGAATGTACTGCTAGATCTAGCGAGGCGTGATTCCGAGGAGCACACAGAGTTATGTAAGGAGGAGGGCCAGATGCTCGCAAACCATTTTCGGGATCAATGGCCAGCCTCTCCCGATGAATTGTCTTTATGGATGCCAGACACCGAGGTTGTCGATGCTTCTCTGGCATTGGACAAGATTACCCCCGAATGGGAACGCAGGCGGCAGAATAGTGAACTCAAATGCTTTCTTGACCAAGTACAAGGAGTTCTAGATGCACATATACCCACCGAAGATGTGTCACGGTTATACCAATGGGTAGATATGGACCCAACCTTCATTGGCGGAAACCAGGTTCAGGTTATCCCATCCATATCCCATGATCTAGTAACCAAGGATGGACCCGGACTGAAAAATCCAGTGGCGAGCAATTCGGCTCGAGATGATAATATCCAGGTTCCCCTAGCTCCTACGAAAGCTGTAATCCATGAATCGAAGGAGCTAGAGACTATCCTAAGCAAGTTCGTGAGCTCCTCCAATGAGTTGCGTACCCGATACGGCAACGATCTAATAGAGAGCCTAACCGCGTTGAAGAATGTGAATGAACCCAGCACTCAGAGCCGAGAAATGCCCCTTAAGGATGTCAGCCTCGCAGTAGAGCACGCTCGCCAGACAGTGACGACGTATCACAAGGATATCTCTGCTGCCCTTATTGTCGGAGATAATCGGTCTTCGTGGTTGGAGCTTGGCAATCTATGGCCTTGTGTCTCGACAGTCGAGGTGCTTTCACTCCTCAAGTCTACAATGGCCTACAGGTTTGGGGTTAGGATGAAGGAAGTGCTCGTACACTATGGACTAGCTCTAACGACTCTACAGCGAATGGAGCGTCTGCGCCAAGCCATGTTGCGGAAAGATAGGAAAGCACAGAATGAGGAGCTACGGAATCCTGGTCACTCGAATTGGTCGGCACTTGAATATCCCGACTGGCTGCTGTTAGAGATTGACGGTGATTTTCTCATTCGGGTCGAACAAGTAGAGGTTGCGCAAGCCATGATTGCACCTAGGTCTGCTCAGAACAGCGTATTGCAGATGAACATGGGCCAAGGTGAGTCAGAAAACCCAAAACGTCAGACAAGACGACTTATATCAGGCAAATACTAATAGATGCTGCCATAGGAAAAACATCCTGCATTGTTCCCATGGTCATAGCTGCCCTGGCCGATGGCCAAAATCTTGCCCGCTTGGTCGTCCCAAAGGCCCTTCTTATGCAGACGGCAGAGATGGCCCAGTCGCGTCTAGGTGGTCTCGTAGGCCGCGCGATTATCCACGTACCTTTCTCTCGAAAGACGGAGCATACGCCTGAGATACTCGACCTCTACGGTGATCTGCACCGTATGGCCCGTAATAAAAGGGACTTGGTTCTCACAAGCCACGAAAACATTCTGTCGTATAAACTCGGTGGGTGGCAACGTCTCGCCGACGGCGAAATCGACGCGGCGGATAGCATGACGAATTTCCAAAATTGGTTAGACAAACATTGTCGCGATATCCTTGACGAGTGCGACTTCACGCTTGCAGTGAAGACGCAACTAAACTACCCAAGCGGGACGGAGATGGCGGTTGATGGGCACCCACATCGCTGGGATGTTGCCCAAGGACTACTCTCATTCGTTGGTGACTACGTCCCTGCCTTACGGAAGAGGTTCCCATCCGGTATCGAGGTGCTGGAGCGGTCAGGATCGTTCCCTATAGTGCAACTTTTAAGCGAAGAGGTGGAGGATGCCGTTCACGAGCACCTACTAGATAACATCTGTTCCGGACAGGCGCCCTTTCTTCGTCCCGCGGACCTTGCTAGCTTCCTGAGCCGACGCCATGCTCTACGTCAAATTCTTTCGGGACAGAAGTTTGACCAAGGCCAATTCGAAGGGATAATAAACACCTTCGTCAATCCACAGTCCGCATCGAGTATCATCCTTACCGTTCGCGGCCTCATCATGCACAGGATACTGCTGCTATGCCTCAACAAGCGATGGAACGTCCAGTACGGATTGCATCCGAATCGCCACCCCGTTGCGGTACCTTTCGAAGCTAAAGGGACTCCATCGGAACAATCAGAGTTCGGACACCCAGACGTTGCCATTACATTTACCTGCTTGGCCTTCTACTACACGGGTCTCGCCCTCGAACAGCTGCGTCAAGGCTTGCAACAGATTCTCCAGTCGGACGATCCCGCCACCCAGTATGAGTGGTGGACTTCCGGCTGTCCAAACCTACCGGAGGCCCTTCGTCACTGGAATGTGATCAATGTTGAGGACGGAGGGCAGATGGAACTGCTATGGAAGCGCTTGCGGTCCGACCGCGTGGTGATCAACCACTATCTCAATCACTTTGTTTTCCCACTACACGCAAAACAGTTTAGCATCAAGCTACAAGCTTCTGCATGGGATCTCCCCCTCTATGCTCAAGAGGAGCACCGCGGCGCAAGGACGACGGGCTTCAGCGGAACGAACGATAACCGCACAATGCTTCCATTAACAATTCGGCAAGATGACCTGCATAGTTTGAGGCAAACCAGTGCCGAAGTGCTGTCGTATCTACTGCAGCCACGGAATCGAGCGTACAAGGTGACGGTGGACTTCAAATCCAAACGTCTCTCGGAGATTGGTCTCCTTTATATGTTGGAAAGAGAGGGGCTCTGGGTGTTGATTGATGCAGGGGCTTACATCCTGGAGATGGACAGCCAGACCCTCGCACGTGAATGGCTCAAGGTAAATCACAAGGCCAAGGCTGCTGTATACTTCAGGAACGACAACCGAGCATGGGTGCATTACAGGGGAGAGCTGCAAGAAGATATTCCCCTTTTGGCGACGCCTTTTGTAGATGATCTGAGTGAGTGCGTCGTCTATCTCGACGAGGCTCACACAAGAGGTGTAGATTTGAAACTACCCGCAAACGCTCATGGCGCGTTAACATTGGCACTAAAGCAGACCAAAGACTATACAATGCAAGGTAAGTATCGTGCTGCTTGTCTCCCTATTTCCGATCTTCATTTGCTGACGATTCATGTAGCGGCGATGCGGCTTCGTCAATTGAGCACAACGCAGTCAGTTACCTTCTTCGCACCTCCGGAAGTTGACCAGAGCATAAGAGATTTCTGCAGCCCAGCAAATAACGAGCCCATTAATTCCTCACACGTCGTCTCTTGGCTCCTAGAGCAGACTTGCCGCGTCAACGAAGACTTACAAAGCTTGTATGTCGCCCAGGGCACGGACTTCTGCAGGCGCACGGATGCGATATGGCAACACAAAGAGTTCCTTGCAGATGCCCAACAGCGTGCAGACCTGCTCAAGGTACTGCAGCAACCGGAGCGGCAGACGCTGGAGCAGCTATACGGGAACGCCGCCGATGACTCCAAGGAGAGTTCCACAAATTGTATGACCGCTACGCAACTGCAGCGATTTGTAGAACAGCTGAATCGAGCCGGAGGGGACAATGGCGTTATCCAAGGTAGTGCTATGGAAGAGGTGGAGCAAGAACGCGAAGTTCAAGTGCAAGTAGAACAAGTGCGCCAGGTACAGAAACCGTGGCGGTACGGTGCTTTGACCTTCCCAGGGCTGCACACGAAAATATCGGACTTTGCCCGCACGGGAGTCCTACTAGACGCACCATCGGCGAACGAAGAACATCCAGTTGTCGAGCAAGCGTTCTCTTACATTGCCAGAACTAGCATTGGCAGGCGATTCAATGTGTGCAGAACGGACTCGAGACTATTTATTTCGAGGGAGTTTGGCCAGACAGTCAAAACCAGGCTGGGCAACACTAGCATCGCCGACAACTTCCTAGTAAGTCATTCAGAACTCAAACTCTTATTTCTTGGAGATTCGGATGGCTTCGTAGTATATACTAACCTCCATGACAAAATAGCGGCCAATAGAATGGATTCTATGGTGTCCCTCAACTCAGACTGCGCTCGTGATTGTACCCGAGGAGGCTGAGTTGCTAATCCCCAAGCTTCGTCTTGCTGGCCGCACATCGCCAGTCCACTTAATCGGCTACGCAGCACCAGTTACGAAAGCCATGCTGGATTTCAACAAGTTCCGATATTACAGCCTCCCGGCATTGCCGCCGGAGCACAAGTTCCCAGAATGGTTCCGTTTCGAGCTAGGTGTGCTAGGTGGCCGGTTGTACGTAGACTTAGCCGAATGGGATCGACTGTCCGATTACCTGCGCCCGCCATCCAAGACGATGAATGGCAACGTCGAAGGAATGGTAGGCATGCAGCGTAACGAGGAAGCACCCGCGTCATTCACTAAGAAGCCGGCCTCATTCCTTCTTGAGTGGCTCACTCTCCGTCGCAAAACACAGGATGTATCGCAAACACCCATAGGTTACATCTGTACGGGACGTCCATTGGGAGAGAATCATTCGTTCCGACAATCACTGTCCTGATAACAATTGCCTTCGCATGGGATTCACTAATCAGTGCTTATTCGGGTGTACTTAATGGAAAAGAGTTGAGCTTCTCGTATAGGAATTATGGCCTCAACACTACGGTTGGTGGAGAAGAGAAGGAGATTGAAAATTGAGAATTAAAATGTCGACGATGGAGACAATGAGGGGATTGTGAGGTGTAATTGCATTATAATACACTCTATTGTAATAATCCATGTTACAGTGGTAGTTCATGGTCGTAAAGGATTAATCTAATTACCCCTCCACGATATCATCCCCAAATACAGTCTAGAAAAGCGTGTTGGTGATCTCGATCTCTAAAAGCGCAGCGTGATTATGCATCTAAGAGGCGCAACCCCACCGTTCTCGTCAACAGTCCCACCATTTAATTCCATAGTGCCCATCCCATGAATTATGAGAGCTCCTCACCAAGCATTTGTCGTATCTGCTTCCGGTTCGGGACATACTCCGCCGGGTGGCAGTAAAGAAGAACGGCCAACACACCGAACATCAAAGTCGAGTCGCACACATACAGGTACGCTTCACTCGTCATCAGGGGTGAATCCTCGCTTCCCGTAAATTCGCAGAACCGGAAAACCGATCGGATGAAGATCATGGCGCTAGCCACGTACATCACACGCACTATCTTCACCCAGCCCATCCTGGTATGAAGCCGATCGACTTCCATTGACGTTGCGGTCGGCTTCCTCGCCATTCGACGATGGAAGACAGCCATGACGGCGACAAATACGGCGAAGAAGAGTATCTGAGCCGCCAGCCCTGCAAGAATGATAGCCTTGCCCAGTGTAAAATTGCTAGACAGCATCCCAGAGCCCATGACCTGTACGAGGAAGGAGAGCAAGTCTCCCCCTACGAAGATCTTAGTAAGCAGCGAAGGGCGGATGGGCGAGTATTCCTCCGCACGCAAGAGCAATATCAAGCGTCCGAGGACCATGTAAATCGAAGCTGCTATCAGAGCGGGCGCGACTAGGATGCAGAGAGTCTGTACTACGAAAAGACCGAGGCTCGATGTGTCATTCGTAGCCAGGAATCGAGCAAGATAGCCTGCGACTTCAACTATTGTTGAACGGTCATGAGTTAGGAGTTGGCTTAGGACGTGAAATAGGGGAGCAAGACTTACTACAACCACCGACGACTAGTACTATGAAATACCATACTCGACGACGGAAGACTACGACGAGGTGCCAAGCCGTTGCGATGAGGAAGAGAATCATGAAAATCATGGCTGCCGCTGCGCTGGGCTGGTAAGCCCAAGGTCCCCGAGCCATGACTAGTAGAGGATACTTTATACGTGTTCATGAAACGGAAATAGAAGTTGTTCGTTGTCTGATCGACTAGAAATGAATTCCAGGGTTGATGCGGGTTGGGTTGAGCTGAGTTGATGGGTTCTTGCTGGCATCGACTCCATTATATAACATGAGAGAATTGAAGCCCCAGAAAGACTCGTATTTTATCCTGTGGCGCAGTTGTCTCATAATATGCTCGCTTTTCGCTTTTCGTTTTTTTTTTCGAAAATCCAGAGAGCTTTCGTCACTCTCCTAAGTAGCATCACTCAGAGCTTCGATGGAAGACCTTAGAGACCCACTCAATTAAGGGGCTACATTCTCGCTTCTCGCATTTCGCATTTCGCACCCCGCACTTCGCATACACGCGTACCATAGCACTTACTATACCAGAAACCAGGATGGCAATAGAAACGCACTTTATTTCGTATTCACATATCCAATAATGACAGCGTAGTTACCGCGAACGAACTCATCTCTACAAGCCAAGCTGCTATTGACCAGCTAGCGGTGACAGTAGGAACAAAGTCCGGAGTCGAGGAATATAAATGGACTCTATCTACACCTTTCAATAGCGGACCGGATCTTGCTTTCTTAGCAGATATATTTCCAATACCTAGAAAAGGGGCCAGTCAAAATGAAGTATTCCACACTCCTCCAACCAATGATTGTTGGGCTGTCCCGAGCTAGCTCTGAATTTATGCAACAGTATCCCCTACTATGGGCTCCGCAAGGCCCAGGCGATTGTGAATAGTCTACGTGAATGTCAGACATCCAAAAGACTAATGGCGTGGGCAGTCCGAGGCCCCTGCCCGATGATGAACACGTTGGCGAACCATGGACTCCTCCCGCACGACGGCAAAGGCCTAACAAAAGCTGTCGTAGTTGGAGCACTCAAGCATGGTCTCAATTTCGACGAAGCTCTCGGTGGTGTAATGTTCGATCAAGCTCTTGTGGCCAACCCAGAGCCCAATGCCACCTACTTCACCCTGTAAGTCCACCGGGGCTATTATGTCGACAAGAGTACTAATACACGTATATCCAGCGACCACTTAAACAGACACAATGTTCTAGAGCACGATGCGAGCATGAGGTCAGTCGTCGAAGATTTGTCAGTGAATTGCAAGCGCTAATCTCGGTATCCGCAGTCGCTCCGATGCTTTCCTTGGGAATAACCACATTTTCAACCAGTCGATCTTCGATGAAACAAGAGCCTACTGGACCGACGAAATCCTAAACCCGACGATGTTAACCAACGGAAAGCTATTTCGCCAGATCCAATCCAGAGCGACTAATCCAAACTACACTTTCGCCTCAAGAACAGAGGCATTCAGCTTAGGAGAGGTATCCGCCCCAATCATTGTTTTCGGCGATATGAACACTGGGACGGTTAAGAGGAGCTTTGTAGAATACTTCTTCGGTAAGTTCGCATTACCTTTCAATTAGCTCTTTGCTGCCACTAAACACCAGTGTTTCAGAGAACGAACGTTTCCCAAGCGAGCTGGGATGGAGTAAGAAGGCAGATCCCATATCTCTCGACCAAATTGGGAAGATGGCTAAATTGGTCTCCGACGCTGCTAATCTTCTCACAGATGGAAGTAAGCCTGATTCTGGGGCGAGTAGACGCCGAGATCTACACGCTGGTGTATGGTAAACTTCTGACACCCCTTGTTGATTCACGATTCATGTTCGGCGGTTGATGCTTAGATCATGCCGTGCTGCCTCTAACATATGTCATATGGTTCAATACAGCCAAAGCCTGAAGATTATGCACTTGCCACGAGGTGGTCCTATCTATTTTTCATTATGACTATCATGTCGGGATACATGTACTTACAGAGTAGTTAACTAAATTCAAGTCCTTGCTTTGGATGGGATACAGAAGGCGTCATTAGTCGATTTTCAGAATAGGGGCGTCGTGTAGTCACCTACATGTAGTTTTTACCGCTGCAGTTAATATGAGTAACAGGAGTAGCTATACAATATAGTATATCTTCTTCATTGAGTGTAATGTACCAAATACCGGTCATTGCAATTGTATATTTTGAAGAAACCCCGGTCACAAGCCCGCGAGTCAAGCCCGTCAATGCATATTTAGGTAGCTAGGGAGATAGCGAATATACCAGGAATCCCGCCCCAGTTTTATTCCCAACCTAATAGCACCGATTTGCTTCGCCCTAACCTCATCACAATCCGAAAACTAGGCATCTTTTTATTCAAGAAGCTATGAGAGATGTCTAGTATCCGCTTCCATACGAAGTCTAAGTCGGGCTGTACCACCTGCAAGCATCGACGCGTGAAGGCAGGAAGACCCTTACCAAACCTATCCCACAGATGACTGTCTTCATCTCCAGTGCTGACTGCCCCTTCACAGTGCGATGAAGGAAAACCACAATGTGCTAACTGCTTACGCCGTATGGCAGAGTGCGTCTACGTGGTAGCGAAACGGAAGTCTAGGTCGTCTACCGCCGAGCCTAACCCGCCAATTATAGAACATACGAGTGGGCCCCAATCGGAGATGGGTTATAGTGGTGACGGCGATGTTGGCGGTGACGATGGTGGTGGTCGACAGTCGCCTACGGAGGCGCATTACGACGCCAACCATCTCCTAGATCTCCGCCTGATGCACCATTACACTGCCTACGCCGCCGACGCTCTCGCCGGAGCCGGTAGTCCTATCGGAGCAGGTCACCTCGCGAGTAAGTTGAAATTTGACCTTCCGCAGGCCGCTTCCCGGCACCAATTCCTCATGGACGCTATTCTCTACGTCGCGATGGTTCACTTGGGAAGTTCGAATCCTACTTCTATTGATTCGCTTCCCATCTATATATATCGGGACCGAGCTCTGCGTAGCTTGCGCCGAGTCGTCCCTGACACATCGCCCGAGACAATCCGAGCCACGAGAGCCGCAACTTTCCTGCTCGCTGGCGTGTCGTTCCCAGCAAGTAGGATAACGAAACAGACGGATCCATGGATAACTGATTGGATGACGCTAGCATTGGGACAGCGAAACTTCTCGGCGTTCCAGAGGTATCCTAGTCTTCTGCATGTGGAAAACGACTCACAGTCTCCAAGTAGTGCCCCTTCGGCTATGATACCAATCGACATCTTAGAAGCCATCACAAACAGTGACAACGACAGGGGCCTTGACGTAATATATTCGGCTGCGGCGGAGCTCGGGAAAATAATCTTGATGCTCGATATTGCCTATGAGCAATCTACACTCGAAAATAAAATCAAGTCATGGTCGTTTAGCACGGTACCACCAGAGTTCCTCGAAATGATACGTCAAAGACGGCCATGCGTTCTAGTCGTCCTGGCCTACTATCTAGTCTTGTTTCGATTCCTCCCGGATTCATGGATATACCAAGATCTAGTCAGCCATGACATCAAGGAGATTCAGACAGCCGTCGGACCAAGGTGGGAGGAATATTTGTCCATCCCTTTAACGGCAACGCAAGTGGTTGAGAAGACTACGCTGGCAAGACTTCTGCTCAATTGTCTTCAAAATTACGAATAGCAAATTTCAAGCACCTACTAGGTAGTCAATTCATTTTAAACAGAAAATTACCGAAATCACCACCATATAAAAGTGACAACAATTATTCCATGACCCCTTACCCGGTATTAAATGTAATCGAACGCTCTGGGGATTCTACTAACAGGCAAACAACAGCACCTGTGCACATTATATATAAAACACGTAGGATTTCCGTCTAGTCGCTGCTAGATCTAATAGTTACCTATATCATAAGCTTATTGCTTCTTGCGAGTTGTTTCCAAGCGACTCAGTTGCAGGCATTAAGTCAAACACGACATGCTTACCTACTAGGTAAGCATGTAACATCCATATGGAGGTTTTCCGGGATATTCAAATAGGTTAGTCGTAAGACCCTAGGATTCCACGTAAACGTTCGTATATATTCTCGTATGTAAAGGCCAATACCGTAGCTCCCGAGCATATCCCTTACTTCAATAATATCCAAGAGCACCGGGCGATTGTTTTGATAGAAGAGACAGTTGGCTTGCACTTTAATGTAATAAGTCCACCAACTGATGAAACAACTAGGAAGTTAATGATATGGCAGTGATTGTGTTGTGACCAACATCCAAGGATTCAATGAGTCCTAAATTGTAATGAAGTGCTGCTCATGTGTTGGTGTTGTACACGCCCCCAAATTCTATATTAACTCGTATCCATACCATCCCTTACACCAGGAGCGTTGCTCTCTCGCATATATAACTTCTCTTCAACCCCTCTTGACTTCTCGTTCACTGGAAATTCCCAAATTGACAGTAAAAAAAGCACATCTCTAAAATGAAACATTTTCTCTTGTCCATCTTTTGCTCATGGGTCATTGGTGCCTCCGCCGACTCCAATGTAAGCCGGCCTGGATAATACCTAATGTGTCGTGGATAGCATGCGCTAATACAATCTAGGGCGGGAATACGCATGGTAATGGTGTATCACTCGACACGGCTTCCTTCAACGGCCGTACAGTTGCGCCCTTCGTCATACGAGGGATCATAGATTCAAGTGGGATCGAGAAGACGTTCAATGGCACTATCCAGGTACGTGAGCATTCTGGTAGCATTAGGGGGCCTATATCCAGTCTTAGTATCTTATTGTATCATACAGGAGATTGATGCACAGATTCGTAGTCTCAACCCTGACTTCTCCTGGGAACGCTTCCAACCCAGCGCCCAAGGCACTCGAAGTGTGTCTACGCAGTTCAAGAGACAGAAGCTAGTATGTATAAGAAGTCCCTTTACTTGTCTGACTTTGATACTCTCAATGGAAATAGTGGTGTTGATGTTATGGAATTACAGGGTCAAGTACTCTGTCATGTACAGAACTTACCACCAGCCCCGAGGAAGGGAATCGAGAGTACTCGCGATTGGCTGAATAATCTTGCGTCTTCTCTGTCTGTTTCTGCACAACAGTGTACCAAATTCTCGTGCACAGGGAACACAGCGTTATGGTTCTGTAATGATAACCTTGGATGGATCGGCAGGAACAGCATTGTCCTCGCAACACACGTCGACAGTATTTTAAACGAGCCAGGATGCACTACTTCAGGCAACAACGATTTAATTCAGGGTCAATCATTCGACTTAGATAACTACAACATCATCATAAATGGGGACCAGTGCACCTGAGCGCTTAGGCATGCGTTGATTCTGGTCAAGTCCATAGCACTTCATATCACCACTTATTATAAATAGCAAGGGATGAAATCAAAGATAACTTGCGCAATCGAGATATATAAAGCTTCCAACAGTATACAATTCGAGTCATCCCTTGTATAGCCCATGATTGATGAAATTTTCGGAAGAAGCCATCCATAATATAGAATAAATAGCAAAGTCTTTACGAGTAGGTATATTATTATTTAGGGATATGTATGATATTTTACGTTACAAAGAACATCCTCTCCATAAAGATGGCCTTCGGACTCGAGTCATAATTTAAAATGTATGATCTCTTTCGTTTCTATGCTGATAAAAGATGCTGAGCTCGTCGTCATCTGACGTGACAAATTCACAACCAAGCCAAAACGCATGATAAGAACATTAGCACAGTCATTAGTATTAAAAGTAAGAGGTTGATAAAAATCATAACAAGGTTATAGTTTATTTAATTAAGTCTTGATAATCGTAGAATACATGTAGTTTTCCATGTCCCTCTGATTCAATATAATGTGTGGGTATCCTGCTTCATTATTCATTTCGATAAGGAGAAGCGAAGTATTAATAACCCTTAGCATCTCGTCATCTCTCCTCGTGAATAGTTATTTCGCGTCCTTGTCCACGTCAATCCTTATTGTATTGAATGATAAGTCCGTGATTGCAAGGAAATCCTACTGGTATATTGCATCACGTAAGGGTACTAAATGATCACTGACACATTTCACACTATGGAGATTATCATTCCTTATGGAAATATATATATACAAAAGCCACTGCTGCCCCTTGTGCCATAATAACAACCACGAAAATCTTGAGGCAACCCCCGCCATATACACAAAGAGCCCTCAACGACTAAACGCTCCTAGTACGTCCCGGTGCCAAGATATCTCACTGCCACCGATCCTTAACTTGACAAACCAACCGAGTTCGAGAGAGAAACCTAGCAGCATTCCAGTACAGGAGACATGTGTTTAATCAGGAAGATTAAGACAAAGTGTCCCTATTGCAGGGAAAATAAGGGGGAGATGATGGAAGTGGTGTCTTGTCCCGACGCTGGTAAGAAACCTTGCAATAAGAGATCAGAGGAGACCATAGAGTGGGTATTTTGCCGGGAAAACTGCACGAAACCGAAATAAAGCTATGGATAGAGCTTAGAGAGGGGAGGAAAACAGTAAGCCTTGGTTCCTAAAGAGAGATTATGCCAGCATTCATCTGTCCTAAAAGCCAAAGTAAATGTATAGTACTCCATGTCCCTCAAGAGTGGCCCCCTATTTGTAGTGCCGAAAAGAATAGGCTAGCCTAATCCTAAAGTGATCTAAGCAACGTAACAAGAGTGCAGCAATTCAAAGTAGTCTGGGCACGGATTCGTAGAGGCTAGCAGTCCAGATGTCTTCGTTCGTTGATTATAAGTACATCCCTATGACTGTGGTGTGCTCCAAATGTTTCCGGGTTAAATAATTTTGCTGATTCGTGATACCGCGTCAGATGCATTAAAATTATTTTCCACGTACATATGAACTCTAATTGTTGGATACATAAGATTCTGAGAAGAATGAGGATAATATTTAGTATGAACTACAAGAGTTTTCAGATAGCTTACACCACATTGTTCTAAAAAAAAACTTTTAGATATACGAAGTATGACATCCGTACTTCCATCGTCAATCGTCAGCCTATAGAACAACCCGAGTCCAACTCCCAAAATAGCAGCACAGAAGCCATGTGCAAGATCGTAAGGACCCGGACCATATGCGCGAACTGCAGCCAGACAATTAAAAAGTATATAGACGTTAAGACTTGCAAGAAAGCCGGTGAGGAGCCCTGCGGAAATCAAGTGCAACTCAATGCGGTCTAGAACTGTTGCCAGGAATATTGTTTACAACCCAAATACGGCGAGGTAGGAAAAGCCCGAGATCTTATCAATGCAAGACCGGCAACTATCTTCGTTTTCGATTGAATCAGCTTACCTATAGCAGGGAATATTACACGGAATGCAGCATAGCAATACTAGCATGAAGCCTTCATGGCATATAAGGTAGCTCTGTTACTTACAGCCTACCAAATACCTACATAAATCATATTACATCCGTTTAGTTAAAAGTATTCCCGGTAATGGGTTTATTCTAATTTAATGGGCATGCTCCCGGTTCCGTATCATTGAGGTGTCGAGCATGATAGCTTGTTGCTCAGTTCGGCGTGGAATAGCAAGACTCCAGCAAACGCGGTCACATAATCCACCAAGAGGTTAGATGTGCAGGCAACAATGATCTTGGGTGCTTACAAGTCTTCACAGCGTAGCTCGAACCATGATGTCGGCCAACGCTAAGCTACATGTTTAAACAAGCCCTCGTGTGCCCGAATTCGCGAGCAGAATTCCGATGGATAGGGGTAATCGAAGTATTTGCCGCATATATGAATACGTAGGTATGCAGGTACCAACAAACCTTTACCCGATCTAGATAATATCGAAAGTCATCATTCAGAGCATGATGCCTCAACTGCGGCTCAGACGGTAGGATCCTCCCATGCGCATTGGTGGGCCGAACGGTGTTCCGATTAGGAAACTCCAAATCGGCCATTCGGTCGCTACAGCATTCTGCACTAAGACCGGGTTGCCGCTTGTTTACGCCGGATCCGATCAGTAGCCGGTCCTAGAACTTAACAATTATCACTCTCGGCTTGATCATGCCAAGGTGCTGACCATAGAGGCAATCAATAGGTTCTCTTACGCCTGTATCTGGCAAACTCCTTGATCAGGTAGGTCATCGTATGGCATCAATGCAAGGGGCGAGAATGTAATATCGCTGCCGGTCGCGTCTATGGTGATTCCTGCAAGTGGTTTTAATGCTCCTCCAGAACCTGCTCACCTACTCCTACCGATACGGTATGTGGATGATTTACTTGCCTACAATGCTAAAGATCGTGTAGATCTTGAAAGACAGATTCCGATAAGAGAAACCCGAAGTCATCCCGAAGTGGACATTGGAGGTTCCAAGGACCAGAGGTCATTTCCGTGTATTCGATGATATCCAATCAATGCGCGGTGCAGCGAAGATCAAATGTGGCGACACTGAGGACTCTGGGGATGGATAGATGTGTGGTTGGATGAAAATGCTGGCCGGATAGCTTCTACTGATTTATTATAGGGGTGCGGTATGCATCCTATCAGCGGCTTGGAATGCTAGCCTAGCTCTTCACCCCTGAGCCTCTCAGTCGGGAATATCCACCATGATTCTCATTCACCTGGATTTATCCCGCTAGCTCGTCCCTAGCTGTGTACATAGATACCTCACAATTGGCTATAACTCGTGAGCCCAGAGCTTCAAGGCATTCCAGCATAGACTGCAGTGACGACGATGACACTTACATTGAAGAAAATTCTTGATGGTGTGGTTATTTTCAATCGACGTCACGGTCCATAGCGACGCCAATAGTGGAAGCGGCCAAGATCCGGGGAAAGGCTTGTTTTTCTCTAGGCTTGGCCTGAGGTCTCACCCTGACGAGCAGGAAACACGCTACCGGACGGTGATAGGAGCTCATGATTCACCAGTTGAGATATGAAATGACGGCAGCAACCTGCCAAAATGCGCCAAGTCTCATTTAATAACGATAATATTGCACAAGGGCAGAAGGGAAAGCCAGGCATCCCGACAAGCCCCCACGGCGCAGTATTAGTTGGGTTAGTTCCCTTATCTGAAACGCCACCACAAGGCAGGGAATGATGCATAATGGCGCAGATCTCTGATCTCCAGCGCTTGTGCGGCATGTCCAGCCGCGCTAGAGAACGCACGAGTCAGCCGGGTGCGTTGCATGGCCCATACTCTAATCTACCTAGGTACATGCTAATGTGCCTTGACGTGGTCGGCTTTAGCTCCAGTGAGCTTATTTGCAAGACATTGACGGCAGCATGATCCATGCGCCTATCCCCTTTCATCTCTTTATCTCAGTTATCTGTCAAATCACCGCCTCCTGTATAACGGCTTCTGAATGCGTCTCTCACATGCTTCCGAGAATGGATCCGAACATCCATGACCCGGCAAGCAGAAGAGACGACTACGGCCAAGGGAGAGCAAACCGGACACCCCGCGCCAGCTGAAGACGGGGTGCAAGCCGGTGGAAATCGCACTCCATGGCCGGGAAGACTGGGAGGACTGAAGACTTGGAAGGGTCCGTTGGAAAGGGGCAATGGGTCCGCCCGCCGTTGGGCAATGAATTAAGCATATCAAAACTACCGGCCAATCAGTGCGATACTTAGGCCCGGTTGTTCCAAGTCCGCTGGGTCAGATCTACCCGCCAAGACGCCGCGTCCCACAAACCAGAAGTCCTCCCGGCCTCTCCCCTCGCACAGCCTGAGTCGATCGTCATGGCCAAACAATGACTTGAAAGACGTGATTGACCTGTTTGTCTGTATTACTTGCTACAGGTTCCTTCCCGTAACGGCAGCTGTGGTCCCAAACACATCCACCCGCATGGAGGTAGCTAATGCGGACGGCTATTAATCACACCTAACCAAGGCCAGCCGCCTCGGTCGACGATTGAGAGATCTGCGATCCCCTAGACTAGTCCCTACTTCATCCAACTTACCTAATCCTTCCGTCTGTTCATCATCGCATCTCGCCCTAGCCTGGTTTTATAAATACCCGTCTAGTCAACCTACCTAGACATTGGCTTTCTCAACATCTTCGTGATGTAAGGAGGTCTCCGGCTGCCATTACCTACCAGCTTCTTCTCTAACACATCATATTCTCTGTCTTTCGCTATATTCATTCGTTTATACCAAAAATCTTTCTCAGTATATATTCTACCCCATAAGTTCGAATTGTCTATTCACCATGGTTGGATCAGCTGGCACAGTTGCTCTGGCGGCCGCGGTCGCCAGCATCGCGATCGCGTCTCCCGCTCCTCCCCGACCCAAAGTTGGGACTTTCTCGGTTCCCCAGGTTAAGAATCCTGGCTTCAGGCCTCATGGGCCCGCGCAGCTAGCTAGGACGTACATGAAGTATGGTGCTAAGCTACCGGACGGCCTAGCCAGAATCATGGCCGACCTAAAGGTCTTCCGGCGTGACAGCGGAAGTGCTAAGGCCACCCCGGAGCAGTACGATATCCAGTACTTGACACCAGTCTCGATCGGTACTCCCGCCCAGGAGCTCAACCTAGACTTCGATTCGGGTTCTTCCGATCTCTGGGTCTTCAGCACTGAGATGCCGGCCGGCTCAGTCAACGGCCAGGCCCAGTACGATCCGAGCAAGAGCAGCAGTGCCGAGGAAGTCAACGGGGCGACCTGGAACATCTCGTACGGCGACGGCAGTTCCTCCAGCGGCGTCGTCTACAAGGACGTCGTCACCGTTGGCGGCGTTTCATTCAAGAGCCAAGCTGTCGAAGCTGCAACCCAGGTCTCAGAACAGTTCCAAAGCGACACGAATAACGATGGCCTACTAGGCCTCGCCTTCAGTAGCATCAACACAGTGCAACCCACGCAGGAGAAGACATTTTTCGACAATGTCGCCCCCAACCTAGACACCGCGGCTTGGACCGCGGACCTTAAGTTCCATGAGGGTAGGTTCCCAAATTTCAGCTTACGCATCCTCTGCCCGCTACAAGACTACTAACGTTCGAGGCAGCGGGAACTTATGACTTTGGTGTCATTGATAAGTCGAAGTACACTGGTGACATCACCTACACCAACGTAGATTCGAGCCAGGGATTCTGGACGTTCACCAGCTCCGGCTACGGCATTGGCAACACAAGTTTCAAGTCAACTTCATTCGACGGCATTGCAGACACCGGTACCACCCTAGCCATGCTACCCACCTCGGTAGTAACAGCGTACTACCGTCAGGTATCCGGTGCGAAGGAAGACCCCCAGCAAGGCGGCTATGTATTTCCGTGCGACGCCAGCCTACCAGACTTTGTGTTTGGTGTTGAGAATGCGAAGTTCACAATCCCTGGGCAGTACATCAACTACGCTCCCATCGACGACTCGAGTTGCTTCGGCGGCATTCAGTCTGACGAGGGCATTGGCTTTTCTATCTGGGGTGATGTGGCTCTTAAGGCAGCCTTCGTCGTCTTCGATGCCTCTGAGGGAAGTCCTAGACTCGGCTTCGCGAAGAAGAACATATAAGCAACAGCAGCAAGAGCATGCTCGCCCGGCTAGATTTGGTTTTCGGGGATTTACCTGGATCGCGCGCTGGGAAGGGTTCGTGCGTCCTCAATTAGGTGTAGGAAAGGGGGGCTCCGGGACGATTGATGCTTGTATATGATCGACGCCATATCAGTCCGCATGTATCATTGCTAGATACGGCGCCCTGTATATCATTCTCAAATGGTGCTAATTTCCGTTATATATTCGTGGGGCCATGCAGTGTGCCAACGTGAATCTTGAATATATACGCGCCAGCACTTACGTGTTAGCTGGCCCAAGGGGCCTGTACGGCCGTGGTAGAAACAATACGCCATATTTGAAGCAGCACTTTGACATCGTAGCTAAGCTCCATTGACTTCTACATAACCGTTCTTCGGGGTTATTATCAGGTACACCTATGTGATTCTACAATCTATAAAACTCTTAAGTAATAGGAGTCACCAGGTTGATTACAGTATGAGTAGGGGGCGGCCGTCGATTCGTTATACTTCCCAGGAGTGTCAGCCGGGCAATTAACCAACGCTGGAATAAGACGGCAAGAGAATAAATCCTGAGAATAGAACTCGTACATCTCGAAGTATCAACGCTACACTAGTATACGATACTCCCATCCTCTCAGTTGGAATTTAGCAGCCTTGGTCGCGGAACACGATACCCTCGCCTGTGCCGTGCTTCTCTAACGACCATACGATAACTTTACAGATACTATGAGTTCAGTTTGGTAGACGTTGATAGCTCATATTGACCGTTATTCATTTCGGTAACGAAGAGGACTATAGCAACCCATGGGGAAAGTGTAAGGGTTGGGATGTAAGTACGAAACCGTTACACTACCAAAAGATAGAACGTTGTCAGCTCAGGCACCTGCGTTCTTACATCACTTATAAACCGTGACAGAAAGGATCTAGCCCCGTGATTCCGCCCGACAGGAAAATCGAACATGTGAAAAGGAATCCTCTGCTGACTAGGCAGACCAGGTTACTTAGGTACCTAGGGACGTTTCGGGACCTTGAAATATATTAGCTCCGGCTAGTGCTAGCTGTACATTATACTTACTTGAGCAATCTATGTAGGCCTATTTGGGATTCCTTCTTCAAACCACTGAGGCAATCCTCATAGGTTTACGGCCGTGTTCCAAAGAGCTGCGTGAATCTCTTGATGACCGTCGACTTCCCACTGCTGAAGATATCCACGCTCCTCAATAAATTGTTTCAACTTATTTGCGCTCTGCTAGTGAGTCTCACGTGTTCCTTAACGAGAGAAAGTGACACACCCCTTGTTGCCCTTTTCTTTCAAATCGGGGATTAGCTCCACGCACTTATGTACAGTTTGCTATTGAATTAAGCCGCTGAATGATACTTCGTGGTCGGTGATATTGCTGATATAACCATGGATGGATTAGTTTAGCTATGAATGACATGTAAGAGGGCGGAAATCGTACCGGAATAGGTAAACAAATAGGGGTTCATTTGCGGCTCCTTCGAGACAAGTAGCCATTGCTTCCTCAGTTGCTTGCTATTCACGACGCCTTTCTGATGCCATACTTTTCATCTCGCTCGTATATCAAGGTATTATTGATATATTTCCAGCGCCCAGTAAGACCGTGGAATTCGGTCCACTCATCATTTTCGTTCAAAACAACCGCCCCAAATTTCGAAGATGAATCTATTAATATCCCCGTCTTCGCCCAGAGTGCAACTCTGTGCTTGCCGATGCTGAAGTACTCGAAACTATAGAGACCGTGATGTTCAACCTCAAGATGATAGGCAACTTTTAGAGCAAATGATGTGCGTCTGCTGATATTATCGGATCAGGTCCGTAGGAACGGGAGTCGAAATAGATTCTCCCGAGTAACCGATCTTAGGCCGAAGTCTCAAATCTCGTCCCAAAGATCCGGCACCTGGTCAGGAGTAGTTCTAATACCCTTGTATGGTTCTACAATTATTAGTTTCCTAATTAAAATATGCTTAGGACTTGAATTTACCAAGCCATGCGCGCTCCTTGGCTTTCTCTTCAGGGCTCATCTTTGCCTCCCTTTCTTCAGCCTCGCGGAATAACTCGATGAGACCTTTAGGCTTCATCTCCTTCGGGTCCTTTTGCTTGCCGCCGACTTTCGAGTCGGGGTTCCCTTTGTCCGGCATTAGTGTTGTTAGGGTGGGCGGAGTAGGTTGTGGTTTTTTGGATATTGTAGTAGAAGGTATGGTAGAAATTTTGGTAGAAATTTAGGTAGAGGAAGAGGATTTAGATATTATGTGTTGAACAAAAAAGTTACTGTCATCGGCTCATTTATTCGTGTCTACGGATACCATTAGCTAAAAATAAAGTTAGTGTTTCTCTCTGTCCGCCGTCGCCGTGGGTATTTAGCTTTTAGGTGAAACGTGCGGCATAAAGCATAAATGGTGTCATTTTCTGACCCCAAACCCCTTTTCCCTAGGCGCTTCTACGCTAGAGACATCCACGGACCATTTCCAAGGTTTATATGCAAAACTACTCGGCTCTATAAACTACATCCTGTTTTCTCTATATTTAATACTCATAGATGGTCATGGATTGTATTCATTATGGCGCCCATACCTCACACTAATTCGGCACTGTGATGTCCCCCTACTTCTCCTCGCCTCCGATACAGACAATGCGTCCCTCGACTCTTGGCGCGATCGCCCTAGTCCAATCAACCTCAAACTCACCCACCTTCAGCTCCTCTCCAATACGGCTCTCGACCTTCGCAAGCCTTGCCCACTTAGCGAACACTCGGCGCATGATCTGCATCTCCTTATCAATCAACTGCATATCGCCGTCGCTATCGTTTCCGTCCTCGGTATCGGTCTCATCGACCGGCTGGGTACACTTTTTACGCTCCCGGATCTTCTCCGGTGTCCAGTTCTCCCAACCCGAGGAGGCTTCGGGACCCAATGTAGGCGTAATTGGGGTCGTAGCTGCTGTCGGCGCGTGGTGCATGTGGTTCTCGCTGACTTTGTTCGTGACATTGTCCCAGTGTCGACTTACTAGTAGTCATCAGTTCGCTTAGTCTCTTAGGTACTTCCATGGAGTAGAGGTCCTCCTCCGAAGCTAGATCCAAGTGCTTGGCCCCAATATCCTAGGCGATAAAGCTATGCCTGGCTAAAAGGGGGTAGCCCAATGATTATAGGTTACTTACTATTCCTTCCCCAATACTTCCATTGGCCCATCACGCGCAGTGACATGAAGTACTGACGCAGCATCATCGATATCAAGATGCCATTCTCCTCGGACACAATCTCTTCGGCCTGGCCGCCTTCCGACTCAATCATAAGGCTATCGTAACCGTCCTTGCCACGGGCCATGTAACCTCGAGTAACCAAGACATACTTCCTCCCCATATCAATCGGTTGGCCACCGATTGTCGCAGAGACTATGCGCGATCCGCTCGACCTTTGACCGTCGAACGTGAAGGTCATGTTGGACACCTGCGGGAAGCGACCCTCTAGAGCCGGGTACTGGGATAAACCGTTCTCTAGAGCGTCCCAGATGGCCCGGCCGGTCACCTTGATTACCACGACGGGGTCTTCGAAGGGGAAGCAGTTCATCTATTCAATCATTCGTCAATTCCTGATTGTAGGATGTTGATAAAAATGAGCTGTAAGCATGAAACAAGAATGCGTACAATATCCTTTAATAAGATCGGCCCTGGTGGATAGACCTGATCACCACGGACGGTCCCCGATGCCATCATGCTGCAGTCACCTGAGTAGTAATGGCGCATGATATCGCACACCCAATTCGCAATGTTGCTCTCTCTTAACCGCACGGTTCGGAATCTAGCATCGAGCGGCGCGGCCGTGTAGCCGATAGGTTTTTGAAGGGTTGCCTTAAGACTAGCGGTCAGTTTTTCAACCAGCTCAACCGTAGGCCCGTGTTCTGGGATGACAGATGTGATGTCTCGCCGTATGATGTCGATATCCCATCTACCAGAGTTATCGGTCCGCCTCCTAGCCTCGAGGTAACTTAGTTGCTTGAAGTCGGTTCCCGAACGCAGGACATTCGTTCCCTTGATGAAGCTGTGACTATAGTAATGGTCATGACCGCCGAGGATGATATCGATAAGACCGTCAGTTTGTTCAGCTAGCTTATTATCATTCGGTTCTCGCATATGCGTTATAGCGATGACGATCTCAGCCCCGTCCGCTCGAAGCTGTGGAACAAGCTCCTTTGCGGTCTGCGTAGCGGACTTGTAAATGAGATCTGGGGGTAAGCTGTTGATCGTGGCCAGCCACTCGCGCTCGCCGAGCCCTATTAGGCCGATCTTAATGCCATTAGACGAGGTGATAATATGAGTCTTCTTGCAGTTCCCGATGGGAACCGAGTCCCCCAAAGCGGGATCCAACACGTTGGCGATGAGCCACGGAAACTTGCACTTTGACGATAAGTGTTTAAATTGGCGAACGCCGAAATCAAGATCGTGGTTCTGTTGACTGCATAAGCGGTTCCAATATTGAAATAGATTTTCGAGGTCTTACTCACTCCCAATGCAGCGGCATCTGTCCCTATATTGTTCAACAGCGGCACCATATGATCACCTGCCACATTTGCTACATCAGCTGGGGATCTTCCAAATGCTGCTCGGTTTCAAGATGGGGCCTTCGATTCATAGAGAAGAGTCGCGAATTGATTTAGGAGATGCCAAAATTATTGCGAGTTATGAAATATGCGTCTACTTTCAATCAATTCTTATATACTTGGTCGTTGTACATACCCTTGGTAACAGAGCTTTCTAGACTGGGATTGAAGGCATCGCCGGAGAACAATGTCACCAAGTTGGATTGTCCCTTAAATTTTTCATTTTCTTCATAATACTTTATGAGTGTCATAAACCGAGAGGCACCTCCCACCGGTTCGCTACTGGACGGGTCAACGTGATAGACGTCATTATAGTGTAGAATTCTAAGATCCGGAGGGTCGGCGCGAGTGCCTGAGCCATACGTTACGGATTCGTTGGGAGGCAACCCTGCCCGTTTCTCAGGCATATCGAGTGCTGGTGGTATATAATATGGAAGGATATATAAGCGAAAAGGAAGAAGAGGTAATGGTGGTGGTGTTAAATATGAAGGCGTCAAGGCGGTAAGTTGGTAAGCTTCGGATTTCTATTCGACGGTATTTTAGTGGGAACTTGCAGCAAAGCCGGGTACGGTACTTGATGCACGATTCGTTGGCACCGATCAGCTCCGCCAAGGGCCAAGGTGAGCCTTATGGTCCCTGAGGATCGGGATCCATCTCTAAGCCCCATTCGTCAGCGGCACGCGAGTTGGCCTACCAGGTCTAGCGAATAGGGGCTTCTCCATTGCTGATCTTCCTACCTAAAATCTTGGAATTCTATTCAAATTCCAGGGCGAGTTGATCTTCTTATCACTGCTAATGCGTCGCTATAACTTGTCAATCTGCAAATAACGGATACAGGTCAGTTGTAATGAGAGAAGCATTGTATGCGAATTATCATAGCCGTCCCCTTCTCAAGAACGAAATCATCCATAACATCCGAAAGCTAGGACATTACCTACTTTGTGACGCGTCGCACATGAAACCAATACCGCCCGTCAGGGAATATGCCGCCGTACATACACGCTAGATCAAATAAGAGAGATGCCGGTTTCGGATCCTGTGAGACATGTTCAATTGGTTCATCATTTGTCGTTTGTCGGGTTTTTCTTCTCTCGCATCCCAAAATTGCATGTTGAATACATATTTTCGACTCCTTGCTCAGGTACGTATGTATAGAATCACCAAACCCCAATAACGTCTTCCACCATGACGCCCAATACTATATAAGTACAGATACAATCGCGTTCTAAGGCTCGCCTGGCCAGATGGAGTTCGCCAGTTCTCTCACCAGCTTCAGCTTGGCAATCATGTCGTCCCGCGTCACGGCATTGCCAAGGTGGTGGCTGGCGAACCCGCATTGCGGGCTGACGCCGATTCGCTTGAGTGCTTCCTCACGCGTCTGACCAGCTCCCCCAGCGATGATATCTGCTGCCTGGAACACCCTACCGCGCATTTCGTTGATGTCTTCAAGCTCGGGGAATTTACTAGTGATGACACCCAAAATAACATTCTTGTGTGCTGGCAACTCCTTCAGAGGCTCGAAGTTGCCTGCTCGCTCCGTGTCGTACTCTAGGAAGTATGTGTCGGCGTCGATATCGTTGAATAGCTTGGTGGCGATTCGATCGTACCCGCCCTCGGAGAAGTGTCTGCTATTCGCAAAGTTCCCTCGGCAGAGGTGAATTCCTAAGTGCATGTCGGCCGGACGCGACGACACACAGTCGTTGTACAGTTTGATATATGAGTCTAGCAGAGCGTCCGCATCCTCGCCATCCGCCTTGAATCCGGCAATCATCTTCTCGTCGCAGAAATCTACAATTGCGGTCTCTGTCAGCGTCTGCCTCCCGGTAAGCAGTAAAGCCAAAGGTCTAACTCACATGCCAAGTTCGGGTCGTCGATGGTAACATTCCGACATCCATTGTCGTACAGAAGCTGTAGCTCCTACGGCACACAGTCAGCAGTGGCAAACACGAAATCGAACTTGGTTTTCGGTCGTCGTAGATGTAGTAATGAAGAGCACGCCGCATCAGTAGAAGACGGATCACGTTAGCTTACTGTTTGATAGGCCTTTGCGATATCAGCAAAGTACTCGGCATCGCTAGCGTACACCTCTTTTGGATATGCTCTGCCTTTTTTGTATCGCAGATGATACCTAGAACATGAATAATTAGCAACTTATTGTTGTCGCAGGACTCGGTGCAAGTGCTGGTGGCTACGATGAGCCCGGAAGGAAATCACTTGCCATTCAGGGGCAGCCAGTGTTATCTTCAATTCTTTTACTTTGTCCGCGGGAACTAATTTCTTGAGATAGTTCCAGTCAGACAGATACGCACTTCCGGCGTGCTTAATCTTGCCGACACACACGATCGTTTCGCCCGGCTTATGACCCGTCTCGGCTAGATGATGCACCACATTAGGCCACACACCCAGCATTCAATACAACATATATCCTCACCCCTCGGGATGGGACTTACTAAAGGCAGCAGTATCCGGGACGTACATCCTGAACATTTCCCACTCTGGGTTCATGATCTCCTCGAAACCCTCTAAGTTGGGGAAGAAAGTACCCCAGAACTGGTGACGACGGTATTCACCGTCGTTGATGGCATGGAATCCAAGATCGAGCTGGAGCTTAACGATCTCGTTGATGGCCTTGTCTTCCATGGCGTGGAGCTCTTCATCCTTGCCAATTTCGACAGCCTTCTTGTCGTCAAGTTGGACACGCTTCTCGACAAGCTCCTTCGGGCGGAGTAGCGAGCCCAGGTGCTCAGCACGGAAAGGGGGTCGTTGCTTGTTGGTCGTCGGCATGTTGGTCGCGAATTAGGTAGGGATCGAGATCGAGATCGAAATATCAGCTTAAGATTTCTGTATTTCTCTTTGTCGGATTTCAGGTGTATAAAGAAAGGCAGCACAGAACCTAAGGGATCATAAGATCACAAGCGGCAACGGGTGTAAGGGAATGACAAGACGTCATCCCGTTTATCTACCTCGCCTTCCCCATTGCCAAGTTGAAGCGGGGATACTCTTCCCCGAGGTGGACTACATAGTATATGGAGAGAGTGCGGAGGAGCGTAATAAGGGATATCGTGACTGTCCGCACTTGCGAGACTACGAAAGGAGGGGGGGACCAACAACACCTGAGGGGCACAGGGGATCCATCACCGTTCAATAGCAAACACTACGGTCTAGTTTACTACAAAAGGCTTAGCGACATTTAACAGGCTCGGCTTATAAGGACATCAGTGTGGCAGGAAGCGCCTCTAAAACGCAACTAGATGGGCGCATCTAGGCGTATCTGGGAGTATTCTAGGCGCATCGCCGCCTCCTGATTCGATTCTCGCATTGCCGTCCTTAGATGCCCACGGATGCCCATATTTTCCCCGTTTTCTCCACGATATGCTAATCATCAATTCCAGGGTCCCCTGCACGCCCCCGCCTTTGTCAATGCTGACTTTGCAACTACATCACCATAAACTTGTAGCTGCGCAGGTAATGTACCATAGTAGGCGATGTAGGTGTCAACAAGTAAACATTAGAATCCTCCAGCTGTAACACTTCGTATCCTCTACATGTTTTACGTAGATGGGGTTCCATCTCGTGTGATCATCTGACTCGAGATACGTCTTCTGCTTACTGGTTGTCTAGGTTATATGAAATGCCCAGGACGGATACATTACCCGGTTTCGATTCTTCCAGACAGACCGAGGTAAACCGGTGTATTTCATAAAAGTACAACGAGGTAGTTTTGGCCTTAGATCTAAAGGTCCTAGAAACGAGACTTCAACCCGAGATTCGTCGGTTAATTACCTAACTCTGTAACCTGTTCCTCCCACTATTCTATTGCACCAACGGTAGCAAGCAGTAGCCTATCACAATGAGTGGTAACTATAATCAAATTACCAACGATGATGAGATTAATTGCTATTCGATGATCCGCATCCAAGCTAATCTACATGCATATATGTACAAGAGGAGTAGGTGCATGCGGTAAATGTAGAGAAGTTCCAGGGTTCGTATCGGTATAGGTATTCACCCTACTACATTAGCATTTCCGCATACCATACCTCTGTCGTTCGGACGATAATAAGAGCAGCATTTATTAAAACATTGAAGTCGCAACTACGCCGTAGGTTCAGTTTCCAGTTCAGTTGTACCGTACTCAAGTATTTTCCTATTACGGAAATATGAATATGTCTTTATAACTTGTTTTATTCTTTTCTCTTTATATGCATATATTCATTATGTATTTACTAAGTACTAGGTTGGCTAGTGCCCAGTGGGGATGGTATATGATAAGACTATCGATAAAGAGCTGATAACTAGTTTCTCAATTGCTACTCCGAAAAAAATTTACGGTCGGGAGCTTTTTCAATTGCTAGATGTTACCGCGTATCAGCTTATTACTTTGCGCTTTCAGCGTCAAATATACCCAATTTCAAGCCCAAGACGTAATTATCTTGCCTGAGTGTATACAATGGCAGACGAACCGACGTCAATAGCGACGTCGGCACCAGACAAGAAAACCAAATCGCATAAAAAGCATAAGCGCGACCGTGAGGCCGATGGTAACGATGGTGGTGAGCGCAAACACAAGAAATCGAAGAGGAGCGCCAATGTGCCTACCACTGCTCCAGAAACGCCGCTTCAAATGAATTCCAGATCACCTGAGGCACCCGCTTTGGAGACCGATACGAAGAGTAGTGAAACCAAGTCAGAAAAGAAAAAAAGACGGAGGCATAAGGAGGACAACACTATAGAAAAAGTAGATGAGAACCAGGCGGCGCAGAATACCCCGGCATACGACAGCCTACCGAAGGACAAGAAGAAGAGGGAGCGTAAGAAGAAGCACGGGAAAGCCGAAGGGGAGAGAAAAAAGGAGGCCGTGCCGAAATCGTCCGTGGTACCTGAGGTAGTCGATCAAGAGGAAGCACCAGAATGCGACCCAATGGACATTGATTTGGCCCCAGCTGAGACCTCCAACGCCGACGAATTCGGGCAAAAACTTGCTAGTGCCGAATATCCATTCTTTACGCAAACCGTCTCCCAGTACCTCCCATTATATCCGTCAGGTCTAATCGAACCGGTAGAGGGTTTCGCAGATCAACATCTACGGCCTCTACTCAATCGCTACGTTCCTAGTTTCCGCGGCGTTTTACTCGCGTATCGAAACCCCCGAGTTGGAGAGGCACCAGGCAAGGGATCACTGACTGAAGAAAGCGCAAACAAAGAAGTTGTGTTGCTGGAATCCATCAATGAGTATGCTGTGACCTTCGGGTGGTTAACGGTCGACATAGACCTTTTTCGACCGACCCGGGGTGCGTGGATGGAGGGTACGGTGAATCTACAGGGCGAAGGTCATATTGGTGTCGTATGCTGGGACATGTTCAACGCCTCAATTGAAGCCGGACGATTGCCCCATGGTTGGCGTTGGGTCGACCTACTATCTAAGAGCAAGGGCAAGGGCAAGAGGAACGATAGGGAGAAGACAGCCGAAGAAGCCAAACTCCCAACCCCTGAACCCTTGGACCAGCCCGATATCGACTCGACTCAGATCCATACTACGGGCTATTGGGTAGATGATAACGGTACAAGGATACGGGGAGGCGCCAAGCTTTATTTCCGAATCAAGCATTACGAGGTTGGCGTCAGTGGCGACTACGGATACTTGAGTATTGAAGGCACAATGCTAAACGAGGAAGAGGAGAAAGCCAAGTATGCCGAAGAAACAGAGATCTTACGGCGCCGCAGGTTAAGGCACGGGGGAGTTCTACGCAAGGAGCAGAAACGCCTACCTGAGTTTAGTATGACCAAGTTCGGCGTAAATGAAACTGAGGATAACGAGGCTCAACGAGCTCCAGTGCAGTGGGTATCGAATGACCCTGGAGACGATACCAACTAGGTTCCCAACCACACGCAACCCCAATTTTCGGGGCGATTAGAAGACGGCAAAACTGGCACAATGGTTATGGGTTTGATTGGTAAAGACTACTCGCTACGGGAGTCGACGGTCATAAATACCAGCACAGTGAGGCTCCCAAAGGCAAACAGACCACAGATAGAGTCGAGTTGGCATCCAAATATAAATTACTATGTGTAGTCTTATTAATATACGCAAGTTCCACCATAAGTCTATAATTTGCCTTCTCAATATCCAAATGCCTTTTCTCATTTCGTTCCCTATTGTTCTATTAAACTCACTAGGTGTTATTGCTAGGTAAACACCAAGTACCATCTCTAGAAGAAAGATAGAGAAAGATGTCCACTACCTAGTAGGTAGGTACTGTACTAGGTACATAAGGTGGCGATAACATTGAATCATCCCTCGTCTCATCGTTGGAGAACTTCTTCTTGATTGGCTAACGGCATATGCAAAGCAAGCATAACAAGATTCGTTACTTAAACCTCTTACTATCTAGGTACGTCACATTGCTTCTAGATGGACGCGGCGAGATTCTACATATGTAGGTATTCAATATCTCGTCGATCTAGAATCTAAACAACTCCAGAGTCCGTTCACAATGGAGTCCTCATTTCCCCAGTTCCGACACCTCCCGAGCGAGTTACGGTGCAAGATATGGCGTCTCGCCATCCCGGGTCGCACTGTTTTTGTGCGGCTGAAACTCGACCTTGACGCGTGGAATGCCGCTACAGAAACCGACTGGATGCAAACCCACTACCGGCTCGTACCCGACGGTCAGCTGCCGCCTCTCCCAGCTGTAGCACTAGTAAATCGCGAGGCGTGGCACGAGGTCATGACGGCGTACGCGCCGTTCCGAATCAGTGAAGACGTCAGAAGGCGAACTCACGCCAGCTTCAGCACTTGTATGATGGGGGAGCTGGATCGTGGGGCTGTGCGTCCGTCGGCTGACGATGCCGCGCTCGACCTCATGTACGACGGCGCACGGGTCCCGCACTTCAATATGGATACCGATGCGCTCGAATGGAGTTCTCCGGGCCGCTGGGCAACGAAGTCCTTCAGGGAACCATGCCTTTTGTTTCTCGCTGCTTGTCTGTCCGTTAGATACGTCAGTATTGAATACGATCAGTCTATGTGTGTGCAACTTGAAGACCTCGTTCTAGCGTTCCTAGATCCGGACCAACCGCTCGAGACCCTAACTATCGGCGGTATCGAATCTCGGTACGCGGATAGGTTTCTTACAAAGATTCCCCGGTTCCGGCTAGCGAGGACTCCGCCCGGCCCTAAATACTTCCTCAAAAGCAAGGAGGATCTAGATGATCTCGACACTATTCTAGCGCGCCATGAGGCGTGCTTTCTTCCGTGGGAGGGTGCATTACGAAACGACGTGCGCGATTCCACAACTTACCCAGCGCAAATACAGACACAAATGCAAGGCAAAACATCCCCAGATGGACCCAATACACACCTGTGGCCTTGGCTAGCCATCTTCCAAATATCTGGACCAGACGAGCCGGAAGGATACCCGCCAGGTGGGTTCGTTTGGCCTCCGAATGAGGAGAAGGAGTTTGACGACCTCAAAGTAGATGTACGTTCGCACTTATGACTTGAACTATGTTTCGTGGTCATTGTATCTATCTATTATATTTTCCACGTGTTTTTATTTTTCCCCTAAATGCTGCTCACAAGCGAGACGAATACCTCAATAATTGCTCTCGCACGTCCCCTACCTCTGAGAGCTTCTACTAACGCTGTTTCCATATAGAAGCAGTTTCGCGATGGTGATCCGGTGGACGTCATATTCTGGCTTCGAGTCTTACTAACTAACCACACATCCTTGAGCCCTCCTCTCTTCTCGCTACCTTCTCATGGGTTTTGCCGGCCTGGTTATGGGCTACCGGCGCCTCACGACCAGTAGGAGATAGTGTCTCTAGGTGGGAGCATAATGGACAACGAATACATGGGTGAGATTTTCTTTATCGATCGCCGAGGATACATATGATGGTTCGACAGTAGGTGATCCTTATTATAACTTTTCTATATATTTGGTGGCTGATATATCTAGTTAGCTTAACTTGTAGGATTGAGGCGATAGGTTTAGAGAGGTTATGATTAAAAGGCTATCCATAATATTGGACATCTGGAGAATGTTCATACCCAAACTTATTAAGCTTGATCGCGGTATACCTTGTGTACTTCGAGATCGTGTTCGACTCGGGAATATGTAGAATTTGATATAGCGTCAAGGCTTATGCGACTACCCGATAATTAGACCCACTATGTACATATATGTACTTAATATTCACATAATACCTATATATGTACACATAGTACATACCTAGTACCATGTATGACATAACGGCCAGGCATGCTACTCTATGTACATAAGAACATCATTGATGTATCTTCGTACTTCCTCATCAGTGCAACGCCGGAGTTACATCAATTGGTTGTATTGAACCTATGATCGAATCTCATGCCGTGATGCTCAGCTCGCATCCTTTATTCGATTGACGACCTTTCTAACAATATTTGTATGATATCCTTAATTAATCCATATCAGCGTCCTTTAATGCCAAACCATGTCGTCCTCCGGGCTACGACAGTGCATCCGAGATGTCTCCCCGTATCTCATCCTCCTAGTCGCTATTAGCACGCTGGGTCCGCTGCAGTTTGGATTCCATCTTGTAAGTCTAGGTCTAGTTCATAATGCCTTTTAATTCCTTCCAGGGGAACCATAGTACTACCGTCAGATACAAACCCAACAATCCAACTTACACATATCTAGGCTGAGCTCAATGCGCCCCAAGATGTCATCTCCTGCCGCTTCAAAGCACAATCCGTCTCCTCGCGACTCTCCTCCGCCCTATCCTTCGTAACCTCATCTCCCAGCCCCAAAGAAGCATCCACCTCCTCCGCGCTCCCCGACTGCATACCCATGGAAGATGCCCAGTTCGCCGTCGTATCGAGCATGTTCACCCTTGGGGGTCTCATCGGCGCTCTCGGGAGCGGGCCTATAGCTTCGTCAAAGGGTCGCCTACTAGCCATGCGCCTCACCAGTCTATTCTACATCGTCGGCTCTATCATCGAGACTTTAGGCGCGTCGATCACTATGATGGCCATCGGCCGCGTGTTCTCGGGTGTCGGCGCCGGCGCTGCCACCGTCATTGTGCCCATCTACATCAGCGAGGTGGCACCGCCCCGCGAGCGTGGTACCTTCGGCGCCATGACACAGGTTAGCATTAACGTCGGCATTCTGGCTACCCAGACCATGGGGTACTTCCTGAGCTACGGGTCAGCATGGCGCTGGATCCTAGGCGCCGGCATCATCATCGGCGGTGTCCAGGGCTTCGGCTTGCTACTTGTCCCCGAGAGCCCTGCCTGGTTGGCGGCGAATAAGAGCGTCACGCAGGCGAAACGCATCCTTCAGCGAATCCGTGGCCGGCACGCGGATATCACGGAAGAGACTGTGACGTGGGGCGACGCGGCAGGATTACCGGAAGAAGAGGGCCTTCTCGATGATCCAGATGCCGGCCCGAGGAGGGGGTCTACCGCCAGCAAGGCCAGCGCGAAGAATAGCGTTCACCTAGGTTTCCTGGAAGTAGTCAAGGACCCGCTGTACCGACCGGCGCTTGTGGCGGCTGTCGGTGTCATGTGTGCACAGCAGCTATGTGGTATCAACTCGATTATCATGTACTCTGTCTCGCTCCTACGGGATCTGCTGCCGATGAACTCGGCGCTGCTGACCATCATGATCTCGGCCATCAATCTCTTCACCACCGTCGCGTGCTCGCCGCTGCCAGACAAACTGGGCCGTAAGACGTGTCTGCTAGTTTCGATATTCGGACAAGGCGCCAGCGCACTCGCGTTGGCGTTGTCGATCTTGTTCGGGGCCAAGATCCTCTCGGCGGTCACGGTCCTGTTCTTCGTGGCCTTCTTTGCGGTCGGATTGGGCCCTGTGCCGTTTATCCTTGCGTCGGAACTTGTTGGACAGGAGGCTGTCGGAGCTACTCAGAGTGCTTGTCTAGGCGCTAATTATATTGCTACGTTCTTAGTCGCGCAGTTCTTCCCGATTATCAATGTTGCCCTGAACGAGCGGTTCGGGGGCGCGGGCTGGGTTTATTTCATATTCACGGTGCTGGCCATCTTCTGTGGGCTGTTTGTGCTCTGGCGCGTTCCGGAAACGAAGGGGAAGAAGGATGCGGATGAGGTCTGGGGCCGAACGAGGCGGCTCGACTGAAAGAATTTGCTATTACTGGTTCGTGTTTTATGTTGACGGTTCTCAGCGAATTTGATGATTAGGTCTCGTTATATGCTAACTGTATGGTATTACGATCTCCCAGGCCGTAATCTCTGATGTCTGATCATCTGCTCGACTTGCATGATACCTGCCCTAACACCATCTATAACGTGTAGCTCGGCATAGGCGAACTCCTCCCCCTTTTCTTCGTCCGCAGCGCTCCGGATAATCTCTTCTAACCCAGCCATTCCCGCGCATCCCATCACTATACACGTTACATTGCCCTTAGAGAGAAGCCGCTTGGTGGCTTCCTTAAGCTTCTGGCGAACGACGGCCGGGTCTACGCCGTGGTGAAAGTCGGAGGCATTCAAACCCGTAGATTCGACACCGGCAAACTTAGATTGTTGGATACTTGCATCAGCGCCTAGAAAGCTGCTCACGCCATCCGCCAGATTCTTCTCCCAGAACTTCCCCGTAGTCACGATACCCCATGTCTCGCCGGGCCGGAGAAGCGACAGCGCGGTTAAGACGCTAGCTTCGAAAATTCCCGCTACGGCTCTTGGGTACTTGATGTCATTCTGCATATTATTCACAAGCGGGTGTACACTGAAGCATGCAATCACGGCTCCATCGTAATTCATGCCCGAGGGGTAAGAGGCTTCGAGGTCCACAAGCACGGCCATGTTGCTTCTTACGAGGTCGTGCGCGTCGTTGATGCTAGCGGGCGCGGAGCTGGGGCCAGTGTACGTGTGAATCTCGGTTGACTGTAAGTATCGTATAGGTCAGTGCACATATGAGTCTCCGCCAGCTATTACCTGGGGACAAGGTATATATTCAGGAATAATGATTTAAGAGAGGGAAATAGAGTGTGATATGAAGACCGATGATATTCAAAGCAAAAAGGATGTAAGAGAAACACAATAGGAGCATATATCGACGCACGTAAGATAGGTCTATAGAATCGATGACGGGTTTCAAGCCGTCGGTCATGGCCTTGGATGAATTAGGATTCAACACGAGGATCTTGGTCGTCCTGCCTCGAACGAGTTCAGCCCCCATGGTGTTCGTTATCAGCAAATATGCAACTGGTTGGATATTACATATAAATCGACGTAGGCCAGGTAATCAATAGTATGAGAATCCAGAAGCACCAATGTGAAGTTCAAGTGTTAACCCTGTGGATTAAATTATTTCATCGCCAACCTAAATGTGCCACACCTTGAGTCCTTAGATGAAATTGGGTGGTTTAACGGGAAGGATGAGTCATTTCTATTTCAACCTATTTCAAAGTAGAAAAATGGATTCAGTTCATCTATGACTTGGGAGCACCTGACCATCGGCTCCCCATGGGAGTACACAATTGCTAATAGCAATTTGGTAAAATTAATTGAACAATTGTCGTATACGATTTCGCTGTTGGAATTGCATCAATCAACTTGAGTCGGCGGGGTGCCAGTTGCCAATGAGGGGTATCACCTGACGATAGGAAAGCTTTATCAGCACTTTGATCGTTGTGGGGTATTAGGTACTCAGCCACAGAGCAACGTCAGGGAGTCTCAGCCGCAATGCGACCGACTCCTTCAATGTTGAGTTCCCAAATCAATCAATATTGCCCATTAATGGCTGACTAGGTAGACTGATTAACTGACGAACGCCTCACCTCCAATTCGACCTGAACCCCGCCATCACAACCAGCTGCAAGCAACCTCCCAAGCTGCAGCCTACACGATTCGACATAACAATTTACCCCTAAAATTCCTCTCCAGTCGAACGTGTACGGCCCATTTTCCACGACCTAAAGCCTTACCGAAACATGGCTGCTCCTCCACCCATCGGTTGGTCACACCACCATTCTACCTATTTCCCCGGTTTGGTTTAAGTGATTCTTAATCTAATGTGTTAAGCTAGTTCTCGATGGAGGTACCGGTTTCCTAAAGGTCGGATACGCCGCACAGAACTTCCCCGAATTCCAGTATCCCTCTATTGTCGGCCGACCCATCCTTCGAACGGAAGAGAGAAACAGCGACAATGATATGGTTCTTAAGGATATTATGTGCGGTGATGAGGCCGCTGCTGCGCGCACCATGCTCCAGATATCCTATCCCATGGAGAACGGTATAGTCAAGAAGTGGGACGACATGCAGCACCTGTGGGATTACACATTCTTTGAGAAGATGAAGATCGACCCCAGAGGGCGCAAGATCCTGCTCACCGAACCGCCCATGAACCCTCTTAAAAATCGAGAACAGATGTGCGAGGTCATGTTTGAGCGATATGGTTTCGGCGGTGTCTATGTAGCTATTCAGGCTGTGCTGGCCCTATATGCGCAAGGTACATGCCATAGCCCCTACGAGTTTTGGGATCGGGATTTAACACGAAGCTAGGTCTAAGCTCTGGTGTCGTCGTGGATTCCGGCGACGGTGTTACCCACATTGTGCCCGTCTATGAGTCTGTCGTGCTCAACCATCTTACTCGAAGACTCGACGTCGCCGGTCGAGACGTGACTCGTAACCTCATCGCCTTACTCCTACGAAGAGGCTATGCACTCAACCGAACCGCCGATTTCGAGACGGTGCGACAGATCAAGGAGAAGCTATGCTACGTGTCGTACGATCTGGAACTGGATAAGCGTCTTAGTGAGGACACAACAGTGCTAGTAGAGAGCTACACACTACCCGACGGCCGAGTCATCCGTGTAGGCAGCGAACGCTTCGAGGCTCCTGAATGTCTCTTCCAGCCTCACTTGGTAGACTGCGAACAACCGGGTATCGCCGAGTTCCTCTTCAACACGATCCAGTCTGCCGATGTCGACGTACGCTCCTCTCTCTTCAAGGCGATTGTTCTCTCTGGCGGTAGTAGCATGTATCCAGGTCTCCCATCGCGACTGGAGAAAGAATTGAAGCAACTATGGCTCACGCGCGTTCTTGGCGGCAATCCTGAACGACTAAACAAATTTAAGGTCAGGATAGAGGACCCTCCTCGTCGACGACATATGGTATTCTTGGGTGGTGCTGTGCTGGCCAACATCATGGCCGACAAGGAGAGCATGTGGATCACACAACAAGAATGGGCGGAGCAAGGGCCGAGAATTCTAGAAAAGCTGGGTCCACGATAGAGACTGAATGGCCGATTGCCAATAGCCAAGAGGGAGTTTATTTTTCAATGATTATGGGGTTTACGAAGTTGTAGCAAAAATGATTTTAAATGGATCAATCAACTTGGGGGGTTACTACCTCCTATTCAGTAAAATTTTATTTACTCACGACCTAGAAAAGTATATACGGCCTCACCCAACTCGAAGTATTTATCTGCAAGTAATTCGATATGACCAACGATTTATCAACCGAAGTACGGAACATTTGAACGATCATCAATTGATGGTAAACCGTTGACCCTAAGTGCTTCAAAGGTTTGCACAAGGGGTGACTGCGCCACAATTACCACCAGCCACAGTACATATGTGATTGATTCGACTCGGCCAGAACTTCAATGTTTTACCTCTCGGGTTTCTACGTCTCTTACCTTAATCCACGACGATGAGGCTGATGAGGTCTATAGATTCGCCTCTATCTTCACCCGTGTCATCCCCGTCCATCTTCATTCCATGTTCTAATTCCCTTCCATTATTCACCTCGCATTTTACTATCCATTCCACCGTGTTTTAGTGACCAGTTATATGCGATATTTCAGTCATACGGATTTCTAATAAGCGGTTGCAACAACGAAGACAAACAAATCGACGGCCACCAGACGGGAGTAAACGCATCACCCGTCATCTCCATCATATCGGTCAGATTCATCTCGTTATCCGAGACGCGGGCACCTCGTTCCAGTTTTTCAGGGTCTCGGCCAATACGGAAACATCTGACGACCCAGAGGACACCGACACACTCTCACACAGACTCGCCTTTCGCACCTCTCATATCGCTCATCCACCTCTCGCACAAGCGCAAGACGCACGACGCACAGCCGCATGGAAGATCCCGCGGTTGAGAGGAGCGTGAGGTGAGAAAAAAAGAGAGACCTGTCTCATCTTACCCGACGCTGCCGGGAACCTACCGGACACGCGCCTGATCTTTCAATCTGAAATCTGGAATCTGGATCTGGGTCGCGATCTGGATCCGATCTGGTCCAACCATACGAGCACAACGCACAACGCATACAACAGTAATTATTTGTAACTAGACAAAATGAGTCTCACTAATCCTCCGTCGGGGGCGTCGGGGCCAGCATCGGCTTCTACTAGGACGCTTAAGAGGAGCGTACAGGCCGCCTTTGAAGGTACGAACCGATGACTTCCTTTTGTTTATTAATCGGTGTATCTCATAAGTCCATTGTCACCTTAATTCTTAATTCCGATCCCTCCAGCAGCGAAGTAGTCGGCTTTCGCTCGCATTTACATGCTATTTTCATACTTGCTCTTTTCGGCTACGATCTCACGCTTCACCACCTTAAATCGCCACTTGATTGGTGCTGTCGGACTTACTCATCTTTGGCGAGATGCTGCGCCGCTAGCTCTTAAACCCGTCTGTCAAAAAGTTCTCTCTTTCGTGCCTCCTCCCTTGATGATATTATGAATCCGTGATTTTTCCTCGGCCTTCTTTCCTAGAAGAACACCACACATCATCATGGTACTTGGAGATGGCCTTGATAACTCCATGTGGTATCGTGCGATACGGCTCCAAGAGACGGACAGGACATCGCGTGGTGCCACAAACCCAGGCCTTTCCCACCTCAAGTCTCTAGATCCGAGACCGATACATTCCTTTACCTCCAACATCCTATCACGTGGTTCCTCATACCGTAGTCAATGTATTTTAATCTTTTTTCCTTTGCTTCATCTACAAGCATAAATCCTATGAGACTGGTAAGTCACTAATATCCGCATAGACCCAAATGATCGAGGCGGAAATGTGGGCTACCAATCCAAGGTCCGTGTCGTCGACAAATACAAGGTCGTAGGTTTTATTAGCAGCGGAACCTATGGCCGCGTCTACAAGGCCCTCGGCCGCCACGGCCAACCAGGCGAGTTTGCCATCAAGAAATTCAAACCCGATAAGGAAGGGGAGCAGATCCAATACTCGGGCATCTCGCAGTCGGCCGTCCGAGAGATGGCGCTCTGCTCCGAGCTGAAGCACGAGAACGTCATTCGCCTCGTCGAGATTATTCTCGAAGACAAATGCATATACATGGTGTTCGAGTACGCCGAGCACGATCTACTACAAATTATACATCACCATACCCAACAACCCCGCCACAGTATTCCCCCTTCCACCGTCAAGAGCATCATGTTCCAGCTGCTGAACGGATGCCAGTATCTACACAGCAACTGGGTTCTGCATCGTGACCTCAAGCCCGCTAACATTATGGTCACATCCAGCGGGCAGGTCAAGATTGGGGACCTGGGGCTGGCACGGCTCTTCTACAAGCCTTTGCATTCGTTGTGGAGCGGCGATAAGGTAGTCGTAACGATATGGTACCGAGCGCCCGAACTCCTATTAGGCAGCCGGCACTACACGCCAGCGATTGACATGTGGGCAGTCGGGTGCATATTCGCGGAACTGCTGTCGTTGCGGCCTATCTTCAAGGGTGAGGAGGCGAAAATGGATAAGAAAACCGTGCCTTTTCAGCGTAACCAGATGCAGAAGATCGTCGATATTATGGGGATGCCGACGAAAGAACGCTGGCCGTATCTGTCTAGCATGCCCGAGTACAATAACTTGAATCTCCTCCAGCCACCCATGCTTCACCCGGGCCATCACCACCACGGACACCATAGTAAGTCTGCTGCCGCGTCGACCAGTCACCTCGAGAAATGGTACTATAGCACTATCGGTTCGCATTCCTCCACCTCGTCCCCGAGCTCTAACAACAGCCTCGCGGCTCTTGGCGCCGAGGGCTACAAGCTTCTAGCCGGGCTCCTAGAATACGATCCCGAGCGACGTCTCACAGCACAACAAGCGCTACAACATCCGTTCTTCCAAGCTCCTTCCGGCGCCGGCGGCGTAGCGGTGACGGCGGGGTGCTTCGAGGGCCTGAAGGTTGCGTACCCGCAGCGCCGCGTCAGCCAGGATGATAACGATATCCGCACGGCGAGTTTGCCGGGAACGAAGAGGTCCGGGTTGCCGGATGATAGTGTAGTGCGCCCGGTAAAGAGGGTTAAAGAAGCGTAGGATGCCCATAGTCATGGGGAATGGGAACGGGTAAAGTGTGGGTTCTGGAGGCGGGTGAGTGAGTGCCTTAAGCCAGAGAATGGAGTGGATTTGACTCTCAATTGTCCGGTCCGGCATGAACAAGGCCAAGGTCCTGGGTTTTTGTTTCGAAGCATGACGGAGCAATGGTGTTATCATCTGTGACTAGATTGGAATCTACAGCTGAGATGGAGATAGGAAATGGGTTATGGTTATTGCATTGTCATTGCCGTCGGTGTTACTTAGCATAGGCGTTTAGGGGTTTTCGGCGTCGGAATACTTGAGCTCTTCGCTTCCTGTACTAGGTCGACACGTCAAAATTCTCAAGCCACGAAGCTGAGCCGATTAGTTATCACATCAGATTCTGTCCTGATATACACTACACTAAGACCATGATACATATGAGAATCGAGGAAATAGTGATCGGTTTACCTTTTTTTTCCTCAGATCGAATCAAAAATATGAAGCGTCTCGCACACCTATCTACTTGTAGAGCGAGCAAGACCGCCGGCATTACAATATTAATATACAGCAAGCGCACACATTCGCATTGGAACCGCATCCTTATCTATACCGCCACTTCGCCTACCTTGCCGACACGTACTAGTTGAATAATTTGGGACAACGTATATATTCTTTGTCCTCTTGCCCCGTTCCACCTCATCCCTTTTCTTTATCATTGATTTGACCGCTCTCAAATACCATGTTCGCCGTGTGTCCATGCTATGATATATTTGTCATCGGAGTGTATTCGTTACCAGGAGATATCCACGGATAAAACCAGAAAATTATTTAACGTCGGTTGGTGGGTCTTGGTAAGGGACGAAAACAGGCATCGAGGCTAGGTATATCCACCGAGTTTCGACCAACTGCCATAATCGACCGAGTACCATCTACATCAGCCCATAGGAACGAGCGCGTTAAATTATGGTATCCATGGATATCACCCGGAACATATTGGGTGTTCTTTCCGTTGATATCTTTGGATTTCCCGTTTATGAATTGTAGCTGTGGGATATGGCGACTTTTATAAGGTGGGCGTCGTGAAACCCCTAAATTCGTTCCACGCGGAAGTGCTGGAGGTACGGCGTCCCGACAACGAAAATATAGGCGCTTGATATGAAGCCCAATTTCTAGCGAGCTCCTCAAGTCATCGATTGTGTGGCGTCATAAGCACGCCCATGTCTCAACCAGAACGAACCAAATTTCTTCCTATTATTAGAGCCATACAAGTGACCGACCTGTCGACTTCGGCCATTACACCCACGCCCTCAGTAGCATCGTGCTAGTACAGGAACTCGGAACGATTTTCAAGCAAAAGCGAAACAAAATCAAACTCAAGGGTATCAAGGGAACAACAGAAAGCCGGCAACCCTACTTTTGAGTTGGTGCAACGTTCGTCTTAACGTGACTCGACAGCCACGCTAGTCCGTCGAGCAATCCCTCGCCCGTCGTAGCGCAACTCGGCTGTACGTAAAAGACCTTGCCTTTCAACGATGACAACTTCAACGCATCTCTTACTTGCGTAGGCTGCATGGCTGCGGAGATAGTCAGTATGTTATAGTAAGTATTAATTATTGTGTAGGTCGCGGCCCGTGGCTAATAGATTGTAGTCAACATACCATCTGGGACATCTTGTTTATTTGCAAACACCAAAAGCAAGCAGTCCTGCATCTCCCTGTCATTCATGATGCGGTGGAGTTCTAATCGAGCCTCCTCCATTCGATCGCGGTCGGCGGAGTCAACGACGAATATTAAGCCTTGTGTTCCTGTGGTGTATTGCCATTAGCAAGTGTTTTATGCTAATATCTTTCAGGACGAAAAAGCCGTTCCCTTGTATACCCCCACATATATTCCCACCCATTGGGGACAGCAGGTAGAGAGAGGGTCTTGAGACTACTATAACCTTGTAGATAGGCAAAGGGGTGGACTAGGTATAACTCGACTCAGGGACGACCTATCACTCACCACTATAGTAATGCCTCCATAAGGGACGAATCTTGTCTTGGCCACCGACATCCCATACGTTGAACTTAACGTTCTTAAACGTGACCGTCTCGACATTAAATCCGACCGTAGGAATAGTAGTGACATCCTGGCCCAACTTCAGCTTGTATAAGATCGTGGTCTTGCCGGCGGCGTCTAGTCCCAACATCAACAGTCGCATCTCTTTGGATCCGAAGATCTTGGCCATCATCTTGGAAATTTGGCCCCCCATGTTGAAGTATAGTTCGTTGGGTCTCTTGGGTGATGTCGTAGAAGTTAGGGCAAAGGGGGGAGAGTTCGAAATCGTCAGATAGTCTGTATCACTTGTTGGATCGAAGTCGAAGACCTGGTATCAGAGTTGATGTTATACCGCCGAATTTATTATCTTAGCATGTGAGCTAGAGTTAGATGGAGGGAGAATGACAAGTAGAATGGAAATTTGAAGCGTTCACTATCCTCGTCCACCAAGTTCACAGACTATCGTCGAGAAGGAGTACGAGATACGTGTACCGACGGGAAGGGTGTCGTAGTGCTCCGGAGAGAAGATAATTAAAAATAGGTAAAATTACAGATCCGAGATTTAGCACACGCACGAGAACGGGAGAGTTGAGGAAGGGGAAGAGAGAATGATCAGAAAAAAAAATAGTTCGTCGTGTTGATTTCCAAATTGGATGGTAAATGAAACATTAAACTGCGCCAGGACCCCCCCGAATACATTTATCCCAGTCGGTTCATATCCATCATATCAAAATGTTTCAATTTCCGCCTGCTTTAGCTTCAAAATTCATGGGGGGGGGGGGGCCATAGGGAAACTCATAGGGGTTGGTAGGGGTTACAACTGTTACGGCACCTAAAGCTTACCGCCGTGACACTATTCGAACGCTGTACTAGCTACTTCACGCGCACTCCAGGGCTACTACAACATGCTAGAGACGCGCAGATTTCCTAATCGGGTTAGACAGTTCCATCCCCCCTATTGGTGCCTTAGCCTATCAGGTACGTTACTACGTAAATGGCTTGGGCTCAGGGGTGGATTAAGTACCTAGGAAGTACGGAGAATAAAAGCCGACCGCCTCCCAGGCGCTCGGGCCAATCAATTACACCAACGCCTAATCAATCCGATACACTCTAGAAAAGGGGTAAAACCACTATGGATGTAGTAGGTAGACGTATGTAGGCAACTTGGGAGGTCATCAAGTACATCCAAAAGGGATCACATTCTACGGATAATAAACCACAGATCGAAACGTTGAGAATAGCCACAGACGCAAACATACCGCAGTTGAGATTAAGCGAATAGAATTTTGTTTAGAAGAGAACTCCTTTTAGTTACCTGGCTATAGGTCTAACTCAATCATCAGTCAATTGCTTTTGGGATATCTAAACTAGCATAGAATAAACGGAGAGATATCAAGTTCCTGCATTTAGTCCATCAAAATAGCTGCCTATAGCGTACCACTTTGAATATCTAGACATAAGAATCGTCTTGAGTTTGTCTAAATGACCATTATAAGACGCTCATATATGCAGGCCTGAACCGGGTTCGTATTCCCTTGCATAACATCAACTATATCTGTGCTCCATTGCTGTGGTCCTCAACCTCACAGAATGCTTTGAAGGTTATAAACGAGTCGTCCTGACCGCCTTCGGACTCTAGGATCAACTCCGCCGTAGCACCGACGAAGAAGACATATCCTTCCTTGATCTCCTTGGTCCTAGATCCGACGGTTATCTTGCCATTGCCTCCGGTACAAATAACGACGCTTGGTCCGTCGATGGGGTCAAAGGTAGCCTTTGACCCGCTACCATTGAGCACCGTTCTAATAACGCTAAACTCGTCGATTGGGGGGTCATATAAAGTCGCTTCCGAGCCAGAACTGTATGCGGTGCGGTTAAGCACTACGTACGGGTACTCGGTTGGTGACATCTTCTGCTCCTCGATCGGGGCATAGTTGTAGGTTAGGAGGTCAACTAGCGTCTGTACGTCCTTGAACTTGGGAGTGAAACCCGCTCGGACAACATTGTCGCTTGCCGCCATGCACTCGATGATATCGCCCGATACATAAGCATGGATATCATCTGCTTTCAAGAAGAGAGCCTCACCCGGGGAAAGCTTGACAAAATTAAGGAAGAATAAGACGAAGAGGCCGATGTCGTCAGGGAACTGTTTATTTAGTCGAATCACCAGCTCAGACATGACCTCTCCACTCGTTGACTCAACCCCGCCATTCGCAAATTCGCTTCCCTTGCTCTCAGCCTCGGAGACGAGTGCCTTGGCCGCGGCCGCCACATCTTCCTGGGAAGACTTCATGAGGGCAGCAAAGGCCGATTGAAGGGCCCTCTTGTTTTGTGTGGTGGACTCTGACGAATCGTCGCCCCCCCGGCCTCGAACAGTGGCAATAAAAGCCTTCGCGGCATCTTCGCCGACCAATTGACGGAGGGCGGACACGGAAGATAGAAAATGGGCAATCTCGCCCAGGGGTCGGAATCCGCATAGACCCTCGAAATCGGTTATGGCAATGGCCATCTCAGGCTTGTGGTTGTCGTCGGGATAGTTCTTCGGGTCTCTGGCATGCAACTGTTCGGCGAGCTTCTTGTTGGGATGAGCTTGGATGGAGAGTGCCTTGCCTATAGAGAGGACCTTGAAAAGGAAGGGCAGCTTGCTGCCATATCTGGCCTTCACGGAGGGCGCCAAGAGCATCTGATTCGCCTCGACAAGCTCAAGTAATGTTCGGCCGGACTCGAGGTCCTTAGACGGGTTCGAAGGGTGAGTACCCATCCATAACTATGATGGCAAGGCCCAATGTATTAGCGACCAAACCGCCTAGATCCTAACATCAACGGAACGCACCTCGGCGTATGGCTTGTCTGACTGAATGTTCAAGGTATCGGAGGGCGTTGCTGCGGCGAACTTGGCTGCGGCAGACTCGGATCCGATTTTGCCCCAGTCGTAGGAGTTAACACCACATTGGAGTCGAATCAAGGGGACGGGTAGCACCATTTTCAATGACGACTTGACGGTTCGGCCTTGGTGCTTAGTATAAGGGACTAAATGCCGTTCGTTAGTGGCGTAATGTAGGAATTGTATATAGTATACCTAGTGTGTTTGTCTGTTCATGCGTCCTCGAGAGAATTATATAAGCATACAGTGCCCCAGAAGGCAATGAAGTCGGCGAGATTACGTATATAAAACTTCCCAGGTTTTTAGAAATTAAATAAATGGCAATTGGACATTAAAAGCTCAAGGTCACGGTGCGGGGAGTTTTACCCCGCGCTGCCATCTCTGCTGCCATTTGGAACCTTGGAAGTTGGAACCAGCAGCACTTGAGGAGATGCACTTCTCGCAGCCCCACGTTCGCCCCACGTGCCGAATGTAGATAAGTACATAGGTACGTTCAGTGTTCACCAGACATTTACATCAACATCTGGAACATTGAACATTTGAACATTGAAATGTGTTTGCCCCGATTGGGCGGTTGTTGAAACTCTGCCAGATTTAAAGTCCTCACCGCCTACCTTTAAAAGGCTCCAACATCCATAGATTCGATTGTCGCCATCAGCACTTGAGCCATCGGATTGATTAGATCCATGTTTACTCTAGTAGGTATAGACCCCAATTATCACGAACATCAATCAAAAGTAGTAGTCACTGACTTCACACTCAGAATAATTACACCTTCCCAAAGTCAAACTTTACATACGCTATGATATACGTCCGTGTCGTCCTTTCCAATGCATATGCTTAACCCTACTCACTCAAAGTATAAGAGCGACCTCCTTCCCTTCCATTTTTCCATTGACTCCTTTACTTAGTTAAATTCAACATTCAACTTTCTAATTTTTTATTTTATTTTTTGGAAATCAACTGCTTCCATTTCACTCGCCGCCCTACGCCCCACGCCTCGCGCCTTCCGCTATCCTCCGCTCAATCACTCTATCGCATCTCGTCTCCTGCCTCATACTCCGAAATCCGTGAGTGCTAGCTACTCCATTTCGCTTTCCTCGGTGCATCTGGTAGACAGTTAGTATGTCATTTATAATCCCATCTTATCATATTATGGCATTACAGCCATATCTTACACAGTACTCGTTTCATTCTCTCAAGTGTTATCCGATAACTTTAGTCTTGATGTTTCTCATAGAAGATTACACAATCTGTGTATATTGCTGTACGATTAGGTTTTACGAGAAGGAAAGAAAAAAAAAATAGAAATTTGAACTTGACTTATTTTCTATTTTTCCCCTCGGCCATATCATTACGATTTGAATACGATGGCGACTAACAAAAATGAGAAGAAGACTAAGAGAAACTTGAAGAATATTGCTTCCGACCTTGGCTCGGCCTGGGCACCCCCCGTAACCTCACGCCGGCGTGGCCAAGCTAAAGCTACCAGTGTGGTTGAGCCAGATTCCGAAGAAGACCGAGAGGACCAAGAGAACACATCCAAAATGTCTTCGAGGGGGAACCAACGAAGGGGTCCAAATCGGAATAGCGAAATAGGCGAGCACGGCGAGGAATTGGCCATGTGGAAAGACATTAAGGACAAGATCCCTCTTGCCGCCGAAGCATTTAATGACAGTAGCGCAAACGTCCTCCAAATCCGTGACCAAGACAAGCGCATGGCCGAGAAAAAGGAGAAGAATGGTAAGCTTAGTCTTCGCCTCATATATTTCTCTCATCCAATCCCTCTAATCACATTCAGTAGCTATCACGAACGAGGATTTTACCCTCCTCGATAGCCTCTTCCGTAAAGGTGTAAAAACCAATGAAAACGGAAATCTTACTCTTACGGACACTATCGAGAAACTAAAGGTATTGCGTGCCGTGCAGAAGGCCAAGGAGGAACAGCAAGAGGCAAACACCTCGAGAGCAGCTTCCCAACGAGCCAAGGATACTGCTGCTGTTGCGGCTTCCCTATATGACTTTGATGGATCCGGCGACTCCCCGGTACCTTCTCCTAATCCGGCTGTATCACGTCGCATGGGTGCTAGCAGCAAGGGCGACCGGGATTCGGTGCCACCGCGACTCGACCGCTCTACCCCGGCGGCCAAAGCAGGTAGTGCCGAGCCGCAAACCGGTCCGGCCTCTAACTCTATCCGGACTAAACAGACGTTTGCCAAGGACGACGAGGTCGCCTTCAAACCTAAGCCCATCAACAACGAGCAAACGGACTGGATCCTGGGAATTGTCCAAGAGGTTCGCGGCGACGGCAAGTCTCGCCGGTACCGCGTCCTTGACGCTGACGTGGACGAGACCGGTCACCAAAAAGATTTCCGCACCAGTGCAAGCAGTATGATCCTCATCCCGAAGGAGGGGACCGTGTTGCCGCCCTTGGAGACGGGAAAGACGGTGCTGGCGCTATATCCCAATACGACAACGTTCTATAAAGCCGAAGTCATGGGGATGGATGGCGATGGGAAGGTGAACCTACGATTCGAGGGCGAGGAAAGCAGCAACACCATGCAAGCTGTCACCCGTCGACACGTCGTGGAATATAGGGGCTAAGGAGCAAATTTTGCTATTCATTGTGCTTCATTAGCTGCAAGCATGAACTATTGGGAGCAGGCGTCATCAGGAGTTATTGGTGTTGCGAGGGCTCATCAGCGCTAGATGCTCGGTCCCAGGCTGGCGCAAAAACGGCGCGCAGGGCTGTAATTTCGCCAGGGCGTCCAACCAGCAACACGATGATAACTCAAACTGTCGTACACACGGAGTAGCCAAGGAGTATGGACGTTCTCGATTCATTAGCTATCATGCGCTTCGTTATTCTCTCTGATGGATTCATAATCGGATTGTCGATACGATACCCAGCTACCTAGCTATATTAGGATAGCTTGACTCACTTATATCAATTGCTTGCCACAAATGTACTGGTATATTCTATACACGTGTGCCATAGACTTGTCACTCTGGGGATACGACGAGTAACGGCCACTTAAATCGAGGAACTGGTTAAAGTTGACTAGGAAATCTCCTTGAATCTCTTGTCTGTTCAACGCTTACTAGCGCTTTATGAATTTGTACACTATCTATACAAGTCTTTCTGTAACAGAAGGATACATTGATTATTCCAATTTCATCCGAGAAGATTTCGTGAACTTATCAAAACACGTTTGATTCACTCTTCCTTACCCAGTACTCGGTGTAGAAAGCATGACTACTTAGTACCTAGCTTATGGGATGACTTGGTCGACTACGTATGACCCATTGACATCCTAGTTAGCTCGAGACACATAGAGAAAAGGAACTACCATGTAGTGTGTAGATGCTCTGGTTCATTCCATCTACATCAACCACATGGTCTCCACGGACAAGCACTATACATGTATCATTCGCTCTAACGGTTACGCCTGTATAGTTCTATTACTATTTGTACTATCATGAAAGGAGATTATTCCATCCTACCTAATAGGTAATTCCGGTAAGCGTTTTTTTATTGAATTTCCAACCCAGAAAATAGTAGTAGTATGACAATCCAAGCATACGCAACCAGAAATTCCCTCGCTTCCTCATGATTTAAGTAGTCAAACGTTGAGTGAGGGTCACTTCACTCATAGTAATAGCATAATCTTGAAGGTCGATATACTATGGCTGCGCCTTTTCCTGACGCCCCGAAGGACCTTACCATTAAGATGTTCCTGCACCTAAACTTGTTCTTAACTTTCAAGTTCCAAGTCTATTTTTCTTTCTTCGAGGTGATTTCTAGTCTATAACAATGCATTCCAAGTCGTCATATTTCCGCGAACAACATGACTTGCTCCATATGGGAATGGAAGTTTAACTAATAGTTGATGAATTCTAGGTTCTATTTGGTTTTGGAGATATTTAAAATTGACTAGTTAATGTAGTACTGCTCAGACAAGCCTACGAATGGATTGATTCAGGTCAAACGAGCCCCTTAGGTAGGTTTTGGTGGTTTGTAGTTATGCCAAGCATTGGATTATGGTGGAGTCAAAGGTGTGATCCAATGAGTTGTTCCCCAAGGGCGAAATCTAAATCTCTTCCAAGGTTGTGATTATCCCAAATCTCTCTACCTAGCTAGCCAGTGGCGACTTTTTAAAATATACTAGGTAGGGAGGATAGTTCTATAGATTCAGGAAACTATCTTCAGCATCCATCCCTACGAAAAGGGGGGAGGGGTTCTCCATGCATTCGCTCGACCCTGCATATCTGCACATGTGCACAACCAATCATAATTCCGGATTCCAACGAATGTAGTTCTCAACTGCGACAAGCTTCCTCCCGTCAGGACCCCTCCATCGTGGCCAAGTAGCCAGCCGTTTGCACGTTTTGTGATTAGTCTCAAACACATGGTTGCTCATTGCCATCTAGAATTTCCGCGTTATTCTGCCAAGGAAAAGAGTCATCTCTAGCAAAGGATAGATAGGCAAACAGGTAACAACGGATGAAATGCTTAAAGACTCAAAGGTCCCTAGCCTGCCTTAGTGGAGGGTGATACATCATCCAATGGTTGCTGGAACTAACTGCATCTTCCTTTTCGTTAATGGTACATACATGCATGATGGTTCTAACCTACATACAAGCCAGCTTGCATCACAGGTGCGGATCTGACGGGTGGGTGAGTGCCCAGGTGGTGAACTGGAAGATCCGTGAGTGGGTTAGGATGATTCTGGAAGATGGTGCAGTATGTATGGCAATCATTGCTCTTGGCTTCCATTTCATTCGTGTTTGTCTCTGAAGCCGGTACTATATCCTTTGCTTTCTCCTCCACGACAGCCTTATTGTCTCTTCACAATACCCTTTCTCTTAACTTGTCTCCGGTAGTCCTCATTGAGCTGGTCTCTATCTTTGTCTTTTGTCCTTCTCGTTTCATCCATATAACATAGTCGCTTATTCATATCCTGGGACTATTTATGTGCTCGAGGCTATAGGAGCTATTTCAGTGAGAATTAATTACGAAAAAAAAATGCTAGCACTCGCGACTCTGATGGCCTTGCTGGGCTTGGCAGAAGCTAGCCTCAAAACACCACGGACTGCGATTTCACCATGTCCAAGCCCATCTTCAACAACAATTTCGCAAGTAGTGGAATCAGCGGTGACGATCGCGACAATTGCGCCGTGTAGCCGCCCTCTACCCCAGCTCAATGAGTCAAGCTCTACTCCGCACCTTACGAGTGTTGTTGCTACTGGTACCATGGGTACTGCTATACCGCTAGAGACTCCCACGTCTGTATCAACTGAGGCTACAAACGATCCTAGCATCACACCATCACCCGAGTTCATTCTGCCGGGAGCCAACTTCCATGAGATGGGCGCTAAGTTCGTGCAAACAACCTACTGGAGCTGCGTGACGTTCCCGTTGGAGACGCACTGTGGCTGGCACGAACCTATATTAGACGCTGGGGTCGGCAGGGTAGGATGCGAGGGCAATGGACAGGCAGCCTTACGAGCGGGTATCGTTGCTGGTGTCGTCGCTGGCGGGTTGGTGCTTGGGATTTGATACCTAGGCGGAGCTTTATCTTCTGTTGCTTTTTTCCCCTTGGAGTTAGATACCTTGGACAACGGTGAATAAGCTGTGGCGAATTCGGATACGGCAAGGACGAGATACCTAAGGGCATAAAGGCGTTTTGGAGTCAGTAGAAGAGGATCGGGAGACCTAGTCAGCATATACCACCAGGCCAACGATAATGAATAATAGATCACATATAAACCCATAGTAGTTATTTGCCATGACAACTCCTTGATTTATGCTATCGTGGGGAAATCATCAAATCTGCACGCCTCGAGGAAATAGTTACTAGTACCCTGTTGTCGACTAGTAAAATGTAGTAGGATGCAGAGATGCATTTTCGCGTGTAATGCACAGAGCCAGTGCCCAAGCCGAGCCAAACCCACTCCGCAAAGACCAGAAAACCCAGAAGCCCATCGTTTATTTCTCCTTCTTCGCCTTGGCACCCTTGACCTTGGCTGTTCCCCGTAAGGTCTTCTGTCGGTTCTTGCGCTGCTTGCCTATATTGAGGTTGTCACGTTAGCAGCAATACTCACCATATTCATATTAGTTAGGACATCGGATAGGAAGAAGACGTACGCTGCTGTCTCGATGCTCGCTCGGGCTTGGTAGCGAAACCGACACGGACGAGTCGGTACTGGGGCTCGAACTTCTTCATGGCCTCGGGAGAGTCGTAGACTAAGGCGAAACCGGTCGTCTTGCCACCACCAAATTGCGTTCGTAGGCCGAAGACGTTGACCTGATCCTTCTGAGCCTTGTACATAGTAGCAAGCTTGTCACGGAGTTGTTCCTTGGAGATGTTGGCGCGGCCGGGGTGGAGGATATCACTAAATAGAAGAAATTATCCATTAGTCAACTATTCCATTTCTTCATCGTCTATCCTCTCTTCGCCAAGTACGCCAAGTCAATGATAAAATATCGAGTGTAATTTTTCAAATTTCAATAATCGAATTCGACAATGCTGACACGATGTAGCGGCGCGAGAGGAATAAGACCCAAACCGAGAATGAGATTGAGATGCACGTACACGACCATCTGCTTGCGACCGAGGAGCGGGTTGCGAATGAACTTGCGAGTTCGCAGGGTAACGGGTGATTCGGAGTCGGCCATCTTCGCGGTTGACTATCGTCGAAATAATCTGTCCGGAGGAAGAAGATTGGCGATGGGGACAGACTGCGAAAATTGGTGCTGTATAGATTAGTATTGAGAGGGTTGGAGGAGCGAAGAGTGGGAAAGCCGTGGATGAAAATTGTGTGATTGGGGCTAAAGTGGGTCTTCAGTAAATCCCGATCCGTGCTAGTGCTTCCTGTTCTTTTGTTCTTTCCCTGTGCACACACAAGCCTTAGGCGAGGTTAAAACCCTAAGCTATCGATACAGTACAGTAGCTTAGATAATCGATAAGGTCATTGATCATTGATAACATTGAACCACATCATTGATGTGCGCTTCGTTATCGCCAGCCACATTACTGTACATACGCCACATCTCTACTAGGTAGTGCTATCACCCCTATTTCTACTCCCAGCGAACACCAACATCATACCAATTCAACGTCAATGGAAAATTATCATTACCCCAGCCCTAAGATGCCTTCCATGTAGCAGATATATACACAAGAGCCCTTAATTCCTTGTATCAATTTATGAGATACCAATGGCATCCGAACATCAAGAAGCAAGAGACGACAGTATCGACCGATTCTGTCGTCAGTACTTACAACTCGAATGGGAATTAGATTACCCTCCGGCGACGCTATTACGGGAAGCAGACGTTCAGGATACTCTCTATCATCAAATTTTCGCAGATGGCGCACTTTCATTTCCACCTCCACAACGATACCAACTAAGGGTACTAAAAGAACTCACGTCAAGAATTGAAGCCAGCATTGAGGACTGGGACCGTCACGTAAGGAACTACACTTACTTCTCATAAGATGTAACTATATCCCTGCCATGTAGTCATGGCTGATTCTTGATTTCTCCAGGGCGTCTCCGACGACTTGATGGCGGTACTCTCTGTTCTCCTAGCCCTTCCACTCCCCTCAGAAATCATGGCTACTCAGCAGAAATCATATGTGACGTACACCCCATCTATGCTTAATACATCTGGTCGCCAAGCCCATACGCCCGCCCAAATAACCTTACTCGAGTCGCGCGATCTTATTTCCGCCTCGGGCACTACCGGCTTGCGTACTTGGGAGGCCGCGCTTCATCTGGGGCAGTTCCTCAGCGCCAACCCACCTTATATCATTGGGAAGAACGTCTTAGAGCTGGGAGCTGGTACCGGGTATATATCTATCCTCTGCGCTAAGTTTCTAGTCCCCGGCCTCGTGATCGCATCCGACGGCTCCGACTACGTGGTGGAAAATCTACCCGAGAATTTCTTCTTGAACGGCCTCCAAGATTCAGAGCGAATCCGAGCTATGGACGTGAAATGGGGGCATGCCCTCGTAGGAACGGAAGATGAACAATGGAATGGCGGTAAATCCATTGACGTTGTCCTCGGTGCGGATGTCACTTACGACAAAAGTGTCATTCCAGCCCTAGTCGGAACTCTGGAAGAATTAGTCGGCATGTTCCCACATGTCATGATATTCATCGCGGCTACCGAGAGAAATCGAGAGACGTTTCTCTCGTTTATGGAAGTATGCGAAAAGAGACAATTTAGTGTCAAGGAAATCAATTTTGAGCTTCCACGTGGAAGAGACCAACGGGGTCCCTTTTACAGTGACCAAGTACCAATCAGAATATGCAGAATACAAAAGTAATTTGAAATGCAAGGGATATTCGTCGCTCTATCCTGCGCCTTGGGCGATATTATATCAGCACTTGTGCTCACACTCACCCCAATTCCATCGCCAATCATAATCTGATAGTGCATGGCACGATCACTCGGGACCTAATGATACCTAATAACGTACGCATCTATGAATCCCATTAAGCTAGCGTTTATACTCGTTATCCTGTCAAGATTCCAAATTCGGACATAATAAGCGTCGTATCCCATGGTTAGCTGAAGAAGTACACGTAATTTGATGCCTCAATGGAACTATGTATCCGTCCGAACCATTATAAAATTTTAGAAGACCAAATAGAAGGACCGATCACTCAACGAAATCACATTAGGTAGTAGATTCAAGTACATTGAACTACTCAGTATAATGTATAGACATATATTCAAGTTCGTGAATCCCTTTTCATGAGTGTCCACATTACCTGCGCCCGCGATCAACGAGGTATCAATCAATCATCAAGACTATCGTCCCCACCATCCTAGAGGTAAGACTTGCCGCGCGCAATATAATGTATCCTAATTAAATGTTTTACATAATACGAACTCTCCCCTTACATCTAGAAGGCCGGCTTTGGAAGTTATCATACCATACCATATGCCACGATTTATCTGCCAGCAAGTCGAAGCCTAGCACCTTCACATAGGGCCTCCGCTCGACTTAGATATCTCTATAGTAAATTGTAGCCGTTTTAGCCAACTTCATATACATGCATTCATTCTGCCGAACTATTTCAACGCCAATGTCACCGGATAAACCATCTCCTTGGAGCTAGTCTCACCCATCTACATATATATAACCTTAGAGGCCGTCCCTCTGCCGGAGGTGCCGGGGTTTTCTAACTCCTCGCCTCCCACTCAGTGCCTCCGATTCTCTAGTAGTTAATGACCTGTCGTTGGGCGTGGAGACCACATGTGTTGCCCTTCCAAACAGGACGTATCATCCTATCCCATAATAAAACTTCAGGTGCATACGCATTTTATTGAAGCGATTTGGCCTTCGTGTTTTCTCTCGCTTCAAATCATGCAGCGAGGTCACTCCCTGTCGTACCCAATCCGCCACCTCCGCTCTCACGAAAGTATCGAAGATTTCGAACACTCTCCTTATTAAATTCCTCCTAATTTTGCTAAATGAGTCGAACTGAATCTGGTTAAAACTTCCCCGAATGTGCTCTACGTCGTGGCCGAAAAGTTCAAGTTCAGATAAGCACGCGTCCCAATCATGCTGCGAACTCCTAGCTACCATGCCACCGTGCTGGATTAATAATTTAATCTTCTCGTATGTCAGCTCTGGCCACATAGAATGGTCATCGAAATGGCCCTTTTTCGTATACAGTAGTTTTGCTCTTGCAAGCAGATAGTCTAAAGGAGTGTTGCCCAGCCCGTCGGACTCGTTGACGTCCGCCCCGCGTTCCAGAAGGCATCGGCAAAAATTTGCCGTCATAGCTAGATGTAGAGCTTTTTGCGGTACACATATAGTCTTGGGGAAAGAGGTGTACCTCATCCTCATTCGTATCCTCGTATTTGGATCTTGACCGTATGTAACAAGCAGAGCTGCTTTCTCTTCAAGTAGAGTGGACAGACAAACCGGTTCGAAATCGCTTGGACTAGGAGATACACGGTACACTATCTCTTGTAAAATAACATCGAAAGCTGAGGGGTGTTGCTCGATTGTATAGCCGTTAGCGAATATAAGTTTTAGAAGGGTAAGGTGCTTTTGAAAGATGACACCGCCATCAACGCGAGCGACATGGTTCCAGTTCTTTGAAGTATGTAACGAAAGCGGATATATAAGGAGTAGCCTCTCTTCTGTCTTCCTAAAGGCATCGGGATCAAGACGCAATGTCTCCTCTAAGAGCAACTGTAAATTACCGAGCATCGCGAGAGCCAACGGACCATCCAAGGTTTCTCCGCTTCTAAGTCGTCCCTTAGAGAGAACATGCTTTGGAACGCTATCAACAAAGGACTTCAGGCTATGTCCCGTCGCATTCTCATGCCGAAGAAGACACGCTGCGGCTTCATCCCAGGCGTGGTTGGTAATATGGTATTTGGCCAAGAAAGTGTCACTGGTCTCGTGGGTTTGTCGTGCTCTGCGACCCAAGATGCATCGTTTAAAATCCTGACTGCGGACAAATTCTCGGACTGTCTGATGCGCTAATTGCGCCTTGATGGCTTTATGTCCTGGTATGGCGTTGAGCTCGACTAAGTTGCCTGCTTTGGCAAATGTCTTCCTTATCACACCTCCTTTATGGGATTCGATGATGGATTCGGTAATAGTCCACTCATCGGGTGGTTTTCGTGGAACCTCCTGCGACAATTCTACACCAGAGGTCGAAGAGTCCGGCTCGTGAAGCCCGGTCCCGTCTAGTTCTGACTTCAGCCTCTTCGTCAGCATATTTAGGCCATCCTGACACCCTTGATAACTTAATTGTCGAGAACATTCGAGGGTTTCCATAACCTGAAGCACGTCTAACCCTTCTTCCGGGTGGGAGAGTAGCTCCAGTATTACATATGCGTCCCATCGGAAATTCTCGGGTATGCGCTGAACCGTTCTAGCGTAGTATTCTTGTAAGTCGGAAGGGATCGAGTTCAAGGTAGCCGCAAGCTCATCAGGTTCACGTCCTTGTAAAGCCTCATCTACCAGGTCGTATAGCACCAGCTTAACCCAGAGGAATACGCCATCCGCTCGGCAAAGGACTTCCGGGATAATAGGTTCTAATGCATTGTAGACCATATTGCCTTCCAGCTCTATTCTACCCCAGGAATAATCTCGAATGTCGTCTCGAGTATGATCCTGAAGCCGCATGGAGGGTGTGCTTTTGAAATGTTGCTTGAAAGGCTCCCAGGGCCTACTGGAGAAAAGTATCTTCAAGTTTGTGCGAGAGCCCTTTGTCATTTCCATCAGCCCCTCTAGAATCTTGCAGATGAAGTCTGGCTCCCCATCATATTCGTCTAGAGCATCAAGAATGATAAATATATCCAAGTCTAAATGCGTCTGACGGAACAGAAACATTATACCGCTTTCTAAATCTCTGATAGTCCAACGATCAGATTGGCCCCAACCTGATCGCGGACGTTTCTCCAGGAATTGCTTTAAAAGCTCGGTCAGGTCTACACCAAGCGCTGTAGCCTTTTCGATAATTTGGCGAAGCACACTCCTTAGGAGACCTTCAAATGACTTTTGCAGCAAAGTCCCTCGGTCATGGAAAAAGAAGTTAACAGAGATTTGGACGGCTTCGGTTGGGAACTTATGGAGGAGCTCTTCGGTGCGCTGGCTCTCGCAAATGAACTTCATAAGGGTTGACTTCCCCGAACCTGGCTTACCGTGGATCCAGAAAAATCCCCACCCCTCCTCGAGCCACTTAGAAAGGGGTGTTCTCTCCATGTCAAAAGCCCATTCAAATGTATGCTCAAACCTGTCGTCGATCGTGTCGATCCGGGAGCTTTCATCTAGGAATTCTAGCGACTTCACTAAAGCTATGGACCAGTTAGGACGTGTCTAGTATAAGTTATAATAGAGCGGAAAAACCACAACCTTCCAGTGACCATGTCATGGTGTAATATCCAGTTGGACCGGGGGATTTATCCCCGATGGTCAGATCACTACCATCCGGCATATACAGTGGCCGAGGAGCTATCCCGAGACCATCAACCAACCCAAAACTATAGTCTCTACACAATTCATTCAGTTTATCCGCAACTACGTGGAAGTTTGTGTCGTTCTCTCGAAACTTGACTATATCGGAGTGGTTCTCATTGATGGGGAATACTGCTGACGACCGTAAGCGCCACCGATTTCGGGTTGCCGATTCTTTGGAAACTAAAATCTCTTCTGGGCCCTCCCTTGCAAAGGAGCCTTCGGGGGTTCTCTATAGAAATTAGATTCTTGAGGAGAAATAATCATGGGGCTTTGTTAGTAAAGGGAGCCCACCGTTATCGTTGGTGACATCCTGGTCTCATAAGCCCAATGTATGTGCATGCTTCGTGTCAAGGAAAGACCTGAGAATTGATCATCTAGGTTGAGTAAATATTCCGATTTAGTTGATAGGTCTTCGAGTAGCGGCTCATTAGCCTGGCCTTTGACCATTGCACGGAGATGAGAGATGTCCATGCCTTGGCTTGGGACGCCAAAAAATATGCCTCCTTTGAAGAGGCCCAGAGCGTGTACATCTTTTTCGGTCCCTCTAGCCAGCGAAACGAATGCTTCCTTTAGAACAATGCCGCCTAAGCTATGGGCGAGGAAAATCAAGGGTTTTGCACTGGGAAGGGCCAAACCAGAAGCGTGAAGATGGCCAATAAAACCTTTACCTAAGTCCTCGATGGACTGAAATGAATTACTCCCTTCGAGAGTAGTATCGTAGCCATAGATGCTAGCCCTTATGTTAGGCATAGCACGTGGCAATCCGTCTCTAATCCACATGAAGCTCTTGTCTTCGCTTTTCGGCTGCCACGAGCCGAAAGGGTGACTAGCTAGACCTGAGATAGCGATACAGCTTAATTCAACAATATATATCATTAGCACAGCGACCATAAAGTTGGAAAAAAGCGTCTAGATCAAGTAGGCACTCACTCGAACTCGTGATTTACTTTTTCAACATCGTTTAGAACCGTCATTCCAAGGAAATGGCTGTCGAGAATCAAGTGGTTCTCTAGCCCGTCAACATGTAATTTCCATTCGCTACACCCCTTGTGCCAATCAATAAGAGACGGTAGTCTAGTGAATGTTAATGTTCCTACTTTGGTTGGAGGTCTTAAACGCGGATCTGGATTCGTGGCTAACGATCGGACTTTAATGTCATCAGGAGTGATGTCTCCGAGCGCCCGACTGAGCAGCTCAACCACTGCTAGCCTGTCGAGATGGGCTGGACATCCTCTTAGCCTGTATACCTTAGGTTTCGGCCGAGTAGACATCATAATAACGACATAGTGAGTTTAATGGTGAATGAATTATAAGGAAGCTAGCGGCCATTTAGAGGGAATAAACAAAACGGCGAGGGAAGGGGAATAAGAGACAAATTGCTAAGACATCCACGTTCGGTAAGATTGGGTCTGAGGCCATCGGGCCGCATCCTGTGTTCATAACGGGCGGTTACAGGGCCGATTCTGACCTATCGGCGACGAGTTCGTAGCGTGCCGGGGTAGATATACATGCATAATAATGGCGCTGCACTGCAACTCTCAGGGGATCATGTCCAAAGTAGGAACCATCAAATATTTCATCTATCGGATTCAACTAATTATTTGTAGTTCCTAAAATGTTGGTTACCCGGCGTAGACATGTATTGACATGAGGAATTAACTGATCCAGAATACATCCCCTTGGCCGTGAGGTTTTGTACCGTTTAAGCCACATGATGAATCGGAGCACTCAATCATCTCAATGCCAAAGCCTTCACCCTCCTTTCCCCGCCGACCAGAGTCTTGTCGAGCAGTCAAACATAACCCAACCAGCAGCTATCCGCACCGTCTTAGCAACCCTCGTTATCCCATCTCAAGACCCACGCTCCTACCTCGCCAGCGAACTCCTTACCACGCGCCTCTCGCGGCTGCACAAGCACCTCTGGCTCGCAGGCCTCCCAGTCCCCGCGCGGCCCCTCCACCGCCAGCGGCTTATGAAACGCACCCTGGTTGCCACTGAGCGCGCCGACGAACACCTGGTCTGGCACGAGCACCGCATCTTCATTAAACCCCTCCCGGAATTCCTGCTGTGCCACGCCTTTTGGGAGGCCCACTTGTGCACTGACCATCGCCTGCACGCTTCCGCCTGCGGGCTGCTGCTGAGCTACGCCTGGCTCGTCGCGCACCGTAGCGACTTTGCCATCGCTGTCGCCGAGGGATTCTTGCCCCCGGGTATCACGTGGGAGCGCTGGACAGCGTTCGCGTGTGGAGTACTAGCTGCGCTGGACCTCGACGCTATGACCGATGTTGATCCACGCTACCACTACGGCGAGTTGCGGCTTAGCCGATTGGACATGCTAGTGCGGTGGCCGCCATTCGCACCGGAGCTGTGGTCACCACGCAACTTCGTCGACGGGTACATGAGCAGCAGCACATGGTACACAGCCTTCTTCGAACGGCATTTCGGCTGGTTGCTCGTGGGGTTCGGATACGTGAGCGTCGTGCTCTCAGCATTGCAGGTTGGCCTGACGACTAACGTGCTGGGGGCTAACGAGAGCTTTCAAAACTTCGGACTCGGCGTCACACTTACTGGGCTCGCAGCTCTGGTTTTGGCACTATCAGCCATGGTGACTGTCTGGGTCGTCCTGTTCTGCTATCATGTACTATCAACCATCATATTTGATAGGAGGATGCGCTTGGAGAGAATTAGAAGGGCACAGCCTCACAGGGGAAAATAAAAAGCTCGTCGTTCTCGAATAATAAACTGCCCCCCACCATTTAACGAGAGCTTACAAAGCGGATTTGTTAACGGAATGGATCGGATACTTGCAAGTCTTGCGTATACTCATCCGGAGGAAGGACGTGATATGAAGTTGTAGGTGGCTCCACAATAGGGGCCATCAAAGGGAGAGTCTGCATATACTCTAGAGCCTCATGCTAAGGTTTAAGCTAATCCAGATGTGGACAACGCTAATTGTCAACTTGGGTCTGAATAGCTTCAAAAGTGGATGGCAATCGTTTTACTAACTAATCCCCCAAAAGATATTAGATAAATTCATCCGCTTACAGTAGCCTCTCCAGAAGATCATGAGAATAAGGAAGCATTATCCATACGGTAGGATGAGTCGCTGAGTATGAGATTTGCATCGTTGTGATTATATACAATCGACTATCGGTTCGAACCGACCTCGGGGAAGTGTTCGATAATGGGTGAGTACATTGAGTATAAAATATGAATATAAGTGTCGTGGTCATAACTTCTCTCTCGGGCACGCTATCTCCGCATGTAATGAGTATATCTACACGCTCCCTAGTGAACGACTTCGTTGCGTGAGGAGCTTCGGCTCCTAGCCCCGAGCGTACCAACATCTATGCTATAGATATCTACTATCTCCTATGAACTCCCTCTATCCCAGTAAGAGTATGGGGTAGAGTCCGCCAGTACGAGACCAAGCGGCTAGAGGGGGCCAATTTCTCTCACCTAAGGCACCACGCTAGAGACATCTTATATATGCAGCAATGCATTTTATATAAGGCCGAAGCTAATAAGAGCTTCTAATAACCCTTAGTACTTACTTCCATTACTGCCCACTGCAACAATATGCCACAGCATTCACATGCAAACTTTAAATACTATCGACATGGGAATATTTTAATATTTCTATTGGCATTATTGATGTTAATCCTTCAGCGTGCTTTTATTATAGATGATAGACTTATTGTGGTAAGGTACGACACCTAACGGCAAAAACCATCACACGGAAGAAACTAGCAACGGTCATAACTATAGAAGAAGTTAGAATAAATGTATGGCGGTTTGACAGGGGATGTCACTTAGGTATGTACGGCTTAGCTCATATTAACCCCCTTAAAATCTCCTTCGAAAAGAAAGTCACGATGGACACAAACACCTACTAGAGAAAGTGCGAGGGAACAGAGGAAAGTAGTTAATGTATCAACGCAGATAAAATTATGTTGGGATCTTATATAGATCTCAGCCAGACCGGCCGCCTAGCTCTACGAGGCGCATGTTTCTGATTGGGTCTACGAAAAGTAGTCGTACTTTTGTCCTCTTTTCTCGGTAATATTTATGTCACAGCGGAAAGCAGAGAGACAGGTTAGCAGCTGTGTAACAGCGCATACTTCTAAGTGGGAAATATGTTAGTAGCTTGTTGAGGAATGCAAGTTTGTGTATCGTCTACATGGTAGCAGCACAATACAGATGCATGCTGAAATTACCGGGGTGTTTCATCTAGGCGATGCATGGGGTATGGATACATTCGGGACTAAAGTATGGCCAATCCCATAATGTTCAGCATATTTCGAGTCGTATAATCAAATTGAGCGTGGAGCGCAGTTGACAAGGGCACACAACGAATCACACAAGGAATAGACGGTATGGATTTGGCATCCGATTATGATTGAGCTATCGATCACTACCTGAAGGGCTAGGCCAAGCAAGTGCCTTTTGCCTCTATCGATATAGGAGACCCTGACCATTAAGCTGAGTACCAGCCTACATACACAGCTTGCTAAGGGATTTGCTAAGGGAATTAACATCCACAAGAGTCGTAAAGTGAGATGCTAATGTTCCCTGGCGAGGATCTCTCGAAACCCATCGCACTTCAGAAGCGAATAAAATGTCTTGTGGTTTTTGTGCGAGAGAACGACGTGAAGTATAAACAGCAAAAGAATCCCACGCATGGCGGTACCTCTCCAAGCCGCTCTCCCCCTGAAAGAAGTGTATTTGCTGGATGCCGGCTCGGAGTCCTTGGTATGGAAAACGAAGATCAACGTCTCTGAATGCCTCCATCCCCCTAATCCAGTTTCCAGTGCCGTCCAAAAATATCAAATCGCGAAAAGAAATGGCCATTCTGTTCTCCAACCTAGTCCCGTCCATTCGTACGTTATCTCTGCTTAGAGGGATCTACCACTCCATCGCGATGGTCGTGAGAAAGACAAAGACGTTGGGAAGCATGCGATCATTATTGCGTGAAAAGAAGAACGTAACTTGGGTACGTTTTAAGCTACTGCGATGCCGCCCTTGCGCTTTTCGGCACTGGTCAGTACAAGCATAGGTGCTTTTCGTTGTCCATCGGCCGAGTCAGCCTTGCCCGATCGTTGAGGACCGTTCTTAAACACACTGGCGAAGCTACCCTCGCTCTCACCGGTGCTAGAGAGGCTGTCGACGCTCTTGCGCGACTTCTGACGCGAGCCCGGTCGATCGGAACCGATAGCACCCCAGCTCCCGCTTGTCGAGGTCCTAGAACTAGCCAGACTCGGCTCCGCGTCGCCAGAGAGGCTGCCCGAGCCACTACGCCCGGAGTCAGACTCATTGTCGGTGAGTGGTGTCCCAACCTCCTCAGCGCTTTCAGATACGGGGCTCATGCTTCCGCAGCTACTACCCGTACCCTTGCGTCGGACGATCCCAGCCTTCCTAAGATTGTGGACTGCGGAGCGGCGAGTTCGCGCCGCAAAGTTCTTACTGTCTTGATGCTTAGACGTAGGCTTCGCTCGGAGCTCGTCTAGCGCCGGTGGACCACGAGGTTGACGAATCGGATGCTCGCCAGCCCGGCCCTGACCGGGCCCATAACCACCGTTGGTCATGGGGGAGAGCGGGAAAGAGGCCGTCTTCGGGCCAGCCGATTTGGGAGCTTCGTCCGTCGAGAGGGACAAGCCCTTGTTAACGTTAACCAGAGACGACGACTTCTTATGGCCACGACGGAACGCATTGGCAGACGGAGGTGGTAGAGGCATCGGCTCTGCAGTTATCTCAACCTTCTTTGGGGGCGAGGTGGTTCGGAAGGTCGGTGGGCTGCTCTCGGTGGGAGGTGGTGAAACTTGAACGCGAGGCGTGGTGTTGTTCGTCTGCTGTCGTGAGTAGCCTTGAGGGGTGCCAGGAGTACGATCCACATAGCCATTGTTGTTGCCAGTCTGACCAGCACTGACACCTTGGTCAATGTAGTACACTTGCTGACCAGTCGCTGGATCGTAGTAGGCATACAAGTTCTGCTGAGTCGGCATGGTAGCCATTGATTGCTGCAGAGTCTTCAGCTGCTGCTGCTGATGATAGAGATTCTGCAAAGCCATCTGTTGCTGTAGTACCGATTGACCACTGAGGCTCATGTTCTGGAACTGCTGGGCGGCGGCCTGAACGCTGAGCAATTGCTGTTGCAGTCGCTGCTGTTGCTGAGCCAAGTACATGTTGGTTGCCACCAACTGAGCGTAAAGCGAAGGGTCCATCTGGTCCTGAACCTGCTCATCGAGATGTAGCTCGGGAGGGGCTAAAATCTGCTCCGGAGTGTATTGCTGCTGACCCATATTCACCATCGGGTTATAGCTCTGCTGCTGGGTCGCAAGGCGAGGAAGCGAGGTCTTGGGCCCGTTGTACATATTCTCCTGGTTGCCGTACATGTTTCCAGCGATGCTATTCCTACCGAGCGCGTGAGAAGGGGGAACGGTGGAGGTGGGGGAGGCGGCGAAAGAGGTCGCTGTAGCCGACTTGGGAGCCGTCCTGAGACCTGCAAGCAGGTGAGATCGGCTGGTTCGTGGGGTGGGAACGCCATTGTCCTTAGAATCCGATGAAGCCTTGATGGCGTCGAAGGACAGGGGTTTGATGTTCTGACCACCACCGCGACGCGAGGCCAATCCTCCGGTGGGCATGCCCAAACCAGTTGGCGAAGCGAAGCCGTTGTGCGACATCTGAGCGAGACCGCCGGTGTCCATGCTCAAATTACGAGAAAAAGATATTGATCTATCGACGGAAAGTCTGTCCGAGAATGTAGAGACAGACAGAAGATGCGGAACCGATTGGCGACGCGAGATTAGAAGTGAAGTCTAGTAAGGAATGGATAATTGCCTCTGCTATAATAGGGCAATCGAAATGATATTACAACAAAGTAGATTGGGGGGAATAAGAGTGAGCCGAGGGAGTCCGATTAGTGTAGCGTGGTAATGTTGGTTACTGTCTGTATCTTCGATTGCGTGATGCTCACGGAGTAGCAGTCGGGAAAGATATCGTATCAAACGCGGCTTGCCGGCAGGATACTAACAAGACCAGAGGCGGTTGTGCGTGTGTGCTGATGCTGATGATAGAAAGCTGTGGACAAGAAACAGAAGATGATTGAGTAGATGCGATTTGTCGTGGAATTCTTTGTGCTCCTGGGCGATATTATTAAAGTAGTCCGGACGCGACCGAATGAGCGACAGGTGATGCCAATGATGGGGGGGGAAACTGTGCAATGGGGCTGAGAAGCAAAAGGAAGAGTAGTAACGAGGCTACTCCAATGTAATCCTATTGAGGTTTTCCGAGTCGATCTGGGTTAAGGAGAAAGCAATGAACGGAGAGATGGTTTACAAAGACCGTGATTGACTACTACCTCGAAAGCGAAATCGCGCAAGGACGAAGTTGAAGGGCTACCTAAAGTTAGCGTAGCTTCTTTGTTGGGTTGACTCGTCCGAGAGCGGCGTATCCGGGGAAAGGTCGACTCTGATCCTGATGCTGACGGGTTCAATATTGGCGGTACCGATTTGTGTTACTTTGCTTTGTTCTTCGCGTAGATGGCCACGAACCAAGAACTTCAGTACGGGGGGAGGCAAAGTTCCTTGTTTCTAAGGCGCTTTGATGAAAACCGAGGATGTCTGATGCAACCACTTTGACCAGTCTCAACTTTTTTTTGGGATGAATTTTCTTTTGACTTCTCCTTGAAGCGTGATGTGCAGTTCCGTGCGATCAAGTTGGCGTAGTTGGGGAGGACGCGAAATTATGTGGGTAAGTATAGGGTATACGTAAAGGTAGTTGCGAATCGAAAACGAATAAAATGTCGATAATTTGTACAAGATTACGAAGTCGATGTGGAATCGATTGAGTCTTCCGGCTTTTCTATCTTCTTTTTTTTCTTCTTTTCTTTTCCCTTAATCCTGTTGCTGAAAAAGCCGGGTGGGTTGACGATGGTGGCGAATTGTCTTCTTCTCGAGAGAACGCGGATTGCAGCGACTGTGTATTTCTACTTGATATAACGACGATGGACAAGCCAACGACAAGATACTAATTGATTTGCGCGCGCACAAAAAAGGGGGGAACCTCGAGGAGGATTAGGAACCAACGGTAGAGAGGGAGAGAATAAAGGAAGGGCAATTTGCGATCGGGGGGAAGAAGGAGGGGGGATAAGGAAGAAAGAGAAGATGGACAAAAAGTTGAGTAGAAGAGAGAGAGTGTGTGAAAGTGTGTGGTGGAGGTAGGAGGTAAAGGTGGATGAAAGGGAAAAAAAAGATACTTCCCTCAGTGGCCTGCAGCTAGAGCGGGAAAAGTGAAAATTGGTGCTGTGGGTTTGATGAGTGGGCAGCAGTCAGTGGGTAGGTCAGGCAGGTCAGGCCAGACTAGACCAACCAGATTCAGCGCGAACTATACTTGCTCAGTCTTGCTGTCTTGAACTGTGGACCGTCGATTCCCATTGAATACAGCCATTGCACGCTTATTTACAGTGTTAATAAGCTAAGGTAAAACACGGTATACTTTTTCTCGTGACTGAGTTAGAGCCAGGCTACGTGATTGGCTATGACTAGTCCAATTTTGCCGCGGCGATGGAGTGCTCGTGAACCGAAGTGGACCTGGAGTAGACAAATTGACCACTAAATCTCAAAAGCTCGATTTGGGAATCGCAGAACATCTCACCTTTTGTGGTGTTACTATCTCTAATCTGCCTTTTGCCTGCATACCAATATAGTAGTAATTACATAGTAAAGTACATGTATCATATTCTTAAGTATTTACTACATATCTAGTAGTGACTCGAGACGTCTGGAGGCAAGCATTAATCCTCGTATTAGACGATAATGTGTCGAATCATATGTATCATTACCCATCATTAAATTATTGGGTTGTGTTACTTACACACAAGGATACATCTGAGAATGGGAGACACGATGTATCCTTAAGAACAATAACCTTGGAAGCATATTAAAAGGTCCATGGTCTCTGACATAAGTCGCACTACTGTGTAGATATGGAGATGTACATATATAGGTACTTACACAGTGCGTATCGTAAATATAGATCTAAAAAGAGCCCCTGTGGTGTGATGGCCAGCACAGTTAAAGGTGGTACCATACCCTTAGTACCTACCCATGAACGAACGATTAGTGGCTGAAAGGGATTTCGATGTCTGGTTGCGGGGATCTCGGCCTGGCCAACCAGGAAAGAGTGCTCCAAAAAGGGGGCCATAGGGAAAATTTAGCCAAGCTTGCTGACAGGGGCAAGTGCTCAATCATGTTTCTTGCAGGACTACAACATGGTAGGTAGGTAGACAAGACCAGATTCAATGTTATATAATACCGAACACGGTGTAACCGACATAGAAATCCCGACATCTAGAGCATCGCATCAGCTCTATGTCACGGTTTAAACATTCTAAGTTCCTACTAGTTTTCCATTAGCACCCGCCTACTACATTGATGGCTTTGTCCAAACAACATTGAATACTAGTAGATATAAAAGGTACATAGTAACCTTGACACCTGCACTTAAACCTACTATGTACTACATAATATGTAGTCACCATCAATTCAATGTTGATGGCCGTGGTTACCTATAGCGTCTACATGTATTGCGATTAAAATGGATGCGTATAAAAGTGGAAGAAAGAGAAATAAGGCTCTCTTAGGTGAATGAGTCAGTTTTACATACATGCCTACATGTAGGTACTCATATTCCCAATGGGGCTAATCCGAAATCCTCTTACGGCTTCGGCATGACCATCCAATCAATTCGGCTTCCTCCGGCTCCTTTTCTACTCAGGTGCCTCCTCATATTGATTACAATGTTAAGCATACAGAACAATCTCCCTTTCTCTGCTACCTTGAGCATACCTAGATATTCACTCTATATCCTATAACCCACCGGGTCTTTGTTTCTTTCTATGTCAACGCAATCATAAAACGACGGTATCCATATATAGTAGGTATCAGATTGACTTAGCCCCTGTAAGTCTTGATGTTCCAGTATATGTCTTGGCAGATAACACAGTACGAACTATGAAAAGAGTGTTTGGGGGGACTTGAACTTGCCATGTCTTTAAGATGTTTTTAAGAGTGAAGCTTTAGTCTGTCTATCCACATTCTACACCAAAGGGGCGCGTACAGAAGTAGAAGGGGAAAGGAATAGCTAGAAGAATCCTGATAGCTGGGAAACTAGGCTCAAGTGAATTTCTCGTCATCCAGAATCGGAATCCTTAGGATCTTTGCTATGCCTATGGGGAAATTAAACCCTGACGATCGTCCGTCGACCCATTCTACCCATGCCTATATGACCGTTTCATGTGCTTGAAACTCAGCACATCATCAGGGACAAGGGGATACAACATACATTATGTACATAATAGGCATGGTTGTCGCATTCGCATTGATCATCTGTACAGGCCTATTAAACTCCCTGTTGCCGAAGGTCCCGTGATATCTTGCGTTCGTCTATGATAAGGCGTACAGAGAGGGTGATGCTCCTGGAAATAAAGATAGGGTTGCAAGATCCAAATCCAAATCGAAGTACTGACATTCCTAGTCAGCATCCATGGGTAGCGCAATCCCGAGGATTGGCCACCGACAAACCCAGGTACAACTCCAGCGTCGAGATTCAGAATCAAGATCCAAGTCCCGATTTTAACACAAGCTAAGCTATACAAACTATAAAATCTATAAATGCATACAGAATATTACATCACTTTGCAATTGTCTTGGTTTTCTTGTTGGACATCGAATTATTCCTGTTGGATGAGGAATAATGATCGACGCAATACTAACCTCATCCTAATAACGAGCAACAACGCCATAGCCGGGCGAACTTCTCTGGTTTCTAAAAACATACATACCTAGGTAGGTACGTACATCACATCTGAGACATTCATTGCAGTCCCACCATTGAAAGACAAGAGTGGATGTATAGTGGGCTCCATACTCCATACATGCACTTCAGAATCATAACCCACGGACGTTTGGGGTTGGAACTTGAGGGTCCCCCGGAGCTTGGAAGGGATCGCGTTTGCCTCACGAAGGTCACAAAATAACCTAAGCTCGCGACGCCTAGGCATCATCTACAACAGTTCATGCCGAGCGCGTCTATATTCAGCCCCAGTTGCCAGGAGCCGATCGCCACCGTGTTTAACGCCGGATTGCGAAAGCAACATGTATATCCGCGGCTAATAAACCAGCCAGCTTCCTTAGAAATTGCTACAATTCAACACGAACCGATCTCAAGCCTTACCAGTAGCTCTCTGCGACGACCCAAGCAATCAGATCTCCAATTCGAGTGCTATGTAGTGATGCCACGTGCTCAACCCAACACTATAGCTATATGAAGAAAATACCATGTTATATGTCAGTCACCCTCTCTCAGATTACGATACGGAGAAGAATCAAGCAAGAGAGTAGTTGTCACCTTTCAGCCCCTCGTGTTTATATGCGCCATCAGGCATATCCTACATAGCAGGTATATGTACGTATGAAGCGAAGCGTCACGCCTCAAGGCTAGTCTAGCCACATAGCAATCTCCCTTACACCGTAGAATATGCAAGCTGCAGGGTGAGTTCTCCTCTAGACCCTTCTCGGCGATAAAGTTCCCAGCGGGGTTCACTGCAGAAGACTGTATCCGTAGCATCGTACAAATGTGTATGCAAGGCCGTCTTCCGCATGCGCAATAGGGTACGCTAAGTGTAACCTACCTGCAGCCCGCAATCCTCCCCCCACTCCACTCCCCCCTTGCGCACAAGCGGCGCTTAAAAACGTCTGTCGTCAAGCCAGGTCAGAACACAGACGAGAAAACCAGAGCCTCGAGCCTCAAGCGCTGTCCGTCCCATCTATTCATCGCGCATCGTGGGTCAGCTAACCTTTAGCTGCACGTCGTCCTAGACCCCAATGACACCAGGCCCATCGTAGACAAGCCCTACGTGGCTCCATTGACGACAGCGAATTTGTGTTCGTCTTCGCTATTCGCTCATCCATACTGTGGGTGGCTTGACACTCTCAGTTGCTTGGCGCTATTGCGAGCCACCGACGGCACCTCAAGTTACTCTACGCGCAGATCTATAGGAGCTGGTTGGCTGGATTATTGATTAAATGGCTGTTGCGATAAATGGGAGCTTTGAACCTTTGGGGTCTTGGGGTCGGCCTTTGGGGGCTGCTGTGGGGGATCGAATCGAGTCTTACACCAAGGCCGCAACTTTCCACGTGCTCGATTAATCACTTGCACACGCTGTGTATGACGGTTAGAGGCCGGCTAGTGTGCTTGTTACTCGAGGGATGGTAGATGTGTGCGACCTGGGTAGTGACAATATTTCCGTCGTCACACGCAGCCTGCTGCGAGCACTCGCAACGCCCGGTTCCCGAAATATCCTCGCAGTGGATGACTGACACGTGATATTAGGGAGACGACAACAGAACTATGTGTCCATTATCTATATAGCAATTCTATGTTGTTGATGCTATTATCTTCGTTATTTTTGATGCTAACATACGTATTAAAGGAAGCAGAACAGCATGAGGACTTACAGAGACTATTAAATAGGCATCATGGATATGTAAACATCCATGGGACCCCTTAGCTATATGGTAGAACAACCCATATTATATAGTGTGAAAGCTGAATTCAACGCTCCCTATGTAACTTGCCATATACACATGGATTTGCAGCGATGATAGGGATCATCCATAAGCTCCTTGACAGAATCTAGAGAGCTATTGTCAGCATCATGTACTTTACGTGCAAGACCACAACATAGCGCCATAGTAGGGGAATAATGCTGAATTCACGGCCGTTATAACCCCATCAGTTCGATAAATATCGCTAGCTTCAACCACAGCTACTGATATCTAGGCACCCATAATCATACCATGCCACCATCGCACAATAGACAGAACGCTCGCCACCCGTGCTCAGAGAACATATTTTCTAATTGTTCTCCAGAATGGCTTCCGCCGCACAGGCCGTACGAGATCACCACCCTGTCTATCCCCCAACGGCACCACCTTAGTTGTGTGGTTTACCAAATTCCTTGATGAAATGCAAATCCCAGTTACGCTAATGCGGTAATAGGTAGTGGCTATCACTCTAAGAATTAGCTTTAGTTTTAGCTGGCAGTCAGTTCTAAGTTACGGCATTTCAACAGGCACAGATCCCTGAGCTCCCTCCGCCATCATGCCCTTAAGGCCATATCTCTTACACGAAATCATTTATCTCGTTAACCCGCTACCGAGTCGTCCGAAGTGTCTTGTTCGTAGCGTAGCACGCTCTTAGAATTAGCGAATTTGGATAATTGTTTTGTTGTTCTCGGCCCCTTTTAGGTTACCACTATAGATTAGGGGTAGAGTGGACATTGAATCGCTACCTCATCTCTTAAGTTACGAGATAGACCATCTTAAGCCTTCAAATCTTCATAAAATAAGGCTTAGATAATACGTCTAAACTACGTTCATATATGTACTTAAATAGGTATTTATATCTTATATATGATTAAAGCTATTCTGCCACGTTAACTGTCCACGCTCCATTCTCATTAGAGAGGGTTTATTATACTTAAAATCTCTTTATGTGGTGTTTAAACTTCGATTAAATTGTCCTTCTAATTTTTAGATAGTTTTAGTATTACATTTGAAGAGGGTAGAGCCCTACTCACGGCTACGTCCGGCATCGAAGTAGAGCTTAAAGGTTAGTAACATATCTTGTCTTATATATGTCACGCTAGCATACTGGATAATCCCAGTCGAAATGTAATATTGAAGTTATGTACGGTGTCTCTGCCTCAACTAACTCATCTGACTTGTCTCTGAACCTAGCGGGGGTAAAAATACGTATAAGGAATACATGTATGCTTTCGCAAGTTCTATGTTTCCTTAAGGGTTTAGCAGTTATGTTTAATCCAAAGGCAACTCAAGATACTAGCGACCAGTTTTCGAGTGAACCTTTAAACTATGATAACTAAGGCATATTGCCTTCCTTATTCATTTCCCTTTATAAGAACACTTACCTCATGATCGTATGAGGGAAGGGGGTTCGGCTTATGGTCACTCATACTCAGGGGTTAGCCCCTCAAGCCCGTACTGGTGGGCTACTTTCCGGAGATGGGGGTATTTATGGCGGACGAAGAACTTTTAAGCTATAAAAGTTCGCAGTGTTAACAAGATAGGGGTTGAGGCTCTTTGCGTAACAGCATAGTTGCTTCATACTCTCCTTAGTCTGCTTAGTGACACCCCGAGGCACCTACCAACGTAGTACCTGGGTCAATTCGGCACGCATGTTATTTTTTGCTTGAAAAATGAAGGGATCCGGTGACTTGACAGATTTCCAACTGCAGTTAAATCAATATTGCTCCTTCGAACATTCATAAGGAAATTCTATCATCGGGCAGAGGAACCCCTTAAACTACAAGTTAGTCATTAAAAAATCACGACTTACCGTATACTCCGAGCTAACTATATTATGTCCTAGATCAGTGATGCTATCTACCTAGTTGCGTGATTCGGATTTCATAACACTGTATGGAAAGCTAAGAGGCTTACTTCAGATATTGGTCAATAGCCTGAAAAGGGGCCGTGTAATACTTGAGTACCTACAAGATCTTAATGGGAATCACATGGGTTCCTCTGCTAGATTTAGATTATCTGAATGACTTCCGGCTCGAGGAGGATATGTGGTATAATATCCTATGCTGTCGATATAGAGACTAGTAGATAACAGTAAAGAGAATAAGGATATATTAAACCCCTTGGACAAGTCCGAATACTACCATATTGTCTCGACCAAAACCCTCCAGCTTGCTGTAATCTGAATCGAAATCATGGCGATAGATCTACAAAGCCCATACCCCATGACCTCTACCTTCACACACGATTGTGATAACTGTAAGCAACGCAACGGGAAGATCTGTGGAGTCCTCTTCGCCCTTTTAGGGGATCTACAACACATCATGATACGTAAGATACTAGGTACGCAACACTTCATTGATATAAGATATAAATACGATTTCGTAGAGACCAAGGTATTGCAGGCATTCCCGTATGACACAAGATCCACACAGAGTTAACCTTACTTCCTCAACGCTAAGCCCTTCATTTGAACTTGTACTACCCACCCCGTAGTTATACGCTTGCCTCCACGTCTCTTAATTTGGCCCCCTTTTCCTACTAGGGATATGAGTCCTGGTTAGAAGACTATGAATTATCAATCATACAATCACGCGACACTCCCTACAGGGAATCATTTGTGCAGACAGCCCGATGCAGGAAGGACTGATCTGGTATTGGAGGTATTGTAGGACGTGATCGTCAAGATTACACTCGTATCCTTTCTAAGAAAGTTGCGGTATTTCTATGGCGTTACTAACGGGGCCATCTATTTCAAATACCATCGTATATGGGCGTGTAGGAGAATTTCGTCATTACTACCTACCTCCCTAATCTGGTTATTGTATATACGTATGTTACTTGGGTACGTGAGCTCGTGGGCTGGGCGGAGAGTCGGTTAAGCTCTGCCGCACCATGGGCCTGGTTCCAGCATTAACCTATACATCTTACGAGCCGGACCGTCTTCCTGGGTTCATGATCGATCTTGGGGGGGGTTGCATTGCATCTCGCGAACATGGTCGTTCTGCTGGATCAAGGTGCATACTGCATGTACTAGCCAGGTTATTAATACGTCCTGCAGCTATTGCGGGTGGGATAACGAGCCTTCCCTCTAATATCGCTACACCGTAGACACCTCTTTAAAGGTCATACGGCCAATTTCGCCTTCATTGATCTACGTCGAGGTGAAAAGAGGATACGGATGTCATATTGGTAATCCCCCGTCCCTTGCGCGTCACTCTAAAGTAGGCATCCGTTGACGTGGAGGCGTCACCTTCTGTAATGGAACGTCGGTACCGTCTTAAAGAACTGTAGGACAACAAGTTGTCTTCCAAGTTATTCCATGTACACCATAATGGCGAGTGGGTGGAATAAGAACTATAATGAGTGGCGTCAACTTGGGACCTCCCAGAAAGGGTAAAATTCAAGGGTGGTCTTTACCCCGACCACGGCGCGATTGAAAGATATCTGCTGATATGTTTCGCGTATCTAAGGTACCCAGCAGCTACTAATTCCCACGGAAGTACCGAGTTATGGATCTCGGTGTATTTTAACCCATTTATGTCGCTTGATGGCACGGCTACATCGTATTGCTACGGAATTGATACGAACAGGCCCGGCCTTGAGCCGCAACGTTAAACCGGGGGCACAGTGCAACGACCTGAGATAACGTTTCCTAAGGCATTATCTTCCTGGCTGATCCCATCTTGGACCGAGTTTTCCCCTGACCGAATCTCGGATCATGCCCGCCGTGAAGAAGACATCTTTGGTGGCGAAGGATCTTGATTTTGGGTCCGAGCTCCTATCTAGACCCTTTAAAATCTCAAGATTGTATTGCTGCCATCCTTTCTGCCGGGACTGGACTCAACCTATACGGAAGGTGCACGGGTAATGCATAGGAAGAAACCCCTGTCCGAAGCCCTGGAGACGCCTATGTAATATGACGTGAGATCCCTCGGTCAACTAGGCGAGATCCTCCTCGGTCGTGACAGGCAACGGCCCGGCGCCAAGACCCGGCCCTGGATGTGTCATTAGCCACGGAGATAAACAGATTTCCTGATTCGAGCCAGGGAAGGTTAGAAGAGACGAATGTGATCAGCGCAGGGGTTCGTCTGTTTGTGAGACTTCCAAGAATGGAGAATGCAAGGGGATCCGGCGCAGCGATTACTTAAAAGTACCCAAGATTCAGCCCTAAACCCGTTCGGAAGCATGACGCGGGACATGGGGGGTTCGATACGCTCCCCCTATTCCTCATTTGGGGGGTCGGTGAGCGGTCACACTGCTCGAGCAGAGCTCAGTGCTTGCTTTGTCGTTTGCGCGTTTCGGGCTTCATGGGATGATTTTATGGCGTAGAACCTGGCACTTTGCTTGCTCATGCCAGCGAATTTACGGGCCGATCAGTTCGCTTCGAAAAGCATCATGCGTGTGAGTCGAATCTTAGAGAAATGTGACTGCCTAGAGTAGGTAAGTAATTGCTAAGCATGATGGGAGAGGTTCCTTCTTGAGGGTGGGCGATCGCATAAGGATCTAATATAACTAACAAAAATTTTTAGGGCTTTGCATTTCGCAGACTTAATGAAGGTGACGTCAACATCGTCAACGTCGTCTAGCAGCACAAAGCAAACTCGCATGAATGGATTTGTTTCGATGTTGGTGCAAAGGTGGCTGAGCCTTACCCTAAAAACCAACATTGCTGGTCTTTTGCGAATTGCGAACGAATAACGCGCCGCGGCACTAAGAATTCCATCGGCAAGGCCGAAGCCACTCCACGCCGTAAGCGAGGGATTAAAATTCCCTTCAACTGCCCGGTAGCAGATGAAGAAAATAGTGGTAAAAATAGACCGAAAAAATTGAAGAAGAAAAAATAAAAATAAAAAGACATTCATCAACGTAGGGAGTTTTTGCGCGCTGATGACTCTAAAACCAAGCCGAAGTGATATGTCGGGGAATAAGATGTAGATATATACATGAACGTAAGAGGAAAGGACAAAGAAATAGTCGTAAGAGGCGTGAGCAAAATAGTACCGTTCTCTCCAATCCAAGTTACCAGTGTTGCAAAGCAGGTATATCCTTTTTTCCCCAAATATGACCACCTTATGTAAAGAGAGAGAAATTATATCATATGACTCCGAAGCCGAGCTGGAATACTACCCAGGAGTGCCTCCACAATAGGATCTCCAGCTTCTTCTAGCTCATGGGAAATGCGTCGTAATTATCCACGTAGTTTCTGACCAGGACAAGAACTATTGGAGAGCTTCCGGTTCCTCCGGAATCGCTATTTGCGCCTCGCTCTGCCCGAATCGGACTCAATGGAGTGCCCTCCTTTTCAGAATATCGAAATTAATCCTGTACCTTAGTAGTAGTCGTAGACAGTCCTTCTCTCCGTTAGTTAACGACGATGCTCTGGGGGGACATTGTCGCCGTAGAATCCTCCTTGACTCCCCGAGGCCAGGCAAGCTAGGCAGACGCCCCCACCGTAGACGCGCGTATGCCGTTTCCAACCGGCGCCTGAATCGTCCATCACCGAGATAATTTCGCCCCTTATGTCGATCTCTCCAGACTCGAGCGATTCGTGTGGCGCAAGAGGCAGGATAGGGCTCGAAGATGGGAACGAACTCGGCGAGAAGGACGTCCCATCATGATCCGGGTCTGAGTGAGCCGGTCCAAGGGGTAGCATCTTCGAGTAAGACCTCCTTCTCGGGATAGAAGGCGAGTCTTGGCCGTGGGGCAGCGCAGTGGAAGTTGAGTCGGACGAAGGCGACAGCGTGTAATCGGGGTTCGGCTGGTGGAAGAAGCTCGTATCTAGGTCGCCCATACTTGACGCGGCAACGCTCAGCCGGCGATCCTGAAAAGTGAAAACTCCTGTCGAAAGAGAAGGAGGTGTCAGCGGCGGTGGTGGCGGTGGGCCGGATTTGAGAATTAGTGGCGTGCCTGCATCTATACCCGCGGAAGCCGTCATCCCTTGTTCGAGACGCTCTCCATTATCTCCTTGTTCCTTAGCTCCATCACGCTCGTGTCCCTTCTGGCCGTCACCTAAGTTTTCAGATACCCTTAGTTGGGAGATTCCCGATGGTTGACTGACTGACATGGTCTTGCTCTCTTCGAAGATGATTCCGCGCGGCTTCTCTGGAATCCAATATCTCTGAAGAGCAGTCGGACTAGCATCCAGCTCGCTAGTATAGGTCGGAGGGAGTGGCTTATATCTTCGTCTCCTCCTAGACACGAAGAGTGCCACACCGAGGATGGTGAGGCCCAGGGAGGTGAGAGTGATTATAAATAAGAGCCGCAGCTCGGTCCCCGGTACTGGATATAAGGTGACGTTACCATGGGTGCGCTGCAGAGGGAGATTGACAGCGGGCATGTTTGCTTATTAGGGAAACTAATATAAGGTGTGTTTCCTGTGCCGTCTGGGGGTCGGCCCTTTACCGATGTAAATTGTACTAGTAAAATGGAAGCTCGGGGGGTGGGCCGGCCTGTCGATCGGGACGACCTTAGGATTGAACAAGGATTCCCGCTGAGTAAAGCGGGATTGGCCTCGATATCAATACACCATGAGATATGCGTGTGTGGGCATGAAGTGGCCCAGCTCGCAGGCCAGACGGGGAGAGAGAGAGGCGTAGGTGTATGTGTAGACGTGGGGACTGGATGACCTGATAGGTAGAGAGGTAGGTGAATCGTGGTCGGCCCGTTGGTAAACAGGCTCGACAAACAAGGCTCCGCCGACGGCTTACACTTTGGGGTCCTAAAGAGGAGGAGGGCCAGGGAGAATAAGATCACTCGCTTCTGCACAAAGCAGGGCCAAGAGTGCTCGACGGAATATGAATCTAGAAGCTAATCTCGATCTTACAAAGAGAGAACCAAGCTATCCGCGAAACTACTTAGCTGACAAGTTCAGTCGCAAGGATAGAGATGTCACAGACGTGCCTTAACACTATTAAGGAGATCGGAAGAGGTTAGAGAGACGGGAGGAGAGGAAAGATATATACGGGCGATACCTAGTCGCAGTACTACTCTATTACATGGGAAGTAGGTAGTCAAGGTCCCATCATCAATACAAGAACTTGATGGGACTAGAGACGCATACTATCTGCTGAAGGAAGTACATATATACATACCTACACACAATCATGAAAAACAAACAGCCCGAGCGTCTGGGGAGGGTGTGAATGTAAGTGGAGTGGATGTGGATGTGGGAGGAGAGCTACTTTCCTCTTCGAGGCCCCGCTATCCTGTCAGTCAGCCTCAATTGAGGAGACGTAGATAGTACTTGGCGGCTTGCCTCTTCGGGTTTGTGTAAGAGAGAAACCAGAGACACGATTGGGTAGCTGTACTTTCTTCATACATAGTACACGCACGCGAAGCGCGGGCCGGGTCTCGGCTGGACTCAACTCGCCATCAGATCAGCTTGCTTGGCTGTATAACGACGTGGACCTGATCGATATAGACGGGTCAGGTAGATTGTTTCGGTGCAACTTGGGACCGTTTGGGGCCGTTATGCTTTGGAAGCGACTGCATATTGCTCACTGCTTAGCACGCGGTATTGGGAACTAACGCTTCTTCTGCTGTCATGCTGCACGATGAATCGTGCATACAGAGGAAACTGGGGCGAATTTATCCCCTACTAGGCCCTACCAGACCGATAATGCACGGTCGACGTAATTGCGAGAGGCACGAAATTACGCCGTAAGCATAGCCGCTGGGTCGGGATCTGTCCGGACACTTCGGTTGTGACAAGGTAGCGCGAGACAAGGTGAGAAGGAGACTAGCGTGACCTGGGACGAGGTGAAAAAAAGTACTAGACTACTATGTATGTATCGAGGAATCAAGAAATACATGATACATGATACATGATGAGGCGGGACGCGAGGAAATCAGCATGTAGCTGGAAATCGAACAAATTAAGGTATGAATCCCTGTTGGGTCTCTCCGTGAACCCCAATGAGACTCAAGAATCGCTCGGACTTTGTGATTTCTCTGTGGAGTTGTGTTGTGGACCTGTTGGGAGCTGTTTTTAAGTCACCTTTTTGCCTGTCATAAGTGGCTGTCTCCATTTACTCGTTTCGCCCATTGTGCGAAATTTGCAAGGACACGCTGGGATTTCGAGTAGCGTAGGTACCTACCTACATGTATGTAGGTTGGGTTTAAAGTGACGGGAAGGTTATTGGCCGAGTCCGAACGCCCTTTGACCTGGTCATTGCTACGCGGATACAGTTGGTAGCCCAAAAGACGGCCATTGGCCTTCCGTGACGCATGCATCGTGACACTCCAGCTTAAGCGTCAGCCTCTGCGGGCGCAAGACCCTATGGTTCCATGGGATAGGAGCTAGGCCATTTGTCGACCATAGCTTTTGCCAGGGAAGGCCATGGTCTGTGGCACAAACTAGATAACATTTGGACGATTGCTCTGGTCGACGTAAGCTGAAATAGTATCCAATGGAAGGGCCAGGATGGATGAATTTCAGGGTCTATGCCTTAAATATGCACGGCATGTGAGCATATTAGTTTCCCTATCTCCATCTTTGATCTCTATACATGCGCCTAACCCTGGCGATGCAGGGCTGTGGATGGCTGACATGTACTAGCAACTAGCAACGTACCGACGCACGCACAGTATGATGGTTCGTCGAGAAACGGCTGCAATCTGCAAAGCGCCTCGTTTTGCCATGTTTTCGATACGGCGCCAGAGAGAGCGACCAATCCTCTCGAGACATCGGGGGGATAGACTCGCGCAGAAGATTGTAATATTGTACTAAAGGACAGTTAGCAAGTATTATTCGGGAACAGCCATAGTAATAAGCCCGTTATTAAGAAAGGTCTAGGTAGTGGATGTGGATGGCCGTTAAACCATCACAGGGATTTATTGCGAGACGACTTCTGGAACGAGTTAGCCTCGTTTTACTAGCCCTATCTAGTACTGATGTGGTGAACGCGGTTCAGCTGAGGTGAGCCCTACGGCGCCCCTAGTCGTGGCCGATCCGACAAAAAGCTGCCATCGAAAATGAGGAACACGTCTCAATGAGAAACTAGAAACCGGATGAGAGATCGGACGATGTAGTACGTGGAGAATATAGTTTGCGAGACATTATAAGCGCGGCCCCCTTTTTCGAACTATTAGGCGATAGCAAAGGAGAACACGAGACTTCTAGGCCGTCATAGTTCATAATACGCAAGGGGCCAAAGAGCCCTATAGGTTCTTACTAGTAGTTGGGTGCTGACGCCGAGCATTTCCTTCAAAATGCCGGTATGTAGGAGAAGGAGCTAGGTGAAGACGCGCTAGAATGCGTCGTCACTCTCCGTCCTTCAGTCTCAGCAGTACGCATATACATAACCTACTTATCTACGTGACATATCATACATACGAAGCGTCGACATGCCTATGTAGCTACACAGGTGGGTAATGAGTTATAGCTCCCTGCCACCGGCGAATAGTAAGCGACATGTGATCATGTAATGTATGTACGTAAGTGTAAAGGACCGCCAAGAAGTTTTCTTTCTGTAGATACACCTGTCATATCGCAATATGGCCAGAATGGCGGCTGTTTCGACCCGGGATTTCTTACTGTCTTCGCCCCCGTCGTATAGACGCATCAAGTGTATCTATTGCGGACCTACCCGAGTGATACGGAATGACAATTATAACATATATGTATACAAGCGCATATTGCTAGGTGATTCGACAATGCGCGAGAGCGGCACAGAAACCAGTGGATAAATAAACAAGTTGGGCGGCATACTTACTTGCCTAGTATGTGCGGGAGAAGTGCCGTTGTTTTGGATGAGAATCTTGGTTACATCCGTCGGTGGCTGACGATATCGTGAATATTCACGTATGAATCTTGGAAGTTGCTGCATACGAAGAAAAGAGGTCGTCAAATAAGCGGCCATTGGCTCTTGGGGGCGAAGCATATAGTGGAAATAGCAGTATTAAATGGCCACTCAACAGAGGGTCGTAGGACACCGTGGGACGCCATGGGATAGGCCGGCAGGGTCCGGTAGGGGCCCTGTCGATGTTTCTTTGCGGTCTGTGTTGCAGCGGGAACGACGAAAAAGTCCAGCAGGTCATTCAGCTGAACAGATCCCGGCCTTTCATCCTTATTCGTCAATGCGGCCAGGACCTCCTTTTTTACTTCTTGCAGATGCTCCAAGCTCGTCCAATACAACCCCACAACTCTATTCATCCCTCCTTAATGACCATCCGCGATGGCGGTCTCTGATCTGTTTAGTTACATGATATATTTTTATCTTTTCTGTTTGTTTTCTTCGTATTCAAGGTTATGCTGTCTCTGATGCGACACCATTAGAAGTGGCGAGATATTTATTTTTGTCCAGTCTCTCGGGACCTTTCATTAATGGCTTCTGTCGGCGCCGCCATGTTTGATGATGGTTCAGTAAACACCGACTCCTTCCGGCAACGCAACATTGTATCGTATTGTACAACCGATTAGTAACAGGGTCAAATCAGTCAGCCTTGCCACCGACTTCATAGCTCCAGCAAGGCTTGCTAATAGAATCCTTGTCTCCTCGTATCAGACGTTTTCTTTGGCCAATGCGAAGACGTAGAGAGCAGGTTTTTCTGGTTTGATGATCACGTCGATTATCATGATTATTATTTTCTCACCTAAAATTTACTACACCGCTTCTCCACCAGATAATCGGTACCGAGCCTAGAAGCTTTTCTAGTCCTTCCTTTTTCTACTTCTTATTGATAGCAAAGTTGCAATCTACTACGTCGTAAGGACGCGCAAGCTGAAAGGATAGACATGGGGATGTATGTTGATCCTCGGCACGAGACTCTCGAGGGTTAAACGCGAATCAAATGACACCGGCATTCACATCTAGTCAACAACGACCTGATGATTGAGACAAATGCCCGCGATCGCCATGATACGTTTCCGATTCCCCTCGTCTCGGTTACCAATTACTATGCCGCGGTACAATAATGGGAGAGACGGCCTAGGGCTTTGGTTCCGTGGATTTCCCATCAAGTTCTACCCTCTATCCGCTATTCACCTGGTTCCATTAACTTGCGAAATTTTTTGTTGTCCCTGTGAGCTTAAGCGAGACGTGGGGACTTACCTAGGTAGGTACATATGGATCCCTTAATGGGATTCTTAGACGAGCCTCTAAGATCGTTAGTAACATCTGTGACTCCATCTCACCTTGCTGCTGATTGTGACCTCGTCAGGAAGCTCTTCATCTGGGATTCTAGGATCACAGTCCTTGTTCCTTGTCGTTTGCTTGCTTATGAGAGACGGCCGCGGCAAAATGATATGTGAGCCGGCGCTTAGCCTACCCCCTTACATCGCTTCCACCGTCGCATCGGCGGCTGAAGGGTCCAATTGCTATCACGGACAGCTTGCTTATTAAGGGCGATAGCTCGGTATCTCTCAATGTCTCCCCTAAAACCCTGCTCCACTGGCGGTCCCCCGGTCGCCAATGATCACTCGGCATGATCTTGCGTATTGCAGCAAGTGTCCCTCAGCCCTACGAGATTTAGGCTCCGAGATCCTGTGGCCGATCCACTGCCCTGCATTACCCGATCCTCGTGGATTATTGGACCATTGGATGTTGAGCCACTTAGATTCCCGATTAGTCACACTGTGGTCTTCTACCCCTTGTCATAGGTCACAAGCGACGCCCGCGTTGCAACCCGAGTCCGAATAAACGTGCCGTCGTATTGTAACTGACCAGCGATCAGCCAACATAGCCCGGACTTTCCTACCAATCTCGACTGCGAGACGGGAGTCGCCCTAAGCGCAACCTTTAGACCGCCGGAAAACCTAGCAGGCGTGACGAAACGCATCGGTACCGCGTCATACTTACCCTTGCCCATTTGTCGGGAAATCCCCTGGCTCTGTTGCGAAGTTCAGCCTGAATGCCGTACACGTGACCACCTCGAGTCTGCCCTACACTTACGCCTACGCTGACGCTATTCCCTAGGACCCAAATCTTGGCCCTTTTGGCTCTCCGCTTTCCACATGGCGGTCGTAGTGTGCGTGACTTACGACATGCGACCGACCCAAAAGAGAGGCCTCCTTTCTGACCCGGTCTACCCGGGTCGGGCGACTCCTCCAAACTCGGCCGTCCTACTGGCTCGTTTACGGTTGGGTCATAAACAGAACCAAAGGAGCTAACTGCCCCCTCGGCTATTTAGTGCGTCATGTCCGTGTTGATGCCTCGACGCGTTTTTTTGCGTTCCGGAGAATGGGGAATCCTGTCGGCCATTCGAGTCTCGAAGGCGCCGGAGCCTCACGGCTATATCATTCTTCATGCCACCTCATTCTTGTCAGCTTACCTACGTCGGCGACGATGCGGATTTAAAGTATTGTAGACGCTGGATATAGGTCGGTATGGATCTCGTGTATCTACGTGGCACTGATGATTAGTCGACTGAACTGTAGCTTATCTGAGCGAGTCCCGAATCCGACGACGGATGTAGGGGGACAAACGACGGATGACATGGCTTAATACCAAGTCCACTTTGTCCTACCTGACCTACCTCTTCTGCCGATTTACTGTTACACCCTTGCGTACATGTATGTATATCCTGCTTCCAGACATGAAGATGCGCCGCTGCCACGCTCGAGAGGCTTCCGGAGTGTAGCTCTCTTACTTGGTTAAGAGTCTGAAGGGTTCCCACCCTATCTGAGTCATGTTCTTGTGTGTCCCTTTACTTGCCAGCGAGGATACAATTAGAATAAAAGCTGGAAGAGTATCGTAAAGCCGATGATTCCGAGTAAGCAGTATGTTAGCCTTTTTGCCGATTTAGGTTATGCTATGCTAGTTCGTAGGGCTAGGATCCCGAACTCCCTGACCCCGACCCCTGTACCAAACATCGATCGAAGAACTAACGTTAGCTGAATCAGCACTTGGGTACGCTACAGACAGGCATCGATCATTATTATCCTCTTAAGGTCAGGTTATAATAGCTGACAAATCGAGAGGAGAACAGATCCTTCGCTCATCCTATCAAATAGGTTACACGCTGTAGTTGCACAGAGATAGTATGAATTTTCGAGACAGCCGGCCATTAGACTACTTCGTATAGCTGGTGAAACGCTAAACCTCCGTAGATTATTATGATGATACCCTTTATCTCCCCGTATGCTAGCATTGCGTTCTCGACTTCTTAGCATTCGTAAAGCAGCGTCTCATGTTGCTTCATTCACAAATCCCAGGTTTGGGGGCTAGATGACGTGGACCAGTTGCGGCACGCATTCCAAAAAAGAGTTGACAGCTCGCACATATATTGGGCGCCAGAAATAACTGCAGGAATCTTTGACTTACTTTCTAGGAAGGAATTAAACGTAGGTGGAATTCATGATCCGACTGAATGTCTGATGAGAGATCATTCGGCATCTGGATGGCCCACACGCACCGGCTTCAACCCAACGTCGATGGGATTCCTTTTTTTCTTCTTCCCCTGCCGCGGTTTCTGAGTTCAAACACCGTCTGACGCAGCACGCCTTATGGTGCTTATTCCATTTTCAAAGTCAGATGCGCCTTGTACCTGCGACATGACTGACATCTAGACGTTGACCACGTATGTGCTGACGACCTGCTGTGCATCCGGCGGCTTTGCGGAAATCTTACGATATTCTATCCCCACTGAGCGACTTTCCCTTCCGACAGCTCGCGTAGTTCGGCTCCGGGATTAAGAATATATCGACGGACTAGACGTCTCAAATCAGAGGACCACTGAAGCCGGAGCTTCTTACGGTGCTATGACCACTATGTTGCTTGAGCTGATCTCTGTTTGATCTGATACAGGGGAGAGCGGTACTAAAATCCGCCTTGACAAACACCTGAATTTTCCACGTAGAAGATTAATATAAGCAGATTCTTCTGGAACCGATGTCCGAAGATGGGGGTGTGAGACGTCGGTCTGTAAGTAATAATTGTAGGCTCACTTAGACGGTACCACGCAGCCCGTACCAGGACTGTGGGTACGGCTTGATGAAAAGGTCATCTCTTTTAGTCATTGGAGATAAATTTACGTACTCGAACCAATGTCTAGATTCACGATACCTTCATCTTCAGTGTCGTAGGACACATTTACTTCTCAGAGAGCCGGACAGTGGTGGAATATAACCCCTACGATGGACGACGAGCCGTTGTAAGCCCAACATTGATCTACTCCTATGACATTGAAGATATGCGTATATAGATACCTTATCTAGGAGAGTAGACCCTGCTTCATTCATATTCTGGGCTATAGCTAGTATTTGAATCAGAGTGGTTTAAAAATCCTTCTCCTTGACTTTTCGATATACGTACTTGCTTCTAATTAGGCGGACCCAGCGAGATTCGCCTTCCCCTGCCCCTGTCCCTGACCATGGCCCATACCGTCGGAATCGTGAAGGCAAGATGCCCGTGCTTCACTATGTAATCTACCGAGAAAACTTTTTACATCGCTGTACCCTACCGCCTCGGCCAAATATTACATCGCACGCCCTTTCCACCTGGTTATGGATGAGAACCTTCCGAATGAGCAATCACTCAGGGGTTAGGGGCTGGTCTGTCTTATCACTGACCGAGAAAGTCTTAATAGCATAGACATTAATGCGGCAAGCCATCAAGGTGAATTGCCAACCTATGGTTTGGTAGGGCGTAGAGCTGCAACCACCACGAGTAAAGAACATTGATCTAGTCCCTCATAGAGGTCACATTCCATACTGACACTATTTAGCACACCCACGCCATTCATAATGTGAAGATTTCCTCACTCCTAAGCATCGGTATCCCTATCCGGCTAGCACGGACACTAGCACCATTTACTCACCGTAACGGCGATGCTTTCTGATTTGAGTCGGTACCTTAAAATGGAGAGCAGAGAGAAAGCATCGCATGCTACGTAATGCTGGTTACAATTAGACCTGTCAACTATAATGACGCTCTTGATGTTGACCCGCGCTGCCGTACCGGCGTTGTTTGAGCTACGATACGTTTCCTCTTCAGCAGCTATGATGTGTTTCCCTCTGCGCCCGCCTGTACCAAATCGGCTCAACCGTAACGAATTAATCTATCGTAACTGTTTATCAATCGTTTATTAGTCGTCCATGCACCCCACGGAGTCGCCGTTATGCATGCTGTAGTGTCCTTGCAAGGAAGGACCCTTGAGACACGATCGTGAGTTGGAGCATGGCGCCGTAACGCTCGCGGACTATTGCCGATTTACTCCCTAGTATTGTATGGTTTGGAGCTGAGCATGAAGACATCATGCGAGTGATAGTTGACTTCATCCCGTGATCTGCTCTAAGAACTATCTTGCTTTGTTGATACAAACTGACGGCTGAGAGCTAGGTCAAAGGCTATAATCGCCGGGATGAGTCGCGATCAAGATTGTACGGGGTTGCATCCTCTCTTACGGGATGAGAGAGAAAGGCACTTACAGGCTATGCATTCGTGTACTAGAGAGGACTACGTTCTTGAGGCTGGCTGTATTCCCCTATGTGTCCAACTCCGATAGGTTGGTTACATGGCGCTGGATGAGGGATTTGGAAGTTGTATAGGGTATCTTCGATTCAGCGACACAGCGATCTAGCTCCGCTACGGGAATGACTTGCATGACGCTGAGAATACGGGGTATGAGATACTACCAGCGTGAACTGCTAATGGGGCTCAGACCCGACTACACGGATACATCGTACAATGCGGGCGTCGGTTAAATCGAGTACGTATTGCAACCTAAGCTGGTATGATCGATCTAATCGACTGGCTTCAGCTGCCTATATCGCACTCGGAGACTCTTTCTATAGCAGATGACTACGCTTGAGACGGGATTCACGTGTGACCTTTTCCCTTTCGAAATGATATACACAGTAGCGCGGGAGGGGCAGGTCCTCAGCTGAATAGCCCATCAGGTTTCCCTTAGCTGGCGATAGTTTGGCGTCGGGTTACCTATTCTGGTCGGGTTCAGCTCTACACCGCCATTAATCCGTACGACGGTATACAGCACAAGTGTACAAACATATAGGCGCGAGGCGAAACTATTAATCACAGAAACACGAAGTACTATGTAGGTAATTTGTTGGGGTCGTATCGACCAAGTTAATTGCGGTGTAGCAAAACTTCTGCAGAGCTCGTGAGCCATGTAGCATATAACCCTTTCGCCTCCTATAAACGCCATACACCTAGGCGCCGGCCGGACTAAATCGTAAACGCAGGTTTAATATCCGCAGGATCCTATAACACAAAATGGCTGCTAAACATCGTGGGCCATGTGACAAAGGCTAGCAAATCATCATAGGCTCTCCTTGGCTCTGTATAACTGGAGCTCCGTCACTTCGCTCCTCCTCCATCATCTCGATGAGGTCATCTAGATTGGAATCTAGACTCTCAGCTGCTTCCTGATCTAAACACTGTTTGAGTAGTCGCCGATACTTGTCGATCTTTTCGCCGGTACCCGAGACGCCAAGAGCATCGACGTACTCTTTTTCAGCATGTCGCTGTTCCGCAATGGCCTCCTTCAGCTCTCGGGCGAGCTTCAATCGATAGTCGAACGAGTCGTCACCAGTATCGCCGTTCATCATTGATAGGGCCTTATCGACCGAGGCTTGTACGTGATATCGGCTTTGGTCGGCAAGTAATGAAAGCAGCTGCTGGTGTAGCACGGTGGCGTCGCCGACCGCTTTAGACGCCGCTTCAGGCGATTCCAGCTGTCCATCCAACTCGGCAATTTGCGCACGTACAACAGCAAGCTCGTTTTGAGTATTGGCAAGGATACGGCGGGCCTCTACCTCGGCCTCGTTCTTCTCTTTCCATTCCTCATCATAGCTATGGGCGAGGTCCTGGAACTTCTCCAGAACAAGAGGAGTTATCTTGTTTTGAACAGTGTTGGCAGCTTCCGAGTTATATGTGACAGCAAGTTTGGTGGCGGAGTCAGCGAGAGCATCACGAATGGAAATATGTCGTTGGGACTCGGGGCCAAAGGGGGATGATGATCGTTGGGGTAAGCGTTCCTTCGGATTCTTCGCAGCGTTCAGTTCCTTGATCAGATCCTCGGCGCGGATTCCTTCAACATTAGGGATGTCTGTAGAAGCGCCCCGGCCAAGGAGGGCTCTTATGCATTTGCGGGCATTTGTTTTCGCCGCCAGATGCAATGCGGTATTACCAGCGTGATCCTGGGCGTCGATGAGATGCTGAACAAAGTTGGGATCATGTGTCTCCTGTAGTTTGTTAAGAATGTTGTCGAGATAGTAACGACAACATGAAGTGCTTGTAATACGGCCGCTCTTCATAATGGCGGCGTGATGGATGACGGTACAACCCGTATCATCCCGTGCGTCCACGGATTCCCAGAGCTCCTTCATAACGGCGGGAAATGTCTGCTTCTCGTAGCAATTGGTGAAATTTACGGATCGCATGAAGGGCGTCTCGCCCTTGCAATTTTGAACCCCCAAGTTCGCTCCAAATCGCTTCAGCTGTTTAATCACATCCACGTCGCCCATAGCGCTGGCCCAATGGAGAGCTGTATGCTTCTCCGTGTCGATGGGCCAATCGGGTTGGAAATTAGCCGGAGGTTCGGGACGGTACGTAGGTGCATCTTGGCGGGATAGGAGAAAGTAGTCGAGTAGCTCATCGCCGTAGACAGAATGTTGCTGCTCTGTGAGATCTTGTATGTTCTCCTCACGTTTTCTCTTTCGGTGACCCGTAGAGTAATGTGATAGGTCATGGCGATCGTCCTCCGCCATGTACGAAACGGAGGCAACGGTGACATTGTCAGGCGTGTCATCCTCATTGAGCTGTTGACTGGCACTCTCGACGTCTTGGGGCGGGGGAGCTCCTATAGCATGTTAGCAGTGGTGTATCGCTGATAGGGGTAACGATGGATGCCATACCCCACTTGGGCACAGCAGGTTTCCTGGGCGCCTTCGGCTTGCTCGCATGACGAGGCGCCGGGGGTGGACTCTGGTTGCCAGGGATAAACTCGAATATAGGGCGAAGGCGCTCATAAACATTGTTTCGATGTGCAAGCTGTTCTCCGGCTTCTAGGGGAATCCAGGTGCCTTGGTATTTACCGTAGCCGCCTTGGATCTTCTCGTGGACGTCCTTCTGGACTTCTCGCTCGAGGATTCGGGTTCGTGCTGGTTTATCAAAACCTGCAGCTTTAAGGATGTGTGTTGCATTGACCCAGTCGTCTTGTCTACGGCGCATTACATGCTCCTTGGTGTCGCCGCCAAACTGGAATTCGTATACAGGAACCTATTATTGGGATCTGTCAGTTGGATACTTTATCATTAGAGCTAGTATAACAACTCGTGCCACTGCTTAATGGATTCACAAGAACTAAGAGGTATGTTGTATGACCCCACGAGGGCGTATTCTCGTCGCGAAGAGCGATGCGATAGAATATCAATATGAACATTGAAAGTACTTACGCCACTATACGTAGCACTGTATATGCCAGAACCGGCAGCATCTTTCCCCATCATGTCGGCGGGGACCCAATTGGGGTCAAGTCAAGTAAATAGAGTATAACGGGAATGGCAGTAAGTTAGAGAGACGTCGTCCGTCAGTATGTGTACTTGTAGGCGCTTGCTGGTGCTGAAGCGCAAATGAATCTAAGAGATTGTGTACATAATTTGCACAACGGCGCATATGGAAGGCGGCGGAGAGATAAGTAGGTATTGTCGCGCAATGGTGAATTGGTTGATCCGCCTCGGTTGATTGGCAGGGATTGGCGGCGATTTTGTGGTTTTTGATGAGAAATGGAACCTTGCAAGGTTCGGTGTGGATGATTGTGTAAATGGTAGAAAAAATGGTAGAAATTAGGGACGCGGAGACGAGACGCGAAATGAACATTGAATAGAGGCGGCGGGCGGGAAAGACGCGGTTTACCCTTTGTACACGCGTAAATTAGGTTTAAGGTGGCTCTAGCTTCTTACGTTTGTCACCTGACATCCAAGGATCTAGGTATACCTATACCTACCTAGTACCTAGGTAATTACCTACTTAGTACTAATAAGGTAAGGTTACCCTGCTACAAGCATTATCACGTACATGATCGGCAGCACATCTACATGTACATATGCGCCGTCGATTAGTGCAATACATAGACTTATTTAAAATAGAGGTACAAATGTAACAACTTGAATTTCTCGATAATTACAAACAAGTTACTGCCGTGGCTTTTCTTCTAAGGTTTAGCAGGGGAATTCGATAGACTAAGATTGAAAATAAACAAGCTTCCATTCTTAATATTTAGCAGGAACTACATACATAGTAATATGTCGACTACAGATAAACTGTTAAGTACTTAATGCAATTACATGTAAACCTCTCCCTAACATCCACTGTTGACACTGATTCCGCGATTCCGATCAACCTTTGATTTGACAGGTAATTAGAAAAAAAGCAAAAGAAAATCGTCGTATCTTTAACCAAGTCCCTTTTTCTTTTTCCTTCTCGATAACGTTGTTGGCACTGAACTCGGTTGACATGGAAATTATTCTTCAACTAGTTCCTATTTGCTTCTGCGAATCTTCTGATCTTCTCCTAAGTCATTCATTTGTCCGTCGTTACCAGCACACTGGTGATCCCATATTAATTAATAATGCTCTGATCGAATAGTATTGTCCTAACTTATTGTTTTCTGTAGAGCCTGGCCACTAAGGAGTCGAAGCCATATATCCTCATTAACACCTAAGAGGCTGGTTATGATAGATTTTAACCTAGGTTCAACCTTTTATTAACCTTTGGCGAGATCTCTTGATCTAGGGGTATGAAGTAGATTTTGACCATGACCGCTTCGTTTTATTATATTCTCAGTACGGTGGCTCTACGAATTCCTCGGCTTTTCCCACCGTTCCCTTCGTTTTGGGTCTTACAAAGGGACAGCCGTACTCGCAGCCAACGATGGCTAAACCGGTTTCTCCCCAAGTTCTCGTGAGCAGCGTTGAAAACGCCTGTGGGACCATCGCTGCTCTTCTCATCGACTTAGGGAAGTCCGTCTCGATGACCCAACTACCTATGGCTGCCGAATGCTTAATCGCAAAGGTAGTCCTAGGAAGGCTCGGGTTGCTGTTGGCGCTGGAAGAACCTGGGAGGTCGGATGGCATGCACGGAAGGTATAATTTTCAAGTTGCAGATCTTATACCTTGCTTCGAAGTCATCCTCCAGTCGATATCCGAAATCCTGCTCGATGTGGATCATGAGGTCACTCGACTACGTCGTTACCACACTCGAGGAGACCCCCTTGCTTCTTCAAAGCTTGTCCCTGTTGTACAGGACTTTTTCAGGGATGCGAAATTTGGTCTACGGAGGAGCCGGTCTTCCTTGTGCCTCATGATCGATTGTCTCCAGAGGTAATCGTATTCACCACTTAGGTATACCAACGTAGAGAGGCTGATCAGTATGGTATATAGGGGAAATCTGACCAAAGCAACTATTCAACTAGTCGATCAAGGCTCACTGACACATCGCTCATTCGTCAAAGGCACCGAGTCGTCGAGGCTGTTGCCTTTGGTAGCAGTGGAGTTACGAAAGGTGTCTGATCAGCAGGACGTACGACAACTTCTTGTCAAGTATCGGCCCAAGCGCCTAGGATCACACCAGGCAACATCGAAACTTACCCGCAAGCTGCATGAAGCTATTACTGGACGTGATCATGGCGCCGTACACAAATACCTCTCGACGAATGCCAACCCGGATGCTCCGCTCCAACAATCAGGAATTGTGCCGATTCATCAGGCATTGAACCAAGTTGAGGAGTCGCTAGCTTCTGATAACAAGACGGAAGCAGCAACGTCAGCATCTATCGTGACGGCCTTAATCATCGCAGGAGCCAGCCTTCAAGCGCTAGACGACGACGGCCGCACTCCTCTCATGCGAGCCGTTATGAGCGAAATGTCCGATTCTGTTGTATCCATAATGTTAGAATTTGGAGCACCCGTGAATGCTAAGGATAGAAAGAGGAATACCGCTCTTCATTACGCCGCATCTAAAGCTCCTACAGATGAAACGGGGAATACGGATACTGTTCGAATTTTGCTGGTTAACGGAGCAGATCAGGGTTTGAAAAATAAGAGGGGGCGTACACCCCTGCATGAAGCCGTCTCGTTCAAGTGTCTGGATCGCAGCCGGGAACTCTTAGACTATGGAGCCGACCCCGAGGTAGCTGACACGAACGGGTGGACACCTTTGCTCGGAGCCGTGACCCAAGGGGACGCAGCGTTGACGAAACTACTGTGTAACCGCGGGGCCATCGTCGACAAGAAAGACAAGAACAGACATACCACACTCCATTACGCCATTTCTCAAGGACGCACCGAAGTCTCAAAGGCGTTGCTAGATGCTGGGGCGGATGTCAATCTCGTCTCTAAGGGCGAAACGCCTCTCTGTCGAGCGACGTCTAAGTCGGACCTGGCGCTTGTCAAGCTTTTGCTGGAGCACGGCGCTGATATTTCTTCGCCTTCTCCGAGTTACCACGGCGCCTTGCCCATTCATATCGCAGCTATGGGCAAGGATGTGGCCATCATCGACGTTCTCCTGGAGGCAGGATCCCCAATCAACGCTATGGATGACGAACGTCGTACACCACTGAGATGGGCCATGGATGGCGGGAAAAATGAGTTCGTGCATTTCCTGTTGAGTAAGGGAGCGGTCAAGTAAACCCCTTCAACGAGGGATCTCGGGCGGAATGCGAGTCGGTTAGGCCCCGAAGCTTTTGGCATGTATTCAAGCCGTGGTGTATCCCATCTCGGCCTCAGACTATGCTCTGTGGACCGCGCTATACTTTCTCATCCTATTGATTACGCTTCTATCAGTGGTCGCCGTTGGACCAATCATGAATGTAGATATATCCGGATTGGACTGTCTAACTTCGACTATATTCGTTAGAGTCGATGTGAAGGATATTATATACCTATATGTGTACAAATTCTCCTGTGTATGATCGTATATACCTACGATAACCTATTATGGTATTTGCGCGTCCGATGTGAGGGCGTCCGCTGCCTAGGAATTCTATCGCTCAAAATAATTCAACACCTCGGTACATGGGTTATGGATATGGAAGAGCAGAGACAATTGCACTTGTGAGTGTATATATGAATCTAACGTGAGTATATTATGTATTAAGAATAATAGGAGATAGCTCCATCACGCACCCCCTTTGGTGCTCACTCCTTCGGATTCTAAAACGTTGCGATTGTGTTCATGGATGACATGCGTAACCGCAGCTAACACAGAACATGGAACTTACTAGCAAACTACCTTACTCCGTTCGTCGTAGGCCGGTGGGGGTTTCACCAATAGAGATTGGTAGATACCTAGGTGCGGCTGGGAAATAGGCGAGACATGCAATCACGTCAATATCCTACATCCGTTATCGCCGGCATCTCATGGTACGGTACCTTAGGTAAACCTTCATATTCCCCGCTCTTCCCTTGTCACATAGCCGGTCCCTTACTCTTGAGCTCGACACAATACGGGCTATAACTTGTTCTTCTATCTCTATGTTCCACCCGAACACTGAATATTTCACTCCAGCTCACCCAGGTAAGAAAAGAGGGGTTTTAACATGCCTCTGATAGCTTCAGCGCCGCGGGACCGCATCATCCTGGGTCTCATGACCTTTGGACCCGATGTGTCGGCCGGGGCCCGCATCACCGACATCAACGAGTTCGGGAAATGCCTAGATACCTTCCAAGCTCGCGGGTATAACGAGGTCGACACAGCACGGATGTATATCGGCGGTCAGCAGGAGGCCTTCACTCGCCAGGTCGGATGGAAGGAGCGCGGACTGACGCTGGCTACCAAGTTCAAGTATCCCAGCGAGGCCGGTGCTAATCAGGCCGCGAAGCTAGTCGAGAGTTTGGAGATAAGTCTTAAGGAACTTGGTACGGATAGCGTGGATGTAAGTCTGCTACACCTAATCTTCCCCCGACCCCCCTTGTCGCATACATTAGGTATTGATAGATATAATTTCGCAGATTATCTATCTTCACGCAGCCGATCGCGCGACACCCTTTGCCGAGACCCTGGAAGCGGTAGATAAGTTACACAAGGCCGGTAAATTTGTGCGATTCGGTATCTCGAACTTCACGGCGGCCGAGGTTGCTGAGGTAGTTCTTACCTGCAAATATAACGGCTGGGTACGCCCGACAATCTACCAAGGCATGTATAACGCTATCACACGGGGAATCGAACCGGAGCTGATTCCGGCGTGTCGACGGTACGGACTCGACATCGTAGTGTATAACCCGATCGCGGGAGGATTGTTCAGCGGCAAGATCAAGAGCGTGGACATCGACCCGGGCGACACTAGCCGGTTCAGCACCAAGAGCAGCACAGGCGCCAACTACCGCAATCGCTACTTTAAAGAGAGCACATTCAGAGCCCTGCAGACAGTCGAGAAGGCATTAGAGAAGCACCCTGACCTAACCATGATAGAGGTAGCGCTGCGGTGGGTGGTGCACCATAGTCAACTCAAGATCAAGGGAGGCAACGACGGCATTCTGATTGGTATCAGCTCGCACGACCAACTCACGAATAACCTAGATAACCTAGAAAAGGGCCCTCTACCTGAAGATGTCGTGCAGGCGCTTGATGAGGCTTGGAGAATCGCGAAGCCTGATGCACCTAATTACTGGCACAAGGAACTTGTTTATACGTATGATACGCGGGAGGCGCTATTCGGGGCCAACGCGAAATAGCCTGGAGAGCGTGCGTTAGAACATTTAGTGTCTAGACTAGCTGAGACAGAATCGTGGAATTCTGAAGTCCGACCAAAAATAACATTAGTATTACAATGTAAGTGAAGATATGTCGAGATAGAGTAGATGTGTAGAAAGATATATCTGGTATGCATAAGGACGTGATCATGCAGCATAATCTAGGTACGAGTATGATCCCTCTGCTGGCATCTGACGTATAACTTCTGACCCCCTGAGCCCTGAGCAGCCCTAGAGGGTGGTAACACGGACGGTAACACGGCAGCAGGGCTGACCGCTAGACCATCCGTTACGACCCGTAGCCGGGATGGACTTGACGGTACCTAAGCTAGCCGCACCAATGGTACCTTATAGCATGTGCAAACTGGTCTCAGCGGTTGGTTTGATAGGACTCCATAGCCGACAGAGTACCTAGTAGCTGAATGGCCACTAAATGTACATATTTCTGCGCCGGATGAAGGTCTTCATAGGGGGCATTCGGGGAATAACACTGCAAGTCGACGCCAGCAAACAAGAACGAAACAGGGGTTTCTAATTAGCGTGCCCCAGATGCCCCTTGGCGATCCAACCGGCACCAAATTCAACCCCCTAATTCCATTCGTTTGGGTGTCATTTGACGATTTCTAGTCGTATCAACTCGCATCGGATATGCATACGGGAATGTCTTCGTGCACAATTCGACGAATAGGAACCTGACCTCAGTCTCTCTTTCTTGCCGCAATCCTGCATACCTACGTAACCCACGTAACCAACGTAAGATTTCCGGGGGCATTGCTCTCTGTGGTACCTCTAGATAGGTTAGGATTGGATACTAATATTTTCTGCTTCTCTCTTGGTTTTAATACTTCTTATCCACTTGTCCCTTTGTCATTCGCTACTCTCATTAATGTCTTCATATTCGAAAAACAACAACATCCGACTGTCCAGCATACCAGCCCGCCTAAAGCCGACATCGCAGTACTCTAGGGCTGAACCCTCGCCGCTGTCAGCGAGTTCCTACGGGTCCAGCGTCGAGGACTATATCGGCAGCGGCACCGACACTGTAGGCGGCCGAACACCCGTCTTCGATAAGCGACTCTCCTTCGTGCGAGAGGACGACGAGCGTTCGGATATAAGTCACCTTCGCAGTCCACACCGATTCGACATTGACTACTCGGAAGACGAAGACGACATCATGTCGGACGGCAGCAAACGCCCTGCCTTTCTCCGCCCCACCGACGGCCGTTCCGGAATGCCGCTGCTCAAGAAGCCCGACGACGAAGACCGCGGCAGACCGCGATATAGTAGCTCACGACCGTCGTCGCCCCTGCCTCTCCCCATATCCACCCCGTCGTCGCTCAGTAGACCACCTACGTTTGGCCGCCGATCCACGATGCGGTCCCGGTCGCCCGACACCCAGGCGCGGATGGCCGCGCGCAAGAAATACACGTATGCGGCAATCTTCCTAGTCATATCGCTGATATCATTCACCGTGCAGACGGAGCTGGGGCGGTATGTGCAGCATGAGCTGGGCTGGGACAAGGCGTACTGCATGCTGTACCTGACGCACGGGTCGTGGTCTTTGCTGTGGCCAGCACAACTCCTAATCTTGCGAATACAAAAATGGAATACGCCCTGGCCGACGTTCTGGAGGAGACACGTGTACCTCTTGCGTTCGACGGCGCATATGGTCGCGCGGCAAGAGCTCGATATTCCGCGGCACGTGGTGCAGCGCAGTCCGTGGCCGTACATTGTGCGGACCACGGCGTTCATCACAACGGCGCTGACGATCGCTGGTTTGAGTTGGTATGTTGCCGTTAGCATGACAACGCCAAGTGACCTGACAGCGATTTACAACTGCTCGGCCTTTTTCGCGTACGCCTTCAGCGTGCCGCTACTCAATGAGAAGCTTCGCCTCGATAAGTCGTTTGCGGTCCTGGTGGCTATCGCAGGCGTTTTGATTGTCGCGTACGGCGACTCGAAGGATGTCACCACGGAAGCAAGCACGCGGTTCCTTGGCAATATGATTATCGGCGCTGGAAGCGTGTTATATGGGTTGTACGAGGTCATGTACAAGCGGTGGGCGTGTCCACCGGAAGGTACGTCAGCAACGCGGGGCATGATATTTGCCAATGCCTTCGGGAGCTGTATCGGCAGCTTTACGCTCCTCGTGCTGTGGTTTCCACTCCCCATTTTACATATCCTTGGCTGGGAGACGTTCGAACTACCTACTGGCGAAGCGGCATTCTATCTCTTCATCTCCGTGATTATGAACGCGACCTTCGCAGGCAGTTTCTTGGTCCTCATCTCCCTGACCAGTCCTGTATTGAGCTCTGTGGCAGCGCTGCTGACTATTTTCATCGTGGCATTGGCCGACTGGGTCATCACGGGCGAGAGCATGAGCACGGCGACCGTGAGTGGCGGGTGCATGATCGTGTTCGCGTTCCTAATGCTGAGCTGGAGCACCTGGCGTGAGATGACAGAGGACGCAGAACGTAAGGCTGCTGTAGATGTTGCGGGACCAGTCGACTGGAGTAGTGAGGATAGCGACAAGGACGGAGACCGATTAGACTAGGTTGTCCTGAGATCCGAATCTTATTTTCCTACTTCTTCCAAGACCTCTCCGTTGTCTTTTCCTTACCTCTCTGGCGTATTTCGGAATGTACGGGGTTCTACACCACAGGTATATACATTTTTACACAATATTTTGGGGATTCTGTAGGCGGGTTACAAAGTTATCTTAGAGCGATGTTAGACGCTAGGGCTTATGCATATATCGCATTGGATCTACGAGGATCCTGGGCCGCCTGGACGGATACTATTAGAGTTGATGGATGTGGATTGTTATTGTCTTCCTTCCCATGTCCTTAATGGCGCTCGTGGAAAGACATCGATTCGGCGTAGGGTTAGGTTGGGTACCTAGGACGGATGGAGTCTGTTATAAAGGTCATCACACATTGCTTGTTTACCTGCATACTTGGGTATTGAGAAGAAATCTACGGATGCATATCCCGTACGATTTCGTACATGGGAGCCGGCATGTAATTTCGGTCTCCCGACGATACTGGAATTCAGAGCACGATTCGGGGGAAATTTACGTTACTACATCACTATCGCTATAATCACAGATCTAAGCGAACCTCGGAAATATAATGCTCGATTCAAATTGGGCCAAGTAACAGCCTAATACGCTACAGTGGTCTTATACAGTGTGATCCTTACTGCCTAGTATGGGAAGTGAATAGCCATACCTCATTCCTGTCGGAGGCACCATCAACGACCTCATAACCACAAAATTTAAGGAAGAGCCCGCGATGACATTAATCATGAGTTCTGATCGGCAGCAGTAGGCTGCGGGGCGTTATTCATGTACAGCCAGAGGCTCGAGAACGGCAAGGGCGCAACGCCGTTGAAAGCGAATCGTCTTAACGATCCCTGACTTGTTTTCTCGTCAGCTAATCATTCATCCATCTAAAGTAACTCTTAGGGTCTACGTGATTTCGGCCCTCACCACCGTTCGTGTCTCTCATTTTTCATATACGAAGTATCTGGTACGGATGGTCTTCAAACGCTTCTTTCATATACTCATAGAGTATATCGCCTTCACTAGAAGAACTAGAGCATTTGAACGCTTAAGGTAAAACAGAGAGGTAGGCGTGGTATGCCTACTAAAGCAGAAAATCGTCGAGAAGGCAAAGAATCACTATACTGACAAAATCTGTCCTTCGGATGGACCCGGAACGGGAACATGACCGTCGACATCTTCCGCGCTAGGGTCATCTCTGTCATCGTTTTTTACAAATACGCCCTCCCGCTCCACTTTCCAACCTTCGGTCTCACTGCGCTGGACGAACTGAACAGCCATCTCCCAGGCCTCGTGATCTGCCGTATCGCCGCTCTCAAAGACCCGCAGAGACGCCCAGTTCCTTGGATGTCCCGCTGGATCTGCCGCGAAGGTAAGTTCGCGCATCAGAGAGCTGTATGCTGTGTTTCGCTCCATCCATAAGTCTGCCGGGTCTATATGCTTCATTTCTTCCTCGTCCTCTAAGATCCGGTTTCCTGGCCGAGGGGCTAACTGTACGAAGAGACGGTCTAATCTAGGCAGATTCTGGAGGAGGATCTCAAAATGGGACGAGAGCGGGAAGATTGCGATGTAGCTGAAATCGACAACGGTAGGTGGGATGAGCGGAGTGTCGTTCGGGTGTTCTTCGCAACCGAGGAGAGCCCCAAGCATGGATGGTGGCCGTCGTAGAAAGAACTCATATGTCCGATACACCCTGGTAGATGAACCTTCGTTGAGGAGGATTGAGGTCCAGGGGCGAATAGTGAAGAGCGGGCACGCTGGAGGATTTCTGTATCGGAACGAGGAAGAAGCAGTGGAAGGCTCTACTATAGCCGACCGAGATGGCCTAGTAGTACCTTGTTCCGGGGTCGAAACTTGAAGATTTGATAGCTTTGTTTCTATATGCTCGCTCAGCAACTTATCACGTGGTGAGCTCCTTTTTGTTCGGGCCAGCGAGAGGATGTGGTAAGGAATACTAAACGACCAGGCATCCTCTAGAAACAGCATTCGAGACATGAACGCTGCAAGTGTAGTTGGAGGAGCAACGATAGTAAATCTAAGAGGGTCGATGACTGAGAAAAGCTGATCCCACAACCATTCTAAGTCGACCGACCGTATCTCAGGGGTAATGTGCCTAATGCCGGCCTCTTTATCCACAAAGTCCACAACCAGGGCGAACGTCGTGACAGCGCGGTCCAGCCGATTGTCCTCTAGAAAACGAAGGAGTGGTATCGGATTCAAGGTAAAGGCACTGAGCGACGACATCTTAGGTCTCCAAAGAATATGACGGAATAAGCTAGGCATGACAAGCGATCGCCAGACTTTACAGACGCGAGAGACGGCCTTGAGACTCGGCAGGAATCTCGGCTGGGAATTAAGCATGTCGTCACTCGGCTGGTCGCGAAGTCGCACTTGCGACGGAGCCGGGCCTTCGAGGAACTCGAAGACATGGAGTAATATCTCCGGCGGAACGCGATCCATTATGATTGCTGTGAGAGTAAACTCGTTTAAAAGCGGACCTTGCAATGACAGCTCCTGCTCTCTATCCAGATATTCGAACGTGATGGCCTGTATGCTTTATATTCAGCCGAATATTCACGACGGTAGGAATAAAAAGTTAACTTCGATTAAGTACGGCTACTCGTGTCAATTCTTGGAGAATTCCAGGCTTGTTCGATGCTGATATTAAGGTGTGAAGATGGAGATCAAATACATAAGTTCTAATGTCGGAGTTATGACACGGTCGGGCTTCGGCCAAGCCAATCCAGGAGCTCTCAGTGGCGTGAAGAATCTCCGATACATGAATACCATTTGTAATTACATATAGGCCATATTTAAAGGCTAAAATTCTCAAAGCCAATTCTTTCGCCCTCTGCCCTCAGCATGAGCGGTAAAGATAATTTAGTAAAATCTAAACAACCATCGGGAAATACTAGCAAAGTTCGCTCAACATTTAGGTGTTCTTATTAGGATACAAGAATCGATCACGGCATAACAAATTGAGGAGCCGAGCCATGTAAGTGTGGTACAAAGAGCTTCTGGATATTATCAATTTCCAGGTCGAAATTTCTAGCGTTTGGTGAAGCCCATGAGCCATTAGGTGTTATTCCCTACGAATGCCACACCCACCCAAGCTACTAGACATCATATTCAAACAATCAACCTAACCTTGAGCTTATCACCTTCCTCGATCTCAGATCGGCGCTCCAGCAATTCTCTCATGTCCCATGTACAGCTGATATATCTTCCGGCCAACCACTCGCGACGTTCAGATGTCAGCCACCCTATCATGTCACTGGCTAGACTAATATCGTCGTCTAGAATCGGAAAGGTCTCGGGCGGCATGGCTTCCCTCGCCAATTGCGTGAGTATCGCGCCGGGATGAACGCAATACGCCAACAGCCCCTTATCGCCGGTTTCGGTCATCAGAAACTCCGTCAGCCGAAGAGCCGCCAACTTTGAGGTGCCGTATGCACTCGCACACAATCTAAAAGCGTGTGCTGCGACACTGGATATGCTGACAATAGTCTTCGAGCCATCTGGGGTTGAGAGTAGTAGTGGGATAAAGTGCTTGCTCATCAGATAAACACCCTTGAGGTTGACTTCAAACGTCCGCCACCATGTGGCGGTGTCTGACTCGGGCACAGGGAAGGCGGCGGTCATGTAGCCAGCGTTGTTGATTAGGATGTCAAGTTTGCCCTCGAGTTGGCTCTTGATGGTTTCCGCGCATTTCTGTACGCTGTCCTCGTCCGTGACGTCGAGATGGATGAGAACTACTTGCGGAGCAGGATAACCATTTTCTTTCGCAGCTGCTGTGAGCTCGCTGGTGAGTTCGTCGAAAGATTCGGTTATATCTGCCACGGCGATGGCTTTCGCTCCCGCTCTGGCAAAGGATAGGGCAATTGCCTTGCCAATACCCCTAGCACCCCCCGTGATGAGGATACGATGGCCTTGATGCCTCGCGTTCTTAATGAATGGATATGAAGATTTACGTAGTATGGAAGTAAATTTCGCCCCTAAAATCTCGTTTAGAAAAGATCCATTCTGCTCAGTAGCTTGATGAGATTCACCATTTTCCGGCGCAACCGGGGGATAGGACGCCATGGTGAGAGTAGTGATTCTCGGTCGGTTCGATCGTAGGTTCTAGTTTAGGACAAGTTATATAAAGCTATGCGAGCTCCCTAACGGGGGAACCTGTTACACAGATGTCTTGGAAGATGGGTCGCTGGTTTTACACCGACAATTATACGAGTGGCGCATGGGATTATATACACCTACCTAGGCAGGTAAATTCGGTTAAGACCGATACCCATTCAAGACGCCGATGAGGGTCGTGATTTAAGTCCGAGCGGCGCGTATAATCCAGGGGCAGCCGCTAACCACAAGTCATGAGTCACAACGACGGGATGTAACTTATCGCAGCCTTGGAAACCAATCATATCGGCTCCGCAAGTTTTCGCTCTAAGACCCGAACATGGCAATAGTGCTATGTGCTTGTTAACACATGCCTGAGACATCAACGTCAAACCACAAACTAGATCCTACTTAGGAAAGATATTCCCCACAACGAAGAGAAAACAGAGGATCAAGCTTAAATAAAATGGTATAAGGCTATGTTCTTAAGATGCTCTATGGGATCTAATATGTCATGAACTTCGTCCCGCCTCAAACCAACGAGGCGGGACAATACAAACCACGGCTCCTGTCCTATGTGGCTTGAAAATGGTAGGGTGACCTGACAATCTCTTTTTGAAGTTGATGCGCATCCTCTTCCTTCTCTTCTGATAGATGCTTTTTGCAACATGCTGGGTGCTGACAGGGCCACTGCTTAGGAGCAGGCCGAATTAGATACTCGTGGGTATTCTCCTGTAAGTAAACTGATGAAAAGCAAAAACGAAGGGTACAGACTAGGGGGAATAACCCCCAAACCGAAAAAGACGTTAACAAAAGCCAACGCTAAGCCTTCCTGCCGGTGGCTAGCTTGTATAACGTGCCAATGTAGTGGTGAAGATGTAGTAATAGTAAAGGTGTTGCAGTCTTTTGTCTTCCCCCGACCAGATACATTTTCCTACCGCCAGAATATGCTCCGTCCGTTTTATGCCGCTAAACTTCGATGAGGAGGTGTGCCTTTTGGGGAGGGACCCAATCGGATGAATGAAGGCATTCCATGCCCTTGGGTAGGTATGTAGGATGGTTGATCTTCGAATTTCTCCAAGAAAAGGTGGTGGGGGTAGACGAGGCTTGAATAGCAAGTAGGGAAGTAAGGAGCAAAGAAAAACAAGGGGCAGCACCCGCAAGCAGACAGAGACGGACCGACAGAAAGACACGCGCATACACACATGCACACATACGCAACGGAACACCAGAGCCGGTACCCTGTACAACTAGTTAACCCACAACCCACACCCCAAAGGTCCCAGCGCCTCAAAATAAGCTTCTTGAGGGGATAGATGTATGATGATGATGCGTAGATCGGACGGAGGAACTCAGGAGTTTACTCCGCCACACGGATGAGGATTGTCGGCCAAAGAGGGCGGCAATGGGGTCGATAAGGGTTTAGCCGAGCCGCCACGCATATGTAGAAGGGCGCCGAGAATTGGTCTTAAGTGGCTGCACATCCGTAGGCCTACATTATCGCGCAACCCACCAGCCGGCAACACGAAGCGCCATACGTCGACCAGGCTTGCTCCCCTGGGTGCCCTTCTGCCCACTAGGAACGTTCGTCCAGCATCCGGGATCCCGGATCTCAAGACCAACATGGAGATGGTGCCTCCCAAGATCTATTTAGGGCAGATTCATGTTGCGAGGGTGCTGGATCGTATTTCTGGAGCTGGAATCCAGTAGAATTGAACCAGAGGGGACACCATCGGGGCGTTCATCCACCGCCAGAGACACCCGATGCATGCGAGATGAAATGGTACACATGATCGGAGAAGGTGGGAAGGTGGTGTAGGTCAAAGTGAAAACGAGATGATGGGATATTAGAGAAGAAACAATAATGGAGACCGGTCTGCGATGGGTAGCAGAAGGTTCAGTCCCGTCACCTCGGGCGAACGAAAAAGAGGAACCGAAAAAATGAAAAACGAAAAACAAACGCTGCCAGGTGTCGCCCTGTGCTGACAGTGGGAATTCGTGTCGAACCCAAAGAGTATTCGTACAAATAACAATACTTGGCTTGCGTGAGCTGGCTGGCCGGGACTTCACTGGCCCCGCTCCCCTCTCTTTCTCTCTCTCTTCCCCCCCTTGGGCGAGCGCGTCGCGTCGCACCGCATACAGCCATCACCCGGCTCCTCAGCCAACCGGGGACGCTGAAATCTATGGCGGCAGATTTTATCCCCCACGGAGGTTTCCCGCAGATCTACGGTGGCCGTCCGTAGTAGTGTGCATATGCGAGGTTCCGCTGCTGCTGCTGCCACTCCCTCGACCGGACGGCGCGGTAGCTCCATCCACTGCACTACCCTGTGAGGGGGGAACGTAGTTCTGCGATGACGAGACGTGACTGTGGTGCGAGTCGGGAACGTATACATGGCCGTTTGGCAGCACAGATGCGGTACTCGCGCCGCCACTCGACTGTGAATCCCGTCTGGAGCCATCGAGTTTATCGCTATAGATATAGCTCAGCGTCGAGTTAGCATCCTCGCCAGATCGAAGGGATTGATCGCTAGAGGCATATAGTCCGTCGGAAGCTGGAGTCACGCTCGAGTGGTAGGTAGCGCCGTCATGTTGGCTGACTGAACGGTTCGGTGTATTCGAGGAGAGTGTGCTCTGGCTAGAGTAGGACTGATCAAAGCTAGAGTTTAAACTGCTATAGCCGACTTCAGGCATAGAACTCGTAGGAGACGTTTTTGTACCACTGTAGCTTGGAAGCCCGTCCGCCCGAAAACTTGAGGAGCCAGTTAAAGTCCGATTCACTTGTGTAAGTAGTCGATCGGAGGAGGCGACGCGGTCTGAAGGGTTCGGGAGCGATGCTGCCATCCCGGACAGGGAGAACCCAGTAGGGGACTCGCTACTCACTGCTGGGCGGTGTACCAAGTTGCTATATGAGTATGAGGAGTTCTCAGGGTCTACGTAAACGGATTTCCCGGAACCATACCGCCCATAGCTCTGTACCATGGAAGCCGAGTCCTGGCTCAGCATCGGATACGAATAGTTAATGCCGTAGTCGACGTTGTCATCCGTGTAGGCGCCCGCCCACGTCGGCACAGTGGAATAGTAACTTTTGTTCCCATACTGGTATTGGCTTTGACGGTACGAATTTATGACATCTCCATTAGATATGTCCGCCGGGTATTGCGACATGGAGTTTACTTGGGTTACGGCTACTCGACCTTGGTTGCTGTAAGGTCGGGCTGCTTCGAGGTTATATCCAAAGTCGTTGCCATCGCTCTTTAGATGTGTCTCGGTAGAGGAAACCTAGAAGATAATGAGAACGTTAGATCAACAACTCCGTTTCCCTCCCATTCTTTCTTTGAATATTATCGGCGGAGCATTACCCGTAAAAAGAGACAAGGCTCGTGGCCTGCATTCTTGCAGTTCGAACATGGGAGCCCGTTCCCTGGATCACCACTGCATCGAATCTTCCTCTTACGGCACCGGCCGCACTTTGCGTGGGGTTTCAAGTTAGCATTTCATATGTTCCTCTACCTCGAACAGGGGGCAGAGGGGCATATTCGGAAGGGAGGATAGGAGTTCTTCTTTGACTTACTGCAACAGCAATCCTCTTCCGAGGTTGCGATGACTCCGAGTCAACTTCTCGTTCCGTCATGGTCGTTGTTCTGGCACCGTCTTGGGAAGATAGATGATAACGGCGGTCTGTGTAGTGAATAGGGTATGGAGGACAAGCTCGGCTATATCGTCTACCAGCATCGCTGGGGGGATAGCAGGCGGGAGTGACCATTGTCTTTTCGCCACCACTCGACTTTGCGCGGCCAGATGCTTGAGAGACAAGGACGGTGTTCAGCCCGTCCCCGTCCTATCGGAATTATGTCAACGGGGAGGAAAGGGGGGGGCCTTGTTTTGCTCTGCGACTGCAGGAAAGAGATTGATGAGAGGAGAACAATGAACTCTTTCTGCAAGAGAGGAACAGGGGCCAGGCCGTCTGACAGATAGTTTTCGCTATAATATTTTTCAGCCCTGGAATTCTAGCTGATAAGAGGTTCGAGCTTCGATGGGTCTCTCGCGTCTTGTCAAACTCTGATGTTTCATCAAAAAGATGACTACATTTAACAGTTTGTGGAGGCGAGAAAAGGAAACGACTCCCGTAAACTGTTAGTAGTAAAGGATGGGAAAGGAAATTGAGAGGCTGAACGTTCCGTGACTGTTATAACCCCGTACAACTTTCCTAGCAGGCAAGCCTCAGAAACACTGTTTGCAACGGAATTAAGATACCTTTCAAGGTAGACATATGCTATGGACTTGTCAGTTTTCTCCTCGTTCATGACACAACATGTGTCACGTCGAGAATGTCCATGACTGTGAGGTCGATTAACCTAGCCGTGTTACACAGAGCCAAAGGTACTAGGTCAGTGGACGGTTAGATGCATACTGCTGCATGATGAGCAGGACGTAGCCATGTGTACGCTAGATCGAATTGGACTTGCAGTGTAGCCCAAGTGCTTCGTTTCACGCTGAAAAGGGGAGATGAGCCCACACAAACAGTTAGCCCGCCTATAAGGTCAGGGGTTAGGGGCTTGGAGGAGTAGCAGGGCGATCATCCTAGGAGACGATCTGGACCTGGAGCGTGGTGGGCGACCAATCTCGATTCAATCTATATAGATAACGTATAAAACTAGGTTGGACTCATATAGACTGAGACCGGCATATTAATTCGTCCTAGGCTAGGTTTCCCTGAGATGTGTTCCATATTCATAGTCACCGGTGAAGACTTGTCCCTTAACTCTTCGATAGGGGATATATGAGGTTGTCACGTTCTTAGAAACCAGTCTTTCCCTTACTATGTTTAGACCCCTATAGCGATTAGCGCCGACGAGCGGAATGAAACGACCCGAAGTAGGAATAATTGTAAATGAAAATACATCTAGACTCCGATAGCAAGGAATACCCAACGACGTTGGTCACTGACATCGGCATACACCACTCCTCGGCGAGTGCTGACGTTGTGTCATCTCAGCAGAGCTACCCTCGTTGCTGTCCCCTGGGTAGAAGACACGAAACCAACCAGGTAACGAACAGTTAGCCACTGGGCAACTGGGCAAGGAGATTGCGGAAGATTCACACAGAGCAAACACGATGATGTTACTTTTTCCCAACGGCTCTCGTCCTACTGAGGACGCAAACGTCGGGTAAGACAATGTCATGACTCTGCTCGTTGCTTCGCCATAGCGTGAAGGTCTTCAATGCTGCCCAATGTCAAGACACACCTCATAATAAGCGCCTACTTACGTGACGCAGTTATTCGTCACTTTCTTTGCATGTGTATCGGTACTTCTGTGCGACGTCACGGAGGATAAGGACAGCGCACCAAGGGGAGCGGAAACCTGTGTGAGTGAGTAGGACCTGTTGATCTCCTCGATCATTCTGGCCTCTGAGTTACTGCAGCCCTCCTGCTGCTGCTGCTGCTGCTCTAGAATCTTCAGCGGGGTAAATATGACGAGGTATTCAAACGAAAAGTGACGGAAGGGTTCCTCCTCCTGCCATATCCGCTCCTGGCAAGCCTCTATGAAGCCACAGCCGCCAGATCCGGGTTAGTGAGGCGTCGAGACTATTATCCCGGTTGAAATCAGTAAGGAAAGATCATTCTTACTCATTTTTCTAGTTACCTGCTTTCGATACCATAAGATCGAAAGCGTAACAACAAACTCAAAAATGTGTTCAAGATCGTCACCTGCTTGGCTTCGTGTTTGCTCAGGGCTACTATCGAGTATGAGATGTGTAGTATACAGTAACCGTTGGCTCGCTATCTGAGTTTAAGGCAACGCAAACGAGGGCCCCTTTGGACGTGGTAGATCCGGACACTGTCATACGACCCTCCTCTACCTAAAAGTAATACTCTGCTAGAGTACTATCGGGGCAATAACAACGCCGGTTCTGTGCCCCCGAATTAGTTCTAGTATTCTTTATTTGAATGAGGTTCCATCAAGCTGTATTCAGCTCTTGAGCCGTTCCTATGCGGAAAGCAGACTTGAGACATGTGAAGTTTGCAGGCAATTCCTTAGGATCCTGGATAGTAAACATCGGGAAGAAAATATCCAACAAGATATTTTTTCTGCATCAAGCACTAGGCGATTTTCTAGGTCCGCGAAAAGCAAGGCTCTGATAGGCTACTTCCTCAGCTCCCAACGGTCCTAATAGTGACCTGTCATTTTTTCCTTGTACGATTCGTTTGGATGAACAGGGTCTGCAGCTAGATCGGGATGTGGATGAGAGCTGACCAGAGATCCGATTTGATTAGCTCCGTCCAGTAATTCGTCTCTTCTCTAGTTCGCAAACGACCACATGCAGGCGATAGTAGTGTCTTGCGCAGATAGATAGGGAGGGCACGGCTGCACTGCAAGGTTGAGTACGAGCACACAGCTGCATAATGAGAGAGTAGCACACAGTACATACGTCTGCGGGATGCGCCATGTAGATTACAGATACGCGACGTCTACCCCTGTAGGGCTAATATTAGGAATTTCAAATCAGGGGACCGACGGAAGACGGGATAGTAGCGTGCGTAAGGCTATTAGCAAAGAGGCGCTGAAGAACTCCAGCTGTAATTTTTGACGATGGTGGCAACCAGCAACACTCCGATTGCTACCCTACTCCACGTTGGATCTCCACGTTCACGTCCCAAGTAAGGCTGAGGCAAGGCAAGTAGTTTCCTAGACAGGTATCCCTTAAGTTACGAGGTTGGGAACGTGTTGAGCGATCATTAGGTGTTTGTGGCAAGATGGGAAACCTTAGATCGGGGAGAGGGGACGTAGAACATGGAAACCCAAATATCCATACGGCAACCCGTATCGGGTAGACTTGAGTCTTGTTCGTCTAGCCTGTCCATAGTAGCAGGGTATTGCTACCCACCGGCCTCTTCCTTTGAGGCAATTCCGGCTAGAACCTATAGATATGGAACAAGCCAAGTCAAAGTGTTACTAGCTGTCTCTCATCAAGCTCCCGAGCACGGCAGAAACGGGGGTAGAATGAGCGCACCTGTCACTGGCAAGGCACATGGCCCCCCGTAACTTGGAAGGTATGGTAGGTAAGTAGTAACTGGGGATACTTAGGTAGGTAGGTATCTAGGTACTTACTTAATAGATGGCAGGACTTAGCAACGGAAAATTTTCTCTCCAGTCATGCGGGTTCTTGCATGCCCCCGCTGTCAGTCATCTATAGGAAGCTGCAGGTAGCCGCAATCGTGCTACCAGCCGCTATATCATTGACTGAAACGTGTCCGTCACTATGCGAGACAGTTTGGGGGTTCGAATTATCTTGGAGCTGGGCGATGGTAGTAGATTTCGGCGCTACGCTACGGCCGGTCATGGGGTTCGAAATCTGGAGGGGACGCTGCGGCTGAGAAATAACTAAGCAACAAACGTCACCGAAGATGGACCGGATGAAGGGTGGTATGGCGATAGTCCAAGCTTCGATCCATACCCGCGTGTCGTCACGATGGGCATCTAGCTTGGGCCCCCAAAAGGGGCACTGTGAGGGGTTCGATCTTTTCTTTCTTCGTGGGACGCAATACTGTCGTTCATCTTTTCCTCTTTGACTAGACTATTACGAGCTAGGCCAGCAGGACCGTCGTCACGGTAGTACATCGAGACCCCCCCGGTGACCGGTGCTAATTGAAGGGTCAATGTCGCACGGGTTCGCTCTCTAAAACTGAGGGCTTAAATCTATGGCAATATGAGTCGGTGCCAACTCCTCTATGATGCGAGTTTCTGTTGCTGTGGCTCATTTCCCATTTGGTGTGACTGTCGGAGCTCCTTTTCAAAACTATTCATTTACTCAGTAGAAGCATGGTCGGAGTTCCGATCGAACTCAATGAATGGTCTCAAATTGATGAGAACGGGAAAGCACATCAGCTCGAAAAGCGGCGGTTTCTGGTTAGCCTTTGGCGATGAGTATTTTAGTTATACCCAACAACAGGCATCTTATGAAGAGTGGCGGCCTTCCTAGCCCAACTAAGACAAGGCAGGGGAGATATACTACTTTCTCAAGCTCTGAGGTTAAACCATGGGCGTTTCCTCGGACCGAGCTAAATAGGGTCATGAGAGTATGATGAAGATTTCGTCGCACGAGCTGGGGACCTTGCAGAAAACGGTGCAAGAGGCACCCGGCATTGCGAAAGTCATGGGGGTGGAATCCTGTATTCTAGTTCCGACTAAGAACGCCTGCTAGATAAAGGGTAGCATCGATCGAAGGCGTTTCTGAGCGATGGCGTCTTGTGGCGTGGGCTTTGGGATCTTTCGGCTCGGATCAGGATGCTAGGAACGCCTAGTAACACAAGTAACAGGAATATTCGACTCGCAAATCTCACAATCTTAGTAAGGAATAGAGAAATCCCGCCCTCTTACCCCCACATCGGGAAAGACGTCTTGCTGCAAACCCGCCTCTATTTTATTCGTCTCGTTGGTCGAAGCCTCATGCCGTCCGACGCGAGCCCCCCCCATATCCGCCCATGCAGAGCTCCGTCAACTATAGTCTATCATTTATCATATTTCTGGGTTTAGATGATATACCCCCTAGATTACATGTCTACCTACGTGGTAGCCAAGCACGCAGCCGAGGAGATGGTGGTGATAGTTAACTACATATAGCTATCTGGATATTTCCTTGACGACTCACTCCAGCTTGGAGGATGTAAACTGACAATTGGCCCGCCCACATACACCCTGCTAGCACTGACGGGATCTAAAAGAAAGGGGGGGCATTCGGATGTCGTCAAAGCCTGCACGTCGGCGAGCGGCGGCAAGCCACGAGCCCCTTGCATCGTTTGATGCTCCTTCCATTGTTCCATCGGGCTTCTAGTGTACGGGTAGTTGAAGCTCATAAAGAGGATCAGGCCAGGGTGTATACCCGCGGCAGCTTAATTGATCCTCCACGAGCTTTTGTTTGTTGGAGATGAAGTGCTTAACACACCGGTCTCATTACCCAACGGCACCGCGCTGCGGGCCTGCGTTATGTTGGATCGCTGGGCGAAATTAATATAGTACCTTTGGTGGAAGGGTCTGGCATTCGATCGCTGTTATGGGCCGCTTCATATCGTGTAGATATCCGTCGTCAATCAATCGTCGCTTGGCTTAGTAGCTTGGCTACAATATCTAATATCAGAGCTGACGTCCACCTCTTCTAGACGTTTCGAACTATAAGTGATGCCGGATGCCAACGGCATCGGTGACACCGAGATGAAATGATTCTACAAGGGGTCACACGTTGAACGGGATAGCAACGAGGCTTCGACTATGGAGTTTGGCTGCTGAACTGTGACAGGCTGCTTCCTATCGAAGCGTACGTATGAGCCGCCCTGTCGTGGAAGCAGCGGCTGCCTGCAAAATCTGAAGATTGAGATAGTAAGCTGGGATCACAGGCCCCTGAAGATAATTCTGTGGCCGGCGAAGCCGTGGACTAAACCCTTAAGCCAGCCTATATATCGCATGCTCAATACGCTGTTCCTTGCCCCAGACATGATCGGCGTCCTGGTTTCTACAGAGCGTATAGATGAATTTTCTTCAACAAATCCTTTTTCTTCGCTTAGGTTTCGTAGATTAGGGGGTTCCGGACTGGCTCTCGATTGTTGAAGTGATAGATAGTTGTTCCATCATACCCCTAGCAATGGCCTAAAGTTACTGACTGTAGGAGTAGTTTATAAATGCGTATACACCTAGTAGTGATGAGCTCTCGAAGTCCTTGCATGGTAAAAGTGGGCTAGGTACGTGTTGGGAGGACACGAATGAGTGATCACAGACGGCGTTCATACTACGATATATCGCCGCCATAAATCAGCATCTCTAAGTCCGACCTATTTTCTTTGTCATGATATCTGTAATAGATGGGTTCAGAAGTATGGCCCGGCTCCATGTACAGGTGCAGCCACTGCTAGCCCACGCATAGACGTAAGGTGAAGCCCTAGTAACCGCCCTTGGGGTGATGCGGAATAGCCCCCCTGTGAGCAAGCTCGGTTGAGGTATATGGATACACCACTGCGTGTGGTCATTCTCTATAAAATGAATTAGCATCATATTCTTTCTATCGAGGAAAGCTGAGTGCCTTCTACCTAAGCATCCAAGGCTGTTCATGTATATATGGATAGCTCTGAATCAAACATCTCCTATAGGTACCTGGGTAAGAAACACTCATTCGTAGAAATTTGACGGCCAGAATCTTGTTGGCCCAAACCAGAGCGTAAGATCATCGACTTTAAAGTATCTAGTAGGCGTTTCCTTATAGTGAAATCACCTCCGTCGATAATCACCACGAGGTCGATCTCTACCATAGTCTCTGTTCTGATCCCTTCGATGCCGATCATCATGTCGCGGGGCGCCGCGATCATCTCTGCGGCGGTCGTTATACCGATTTCTGTCCCTTGACCTATCTCGCACCGGGCTTCTGCTTCGTCGCTGTTGTGCTCTACCCCGGTCGCGGCCGTAACCTCCATCACGGTCTTTATCTCTCTCTCGATCTCGGTCTCGATCCTTATCTTTATCTCCAAAATAATCTGATTCTCGACCCCGCCTATCATCTTGATCTTTACCATCTCGCTGCCGCTCATGCCGACCGCGCATTTCCTCCTCTCCGTAGACCATACTATAGCGATCGTCAGTGTCATCACGGCGGTCGTCCACCCTATACTTCCTCCACTTCTCCAAGCCCTTCACACCACCCCATCCACCCCCTTCGCGCCTACGGTCGCGCTTCGCATTCTCACCGCCGCGCCAGACTTCAGCGAGCTTGCTAACGCTCTGGCTGAAATCGACGTGAATCCGACGATCGTCAATGAGCACGCCCTGCATCTTGAAGTACGCGGTCTCGCACGCGCTCTTCTCGTCGAACTCAATGAACGCGTACTGCAAGCTATCTCCCGTCTTCTTGTCACGGATCACCTCACACGACAGGATCTTGCCAAAACGACTGAAGATAAGTTCGAGGTCCGCGTCCGTGGTAACCGGATTCAATTTACACACGAACAGTACATTCTCCGGAGGTTTGACTTCGGCGAAGGGGAGGTCGCCCATCATTTCTAGGGTTAGGGCTTGTGCGCGCGCCTCCCTTTCGCGCCGCGCTTTCTCTGCTGCCTCCTCATCGACTTCTTCGGTTAACGTGTCGTCGTCGGCGATTCTAACGGTGGCAAGTTGTGCCTTGGAAGGGGGAGGTGATTGGCTGGGCTCTCGCAAGCCAGAAGGGTCGGGGTATGGATCATCGAGGATGATGGTATGCTTTATCCGAATATCAACGAGTGGATGTCCCTCTTTATCGGTGATGGCCTCGTTGATCTTCTCGAGTATGTCAAACCCTTCCACGACTTTGCCGAATATGGCAGCTTTTCCATCTAAGTAGTCGGTGTTGTCACCGAGCGTGACAATGAATTGACTACCTGCAACGCGAGCATCGGGGTCGGAAGGGTGGGGTGCGGTAGCCATAGAGACGGTGCCTCTCTCGAGATGTCTTAGTTTCGGGTGGAAAGTAGCAGAGAAAGTCTTCTTCGAGGGGCTGTCTATGAGACCCCATATCGAGGAACCGCCATCGGAGGAGGTAGATGTCGGGCCTAGAGGATCACCGGTCTGGAAGGAGAAATTCTTCTGTATGGAGTGGACAGGGGAGAAATTGTAGTATTTGACTTTGCAGAGCTTAAGGAAGTTCTCGCATTCTTTGGGCGCGTAGTCGACTAGAAGGTCAATAACGATATCGCCGGCGCTTGTTTCAAGTAGCACCGACATCTTTCTGCAAACGCGACACGGCCACGAAGAGAATAAGATGACTAGATTAGCTAGCCTATGAATCCATCTAGCCTATATATTTTTTGAGTTGGTGATCTGATGAAACAAGGTAAAAGGGGGCGCCATGGGGGAGTTTGGCATAGAGAATGAAGGTTGCGCGACAGCGATATGTTGAAGGCGAATAAGATCAATATCGAGAATGAGAATTGGTGATAAGATCGTTGATGGCGAGAGATGTGTTTTGTGCGTTCTGATTGGCTTATATCAATTGATCGATTAATGGAGAGCCACATCCATTAGCCTCATGCTAGCTTGATACAGCCACACTTACAGGTTCCAAAGCTCAAGAGCTCAAGAGCTCAAGTGCTCAAGTGCTCGAGGGCTTCTTCGGTCGCAGGAGCTGTTAGCTTTCTCAACATCAATCGATCATTGCTTCATTAAGTTCAAGTCCATCCAAACATGCAAATTACCACATCATCAGCAGAAATTATACATTGATCTTGTCTTATCTGATTCTATTTTACAGTCTGAGTCCACTGCTGATAGACGACTGCAAACTAACTGTTTGTAAGTGTAAAGTGTAAGTATGTAGTAGGTAAGTATGATACTTGAAGTCCCTCATAGGTAGGTAGGTTCACCAAGGCACCGATATAAGCGCCTCTCAACGCATGCCCATCCCGCAAAACAAAAAAGACCGGAACAAAAGAAGGCCATGCGAGGTCCGTCGCCTAACTCCCAATACACCCACGACTTCAGTCAGATAAATTGGAACTCAGTGCCGTCGCTGTAGGTATAGCCCAAGATCAGACCAATGTCGATGAGTGAGTAGTGTCCCAGCCGACCAACGCCATCAAGAAAAATTCAAATAGGTATCGAGTTTCCCAAAAAGCCAGACCCAGACAGTGTTCCGTAATCCTTCCAATAGCCCCAAAAAACAACTTTGTGATCCCATCTAGGTAATAAGCGCTTTTCTTTTCCTTTCCTTCCCGACCTCTCTTCCTTTCTCAATCCTCAAATCCTCGATCGCCATATTATCAATCAGTATTGTGTTTATTTTGTCTTCCTTTCTTCATCTTTCCCCTATTCTCCTTACCCTCACTTTTTACTGGTTGGGTTGGGAGTAGCTACTCAAACCCTCCATGACTCCTCCGTCTCCGTCCACTCCTCAATTCTCTCTCCGTATCCATAAGCCGCGTTTGCACCCAAGTCCGCATCTCGGCGTCCTTGCGCACGGTCTCGCAGTTCAGGAGCTCCGTGAGCGCGCGTTTCAATCCCTCGTTCACATCAAATAGCTTCTGCTCGCCTGCCGCCATCTCCTCGACAAGGGTCTCGTCGAGCACCGGCGACAGCGATGTTTGCGTGGTTGAGGTGCGCAGCGACGAGCGACGGTGGTTGTGGCGGGATGGCGACGGGGAGAGCTTGAGGGAGCTCCCGCTGAACGAGCGGGTTGGCGAGACCGAGGGTGAAGTTACGGCAGTGGAGGAAGTTGTGTAGGAAGGGCACAGGTCGTGCATGTGTTGCCGGAGCTCTTCGTGTTGGTTTTGCAGGAGTAGGTATCGCTGCATGGCAAAGTCGATGTTGTGGCCCGCGACTGCATGGTCCGGGTGTGTTCCCATCAGCTCATCTGCGTAATGCATCTTGACGTCGCGATTGAACGTGGTGGTTCTCTGGTATGCGTCTAACGGCGAGCCGCATTGAACTGGCTGAAAATTGAGTCAAAACGGGCAGGGGAAATCGATTGTAGAGTGGTTGCGTGTCGATGTTGGTAATGTGTTTAAGGTACCCGATCGATCGGCAGTGGGATGGCGGTGGGATGGTGCCGGGTGTAAGTGGGCTCGGTGGGTTTATGGCTTCGGAGCGTTGAGCAACGAAACAAACTTGCAATTGCGTGTTGTGTCCTGTCGATCCGACGATCACAATTGCAACCTTCGTTCCCTTCTTCCGATGTTTGGAATGAGCACAGTTGTTCTCGAGTCCAGGGGTAGCGCAGAATAATATTGTGCAAATATAACCTTCTCAATTGAGGTTGAAACGTAGGATATATAATGACTCTGGTTGGTGTTGTCGGGTCTTATTACGGTATCCCTTATAGGCCAGGACCAGGGAGGATTGGGCTTCTTGAATTATTATAATTCCCGGGTCGCTGCGAAGTCTTGGAGACTGCCCTCGGCGGGACCGGGGTATGATACTCAAAATTTCCGTGCAAATATTAATAGGAAATGATGCGAGGCAAATCCTCACTCTTTTTTCCTAACTCGGGGTTGGCACTGTTAGAAATATAGCCGATAATTGAGTTTACCGATCTGGTGACCAGCTCGCTGCTAAACGATTCAGAATGTCGTAAGCCCAAACACGGCTATACGGTTGAAACTCAGTAAGTGAGTATGCTTGACCCAGTGGAACCAAAGGGAGCGGTTCTTTCGAATCGGGAGTACCCGACTTCCAAAGTTCGTATCGTGAATTTGGGTGGTGTGGAGGCACAGAGGCACGAGATGGTGTGGACGATAGCAGATGCTTAGGTGCTTCTAGTAACGGCTGGAGAATAGTAGAAGTCTAGTTCGAAGCCGCCGAAGCCTAAAATAAGAAAGAAAACGAGGACCAGGCTTGGGCTTGCAGCAGAGACGGAATAGATATAAGCACTATCGACAAAATACACGATCCCGTATCAGAGGCGAGCTGACAATCTTGGGACAATTTAGCAAGAAGGCGAGTGGCGTAGGAAAGATAACGATGGCGTTTCTAACGAGTCCAGCAAGTCGCCAATGTAACGAGTAAACCCGTTGGAGATTAAAAGGTTGGAGGGAGTGGATTGAGGAACGTCGTTTTCCCGTTGTTGGACTAGACTCGGCCCTGTTTGTAGCAAATTTACTGCTACTGGTCGGGTGGGAAAGTGGACAATAAAAATAAGCTGGCTTTGGCTGAGAGTTCCCGTTTGCAAATAGCAGGGCCTTAGCGACGTGATTGCAGGTAATTATTGGGGCCTACGGGGTCGAGACCGTACTCGAGGCTTCGTTGGTTCTTGGTTCTTGGAGACGCAAAAACGATGGCGTCGATATTTCAAGTTCTGATGTCAATATGATACAGCTATTATACAGCTGGAGAAATGATGCTTTCTGGTAGGTTGGTTTAGTTATAGGACAGTATGATAAGAGCTTCTTAGGTATGCGACGGTGACTTGTCACTTTGTATGTTGTTTGAACGCTTTTAGACTATGAACGAGTAGGGGGGCGCTATGCTCCTTTTATTAGCGAGATTGCCGAGGGTACTATGGTATATGTGCGAGGTTCTCCGGACGGACGCAAGTCTAGGAGAAGCAATTGCAAAGAAGCGACTAATAAGATATCGGTTGTAGAAGGGGCAAAATGCAGAAACACGATTGCGCCGGCTCGCGAATAACAATTCAACTGCTGATGGTGGTGTGTCTCGTTCGGTATCTGGAGACTTTAAAGCTGGGTAGTTGTTTGCCGTAGCCGTACAAAGAGCTCCGGTAGGCAAAGTGCATATGTAGCTAGTTGATAGCGCACTAGTTAAGCTGGTGGAAAGCCTTTCATTGATCGGAATCCAGGAGGTGGTATGGTTTCTCGTACCTAATCTCTGGAGAAGGTGTGGAGAAGTATTATACCATAGTACAAGGTATAGGAGAATACCTTGTAATATAGATATAGGGGTAAGCATAACAACGTACGCCTTCACACAGTGTATGCAGGTTCGAGGTAATAATCTACTCAGCTACTTTACCACACCCATCCTGAGAAATCCAATCACAGTCCAGGAGAGCTGCGCAATGTTTCTTAATCAGGTAACCCTCATCATCACTATAAACTGAGTAGGTTGGGCAGCTTGGTTCATAATACATGTAGTATGGAAGTCTCCTTTCCTTCTAACAATTCTGCGGGAATGTTCCTTTTGTTCCTTCAATAACACCGGCTCGTCTCGCTTGAAAAGTCTAATTCGGTAGTCGGCAACACAGATTTACAAATGAAGGATGATGACGATGATGCCAATGATGAGAAAATGACGTCGGCTAGGCTTCCTAAATAAGATCATGTACATGCCTGTGCTACATGTAGGTACTCCAAAATAGGCAGATTTAGCTGTTTTACTTGTCTTCACTCGGCACTGTGCACTCACTGTATCAACGCGAGGTGGAAGTACATAGTGGCCAAAACCAGCAGGCAGGTACTTAGTCCATCAGTCCAACCAGAGACTTTTTCATAGCCTAATCCTCATTCGATATAGATAGTGAAGTCTAGAACAATTCGCGCGCTGCCTTACTGGTGATATTATCACGCCGTCGAAATCCGGGCTAGTCGAAAGATGCAGAATAAATTATCTAATAGATATGGTTGTGTGGCCATGTGGGCAAGGTATTCGCAGGCAGAATATGGTTCAATGTCGTTTCTACGTCGGGAATCGGCATCGACAGCATTTTACCAAGACGTGACAAGACGTGACGAAACTTCGAGACGCACGTGGCTTTCCGAATCCTCGAGAAAGTTTCATTGAAACACTCGTCAGCCATGCCGATCGCTTTTTCTTGTCATCCGTTTGAAATCTGCATGTTGTGACTATTGTGGTATTTTCTCAATTCTAGATCGTGAGCCTGCGAATGCTCGTTGGGCGCCATGATAACCTGATATGGGATGTCTACCTCGCCGGTAGTTGATAGCATTAGTCTTCATAATGCCGGTAGATCTTCTCTGCAAGGCCTACATGTAAACCATATATCTGGTCGTATTATTGATAGTATATAGTGCTTAATATCTTGAACCTGTCTAGAGGCAACACAACCTCTTTGGCCGGTCTTATCATATTGTTCTAGCCACGTTGAGCGGATAAGCCGCTCCGTAGGGTTTGTCGTTATTATCAAAGCTGTAAGATTCGTGTATCCAGCAGACGGCTCAATCGGCGTTAGTTTAACAGTTGAGCATCTACACGTAGAGATCGACGGGAGTTAGAAAACAGCCTATCGTCATGCACGACAGTCAAGTCTATTTTAGTTGTAAAGACCAAGGTACCTTTCTATGCCTCCGGCCAAGCAAGGATTCTCTTCCAAGAGGATGGAATCAGCGCGGTAGTACCTGCAGAACATATGTAGTATCTACGTCGATCCAAGTACGAAACCGGTACTTATTAAGCTTGCCGACGAAGCACGACATGTGCATGGTCGTTATCTAACCGCTCACATTTGATGTATCATCAAGTTTTACAATATGGATGTGAGAAGGGCGCATCCGACGGTGCTTCGCATATCAATGATCTTCACCGACTCCCAATTGGATAGAAGACTGCTATCAATGCGAGTCTGGCAGGTTTTCGTAGTATGCAGGATAAGGAGCTGTTATTCTCGCGACATGTAGATACATACCTACAGACCAATGTAGGTGTGAGTACTAGAATACTCGGTTTGACCCAAATCTTCGGAGTTGATCCAGTCTTACCCCAGATATTTCCAAAGTTATCTCGTGGCGCTTATCGCTTATTATCCCGTCTTACTTATGACTTCATTATCATTCCTAAGGTCCACAGTAATTCTTCGCTGAGAATTCGGAAGATTCCTGAGACCTAGACTAACAAACAGCCCGGACCTCCTATTCCGGCTGTTCCCCCAATGATCGAGCGGATCGGATGTGTTGCTCAAGGCTGTACATAATTAATCAAGGTCAGCGCCTCTTCACCTATATCCGAGAATGATCTCTCAGCCATCTCTGGTAAGACAGACATATGACGTCTATGATAGTACAATATTCGATCGCGTCCGGACAACCTTGGAAGTTGGACAAATTGGACAAATTTATCCGTGAGGCGTTTTAGACCAAAGCTATCCTTATTGATCTACATGCGCAGCAGGGTTAGACACGCCAGCTCATGTAAGGTACACACGGATCCATGATCTATGCGGAACAGTAACCGAGGTGGCTTTAGCGACGAAATGAGTCCCTAGAGCGCAAACCACACAACCATCAAACAGGAGAAGGATCAATCGAAGTTATTAGCAAAAAGTTCGGAGCGCATCTGACTATAATCTCTACATGAAGCGTTTGATTTGTTTTCTCATCAATCTTGTCAGTTATCATATTTTATTTTCCTTGGTAGGATGACACCATAGCTTCTGTAGCTCTCAGACTACGTACACACGCCCTTAGATTGACTTGATCTAAGCTACCCCGCAATGAAGATGTCGCGATATTGTTCCATCCAACTTAAAGTCCCTCATCGTAGATAGAAAAAAGAGAATTTGAATGATAATTTCAATAAGTGACTAACTATGGCTGATCAACTTCCTTCCAAGGTACTCGTCATAGGAGCCACAGGCGCCATCGGCAAGTATATTACCAGTGCCATCGTCTCGGCAGAACCCCGCGTTGCCCACCACATTTCCATCTTCACATCCCCCGCAACAGCATCTAGCCAAAGTAAGGAACCCTTGCTGTCTTCATGGAAGTCTCAGGGCGTATCGATTATCACGGGCAACATCGACAATGCCGACCATGTTAGAAATGCCTATAATGGGGTAGATACCGTCATCTCATGTTTAGGGAGAAACGCACTGGCTAGTCAAATCGAGCTCCTCAAACTTGCGGAAGAAAGCAAAGATGTACAATGGTTCTTTCCTAGCGAGTATGGCACGGATATCGAATACGATGCCTCGAGCAAAGATGAGAAACCGCACCAGAACAAGCTCAGGGTCCGGGAGTTTATCCGTAACAATGTGAAGAGGGTCAAGTGCACCTACGTCGTCACTGGCCCATACATCGACATGTACTTACCGATATTCCCGGGAGCCGAAGAAGCAGGCGGCTTTGACGTGAAGTCGAAGCGTGCGGTTGTTGTGGGAAGCGGTGATGACAAGGTTGGGTTCACGAGTATGCCCGAGTAAGCTTATTACCCTAACTGTAGCCCTTGTTTGTCCTTTCGTATTAACATTTCATAGCGTTGGTAAGCTCGTAGTTGCTGCTCTTCGGCATCCCGAAGTGTCGCTTGGAAAGGTTCTCAAAGTCCAATCGTTCGTCACGACGCCAAATGCTATCGTGGGTGAATTTGAGAAGCAGACAGGGACAAAGTGGTCGGTTGACCACACGCCAAATGAGAGGCTACGCGAAATTGAGGAGGATAAATGGGACGCCAACAACCCGATGGCAACACTATACACGTTGAAGCGCATCTGGGCTGAGGGCGGCACACTATATGGGAAGACTGATAATGAGATGTTAGGTCTCACAGCGCGAGACATGGAGCCACTGAGCAACGCTGTAGAGAGGGCTGTGAATGGGAAGGGATGGTAGATGACTTGACCGGGTCTGTACGATTTCTTCCACCGCGCCTGTCAGCGTCGCGTTCATCAAGAATGAGGTAAATAGGTATACTAGAGTGTCGTTATGATTATCAAGTCTAACTCCATTATTCCATAGCTCAATTTCTTAGGCCTACTCGAACATACTTATGTACCGTACCAGTCCCAAGTTCAGATATGGACTACTGATAATGAAGGATTTGGAATTTTTAAGCCAAACTTAGAAATATAGCCTATGATAGCAAGCTATTCATTCTCATGTATAGAAGCTAATTATATTGAGCTTCTATTTGTTATATCTTTTGGTTAACTCTGGTGCCACTTCCGAGGTAACCTCCGTTACGCACCGAGTGGTTTCCCGCGGACCCAATGCCAGTCCGCGGGTGAGTTCTCCGATAACCTTATCCACTTCCCATCGGGCACTTTATACGTATTTAAACCTCACAGGCGGTTGGTTAGTTTCGGAGGAAGAGTGATTTAATCAGTGAAGTTTTCTCGCAGAGATTCTCTAGAAGTACTGTTACCTTTCTCCCTATATTAAAATAGTAACAATGACCCCTATCCCTATACGAACTGAGCCAGCAGTCAACGACACCAATGCCCTGGCCCAAGATGTTGACTCGCGTCCAAGGTTATATGAGAACGAGGATCAAGATGCACTGCAAGAGAAAACGTCCCAATATCTTTTCAATTACGGGATAAAATTTATGCAAGATATCATCTGCGGGTCTAAGGGCTTATACGTGTACACGGCCAATGGCCATCGCGTCCTCGACTGGACGTCGGGTCAAATGTCTTGCTTACTAGGCCACGGCCACCCGGAGATCGTACAGACCATAGCCGATCACGCGGCGAGTCTCGATCATCTCTTCTCCGGGATGGTATCGCCGCCTGTAATCTCCCTCGCGGAGAGACTTTGCTCGCTGCTTCCGCCTGGCTTGGATAAAGTTTTCTTCCTATCTACGGGAGTAAGTGTTTCTTTGGCTGGCCTAAGTAACTCCTCGATTGTATTCATCTAACATCAATCCGTGTTCCAGGGCGAATCCAACGAAGCAGCGATCAAGCTCGCAAAGGTGTATACTGGAAAATTCGAAATCGTAGCCGTGAACGGGTCCTGGCATGGGATGACCGCGCAATCTCTCAGCGTCCAGTACCATTACGGGAGAAGGGGCCAGGGTCCTCTGATGCCGGGCATGCATATGCTACCCGCTCCCAATGCTTACCGGTCTATTTTCCGTAAACCAGATGGCTCGTACGACTGGGAGACCGAGCTCGACTACGGCTGGAGCTTGATCGACCAGGCCTCGTGCGGATCGCTTGCCGCTGTGATAGTCGAGTGCATTCAATCATCCGCAGGCATACACGTACTCCCACCCGGATATCTGAAGGCGCTTAAAAGGCACTGCGAGCGCAGGGGTATGCTGCTGATTGTCGACGAAGCTCAGACGGGTGTTGGGCGGTGCGGCGATATGATGGCCATTATGCATGAGGATGTGGTGCCCGATGTGCTCACGCTGAGCAAAACGCTCGGGAATGGCCTCCCGTTGAGTGCAGTAGTGACTAGTGCGGAGATTGAGAAAGTTTGCGTCGAGAAAGGTTACGGCTTTTACACAACTCATGTGAGTAATCTACCTAGAATCTTTACATCCCCTAATGCTATAGTTGCTCATAAGGGTTGTAGGTGAATGATCCTCTACCTGCGGCGGTCGGCAACAAGGTTCTCGAGATTGTGATTCGCGACAACTTAGCCGAGCACTCTAGGACCATGGGTAAGATTCTACGTGAGGGGCTTCTGGTATTGCAGTCTCGCTACGGCTGCATTGGAGATGTGCGAGGAAGGGGCTTGATGGCCGGCGTCGAGGTAGTGGCCGACCGAAATACAAAAGTACCGGCGATAGAACTAGCAAGTTCCGTAGCTCAGAAGGCACATGAACTCGGTGTCTGGGCTAATCTCAGTAGCCATGAGAGCTTCGGGGGCGTCTTCAGAATAGCACCTCCGATTACGGTCACGAAAGAGCAGATACAAGAGGGAATAGGTATGCTGGAACAGGCGTTTGCGACTACTCCGGGAACTATGCCGTTGTATTAGCATTTGAATTGGTGAAGTACTTAGTTAGTATAGTACTGTCTACTATACAGAATGCAACGATATACATAGTCTGTTCATACTACATAATACAGTGGCTAAGAGAATATGAATTCAAACATCGAGTAAGTATTAGCTCCCTCTCGTTATTACTCTAGGAATGCCCCCTGAAATTCCGCCCCTGGGCCGATAGGAATCGATTTCCTATCTAGACGCCGCGGCTATAAGTTTTCCGCGGGGAACTATCGGACAAGTCCCCGCAAGTCGGAAGCTGAGTGGTCCACATGAGAACTCATGAACTACATTGATATCAATTGTACCTTGCTTATTACTTTCTGTTAATGCCGTTAGTCTCGATGATATTAGGCGATAGAACCAATGCTCTAAATTCATCTGAGCGTTGGTGAATAACTATCGTTTCTAAATATAATAAAACAATGGTAGTGTAGCGGAATCTACACTATTATATACTATTAGTTCTTTCCGCGGACAGGTCTCCATGCGCCCATGGAGTCACCAAACTCACGGGAACGACCTTATAGGTCTCATTTACATCCCGCTTGTCTTCCGTGTCGGAAGAGGAAATCCCGCTGTAAGCTTGAGGCTCATTCGACATCTTGTCTGATGTGTCGAGTCCATGGAAGTGAATGTTCGTTTCCGTCCAAGCGACGTCTAAACCTCATAGAAGGGAGCGCCCACACTCCAAAGCCTCACATTCGAGGACAGACGCCTCCCGAACATACGCTACGACGTCAGCCTCCTTCAGTTATCAACAACAAAGCGGTAGATGAATATCTAACTACTATTGGCGGTACTGAGAGCGCCACAATATGGGGCGAGAATAACAGTTCTCAAAATCCGGCCATCAATCGCCATTGCTTTGGTGGCATCCCATCAACTGCTCTATCAATTGAGGATACCGAAACCGAAAATCCTCATGTCATTAGTCCCGCCATGACGAGCGATAGTCAAGTGCTAACTGATTATTTATCCGCCATGAGTACCGATGGGTGTGGAATACGCCTCATACGTCCGATACGCGTAGGTGGAAACGCGCGAGTTCTTTTCACCGCGGTGCAAAAGCGTCCCATAGGACTTGTCATTAATTCTAATCCGTCATACTCCAACTGCCAGATCATTGAAAAATTACTCGAACCGTGGACCGAGCAATTGATCGACTTGCAAGTACACTCCATCTATTGAAACAGCTCTATAGACACTAATTAGTTACCACCACAGGTATTTCCGTAAGGTGAACGTCTGCTTCCCCCTATTAGACGAGGCATCATTCCGAAGCCAATACGCTACCGCCAAAGAGAGAATCTCTCCGGCACTTATCTCAGCTATCTACGCCCACATCCTGGTGTATTGGAGATCTGATCCTGAACTCGCGAAGCAAAGGCCTCCGGATGCTCGCTTTATTTGCAACCTTGCTAGTGAGGCACTTCACTCTGAGCTTTTCACCTCGCCGGGGATATCCAGCCTCACCGCGATAATACTAAATATTGCGGGACGACCAACAACGGCCCTAGTAGGGAATGGCGTTCGACTCGGTAGTGCCATATCCCTCGCCTACTCGCTCGGCTTGAACCATGACCCGTTATCTTGGGATATATCGCATGCTGAAAAGATGCTGCGAATGCATATTTGGTGGTCGTTGCTTATATGTGATAGATGGTAAGTCCATTGTGATTGAATTTTATGTCGTTCATAACTGATAGGGCTATAGGTCAAGTCTAGCTCATGGCACACCACCGCACATACAGAGGTCTTTCTACGATGTTCCGCAGCCGAAAATAGAGTATCAACTTAATAAAACGGAGTCACAGAGAGATATTAGTGCCTTATCTGTCTTTGTCGCCCTGTCTGGATTGACGGGCGTTTTGGATTACTACCTACAGAACCTTTACCAGGTTGATAGAGAATCGGAGACGCCGGTTCGTAATCTAGAACTTCGCCTTAACAGATGGGTCGAAAGCTTGGAGGATGACATACGCCAGATCATAACCCGCGGGACTTACCTGGGTATTCCAGGTGCACCTAATTTGCGGCTGGCGTATCTCTCCCTTCAATTATTGACTCACCGCATCCGAATGGAGAATTACCGATGTAAAGGTGATTTAGACGAAGACGGTCTAGCTAGTCGATACATACAAATCCGGAGGACGGCCGAAGAAATCGTTGTCCTCGTCAAGGAGCTAGAAGAAGAACAGTTGGAAGACTTCTGGCTGCCGGTGAACGCGTTTGCTTTCCCATCTACGGTTACATTTCTCCTACGTTGCACACTCGAAACCGAGAAATCCCCAAGCGCGATCGCGAAAAGCAACTTCTTCAAGCTGGCGCAGGATTTGATTATGGCACTACGTCGCCACAGAGAAAGTTCGGGTTGGGATCTTGGCGATATATGTCTGGCACAGCAAGCTGAAATTGTTGAGAAGCTGGCTTCTCGAGTCCAAGATGAAAGCAACAACGGCATTACAAGTTTTGAGGACATTATAATTCCGGATGATTTATTCATCAATGAGATCCTCACAGGTTTTTAGGTCTCGTTCTGCTAGATTGAACCAATATCACAGTGGTGGTATTCGTAAGTGATGATGGGCGATGACTACGAAAGATGGGAGATTTAGGGTTACGAGAGGTGTACTGAATTGACTGGTGTTAATATGTTTGAATTATTTATATAAAGATACCATCGGTACCTCTGCTCTAATCTATATATTTAGCCCCTTTGATCCTTCTCTTACAGGGTCGAGCCTAGCCCACCGTCCTTAGTCGCCTCCTCGGGGAATAACTCCTTCGCCCCCCTTTACCTTTGGTATAAAATTCGCGAGTCCACTTCGCCATCTGCGCCACAATATCCTTCTGTGCCTTCTCTACATCGGGATTGACTGCATTTCTCACCCTAAGATCATTACAGTGTCGCGAACCTGGAATCAGAATACTCGGCGAATCGGGCGTCGGCACCACCGGGCCATCGGGCCTAAACTCGCTGGCGACGGAGGCGGAACGCCAGGGGTCGAACTCACCGTTGACCCATAGGAGTCGGGACTCGGCGTCGAGAAAGTCGGGCAACCGCCAACCATTGGTGTGGGCGTTAATATCGGCGGCGGTTTTGCCGCGGGCACTGGCATATGTGAATTTTCCTTCGCGCGGGAAGAATAGTTCGCATTGCCGCTGCCAGTAGGAGGCGGTGGTTAGGCGAGAGAACACGGTTGGACGACCCTCTGGGGCGCCGCTGGGAGGGGTCATTAGACGACATGAACTGGGTATAAAATGATATACCGATTGGGATGGAGTTCTTACGTCTGCCAGTAGAAGAACGGGTCATTACAGGTCATCCACACCCACGTGCGGTCAAATGGATTATTGGCACTCATGTCTGTGAACATGGGGCTTGAGGCATTGTACGAATCGAAGCACGCCACACTGTTGTTGCTCTTCCACTCACTATAATCGTAATTGGCACAGTCTACTCAATAATTAGGTGGCGCTGAGAGTAATGGGTACCTAGTGGTGTGCGCTTACATCCTGGCAGGTACCGGGTCCTGAACCACTTGGCGAAATTTGGGAGCGCCTTTTTGATGCCCACTCCGCGAGGACCGGTGAAATTGGATGGTGTAGTTGAATTCGGGAGAAACCCCTCAACAGCATCACACCTGCGTCGGCCGAGTCAGTATACACATAGATACATATGTATGTAGAGATATTTCATGTATGAATGACTTACATTTCGTAGAACGTGGAGTAGCCAGAGGTAAATTGGATGCTCTGCCAAGCCCAGATAGGAGATGATATCGTTCTGACGACTTAAGTTAACAGGTGAAGCTACAAATTTGGGAATATTTTGCTACGCACGTAGCTACATCATCTAGGTGAGCGAGCTCTTGGAGTCCGAACATCCTCTTCAGGGCGTCCTGATCTCTGCGGTTCCCGTGGGTAAGTATCTTGTCTACGTGGTCGATAATGGCAGTGTAATCCTCGGAGCAATTCTTCGGCATCCCCTGCTGAATGGGATGGTAATACTGCCAATAATCGTAAACCGCCTCGACAGGACCACTGCTTGCATGAGTGGCCCAAAAAGTCCCAGGTGCTAGACTTTCGATCCAGGCGCCCAAGGCACCGGAGTAAGAACCGCCGCTCCAGATCCAAGGAGCGTCGGGTACGTTGGATAAGCCACCTTCGGCGAACGGAAGCTTGACATTTCGGGCAAAGTGGACAAAATCGGCAACAGACTGGTCTAAGTTTAAGAACTGCAGGTTCTTGGTTGTTTGGGTTTCATATGGTGTGCTGTTGCCCCAGTACCGATGTTCAACTAAAAGGACAGCACCGCCAACTTCTCTCGCAATCACGCCGGTAAGGGCCTGATCGGTCAGATATGATATATAACCGGCAGCGGGGATCTCGCCAGGAGTGAATAAGATGACGGGAGATCCCGGGCCTTTCCAGAAAGTTGCATTATACCAGTATGTCTGATTAAAGGTACCTAGGGCTGGATTGTCGTGATCGATGTACTGCTCAAAATAAGCCATTCCCGTCGCAGGTTGCGCGGGATCGACGAGAGCGGCTAGAGCATCGTCACTGACTTCCTCGGGTGGCGGATAGGGCGCAGGAGGCATCAAGCCAAGGACGGCTTGAAAGCAGAGGAAGGATGAGAAGACATACTGGATCGCGGATCCTCTCATATTGACTGAGCTGCTTGAGGGAAGAGGAAGCGGGCGTCGTAGCAGAAGACCTCTAACGAAAGAAGAGGATGGATTGCTACCTAGGCGGGTGCTACTTTAAAGAGTGAGACACTTTATTTATTATGGTTTATTATGGTTTATTCATCTCCAAGACTATGGGTAACCTCGATGGGACCTTGAGCTTAGCCTGCAGGGGTAGCATGTCGATGATAGCGACGTTTACCGTGGGAAAGCACCGGCAACTCGTGAGCACATTGGTCTGGCCAATAATCCTGTCGTCTAAGTATGGGAAACATGGTTCCATTGGATAAGCCGAGCAAGATAGATTGGCGTCGGACGGCTATGTAGATGAGCCATGGAGAATAGAATGGCGTGCGACACGTTATTTACCAGGTACCTAGATAGATCCGGTTACACGGTACTGCACATCAGGTGTAGCTCCAAGACGCTGATCTTTTTCCATTTCCGACCCCGCTGGCCTATAGGAGTTCAAGCTAGTATATTGTGACACATTGTATGGCGTCGACGATGGAATTAAGCTTGTTTGAGTTCTAGACCATATCTAGAAGTCACGCTATTAGAGGGTCTTACATGCACATGTGTAGATATTTCCTTCAGCTTTGCGTACCGTAGATACCGGATGAACGGCCCTGGGCTGTAGCCATGATATTGCCTTGAAATGAGGTCATATGTCATAGGTTAAGGATAAGCGAAGTACGCTGCTGGATTCGATGTGTTATGCATGCTTATATTAAAAAGGGGGCTCGGGTTACCTGCTTGTACATGTCCACAGCATAGTAATTCTGCATATTAGAGTACAAGGCTGTTTGCTTGAAGTTTAGCAAGCCAAGTGCAGCATCAATATGACACCTTACTAGCGAGGATGGATTCGTAGGATTAGTTTCGCGATATTGTTGTTAGTGTCTTGTTGAACGTATACAGTTGAGGAACCCACTTGATCCGAGCCTCAGTCAGATATATCTATACAAAACGCAATGATACGTCCAGGGCTACATGTACCGCCGTATGCAGATAGGTACATATGTAATCATGGGTACATAGTAGACGAGCTACTCGTGAATCGTAGGTGATACCTAAATCAATATCTAGGAGGGCGTACGCAATTACCCGTGGACTTCACCCAGTGATCTCGCTTGGCGGGGATTCCTTAAGAATGTACAAGTTTATTTTCGTACCGGGAAGTACATACATATATGTAGGTTCGTATAATTTTGGTTGCTTGTATCATCGCGATCTCTTCCAAGAAGCTGATTAACACGTTTGCGAATTAACTGAATATCGAAATGAAATTTGATGGCTTGTTTTGGGAGTTGAAGTAAGACATGGAATATTTAGAAGTTGGGGAATCAAAGACATTGACATCAGACTAGGTACTAGCTTGATACCCCTGAATCCAAAAATCTGTGGGGGATAATTGCTTCTCTGATTGGCTTGAGTGCTGAAAGAACACACCAGGGAGGGACAGCCACAATTTCTTAAGACCGACTCAGCCATAAATCTAAGCTAAAGCCACAGCAAATGCTTACGATTAACTTGCGCTGATTGATCCAATCGATTAATTGATCCATGGATCCGACCTTTCAACACCCGGCGACCGATTCCGAAGCTCAACCTCAAGCTCCGACATCTCTATTCAACGCAACATTGAATTGACCATTCCACAATCCAATATGGGTCTTCTAGGCGGATCGTCGGAGGCTCCTCCGAGTATGTATCTTACCTTTTATACCAGTCGATCCGATCAATTCAGTCCGCCCAATTACTGATTATGTCACTCTGCCAACAGAAGCCACGCGGGAAGAAATGCGCGATGCCAAACTCCCACTCGCCTACCGAGACAGCTGCGCAAACCTACTGATCCCACTGAACCGCTGCCGCGTCGACACATACTACCTGCCGTGGAAGTGCAATGTGCGTTTCACCCCCCTTACTCTCTTCTTGTCCTTCCCCTGCTTCGACATTAGCTCCAGTAAATACCGCCCGCATTAGGACCAGCACAAGACCAGGAATTCGAAATTACAGATGGTATATTAGGTACGCTAACAGTGTCTTTTACCGCTCAACTAGGACGAGCGCCATAGCTACGAGAAGTGCCAATACGACGAGTTCAAGAAGCGGGTAGCTCGCATGGACGAGCTGCGAGAAGCCAAGGGCGGCGCGCGGAGTAACTGAGGAGAGAGGCGACTGGGAGCCCCCGTGTCCTACTAGCAACAAGATAGAAAGGGTGGAAGAGAACGTGAAAATTCACGATGTACATAACCCTCCACCGATTACCACCACTACTGTGGAATACTACAACCCGCATTCATGAATGATATCGACGTACCGACCGCGGAACACTACGTACGATGCCAACAACGCTGTGCGCCTGCCACGGAAACTTGTCTGATGAAGAGGTATACCTATCGAATCCCTCTCTTGTTCTGCTAGACATAGTCCCAATACTCTATATATGCATATCTGCACCTCTTCTGGCAATATACGATGAGCCGACGGAGAGTATTCTGCTCTAAATATGTATCTGATATTGGCATTGAATATCTATACGAATGTTAAATTGCCTGGGTAGAGGTACATGCCTGCTATGATGTATTATTAGTCTTGCTTATGCCATTGGTATCCGGTACCTAGTAGCTGTACCGTATTGGTAAAACGGTTTGCCGTGATAATTCTTCGTTAACCCCTGAGAAGCATATCCTTCTAACTACGAGACATGCTTGGTATGTTTACGTACTCGTCGCATGTTCTTACTAAACAATAATTAAGGAGGTACAGAGGCTGGGCACCTAGTCTTATGGTAGCAATATCAATTCACATGACCCTCAAAAACAAATCCGTAATTCTCTGCAATGTATGTCTGTGTTCCGTATCTACCTAGAGTATCTTGTCAACTATTAACAGACGAAGCCCAATTATTTCCAGAGAATGGAATAGAAGCATGTAGTAGCAACACTAGTGCACCGTGTTCTTAAGCGACGGTTCTAAGCCGATGCCTGCATAAATACCTAGGTAGATATATACCTAATTCATCATATACACCTGTCCCTTGTCCGTAGCAAAGCCGTCTAGAACTTTGAGCTCGTCTTCCTTCTAGAAATTACCGGGGCGTATATGGCGGACGAGGACGACAACGAATGTCGACTCTGCGATGAAGAGAGAGGTTTCTTCCCCTTCGGCGCCTGGGGCCTGATAGGCGCCGTCACACTTCTAGTATTAGCGTTGCGGGTCCCAGTGCCGGCCTTGGTCTTCTTATGTACCCAGCCGTTGCTTCGTGGGAAACTATCCGGCGCAGGGGAGTAGGTTCCGTCCACATCCTCGTCTGCGTAGTCTTCGGTATACGCGGGTTCCGAATCCGAAGATAATTCTATCACCTGCGTGCCGGGGGGGATACTGAATTGAGATGATGACGGCTTAGGGTCCGACTTCCGTTTTCGTATCGAAGGTGAAGGCTTAATGAATGGTGCCGGCGAAGACGCCTTAATATCGCTTGCACTAATGTCCGCGCTGCGACGGTCCTGCTGGCTGCTCAGCCTGAAGCTATCTGGAATTCTCGAGACGCTTTCCTGATCGTCATAGGTAGCGTCCAACTTTCGCATCCTCTCGTCAAAGTCCTTATCTTTCTGCGCTCGAGCCTTCTGCGAAGCTTTAGCGGTTAGGGACTGTGATAGGGACTGAGACTGAGACAGGGATAACGCCTTGGATGGACTCTGTGTGCTTTGTGTGTTGCGGGAAGTCATAGCTGTGCACCACACGGTATTGATAGAGGATAGAGAACTAGGAGTAGATGGATTTACCGGAGATGACTTCTGAGCATTTCTCGGGGTGTTTTCCCTCTGATAAGCTGCTGTTTCTCCCTGGCGAACAGGCTTCGGCGTAGGTGTTGATTTGTCGTGATCAGATCCTAAGCCACCCTGATCCTCCAAATCGGGAGGGGCGGATGTACCATCATCTGTAATCTTAAGAGAATCGGGTTCTGCAATATCCATGTCCATTGCGTAGTCCGGTTGTCGCCCGCTGCGGGCGCTGCTTGCCGACGGGGAGGGGGCGGTAACTTTGGTGGACTTCACGACTTTCGGCGTACCGGTAACGATTTCGCTGTCATGCAACGGGGCTGAGGATAATCTAGCGCTGGGGAAACTAGATCCCAAGCCATCAGGTCTAGTCTTCTCGGATAGGCCGTCGGAACCGGCATGTTCACTGTTAAAAATCTCAGGAGCGGATTTCTCCTGAGATTTTGCGTTAATAGCTTGGCTGGTACTCTCATGCAACTGTCGAGAGGGGCTACTGATTTGCGAAATGTCAGACATGGATGTGTCGCCGGCTTGTTGTTGTCCCTGTCCCGACTGAGGGATTTCAGAATTAGTATCAGCGGATGCGTTGTCCTTCGTGGGTTCCTCCAAGCCAGATCGCTCTAAGCTCACGTCGGCTTCTGCATTTGTATCTTCAACGGTAGGAAGCAGCCCCGCTTCGGTGCTCTCATCAATTTCGGAGAAGAGGTTCGTATATTCGCTCTGTTCCGCATTGGTAATTAAAGTAGGCAATGGCTGTTGGACGATTCTGGGTTGCTGCATTTCGGCGAAGCCAATAGTTCGAAATCCTTCGTCTTCCTCTTCCTCTTCGTCCTCATCTTCGTCGATATCCGGCGCCTCAAATCTGTCGTAGATTCGCTGTCCGGTACTCGTGTCATATTTTTTCTCATTTCGATCAAGATATCGATCCCTTTTGGCGAGGCAGACCTCAAGACCGGTGGCGTCGTCATCGACCCTAGTCACAACACCTGTTACATTAGACAGCTGTGGTTGCCACTTGGTGGCAGATGAACATGACCACTGCTGCCAAGTTATCACCATTCCAATTTTCACCTCCCCAGGATGTAAAACGGGGAGGGTTGTTGGATCCGACGGCAAAGATGGAAGATCATCCATGTCCGTAAACTGGCTCGCATCATTAGTCGGCTCATTCGTCTCATGGTACTGTCCATCTTTGGGATCGTCATAGTTCAGTTCGATGTCGGCGTCTCGGGTGCTATCCTCAATGCCGTTGAATGTATCATCGTAGCCTATGTCATCATATAGCTCCGACTCATCGTGCTTCCGCTTCTTGCTTGAGTGGTTATCTTCGTAGAAATGCGCTTCATTTCGTTGCGATCGTTTGTTCCGACCACCACGCTTATTTTTCTTTTCAAACCACGAGCCTTGTTGTTGAGGATCCCAGCGCTGAACGAACGGAAAGGGGGGTTCGCTAAGCTCGACCCCTTCGTGGCAGCACTCCACAGCTCGGTAGGTGATCTTGTCTTTCCAGGAGTCTAGGTCTTCCGCTGGACCTCCGCTGTTTTCGTCTGTTTCCCGTGTCCCATCATAAACTTCTACAAGCCTAGGATTTTCGAGTGGGCGAACGTTCTTCATAAGTTTTGCACGTAGCTTTTCTTCATCCTCCTTTGTCTTGGGGTTTCGGAGGCCTAGTGCGCCAAAGAGAAGTCTTCGGCCGACGTCTACATCCATCCGAGGTCTTTTCTGGTTAGAGGACGATGGCTGGACGTCTTCGCTCGCAGGCGCCTGAGAGGGGGTGTCCTCTTGAACATTCTGCTTGTTGGCCTCGTCGTCTTCACGCTTCCGTTTTGTCGCGGTCGGTATTCCTAACGAATCATCAAGTCGGCTGGAGGGCCCAACTTCTACCCCACCGTTGGCAATAGCATTTAATAGTTCCTGCCGCTTGGCTTCAAATAAGGCCTTCTCGTCTAGAACTGGAGTGGAAGACTGCTCGTTCTTAGCAGTAGCTGCTGGGTCTGTAGCTGCAGTTTCTTGTGCGAGCTTTTTAGCCAGCTTAGCGGCTTTTCGGCGAGCATTTCGTTTCTTCGTACGCTCCTTACCTGCTCCAGGAGGCACTAGCTTGGTTTGAGAGGCTATATCCAGTGGCACTTGTGGTAGCTGAATTTGTTGCACGTCTTTGGTCGGATTTCCACTAGACGACTTCGTCATATCTTTCGAAGGCTTTCCTTCGGCGTCCCGACTCTCGGGTTCCGGGTCTTGTTCAGCCTCGCTAGACTCATCATCAGAGCTCTCGTCTGAAGAGGATACCTTGCTGTCACTTGAGGCCTTGCTGTTGCTTTCGTCTTGACCTAGGGCGTTGCCGTGATCGAGGCTTTCCTTATCAACCTGTCGAGAGGTTCCAACGGTACTGGGTCTTGTAGATGTTTCTTCTGGACCACTGTCGCTATCCTCGTCGTTGTCATCACCCCGCCCGTCCGGACTGCTATCATCCTCTGAGTCATTTGTGGCATCATTCTTATTACCCAGGTCATCGTCGCTATCTTCATTGTCATCATTGTCATTGCTACCCTCCGATGACGAATCCGAATCTGAATCAGAGTCGTCTTCGTCCTCGGAACTGGAAGTTGTAGCAGCACTCGAAGTATCGTCGTCCTCAGCCGTCGTCTTGTCGGGACTCGTCTTGTTACCACTCAATGTCGCAGACGTGCTTCCATTCTCGCCATTTGTCTTATTGCTAGAGAACGAACCGGATATTGCAGCCATCTGGGCCAGTCCTTTGCCAGAAGTGATAGACCCGGGCGGAAGACCGCGGCGATCGAACTGCCGTATGAAGTCGGGGACCTGGTCCTCGTCTTCGTCTTCGCTTTCAGATGTATCCTCATCATCTTCCATCCCGTCATCTTCAGCATCATTCACTATGTGCTTGCTAGAGGCATCATTCTTTCCGGCAGCTTTCTTCGAGGCTTCTGACTCTACACGCGATCGATTTAATACTACCGAGGCTGATAGCTTTGGTTCGAATGCATCAGCCAAGGTATCATAGGCCACCTTTAAATCATCATTGGAATTAGTCAGAACCATCTCACAGATATGTATCGGCGCCGAAGGGAAAGCGGCTTGTAATGCGGCATTCTTGTCAAAATCTGTTGCACCCGACACTCGTGCATTATCAGCCTTCAGATCCTGGAGTTCCTGATCGAGATCCTCTTCATCTGAAAATTCCGGGCCTTCTTGGTCATCATCGGACTCGGAATCATCCTCATCAACGTCTTGATCGGAGTCGGAACTACTGAGTTCGTCGACTCCTACCTCACCATCCAAGTCCCCGTCCTCAACGTCGGCATCATCAAATTCTGCACTAATTTTGACAGTAGGGGATTCATCTTCGTCTTCCGATTCCTCACCATTAGTGAGGAGAAGCATGGGCGTATCTTCGTCTTCGTTTACATCGTCGTTTGTAGTCTCGCTATTATAGGAGAGTCTAGCACGTTTCCGCGGAGGTTCAACAGGGGGTCGACCGATCGGGGGCCGAAGGAGCGGACGACCAAATGGAATACCGTCAATCAGGCGTCTACCATCGGATGATATTTGGTGTCTCCCACTAAGTCGACGTCGTCGGTTATCGTCTCGATCCAGGGCTCGGATGAAAACTCGATCGTCTGGTTTGAGAACTGTTCGTATAGGCTGGAAATGTAGGCATTCGAAGTTTGTACCGTCCTCATCCTGCAGCTCCACGACATAGTTCTCTAGTCCGGTCTGGCCAATCTCTAGTGGGATAGTCTCGTTGACCTTCTCAAGAAGCTTCGAGATGGTTGGGTCGTTCTCGAGTGGTACATTCCACATAAGTCGTTCCTCTGGCAGGCCATCCCTGCGCACCACCAGACGGATACGCATATCCCTTTCGTTCATAGCCACGTGCGTTCCTAACGGATTGGATGGAGACAGGTTATGGACGAAGAGACGCGTTCTATAGACCCGCTAAAGACGGTCTCGCCTCAGAGGGAAAATCAAAGGGGGAGGTCATGAAGAAGAGAGTAGAAGTTATATTAATAATTCCAGTGTAACTGGTAGGGCTCGATTGTAGACCCGGCAGTGGGAAATTTGGGTTGACGAAAAAAGAGCGGTAGAGTTTATCATTTGGAATTGGCACCTGGGGATTTCACGATTGATGGCAAAGCTAAAAACGCGTTGCGGGAGCTTTGATAATGAATTCAGTGTTGCAGACGCGGCCGGGGTGCTGTAAGTTCGCGGCACCTCACAGAATAATTGTATCCATGGATTCTATTGGCGGTAAGAAAACTACTTCAGGGTACATGGGGCGCTGGCTATGGGGCTTACAGTTCGCTACCCACTGTGCAGTTATATCTGCAGGGCTCGTTGCGGGGTAGAGATCCTTGGCCAAGAGCGGCCTGCCTAAGGTAACGTAACGACCAATAATTACTAGGTAGACGAAGTCAATAAAGGATCTTGCACGAACCCATGGATTATAACCAATTTCATCACCGCATCAGCTTCATATCCGAATCATAGTGAAGTCGAATACAGAATTATGAGGCAGATTATTTACCTAGGTACATGGGCAAAGTTACTATACTAACTACTAGGTAGGTACTTATCTCATCATTAGAATCAAGGAGAGGCAGACGGTTCGTCGACCTACAACGGCATGTAAGTAAGTCGAGGAATCCTCGTCCCGGCATCCAAGTTAGCGGAAATCTCCCAATGAATCAATTTAAGTGCGTCCGACAAGCTTCATATTCATGAACCATCTTACTATCCAGGTCCACCCATTCCGCCGCCGTCGCAGTCCGAGGCCAGCAGAGCGGTTACTGAAGACGACCCCGTTTCTCTCTACTGGAGACCACCGAGCTGCAACACGGCCTGCAATAATGTCTGCCATCACCGTAGGAGGGCCGAGTGCCAAGTTTGATTGTGATTTCACGTACCTCGATCGCTTCCGGGAATCCGGTGTTGAGGCCGAGGAGGGGCAGCCGAAACTATCACGGGAACGAGACGGACTTCTCGTCTTAGGGATGAACGTTTCACGATGATGCTACACGGCAAACCAGACATGTGCCTTTTCGGGGGAAGTCGAAAGAGACTCCGTCCAAGATCTTAATTACTTTAAGGTACCTAGGAGGTACACAGATATATATATACACAAGCTATGGGGAAAGAGTCTCTACATGATCGGTCCGTAGAAGCTGAACTTCCCCTTAGGATCATAGCTCTGCTTTACGGCCTTTAGGCGGTTCTGGCGCCCTGCATCGCTTCCATACCACGACGTGGGGGTTTCGTCTCCATAAGCATAGTTGACGTATGTGTTGAGGGTCGACTCGCCGCTGCCCTCAAACAATACCTGTCGGATCTTGTTGCCGAGTTCCAATGCGGTTTGGTCGAGTTCCGGCCCGGCAGGGGTATACGTCAGTAGAGGAGCGACGAGCAGGTTGTCGGACCTGTATGCGAATGCGGTGGCATCGTCACCAACTGCCTTGACACCCTGCTGGGAATAGCCCTCGAACATGAATAGTGCGTTGCTAAAGGGAGTGGATGCGTTGGTGGTAGCCTGTCTGAAGAGCTCGTACACTTCCTTCTGGGCGGCTGGGTTATATGACTTGAGGTAGATGGGGAAACGCGGGTTGGCGTTTCCGGTCTTTTGGCAAGGTGTTGCATCGACAGAGATGCCAGTCCACGCAGCCAAGTCACGGTAGTCCCCGGACACAGATGAGTTGACGATTGGTCCGATGCTGTAGAAGGGCGCAGTGTATGCCGGATCCACGACATCTACACCTTCCTGGATGATGTACATGGCGATGACAGGCTATACGAATTGTTAGAACATGGCTTAGATAGGAGTTATTACACCTTAAACCCACCTTTTCTGCGTCCATAGTCGGGTCGAAGAACCAATACGACCAGTTGATAAGATCCACCGGCTGAGAACCATTCGTCAACCAGTTGTCGTTGGCGGTCTGGTATACTGCTTCCACTTGATCGCCAGTGAAGAAAAGTGTCTCCATGGCATAGTTGGGGTGCTCGATATCGTAGATCTTCGAGGTGACGGAAGTGACAATACCGAAATTGTGGCCAGCACCCTTCATAGCCCAGAAAAGATCGGGGTTCTTCGAATCGACTGTGACCACACTTCCATTGGCCAAGACCACTCGCATGGACACGAACTGGTCAGAGACAAGACCATGATGACCCTGAAGCCATCCGTGGCCACCTCCGAGAGCTGGGCCCATATAACCGACACATTCACAGGTACCCGTTACTATTTCCCAACGTTAGTCTCATGTAACCCATAATCATGAGGAGAGCTTATTCACCGGTCTGCTTTCCGGCAGCCCAAAGTGCATCAGTGAGGTTCTTGGAAAGAATGCCGCCTCCAATCTTGGCTGTTTTCCCATCCGCCGCGATCTCGACAGTGTTTAACTTGGCGAGGTAGATCTCAATACCCGAAGTCATCTTCCCGAGGGTAGTGATCGATCCATGAACACCGTTAGTCGCGAGGAAAGGGAGTGAGTAAGCGTTCGCAAACTTGATCTATAGTAGCACTGTTAGTACTACCTACTGTTAAAGAGTTATAGATCATGAGAGCTTACCGTCTCAACGACATCATTCTCCGTGGCGGGAACAACAACAGCGTTTGCAATGGGTTCTTCGAGAGCAGACCACCTGGCCGATGCCTCGGTGAACGCATCGGAGCCCGGAAGTAGGACTTCGGCGTTCTTTGACAGCTTGCACTTCAGAGAAGAGTAATTTGGAGAAGCCCTAGCAGTTAGTTTATGGGCATCTGGTAGGCCAGCGCCGGCAGCCGCCGTGGCCCATGCCGATAGAACGGCGAGCTTGACCGTGAGCCAACGCATGTCAAGATGATTGCACGAAAAACAGGAATGAATGAGTGAATGAATGAATGAATGGATAACGAATGGATAGCAATACAACGGCAAGCTGCCGATCAATGCCGGGTTGGTAGCTGGTGTGTGCGTATGTGTAGGTATAAATATCGACCTAGGTGCCTAGGTAGGTATGCGTGTATGTATTTGTCAGGTAAGCTCCCCTGGGCGCACGGAGTTAATTCGATAGCGTCTCATGCTAAACCTCCTTACCTGACCTTTGATATAGCATTTAGCTAGAAGCGAGAGTCTCCCGGGAATTAGGCGGGGGCTCCTTGGATACATGATTGGTCTGGTTCGGAACATGGCGAGAGCATCATTTTATTCATCGGGGGACCGAACTTCACTGCCGGGTTGATAGCGTCAAGACGTCAAGTTTCGAAAGAGGTTCTATTCACGCGCTAAACAAATTACACCTCCACGTGTATTCCTTCGGCCCATGCGAACCATCTTAGTTCCTGCCTTAGTAGCATAGCATCCGGCTCTTGTTAATGCTGAGTCTGCTATAGTAGAAGGGACTTAGCGAGGCCGGTCTCGGTAAAAGCCGTTTTCGGCAGCCATAATTTTCACAAGGCATAGACTTTAGTAGTCAATACTACTATAGTACAAATACGAACAAGAGCCATCTCCGTGAGGTCTCCGCAAGGTCTCCGCAGACCATACTCGTTCGGAACAAGTGGACGCCGGATGGTGGTCATTTCCGTCCCCACAAAACGGATAAGCTGACGAATCCGGGAATTAGGTACCGAAGCTACACCAAAGGACCCTTAATATTTGAAAGAGTATAGCTGGATACTGGGCCCTGAAGAACTAAAGCTGTGTGACGTTCTGTCGTCGAAGGGTCCGTGAAACGGGGACTACCCTGTTAGATCGATTTGGGGGCTGGTTTTCGGTCCAAAGGACGGGGGTCATCTCTACCTACCCAGGAACCCAGGTCCACGGTACATAGACCCCTATAATTCTTGTTTCTGTGCTTCTTGTCGAATAATATCGTTATATCTTCCATATACCGACAAAGTTCGGGCTGCAGGCTCTATTTAGGTAGGTCGATTGCCGAGCCAGGTTAAACCGGACTCATCAGGTTTTTTTCTAAGGGGTGGTCGACTAGCAGATATCTAGTTACACGCACTGACGGGTATGCAGTAAGTGAGCTCCATGGGTTTGGATTTGGTGATGTGATTATGGTTCGATGCAAAAAGACTGAATAACCCATGCAGTATATAGTAAACAATAACGGGAAGCACTCGTGAGGACCTAGGTAGGTATCGACTGAGTGATTTATCTCTTATTAAAGTATGTGGTGTCTGTGAAACAGAATTCTCTAGTGCGAGGGATATGTATCCCCTAAAGGAAGTCACATGACTACTACTTCCTGCACCATCAATAGTCGGATGCACTCTATCTATCCTTGCCCTGGTATGCCCCCCTTGTATTACGACGACGTGCCGACAGCAAGAAAAATGTTGGCCATGGTGGTACTGATTATAAATTACTTTATCGTAAACTCTCAACTGGTGTTAAGTGCACAATCCCTGGAATAAAATATAACGTAGAATCTACCTGGGTACCTGTGTTAGTAGTAGGGCTATAGAATCAGCGTTCCATCGAGACCCCTAAACATCCGGTTAGTCTTCTCGAGAGCCGTGGAATATGTGCCAAGAAAAGCCATCGTCAATTTTCTTAGGGATCCCTTGATGAAACGAAGTAACCCTAAAGAGCCACATCCTCTGATACCTTACAGATATCAACTAATGCTATCATACCCACCTATGCGGACATGTAAACCTGCATGTATGCTCAAGCACTAAGACCTGGATAACGAGTAGTACAAAAGTAGAACTTAGCCATGATTTCGTCGATCTTCGTTGAACCCTACAGTCCTCTGTTTAGCCCATTCGTTTTCATCTTTTTCTTCAGCCTGCTCGAATGTCGGATGCGGAGGCCGAGGCAGCCGCCGCTATGGCTGCCGCCATGGCAGCAGCGCTTCGCCGCTTCAACGTCGAATTATGGACACTGTATGCATTTGGAGTTCTCATCACGGCCCTTAGAACGTACTCCCGCATTATGTCAGTAGGATTCAGACGCCTTTGGGCCGATGATTACCTCGTATGGGTTGCCGTTGTCAGTACCCCTATATTGGTAGAAGATCGGAAAGATCTATCTCAGTTCATCTGCTCATGCCAACGTCACAGGTGATTTACAGTGCGCAATCTACTCTAGCCTTCTGGGCAGTTAATTATGCTCAGGGTATGGCAAACAATGCTATGACCGATGAACAACGAGCTGCATTGTCCCCCGACTCCGCGGAATATGAAGCTAGGTGAGCAGACAAATGCGAATCAAAAACTTCATGGTTATAAGCATTATTGACATTCATGTAGGGTCCTCGGCTCTAAGATTCAAGTCGTCGGTTGGACCACCTACGTGTTCTTAATCGGCACGTTGAAGATGGCCTTGCTAGTCTTTTATATTCGACTGACGGTACGTCATAGCCTTTTTAAATAATCATGATGCTACCAAAGTGTACTAATACATGATTCAATAGGAGGGCCTCAGCAGAAACTACCGTATTCGCGTCTGGGCTGGCTTTGCCCTCGTTGGCGTAACCATTGTTGCCTCTGCCTTGACGATTTATACGTCGTGCCTGCCATTCGAGAAGTTCTGGCAGATCAATCCTAATCCAGGTAGTATGTGATCCCCCATGGCCATATTTTGGGGGCGTTTACTAATACTCTTTTTCTAGGTCTTTGCCAAGCTGCCGATTCACCGGCCATCGTCTGGGTCACGTTTTCCTCGAGTGTCGTTACGGACATATACCTCATCCTCATTCCGCTTCCTATGCTCTGGGGAACGAGCCTGAAGCTTGTCAAGAAAATCCTCTCAACTGTTGTATTAGGCGCGGGAATATTCGTTCTTGTCTGCTCCATGCTAAAGACGATATTTGTTTTTACGGTATGTTACAATGTTATCGATATCATAGACATCCCTCAGCGTTTCCTGATGATTTCTCTAACTATCTCATACCGATAGGACCCTTTAAATGGCGCACAACTTGCCGGCGAATGGGGAACCCGCGAAGCATTCGTCTCTGTCGTCACCACAAATCTTCCCATGATCTTCCCCTTACTTAAGACATGGCTCAAGCCGTTATTTGGCAGCGCATTCTCTTCGAATCGGACACCTTACCACGGCCGACCAGTCTTCAGGACAATCGGTGGGACTGATGGGATGTCCAAAGGCACGGGTCGTCGTGGCACAGGCAATCGTGCGGACGAATTTGCCACCAACTTATCACACAACGAGAGCGAGGAAAGAATCGTCGACAGTATTAAGATGCAAGACGTAAAGACTTACACCCCGTCGACCATCTCTGGGGAAAGGCCATCGCGTGGGATCATGGTCTCGAACGAATTCCAGATCACCGAGGAAAGGACAAGTCAGAATAGCGAGCCGAACTCACAGAAGGTCCATGAGAGATGGTACACCTAGCCTATATATTGGCAATAGTAGAAGAAACCAATATCCCGGCGTATGATTGTACAACAGGCTCGGCAAGGAGTTGTACATGTATCAGTTTTAAAATCTAGGCGCATTTGATTTATTTTTAAAAAGGGGCAACGCCGGGCGCTAGGTAGATCCGCACTGGGCAGTGAGGGTTTGACTAAATACGCAGTGATTTCCTAAGGCGGTAGGCGGTGGGCGGAAATCCGACGCTAATACCTCACCAACTGGCTAAGATAGATGAATTCAATCATAATTTGAATAACTTCACCTTTAGGAGTCCTATGAATTGATAATTTACATTATCTGAAAGTGCTTGACTTGCTGATCCTAATAATATTTGTTTTAGGTCTTGCATTCTAGGAATGGCGTAGTTATACCAAGAAGTGCGTAAATCTACTAAATTCTAAAAACGACTAAGTCTAGAGGTTGCCCATTTTGATTCATACTAGTTTTACATAATAACATCTAGCTTATATACGCGAAGTAGAGTATCTGAAATGCTCTTTTATGCTTCTTAAAAACACGAGTGTAATACGCTCTATATAGGTCGAGCCCGTACCAAATGGTGTTACGTAGGTAGATATGCACATTAAGATGGCAGACTACCCATATCTAACATGTGTCCCATCTTCTCAATCTGTGGGTGGGTTAATTAGTTATGAACAGACTCATGTCTTCAGGGGCTGTCTTTAATGAGGCTCACCTTAGTCTTCAAATAACCTTCCACTTCCCGACTCCTGAAACCGCCTTTACCTTTCCAGCTTAGCGGTACCATTGCCACGCGCTCTGTCACTCTGACTTCTCTATTTGGGCCTTCGACGGCTCTTATTTTGTCAGGGTTGTTCGTCAGCAACCGAATCTCCTCCTGACCTAGGTCAAGCAGCATCGCTGTCGCAAGTCCGTAACTCCGCGCATCCGCCGGATGTCGTAGTAGTAGGTTCGCCTCCACCGTATCTGACCCCAAGTCTTGTAAGTTGTACGCCTTCAACTTCTCGCCAAGGCCGATCCCGCGACCTTCTTGCCGTAAATAGATAACAATACCCCCGTTGACCGCGCTAGGTAGCGACATAAGCCGCGCTGCTTCGTCGAGTTGCTCGCCACAATCACACCTCGCGGACCACGCCGTCTCGCCCGTATAACATTCCGAATGTATCCGAACAAGGGGCGGCCCGTTCGGAACCACTGGTTCAGTCTCGTCTGCAGATGACGACGAGCCGCCTATCATGCCACTCCTCGTTCTACCCGGGTAAAGGCGACCGGTATATGCACCTCTAACCATACGATCCATTTCCGTCTCTCCTTCCCTCGGCGCATCAAGCGACTTGCTTCTAATATGCGGCCCGAATACAATGGCAAGGTGTTCTTTATTGTCGACATTGTTGGTATATAAGTGTAGGAACATCTCGGTGCCAGATACAGTGGGAATGCGGGCGCGTACGATGCATTGAACATCCGGTAATGTCTCGAGGAGTTTCGGTCGTTTCGTGCCACAACCGCCGGAAGGAATTGAAGAATCTACAGGAACGCCGCGGGGCTGCGGTTCAGCCGAGGCTGTAGGTGTCGCAGTACCGGGAGTAGCGGGAGGCGTGAAGGCGGGAGAGAGGAGTGACGGCGGTGGAGGTGGTTGGTTCGCATTATCATTGGAGGTGGTTGGTGGGTTGGTGATTGAGGAGAGAGATAATTCGTCGCCATCTAGCCGGGTCGGGGTCGCGAGAGCACCCTCATGTTCCCGGACCGGACGCGATCGCGGGGAATAGAAAGACGGAAGATCTACAGATTCTTCGTGCCTTTTCCGATCCAGCGGCCCTTGGGAACTCTCTGCGGAAGACAACTCGGGGTTAGGCATACCTTCTTCATACAAAATCAATTAGAATTAGGTCTTGCTTTGACATAAAGAATGTAATGGAAAGAAGTAAAAGAAGCCGGGTCGAAGAATAGCCACTGACGTGTGATGCACTATGATTTGGCGGGGCATTACTAAAGTGCATCGTCTTTTAGCACACTTATTAGTCACTACAGGTACTCAAGTAGTACATAATAGCGCATCCATGGATATTATAAAATTCCGAGGTCCAAGGATCCATAGATGCCTGGCATGCAACTTTGGAACTTTCAAGATCATTACTACACTGCAATATAGTAACATCAATCAATTGATCTATGGATCAATCAATGGAACCTACGTCAATTGATACATCGCCGGGGCTATATGTAGTACATACCGTAGTAACTACTAAGTACTATGTATGTGTACGTCATAATTTGCAATTTTTACTCGTAGTCAACATGTACTATGTATTAATTCTACCCCTTTAACCCCTTTCACGTAAGCATTACCCAGCTAAATGTTACCACTTCTCTCTCAAATGCCACCAAAATTGTCAGGATACATCACAAGTTTTGTATGGTACTAGGAAGAAATATCAGCTGAGATGAATAGCCATGGGACTGTTTTCAAATGACAGTATACACAACATCAACTCATATCGTTAAGCGCATCTTCCAGTAATATTATACGACTAGAGGAATATAGGAGATCTATGATTCTATGAGGATATAAATGGATGATGAATCCATAGATATTGGTAGTAAAATGAATGAGTAATTACCATATACATATGCAGTCACTCCTGCAGTAATAGTCATCAACCCAAACTCATTGGATATGTATGCATAAGAGCACACTTAAATTCAAGTTTTCTGAAATACTTAACAAGTTCTGGCTATTCGAACTATCTTTACCTCCACCCTTTAACTTCTAACTTACAGTGTTCATATGTAGTTGAAATACTAATGAAGATAGGTGTTGCTACAAAGCAGGTTAAGAAACTCAAGGGACTACCGTGTTATTAGGTGAGAAGTGATTATAGACTTATACACAGTGACTTGAGAGCAATTTACCAAGTCACCCCTTAAATTAGAAGACCCTGTCTTTCGACCAGTATTATCACGATATTCTGACTAGAAATATCGCGTGAACTAAGACTATGGGATGTAAATTCCTCACTGTACCTAGCATATTAGGTTATCAAATATTTGGCTGTAAGTGTTGGCAAGGAAACAGCTTCAGCATAGCACCAGTTATAACAAACAATTTTCTATGAGAGTTATATAACCCATCACACCCCTTCATAGTGAATACCTAGTATATAACTATTCTACTAATTTTATACATGAAACATAGTTGATTTCAAGCTACCTGGCACAGATAAACAGACGAATCATATTAAGAACATCCACGTGCGAACTTGGTCTACCTGTGTAGGCACTGGGCAGTCGCGAAGGGGAGGGATACCATTCGCTTCTACAGCAACGAGGTGCCAACACGTGGTATCCATATGGATCGATATATACACTTGTATATAGGTACTAATTGGATTAAAAATATGGTCGTAGGGCTGTCCAGGTCCAGAATTGATCGTGAATCCAACTTTGAAGGAAATATATAGGTATCTTTGACGATCCCCATGAAAACCCCTTTCCTGTTGTCCCCAGGACAAGACCCAAGAGACCACCCATACCCTCACAATACACACGTGTGGATAAATATCAACTAAATCGTTCTTTCTGAATTATGCGCAACTGAATTTTCAATCAATTCACAATACCTACAGTTGGAATTCCCACCCAAACACCTCGCGCTCGGACCACCACCAGGTAAAAGGGAGTAGGAACGTACACACTGTTATTTGCCCGATATCAGATCGTCCCTACTGATGCTCATCTTTCCTCCCAATCCCAAAAACTTGCCTCTTAGTTGTTTTCTTGTTTCCAGATTCCAAAATTCAGGTTCCCCAATCCACATCAATCCCAGAGTCAACCCAGGACCTTCATACACATAACTACCAAGAATCTATCAACAGTCATATTCAAGATGTTGCCTACATCGTTAGTCGGATCGTACCAACAGTACAAAAACGATACGGATTCGATCGCAGCGTGGCTTGCTTCAACAGCAAAGTCATGCGGTTATGTACCCGCCGACGAGACGCCGAAGCCCGTTGGTCAGGGAAGGCTCAAAGGCAAGGCTAGGGCAGAAGCGAAGAAGCAAAATGCGTCTACGTCGTCCTCCTCGAAAAAGCATATTATCAAGCTCAAGGATTTTGTGCCCCTAGCTGAGTTCGTGGCATCAAAGAGGAGTGTCGCTGTTCCGAACTCTCTGATCACAACGCTGCGTCGAGTCATTGTCACCCGTGGAGGATTCGGTAAGCGACTAGCTGAGAAGGGTGCTGGTATAGACGAATCGTCGGATTACAACCATAGTTATTTCATTGGGATTCTCGAACGAGTCGAAGAAATATTAAAGCCGCGGATTAAGTGTCATTCGACCTCGGCATCCTCTACACCAGACAAGAACAAGAAGCCCAGTGCCACTACTACGGATGGCATATCCAACCAGTTCGCTTCACTAAATGTTTATGATCCCTCGGAGGACTTCCTAGAGGCACCCGAATTCGAGAGGCCAGAAAAACCCAAAGAGGATAATGCAGCGTATGAAGCGGAGATTTTCACCACCTTTGCCGACGCCACGATGGCAGTCGCGATGCTTCTTGACGATATTAACAAGATCCGCGATCATATTGGATGGATATGGATAAACTGTAAAGTGGGATTATTTGATCTTGCTGCGGCAGCTATCACCACAAACACTGCTATTGACTTAGCAAGAAATCTGAGTAAGTCTACACGATCGTAGTAGTATAAATTTGCGACTATATCATCCTAAATTCACGACGTCATGGATAGGACCAATACTGACTATAGTCTCTAGTGCAGGAGGTTATGCCGTTGATGGAAGAACACGGTGGATTAGAAAAATTCTTGAAGCATTTCTATGCGCTCCGAATGATGGCTTCGTCAGCTTTGGGGAGCATTGCACCAGATGACGATAATTGTAGCGAGCATGATAAGGCCTGCAGTACCTATTATACGATCTACAATTACTTTAAAGTCCTCGCCACCTTGTTGCCCCCCGGAGCTATCCCGTTGCCCAGGAAGGATATAATCAGTGGTTACGACCCCCGGAAGGACTGGGATTCGTTGACTAGCCGTGAGAAGTTCACCAACGATCAAATCCTAATAGGGTCGTTCCTCGCAGAACTCATAGGAATTATACGTGGGTTCCGTCATCTTCCGGTCAAGGACGAGTTGTTGCGCGGCATCGAGGAATGGGACGACACAAGAACGATATCATTCTACCTTGTCTTTGCCACCCAAATATTCCTCGACATCCACCGTATCATGCGTGAATCTGTCGATCAAGGGTTTAAAACGCTCGAGACAAGCCTCAATATCTGGGATCATGAGATAGACGAGCATATGAAGTTCCACAAGGAAATAAAACTGGATGGCTGGGGACCCAAGCATGACAAAATGATGCGGGACGTCCAGTCCGACATTCGAACTTTGCTAGAGGACCCTATAGTCCAGGAAAGGGCTGAGTGGTACCGGGAAGTGGGCGAGCCTATCCCGGACTCAATATTGTCTAACCAAGTCTTAAGGATGTCGCCGGTTCTCAGCGGGCTAGCCCTCTTCAAATACCGCACGCTAATGTGGGAGATTGGTATTAATATCGTCAATGCAGGGCATGCCCTCACGTATTCGCAGCATTTGTACAATGCTTTGCAACAGGAGAACCTCAAGCCGGAAAACTGGCCGGACCGCGAAATTGTGCGTGCCGTACTGGACGACTCAAACTTTTACGTCGGAAATCCCCCAGAAAATGCGGTGGAATATTACAAGAAGTTCAACCTGCAGCTCGGCACCACCGCCGTAGCATTGACCGGTAAGCGCCGGAAGAACACGCCTCTCAAATCTCGGACGGGATACAGGCATATTAAGGCTGGTGCACCTGTCTCATCGATGTTTTTGAATCGATATCGGGATGGATTGTTGGATCAAGCCGACTGGACTCCAGAGCAGATCGCCAAGATAGTCGAGCTGGGGTCCCAAGGGACGGAAGGCTCAGGGAAGAGCTCAGAAGAGGATAGCAAGGCGATAGTGCCACAAGTCACCATTCCTGAAGATATGAAGCACGGTATGAAAGCGCTAGCGAAGAAGTGCAAGAAGTCTCCAAACACCACGATACTGCAGCCAGAACGGCTGATTCAATCCCTGATGTTCGCGCTACATGTCGAGACCTTGGAGCTATCATTTCCATATTCAGCAATGCACCGCCAGTGCTACCGTCTCCTCCAAACTGTGAAGGAGCGTTGTGGCCCCCTTCTTCTGCAAATATTCGGATTGAAATACGAGATACCATACGACCAGAAACTGCCGTTCATAGTTGGCTGGATATTCCAAGCGCTCGCGGAGCGGGAGGACAATCGCCCGTTGATAGAAGCTCGGAACGCCCTCAGCCCGTTTTTGCAGGCGAATGGTGATGAAATCTTTAACACGCTGGCACGTATGCATCATTTGATCATGATCAGACCCAGGAGCGATCCTAAAGATAAGGGCGATAGAGCAGATAAAGGAAAACAGAAGCAGTGATGCCTTGCCGCAAGATCTCTTAGAAAGGCAATACATACGGATAAATAGTAGCCATTAATAAGGCGAGGTAGTTCCATCTAGGTTCACTTGAGATACGAGGGCTAATGGCAAATCCCTACTGTCCAAGTCGGCAACTCTGATCGGGTACCTCACGTCTCGATGCTAGTTCCCTTCCCAATACAAATAATAAATACTTGCACTATACTATTTTCCCAAGCAGATTTATGAATTTACAACTGAGACGCAAATAGCGAGATTGATCTCTGCTGGGGACCGCGCTATACTCTAACTCAGTGCCATGAGTTCTATCAGATCGTTGATACGTTTACTGTATTATATTAGGCTTAGTGATAGCTATATCCTATGTCTCGCTATATATGTTATTAGTCATTAAGCCTCTAGAAGTACCTGGGACCCGCGTCTCCTCTATTTCCAATCACCTGGGCGCCCAGTGTAGTAAGTCGTGTAGCTATTCGTATGCGTAGCATTAGCCGTGCCATCGCTCTTATACGTCGGTGTCACCTTCTCGCTCCCATCTGCCACGACCAGGTCTCCGAGTACGCGTCGGAAGAGCTCGAGCGCGGCCTTGGGCTGGTAGTACGGCACCTCGTGGCCCGCGTCGTAGACCCGTGTGAAGCTGAAGTTTCCGTATTGCCGGCTCTCGCCGTACTCCACGCCGTCGACCACGAAGGGCGCGTAGCCCGCCGTGGCGAACTCGGCTTTGTGTGTGTAGTTCACGGTTAGGGAGACGGCTTCGCCACCCATCCAATTGCAGATGTAGTCCTAGGTTCAGGGTTAGCGTGGATTCTCCGAAGGTGATGCCCGACAAAAGCGCTTATGGGGTTGGATATGAAAGAGCGGAGCTTACAGCGTCACCGTAGATCATCGCAATGCGAACGTCGTACGCGAGAAGGGCTTCGAGATCTGCTAGCAGGTTCGGGTAGACGAAGTCGCCTGTGTAGTCAAATCCGATCCAGATATCCTGGCTGCTTGTAGATGTGTAATTGATATCGACACCGATAGCGTTTTGGACCTTGGCTGTGTTGAGGTAGTCGACCCAATATCCAGCTATTGTATCAACATGGGTTAGTGCATTCACTTAGATTGGATAACGAGGAATGAAATCTTACGTGGAATGCTGGCGTCAGCCTCGGCGCGGATATCGTAAGGGTTACGGCCGCTTGCGACACTGTTCGATATTAGAATTTTGGGATCCTACGCACGTCGGCGTGTATACTTACTAGTAAGGCCCTTCAACTAGCGAGCGGCATATGGCAGTGGCTTGCGAGCAGACAGCCTTGCCATCGGGTGTAGAGCGGTCTTGCTGGAAGCATGCGTCGATCGAGTCGCGGCAGCCGCCGGGGAAATAATAATTCATCTTCATGTAGTTGTAGATTGTTTCATTGACTGTCTCAAGGCCGTACGTATTCTTAAAAGCGAGCTCTGGGTAATAAGGGGCCTGAATGCGCTCCGAAATGATACCATTTATGATACCAAGAGTGTGCATGTTGAGCTCGACACCCGGGATCGTTCCGTTCTGGATAAGCTTATTCTGCTCATAAAAGTAGCGGAAGAAGGTAGGCCCATAATGTCCGCCATAGCTTTCGGTCCAGAGGTTGAAACTGCGTGACTTGACCTTCTCGTCTAACTTAGGCAGGTTTTGGATGAATCCCTGTAGGACTTCCCATGTGCCCTTCGCAGCAAGTTCAGTGGTATCGAAGCGATAGGGGTCAACTTCGCTATAGCGGCCATCGGGGTTGGAAGAATTGACAGGTAGTCCAGTAGTATCATTGATAACGCCCACGACAGCGTCCTCGTATGAGAAACCAACGCCGACGGGCTGCGAAAGGAATAGAAGATTGCTCACTTCATTCCAGGCATAAGGATTCACAACCGAGGTGCCGTTATGAGTGACGTTGCACGGTCCCAATTCTTAGATCTGTTAGCAAGCCGTAGTATAGTAAGGGGCTCCTAAAGGTACCTTCGAAGAGACCAATGAGTGAGTCGCTTCCGGGCCCGCCATTCAACCATAATGTCAACGGGGCATTATCAACGTCCTTCCTAGCCTCAAAAAACCAAAAGAACATATGTGTTTTCTCATCTAGATCCACATAACCTGAGTAGGAGTTGACTCCAGGCGTAGTTTCACATACGCCTTCGAGTTCGGGCTCCTTGTAACGAATTGTAGCACCCCCTGGCGACGTGATGGTCTTGACATCAGTAGGTTCAGCAGGAACCTGTTTCCTAATTAATTGCTCTATGTGGTGCGGTAGCGATCCGGCAGATATGAGGGAGGTATAGAGGGAGAGGAGCTGAAGAGCTGCCGTAGCAGTCCCTAGCCCGAAGCCGTACATGGTGGCACCTCGACAAGCTTAACGAAGGGACAGGCGTGAGGAGGGAGGGAAGCAGCCCATACGTAGGAAAGTTGTGGGTTGATTTTGGGCTAGCTTGTTCTTATAAGCTCTTTGTTTACATAGGGATCGGCTTCGAACCTAGCACAGCAGTGCTTACGTCCCCGACTCTGCACGGGGATTGCTGCGAGGTAATCTTCCCGCCCACAAATGGTCTACTCAGTCCCCTGTATGCCCCCACCCATTCCCATGTGTAAGCGGAGTGACGTGCTTGAATATTGGTAAGGCTGCCTACCTGACCCTCGACGACAGTGTCATTAATCAACTGCCGATCCTAGGGAGAGCACCTCTTTGGCCTAATGTAACTGTGCTTGTAGCTGTATTCGAGGCGACCGGTATCGAGGCCCTGTTTGCTGTTGATATTTGAATGGACAAGCGATTCTAGGGTGTCAATCCGCGGGGTAACGTTTGCTGATCGAGATGGCTAGCGAGACCGGATTATGCCCGTAGGTAGCGTATTGCCCGTATTTACCGTACCAAATAAAAGGTCGACGTGGGTTGCATATGCAGGACCTTATCTACCTTCCTATGGAAGAGAACAGTAGTCTGGGGGGTAATAAGACATCAACACTCGCCGCCATTCCTGATCTCCAAATCTCCAAATCCCCAAATTCCTGAATTCATGTCTTCACCGCTGATTGTGAGTCACCTTTGCAATGCAACTTTAAAGATAGAATTTTACTTCTGGAGTTAATGATGCTCAATAATTAGTATGAGGAAACGGCCGTCCATGGATGCATATGTAGCCTTTCTTCCTCCTCTAGATATCCTATACAGGTATACTTGTAAGCTTAAGGAGTGTTCATCTACCGGGAGCGAAAAAACGAGTTTAGCGGAGCACGGTTCGGCTACCCGCATATGAGGCGGCTGAGCCGTGCTCACCGTCTGTTTACCAACTGAGGGAGGGGAACATGAACATAAAGGGAAATTCAATTCAGTCGCTAGGATGGAAGGGAAGCAAGCTCTGCTGTCGGATGACGGTGGACGGAATGTATTACGTGTAATCCTTAATCGCGTGGACCCTGTAACGAAGTGAAAACAAGCTCATTCCAAGACGTTCCTCAGCACTAGAGTACTAGGGCCAGGGGAAATTTCCTGATATCCATGGGTGTTTTTCATTCTTATTCTTCCCCCCCCCGCACTTGATGCCTGCTTATCAACCTATGCGTCCAGTCAATTGTCTAGTACCAGGTCAAGCTGTGCCTCCACGATGCAGCATCAGTCTAAACCTGGCTCCCGCCACCAGCGGAAACGATGGCACACCACATGCGCACGTGCTGCAATCCCCTCGAGCCGGCTCATCCATCCGGGCGTTATATTTCCGTAAACGTGGATGACGCGAAGCTCCTGCAAAGACGCTATTATGTCGAAAAACTCATCTTCCTTCTTCGTGTTCACACGACCTGTCCAGCCAGCTGAATCTACAGGTCTAGGCGCCCAATCAATTGCCAGGGTCTTCAAGTTCTTGCAGCGCTTGACGGCTTCCCCAAAGAAGGACAGCCAGCTGTTCCAGTTGGGGTGCTCGGTCGCTATTAGAAGCCAAAGCTTATCCAGGCGTTCAAAGCGGAGATTTCCCCTGACGCCAACGCCTATGCGCCTATCGCCCCAGCCGTGCACTTCGACACGCAAGACGGCCTGTCCATGCACTGCTGGCGCCAGCTCCCGGTATAGGCCTTTGCAGGTAAGCATCAGGGTTGGTAGTGGTCTCGCATATGGTACATCGTCCAAATATACAAGTTGAGGACGTAGTGTGTCTTGAAAATCGGTATGTTCAAAGGCGAGATAGAATTCTAAGATGCGATCGCGCACCTCGCGGGGTAGTAAGAATAAGGGCGATTCGGTCTCCATGGTAAAATTCTCGCGGTAGGGCGCGACCGGTAAGGGTAGGATAGCGGAAACGCTTCACCCTTCAAGGACTCTTCTAGAGGCCTTCTAGTAATGCAAATCTGTCTATATAGAGAATATGTGAATTGATATAAGAGACCAGGTTTTTAGAAAATATAATATTTGTTGTCGCCCCTTAGAGCGAAAGTAAACAAGCTCTGCTGCCTGAAGATACGCCAAGATTTTGTAGCTGCTACTATTTGGCGCTTTTAGGTACATATAGGTATGCTTATATCGCATGTGCCGCTCTCCTGCGTTTCGCCCGGCCGCTATGATCGCCTGTTATGGGAAATGGAAGCTTATGATTCACACATGAGCGTGAGAGTGTAAAGACTATAAGATTGTTTCTCGAGCTGTGTCCTTCCCGTTGAGTGTACGTGGGTAATTATTCAACATATGGCTTTGCCTGATACCCGATACTTCCATTGATGCATACCAACCATCATCAACAAAGCCACCACGGGGACCCGTAGTGTTAACCAACCCTTGTAGTTGGGATTTGTCAACGGTTCCTTTGGCTACCTAGGTATATACGGGGATGGTATTTAGGGGTTTGCAATACTTTTCAAAAGATGTATACACAGTACTTGAGCTGAAGATTGTAGGCTAGTGTCGGAAGCAAAATCATTCTAGACGGTTGATATCGCCAAGCTTTGTATATCCTGTAACAGGTTTAGCATACTATGTATGGTAAAATACCAAGACTACCCGGAGATATGGACCAAGGTAACGCAGCGGCAAGATCCTTGTTTGCCAAGGCTTCTCGTTCTAGGTACGCCCTTCAAAATGTAGTTAACTTGAGACTGAACATAGACTGAACATCGACCGTAGAGGTCAATAATTTTGGTTGGTTTTGCTATTCCAGATATCATGACGTCGAACGCCCATGAATTAATCTCGCCATTTATGTGTTCCTCAACTCGCGATTGCTCTTCAGACTCAAGACCCCTTTTGGCATGACAGCGCATCACAATACTTTCCACCATGTCGCAAGCCCTTAACATGAGCTTCGATCTATCTTCGGATTATGCTCATACTATCAAACCTGACGTAGACCTGGTTTGGATATCCAACTCAAATACTCCCCGAAAGTTAGTCAGATCCCATATCGCAAGGAACACTCATGCCAAGGTCCGAAGAAGACGCGCCATTGAGTACAATTGTATGCGTCGTTGTCAGCACAGAGAAAGACTCGACAAAGTCTCGGAGGAAGATAGGATTCTCGAACGGAGCTTCGCCGTCCTCGCCGCCGCCGATGCAACAATTAGAAGGTGTCGATGCGCACGAAATTCCCTTACATTGGATAACCCGTTACAGTACCATGTTACCGACCAATTCGCGACCGATTGGGCACAAATAGGAATCGCAACTTCTCCGCGCAGAATCATACCTACTAACCACCATACGAACCTAGCATCGGACTTCGAAGCCTTCCTGATGGATTATTGTCAGTGTCACCAATTTCTCTGGCGGTCACTCCGCTTACTCAAACATTAGATATCCATACATTCCTCAATGACGCTGAAGATAACTATCATCCATACCAATGTGCAATTTCGCGAGACTGGCTTCCGGTCGCTATTGCGGATACTGGCATGCGAATGGCTATGTTTCTCTGTGCCTGTCGCAGCCTCCATGCTCGCACAAGCAACTTACAATACTATCAGTCAGCCTTACGATATAAGTCATCTTGCTTGCGCCTTCTTGGCCACGACATTCAAGCGGTTCTTACCGTAACTAAGGATAAGCCTAGATCGCCGGTAAAGGATACAACTATCTCCACCGTGTTACAGTTAGCTTCGGACGAAGTAATAAAGCCTCTCGTTCATAATACCTTATTAATTAGCACCTCAGCTAACTCAACCCACTCAGTTTATAATAGGAGACTCCACAGCTTGGAAAAGCCATATCAACGCCGTGAGTCAGATGGTGAAGCTGAATGGAGGCATAGAGAACGTTCATGGAATGAACGGCTTCTTGAGGCAAATGATCGAAGTGGTGACATCGAAGAGAGACGCGGACATGGCACTAGCCGGATCAAACCGCGACACTATTATTAGATTGTGTACCTTGAAAGGATTCTTCGGTGGATGAATGGCAACGTTCTCATGATATTATCATAGCAACGGTATAGCAAAGATGCGCCTAAACTAACAACACAGGAATCGTTCACCCTCCTGCTTTTACATAGACCGGCACGAAACCGTATACCACCGAATTCAAGCATTTAGTGAGCCTCTTCTACGGGGGTTTCGGATGTTCCTTCATCCTGCTCCGGAATAATCTTCATAGCAGTTCCGTCAGGATCCATCTGCCTGAACATTTCATTCGAGTCAAATGTAGTCTTTAGCCCCGTAACTTGTAGTTTATCATTGAGGTGCGCCACAGTAACGCCTTGGATGTCGATCTTTTGCCCGTTCGCCTTGACCGTGACTTTTTCACCCTTTCTTTAAGTACTAGTTAGCTGACCTTTTCGAGAAAAGTCCGTAGTGGAGATGGTCTTACTTATTCCTGCCAACGTAGTCATTTTTCATCTCACCCCAATGGCGCCACTTGAAGGATACTACTGGTGGTCCGCTATGCACCTCTAGCACTTCCCACGCGAAGCTCGGCATCATCCTCTTGAATGTCTTGTGACTGGCATGAAAATCTGTGTGTTCGGGGTCATAGTAATCGCAAGGTGTGATGATAGCATTGTACGTCCCCACTCGCAGCATGTGGTCCGCCGAGCAAGGCTTCAACTCGTTGACGGCAAATGTAAAGGTTTCGGGATCAATTGTGCGCCAGTCGGACAGGCGGGTCTTGAAGGACGCTTCGATCTCCCAGTTTTTGACAAGGTTCTCCACTAACTCAGGGAGACTACCAGCCGTATGGCTGGATTGTTTTGCTACAGGGCGAACGGGTTGTCAGCTAATTGTCTCACTTGCATTTAGAGAGTAGTAACTAACTTTCCGAGAAGAACTTGCGGGTCTTGCTGTAGTCTGGAGGCTGAGAGTTTCTCCACTCGGCGTTGACATCCGTGAGTACAGCGTTCGGGTTCGTCATGTAGTCAGGGAAGACAGGAGCTTCCGGCCCAGACTCGGTGCTAGCAGTGGCCATTTTACCGGAGATGGACGAGAATGAATATATTCAACAAAATGGAATTTGTCGCCAAATTAAAGTAAGAGAGTAATCTTCTAAGAATAATTACGGGCTCTTGGAGATGAAGAGATCTTATTGTTATACTTATGATCAGCTATCCGACGCGTCAGCGGGTATCACCCGCTTCACACCGAAAGGGCTTGAATCCTGAAAAACAAAAGGACCGACTAGCCCTGCATTAGTAGACTGAATCTTTGTGACACAACATCATAACTAGAAGATAGGTGATACGGACAACTAGCCAGTTACCTAGAAGGAATTACACAGCATATGCCGAATCTAGTTTCCTGCGTCGGTCAAGGCTTCACGGTTCAACTCAATAATAGAGATATATATTTAGACAGTCTTCCCGATTTATTCATCCAATTCCGACTTGACCTCTCGACTCTATCATAGCCCTCATTTATTTTAGGTATAACTACCTAGTATCTTTCTAGATGGCTTATGCTTTGATACTTGGTTGGTCCACCGGTGGAGCTGTTGCTAGTCTGTACGACTTCACCTCCCCAACTTTAGGTCCGATCCGATGCTCCCGACCCCATAAGACGCACCCGCCTCTAGAAATAGAAACATGGCTTCGTAGCTATAGCTTAGATTCTAATTACTTTTCTCAAGTATTATTAAGTCGCTTTTCATTGACCCATACCCTTTGCTCATACTAAGAACATAAGATAGCCAGCACGCAACTAACGTATGTATATGAGAATTTCTTTGCTCATTCTATCCGCAGACTTTAAAATAGAAGAAGATAGTCGGTAGTGACGCTGACAATGAAAGCGTCCTTGAATGCAAGGGGGCTATGCCATGTTTACTCGTGTAATTGTGGCGTATAGGAGAATGCCTATTGGTAATCTTCGACGAAGAATGACCTCGGAGTCAAAAAGGGATGAGAGAATATAGATCCTGTTGTGTAAATATTGAAGTTTGTCTGCCGGTCGTTCCGTTTTAAGCAGCATCGTTATAAATCTCAAACTTCAATTCATTCTCATAAGTGTCTCCCCTAAGTCATCATCTAATGCTACCAGCTTATGCCAAGAAACTACTAAACGGATCATATATTAAGCTAAAAACGGGTTGTGGTCAAATCTGTACGTATGTATGCACATGGGGTTACAGAAACTCTTATCAAATAGCGGCTGCTATTGAGAATCGTCTCTTACTTTTATTTCGTCCATGAACCCCGCGGGACCGCTCCCGCTTTAAGGGGCTAGGCACCGGCTGCCTTGAACAGGAAACACCACAACGGTGTCGTCGGCAACTAGTTACATTACTACCACACCACTTAGTCAACACTAATGAAATAATAGTTGTAAATTCTTATACCCCAAAAAATGCATTTCCAGCTCCCTTCATCATACAGCTTTTTGCTAGTTTAAAGCGGCTCGCAATCGATGAGTATATAAACTTACCACGGTTCGTTTCAGGAACTCTAAGACAAGATCATCCTTCCATTAGAGAATGCTCTTGCCCCCAAAGCTTTATATTTCCTCAATTCTTTGAGTTTAGTAGTTACCGTGGTCTTACTGGAACCAACCGGTAATAATGACATATTGCCCCAGCTGCGGCGCTCGCCGTCGTCTCAAGACCCAGGCCCTAGAACAAGAGACCACCGACCTTTGTCAAAATTGCCGAACAACAACTTCCAGTGTTTCTTCTGCAGTTAACTACTATAAGCATTGCGGGGACCACAGTCACTCGAACAATTGGTGTTCTACTTATCAACGATGGTATAACCCGACGTATGCGGATCGTAAGTGCAACCTCCTATTAAGCCTAGTAGGATTGATGTCGTCTAATTTACCATTCAGTTTTTGGGTCTGGGGGCTAGCGTAAACGGGTTCCATCTCGAGAGCATCACATTTCAAGCTCCACCGACGAGATACGGCTGGAAGGACTAATGTTCAAGATCACGAGGTTAAACCTGAATTCTACGTAAAACTTACATTCTTAGGAGTTATCTACATATTGAAAAGATGACACACCGGTAAGATTGAATTTTTAGTATTGAAATAAAAGGGGGTTTGATTCGTTTTCCGAACTACCGAACATCATATACCGAAAAGCATTCTCTCAGATTATTCTAAAAATTCGTTTCTTATCTTATCCTTCTTCAACTATTGTAAATTAGCACTTGGCGATACATTATTCCTACGACAGCGTAAACTTTGCCTTTTAAACAATACACATACGTACGAGAATTTGTATTGCGTGCTTTATGAGACACTGTCGTATATGAGTTCTTAGCACTGCAATTCATAGGTTTATAAACGCATTTTAAGAGTATACAGTTCGCATTTCTATTGGTGATTAAGGATCCGATTGGTGGTAGGAAGGCCTCGTGTTCTGCGCGGGTTGAAAAGTGTAAAATCGTGCATAGTACGATATGGGATTCAAAAAGGAGGGTGGATGGCCATATATATATGAAGCCTTAGATATGAAAATACGAGCCTGCCTCTTTATAAAGTGCTTTCACTTTAAGCGATATCGCGGTGCAATATTCATTATCATATATGCATTAAGCTATGATACCTAGTAGAGTCGATTCTTTCTCTTAATATTCCTTTAATAGGAGGTTATCGCTTATATACACGCATACAAGTACATATATGTTTGTACTTAATTGAATTCATACAGAATGATTCACTCCCATCGGACATTATGAGGTAATTGGTCATTGTAACGTTGAATATGACTCGTGTTGACATCGTGGTAGTATATCTAGGGGTAATTCCTACTTATCCACTCGACATAACCCGGTGGTGCGAAGTCATTTGTGACTATAAAGAGGCTCGGCCCATTACCAGGGTATCCGCGCGTACATGTGTATTATAATTGTCATTTTGAGAGCCTCAAGATTCTCCTGCCTGTAATTCTGCCTACAGTACCAAGGAAAACTTCAGCTCATTCCCAATTGGGCCAGCCCGTCAAATTTTCACGACAGGCATCTATGCTGGTACCCAATCGGGCAAGGCCAACAAATGCTTAACTTGACACCCATGCTCATCCATAATGATCCATTTCGCCGAGTTATTCCACTTCTTCATGCGTTGAGTTCGGTTTCGGTTCGAATTTCTTGGTCTAGACCCATGTCTGCCTGTTCAAGTGCTTACAATGTTACATAATAATACCTAGTAACTAGTCACCCGTTTTGCTGTGCCTCTTCTCCTACATAGCGAGATTGAAAATAGGATTGTGAAGATTCAGGGGTAGGTAGAAAATAAATACTGCTGTTCTCCCTCCTCTTCGTCATCATGTTTGCGTGGTCTCACGAGGCACTCACTCAATCATTCATTCGTTGAACTTGCCCTCCGTTCTCGTTTTAGCTTAGAATACTCCAAGCTCACAATGTTGGCCAAACTTACCCTCGTTTCTCTTCTCGCCGCGGTGCCGTTGGCCTCCGCAACTCCAAATGTGACGGCTAAGCTCTTGCCGTCCGATGATTGCTCATCGTACCCTGGCTACGACGCAGCTACCAACACGGCTGGCCCCTGGCTCATTCAAGTAGTTGATAGCGACAACGCTGCCATTGAAGGTTTCAGCGACACAAACGCCTACGCGATTTCCTTCGATCCCCGTGTTGATCACAAGCCATCCATGCGATGGGGCTACGTAAGTAACTGCCAAAGATTAGTTTCTACGTAAGGCTAATATCTCACAAAGATGACTTTTCCCACGCGAAACGACATCGCCAAGACGCGGTTGCAGTGTGCGGGAGGTGCTCTCCAAGCATGGGTACCTACTGACTTGACGGATGCCGGGGCTCCCACCAATGTCCAGTGGGCCTCGTTGGCATTTCCAGTGGACGAGCCGTGGGATGCACCTCTGATGTGGAAGTTCAATGGCCAGCCGCCCCAGATCTTCGAGCACTATATCGATGGCGAGAAGCAAGATGGTGTGTTCCTAGGTGCCTATAATGGCAGCACCACTTGGGGTCTCAAATACAACCCTGCGAACGTCGGTTCCTACAACTCAGACTTCTACTACGCACGAATTTTGGGACCGAACAGCGCGGACCCCTCGACTGGTGCGCCATTGAACGCAAACGAGACCACAGCATTCATCAGGATATTGGCTTAGATGATTTAGGTTTTGCTAGAAGGGGATATGACTAGCCGGCATAGTAATATGAGCGTACTTTCCAAGGAGGAAGATATAGCCTTGAGGCACCCGCTACGAAACCCTAGCTTGAACTAAATCGTCCCTATATTGTTATACTTATATACACGAGTTCAAGAGCAATATCGAGTCAAGATTGAGGAAGGGGGTGGTTCATGAGATACTAGCATAGCTTACCTAGTAACTATTGAATATGCCCATGTTCGCCTCACCTTTCCCTAATGCATAAAACCCTGTAAATATTGTTTACGATATCACGCCACAAATTTCTTCATGTAGAGTTCTTGTTACGTAGAAATGCTCTCAGTTGGGGGTTTCGGTGTCCTGCTGGCTGTAGGGCTGGATCCAGTATTATGGATTAAGGGATGTAATGGAGAATACGACCAGTCACTAGGATATTGTTACAAGGTTCCCAGTTATATTGATATTCGTTATTACTTGGCGACCTGACTCCTAACAACGATATTGCCTGACCATCCAGGTTAGCAAACAACTTGTCACGATGAGAGAATCCTATTGTATTCAATGATGATAATAGAGAGATATAGGCACGTGTGCAACACAGACGGTGAAAACTACCCCTGCCCCTTTTTCTCAAGACGTGCTGTTTGCGAAGACTAGCCCACGTGTTATATACGAACGAAACATTGAAGATTACGTTATAACCATGTGATTATTTGAATCTATTACTATGCTCTTTGTTTGAGCGTATGCATTTAGTCATTCGTCGGTTATATAAGGGGGATGGCCATAATTAAAGTAGCAAACTTTTGATCCCACTGCCCTGTCTATGTTATTGCAGAGTGTTATCGACCTGGACTCGTCTATAAGGATACCACTGTGATTATTCACTACTGATAATTCACTGCTTCTGATTGCTCACCGGGCATAATCACGAGCTGACTAGCCTAAATGAGTACACACCACACCCATTACGTTTCCTATATAAACCAGCCTACCACACCACCTCTGAGCTGAATCAACTGCAACAACCATTGATATCTCAACTGGAGCTACTGCACATCATTATGCGCTACTTGCAGGCAATTCTCGCCTTCATTGGCCTCTTGGCCTTTGCCGAGGCTGCAAAACATCAACTGATCGTCGGTACTTTCACTACCCATTTCCTCTACACCGTTGAGTACGATGACGTGGCTGAGACACTCGAGCTTGTCAAGAAGACCCCTACCGACGCTGCTAGCTCCTGGATTGCACTGAGCGTAAGTATATAGCATAAGTCCCCAATAGTAGCAAGCAGCTATGATATCTATTGATATATCGGAAACTAACTTTTTATAATTAGCATGACAAGAAGAATCTCTACGGTACCGACTGGACTGCGGAGAAATCCTCTTTCGTCAGCTACAGTCTCAATGATGCCACTGATATCCAGGCACAGGCCCGAATCTTCGGGGAGGGAGACTGCCTTGGTCTTCGAAGCATCTTCGTTGCCGCTAACCCTATGCCGCCGTACACGTACGTATTATTTATTATCTAGAGATTCATTCTACCTCTATTTAACCCGGGAATCCCCACCCCTCTCTGTCAAATCTACCCTCGCTGAATCTTTTGTTGAAATAAATAACTGACAGTTTCTTTTCATAGGGTCTACGGAAATTACTATTACGACAACGCGAAGTGTGGTACCGTCATGTCGGTTCACGACAATGGCACTCTCAAGTCCGTTATTCAAAGCTACCAGTACGCCGATGGCTCGGCCATCCACGGGACTGCGTTTAGCCCCGATGCCAAGATCTTCTATTCGGCCGATACCACGAACAACTCTCTCTGGATGCACAAGGTCAACGACGACGGAACGCTCACCTACATCTCGCAGGAAAACTGGCCTGCTGCGAAGGCTGATCCGCGCCATGTAGTTGTTCATCCTAACGGTGGTTACGTCTACGTTGTTATGGAGGGCAGCAGTAAGGTTGTGTCAGCTCTATCTATGAACAACGAGCTGTACCCCACGCAGCAGGCATTCTCCTTGATCCGGTCCAGCGACAAGGCGGAGGACTTCTGGTCTGACGAGGTCGCGCTGTCGGCTAGCAACAAGTACCTGTGGGCGAGCAATCGTGCCCACGACATCAACCGCAAGGGTTACATCTCGGTAATTAACATTGAACCGGACGGTAAGCTTAGTGGGCAGGATTTCCTTACCGAGACGACTTCCAGCGGTGGCTTCGCCAATGCTGTCTCCCCGAGTCCTTTCGATGACCACATTGCGGCGATCACGGATAACTCGACAGGCTTCATCGAGGTGTGGAAGATGAGTGTGGACAAGACTCGGGTGAGCGCTATTGCTCATCTGGATATCAATGATGGAGGTGGCTGCTGCGCCAATGCCGTCTGGTATAACTAGTCGGCCTTTTCACCTTCACTACCACTTTCTTCTATGTGCTGTTAAGCACATTTGATGTTACTCCGTAGTTCATGAGATTGATACCTCGGAATGAATACATCTGAACATTGAGAAATAAGGCATGATGACCAATGATTGTGAAATGAGAGGAGGTTCTTTATTGTGAAGGAAGCGGGTGGGGGTTCAATACGACTGTCCCATCGGCAACCCTAGTGTGAAGCCCTATATTTGATGTGTGTGTCGGGCTGAACTATTCATGTAGAATCTTAAAAAAAAATCCTATCGATGGTTGCGGGATGTTAGAGTTTTCCAAGTGACCGTCCCTCATGTAGCGCGTCTCATACCTAGTACCTACCAGAGCCAACTGGTCTAGCATCAGAAGGTCGGTGGTAAACTCGTCTAATTAGTTATCCGAAAATATCATAGATAGATTGGGCAATATTTCATCCTTGTTGCCGTGAGCGTTGGGTAGACAACCAAGTGACTTTTAATTCTTCCACATCTGTGAGGTAAGCTTTCGCTTTGGATACATGAGGGCTCTTCCGCCTGTCCTTAACGATATATGCTGCTACAGAGATATGAACGGCCCTTTTGAATCGTCTTGGCTGTTGGGGAGCTGGCCCATATGAGTTCCTAATGCTTCATATGTTAGCCCGGAAGGCGAGGATGATATTAGCTTCTTGAGCCACCGAATATTTCATTTGAGGAACAAGTAGAATGCCTAGGTACCAGGGGTTGACCCGCTGCCCTACGCATCCAACAATACGCGACTGACTACACGCGCCGACGTAGGTAGTTTAATGGCATGCTCGGGTTGAAGCCCTACTCTTTCACAAGATAGGGTGGACGATTGAAATATTCACGATGTAAAGGGGGATCACGTGCCGTATAATCCTCCGTACATCGATAAGGCCTTAGGAAAAGGTAACAGTGAGTTACCAATGGCGCTAGAAGGAATCGAACCTAAACTCATTAATAACTTCTGGTGCCTTGACTGACTGGGTTGGTGGCGGGCATCGTGCTAGAAGCGGTCTATCCAGCTTCCAGACTCCTCCTGAGGATACATCTGGCTTGGATTTGGAACATCACTTGTCACCTGACTTGTCCCTAGAGTCTACATTGCCACTGTGAAACTTAAAACGGTTTCCGGTAGTGATACACGGTGCCCATCTGAGTATTAAATGCTGAAACTATATCCCACGACCATAGAAGAAAACAGACGGATATGATACGTTGATAAAGAAGGTTATGTGGTATATCTTGAGATATAATAGGATGTGGGCAGGATACACTCGAATATATCTATGGTAGAATCGAAGTAAAGTGGGAAAAAGGAAAATGAAAGTGTGGTGTTGGAATATGTACGGCACCTGGGTTGAGGGTCTAGGGGTTTTCGGGTGGGAAATAAGATGTTGTGTTTCGTAGGTCGAAAGAATAGTCCTAGGCTTTAGGAAACTTAAAAAGGCTCCTCCTTAATTCTTACATAGATGAAGTTAAATAGAGCAAGACTAGAATGGTCATGCTCATAATGCCTATCATATCATTGAGTGTTAATTACATGTATGAAAATAGGGGCATAAGAAGAAATACTATGTACTTCGTACTACATTCATTCTATTACCCTACGTCAGCTTAGCTAAACATAGCCCCACTGTCTTAGCGCGGGGCAGTTCCAAGCCGGGGGAGCTCAAGTGCTGTGGTTCCCCCATTGCAATTTGTAACAGTTCATCTATTTAGTCGTTGGCATTTCTTCTCATTCGGGATTTATCAAATTGGTGTCTGTCGCGTGCGCAACGAGCATTTCCAAGATGTCGGCCACGGCTGCGACGTCGGACACTCCGGCCGACCCGCAAAAGATCTCGGTGCTCTTCGTCTGCTTGGGTAATATCTGCCGATCTACTATGGCGGAAGGTGTCTTCCGATCGATCGTGAAAGACAAGTCGTCGCCGTACTACAACCTCATCGGCAAGGTCGATTCTTGTGGCACAGGTATGAGATAGAGTTCCTGCAGCATAATTCTACATATTAAAAGAGAACCTGCTGATCGTATTGCGAATTGACAGGAGGATACCACATCGGCGACGAACCTGATTCCCGAACAATGTCAACTCTCGAAGATAATGGCATAACGAATTATGTGCACTCCGCACGCAGGGTTAGTTCGAACAGAATATGGCTTGGCTAGTTATAGGCAATACTAATATATGGACCCCTTCCTATAGCTCCGCGACAGCGATTTTCGAGAATTCGACTACATCTTCGCCATGGACAACGGGAACCTGGCAGATCTTGGACGATGGAAGAGTAGAAGTAAGAATTCTTCTTCATCCAAAGCACAAGTGATGCTCTTCGGCGAGTTTTCCGGCACGGGCAATAAAGAAGTAGTCCAGGATCCCTATTATGTTGGTCGCGACGCTTTCGAAAAGGCCTTCGAGCAGTGCAAGAGATTTTCGACCAACTTTCTCCAACAAACGTTTCCTGATGTTACCAAGGCCGCATAGACAGTGATGATACCCAGCTATATTCAGCTACATAGAATAGATCCGCCTGCGATAGACGAGGAGAGCATGAATTTAAGTTTTGAGCAATCGGGTGGATTTATCAGACAGCATCCTTTTGTTGTCTTCCAAACCTATGCACGAGCGACGCCGGCTGTCCGATACACAGCATCTAACGTTAGTAGAATCATCAAGATTAGACTCCCGTCCAATGACAGCAACGTTACAAGTGTGCCGGGGACTATAATTTCCTATCATGCCATATAGCTTAGCAGTGGTATATTTTTATCTGACGAGCTAATGAAAGCTCCAACCCGCAGAATGCTTGTCGAGCTGTGTATGTCGGAAGAAACGGCATCCTATTGGTGAGTAAAGGAGTACTTGAGATATTTTGGGGGCCAAGTAGCTCTTCTCAGCCTCAGCTCAGCCCCCTAAGGATAGGTCTTGGTAGCGGATCCAGCGTTAGCCTATGCAATGTTCATGCATTCTAAGGTTACCGTCGGCGGGTTCTTCCTTCAAGGTTCCGCAGTCACAGTTATCAGTTATCACATGTTTCCGGGACAGCCTTATGCCTTTACGCCTCTGATTGAATCAACTATACTTCCAAGGTTCTCTCAATGCTTCCCTGATCTCTACTTTACATCGCATATACAAGTGAGTTCTCTATGCGCATCTTACGAGCGGTTATGAGTGATTATTCTCGATATTCCTAGTAAAATATTGACATTGATAATTGCAACTGAAATTACTGTCGTTGCGCAGCCCAATCAATGGCATCAATAGCATGCAGTCAGCGCTTACAGGGCGATCTTGGAACCGGAAACAGTGGGTCAGGTCTCGAAAATGGGCCAACGACAGTCGTTATCGCCGTATCGCCTTATGTCTGGTTAGGTTTGCGGGGAACACGGCGACATATGGGCAGGCATTGCCCATGGGCCATGGCACAACCGATGCGCGCGCAGCCTCGACTGGGTTAAGTTCTCCTTGCTGGCGAGGTACCTAGTAGCTTGTACAAGGGGTGACCCCTCGCAACCCACCCAGTGCCCCTCCAATCCTCTACCTGTCTGGTCTACCTGTCTGTACTCTGCCAGATTTCCCCTCCTTTCGCCTTCCTCACCTTTCAGTATTCTTCGAGCCGACTTCCTGTTTTGAGTTACACAGCGCATAGCCGACCGACGACAGCCCAGCAGCAGGTGCCTTTTTTGTGTTATTTTTATTTTTATCATTGTTTTTGACTTTGGGGTCGAATTCTTCCCCTGTCATCATCGCATCACCATCACCATCACTTTCACTGTTACCCGTCAAGGCTTATAGACATCATCATATATCATTGTCGCTATTCCATCTTGGGAACTCTTGTCTTGCTATTCGCATAACCATTACTACCATACCCCCCTTGGAGCTACATCCCGTTGCTCGTTAGTTTTGATTAGTAGCACAGTTTGTCCAGGTACCTTGTCAAGTCGTCTTTTTTAAATAACATCAAACATCCATAAGCTTACTCTCGGTTCCCTGTCGCCTCGTTTGTCTCTCGTCAGCTTCACTATAATTTTTCATCATATAACTCAGCTGTTGACGTCCTTCTTTGACATAGACCATATATCCTTCGGTTCTTTGGTTATTGAACTTCGCCTTCAAAGCCCGATCCCCAATTGACTTTCCGTCCTTTGTTTGTTGCTAGACATACAAACTTGGACTAAGTGACCCGAGTCGTAACCGATCCCGACTAGTCGAGCCCGGTTCGAGGCGCAAATCTGCAAGCTATTCCCTATAATAAGCAGCGATCCCTACGCTCGGACTGCAAAATGGGCGACCTACAGGGACGCAAGGTCTTCAAGGTTTTTAACCAAGATTTCATCGTTGATGAGCGATACACCGTTACCAAGGAGCTTGGCCAGGGAGCCTACGGTATCGTCTGGTGGGTGTCTGGGTTTAACATGTTTGGTGATTCGCAGATGGGCCAAGTTGTTGCTGACTTCGATTTCCTACAAATAGCGCTGCCGTGAACAACCAGACGAACGAGGGCGTCGCCGTCAAGAAAGTCACCAATGTCTTTAGCAAAAAGATCTTGGCGAAGCGCGCCTTGCGCGAGATCAAGCTTCTACAGCACTTCCGAGGCCACCGCAACGTAAGACACTACCCCCACCTTGCAGCGAAATCTGTATCTTCGGATCCGCGATGATTGGTAGGACATGGGAAACTGATTTCGTTGGAACACATAGATCACATGTCTGTTCGATATGGACATTCCTCGACCAGACAACTTCAACGAGACGTACATATATGAAGGTATGAGAAATAGCTGCGATCTAGTAGTGGACGATGCGCTGACCGATTTGCTATAGAGTTGATGGAGTGCGACTTGGCCGCCATCATCCGTTCAGGCCAACCCCTCACCGACGCCCACTTCCAATCTTTTATCTACCAAATCCTCTGCGGTTTGAAGTACATCCACTCGGCGAACGTCCTACACCGTGATTTGAAGCCGGGCAATTTGCTGGTCAATGCGGATTGTGAGCTGAAGATTTGCGATTTCGGTCTAGCCCGTGGCTTCTCCGTCGACCCTGAGGAGAACGCAGGCTATATGACCGAATATGTCGCTACACGATGGTATCGTGCGCCCGAAATCATGCTGAGCTTCCAAAGCTATACCAAAGCTAGTGCGTCAAGACTATCCTTCTTTTATGATCGCTCCTGGGAAAACTAACAAGTTATAGTTGATGTTTGGTCTGTGGGATGTATTCTTGCTGAATTGCTCGGCGGACGACCATTCTTTAAGGGACGCGACTATGTCGACCAGCTCAACCAGATTCTTCACATTCTCGGAACCCCTAATGAGGAAACTCTTTCCCGAATTGGTTCTTCGCGAGCCCAGGAATACGTTCGAAACCTACCGTACATGGCTAAGAAGCCTTTCCCTACGCTATTCCCCAACGCCAACCCCGACGCGCTGGACCTCCTTGACCGTATGCTAGCATTCGACCCTTCTTCGCGTATCAGTGTAGAGCAGGCGCTAGAGCACCCGTACTTGCATATCTGGCACGACGCTTCAGACGAGCCCGACTGCCCGACTACGTTTAACTTCGACTTCGAGGTTGTCGATGACGTCGGTCAAATGCGTGAGATGATTAAGGACGAGGTGTTCCGCTTCCGACAACTAGTCCGGACGGTACCCGGAAGTGTGGGCCAGACGGGCGGACCGCAAGCACCGGCAAGCCAAGTTCCCATCCCCAGTGGCGCAAACGGCCAATGGAAGGCCGAGGAACCCCGACCACAGGAGTATATGGACCAGATGGGACTAGAGGGAGAATTGCAGGGTGGCCTAGATGCTGGGAGGAGATAGAAACTCTACCTCCAGCACGCCCGGGCGACAACCGCAGCCATGGAGATGACGGAAGCGTGGAGGAAGGATTGCGGTTGCCCAATACAGCAGCACGGTTATTACTACGACGGAAAAACTGGAAGACAAGAAGAACCTCTGTGGTGGTGTTAGATCTGGCCTCTGGAAGCGCGTTCGGATGTGTACCTATCCGGTAATGATCTATTTTTGGAACGGCCAAGGAGAGTAGATTGGGCGACGCGCCCGGTAGGTAGGCGAGATGACGAGGTACGCCTGGGCGAATGAGAGACTTCGATGGCGAAAGGGAAGCGAAGGGGTTCTACTTATTCTTCCAGCCAACGAAGAAGGCTTCAAAAAATTATTAATTCGCAAGTCATGGGTTATGATGAATATCGCAAATAAGAAAAAAGCAAGATCTCCACGGCATCCAATTAATGAGTACCCAGGATACCACTTCTTAAGACTTATGCTATGGACTTGAATCGTGTGAATGAATACTTCGAGTGGTGATGCATTTGGATATAATTACACCGCGCGCCCGTCCACCGGGTGTTTCTTCGCCTAAAGTCTCGTGAGTTTATTTCCTCATGCTGCCGCTCTCAGCCGGCGTGGTTTCCCGTTTCAAGAATATGACTGTCATTATGAGGGTCTGGATAACTCGGCACGCGAAGCCCATGGAGTTGTGGTCTTGCTGATTTGGAGATGATGAGTCAGTCGGCCTCAATTACTGGCCTTTAGCCGCCTTGTTTCCCATGTACATGGTTGTGCATGTAATTAAGCATCAGATGTACTGGGGTCTCGGTGTGGTGTATGGGTATGTGTATCTGGCGCCAGGTGAGAGTACACGATATTTGAGATGATTGTGATGTCCTTTAAGGGAAGAATGATTCCAAACGATTCCGAGTAAGCGAACAGAAGCTAACACATCGTCTTCACTGGAACCCATGCAAGAAAAGCAGTATTGATGTGAATATCATCCAATTTTCTAAAAGATCGCTCCTCGTATATACATACATTCGCTTTCCGCACCAAGATTTAGGTGTCGTAAGAATGAAGAAGAAAAGGGAAAAGGGGGGTATATCCTGCCTTGCTTTCTACACGTTACGACGTTTCGTAGATCGTAGCATCAACATCAACATTGAAGCTAGTAGCCATCCGTCGTAACCACCAAGAGACCCAACGAAGCGTAAGTAAAGTCTAGTAACAAAAGGGCGACTAAAAGCTGCCCAGAGAACGTATGTACCATCCTGTCACCCAGGCACCGTAACCAATATCCATACCCCGGATAGATATTCCCCTACCACCCTAAGTACCCAGTCAGGTATGTATGAAGCAATAACCATCCGAAACGCCCTGTCAAAATCGCCGCCCGAGCCCTATTCTTTTTTCTCTGGACAAGCACGTCCATACGCGACTGCACCCAGTTGATCAAGTCACGTATCCCAATGATGAGCCTTCCTATTACGCGTAGATCCAATATTGTGCCGCATACGGGATACTCTGGCTCGTCCCCGCGTCGGTGCAAGGCTCCGGGTTTCCACCGGCGGTGAGCACACGGTACACGAGACTAACACCAGTGCTCGTGCCCTTGTCGCTCAATCGCAGCCAGTCGACGGCTCCCGTCACGGGGTCCACGCCCTTGTCCGCGTCGCTGGGAGCGGTGACACCAGCATCCTTCTTCCCCTTGAAGAGCTCGCCGTCATTCGCACCAGACAAGTCAAACGTAGGCGTGTTGGCGCTGTCGAAGAAGTGGTGGCCTAGGAACTTCATCGGCACGGGGATCCCATCCACGCTCAGATCAGCCGGGGCCGGGAACGGGGACGCGATGTCCGCGCCCACGCCTGAGGCAGCGAGGTTCAGAGGTAGGGGCGTGGTGCGCAGGACCTTGCTTGTGAGGCCGGTGAAGTCGGCCTGAGAAAGGGCAGCGGGCGATGATCCGGGGTACAGGGCCGTGATGTCCCAGACTACGGCCAGCGCACCGAAGGACGAGGCGTTGGCGCCCGCGGCACTGCAGGTGTAGTTCTGGATGCCGTGGCCCACGAGGATGTGCTTTAGTGTTGCGGTATCCGGGCCTGCGAGTTGGGTACCAGCTATGGTTGTGTTAGTCTTTGGTTCTGAAGTTTTCACATATACAGGTAAATAGGTATAGGAAAAAGTAGGGACTTACAACCAGTCGTAGGCAAAACGGGAACGGTGACCGCTGGGGGAGGGGCCGGATTAGTAGGGGTCGGGACCGTATCGTTGCTACTGCACCTACGACGAACTGGAGAGGCGGAGGTGAGAGCCAGAGCTGAGAACAAGGCAAATAAGCTCTTGGGCTGCATTTTGACGGTTCGTTCTTTGGTTCTTGAACGAGTGGAAAGGATTACTTGGAATTGACACCGAAAGGCCCCCAAGAGGATATTATAAGATAGCTAGATAGCTGAGCGGGACGGGACGAAAAGAGCCACTGGACGGATACGTCTGCAATTACAAGGGTGGCGCAGGCGGTAGCTGAAGACAGTGTATTGTTTCTTAGCTGGCCGAGGCCGAGACCGTGTGTGTCGTGTGGGTGGTGGGTGAGTGGCTGGCCGGCGCTTAGAACAGAAATAGCAGCAGTGGGTTTGTATGTACTTGTATGCGCGTACGGTAGTATTTCCCAGGTCTGCTGCAGAAATGCAAGATGAGAGCGAGTGAGTGAAAGGGCTTCCTGAGCCGAGATTTGACAAGGTCGATAGACGAAATTGGCAGCTTGTAAGAATACGAGCGAAAATGTGATAGAAAATGCTAAGAATGCGGAAAGCGTATGCAAGTATACGTAGGAAACGGGAGGAAAAGAGATAGAGATGAAAGCGATGGTGTTGATATCGTGAGCTTGGCTCGGGGGCCGACTTGAGTTTATATCCAACTTACACTCACTCCTACTTTGAGAACTCATCGACCTCTACCTCTTGTATACTAGTAGATCTGCCTAGTTGAAATGGAGGTCGAGAACGAGGGTTGTATGTACCTCGTCTATTACTGCCATGCAGGCAGTAATATCCCAGCTCTAGCCTGCAGGTATCTCAAGGCATGGTCAAGGGTAGCAACCTGAGGTACTTTGACCCTTGACATGATGACAAACACCAGAAAGGCGTTTATGGTGTCCACGCCAGCAACGGCGTGGCAGCCGACGGGAGAGTAGGTTCCTAGACCAGCAGCGACGGGTGGCTTTCTGGTACAGAAATGTCGACCACTGCTTGGGCTTCTGGGTCTCTGGGGCTGACCCGACCAGGGCTTCCAACTATGGGGACCAATCCACCATGAAGCCGGGGTGTACTGAGAGCTAGGACCCTCTGACCCTGCAGCTCGGGGCCGTCGGGGTGAATGAGAAGCTTGCTTTTCTGCTTCTCGACCTACATCCTACAGCACCGGAAGCAACAGTGACAGTACGAGGATCTAAACTGCATCTCTGACCCGGGAGACTGTCCGCTTCGGTAAGGTAGTACAGATTACTGCATATATTTATGTAGGCGTCATCCTCTATTTCGCCGCCAGGTGGTTTGCTCTGCAGCTTGCATAGCAGCATCGAGTACTTCAGTCAGCAGGAGAGCTGCGCGAAGCTATTCACGCAAGTCTAGAAGAGATAATGACTTCTCTAGCTTCACTTGACTAGGAGCTCTAATAGAGGGGGAGGGGCTAGCAATGGCTTCCCCCTAGGATGGACGAGCTAAACCGGCGTTGAATCCTCCTGTTGTTAGCTCCAGGTTCTTTGACGCGACTAAGACCGCGAGCAGGTCTGAGCTCAGAGTAAAAATTGGGGTCCGGAATCTGGGTGAGTCGACAAGGTATTCAAAGATCCATAGTAACGCGAAATGACGGCTGTCATACGTACTATGTATTTCCTACATATCTCATAGCAATATCACTTGACTGTTGCACATGGAGAGATAAACAAGGAAAAGCGCAAAGCTGAATGGCTTAGGAAAGAAAGCCAAAGCAATTGGAGAAGAAGCGTGTCTTGTTCATGTTGGCTGCCGTCAAATTAATTGAGCACCAGCACCTTTCCGACAAGGGGCGCGGCTATCTAAAGGACCTCTATTAAGCCAACCGCTGCTGCTGTGATTTGCTCAGTGGCCGATATTCATACCTGACATATCATTTACAGTAGCGAGCCGCAGGGGGGTTGGATGAGAATTCATTTCCACAAGACCTCTGACTGGCTGGATAGGCGACCTCCCGCTGCTTTGCTACCCACCTTTAGAGCGACCCCCAGTCATATTGACCGGGAAGAGAGGTCAGTGTGTCTTGGATTGACAGGGCTTGGCTGAGTGGAGTAGGGACAAAAAGTCCGCGTCGAACAAGTCGATGAGATTCCTTGGAATTCCCAGATCTAGTAGTATACGGATCTAAAGTTCAAACGGAGAATACTTAATTATTCTATCAGACGAAAAAATACGCTTTGCTTTTTTGATAGTCTATGTAACAAAATTGGCAGGGTCTAATGTGAGCAGGAGGCGTTCTATCGGTAATCCTTCCGAATTGCTTAAACATCCTGCTGAACCTGAAAACTTGGGATATCTGCTGTATCCCCCGAGGACCTGTGCGACTACGATATGTGCCATCCAGTCTCATCCAGTCTCGGTCCTTTAGCCTGTATTTCATCATTTCCTTACTATAGATCGTATTCGGTACTACCAACCGCATAAATTAGCGTCTCGAATACCGTTGGTATGGTGTATACCTACCTGCCTACCTACCTGCCTACCTACCTACCTACCTACACGACTGTGTCACTTTCCTTGTCTAGTAAAACCACTTGTCGGCTACATTTGAGACCAACCTATAGGTTTAAAACGATTCCTCCGTATTATAAGATTTGTTACCCATGGCTAGAGAACCATATATCTTTACTTATATGAAAAATTCCACGCGAAAGAATTCATTCTAAGACCTCGCATTAGGCAGGATATTGCCATAATTTCAACCACAATGCCCTTAAACTAATGCTAAAGAAGTGACGAAAATGAAAGCACCACCAATATTGCGTACCCAAAGTAATGGGCTCTAATATCACAAGTATGAAGAGACTTGGAATAATAATAATTATCGATGTCTCTAAGACGATAGCTATCTGCCGAAGTCAGTGTCGCATTGAATGAGTTTGTGCCACATGCGCCCTGACAACACTGTTAATCCTGATGCTGCTGTGCCCCTTCAACGCATGGTACCAAACTGTGAGTTCAGGCATCGTCCGGCGGTCACTACTAATCCTCCGGAGTGAAGAGCCGGAGTAGAGCACGTGGCTACCATATAGCCGGGACCTGCTCCAAGTCCGAATTCCTCCTGAACTGATTTCCTAGTGAAACAACTGCACTTGACCCTGCTGAAACATACCGTAGGAGCCGCAGACAGAGAAGAATGGTATCTCGGAAAGGCAAACCGAAATGATATATGCGTCGTGGCATTCTAGAAGTAATAGTACTTCTATCAAGTCTTGAATTGCTCACTTAGATAGTACAACTTAGATAATGCAATGTAGAAATCCTTATTGAACGGCGAATATTCGTATAGTCCGCCGGTGTACATTCGAGGTCTAAACAACCCATTTCAAGTAAACGTTCACTATATTCTCATTCAGGGACATCGGACGCGATTTCGCCCCTGTCCACCCCCTTCCTACATTCTGCGTCCGTGGCATAATGCCATCTATTTCTGTCAACTTAAGAGTATGACTATGACATTATTCCGATCTGTGCAGCAACAGGTCCATTCTCGGTTCTCAGTTTTCATCTATATTAGACCCTGCAACAATCATTCAAAAAAGCTTAGCACATCTGCAAAGATGGGTGTTAAGGTCTAGATACTGTTGTTTCGCGAAGCGAAACAAGTTTAAGGGCGGACCGCCAGCGGTCCGCTGGCGTGTTTATATAAGGGTTAATTATATAACTTAAAAGGTTACGTAATAACCGTGATAATATACCCTCTTTTTATAATAATTATCCATAATTATTTTAATAAAATCATTTTAATATATAAAAAAAAGATATTATAAAAAAAGTATTTTTTAAATATTTTAATGATATTTTATATTTTTACCGGTAAAACGTTAATAATATGCCATCATTACACCTTATTTTTTTTAACACTTTTAACTGTGGGTGTGGTTTTTTTAAGATTTAAATAACTTTAATTAATTAATAAAATTATTATTATTTTATTAATGTTTTAATAATATAATATATCTTATTATTTTTTAATTATTATATTATTATATTTATTTATTTTTTTTAATACTTTTATTATTAAATGTAATTTTAATTATATATAATTTTTTAATAATTTAATATATATTAATTATAAATTTTATTTTTAATAATTTTAATTTTAAAATTATATAATTTATATAATATTATTAATATGTTTTATTAAGTTAAAAAATAATTTATTTTAATTAAATAATAAGTTTTTTATATAATTTATTTTTAAAATTTATTTATAAATTATAAGCTTAAAAATAATTAAATATTTAATTTTAATTATATTTTTAATAAAATTTTTATAAGTTAATATAACATTTATATATATAAAAATAAAACTTATATTTTTATAAATATTACATTAATATATTATTAATAATAATTTAATAGTTAATTTATTATTTTTTTAATATTATTTAAGTATTAAAAATAATAATGTTATTATAATAGTTTTTATTTATTTTATTATATTTATTTTTTTTTTAATTTTAAAATTAAAACCGATGGTTTTAATAATAATATAAATTTAAATAAAAAGTATAATAATTATATTTACTTATTAAAATTATATTAAAATATTATTAAAATGATTTTAAACTTTTTTATTAATTAAAAAAAAATAAAATTAATTTATCGAAAAGCTTTTAATATTTTTAATTTAAAAAAAATAATAATATTATATAAGTAAGTTATTTTTAAAAATTAAATAAAATATCATTATTTTTATTTATTAATTTAATACTTTTATAACTTTTATTTTAACATAAGTTTTATTTTATATTTTTTTTTATTATATTATTAATATAATATAAATATTTTTTAATTATAATAATTAAAATAAAATTATAATATATCATTTTTTATTCGATAATATAAGTTATTATAATTAATAAATATTAAAAAATACTTTTTAAATTTAATTAAAATAAGTTTTAAAAACGTATTTAAATTTTTAAAAGATTTTTATTATAATAATAAATTATTTTTTATTATTTAATAATAAATCATAAGTGTAATAATAATATTACGATGGTGGTTAAATTTTTTTTTATTTTATTTTTATTAAATTAATTAAACGGTTTAAGTTTTATTTTCTATTATTTATAAAATATTAATATTATATTATCATAACTTTATAAATTCTTTATTAATTTTTAAGTTAATTTATATGATAACAATTATTTAATTTTATATTATAAAATACTTTTAACGATTTTTAAATTAATTATTTTTTTAAATAACCATTTCTTTTATTTTTTATTTATAATAATTAAACTTTTTATTTACTTATTATATTCCCGGTTTATATCATTTTACTTACATAACATTAATAGTTTTTTAATAATTAAATTATAATAAAAAATTAAAAAATATTTTATTATGTTAAATAATTTAACTGTTATAACTCACTTATAAGTTTTATTTACTTAATATAATTTAATTTAAACATTATTTAACTTAATTATAAATTTAAAAATTTTAATATATTTTATATTTATTTAAATTTTATTTTTTATTTTATATTAATCAGTTTTATTACGTTTTTTATTCGCTGCCACTACATGGTAATTTTATACTTCGATTATTAAAATTTTAATATTTTTAATTATATTTTTTAATTTTTACCTTATTTTTTAAACAACTTTAAATTTATCTTATTAATATAATATATATTTAATATTAATATCACGTTTAAGCTTTATTTTTATTTATAAATTATACTTATAATTTACATAAAATAAAAAGATTTTTATAATTTTAAATACTTAATTATTTATTAAAAATTTAATAATAAAAAGTTAATTTACTTAATCATTTTAATAATAATTATTATATAACTTTAAATATTATTTTAAAAAAACATTTATTATTTTAATTTATTCATCGGTTTTTAAATAATACATTAACAAATATTTTAACATTATATTTAACTAATAATATATTTTTATTTATAATAATAATATAAATTAAATACTTTTATTAAATATAATTATTTTTAAAACATTATATAAATAAAACATTAATATTATAAAAATATTATTTAAAATAACTATTATTATATTTATAATAAGTATAAAATATTTTATTTTATTAAAACAGTTAATTACCATTAATATATTTTTATACATAATATTATTACGCTCGCATGATAATAATAATTTAATATAATTAATAAATATATTTACTTATAAATAAAAAAACATTAATAATAATTTTAAATAATTTATTAAAGCTTTTTATAACTTTTTAATTTATATACACTTATAACACGCTTTTATAAAAGTATAAGCATTACGTTAAAAGTTTAATCACATGTATAATCATTTTATTAAGTTTATGGTTTTATTTTTTTTTAAATAACCATTTAATTTTAATACATAAACACGATATAATATATATAATTTTAATTTTTTATTATTAAATATAAAAATTTTATCGTTAATTAAAATACGCTCGTTTTATAATTTATAATTTAATAATAATGCGTCGATGTTACATTTAAAATTCGTTAAAAACTATTATATTTTAAGGTTTTTTATTATTTTTATTATTTTTTTAATCATAATAAACTTTTTATAACTTTTTTATATTAATATATTTATATTTATAATTATATTTAAAACTTATAAGTTAAATCTTAAAATTATATCGATAATACGTTAACGATCTTTTAATAATAATATTTTTTATTTATTTATAATACGGTTATTTTTTATATCTTATAAAGTTTTAAAAATATCGTTTAAACATTATAATAATACGTTAATAATAATAATTTATTACTTAAGTTAATAAATAATTTAAAAGTTAAAATTATTAAAAAATTTTAATCATTTAATTTATTTTTAATTTAAAAATTTTATAATAATAAAATAAAATAAATTTTTATAATTTATAATAACATTTATTATATCATTACATCCTTATAATTTTAATTTTTATTTTTTAAAAATTTTTATAATAATTAATAACTTTTTATTATAAATTTTATAATTACATTTTATAAACATATATTTTATTAAAAAATAAACGATTAAGTGGCATAGTTTTTTTTTATTAACTTAATATAAAATATTATTTAATATTTAATTTAAAATATCTACTTTTATTATTATTTTTAAGCTTAAGTTATAATATTTTAATATTAAAATTATAATAAAAACTTATTTAAATTTTTTAAAAGCTGTTAATATTATATTATTAAAATGTTTTAATTATTTTAACATATTTATTAACATTATAAATTATTTTATAATCTTAAAAAATCTTTTAATAAATCACTTATAATAATTTACAAATCTTATAAAACGTTATAAATTTTTTAATGTTTTAAAAAACTTTTATTTAAAAATTACCACAACTTTTTTTAAGTTTATATTAATTTTATTAATAAATATAATAAAGTTTAAATATTTCATTTTTATTACATAAAATTTACACTTTTATATATCCATTATAAACCTCATTTTAATCAACTTTATAAATATTTTATAAATATAATATTAATATTATACTTTTAATTTATTATATATAAATATATCATTTAAATAAGTTATAATGTAATTATTTAATATATTAAATAATATATTATTTATATAATATTAAAATAAATTAAAAACTCCCGTCATTTTAAAATTAATTATTAAGTATTTAAATAACTTAAATTTAATAATAAATATTATTTTTTACTTATCACTTTTAATAATATAAAAGTTATTAAATATTATGATTATATTAAACTTAATAAATATTTTAATAATTTATATTATATTTAATATCTTTTTAATTAAAAAAATAAAATAATAATTTTTTATTATTATATTATTTAAGTTTTTATAATTTATATATACTTATATTTTTTTATTTAATTTTTTAATTAAAAATATTAATATTATTATTAAAAAAAAGCTTATTTATATAAATCTTTTATTAAAATAATCATTTAAATATTTCTTTATAATTAATAGTTTTTTTATAAACATAATATAATTATAATAATTTAATAATGTAACACCGGTACGTATATTAATTTTATGATCGTATTTATAATATAAAAGTAATTTTATTATTTTATTAAGTTAAAACGTTTATATTAAATTATAATATTTATTTAAAAATGTTTTTAATATTTTTTTATTTATTAAAAATGATTTATTAAATAAATATTTTTTTATGTTATTATTAATCATTTAATATAACGTTAATGTTATATTTATTTAATTTATATAAGCTTTTAATTATTAAAAAATATTTTTAATTATATTTTTTATTTTTTTATATAATATATGACGAATCATTTTCGTTGATAGTTTTAACGTTATTTTATTTAATATAAGTTTATTTTTAAAATGTTTTAAGTGTGCGTTTATGTTATATAAGTGGTTTATTAATGTTTAAAATAAATTAAATGTTATTTTTTTTATTTTTATTTTTTTTTATAAGTTTTTAAAAAATTAAATGTTATTAAGTTTTTTATTTTAAAATTTTATTTTAAGTTTTTTATAATTTTATTATATTATAATGTTTTATTATATAATTTTATTTTTTTATTAATAATATATTCGTAAAATGTTAACATTTTATTAAATTAATTTATTTATAAGTTATATTTTTTAAATTATAAAAAATTTAATATTATTTTATGTTTATTTAAATATTATATGTTAAACTTTTAAGATTTTTTAATATTATTTATATGAAAATTAATAAAATAATATTTTAATATATATTTTATTATTATATTATTAATAAGTTTTAAAATTTATAATATTAAAAAATAAAATATATTTATTTTTATTTAATATATAAATATTTTATTTATAAAATTTATAAAAAAATATTTAAAATTTATTAAAATTTTTATAATAATAATTTAATTTTTATTATATATAATAATTAATAATATAAATGATATACTTATTTTTATAAAATTTAAATATAAATTATTATCGATTTTTTTTTAATTATCTTTTTATATTTTTTTTTATATTTTTAAAAGGAAGTTATATTTTTTTTATATTATTATTAAATGTTTTAAGATTTTTATTATTTTATTTATTATTTAAATTATTAATATTATATTTATATTTTAATAAAATTTTATTAATATCTTATAAGATTTAAGGTTTTATTAAATAATTATATTTATAATAACTTTTTTTTTATAATAATTATAAAAGTTTTTATTAATTTTTTATTAATATTTTTTTAACATTACGTTTATATTATAATATTATGTGTTTTTTTTTTATATAATTTTATTAAGTATTAATAAGTTTTATTTTAAAATACTAATAAAATTATGTTAATGTTACGATTATATTACTTTATAATTCTTTTATTAATTATTTTTTTTTCTTTAAAAAAGTTTTAATTTATAAGGTTTTTATTTAATTTTTTAAAAAAATAAATTTAAGTGTAAATATTAAAAAAGTTTAAATATGACATCATTGTTATAATAATATTTTTTAATTAATTATTAATTTTCTTTTTAAAATAATTAATTTTTTATAAGTTAATAAAATTAATTATATTTATTAAGTTTATAAATTTTTTTAAAAAATTTTTAAATAATATTTTATTTTATTATAAAATTTTTATTTACTTTTTAATATTATTATAAATGTTTTTAATTTTATATATTATTTTTAAAGTATTTATTAAGTTATTAAAATTATTTTAATTTTTTAATTATTTTTTTAATTTATATTTATTTTTTATTATTTATTAAATATATTTAAAAATTTATTTATATATTAACTTATTTAATTTTATTATAATATAAATAATATGTTAATATGTTATTTAATACTTTTTTTTTAAAATTAAACTTAATTATAATATTATAATATTAATAATAAAATTTTTATTATTTAATACCGATTAATTATTTATTTTTTATAAATATTTTAAATTTATTTACTTTTAATTTTAATAATAAAAAATAATTATTACGTTAATGTTTTATGTTATAATTAAAATACTTTTATAATCTTTTTTTTTTATTTTATTATATAATTTATAATTTATTTTTAATTATTTATTAAAGTTTAATAAATTTTATATAATATTTTTTATTTTAACGTAATTTTTTTTTATCGTAAAAAAGTTTAATTATTAATATGTTTTATAAAAAATTTATAAATATAATATTAACATGCCGTTATAATCATTTTTAATTAATATAAAATTTAATTTTAATTTTATATTATATAAAAAAGTTAAATTAAAAATAAATATAAAATATTTTATTAATTAAATTTTAATATTTTAAAAGTTTATTAATTTATTAATTTTTTTTATAAGGTTTTATTTTTTATTTATAATTAATTTTTTTATTATATAATAATATAAATATATTATTTTAAGTTTTTTAAAATATTAATAAAAAGTAAAATTATTAATTTAATATTAAAATAATTAAAAATTTATTATATATTTATAAAGTTATTAATGTTATTTTATAATTATATAAATGAAAAAGTAATATTAAAAAATTTAAGTAATAATATATATGATTTTTATAATGTTTTAAAATTAATTATATTTAATTAATAAAAAAATTTAATAATATTTTTAAATTTTTTTAATAATAAATCGAAGGGTTATAATATTAATATTATGTTAATATTATATTATTAAAATATATTTAAAATATTAATTTATTATAATAATACCCTCGTTTTTATTAATATAAAAATTATAAGTGATAATTTTAAAAGTTTAATATTTTTTTTTAACGGTTTTATAATAAATCATCGGTGGTTTATTAATGTTATATAAATGTTATAATATTTATAATTATCTAGTTTTTTAATGTTTTAATTTATATTATATTATTAATATGTCGTTATTAATACGGTAATGTAAAAAAAAAAGCGTTTTTTAATAATAAATAAGTTTATAATAAATAAATAAATAAGTAAATAAGTAAGTAAGTAAATAAATAAGTAAGTAAATAAATAAATAAGTTTTTATTTTTAACTTCTTATAAATTTAAAGGTTTTTTAAGAAAAATTTTAACGAAATAAATTATTAAAATTTAAATATTATTATTTTACGAAGCGAAATAAGTTTAAAAGCGGACCACCAGCGGTCCACTGGCGTGTTTATGTAAGGGTTAATTACGTAACCCGAAGGGTTACGTAATAACCGTGACAATGGGACGAACAAGCCTCTCCGTATGCAGTGGACTTACATAAGACCATGTTAATAAGGGCTGTAAGGTTAGATGTGTACGTACATAAAGGAGATGTTTCGTTTTAAGTCAGTTCGTCCTGTTTTATGTTCCATTTAGCGGGGTTTACGGCGCAGGCGGGGGCCATATCGTCTACACAGTATCTTCTTATTGGTCGCCTGAGGTCTTTTTATTCTTAAACAGGTTACGAAAATACCAGCGACTTTTTAGTCCCCCTTATTCAACGCTACTCGACGCTACCACGGGCTATTCGTCGATCCTTCGATACCACCTCAAGGCTAAAAGCAAAATGGTGTTGATATTAAAATCATCCGAAAGGAAAAGGGGGTGACTAATCATGTGAACCTAGCGTTGATGAAACACGCCTTGATCAATATGAGGCTCGAACCCTAGGATTTATGCTAGGTTCATATTCCTTATAACGGTACATTCCGGCTCTTCCCCATGAGCGGAAAAGTACGGAATGAAGTACCGAATCCTCGGATCCGACGATCTAAACGAACTCCCAGGAATTTCTTGATATAGACAAGGAGCACAATAGCAAGGCAGGGGCCAAATGAGCCTCGAGTCTTAAGCCCTACGGTAAGTATATTCATCTCGCGTATTACCTAAAGTACATATCTAAAGCTTAGACTACAAACGTACTAACGGGCATCACGATCCTCCTGCCGGTAGTATCCACCTTTTATTTAATTACCTTTCGATATTCACGTCACTATTCATGCGGTCAGGCTTCGGGACATAGACATTGCTATCCGGGAATTTGGGACGAGTGCCTCAACCCAATGACTTGATGCTTGCCTATCGCTTCGATTGTTGATATGACACCCGTCTGGCTTGTTCCCAGACACAATAGCACTGTTACATCTGGGGTAATCCTTACACAGCTTCCTTTCTCTAAGAGATACAAAGCACGTCCAGCGAATCTCTACAACTGAAAACAGATAGTCATATGCGGGTCCAGTGGGTGATAGATACACCCACTGCGGAGGAGTGCGGCCTGGTGGATGCCTCTCCACGAGCACCCACGGAGCAACCGACACAACCCGGTCTGGCCGTGTTTCTACATATCATTTCGCCACGGGACTTCGTATCGGCGTCCTGCATCTCCTTACTTCCGCAGCCCTCTGCACCACACCAAGCAAATGGCCGTCAAGCATACTCTGTGCTACAGTCCCAACCCGCCTTCTTAGTTCACACTAGCGGCGCAAGTATACCCAATCCCTAGGCGCGTTGGCTGACCGCGCTTAGGATGCGACGACAGCTGCAGGCTCGCCTAGAATACCCAAAGGGTTTTACCATGTTGTTCTAACGGAACGGATGCGACTTTTGCATTAGGTATGGCGATGACAGAGGTAGTCCATACGCTGAGAAGACGCGAAGGCGATTGTCACCGCCTCGACCGTGCAGCTGGGTCGCGTCAAAGGCCGCCTTAGCGGAGCGCGCCAGGTGTTCTCGTGGGTAGCCCAACCTCTCCATCTTTGCCGCAGTCGTATATTGACTTTGATATTGGCTATCAAAGGCTTATGATCCATTCCAAAGATACATATGTGTACGTATGTAGGTGAGGAATCGATGAATCATATTTATAACTGGTTCAATTGTCCCCGTTGGGGACCATATTCAAGTTTTTGGCGGTCCAGGTAATGCCGGCCTGCTGCGGGTCGTGTTTACGTTTCCCATTGCGCCGTTCATCAATGGCACGTTTTCCGTACTCAAACATCCTAGAATGCTAACTATCTAAGTGATAGAGGTGACTCATCGCCTTATGTAGTAGCCTACCTAGTTATGGAGAGTACTAGGTAGTGACTGCATTCCCAGAAGCTAACGGTTATCGCCCGGTTCCGTGTTTAGAAGCCCGAGTACTCAAGACAACTTTTACTGATGGGAACAACACGACATCTTCCGCATTAGGCCACTCTCTCTATGTGTTCGTCTAAGATTCGAGGATCGATCATCGGGGATGATCTGATGACCCTTAAAGACGCCCTTACTTTCCTCTCCCATATTCAAGATTAGATACCATCCGATGATGGTGTATGGAGACAATCAGCTCATTCCCCACCACCAGCGACTCTAGATTCTATACACGGTAAACCAATAGATATCTACGTATCTCATGAATTCATCAAGAGCTAGATCTTAGTTAGCTGGATCACTCTTAAACTGCCGTATGTCCCGGGCGATCTCATCGTCGGCAAGCGAAGAGAGAGGTGGGTTTCTTTGCCCCTCACAATAAGTAATACCTATTAGTAGTCCCGAGGTACACTTGCTTAAGATAATAATAAGTTCTAAACCATTTGTTCTCCTAGATTGGTTGAATACATACGGTATCTGCAAATTGACCCCCCTAGATCCTTAGAACTCACGGCAATCTTCATAAGACTCATCCTCATTATCGTAGAGCACGATCGATTAACCTATCGACAGGTCTAAGACCATACGTGACTAATGAAATATGCAATCCCCTGATACACTACATCCACTTATTCAATGTCATCTTTTGGTTGATTGGCAAGATAATTGGACGGTTTGGCATAGTTTCTATCGTCTAGGTTATGATCCCATTATCGTGATTATCTCCGTGTCCTTCCATACTTGTTATTGTGTGAACGAGGACATAGTATAAGTCTCGTTACATTTACTCTTCGTTCTGCCCAACGATTTACACATTGAATAGTCTGGCTACAGTTCCACCACCAAGCCCTTGCGACTTACCCCTGAAAAAGGTTTCTTACAGGCAGCCCCCTATTGGACCTAGAAGTTACCGACCGAAGCCTCGTACGCCAGTAACAAGTTTTCAACCCCGCCAGATTTGTGTAGTGTCTCTTAAGCCATCGCAAAGGTGTACGCCATAGAAAGCCTAGTATCCGTCCTCAGTGCGGAACGTCTCACAAGGTTTAAAGCAGGTATACTCACGCCCACAAAGGACGGTAAGGGGGAGGGGGATAAATGTGAGGAGGTATTGGTTGATGCAGCTCCCCCCACCGCCCTCAGACCGATTGTGCGTTAACAAGCTTTGTAGACTGGTTAACACTGACACGATTGGATGTCTAAGCTGTGGACCTCGCAAAATCCCGGAGGCTTTCATATTTTGAGAGATACGGTCTAACTTGTTTCATTGTAGATAAGCATAGATATCTATTTCGAAGCCTACGTAGTCTCGACGAAACTCTCTAGATCCGTATAGTACATCTTGAATAGTTGCTTGCTCTATCTAGGAGGCAGCATTGCCATTCTATTGGGCATTAGACGGCTCACTTGCTTCTGACGTGGTAAGCTAAGCGCTAGATTCCGACACCCTCGCATATTCGGCGTCCATGGAGCTAAGGAGTAATCCAATATTCTAACTTTAATGAGAAGGGAATTGCCTTGGTGCGCAGTAGTGATAGAAAGGTAAAGGAACGTTTTAACCTTAGAAGATGGCGCTATTAAAGACCTACAGGGTGAGGCTCAACCACACTGATAACAAGAATTTTATCGCTACTAAGAAAATAAACCCGGACCAACCTAATACCCTACCTACTATGTTACTACAGTGATGCATATAACAGCCATTAGGTAGCTAATATGATAGCTATTGCGAGAGTATTGAATAGAAGATCACCGGAAATGTCAGACTATCAGCTAGCAGATGCTCTACTAACATTATAAGCTATGCGAATCCATCTGACTACAATCCATCACATATATTTAAAGGTTCAATGGCCAAATCGGATGCAGTCGTAGGAGCTGAATATTCCTGCCCATAGCCACGACTATTCTACTCTCTTCGATTCGGTATGATACTTATCGACCTCTACAAAGAGGCTACTCAGTATTGTCCCTTTTAGCTACGGCAACATCCTCGGAGATTTCCATAGGTCTTCCCCCTTCGGAGAAATACACATGCCACTTCTTACCATCACGGAGGGTGAGCTCCACCTCAATGTCTCGACCCGGAAGCCGGAATGCCGCATTCGCCTGTCTGTATCCCTTGACATCCCAAGAGCCACCGACAGGCTTGACATCGAATCGGAGCAGGATCACGCTAGCGAATGCTAAGATTTCTGTCGACGCGAAGTGGCGGCCGGGGCAGAGCGTTGCGCCCTCACCGAACGCGCGGAATGCAATGGGGTTGTGCTTTTTAGTACCGGGTTCTTTAACGAAACGCTTGTAGTAGAAGTCTCCTACGTTCTCGCCCCAGGCGGGAGAGGAGGTGTGTTGGACGGTGCTGGGGATTATGATGGTACTCCCTCTAGTGTGCGTTAGCATCGTTCTACGGACAGAGATTTTAAGATAGGGGTGATTCAGGGGTCTCTCCTAATACACGGCCTTCTACGACATACTTTTTAAGGAGATACCTTCCATCAAGTGTATGGTCCTCCACAACCGCTCGCGCGGACTGACCTATGCTGTGATACCGGAAAGCCTCCCGCATCGTTGATACCAGTATGGGACAGGAAGTTTTGATGTAGGTTAGGTCTAGGTAATTCTCGCCATCTTTCTCATGGACGGCTTTAGCTACCTCCCGTCGGCAGTCTTCGAGGACGACTTGGTTGGAAAAGACATGGTAAAGTGTCCAGAATGTTGCCGGCATTGTGTTGCTCACCAGCCCGATCGAGCCCCCTGCTTCCATCTTGGCTATATCTCTTATAGGAACACCGAGTTTAGAAGGGTACTCATACCTGTTCCGCGCGTAGACAGATGCTCCTTCGTTAAGACCTCCAAGGGTGTAGTACTCCATGAAAGCCTCAGTAAGAACCTCTCGTGCATGGAGCGTGTCTCTAGCGACTACCGATGGTAAGAAGCCGGTTATAAGAGTGATGAGGCCAGCCTCATATTTACTGCGATAGTCAGTATGAATGCAGGGGCTAGCTTGCACGTGGAAGATGCGCTTACTAGTACGCCGCTCTGACCTTAGGGCTCTTAAATGGGTTTAGAGGGCCGTAGATAGCATTTGTAGTGGCTAACATGATCTCAAGAGAAGCCCATTCAAACATTTTTACGGTCGCAGGAGCCCGATTCGAAGATATTATACTGAGGGATTTATTCAGAATCTGTACTGCTTTTGCATTGATTTCATCTAGGTTAGGACCTGGTGCAAGACCCTTGCTCGTCTCTACTGTAATTTGATGCACAAAGCCATGATCCTCAATGGGATCATGGCCCATGATATCTATGGCACGTTTACCAACGCCCATGAAATGGGAAAATACCCTGACCATGATAGGTGAGATAGAAAGCGTCCGGACCTGCCTCTGGACGACGGAGATGAGCGATGTGTCATTGACAATGTGGAGGCGGGATCCTGGCAGACGCAGAGTGTATATGGGCAGCTTGTACTTGTCTCTAATTGAAATACGTTAGTACCTACAATAACTATGTACGTCTATATCTATAAACAAGGGGTATAGCTTCGAAAATCTCGAGCCAATTCTTTGCAAGTCTCACCTTAGACGACTGTGAAACCCGGATCCCATCCTGATCATGCCAATGATGGGACTAAGAAACGGGATGATATTCTCGATCGTAGGCGGCTCTTTTACATCTTGGGTAAAGCTTAGTAAAGCCCATAGAAAGACATAAGAACCTGCGAGACCTGCTACTATGGCCGTAAAGTTGGTAATCATTTTGACGGTTCTCGTGTTAATGGGATCGATCAATAGATTCGAGTGTATAAAGGCGATTCAAGGGCCTTTTTTCCTAGAGAACAGATTTACTCGAGGCAAAAGACAAGCCAGTAAGCAAAGTAAGGGATAAAGATCAGAACTTGGGGCCATTGTACTCACCTAGTCAGATACCACGTCACGCCAACGCGACCAACACCTCGAGGATTTCTCAGGCTCACCAACAAAAAATAGCATGAGCCTATTGACTTAAATGTGTAGCTGCACGAGCCGAGGAGGGTGCTTACCCCCTATATACTTATTCTAGCCGTGTCTCCATGAATTATATTTAAAATCGGTCACTCAATCATTCAGTTCAGCAAGGCGAATGTGTCAATTCTGTATTACCGACAAGAGCAATATCAAAGTGTAACTCTTTCCGTAATCAAAAGTCGGAGCCAAATCGCGGCGAGTACGCCAAGGACTCAACATTGAATTTTCATAAAATCCCACTGCGTCCCACTCCCAGTTGTCTCGATCAGGGAAATACCATCATCGCCGATGGCCATTTTCCACAACTCGTCGTCGTGTCTCATAAGAAGCAGGTAACCACCGTCAGGATGCTTCCTGGCACAAAATGCTATAATATCGCTTCTGTCAGTAATCAAATAAATCTAGGAATACCCGCGAGGTTCCTAAAAACGTGAAAGGATAGGGATACTCTACATACTAGATAGCTTTCATGTCAGTACAGCGTGAGGTGCGGAGATGAAGACATTGCGTATAAAAAACATACCATTCATGACCCAAATGATGAGAGTACTTCGCCCAGAAATTGCCCTGTGTATCATGGCCCATGTACGTCCCAGATACTGGGCTTCGGAAGCCCAACCAACCCTTGAAGTCGGTACACACCCAGTGCCATCCACCCTGATCACCTGTGTTGTGTTTCACTTGCAAAGAGCCTTCTATGAGTGTGATAAAGCGCCCTGTATTGCGTTCCCGGATGGCAAAAGTTTGGCCGGAATGTGGAATCGCTTCTCTGAAGCGGGCTAGTTCAGTACCACAAGAAGGACTTGCTCGCCCTGAAGCATCATCCGCAGCCATCGTGTACGTTGGGGTATCGATACTAGCAGCGGAATCTGAGGCGACAGAGGAGACGCTTTTGTGTTCAACAATACAGTCCCGCTCGATTAGATCGTATTGTGGTACTATTCGGATTATGTGCGCCTCTTGCGACTTGGGACTTTCCATGGGGGTTTCCGGCGTGTGGTCGAGTATGGATAGTATGTTTTGGTGAGCGAAGGGAGTCGAGGGTCTATGGCAACGAGTGGTCAGATAAAAAATGACGAACGCTAACTTATAATGATCGGAAATTCTTTCGCATCCGTCTTCGCAAATATCCATTACGCCCCCAGCCAATATCGCAGCGTATTGTATGATTAGGAGATAATGACTTTTGATAGGAGGACGTACATCTCACTTTATATTTACAAATAGAGGGCAAGTATTATGGGTTCTGCAATAAAGTTAGAGGAATATTGATGTAAAAAAGTCGTAGCAGCTCCGCGATGGACTTTTCCAAGTCGACCTAAACAAGATGTTTCATGATGCCAATCAACAAAAGGCCTGACAGCGAGGAGTAAAATATCATAACAGGTACGACAATGTAGGATAGGCTGAGGACGAAAGATGGGGGTGGAGTTTCTTCCGAAGTATGAGAAGGGTATATACCTGCCTACTGGGTGGTGTAGAAGACTATAATTGGCACGTCCAATCTAGATGTTTCGTTGTCGAATAGCTTTCACAGTGCCGAGTAGTGACTAAGTTTCCGTAACTAATGAGAACTCCAATTTGGCTGAAACTATGCCATCAACGCTCCAGTCATATTATGTTGTACTAAAATTACGTGGAGAGTCTTGACTGGTAAAGTTGAGATCCAAACTAGTTCAGGAAGCTATAAGTGTGTAGGATAATACTCGACTTTTCATTCCCGTAGATAGTAGCCACGCTTCCTGCAAATGCTACCTACTATGTACTTCAGCCAATAATTCTGCTGCGAGGCAATTGTGATAACTGATAGATGGTTTTTCTTTTAAATTAATCCCAGAAGCTGAAATACAAACGGCAAAAGTATACTAAGCAAACGGCTTATTCCTTTGGGTTATCACGTGGCCCCATGTACCACTTGTCTAGGTGGCTGATTTGAATAATTCATGACTTTTATAATTGGCATAAGGGGTTGCATAAGATATGCTATTATATCTTACGGATATCGTGTCAGGGCCAACTGCTGTCTAAACTGGGGCAAAATCTAGGTGATGCACACTTTAACCAGACTGTCATAAAATTATGCAAAGTCCATGCTTATACAGAGTAATACAAGATGCTAAGGGAAGAAGCACCACAATCATTATCATATCATACATTCATCAGACTCTTTGCGGCCTCGGTGCCAGCAATCCTACCAAACACGGCACACTCGAGCAGTGACGAACCCCCCAGCCTATTCGCACCGTGTATACCCCCGGTGATTTCACCTGCAGCCCACAGACCCGGTATAGGGGTCAAGCCACCCTCGCTCGATCGCAGCACCCGCGCCTGCGTATCGAACGCCACGCCTCCCATCGTAAAATGAACCACAGGCGTCACAGTCCCGACGCAAACCTCCTCATCCCGGTTCGTCTCACCGGGCGACAGCCTCCAATGTCCAAAGGCCTTCCTCCCCAGGGGATCTTCGGCATGATTCGTAACCATAGCCGCGTATTTATCCACCGACGCGATAACTTCTGGTGAGAGATCCTTAACCTTTTTCTTCTGCATCAGGCCCTTCCATAGATAAAAATCTAGATGCGATTTCGTAGCCTCACACGCGCCGGGGTCAAGTAGGACCGTCACATCCCACTCCTTAGTCGTTCCGTGCTCCGCGGGTGGAAGCGCCATGATCGCCGCACTCACAACGTCCCGGGTTTCTAGCTCATTGATGAACCGCTCGCCGCTGCTATTAAGCAGGATCCCGCCTTCGCCGCGCAGCGCCTCCGCGGCGAGGAACTTGTAGGGTGCACCGGCATTTTGGGGGTCCACGAACCCGGTCGGGTGGATCTGCACGCTATCCATATCCACAAACACGGCGTCGAGCGCGGAAAGTAGTCCATGGGATGCGGGGCGCTCCTCGTTCGTGGACGGCATTCCCGCTAAGTCGGGCCGATATTTCGACAGGAGGCCGTGTGCGTCGCCGGCGAATCCGCCTACGGCGAAAACGACCGGGCCTTCGAGCTTATGCGTCTGTCCGTCTGAATCACGGTATCGTACCCCCGTAACTGCGCCTCTATCTTCTGTAAGGAGTTCGTCGACTTCAGCCGAACTCTCTAATGTGAAGTCCTTGTGGGTCTTCAAGTCGTCTAGTAGTGCCATGACGATGGCTGCTCCTGGGGGCAATTTCCCGCCACCCCGGTGTGTTCGTGCGACGGAGTGCCCGCCGAGTTGCGCAACAACGCTCAGATCGACTTTTAGCTCATCGGCAAGCCAATTCACGGCACCTTCGGATTGGCTGGTTAGCATCTCGACCAATGCCTCGCGATTTATGCCCGGTTGACCTTTCTCGGTAAACCTGGCCCCAGCTGAGCGCACTGTGTCCGTGTAGAAGCTTTCATCTTTAGCGATTCCAAGATCTCTCTGAAACCGAGTTCCTGCTCCGTTGATACCTGAGGACGCTTTGATACTATTTCCACCGGGCTTCGGCGCTCGGTCAAGCATGCGCACGGGTGCGCCGGCCTTCAGTGCTTCATGCGCCGCGGAAAGGCCGGCGAGACCTGATCCTACAACAATAACTGGTTTCGTCGCAGTCATCGGCACCTGTGTCATTGTCGAAAATAGTGATTTAGAAATGCGGTTCAGCGTGACGCCGGAGCTCGGGCGGAAGAGGACCATGCACAAGACGGCCGTGAAGAAGCCGACAAGGAAGAAAATAAGTAGGAGACAGCACCGGCTTCGTCGAATTCGCATAGGCATAATATGGGTAAAATCCCTTTAGAATGGTGAATTGTTGATCAATGGATCACTTTATACATAACCTAAGTAGGTAGGACAGCAAGGTTGGCGCTATTGTAAGTGTCGGACGTCGTCGTATGACGGCTGACGCCATCGTATGATCGTGAGGTGCCACTTTTGGCCCGACCGTCGTAAGTCCCCGGAAAGCGGACTAGAAAAATAGCGCCCGCACGGCATTTCGGTCGCCGGGTAGCTGCTTCCTCAGTATCATTGAAAACGAGTTGTGCGATTGTCGTCACTTTCGGATCCGGACTTGTACATGTTGGGGTCACCACCTGAGCAGTGGCAATCCGCGCGTGCCGCCCGATCCGAGGCGAAATGGTCTAACTAAGCCGGAGCGACCATCAAGTAAAGTACCTAAGATGCTGCATTCTTGTATTGTATTGTGAAGCTAGTTTAAATAGTGCATGTTTGAGTAGATTGATAGACTCATATTCCGGATACCAATCTACAGGCATGTTTCGGAGGAAGTCGTTGAAGCTTCAATTAATGCGACCTAGATCCTGAGAGTGGCGGTTGGGGGTTGATGTTCAGGGCTAGTAGCCAGTGATAGGTGGAATAATACAGGTATCAGAATCACTTTACATAACCCTTCGAGTTTCAATTTAGCCATGACAGGGCCTGTTTCTTCATTATACGAACCGATCCCAATCTCCCATGTCCTTTGACGATCTGATAAATAAATGCTAGTATCTGTTTTCTAGGAGTTATTCTTTGCATCAAATAAGATATGATGGCATCATATAAAAGAAGACCCGCCGTGCCGGGGTCCTGGCCTAAACTCCCAAACTAGCAGCAACACGAGCAAGGGAACCCCTCGCCGTAACGGCTCATGGCAGGCAACTCGGGCACGTCTCCCACGAGACCTAACCCACATCGCGAGCAACCCACAATATACGGAGTAGTAATTGCTAGGTATATAGCTAGGTCTATCGTCGATGTAACCTCTAAATACGAGATCGTTACGCCTTGGCGACATGCCATCTTCCTACTCATCGACGATGGAGGATGAATACATGTAGATATAAAGCTGTAACTTTCGCGATGTCGCATCTTAAGCCTAAGGCACACATATTCTTGTGTGTAAATCAGCTGCCGATAAGATGCGTGTGAGTTACTCTCTACTCCCGCTGGTCCTCGGCGCTTCGGGCAGCGCGTGGGGCTCCCGAATTCCTGCGCGACGCGACCTTAACGGGACCGCCAAGATCGGCGATAATGCCACACCCAGGCGATTCATCGTCGAGTTGAAGTCGCGTGCGCACCGAGCTCGCGTCTCAGCTAAGGTGGCAGAGCTCCCGGGGCTCCACATCGTGAAGGAATTCGACTCGGATCTCTTCCCGGGCGTGAGCATCGAGTGTGAGAGCCACTGCAATGCCGAATCACTTACCGATACTCTCGACGCCGATGAGGATGGTCCTGTCGTCGCGACCGTGTATCAGTCAACGCTTATGCGCCTTTTGCCTCCTGCGATCGAGGGCGAATCCTTCAGTAATGATGCCACTGCTGCTAACTACTCCGTACACGGCTCGACTGGCGTGGAGAAGTTGCACCAGGCTGGTATCATTGGCGAGGGGGCTACTATTGCCATCGTGGATAGCGGCGTCCAGTACACTCATCCTGCGGTAATACTCCCCGTCTTAAATGTGCCTAATTGGATAACGGGATGTTGGCTAACTTAGATATGTCATAGCTCGGCGGTGGTATTGGCCCGAATTATACGGTCATAGGGGGTTATGATCTTGTTGGCGATGGTTTGTTCCATACCTGCGATGGTTATGTATGAATGGGAAGCTGACCGGAACCTTTCTATTAGCATGGCCCGACGCGCCGGCCGAACCAGACAACGATCCGATGGACAGATTTGGTCACGGTACTCATGTCGCTGGAATTATTGCCGGCAAAAGCGAGCAGTAAGTTTCTTTCCGATGCGTTGATGAGCTGCTTTCTAAGTGAAACAGGTTTGTTGGTGTCGCTCCTGGCGCCAAACTGCTCTCCTTCAAGGTCTTCGGCAGCAGTGGCTATTCAAACGAGGAAACGGTCATTGAAGGATTTCTTAAGGCCTTCGAGTCAGGAGTAAGTGGTTAAGCCTCATAGAGTTTCCTCATGGCTAAAATCCATTGGAAAACATATCACGTCACGCCTATTCTAACTTTGGGTAGGCCGATATCATCAGCGCCAGTCTTGGGGAGGATAGTGGTTTCACCTCCAACGCCTGGGCCGTGCTAGCATCAAGGATGGTCGACCAAGGTGTGGTTATCTCCATCGCCGCAGGTAACGAAGGTGAAAACGGCCCATTTGACGCTAGCAATGGCGCGTCAGGAAAGAACGTCATCACCGTGGGAGCTGCCGAGCCTGGAGCGTTTCCCGCTCAAGCATTCTCCGCGGACTTCAATATGGACGGCCAGTCAAACAAGACTCAGATCGCGTACATTCCGTCGTCCGACTTTTTCCCCAACACGATTCTCGACTGGCCTATCAGACCAGTGTCGCTCAACTCGTCAGTAGAGAACGATGCGTGCGACCCCCTACCTGCGGACACCGCCAGCTTCAATGGAACCATCGCTCTTGCTAGGATCGGTGGATGCGATATTTCCGTCAAGCACACCAACATCGCAGCGTTCGGCGCGCAGTATATCCTCTTCTATAATGACGACCGGCCGTACCAAGCTCTATATACCAGTAACAAGACCGGCCTTATCGCAGCAGTGGAAGCCCGTGCGGGGAAGGCAATCGTAGACACCGTCGTCGCAGGCGGTGACGTCACCGCTTCCTTCGACGTCGATACTGGCCACTACGTAGGCCTCTTTAATTCCGGTGGTGGCCGCCCAGCCAGATACACGTCGTGGGGCGGAACCTACGATCTTGCGCTCAAGCCAGACGTTGTCGCGCCCGGAACGAAGATTCTATCTACGTATCCTACCGATAAGTACCAGGTACTAAGCGGCTCGAGTATGGCGACGCCGTACATCGCGGGCGTGGCCGCCCTATGGGTGGGCAAATACGGTGGACGCGCTGCACACGCCGCTGATCCCGCGTGGGCAAAGCGACTGACCGCCCGCATCATGGGAACGGCTCGCGCGGTGCCCTGGGCCGACTGGTCTACGAGCCCCACCGACTACAGGTTCTGGGCGCCCACTGCCCAAGTAGGTGCCGGGTTTGTCGACGCCGAACGTGTGCTGGGTTATACCACGGAGCTCGGATTCGAGGGTCGCAAGTTTGAGCTTAACGACACGGCGCACTTTACGGGTACACATACTGTGGACATTACGAGCCATGCAGATGAGCCCGTGACGTACACGTTCTCGCTTCAGGATGCCGGCGGTTATGAGGCGTGGATCCCCGCCGTGCTAGGCCACCCCCAGTCTTTTGTGCCGTCGCTGAAGCTCTATCCGGACGTTAACCCCGTGAAGATGACTCCTGGAGTAGCGCTTCCCGAAGGAGAGTTTACTGTTGCGCCCGGCGAAACGAAGACAGCCGAGTATGCCCCCCTCTTCTCTTTATCCCGGTTAGGAACGTTATTAGTAGCTAACATTGTGAGCACAGGTTTACCTTCACGGTTCCGGAAGGCCTCAATGGAACCAACTTACCCGTCTATAGCGGCAAGGTTCTGATAAGTGGTGATAATGGGGAGCAGCTTGGTGTTCCTTACTTTGGTCGGTTTCTCCATGTTCCGAGAGTCAAGATCAGCAATCATTTGGGGAGTTTGCTAACTATCAGCATAGGTGTCGGCTGCGATCTCAACCAAACGATCACCAACATATGGGACTTCGGTGGTAACTACCCTTACTTAACATCGGGCGTTAACAACCCCAGAATAGAACAGAAGTCCAAGTTAGCCCTCCCCTCTACCAATTGACGCGATATAAAAAAGTACTGACATTTTGATATCAGCTTTACTTTCAACCTGTCCCGCGATTCGCAAGACTTCCCCAAGCTCAACACTGGGTTCGCTTGGGGAACGGAAGAGTTACGCTGGGATGTAAGTTCTTCCACCAAATGAAACAGAATTCTATTCTTCATATGTATATGTGGCTTGACTAACTCTTATCGGCTCAAGATCTTCGACGGCAACTACACTGAATCGGATTGGACGTACCCTCCAGCGGTCGGTAAGAGCAAGTTCGTCGGGTCCGCAACGAGCTGGAATGGGACATGGACGTCGCAATGGTTCACGCCGGGCCAGGACAGCGAGGACGACATCTTCTCGTTCCCCTTATATGACCAGCCTCGTGACAAATGGGGTATCTACTACTGGCTCGGCCGGTTCGCAAACGGATCGAGTATCCAACCTGGGTCTTATAGGTAAGTCCCTTTCCTGACACCTTTTACGCTCTTTGCTTTGCGAGGAGAGAGGTTGTACTAATGGATGGAAACTGATAGGTTCCGTATCGCGACTCTGAGGCCCTTCGGCGACCCCCAGGTTTCGTATGACTGGGATGTTTGGGAAACGCCAAAAGTCACGGTGCTACCGCTAGGAAACTAATATGCCTTGATGTGGCAGGAATCGATCGATGTTAATGAATGTGTACGTGAACGAGCAATAGCGACTTCGCGTTAATTTGTAAAAATATTTACTCGGCGAAGGCTATCCTCCACTGGAGTCTCTTTCCGAGTGACAAATAACACAAACACGAATAAAAATAAAACATGAAAAACAATGTCTCTCGATCGGGGAATTGAACCCCGGCCACCTGCGAATTCAGAAGATGACAAGCAGGTATCCTAACCACTAGACGAATCGAGATTTGTTATCGGTTGCTGTGAGAATGTTGCTTATTCTCGTGCGGTGGAGCTGATGGAAACTTGCAGGGCTAAATTTTCATTATATCGCTCAAGTGTTGTGTAAGCCGGCGAGGCCACTGCAGCCCCGGTGCCCTACCCTACACACTCGCCACAGCTACTGGCGCAACTGGTGTCTACCTAGGTACCTAGCCACAATACACATTAGCGGACTCATCCCCTAATTTCTAACCAGCTTCGTTGAACTTTTGTCATATTTATCCGTTATATTCGTTACTTTTCCTTTTTATTCTTACAAGTACACTTTTATTTGTTTCATAACAGTCCTTTTCCCCTTCCTTTTAGAACGTGGTCTGAAGTTTTGGATAGTCCTTGGCGCGAGCATGCAGATCTGCAAATATAGCCGTCGAGTCGTCTCCCTGTAAGCCTTCCATTCGGTGTGTATCTTCGTCTTCCAATTTCTCCAACTCTTCCACTGGCTTCTCTTGGCCCTCCTCTTGAGGCTCTGTCGCTTTCTTAATTCCGCTTGACTCGCCGACGAGGAGGAATTGGGTGTTCGGAAAGTCGAGGTGCTTGGGCTGCGTAGGGAGCCATCGGAGAGCTCGGAACTGGTCTTGGACTCTAGGGACGGTTCACGTCAGCATATTAATAGCCCAGTCTGGCGCAATGAAATTGCCACTTACTCCTTAGAATAGTCGGGGCCTTGTGGCAGGGCAGTGCCCTTCGGAGCCTCGTATTGCGGGTTCCTGGTACTGATTATGAAGCTTCCTTTCTCCTTCAATCCGATCTCTTTCTGGACTTCGCCAAGATCTTCCGGTAAGGTAATCATGTACACGAGGTGGGACTCACGAACCGTGCTTGTGATGACGTAAACGCCTTCAGCCACAGGAGTAGCGGCGGGCGTGTGCCGGACGCCAGCTGTCTTAGTGGTGTAATCGGATGCTGAGATGAACTCATCCTTCAGGGTTTTGAATGAGGTGTTCGACTTCTCGACGAAAGCAATCCACCTATCCCTGCCGCTCAAAGGAAATACTTTCTTGGGAATGGCAATTAGGCGGGTATTTCCGGCGTCGTCGATTGTGCCTTCGCCAAGTTTTGCGTCTTTAGCTAGGGGACGTAGAACCATGTAGCTGCGACGAATGTCGTCCACGCTACTCGGCTCATCGATGCCTACTCTACCACGGATGAAGAAGTATATGATACCTTTCTCCAAGATGTTAGATGGTACGACGCCCTCTCTTGCCCCTTCTTTCTCAGCCGAGCCGTTCTGGTTTGTCTGCTCGTGGGCATCTACCCCATCTACCCCATTCTCGCCATTCTCTTTCTTCTTGTTTTCGTGGGTTGGTGGTGGATTCTTGCCATCGCCATATGCTTCGGTAGGGCTAGAAACATATGTATAAGCAACTAGAAGTTAGGTAGAGACTAGATCGATTTACACCTACCTTGGGATCGTATCCTCGATGGTCTGTTGCTTCTTACCGTCGTCCCCCTTGGTACGTTTGGATGCCGGCGAGACCTTCGTGTCGAGTTGATGCTTGGCACCAACTCCCTCGCCGTTCTCGTTCTTGGAGCTAGGTTCAACTTTAGCGCCAGATCTTGTTGTAGTCATGTTGTCGAGTTAAAAAAGCTGAAAATGGTACTAATGAATTTTGCGATAAATGACGACGGCTTTCACGAAAATTTGACGGCAATACCGCGATGTCTTCAACGACGCATGCGTAGGTTATTGATTATTGGTGATTCCTAATAGGTTCAAGTTGACCAACATATAGGTGAGAACTTGACCAATTGACAGAGTCCGAGGCAGATATAAGTTCGCAGATCGAAGCACATGGGCGAGTGTTACCTTTAGCTTGGGTCAGTCTGATGTCATCGATCTGCTTGAAGCCATCTTGTTCAGGGACACATGTGCAACATGTGCAGAGGAGCTTGGGCCATTCATGACGATAGCTAATTTCCTATTCGGGTAAGCGAGGAGATGATGATGTAGTTGCTTACACAGAAGATCAATTGATTTTGACTAACTACCTATGCTTAATACTCTCACAATTATTAATTCAAGATAGTTTCAATATACGGAATATGAAAATTAGAGGACTTTACACAATAATTTACACTCGTGTCAAGAACTTGGCTTTCCAGGCCTTGAGTGTAGCCCATGCATTGTAAACTGGAGGACCCCCCCTGGGGTCACAATAAGCCCGAGTTTACGATTCCACAAGCCACAAGCCATGGTGAACCAGCCAATCAGCTGCCGGCTACGCGCGCTTCGCGCGCGCAGCCGGCAGTCCGACAACCCTCATCACCGGTCCGACAACCCTTGCCACCGGTCCGATAACCTCTGCCACCAGTCCGGCTAATCCCAGAACAGCGCTAAGGCCAATCATGGTTGACCGTGGCTGACTATGGCTGACCGTGGCTTATGGCTATGGCTGGATAGGTTGTGGCTTGATGCTAACTGGCTGTGCACAAGCCACACTTTCCAATTTGGGGTCACCTTCCTATTTAGGTAACTTTCGCTGAGAGCCAATCATTTTTTAAAACATCCCCCCCCCCCCCAAAAAAAAATCACACCCAATAACCACTCGTAAACTCGGGCACATTAAGCAACCTTGGAATCGATATGCAGCTTACAGATCGCGGGGTCATCATGTGACAACTCAATAAATCGGTAAATTATATTAAATTTAAAGCTGAAAAGTTACTCATTCGCCTCTGGTTTAAAATAATTGCTAATTCCGATGTCTGTTTCTATGGTTACTTCTAACAACTTTTAAACAACTTCTGTATAATTCAAATCTGCCTCAAAACACCGTATAATTACCATTTGTTTCATTTCCCTCGGCACATTATGACTATGCTATATCTGTCTAGCCCTATATTTGCCGACAATTATGACAACGCGCTATCAGACGTTTGTCGTATTCGCCTATTGCTAAGACGCTAGCTCCGTCTAGATACTTGGTAGTGCAATGCACTCAGGGGCTAGAAAGTCAACAATGTTTATTGTTTGAGGTAGTATTTCATGCAGGTACAGAAAGACCTGAAACGCTTTGGCTCGGGCGAAGTAGTATTCAACACCGTAAACGAGCAGAGATATCAAAAGTAGGTGATAACATCGACCCGAGTACCGAAATCTGTATACTAAACTCTCATTCTTCTCATATAGAAATAGAGAAGAGAACAGATCGACTCTCTGACATCTTTTAGAGGACCAAGAACTGTGCAGTAAATATATATTCGAGACATCTTCTATAACTCGATTCCCACGTGCAATCCTTGCTCTAGCCGGCGCTGTCCCCACTTGCTAAATATGTAGCGTACTGTATGCATTTCTAGCATATGTGCGTCAACGAGATCTCACCGCCATCCTAGTTCCAGGTAGTTTCCGATGTGGATATTCGCAAGCGATGCGGCGAATTATTCTCGACTAGTAAAGACTAGACCAATACTGAATAGGACATCGTCAGATTAGATATCTTCTTTAGGAAAGCCATGGCCTCCGATTAGGTTGCATACATCTTCAGGGCGCACACAGTTCGGTAACATATTCCGGATTTGCGTGGTCTAAGCCTCGAAAAGGAGACTCCTGGGTGGGGGCCGACAGATTTTATATCCTTGAGTTCCCTAATCACAGGAAGATAGATTCATGATGATGTTTTGCTGAGGTGCCTTTCCTTCATCGTGACCCTATTATCGGTTTAGCCACTCACTCTCGTTAATCAATCGTATTGCTATTGACCAACTCATTCGTTTCTACGCCTAACTGACTTGACTACCTTCGTTCTTTACTTTCTATATTTGCACTCGTTAAAATGAAGCCAGCAACGCTCGCTCTCCTTCTTGGCCCTATGGGCATTGTGGCTCGGCCCTGTGGTGGCCATCGCCCTCAGACAACCACGTCTACGGTTTCTTCGGCAACGCTTGCCCCTACTACATCATCTAGCCAATCTCCTGCAACCTCTTCAGCCACTTCTATCACGTCCGCAACGACACCATCCGCGACTGTTTCCGTCACGGCCACGAGCAGCCAGCAGACCTCTTCCTCCACTAGCTCTTCTATCAGCACCTCTGCTGTTCCTTCGCCCACACTAGTATCTGACAGCATCGACGAACTGTTCAAGGCGAAGGGAAAGCTATACTACGGCACGGCCGCCGATTCGGGCACCTTATCCAAGTCCCAAAATGGGGCCATCATCAAAAAGGACTTTGGACAAGTGACACCGGAAAACTCGATGAAATGGTCTATTATGTCAGTATAAAATTCCTCCTTCAAAACCCAAATGGTCATTATCTGTTAGATGATAAGCATATATTCTTCATAAAGCTCCGGCCTAAAAGGCGGTACCTACCATTACGTGTAATCCATGAAGCCCAGTACCAAAAAAGAAACATGTACCAAAAACACCACCACTTCCAAATTATTATGATCAATTCATATAATTATATGATTGGATATTGACTCTGTGACTCATAGAGAACCGACCCGTGGTGGTTTCAGCTTCAGCGGTGCCGACGCCCTGGTGAACTTCGCCGTGCAGAACGGCAAGAGCGTGCGTGGCCACACTTTGCTGTGGTATCAGCAGCTGCCGAGCTACGTCGAGGCTATCACGGATCCTAAGGAACTCACTAGTGTCCTAGAGAACCATATTAGCACCGTTGTTGGGAGATACAAGGGCAAGGTCCGCGCTTGGGTATGTATTAGCCGGGCTAGGTCCATATCGTAGGTATATGCATGCTAATAATTCATCCAGGATGTCGTCAACGAGATCTTCAATGAGGATGGTACTCTCCGTGACTGCGTCTTTACGCAGGTACTAGGCGAGGACTTCGTCCGCATTGCCTTCGAAGCTGCGCGCAAAGCCGACCCGGCGGCTGTACTCTACATCAACGACTACCACCTTGAGAGTGGCACGTCTGCTAAGACCGTCACCGGTATGTTTGAACATGTGAAGAAGTGGATCGCGGCCGGAATTCCGATCGACGGTATCGGTATCCAGGGCCACCTCGGCGGCGGTAACCCGAGCGCTAGCGGTATGCAGGCCGGATTGGAGAAACTCGCCGAGACCGGCGTAAAGGAGCTTGCGATTACGGAATTGGATATCGTCAACGCCCCGGCCGATGAGTATGTCAAGGTCAACAACGCTTGCCTTGCTGTCGAGAAATGTGTTGGAATCACATTGTGGGGTGTAAGCGATGCGGTAAGTTCTCCGACCGTAGAATCTTTTTCATTGGTATTGACTGTCTCCAGGACTCGTGGCAGTCACAGAGCTCGCCGCTCCTCTTCGATTCCAGCTACCAGCCAAAGTCGGCCTACAAGGCCATCGTTGAGGCCCTCTCCTAAACCACCCGATGGAGTCAACCCACGGATTATCTCACCGCCCTCGTACTGAGGACCACTACCGGAAGAAATCAGATAAAACTTAATATGTAATAACTAGTTGAATTTGTTGCCTATAATCGTTACGGAGTGTACTCCTAATCTGGCTATATGACAAGTTGAAAAGTTTGGGTCTCTTCCATGTGTGAGAGTGAACTTACCGACCTACTAGGTATCTAATCCGATGAATCATCTGCGCAGCGAAAACGCATACTTTAAAAGACCCGAGATTCATGATACCATACCCCACCGTCGAACAGCAGTCCAATCCATTTTCCAGAGAGCCCGACGACCCGACGACAGCTTACAGATATTCTCGTCATAAGGTGTGGATCCCACACCCCGATGGCTGTTGTCGACCACGGTATAGTCGTGGGGTATTTTCGTATACTCTTGGACGTGACACACATTATAGGCAGGTATTATGTTCTTTTAAACAAGCTTGGTCTTTTCGCATGTGAACAAGGCCGAAAAATCACGGCCGAAAGATTACGGCCCAAGTCGACTTCGCTCAAGCCAAGGTGAGACACACCGGCCGAAGTATGTAAGCACTATCAAAAGGCCTTAAAATCTTTGTGCGGCCCAGCCCTTAGCGAAGGAAATCCCCTTGTCGATTACATTATACATATCGTGATTGCTGACAACCCACCTTGTCGACCTGGTCGATATCATCATTTCCTTTCGTAATCATGTAGGTATATACCCAGTCGTTACCAGGCCTTTGGTTCATCAGGGATTCCGTCTATCAGGCATTATTCGCATCAGCATCACGGCCCTAAACCTGATGGGTCCTAGTACCACCGTAGCACGCATGTGGGCACTTATCATTACCGCCTTTTCTTCGCAACCTTGTCTCCAACTTGGACCAATCTCTTTCGCTAGTTGCTGTCCGTATAGGGTTAACAGAGAAGCAGATCGGACGCCACAAGTACTGTGCCATACAAAATCAAGAGTATCGGTACTACGCACCGCCCTATGAGGCTTGACAGAGCGACTTAGCACGACGGAAGCTATAGCGCTAGACAGGGTTGCGTTCGAGCGACTCTGCAAAGAAAAGGCGGTAGCCCCAAAATGCCAAAGTGCTGATCGCGGAGGAGAGTGGCAGAATCGGGGATGGTCTTCCATCACGAGAATGACCGAATAATTCCGGGTGAAGCAATCAGATACACGCCAAGAACCGCCTCTTGGGCTGAGAATCCTGAGATCTAGTCGATGCGCGTCAAGGGTCCCGGTTGTGGAAACGTGTAGGATATTTGGAATATACGTAATGAACCCTCGTGAACCTACGGACCCGACGGGGGGCATCTAGGTGAAAATGAATAAAGTAAAAGGTGCCCCTTGGGCTGACCTGTCTTGGGTGACTTGAATCCGTGGCCATAATCCTGATCGACCTCCCACGTCCCGCACTCCGAAAGCCACATACCCCCATATTCTTGGAGCAGTGCACATCTGGTTGTACGAAGCCCAGCGCTTCTTCTATGGGCGAAATGTCAACCGAAAAGATCGAGAAGAGCGTATTCGGCTCAAGCGATGAGTCCGAGCGCGCCGTGAACACCGGCACCGAGGAGGTTCAACCTCACGTACACTACACCACGTATATCGCCGTTTTTGCCGTCTGTCTTGGTTTCGTCGCCCAGAACTTTGCTATCACAGGAGCTGGAGCCGTATGTGATATCCCGAGCCCCATAAGCCAACCCGATCGCTATTCGCTATTGCTAGTACTGACTTTACGTAGCAAGCGCAAATTATAGGCCAGATTCTCCACGGAACGGATACAACATGGTTTACCGGATCCTTTGTCATTTTCACTGTCGTACTAGGTCCTATCGTATCGCAAGGTGCCGACTATTGGGGCCGTAAGCCATTTTTGGTAGTTCTCAGCGCGTTTGGTGGTGTCGGAAGTATTATCGTTGCACGAGCCGAAAACCTGCCTAACGCCATCGCCGGCTTTTGTGTTATCGGTATCTCCTTCGGTGCTCAGGGTCTGATCCACGCTGTCGCAAGTGAGGTCCTTCCGCGCCGATGGCGATCCTGGGGAACAGCCGCCGCGCTTGTTTCGTCTGAGTTGGGTCTTGTCTTGGGGTTAGTCGTTGCTGGTGTCTTGAACCGATATGGAGATCCCAATGGCTTTAGGAACTTCTACTACATTACTACTGGTCTATACTTCCTGTCTACTGTCCTCTGCATCATTGGCTACAATCCGCCTCCGACGAAGCAGCAGCTCGAAGTCACCAAATTCAGCGACAAGATCAAGCTTCTCGACTGGCCTGGATACTTGCTATTGGGTTTCAGCTTGGTCCTATTCTGCGTTTCACTCAGCTGGTCTCAGAACCCTTATCCCTGGAGCGATCCTCACGTAGCCGCCCCCTTCTCTATCAGCATCGCCCTTGCGATCGCCTTGGTTGTGTACCAGACATGGAAACCAGACGGACTGTTCCACCACGGCCTATTCCAGAATCGTAACTTTGCCGTCTGCCTTGTCTGCATTTTCGGCGAAGGTGTCGCCTTCTTTGCTGCGAACACATATGTCGCCTACGAGGTCAGCGTACTATATACGACAGACTTCCTCTACGCACCGTTGAGACTCGCGATCGGCTTTGCGACCGGTATGATAGCATCGGCAGGTGTTGGTCTCTACTCTACGCTTACGAAGAAACTGCGCTGGGCAACATTCTGTGCCTTTGTCACTTTCGTTGGCTTCTTCGCTGGAATGGCTGCGGCGGTTAAAGGCGACGACACTGGCGTCTCCACTTGGGGTCTTCCCGTCCTACTAGGTACTGGCTGCGGTATCACGCTCGTGACCCTCGTCGTCGCCGCCCAGCTTTGCGTTCCTCATTCCCTGATCACTATTGCTAGCTGCCTGATGTTGTCCGTCCGCGGTCTAGGTGGCACAATAGGTTTTGCCCTGTTCCAAGCTGTCTTCCAATCGCAAGTTAGTCTCTTGGGTGATAACATTGCTCAAGCTGTTACTGGAGCCGGCCTACCATCAGGATCTGTTACCGAATTCGTTACGGACTTCACTGCGCAGAACTCTACTGGCCTACTGGCTGTTCCTGGTGTGACCCCTGAAATCATCGCCGCTGGCACTGCAGCATTCCGAGAAACATACAAGTTAGGATTCTATAACGTCTGGGTTACGGCAGTTGCATTCATTTCTTTTGCCGCTGTCTGTAAGTTTACATCCTATCCGGGCATCGTGATTATCTAGACTACTAACACTATGTATCAGGTTCCGTCTTCATCTTCGATCCCAGCTCCGAGTTCAACAACCATATCGATGCACCAGTTGAGAAGGTTGAGGAGCTATACTCTGAAGGTTAAACAGTAATATCTAGGCTAAAAGCTCTAATACCATAGGATCAGGAATTACAAGGGGGAAGGGATATTTGATTCGGCGCACGGGGCCGGGGTCTAGTTTGGGCTGCTTTGAGATACCACATTTACATACCCGACAGTTAGGGATAGAAATAAAGATAGTATACAGTCACTCGTATTTCCCGCCGTGATTATTGCCATCGTATAGAGAAGTTCTATTTCCAAGCGTAGGAACAGCGATGCTTCTAGAAGCTTTCCAGCTCACTTCGTCTATGCTGAGGAATTGCTGATATAATTAGATACTGCGGTGGATCACGATAAATACGGCGCAAGTCTTACTAAACCTATCCTCTGGGATTTACAGGGGAAAGCTTTGGTACCCAATCGGAATTTGACTACGACTCGCGAAGACATCTAGTTGTCTGCCCTTTTAGGAATTATATGGCTAGGTTCATCCAATGGGATTCAGCGGATCTTCTTAAAGTTCTCTCTTTACCCAGATATCTTCGGCCGATAAAAGTCTGGCCACCCCATGCAAGTAAGACCGGGTCGCCGACATGAATACTGCACAGCATTTAAACAAGGATGAAATCCTCCCAGACCTCATCGCTGTCTTCCCAAGCTGTCTTGACCATCCTACCTACACCAATTCTCTCTACCACCGCACTCTCGCCCCAGCTATAATCTGCGTCCGATGCTGTCGTGGTTTCGTCTATAGTATATAAAGGTTGGGCGTGGTATTTCTCGAGTTGCTCACCGACAATTCTGCGGATCATCATCACATCGTAGACGGCAAACGGCGGTAGTTTGGTGGCAAATGACGAGGGCGATGCCTCATGACTGCCGAACTCATAGCTCTCGGACAGGATGATGAACTCATGGTCCCGGTCTAGCTTGCCTTGGTACAGTGCCGGTAAAAGAATGGAGCCCAGCCATGGTTCATCCGACGTGGCCGGGGACGGCTGAGAAAGACCGAAGAGGCCTCTTCGTTCGGCTATATTACGTTGCCGACTCTTGATGTGCTGTCGGGAGAGCGTAGTGAGACGAAACGGCGCAACGCGCGTGCGTAGGTGTAGACCAAGTGGTTGCGATACACGGGCCTGTGCCGAAGACAGGGAAGCCGACGGGGCTATGAAAGGGACAGGATGATATCTTTCCATTCCTTGGCCAAAGATATAACAGACCCCGTCATGGGTAGTGGAAACCTTCGACCAGCCAGAAGGTAGCTCTCTCCCGTGTGTACCGATAGGAAACGGCTCAATATTTGTTGATCCCGGTATGCGTAACTTCGAGAAAGGGACGACCCGAGATGGACGCTCTGCGAGCTCGGGAAGACCCATAAATTCATTCCAGTCCTCGTAACCTATTTGCCCAATCCAACCTCCCCAGGACCAGTTTGGGAAAAGAGGTAGACCAGTTTTTTCATCTTTGGGGACTCGTTTCAGCCTATCCCGGGGCTGCCATAGCATTGCCATGTGAACGATAGTTACAGGTAGGCCTTGTATGAATTGGAGGCCGAACTCCTTTCGGAAAACGTCAAGAACGCCGTCAAGCCCTAGTAGGCGGTCCCCCGCATATGTCATGCGTCGCCGAGTATACTCCTCCACTAGGCGCGAATACTCCTGAAGATAGGAGGTCTTCTTTACTCTCACAGTAGGCAGACCCCTTTCGCTACTGCTACCGGGATTCATCCAGTCTCGGTTCAGCGAAATGTCCATCATCGGCGCGCACCGGACCAAGTGCGGTGTTTCGGCGCGATAGTCTTCACCCCAAACAGCTTTCGCACACTGGAAGCTAACGGAACCGCCAGGTAAGGAGAAGAGACAGCGCCGCGAAAGAAGCCGCTCTTGGTATGTCCAGCCTCTAGTATTCCATGTTGTAGCTGCTACACTGCTGTGGTTGTCTGGATAGAGCGCCACCAGTGTAAGATCATCAGAAACTTGAAGAGTATGTTGCGGCGACGAGCGGCTTCCGGGATCGATACCAGGGATACCAGCGTTAGCATCAGCGCCCGCCGCAGCAACAATAGTAAGACTCGCGCAGCTGTATATGCCGTCCATGATGCGGATCTGTTGAGACTTATCAGATGGCGAGTCTTGGATAATACAGAGGGAATCCACCCAGAGAAAGTCGAAATCTAGCGCCCGGGCTAGCGAGATAGCATCTTGGATAGACTTCGGAAATCTCTGCGGCCGCAAACCTCCCGGTTCCAATAGCTCACTGATATTGCCTTCCAGTGTCACGAATACCGGGGCTGATCCCCAGACGTAGCTCAATGCCACATAAGGCGGCGGGGATGCGCTCTCAATCAGTCTGTCCTCTGATAGGGAGATTAGACGAATGAAAGGTACACCCCATTCTTCCGTGCGCCATGCATTGGTGTCTACACACTCCTTGCCGTGCCATGCCGTGCAAGCCCTAACCCATGTTCTAACAAGAGTCGTATCAAATTGTCTAGGTGCTACTAGTCGACCGAAGAATACGTTATCATCTGTTGTAGTCTTACCAGTATCTAAAGGCACTAGATCAAACGGTGTGAATGCGGACTGCCACTCGACCAGATCTGGGGCAATGCGCAGCCGCAACGTAGCCATTCCCTCACTGATTACCCCATCCCAAACCCAACACCCAATTACTTCAGCTACATGGCTCAACACTGTAGTATCCACGCAAGCTGATATCAATGCGCATGCTTGACACCAAGTTTTTCGAGCCAAGACATGGTCGAGTCTCCCAAAATGCCAGTCACGGAGAGGCGAGGGCAACCCGGCACCGACAGGGTGGGGGCCGAACGCGGAACGCTTCGGTGAGCAATGGTAGTGGCGTGGCGGGCACAGAACGGCAGACTCGGATCATCGGCCGGTAACGGCAGATCAGATGGGTCCCGATAACTCCAACGAGTGGATGCTGTCGGGTCGTCGGACGGCGATGTGGGTTCTTCCGTGAGGGGCATTTTAAAGGCTTAAGAAAGAATTATCGACGGAGCCGGAATGATATGGAAAGGAAGAACCGATAAACATATCTCATACCCCTTAATTTAATAGAAATCCGCCAATACCGAGCCTTAATACATCCCCCTATCAAAACCTTGGAAAGGGGCGAAGCTGGATGGACGTTCTTGTAAATTTTGACATAGAGAAACCAACGAAGTCCATGCTGTATACGCGGACTTGAAATGCTTCGTTGCCTTCGTTTTTCGTTTTGTGCTTGAGGGAAATTACCTTCAGCCTGGGTCTCCTCGTCAAAGATTAACCTAGCGGTCTCATAATCTGCCCCGTGGGAAGGGGAATCAAGTTCAGAAGACTTGCATAATTGTTTAGGGGGTTAGCCGCCTAAATAGCTCCCTAGGCGTCCTGCTAGCATGCTACAGGCTGACGCGCATGTTATCACCCGCCAATAAGATACCTACCTAGGTAGCTTACAGGGCAGATCGTAGAGCTGCACCTGAATATCAGGCCTGGGTTGTCACGGGTATAGGCGGCTAACTACGCTAGGCGATACGCCGCACTAACTCCTTAAACAACTCTCCCCTTCATCTGCTTGTCCCTAACATTCAAATTCTTCCATGCCAAAGCACACGGAATCGTGAGTGATAGAACGGCGCATGCAGCGATGCACATACGCTGCATGCCCTCGCCATAGGCGTCCATGATTGCGATTCGCCCAGGCGTTCCCCATTTATATGATAGCTGCACCACAAGACTCCCGAAGATCTTGCCCGCTTGATTCTTGAGGTTAGGTGGGAGGTACTTCTCGAATAGACTCGGCATGCTGTTCGTCCAGACGCCACCACTAACGCCTAGCCCGATAGTGTCTCCAACCGCTGTAAACAGGGCGAGAAGCGCAAGGACCATAGCCACGTTGGTATGCTCAGCAGCAGCCATAATGGCAATTTTTTCAGTTACCACAAGTGTCTAGAGGTAAGGAATTAGATGGGCGCATTGATATACACTGAAATGAGTGTCCACTTACTCCGGCACCTATGGTCATCAGGACTTGACACATGGCCACCAACCCGAGGGGTTGCCCTGGCATACGGTATTTAATCATCAGTCCGGCGCTCATGACGAGCAGGGGAGATGCGATGAGCGCCAGCCACTTATACCGGTTGGTAACGCGGATTAGATATCCGACGACAAAACTCCAGCTGCACGAGCCTAGCGTATATATATTGCCAATCCAACCCGCGTCCTTGATTGACAAACCGAAGACAACCTGCAAGTGGCTCTGGAAGTATGAGCTCCAGCACCGGGAGGCGACAAACATGACACCGCTCATGATGCAGGCGCCCATGACGGTGCGATCCCATAACAGGTGGAATGATACAAGGTTGACCCTAGCGAAGTACTTCTCCCAAACGCAGAAGGCTACGAGGGAGCAACCACCTAGGACGATCATGGTGATAATCGCGGCAGACCTCCATTTATCGGTCTGATACGTTGCTAGTGATAGGGGGAGAATGACGAGCGAAAACCCTGCGACAACGAGAATCATACCAATAACTTGATGTAGTTAGAGAGATAGCTCTAATTTTGGGAGTTGAGTAAGCTTACCGTCGAATTCGATTGTGTAATGTGTGATAGTCTGCGACCACGTTCGTCCCGAGTCACGAACAGCGGCAGGGAATTGCTTACGTGCTTCCTTGCGAGTGTACAGCAGGATCCAGAGGATTGGTACCGCTGATACCGGGATAATAATTGCTAGAGTGCCGTAAGCCCATCGCCATCCGGCACCTCCTAGGAAGTCCTCGGCAGCAGCGGGTCCCGCAAAAGCAGTCGCCAAAAAGGGGGCGGACATGACGGCCATAAGCAGTGCTCGGTTTCGCAATTTGGAGGTATCGGCCACGAGAACGTCAAGCACGAAGTTCATGCCATTCTCGCCAACACGATAGAAAACCTTTTAAATCGAATTGTATTAGCTGTCAAGTCGGGACTTCATCGCGAATGACTGGTTCACATACCAGCGCCGCAGCATATGTCTCGACGTTTCTGCTCACCGCCATCAATATAACACCGAGCGTAGCAAAACAAGTCATTAATGCGAAACCTTCCGGTCGACCCCAGATATCGATAATCTTGGCAATGGGGATTCGAGAGACGCCACCAAAGATCGATGCTACGACCTGCGCGGTCGTGAGCAGCGAGTGTTTCTGGAAGTCGCTTGTGACATAGGCGATGAGAGAGCCAGACATGTTGGATTCGAAAGCTAGAACGAAGTTCACGATTAAGAGCCTATAGAAGAATAAGCGACCAGCTGCTTTGAATCACTCGGCTCATCCGCGTACCACGCGTATGTGATTATCATCATCTTCTTGGACCAGGTCTGTGTGATGGCCTCAATGTCTCGAACACCATCTTGACCCTCTAGATCTGGGATGTTCTTCTCATCGATATCAAGGCTGCCCCTAGTGTCGGCTGTTTGAGCGGGAACTGGTCCGATTTCATCGACTGTCGCCGGGGGTGACGGTCCCTGAAGTTGGGTATCAGCAGCGACCACAGGAGTCGCCTCAGTCGGCTTCTTCTGGTCAACCTCTGCCATGGCTGCTTCTCCTATGCTTATCTGCTTCAAATAAGATGTGAGCCCGGTATGACTCGGGAGATCTGCAGGAACTAGAGTTTAACTGGCTTGAGTGATGCATGCAATATAAGAAGCAGGCAATGAAGGCGAGAGCGGAGACACATGGCTCCCACACTACGGTGAGTGTAACGCTCCATAGCGAAGATCGTCACATAGTCTCCCCGTAGTCTAGTGCATGGTAGACGTCGCAGTGCTAGATTGGCCGGGACGAAATCTCATTGGTGAGAGATGATCTGATAAAATGAGATAACAAAGAATCCCTGGCGGCTTGGCCACTAAACTTTTCGTATGTTCTGATCAGAAGCCTCTAATCTATACATGGACTTCTATAGTACCTAGCCGACGATGATACCGGTTATCGGTGGTTAAGATCATTCTCTGGTGGACAGAGACGCGAGGTATTCCTTGGCCCCTTGATCCTCAACCTTCATCTTGACTTTGTATGATATTATCATATAGAAGAACGACTCAGATGAGATGGTGCTAATGTGAACTAGAAAACAGACAGAAGGGGTTTTATTTAATGATGGTGGTATTCATTCATTCATTCATTCATTCATTCATTCTTCTCCTAGATCCAGTGATAAGCTTCTCCGATTCTTGTAAATTCTAAAGTTCAACGCGCGATTGAAAGCCTAGAGTTCTGAAGCAGAGAGATTGGGCTTTTGGATTAGGTAACATATGCCCCGTAGCGAATGTCTTTTAGTGGTGGAGCGGCCCCGCAGGCCTACACTTTAGACGTGCGACGTCGCGTCGCGCCTGTACAGCAAGCTCTAGTGGGACCATCCACTCGCTACTCGTCATCATAACTTCAACTTCTACACCTTCACACCATCTTATGGAATTATAACAAAGCTAAATCCGGCGCTCGCTCCACGTCAGTCAAGATGTCTAGGAAGCAAGTAAAGGGCGAGTATATCGAGACGGTAAGCTAATCAATAACCCGCCGAATCAATCGGTGTATAACTAACGTCTCCCTCCAATGCAGGACACAGGAAACAAAGTCTCTCGAAAAGCTATCCTGATCGGAACTCAGCACATCATGCTCGGCGGCAAGACAGTCATCCAAGCTGAAGCTATGATACGTGGCGACCTGGCCCGCACAGGTCAACCTAGCTCTGGTTCTGCTTCCACGTCAGGTAGCAATACTGCCGTCGCTATCGGTCGCTATTGCTATCTGAGCAAAGGATGCTGTTTGCGCCCACCCGGCCGCATATACAAAGGGTAACTGACCCCCTATATACTACACTGCCAATGAGCTTATTTAGAAGATGGTCTCTTGTTGATGCCTTTCCCTTCGCAGATCCTTCACCTACCTACCCCTCCGACTGGGCGACCACGTTTTCATAGGCGACGGTACTGTTGTCCAAGCCGCTACCATCGGAAGCCATGTCCACATCGGCCAGAATGTCGTCGTCGGCGAGTTCGCTATTATTAAAGATTACGTCCGCATCCTCGATGGCACTGTCGTACCTCCCAACATGGTCATACCGAGCTTTAGCATCGTTGCCGGCCAACCCGCCCGAGTCATCGGAGAAGTTCCCGAAGGCGGACACGAAGCATTTGAACTCAGAGAGCTATACAAGACTGTAGGAAACAATCCACAACCGTTACCTATATGATGCGCCATTGCTACCCGCCTAATATCATACATTGATTAATTGGGGTTTCTGAACCGAGATGTCGGGTATCACTTAATCCCAAGTCTCCGGGGTGATTGCTCCTCGGAGCTTATTAGCATATATAGAGAGGAGTCCTCCACGACGCCTTCAACGGCACATCGCGGTAACAAATGGTTTCCCAGGCTTGATATAGTCATAGCCCATTACTGTCGATGCCAGTGCCCCGGAACTAGACCATGTGCTCAGATTCAATTGCACAAACGGAACGTCAAGAAGGTACGGCAGAAGAGTTAATGGCGATAGGGACTACGACTAAACTCCAAACATCAACCAAGCCGCGAATATTACCGAACGAAAAGGACGCCAAATTTGGTGGACACACGAAGCTATTCTATCCAGCGAGTGCTGAGGAATAATGATGGGATTTGAAGAGACAGGGGAGATACGATTCACCAATTCGAAGCACCCTGAGAATGGAGTTACCACGTGCTCATGTAAATCAGCACCAGGATGCGACTAGAGGAACCAGTAACGTGGATTAATGGGCTTCGCCTAGGAGATGGTCCTAGAGGCGACCCAGAGAAGAAAGGATTGAGCGAGTCATTATAGAGATACCCCGGAAATACATGGTTTGCAATTTTACCCCTTATTTGACTATCATCCACATCGCCGTGCAATCATGGCGACTCAATTCGGGAAAGTTTTCCACATAATCCAAGCGCTTCCATTCACGAGTCCGATGGCTCCAGACACTGCCATCGATATTCAGCGGGGGTGGAGCAGAAACTGCAAGTCCCAGTACAGTCCGACTGTTGAACACAGGGCTGGTTGCAGGTCGCCTCCGGAGAGAGTAGCGTATTTGCTAACAGAGGCGTCTAGTTACGCGAAGTATATCAGCCCTGTCCGTCCCACGGTGTTCTTATTGGGGGTCATCACTCACCGCCGATGCGCTGTGGAGAGCCGTAAGAACGAAGGTGGTCAACGAGGCGATGGTGAGCTTCATCTTGTCTCGTCAAAGGTTATGTGCTGCCGTGTAGTCCATGCCGTACTGACGAGATCGTGAGATCTATCTGTCGGGCCTTACTTATATTTATAGAAATTTGTTCCTTAAGCTATCCCGTACCACGGATGCTACTGTCGATGTTGCCATTGCATTACCCCGACCTCCTCGCTTTACCTATACTAAGCGATTGGCTCGGGGTTGTCAATGGAGAAGCACCATCGGACCAATGGGCTAAAACCATAGACTATTATATTAATACGAGGGAAAGAGAATTACCTATATAGGGGTTATGATGCGATAGTTTGTGTTCCCACGCAGTATAACCCCGGATTATGTCGACGACTATACAACGTTGCGGAGTGATGCGCTCAAGTCACCTTCTACATCTGATACGCTATTCTGTACTCATTTCCTAAAAGTTTGAGAACTGTCATGGAGCTAGGATGAGGTCTCTTACGTGGTGGCTACGCTATTCATGTACTCCTCGCCAAATCCTCCGTGCTGTCACGGGCTGGCTCTTAGAACCGTTTCTATAGAGTTGCGACACGCGCTCTCACGAATCTACATTATCGCATGTCTCGTCACTTCGGTCAACTTGCGCTGTAGGGTACAAGCTTGATCTTATTGCTAATACATGACTATCTTGTCTAGAACTCGATACATAGATTAGAAACCACATTCTAGCGAGAGCTATATATGGTTCGGAAGGCGTGCAGGGAACCAAATTCCACAGCGCAATCGTCCACTACTCGCTCGTTCCCTAACTAATGCCGTACTCATATCCCATTATTCTTAACTTCATATTAGCTGAGTGCCTATAAAGTCGTTATTGAATAAGTTTCTACAATGCTGCCATCGTATTACTAACTCCATTTCCCATAACCTATACGCTACACAAGGGATGACATTAAACACGGCTATACATAAGTCAAGATAACCTCATCTCATATCCATTTGAGATATTATATAATATCGATGAAAGCCCCCGCTTTCCCCCAAACGCGAAAGCGTTCGAAACGAGAAGTAGCCCCAATCTGTCAAGATCAGCTCAGCGTCAGCATTAGTAAAATCCGATCTGTTAAACCCGAACTGACAGGGAAACTTGCGAGGGTTAAATCGTTGCCATGCTACGACGTTGGTCTGTGTCGACAAGTGCTTACCTACGCGCAAGGAAGCACGACCGGACTAACCGGCGTACCGAATCGCGTTTCGGAACATTGAAAAGGGTGAAAATGACGCGACGAGGTCGTACCGTAATAGCACAATTAGTTTGTCTACTCAATCAACATGGCGAGCATACTCAAAGATCAGATCAACCTTAAACAGACGGCATCTCATACTTATACCGCATCCTCTCATCCTGATTGGTCTATCGGTCCTGGTGCGTATTAACAAGCTTCATTTTAACAGTCTCGCTAACCCTCACCCCCCAGCTCTGCACGGCGGATGCGTAGCCGCAGTCTTGCACCATGCCGCCACCACGCATCTCACCACCACGCTAGCAGCGCAGAACCAGCCAGACGTGCAAACACTGCACTTCGAGTTTCTGCGCGCGTGCGAGCTCAGTGACAGCGCAATTACCGTCACGGACGTGAAACTCGGCGCTGGAACTAGTACCATACAGCTGCACCTCTCGCAGGGCGGGAAGCTCCGGGTCGTCGCGCTGGCGACCTCGACCAATTTCGACAAGTCGGCGGGCCCCAGCGCCCCCACGTCGTGGACGCTGCTTCCGCCGCCGAAGCCGGTCCCCGACTTTGAATTGGCCGAGGCGCACAAGCCGGAGCCGAATTGGATCCCCGGACGCATCCTTGGCGAGATCGTCCCGGGGAACCGACGCATCCTATCGCTGACGCCGCGGGGCGGGCCGGTGGACGGGATCAGTGACGTCTGGAATCGGTTCGATGGGGACGAGCGCATAGACGCTACGTATCTAGCCATGATGGTGGATTACTTCCCATCGCTGTCGGATACGCTGTTGCGGACGGGCGGGCTGTATGATGATCATAGAAACTACGCGATCACGTCCTCGTGGGCGGAGAAGCACCCCGGGGTCCCGGCCACGATACCGAATTCTCTTCGGGAGGCGCTCCGGGAGACGATTTTCAATAATACCGTGACGCTGGATATTCAGTTTAAGAGGCGTCTACCGAAGGATGGCGTCAAGTGGGCGTTTACGAGGACCACGACAAAGATGTTGGAGGATGGAAGGATGGATCTAGATGTCGAAATATTCAATGAGAAGATGGAGCTTCTCTGCTTGTCACGGCAGTTTATCCTGGTTCTCGATGCCAAGAGGAGGTTTAAAGGGGGGAAGACGAAGGCGGCGCTCTAGAGCTATATATGATTGGAAGTTCTTTATCATTGTAATAAACGAAAGCAGCCCATTGAACGCCGTTATAACCTGCGTTATATACACTTCTAATCCCATCGAACACCTCGACAATGGTTTCGTATCATAATACAAGGGCAAATATCCTAACTTTAAGCCGTTCCCCACGGGTCAAGGTCCAGTCCACGGTTAAGATTTGAAAAGCACAACCGTATATTGATGACACCCGGGTTTCCTGTCATGCAATGGCTCGGTAGCTATTCTCAGTGTTAGCGTTGTATAAGTGAGAGCAGAGACCCAAACGATGACCCGATGCGCGTCCGAATGGTCCCCTTGACGTTAGCGTAAGATGTTTTTCATGATATTTATTCGTTGAGACGCGGCTTAACTCGTTTATAGGGCTCTAGAGCCAATACTAGCCTTCACAACAACATGCCTTCCTACACTTCCTGCCGCCTAGGCCGAGTTATCGACTAAGTTTGAAAGTTTTAGAATCTCGATTCGGGGCGTTCTTTTCGAGAACGGGTTCGACTGCCGGGCTTTGAATGGAGAAAAGGGGAAGAGAGGAAGGCCAGAATGCTAGATTGACCCTGCGAAATTGGTCAAGGGATGGTTTACACTCCATGTCGAGTAGTTCGGTCTAAGCTCTGTATTGAAAAGGGGATGGATTTGTATGCTTTTCGCCGGTTTCTTCTCGCCAATTGTGCCTTATGTTGAGGTACGTTCCCGTAATTTTCTCCTGTTGTCAATGGTTATAAGAGTAGTATAATATCCCCTTCTAGCCTTCGGCATGTGGTCTACGTCTGTTGAGCTTTCAGCTTATCATCTTTCGACGCACTATGATGACATTTCTGTCATCTTATTGTATGTTTTACGAGATTTGGTCATATAGGTTTAGTATAGGTTTCGATAATAGAGTGACTTTTTACGTCAATGGGCAATTCTACTCAAAGCTCTCAATCATCTGTGACATATGCAACGACAACTATTAGAGTTATCTTCGTCTTCTTGAGCTCTGAATTATATGAGTTGTTACTGAATCGAAGCCTATCCTGGGGCGGTCCAAGAACCTTAGGGAGCAACTACGTTGTTGTGCAAGCTTTAACTCTTATCTGAGACTCAACCTATGCACTATAGCACCTGATCTGGGACGAAAATTCTTACCATACGGGACCAAGAGACTCGCTCCCCTATCCAGAGTATAGGATCTAGCTTTCTAACAATTCTGTTGTCGGATATACCACTACACCAAAAAGAAGTATTAATATGCAATATTGTAATTAAATATTATATATGTTCTGACATCTGTTCTTCTCGTGTCCCCACCGTCTAGCATATATCGCCGTTTGTATGTCTTATCGATAACGAAGTCGTATCTATAAAACAAATGAAATAATTGCCCAAGAGGAATGAACAGAAAATGTCTGCATAGTATCGTACGCGATTACCCATAAGTGGAAAAGTTGAGGCCGATCTTTCGTACTTACTAGGTAGGTAGCTAGTATAGTCCCTGAGGCTTCATGGCTACCTACATATGTATATACGAAAAGGGGATAGAGGTGTTATATAGCGGTGACAAGGTGTGTTTGGCGATAAGAATTTTTCAAACGGGTTCAATTACGAGGCATTACATACCTAGGTACCTAGCATATGTAAGCACGATAGTTTCCGTTCCTGACTCCTGAGTCTCTAAGACCGCTTTTGATTCTATCGATCGTTCGACTAATTATGTCGTCGACTTGGTCGAGGTGGTCCTAATATGATGAGATGGAAATTTGGTTTCATTCAGGAGAAGTGGTTTTTGGCTTGCCGCTTGTGGGGGAATTTTCACCGTTTAATCTTAATAATCATTGGTGTAGCTAGGGTTGAGGGCCAACTCGAAGAGTATATCCACCGGGGTATGACGAGGCGATACACGATTGGTTGGCATCCCTACACTAAGTAAAACCTCGAACAAGGTTGGCTGGTTTGGATCTGTGGGATCTAAAAGGGGAAATTGTTTACATTGGGACTAGCAAGGCCGTCTTACACCAGCATACGAACCGTGCCCTTCTAGAACTGGGAATATCTCTGGACGAGACCCGCTTCCAAGACCCAAACCCCAGGACCCCTATCATATAGCAAGAGGACCCCGAGCAATGTTGAGGCTCTTCTCAACGAGGAATCGTCGAGGATATGCGTTCCAGACCCCCACGTGTAGCATGTAATAGGCTAAGTGGAGTAGCATGTATCGTGAAATGGACACCGGCCCCCTTTTCTTCAGGGCCTAGCTTGATTTCAGGTTCAGGGTTAGAAAGATAATAAAATTATCAGCAAGTCCCGATGAAAATTTTTGCGAACCGTCAAAAGTCGGATTCGAAGGTTCGAAAGTTCTTCCTTTCCTCTGCGTTTAGAAAGCGATAGGGGTGGACGAACATAGGGATTACTCGAATCTTTCAGCTGGAAGATAGTAATCGCGTTTGATCACGTATATTACTAGAATTCGGAAAAATCCGCCATCATGTCGACGGTTACCCAAGTCGAAACGCCAGTGAAGGCTCGCTCTGTACAGCTGGTTAGTGAAATTTGCATCGGACAAGATGACATATACTAACGCACCACCCTAGAAGCTAAAGGGCGAGCAGCAAGAATTGCCGGATATCAACACCATCCGGAAAGCAATTCCTCCCCATTGCTTCAAGCCCTCAACAGTGAGGTCGCTGTCTTATGTGGCGCGGGACGCCCTGATGGCTAGCGCACTGGTGTATGCAGCTGTAACATACATTCCGACTGTGTCTAATCCAATCTACCGTACCGGACTATGGATCTTATACGGCTTCCTTCAGGGTCTCGTCGGCGTTGGACTCTGGATTCTGGCCCACGAATGTGGACACGGCGCCTTCTCAGTTCACCGTCACCTGAATGACTTTGTCGGCTGGGTTCTGCACTCGGCCCTTGGCGTACCCTTCTTCTCGTGGAAGTTCTCCCATGCTCGACACCATCGCTTCACTGGTCATATGCAGAAGGATATGGCCTTTGTTCCCAAGACCACGCCCTCCTACTTTGTTCAATCGCTGGGGGGTGCTCTGAGCTCGTTCCTGGACTTAGAAGTTCTTGAGGATGCACCTATCGTAAATCTGATCCGGCTGCTAGGGCAGCAACTCGGAGGGTGGCAGGTGTATATGCTCTTAAACGCATCTGCCGGAGAAGACAGCATGCAGAACAAGGATGCTAAGTGGTGGAGGCGCAGCCACTTCGATCCCTTCAGTGGCGTCTTCCGCCCGCAGGAGGCATTCTATGTTCTCCTTTCCGATTTGGGTCTCGCGCTTGTGTGTGCGGGCCTTTACTACGCCTCGCAAGCTCTGGATTGGCAAACCGTCTTTCTGCTGTATGGTGTCCCATATTTCTGGGTTAATCACTGGTTGGGTAAGTCTGGGCTATCTAGAATGAGATAGTTCCGATGATTAACACTGCAGCAGTTGCTATTACGTACCTTCACCACACCCACCAAGATCTCCCGCATTACGATGGCGAGCGGTGGTCCTTCGTAGCGGGAGCTCTCGCTACTGTCGATCGCGACTTCGGCTTCATTGGTCGCCACGTCTTCCACGGTATCATTGATACCCATGTCGTTCACCACTTGTTCTCGTAAGTGTCTATGATCAGTCGTTCTTTCGCTGTACAGTAAGCTGATGATTGCCAGACGCATACCTTTCTACCACGCTGAAGAGGCTACGAAGGCCATTAAGCCGCTTCTTGGAGATCTTTACCATAGCGATGAACGCTCTTTCATGGGTTCACTATGGGAGACATCTCGCACATGCCAATATGTCGAGAGCGACCCGAGCAACCCTGGTGTTATGAAATGGGCTCAGTAGATCTGGCTATGAAGTCACATGACGGCGTATGTGTGCATCTCTTTAAATAGTTGCATTGATAGATCGGGATTATGGAGTTTGAAAAGCATAGACGCTGGGTAGGCTTGGATACAGCCTTCATAGAATAGACTGGTACATGCATGTTAATATTAACATTTTACCTCCCAGTGGCCACGTAATTAACTCTATTTCGAAAAGTATCAGCCAAGGGGCCATGTTTTAATCGAGGCCGATATGACAGATCAGTTCTCCCCGGTCTGGTTCGGATTGCGCTATGGCTGGGGCAATGCTTACATATGTACCTTTGGTACCTATAAGTACGTGCCCTGGTCCCGTAGGTCTAGGCCCCCGAGGAATATCTTCGGACTACAGAAGAACTTCCAAAGTTATTGCTGTCTTTGGTCTTACGGTTTGTGGCTCTTCTAAGGTAGCTGTTGTCGCATGGGATCCAGCACTATCCATGGCCATGTGTAAACGCATGTACCCCATGAAATCCACGTTGACTGGAATCCACCGGGTCTTGCATGTTAAACTGTCTCATGTTGCGGTGCCCTTCATGCGGTTCGATAGACTCTATTGACTTACTGCAGTCGCCATTGCGGCCCATGACGCACCTCCGATTCTAGGATTCTTCCTCCCCAGTAATTATCGACACGGTTTGCTCAGACAGAGGCTGGCGCCTAGAAGTTCAGGAATAAGAAGGTCGGGCTTCACTATACGAAACCCGGGCTTCAATTCAGTATGCAGGGATCAGATGCTCGTACGCGAATCGGCGACTACTACGGATTGTCATGCACGTCCTCTGCATGGCGTAAGCAAAGCAAAGATGAGTGGAATGCATAGTTTGAGGGGAGGCCGTCATGGACCCGTAATATGCCGCCCTGTCGCTATATGTCTTCATCTCGCTACGTACATCACGATTGAAGCTTCTTTTGACCTTCTCGTCTGAATAATGCCAAGCCGACATCTTATTGCCCTGGGCGACCAATCAGGAAAGAAATTGAATCCCCCAAATTACCTTAACAAGACGCATCCAATCACGGCTTACTGCAAGGGAGTACAGCTCTCACCGTTAGAGAGGATAGTTACAGCCGTTACCTTTTTGGGTTCCCCGGCATCCAAGATGGTGGCCGCATTCAACCGTCCCGTCAGCAAACAGCACGGCATCATGGTCAAAGACCAGAGAAGGTATGAGCGCCGCGTCAGCGCCACCTGCGGGAACGTGCCGTCAATTTAGAGTCCGCAAGGTCTGGAGCTCGTTCAGCTGGCATAATTAACGCCACACGCTGCCACGGCGATGCGCTGACTACCAGAATCGGAAACAGTAGCGCATCGCATGCTGGAGAGCGGCTGTACGACCAAGACACTATCGTGTTGATCCATCAGTTATTCGTAGCTCTTCCGGATGTGCCGCTACGTTCGAATTTGCCAGAGACACTTCGAATTAACCGATCTTGGCCGTTGCTTCAACTAGGTAAGTACAAGCTGACTGCAGTATGGCTTTTCGCTCCTCATGGTGGACGCTCAGACGGCTTCCCCGATCTAGAGCCAATATTTCCAGGGGGGGATAGCTGGGTATCAGCTGGTATATCTGAGAGCTACAACGACGGAAATACGACTTAAGAGGAAGATGGAACCTAGATGAACTCTCATTTCAACTCATAATCTTTAGTTACCTCATGTTGGGGCTCCGTAAACTACCGCAAAGTATGCTACCGTAATTCCCTACTCACTAAGTAGCCCCTTTACTGATAGCTTCTAGGCCTGCGGAATCGCAGATCCCTCTCCTCTTCTCATTCATCACAGAACTCTACGGAAGAATCGAAGACTGAACCAAGCATGCCGTCTCTCGTGAATGGAAGCCAGGCGGCTTCGGACTCAGTCAAGCGCGTAGCGTCTTCAGCCGAAGTTGATACGGTTAGAACGACCGCCACTCGTACCACAAGCCAGTCCGAGTTCACATCTCAGCGTATTCAAGTCACCCGCACCATCGAAACAACCAAGCGAGTTAGATCAAGACTCGTCCATGAGTTAGAAGATGTGGATGATGCTTATCTTGAGCGAATTGACCTTCAGACTTATCTGGGGTATATTGCGGATGAGCGTATTATCCACATGCCCAAACGTGGCAGTCAATGGGATCAAGTACTGAAGGAAGCTGAATTTTTCGGCCTCCAAATCGATGAATTCACTACGGCGGTTAAGGATTTTGTTGCTGATACCACAACCATACGAGATACTGCTTTGGCAAGCTGCCGTCTTCTCCTAGAGGTAACGTCGCGACACCCCATTATGTTGATAGTATTACTAATCAGACTAGCTCGGCTGTGAGCAAGCTCAAGCCCTAGAACCGACTTTCAACACCTTATACGAACTTGGCCAACTTTTAGCAAATACCCTTGAGCTCCGCTCTTTGTTCGTCCTAAGCGGAAACATTGCAGACATACTGGGCGAGATCATCATCTGCCTTGTGCACCTGCTTGGAGATATTGCGGTATTCTACCACCAACGGATCAGTCGGCTCTCTAGGAATACGGTAACGATTGACTTTGATCGCGAATTTGGCGGCCAACTTGAGGAGATATGCGCCAAGAGAGAACAGCTTGTATACAGCATATGGAGCTATAAGCTAGGAAGTGATTACACTGCGGATGACGTGGTATCACTACACCGGCAGCTAGGCTCCGCCCAAACCCACGTAAAGTCATACCTGTACGGCCGGATTCAGGATAAGAAACGCCGCACTGAAGGAACCTGCGAGTGGCTCGAAGACGACCTAATCGATTTCCTCGAGAGGGGTGAGAATATCCTCGCGATCACGGGAAATGCTGGCTGCGGAAAGAGTATGCTTGCGGCTTGGGTACGGGATCAACTGGAGAGACCGATTGGCCACTTGGACCAGAAACATAGGACTATCTCGTACACATTCGGTAAGTACCCCTTCGCTCATTTGATAGTTGTAGACTAACAGGCTTCAGCTGTTGATTACCCAGCAAAGTCAACTACCTTAGTGTTCCTGAAGAGCTTATTGGCCCAGCTTCTCGAGATTAGTATTGGCGATGTCCACCTCTTCAAACAATTGTCGTCATCCTTGGCAAAGTTCGAGGAGACTCACAATGAAAAAGACTTTATTAGCCAATTATGGGCTATTATTGATGCAGGATTAGCTACCGTCGATAGCAAAGGAGTCAACCTCGCAATCATCGTCGACGGCTTAGACGAGATAGTTGGCGGAGATGCGTCGGCCCTCGAATTGTACAGACGCATCCACCAAAGTGTGAAGAAGCTAGGGAGGGTTCGTGCTGTTACGTTCTCGCGCCCGCTATCCCATCTTGGACAGCCCGACTGCAGGCATCTCGTCGTCACGCCGGAACACGTATCCGATGATATTCAGCTCTATTTGATAAACGGCTTGGCAAGACGCCGCGTCTACACCTCCCAGAGCGACACAAAGCAACAGGAACTGTTGAGTCAATTAGTATCTCGCGCGAGGGGCTCGTTTCTATTTGCGTACTTGTCGCTACAGCTTCTCGACTCTGATGTCGACTTTGACTCATTCCACAAGTTAATCCACGCCATCAAACCCGACCCAAGCAAGAACCATGACAGTCTACTTAAGGAGCTTGTCAGCAAGATCAACCTAAAAGATGGCCACATCAACCATCTTTTGACCTTCATGGTGACCACCGAAAGACCACTACAAATTGCCGAAATGGAAGATTTATTGAGCGTTGATCTTTCAAAGCGAACAGTTTCGTCCCGCGTTAATGTTCGGAAGATTTTGTTGTCCACCAGGGGGTTGCTAGTCGAGCAGAAGGGTGCCATCCGCTTCAAGCACTCTGTCGTTCGAAGCTACGTCCGAGGGCTCTGCGGTTCATCGCTCGTCTCGCTTAAGGATGCTCACCGTTCACTGACTATGACATTGCTGCTGTTTGCTAAGCATACTCTGACGCAACCCTATGAGCCATCATTTGATGTTGTGAACCGGGTCATTATCGAACAGGCATATCAATCTCACGCTATTGTTCACTACGCTGTGCGGTATTGGACCACACATTTCCAGCAATCCTCGCTCTTGGGTGCAAAAGGTGACATTATGCTTTCACCGGACTTCAAGGATGTCTTCCCTGATTCTACCTTTTTCGTCATGTTGGAGTGGTCCACATGGCAATCTCAACCTACCGCATCTTCTATTCACCTACATGACCTCGCTCTAAAGGTTCGCTCCTCTTGCTTTGGAGAAAAGAATCGGACTGTTCTGCAGAGTCTCATAATTCTCGGTATCCTATATCGAGCTCAGTCAGATTTAGACAGAGCTGCCGAATTCTTCTACCGTGCTTCCTCGATCGGTCAAACAGTTCTGTACAAATTCAGCCCTCTAGTAATTACTTGCACATCAGCCTTCTTAGCTTGCACCGAAAAAACCTATTCCAAGAGGATCACGATTGTTACCTATCGCGAAGAGATGATCCGCTTCTACATTGAGGTTTGCAAGGGACAGTATGGTGCTCATTCTGACCATGTCATTAAATGGTACGAAGCGCTGATCAAACTTTACCGAGAAATCCACGAAGAACAAATGGCCGCCGTCGTCCTCGAGGAGCTCCACAAGATCATCGTCGTCCGGTTCGGGCGCGGATCAGAACGGGAGAGCGGTACTGCCAAAGAGCTAGTTAGAATGATAGTCTCACTCAAGAAAAGGGGGATACAAGAGAACAAAGAGCAGTACGATGAGCTTTTCTTCGAGACAAGCGAGAAGATGGAGCTGACTGATGAATCGCGGATGACCGCCATCATCAGTCTCGCGGAGAGGTACGAGTCGGAACGCAATTACCTGCTTGCAGAGAAGCTTTACGTGGCTCTTTGGGGTCGTATTTGTGCGGCCTGTCGCCAGAAGGTTACTGTTGAATTGCAACTCGTGCAGCTTGACATAACCCTCAAATATGTCCATTTCTTGCGTCGCCTTAAGCGTGAGAGTGAGGCTTGCAACATAATGGTTTGTGTATGGGCCGAATACGAGCATGGTACCTTCGAATCAAAGGACATTGTACTCCGCCTCAAGGAGCTGTCTGTACTATTCCGACAATTCGGATTGCTTACTATATCTGTCTCTATACTCAAGAAAGCTTGGAGTTGGTTCAAGGAACGCAAGATCGTTGAGACCAAGGAGGCTTCTGAGGTCTCGACTATCATCACAGAAGTTGTCGAGGAGATCACAGAAACTACTACTGAGGTTACCACCACTACAACGGAGACTGAGACCATCACGCGAGAGGTCTACGAGACTACATACACCCGAGCCAAGGCCGGCAAAGTAGATCATCATTTCTTCAAGTCTTCCTTGGCTCTAGTCAACCTTCACCTCAAGCTTGAACGGTGGACAGAAGCTGAAGTAGTTCTCCGACAGTCACTAGAACTCGTGTGGAAGGGTGTGCTCACAGTAGATGAGAAGCTGACTCTTGAAGGAAGCTTCATCTCTGAGACCGTGGCGACAGCTTCACGCCTTGCTCTCTGCTACCATCGCCAGAGAAAGTTCGATAGGGCAGAGCAGATCTATCTTCGTGTTTGGAGAGCGTGCATCGCGTCGCTGAAAGTTGAGGACCTTCTCATTACCGACACCACAACAAAGCTTCTCTCATTCTATAAAGAGTACCATCGTTATGAGAAGGTCGTGGAAATCTACACGCAACTCCTACAACATTATCGCAAACACCTCGGTCCAACACACAAGTTAACCGTACAGGTTCTCTACCAATTAGCCGCCACATACGAGTTGCTCGGACGCAAGGAGGCATATGACTACTACGGAGAGATTGTGACTTCGTATACTCGAAATGGCGTCTGTCATCACGATGGTTTCGATGCTGCGGCTATCGTACTCAGGTTCTACCGTGAGGAGTCTCGTTGGACAGAGCTCCAGAAGCTCAGTGTTGTGCTATGGGAAACGATCACCAAGCACAATCACGAGTTCAAAATATCGGAAGACTTCACGCAACTGGTTTACGAACAGTACCGGTATGTCCTCGAATTCCATTCTAAGGTGGAGTTCTCGGTCCTCTACAAGCTTACCGTTGAGTACCGTGAGACCGTCAAGAAGGTGTTTGGTCTCTCGGTTGCCATTTACCTGACAGCTTCAATTGCCCTTGCAGAGATCTGCGAAAAGAGTGAAGAACACCATCTCGAGTCTGTGGCCATCTATGAAGAAGTTATCACGAAGACGAAGACGGTCACAACTCTCACGGAGACCAAGATTCGCACGATCAAGAAGCGACTGTCCACGCTGTACGTTACTGTTATCACCAGTGGCAAGAAGACCGAGACAACAACTATTGAACGGGCTATCACGGTGTGCTCAGAGACGTATGAGCAGTTCAAGGTACAATTGGGTTGGTGGCACGAGACGACACTCCTCAAACTGAAGGAATTGGTCTTGATATACAGCAAGCTCAATACCGAAAAGTCGCGCACTACTATTATCACATTGATGCGGGAGAGTGTTGTCAAAATTCTCTCCACAGCCACTGTTGCGATAGAGCTCTACAAGTCTGCCTTGACACTCGCTTCTATCTACAGAACTGTCAAGCTAGAGCGAGAATGCCAGGAATTGCTCCGCCAATTACGAATTCTAATTCTCTTCCCTGGCTTTGACGTTTCCGAGGAGAAGATAACTGTCAAATTCGATGTCAAGCTCACCAAGGTAGCCCTCGTATTCCTCATCGCCCTTGAAGAAGGCCTGTATCACGCCGATGGGAAGATGGGTCATAATCATTTCTCACAGCTCATGGCCGACCTCTTGCTGGAGACACTGCTGTATGAGCAATATGTCTCAGTGACGAGCAGCATGACCGAGAAGACAAGTATAGAATTAGTACTAGAGCATAGTGCTCGCCTCCGTTGTCTCTGGATCGCGCGAGGCCGCACCTCATTCGTCTCTGTGCTCGACAAGAAGCTGTTCACTATCTTCACTGGACGGTACTCCAAGATTCTGGGCCCATTTGTCAACGACAGGAATGCGACTTTCGATCTATACGTCGCATTGCTAACCGAGATCGGCGACGGCGACGGCGCTGAACGCACTACCATTGACTTCGCTTTAGCGACCGTCAAATCAATTAACGTGGTCGTGAGGAGACTCATGGTCGAGACCAAGGACCTCGCCCGTGCCCATGCCGTTGCTAAGTGCGGCTTCCAGTTCGCCAACGCGCAGCGCTTCTACCACAGCAAGAGCCGCGGTGTGCTGGGCTACAAGCTCGCGCAACTGCTTGCCGGCCACGGGGTCCCGGCTTGGAAGACAGCCGATGCGACGCTCAAGGAGTCTATGCTGTTGACTAGCCGCAACGTACTCCAGACGGTATTTGTCGCATTCCGCGAGGCTGGTGTGGACTTCGTTAGCTTGCACTCCGACGACCTCTCCAGCCTTATTACCCTGCTGGGCGACCAGAAGAACTACGGCGAACTCGAGGTAAGCTCACCATTTTCTTCTCATTTAACTACCCCATCCAAACGTGTGAGTGGCGCCGTAACTAACATCCAACAGACCCTCCTCACCGCCCTCTGGGGCTCCCGCGAAGTCCAGCGCGAATGGTCCCCGAACGTCGTCCTACAAATCGGACAGCTCCTCATCGATGCCCACGTCTCTGCCTCGCATGTCGATAGCGCGATTGCACTGGCCGACATCCTCTACTATAACGTCCGACAATCGCGCGGTGGTCTCGACCGCCACGCCCTCGACTTCGCGAACAAACTCTCCGTCCTCCTCACCCGCGCGGGCCGCACTCGCGACGCAGCGCGTATCCACACTGAAGTCCTGCGCGACCTCGACGAGCATCGCGTCGTGGGTAATAACGCGAAGGAAAAAGAACCTCTACGCGCCACGGCGGACGCGCACCTCGATGGTCTGCGTCGCTGCGGCTGGGCGTCGCGGCCTGAGGGCGCGCGTACGGCAGCCGGCTTCCATGAGAGGCTTGGTCGTCGTTATGGTAGCTTGACGGTGCTCCCTGTGGAGAAGTGGGGCACGGTTGATACGAAGAAGGAGAAGGAGTTGACCTATTCGGGCCCGACGGCGTGGAGCCTGGATGTTGAGAAGGAGACTGCGAAGCGAGATTTGATCTCCCCCGCTAAGGAGCGCTGGGGGTGGACTGTGAGGGTTGAGGAGGTTGTTTCTTGAGTTGACTAGGGTGGATTTGAGTGTGTATATTTGTATGATGCTCTGTTTTGGAGAGACTGTTGCTAAATGTCGCTGCTGGACAGGTAATGTTGCAAGATAATGAGGTTCCTTGTGGAGGATGCACCACTCTTTGAGCATCGGGTTTTCGTTCTGTCGATCTTCATCAGTTATTCTTCTCATTTTCTTTTGTCACTTCATAAGTCTGGATTGATTCCCGTGTATTATCGGTTACTCGAAAAGTCTCATAGTCGTTAATTTCCAAGTTCTTGAATTGAATTTCGAGTTCTAACAGCTTCTTCTGCTCTTGTTCGCTTGACTTTACATTCTTGTGATTGATCCAATGAAATTACATGGCACCGGTACCTCCAAATCCGATAACGATAGGGGGCTTAAATAACTGATTTACATCCATGGATGCCCTGACGCCCATGCCCCCCAGTAATGCCCCCTGAACCATTCGCTACCGACCCATACACAACCGAAGAAGCTACACGCGAGAGGAAAGATATTCTAAATACAGACCGTCTTTTAGGCCTAAAACTAGGCCCCTTTCAGAGCGCAATCATGATGTGTATCGTTAATTCGTTTCGACGTGTGGTCGGATAGGCAACCTTGACTGGCAGCCATTCTCCTTTCCCGCCTTCTCTTCGCACCCATTGCAAGCCTCAGTCTTTTCCGCAGCGGAAAGTCCTGAGAAGGGACACGTCGGCGACGATGGAAGACCCTCCTCGATATCTTCTAGTATCTTCTTGCCGTGCAGGAACCCTTCGGCCTCAACCTCTTGCTTCTCCATCTCGTCGGCGAATTCGTCGCCGTCGCGAACGTACCACTTGGCGAAGAGGTCGTTCTGGACCCAAATCACCTTGCCGATTGCCTTTACGAGCGCAATTTTCTTATCCGCCCGTAGACGCGGGTGTGAGAGAAGCGCTTCCGTAAACGTATCTTGGATGAATGCTAGGCAGGCCCCAATGTGGACATACTCAACGTGCAACGGGTGCTCGCGTCCTCGCCCAGTATGCATCATGCTAAGATTCATGGTTAGAAAAAGTGTCTGTTCACGTTGCGCGGGCCAGGGGTAGTACTCACCCCACTTTGTCTAGATATTCCCAGAATTCCATCGTGCTAGGATCAGAGCACAGTTTTGATAGGTACGCTCTTAGGAACATCTTGCGATGTAAGATCTGGGGGCTGTTCTCATTAAGATTGTCGTCCACCGGTCCCTCGTAACTCGTGCTCCGGGTCTCTAGGGCACGCGCTGTGATATCATATTGCAGCAATTTCTGGTAAACTATGTTTACGATAGCGGGGATCAGCTGCTTTATGTATTTTGAGCCTGAGATTAAGGCTTCGATATCATCTTGGTTTGTGTTAGTCAAAGATTTATGACCTAAAGCTAATTTTTGGGAGGGTTGCCTACTTGAACTGAAATCGATAAAGGAGTGAAGATATTGAATACGGGCTTCGAGATTTGTGTATAAATCTTTCCGATCAATATGCTGTCTAGGACGTGCTAGCGGCCCCATTGTGGAGGAATTGGAGTAGATTGAAGCTGAAGTTACCCCTGAAATCCCTATTCCGTAGTTCCGATTATGCGCCTGGTATTTACTTCTGAACTGTTCTACAAGAAAAGGAGTCCAAGACGAAGAATACAATGATGAACGATATTAACTTACTATTGAGATCCAGAATTTATTATTTTATATACGTCAAAGTAGAAAATAGGAACATTTTGGATCTCAGTCTTTGACGCTAGGAGTGAAGCGATGATGGGCTGATATCGGGTGGGACCATCGAACCATGGCGCTGGATACGTCCGATCTGGGCTGACACTGCTACCAAGAGCCGAATATTGACAATTAGGAGATCGCTTATTCGCGGAGTCATACCCGGCCATTCTTGATGGCTGGGCGATGTCAGGCCAATATGATGTAATGTCTTGAGCCCCTTTTCTTATTCTTTTCATGAACCATACGGTGTGTTGTGTTTCACACTGTGCGCCTAGCACTGTAAATAGACCGGTATGAAAAATGGCCTAGTCGCCGACAACATACCTGTATATAACAATTTAATGCAACAGGTATTCACTGGATTCTTTCGTCGATTTGATTTCAAGGGGGTTCCGAGCCCCGTTACAGTATGCACCAACTTAGCTAGAAGGCATAACACCTTTATGTCTATCCCAAAACATTAGATATCGCTGAATTGCTCCCCGGCTATCCTCTTCCCGGAAGCGTTGGAGTAGGTCCTCGTCCATTTCTAACATCTGTTGGCTATCCGGGATTGCTCCGGCAGCAAGTAGCTTATCGACAATACCCCAGGAGCCTCTAGCGATAGCAGCGTTCAATGCGCTGCCATGATGCCCTCCACGAGCATTCACATCAGCACCTCTCCTGAGCAGCTCCTCTACCGTGCGGATATGACCCCGATATGCTGCCGCTTGTAGAGCAGATCCGAATAGGCCCCCTTGTACATTAATGTCAATGTCTAGACAGCTTTGGAGAAGTAGAAGAGCCATGCAGTCGGAGTTCGGCTTTGCGCAAGCGAGTTGCAGCAGAGAACCATATGGTCCGCACACTATGTGAATATTGGCGCCCCTCTCGATAAGGGAGCGCAATCGGTGAGCTCCAGACTGATTATTGTCATTGACCACGGCTTGTAGTGCGGTGCCATGTGGCCCACCTGCGTCGTCGATATCGCACCCACAGTCTAGCAGCAGCAGCATTACTGCGTCGTCTACGTCGCCGTCGCGATATTGGGGGGACGTAGAGGCGACCGCGTGCCAAGCAGTACCGAATTTACCGCCTCTTGTATGCACATTAGCGCCCCGCTCGAGTAGCAGCCGCACAATTTCCAAATTATGCTTAAAACAGGCGGCTTGGAGCGCGGTGCCGTATTCCCCACAAACCTCGGCGTTGACGTTAGCACCATGGTTTAGTAATATCTGCATAGACTCAATATTTTCGCGGACTGCGGCAGCTTGTAAGGCGGTTCCGTAGCGGCCACCTGAAAAGTCAACATCAGCACCCCAGTCAAGCAGCAGTTCCAGTACCTCAGTCCACTGTCGCACGTAAGTAGCGGCCGCGGCCTGCAAGGCACTGCCATAGTAGCCGCCGGAGGCGTTAACGTCAGCTCCCCGATCGAGCAAAACCTTTATTACTCTAATTGCCTTGTCTCGAATTTCACACGAGGATGCGGCCTGCAGCGCGCTCCCGTACTGGCCTCCGGAGATGTTGATATTGGCGCCTTGGTCAAGTATCCGCCGCACCACTTCTAGATTTCCGAAGTAGCATGCCGCTTGTAGGGCGGTTCCGTAGTAGCCGCCGGTGGCATTCACGTCTGCTCCACCGTCAAGTAGGAAACCTATATGCCATCTACATCTCCCGCTTCCGCCGTCCGCGCAGGCTGCCTGCAATGCCGTACCGAAGTAACCGCCTACTGCGTTGACGTTGGCGCCTCTCTCGAGCAGCAACTCGACAATACGACGACTGTCGTTAGGTGAGCAACATGCGGCCTGCAACGCGCTGCCGTATCGGCTACCCCCGGCATTGACGTCGGCGCCCCTGTCTAAGAGTACCTCGACCTCAGCTCGATAATTGTCACCGTGTGTACATGTTGCCTGAAGCGGGTGGCTATACTCACCACCCTGGGCGTTTACGTCGGCCCCCTTATCCAATAGCATGTAAAATAGCTCACGATTCGAGTAGAGATTTCGTGCCGCCTTGCATAGAGCCGTTCCATGCCGCTCGCATGTTCGGTTTACATCAGCGCCGTTTCTGAGCAAAGTACTTAGTCCTCTATCATGGTCAGCTTGTAGCATGCGCATCCATACGCAGTTCCTTCCGTTGCAGGGGACATTGGCAGAGACCCCACGGTCTATAAGCAGCTGTATGATGCGGTGGTTATATGGTCCCTTTCTAGCAGCCGCTGCCTGTATGGCTGACCCCCATCCTCCGCGTTGCGCATTAATGTCTGCGCCCTTATCAAGAAGTAATAGCGTTGCCTCGAGTTTCCCCTTGTAAGCCGCCGCCTGCAGCGCATCTCCAAAAAGAGAACTTTCCGCGTTGGCGCTTGCGCCCTTATCCAAGAGGAGCTGCAGAACCCCCATTTGTCCTCCGAATGCCGCATACTGGAGTGCCTCGTCTAAATCCTCTTGCGTGCAGTATGCATTGGCAGATAGCACCATTTCAGTGAGCTGAACAAGTCCACAGAAGGCTGTGAGGCATTGTGGGCGCCCTGTTGGGAAAGAGAAGGAGAAAGGGAAATACTCAAGCGAGTTGGCTACCTCGACATACGGAGTATCAGTATTCCAGGGGATCTCACGCTCCCACATTACGCGTTCCATTTTCCTCAAGCTTGGGCTATCGATAGATAGCGCATCCATCGCGAGCGTCACCAATTCATCCTTCCAAAGTTCACGTGGGACACGCTCAAGGTGGATTGGCCAAATTCTCTGTGCAGAGCAGTACAGGGGCATAACATCCGCCTTGTCATTAGTAATACAATAAAGGTAGTAAATAAGGCAGGAATGCGCAATGTGCATGTGGGCCTCCACCTCCGAGAACGAGAAATGTGCGGCAGGACCTTGCGTGATGCGAGAGGACATGAGGTATTCCTTAATGGAGAAATGTGCCAGCCGAACCTCCATAAATTCCCAATGAGAATGTTCCTTAGTAACCACTAAAACAGATAGCTTCTTGAGGACATCAAGCGGGTGGAAAAGCCTATCTTTTTCTTCAATGACCGGGACACGTTGGGGGCGGATGACGAAGATCTCAGCAATTTCTTTTACGTTAAGGGTCTCGGTAGAGAGGGCCAGCCACTGTAGCACGCTCATAATTTGTGTTTCCAATTTAGGATTGATGCTCTGTAGTATCCTGTTGTACGTCTCGTCGAGCCCAACCGGTAGATCTTGCAGGGCTTTGCGTATGAGATATTCCGAAGAGAGGTCCCTCAGGATCTCTAATTGGCAAAATACATATTGAAACCTGCTCCTATCAGAGACTGACCATTGGCCACTATTGATAGGTTGCAATCACTCACATGTGGTCTGCTCGCTCTTTCAACAGCATCTTTGTCTCTGTCTTGAGACTTTTCGGCCATGACTCGAAATCGGCGGAGGCAAGTACCGAATCAATATATAGATTAATATCGCGATAAAGAGCAGTTCCGCCTGTAGATATATTGATCTTAGTCCTCGATGGGGGCAATAGGAGGGGATTTACAGTCGCTACAATGTCAGGCTCGCTGCGACTCGTGCAGAACATATGTGTATTACTAGGTATTGCAGCAATGATACGACGGAGGCTTTCTAGGAGCTTCCGCCGTTCCCCGCCCAATATCGGGCACTCATCTAGAGCGTCGATGACAATGTGTACTGTAGAGAAACCACGTACTGTCGCTATCAACGCGGTTTCGAGCATATTGGTATCTGGACGTTCGCCCTTGTCTTTATATTCGCCGAAACTCCTAACTGATACGGGGACGATAGGCCGGCGAGCGCAAAGTTGTTTTATGAGCGATGCTAGCATTACGGCTGTACTATGCGTCCTTTGGTCCTGGAAGCTGAAGTAGTAATAAGCGAGGGCTGTCCTTGGATCCGATGCGTACTGAGCCCTTAAATGAGCGATAACAGAAGATGTTAGGACTGATTTTCCAGACCCAGCTGCGGAACCATTAGCGACAACCAGAAGATATGAGCTGGATATATAGTTAGCCGTGGGAGGCGTACCTTTTCCATGCAGCCAGAGCAGAGAACTAGATGACGTGTTCCAAATTCTGAACTGCTCAGAGTCCCTAACCAACCAATCGCCAGTGCCATTAATGTGCTTGTCACGAGCCAGGTTATGAGACGCAGATGGGTCGACATTGCAAAGCCAACAAAGTAGATCACTTCGTCCGCGCTCCTCCTGAGCTTTCTCAACCACCTTCTGGAGTTCCGATACGTCCGTACCGATGTCATTCCAGCGTTGGATGACTTCGCGGCGCCATCTATCGCTAGCCGCGCACTCTTCGTCATACTTCATGTCCCGCCAGATTTCAGAGACGGCGGTGAACTTGCGTTCCTGTTCTCGTATCTCGCCTAGCATTTCGTCCCAGCCATTCCACTTGACTACGTCAAGTCCAAGACGAAGAGCCTCATTCTTGGCGTAATAACAGTACCCGGCAGCCTGGAACTTCAGGATTTTCCGGTAAAGTCCTTCTAAAGCCTCTTTGTATACAATATGAGGCATCGACGGTAGCGTCTGGTCGCGGGTAGCCAGCTCGTAACGACGAATATAAAGATCCTCGCGCACTTTACTCTGTGAAATAAGGCCTGAGATATAATCAAGGCCATTGACGAGAGACAGGGTTTGTTCCGAAGGATTCAGAACAAGCTAGGAATGATCAGCAAGCATAAAGGTAGTTAAGATAGGTTCGGGCTCACAGGTAACAACAAACTGACGCCCGCCAATGCTAATGATGCATACGGATTTAAAATGAGAGCATTGGTGAGGTAATCATTCGCCCAGTTAACGAGGCCTACAACAGGCTCAACCACATCTTTAACTTGAAGCTCGGAGCCCGCAAATTTGACCTTCCAACTTTCCGCGTTGACCTCGCTCATCTTACGCTGAAGCACAGTCTCCATAAGCTCCCGCCTACTGACCTTTGAGCTAACCACCGAAGACAAGCCGACACTAATATCACCACAGAGCTTAGTCTCGTAATCGGCGATGAGTTCTTCGTTTTCCTCGCGCAGCCTTTCGAAGGCGAGGTTCCAAAGCTCGCGAATAGGTACATCCTCTGCTGTCTTCTTAGGGCGAGGCGGAAGGTCTTTCTCGTAGGGCCGGTCAGACTGCGCTGGGTCGGGTAGGTTAGCCTCGGCGGACCGCTCCTGGTTTTGGACAGATGAATTGCCCAGATTCGTTGACTCGCGGAAAACAAACTGCCGCACGATTTTGCGAATACCCATCTTGTGTAGTCATGATCTTAGAAAAGGGACGTCTTGGTCGCATATGTCTGGAGATTAGAGAACAGTATTTGAAAAATACGGCCTAAAAGCCTGATGAACCTAGACGAATAGTCTAGAGGGATTGGATTGGACCTATGGGCTATACGTGCTACATAGGAAGACGCACTTTAAATCGATGTGATAGGTACTTGTGAAGTTACACAAGCACACCTTTTCCACACCAAAGCATACACGAAGCGCCAGTAATGACCTACCTCTAGCAGATGAGACAGGAGATCAGCTGTGGTCCGTGCTTTGGATTTTTTAGAAAAAAAATTGAGCAGCAGATGTGGTAGTCGTTGTAGTCGTTGGTCGTGGTCTGATAGTTATACGTAGCCCAGCCGCAAGTCAGACTCTCTTGTCTCTGCGATACTACCTATGTGAGAAGGCAGGTAGAACTTGTCGATGAACATAATCTTGAAGGAACTTGGAGACATTGAAGCTTGGATCCAGCGACCGGAGGCTAAGCTGAAAGATCAAGCCGTAACTTATGACAAAAACCGTAAACAACGTAATTGCCTCTCATAAACCTAGGATCTTAAAGAGTATTTCGCCTGTCTTAGAAAGGCAATCGAAGCTACGCGTTGGTAGTATTATAAGCTTAGTTTACTTGCCAGGCAGTACTCTGTAAATATAAAAGCATGAGTTAAGAATTTATTAGGATGAATATAAAGTACCTAGTATTTTATGCAATTCCTGGCGCTTAGGAAATATGAAAGTTGTGTGATATTCCAAGCATAAATCACGAGAAACCCCGTAATCACGCGACAATACGGAGGACGCCTCCAAAAGTTTTCTCCATAGATCCATCTGACAACTGTCCCATTCATGCCAGCCGCCTGCCAGCCGTAAGACTAATTGCTATATCACCTACTTACTGCTTGGCTAGCCACTATTTTAGTTGAAGTGACACTGAAAGACACCAGTTGCAACAGCTGGTAGGACCTAGCCACAATTGGCAAGTCGGCCCGACAAGAACTTCCTATGGAAAAAATTTTTGGGGGGTATCCTCCGTATTTTAGCTGCTCATTAATTTTCTCCATATCAATATCACATCTATCAACCTTTTATAACAGCTCATTACCAGTCCAACGTAATGCTACAACCGCAATATACACCATCAGTCGTCCATGCTAATAGGGTGGCTTCCTTCTACCCCCCAAAAGATGTTGGCCGCCCCCCAGAATATACCAACTGATAGGCGAGTACTACCTGGTTTTTCTGATAGTGACGTCAGTCGGCATGGGAAGTATCTTGCCTGAGCATTAGAATGCCGACATTCTCTTAGCCTAAGGAGTGCTGGGGGGGGCATCAACACGCGAGCCCCAAGTACTACGGCGCGCATCTCTCCCTTTCCTATTTTTACACTTAGCCACGCTGTATGTTTCTGCGTAGTTTACGTAGACGCCCCTGAAAGCCCGAGGTACCGGTATGGTCAAAGTTTTCGGTCTTAAGTCATCCTTACTATGTAACTTTACTCCTTCACCAAGAAGAATGGCTCTTAAACTCCAGACCATCGAAACGTGAACGCACATATGCACACACGCACACACTTCTCTATTTAATCAACCCTGGATGAAGTAACTATATCTCAAATACAACACTATCTACAGCCTACTATCATATCTACTATCTACTTAGTTGACTGCTACACCTCCCGGAAGCTGGGTGATCCACTGTCCAGCCTTTCCAACGTCCTCGACGACTTGCTGCTCCTTCTTGCACTTCATGGCTTCCGCCGCAGACTGGATCTTAAGAACAGCGCAGTTGGCGTTGGCGCACCTTCCGGTGGGCAGAGCGTCCATGGCCTTCTGCAGAGAGTCGTCCTTCCATCCGAAGAGGTAGTCGCCGTGCTGGCCGTATCCGGTGCTGTTATCAACATTAGTAACTACGTGGATAAAATCAGATTCGAGAAAGAAGACTTACGTGTCACCGAAGCTGTAGACGAAAGGCTGCTTGCCGTTTCCGTACCAAGCATCGTTCTTGTACCTGCCGGTGTCCCACATGATCTCGTACATGACCTGGGGAATAGCAACGGGGTGAGAAGCAGGGCAGTTCGGGCTACCAAGACCGCCGTTGTTGGAGTAAGCGACGTGGGTCTTGTGGTCGGGCGAGTCGAGGTTGACTCCGTCCCAGCAGGACGGGAAGATGACGGTGGCACGGATACCGCCAGGGCAGTACTTGGTTGGGAGCTCGGCAGTGTCCTTGCCGTCGCAGGGAGCGAAGCCCTCGCCGTTTCCGAGGCATCGGTGGCAGATGGAGGGCTTGTACTTGTTCTGCTTGTTCGTCGGGTCTCCAGCGATCATTCGGAAGCCGGGCTTGAATGCCGTCATCTTGCCGTTCTTCGCGCTGTAAGGCATATAGTACACGGTCATGCCGCCGTCCTGCTGGAGGCCGAAGTTGGCAAACTGGGGGACTCGCTGGAAGGTGCCATTTTCAGGAGACCTGAAGTACAGAGAGGCGGTCCAGTAGTTGCTGAAGTCCTCTGAGTATGTGCAAGTCGTGCAGGTAGACTTGCTAGGAGGGTCGTATACGGCCGGTTCCATCTAAGTCACATTAGCGGTAGCCTCTAAAGCAATTCGTGTGCACTACCTACCGTCAGGTTGAACGAGTTGCCTCCGATAATCTGATGCGTGTGGGGGGCGGGGTTTTGACCAGGCGAAACCAGGGGGTCAGCACGCTCGATCGTTAGCTGCGAGCAGCCAAATCGAAGCATGTTCTGCGCAGAGGCAGACTGGCCCAAAAGGGCGGCGGCAGTGATAGCGCTCCAGAACATGGTGGAATTTTTTTGCGTGGAGTTGCAAAGTAAACGTCGCGATGCATGTTGCGGAAACTCTGCTCGCTTCTTAAATCAACAACTGGACTATAATACGCTCTGATTCCATAGGTCAACCTGTAAATTAAATTTTTAAGTACCGTGGAGAGGTCTTAATAACCGTAACTGCCGCCGAGGCTATTTTAGCCGTAGATGACAGCCAGCCAACTGGAACGCTGAGAATTAAAGAGATTATTGTGGTTATCACGTGGACAGCCCATTTTACGTGACATTGAGGACGCCAGTCTTGAATTCCAAATCCTAATCCTGGGGTTTTCTATGCCGAATAAGTTGTCTGGCCAATCTAACCACTACGGACATGCCGCTGGCGATATGAGCCACATGGCCACCATGAAGACTCGAGATAACGCATATTGAGGCTCATAATGGGATAGCCGGAAACCAGGAGGTCTATTGACATGGTATGCTTCTACTAGGTGAAAGCGAAGGAGAAATTCACTCTAGCAAGATTATCATTCTCGGAGTCGTCTGTTGCGTTGGCCCAGGAAATTGGGTATTTTATATATTTGCGTAGATAACCGAATGAGACTGTTTAGCTGAAGACATACTAGGAAGTCTCGAGAATCAGATCTCAGGGGTGAGGTACTCGCTCTTTTCTACGCCGTCGAAGTGGCGAACCGTCGTATTCTTTATATTACGCCGATAGGTCTTGTCCAGTTAGCATCCTGATCGGATCTTTAAAAATTCCCATCTATGGATTTATTTTCGCCAGCCATGTACATCTCACATGGTCCAATTCCTGAGTTGATGACACCTATGCCGTCTTTCAATAGCTTAATACTCAAACCAATAGAAACGGTACGGTGTATTAATCAAATTCAAGAGACAATACACATAGCCAGGGTGGTTTATTAAGACTTTATCTAGGGCAGACTTACGTCATTAGGCATTCATCTAATGTTAGTTCATGACACGGTAACAGGATGAGTGTTATGGTTTGAACGAGTGTTGTGCTGTATGATTACGGAAGAGCGACATACGGTGTGCTGTGTATGTCGACTCAACTATCCTAAGCGAGCGTGAGCGCAAGCAATGTAGTAGTTGTAGCTAGAAACCCTTTCGGACCAACGAACCAGACGTGTAATACGACCACAACCATCGTTATCGAACTGTGTTGACAGCCCGAAAGGCTGTGGATTGTGAAACCCTGAGTAGTTACTCGGTAACCCATTTTAATGTTGCCGAGCTCTATCTCGTCTTCAAGTTCAGTGTCAATAAAGTCCAACCACAATGTCACCGCGCACCCTAGCTGTTGCGTGTACCTCAGCTTCAAGATCAAGTTTGATGCCGACCAAGAGGGCGGCATCCTTGAGTTTGCCGGTGTCATCTACAGGACCCTTAAGGAGGTTACCTACCACATGGAGGTCAGCACAGTCAAATGAGTATTATAGTAGAGGGCAGCGAGGCGAAGAGTAGAAATGGCTTACCAATTGGTCCGTTAGCGCTGCCTGAAAGACCCGGCATGGGAAGGCCGTGCTTTGCAGTTGCTGTGGTATGACCCCGATCACGATCCGGGCCGGTGAGGGAGGTTCCGCCCCCAGTGGTAGTAGGCGGCGCTCTTCATATATGTTAGCTAAGATCTCAAGATAGGCGGGCATATGGTACTAACGGAGAAGACATGATAGTTCGTGCAAGACCTACGTCGATGTATCTTCGGGGGTCGTAGGCTGGCGAGGGATAGGCCTGAGATCTTAGTGAAGACCGCTTCGACTTTCTTCTTAATGGTGGTCTAGAAGGTATAGACGAAGAGACGCGCTTTTCGTCGGGATTAAGGGAGGAGAAGCCCCAAGACGATTTCCGTGGAGGAGGTGTGAGCGGCTGTGAATATTTCAAAGGGTTAACTCCTTTAGCAGCAGGGCTTGAATCACTTTCTACCCGTAGCCTCCTCCGGGTATCTAAGCGTCTCTTATGCGAGCCTTGGAGTTCTTTTTCTCCAACTTCGATGCTCATTTCGAGAGGACTGGAAAAGCTCTTTATGCACCTCGCCCATTTTTAAATGACGGAGAATTTCTATGGCCGCGGTGTATTGGTTAGTTGACGAGTCACAGCTACGTGGCCAGTTGGTTCGATTATGTTCCATGAATAGTCACTGTGCAAGCTCATGTATGGAAGATCATTCGGACCTCATAAGATCCTGAGATGTTTCCTGTCGGTTCAAAGGTTCCGCATTCGCGGCTCCGGTAAGCAGATAGCTCTGATCTAGTAATGGAGGAGACCGAATACCCTCATAAATCGTACGATAAAAAGTATTTGATGTCCAAGAAGTTACACTTCGGCACCTGCGATGCATGGTGATTCACTGCCGAGACTGTTCTATAACGCTCGTCATCACACGGGGAAAACCCCGAGGGGCTTTACATGTAATAGCATTAGATGTTAAGTTTATAGCTGCGAATCTAACTTATTCCATGCATGGTGCATCGTTAGATCATCGGGTATACGCGTCTAACCCAGGTTACTCCCGAAAGGTGTAGTGTTTGTGTGTATTAATACCTTGAGGGGTAAGGGGCAGGATGTCGAGAAATATGCTGTGCTGCCTCGTACAAACGCTCAGGTACTACCGATTGGTACATTATCTCGCCTTTCGTTGAACATCACCATGCATTCTTTATGAGCATAAGATCCCATTCCTCATCTCACTTAGCCCGATACCGTGGAACAGTTCATCAGGACGACGACGGCCATGTCTCAGCCTCTTACTTTTCTCGTTGCCTTTTCTGCAGTCGTCGGCACATCTGAAGCGATTCGACAGATTCAAACAGATGCAAAGAGGAAGGAACATAGGAGTCGAAAAAATAACCTGATAGTTCGATGTCCAAAGTCCTCCCAGTTCAGCCAAGTCCTTGAGGGTAGACGTGTGGTCCTTTCGGGCGATAAGGTGAACAATTTCCTTTCCGCTTCCTAGAATAAAGGAGACTCGCTAATAGTGATGTTATATAGCTCTATATAGATACTGGTGCTGACTATGAACAAGTCTTTGGCCATCCATTTGCGGGATACTTCTTATCGTATCCCGATACGAAATATTCCGGGCTCGTGTCAACCATTTGCGATGAGCCACCCATTATGAACTGGATCTACGTGGACCGAAGTTCCTATGAGATTAAGTTTGGTACCCGAGCATGGGCACAGCCCAATTGGCCTGGGCCATTCGACTGCTCTCGACAAGACCGAAGGCTAACATTCGCCGGCTGGGAGGGATTCTTCGCGGTCAAAGAGGGGGAGTTTTGGGCGCTGTATTTTGACGTCGATCAAGACCGACTAAAATCAAAAGTCAAGGAAGATAGCCCAGTGCTTGAGGTGGAGCTCCTCCGAGCCGAGATGCGAGTTGGCCCTGTTAAGGAGCAGCCGCCTGAAGATAATTCAAAGGACCAAGATGCTAACGGCGATACACAGCAGCCACATGAGAAACAAGCTACGAATGGAGAAGTCAAAGTCAAGATATCCCAAGAGGAGTTAGAGGCACCCGATGTAGACTGAGAACCCCAGGAGCGTAAATTTAGCACATGCAATAATCAAAAAAGATAGATACAGACGTTTAGACAACAAGAGGATAGGAGAATCGATTGAGACCGCGAAAATTCATATTTGCATTATATTCCCTACCAGATAGCTATGAAGATAAATATTTGTAACCGTTTAGGGGTCAATTCCCGGGTAACAATTACCTGTATTTAGAAGCATATGTATAGGTAGCGAATATCGAGCCAGAATATATCAATATGGCCTTTTCATAGTACCCTTAGCGGCTACTAGATTATGTATGTAAACTCTTGTGACCTAACGCTTCGCCATGTCATACATGCATGTAAGGGGTGTCAAGGTGTATATCCACACCTACTAATGTTCATCCCAAGAGGTTAATAGCTATGATACTGAACGGGCGGTATCAACTACATTCCTACCAATACCAAATCTGACATTAAATATCGTTAGCTTCGTATGACCAATACCCCCTTAATACCGGCGCTGTACGATAAATCTTGGCGAAAAGTTAAATCAGATCATGTCACTGTACCTATATGCACGGAAGCAGTCCCATATCGATTCTTCGTCCCTGGAGCCGATAGCTATTACCGTCCTTAAATGAGGATGACGCCGTACATGATGTATGATGGAGCTGCGGGGGTGATGTTGAGTAGCACAGCATATTTGTGTGACGCGCTTCCTCGTGGTCTTCCCGTCGCCCGCAGAATACGGCACTGTGAATAGGTAACGAACATTGTAAACGATGGGAGTTCCTTTAAGGTAATAGATTACGTTACTGTGAAACCGGTATCATTCGATAGCGATGTTGGGGGGGGCATTTGGGTCTCCCCATATTGACGCTTTTGTAGGGCCTTTTGACGAAAGCATTCCGTGTGTGCTCCTTACAGGACAGTTATACCTTACGATCCAGCTTCGAGAAAACGATTTAGGTGCAAGCTATAGGTTAAACTATATTACTAACTGTACTGCCTTTTTCTAGCCACCACTTCGCAAATTAACTCGTTTCTTCGCAGTCAACTGCCTAACGTGATTAAGTAGGGTCATACAAGTGAGGGAGATTATTGGGTTTGCGACATCCGCTTCGGATGTGCTATGCAGCATGCATGCTGCGGGCACGCGAGACAACTTGCTGATTATTTGGTATCATTCTATTCGCCGCAGTATCAAACCTTCATTATTCTAAGTCCAAGGTATACAAGCCGCTGTTAGACAAGACGCATAGCACCTCGAGTATCACGGCGGTATGACCAACCTTTCGGTTTAAGTTACCCTCGGCTACGAATTTTAAGTAGCCACGAGGACGGCGGACTCCGTCGTCGAGTAGGAAATCTTGATTATGACCAGGTCCGGCCCTCGCCGTTTCAATTAGAATACAGCCTCGCCCCTGAGCGGCAACTCTCTCTCCATCTATTCTGATGCACATGGCACATGACCACTGCGGAAGTAGGCCGCCCACCCTTATGATGAGCAAGATAATGGCAAATGTTCTTCGTAGCCACGTCTATCGTGTCTAGGGAGCCACGTTTTACCTCGGTAGGAATCAAAGACGATCCCGTCCCGTGTTGATGCGGATTCAAGGAGACGCCTCTAACCATATCCGAATGCATATACTGCTGTTATTCGTCGGCCTAGTCATGGGTATTTTAATCGTCGTCGTCATAAAGATTCTTCTGGTCGTTAATACCGGTATTCCGCAGAACAGAGCGGACATTGTATTGTAGCACTCATCCTATTCATTATCGAAGCTTGATACTCGATATTTCTAGGATGAACGTAGGCCGGTTGCGTACGGTCGGGCGGAAGAATACGATCGGAATGCCTTGTTGTCGATTAACGGAGCCAGGGATTCGCGGCTGGAACCGGATCCGCCGTACATTGCCACAAGAGGAAGGCCGATCCCGAAGTCGCCAGTCACGATCACCCACCCAATCATAGATGATATCATAAGGTAGGTAAGTCTCGGTGCGCCCGATATCTACCATTTAGAGGTCACATAGGACTTATACCTAGGGAGGATGTGACCCGAATTGCATCATGCCCCTTCAACGGGCGGGAGAAAAAGCCCTACACTAGGGAGCGGCGCAAGCTTAGATTCGGCTAAGTAACTGAACCGGGGGATGATCAAGTAGCAAGTAGAGTCGAAAACCAAGACTCGCTAAACTAGATCAACAGGGGTAATTGTCGGGTTACATTATCTCAACGGCGATAGAATGAATGGGGTATGGGCGCGATTGGGTACGGTATAAACGATTTATATATAGACCGGCTCAATGATTCTGCCTACATTGGTATCTGCACACCATATACATGCTAATGCAAGATCCCTCGTTACTGCAAAGTATACAACCTTACCATACCCAAGTAGGTAGTACGTATCAATTCCGCGCCCACAATGTTGACGGTCGATGGAGTATCGGCGAATGCTACATATGTTTGGTCGTTCCGCTCGGAAATAGTCCATCTCCGTTTAATATTGTAACGCAGCCTAAGCTATCGAGACCAATATCATACAGAGAGTACGTAGCTGCCAGAGCTATAAGTATAATTAGGTGTGTTACATTGAATTCTACTTGGTAACCTATCCGATGCAAGAAATCACGTAACTTACAAGTATATTGATTGATGCTAGAATACACACGTGCCTCGTCATGTAAAAGAACCGATTAGTAGACATTTGGGATTAGTATCGAGCTCGAGAGGGCTTAAGAGGCAGAACACGCATAAGGCAATCAGACGAATTACGATGTTATTTGTCAGCTGCCAATCGAACCTGGACCCATGAGTTCCTTACCGTCTCAAGTAGCTATACTTGTTGAGCCGGCCGTGGTGGCTTATACATATATTTGCCCGGCCTAAGCGCTCTCTGGCGTGCCCAGTCATTCAAACTATCCCATTTAATACAAGTCGTTGCCGAGCTTGAATCCAAATTCCTACTCGGCATATGTGTCTCCTCGTCCCACCTAGACGTGTATAAGCCAGTGTTAGCATGGCACATCAATGCTTGGCGGATGGTGTCAATGCAGTGGCCTAGTTAGGATGAAAGCGGTTAGCTCACTCATAGGATGCTTGGGTTAGGTTGGGAGTGGTACCTGAGTGTTCGGGGGAGAAGCCCTCCATGTGCTTCTCGCCAGTCAATTTGGGTCCATAGTAATCCCATCTCAACAACCGGCGAATGTTATTGAGGCAATGTAAATGGTGATACACGCCAAGAACCCCGACATAATCGTCGTCGTTCCCTCCAGTAACCTGGACACGGTTTGTCTGATTTACATTCAAGAGGCTCAACTCGTTATTGCTGATCCTAACGTTGAGAGCTAATAGCAGTGCTTAGTGACAACAATCAAAGTTGTGATGAAGAGTTACTTACCGTATAACAAGTCCTCCCATGCGGTATCTAAAGCGTCGGATGGCTCTAGATTCCATGGGTACTGAGGCATGGACCATTCTGGTCTTTCTTCATACCGTAGAACGCCCTTTACTAGGCCTGATTGTTGTGAGTAGATGAGTATCAACCTTACTAGGAGTGACGTACTGGGACGTTGATCCTCGATCTCGTTATTGTTCGACCGGGCATATGACAATGAGATATTGATCGTCTCAATGACCGCCACGTATAGTAACACTATGAGTGCTAGTAGCGAAAGAGCATTGCTTTTCAACCACGAGCAGGCAGAACACCGTCCTTTGAATCGAAGTTCCTCCCCATAATTGCTACCCCCTGTATAACTCCCGAGCAAACGTTCTCCGCTATCATTTGAGTTCCCCATGATGATCGAAGGTAGAATGAATATTGCGGTGAATAATGGTTTTCACTCCATTGAAGTGTTCGTCATTATAGTGAGCTGGTGATGTAGAACGTGATTATGGGTCGTGGTTGACGATTCGAATGAAATAGGAGAGCTTTCTTTACTAGTGTGGTCAATGAGCCCACTTTCTGGGGGTCTATGGGGTATAATCCCCGTACCCAAGCCGGCTTAAAGATCGCCGCTATCCACCGTCCGATGGGCTAGGAAAAGAGGCGATATTTAGGTTACCTCACCCTTTTAGCTATGGCGGCTATGCACTAATGCGGCAAAGGGGTTCTGGCCGATTAGATGGACTAGTGTCGATAGTCTATGGGACGACTTAGTGTCTAAACGTGGTTCATGCAACTCCATAGACCGGTCTTCTCGGTCCCCGTTCCTGTAAGTATCTACGTAGGCATACTTGTAGGCACACTTTCCTGGCTCTGTTCACAGCCGGTATAGTAAGCCTTGATATACATGTCTAGGCGTTCCCGGATACAGCTTGCCCCTGGACAGACCTGCCTGTTCTATGGGTCTACGACGCCATAGATTGCGAACTAGGAGGTAAACTTGCTCGTTTATCGGATTCCTCTCGGAATATGCCGACAAACGTGTGCCGTTCCATTGGTCCTTGGGAAAGGTCAAGGACTCATGATGTGCTGAAATGGCAGTCGGAGGTAGACTACCGGTTGATTTGGAGGAATGATCGAGTAAGGTCTCCAGCCTGCTGATGGTGCAACGCCCAAGCTCTGGATGACGTCGACCAATCAGACTGTAGTGACACTCAAGCGGGAATGTTCTTCATATCAGTCTCCTTCAGGATGGTGCAAGTTGCTTGATAAGGCTAGGCCGTCTAGAACACTACGTGCTAGGCACATACATGTATGTTACCCTTTATGCAGTTACTAAGGAGGGTCGTTAGCCGAGATGGGCAGAGAGGTGCTCATATACTTGGAATACTACGGCCCTGCCATGGACTCGCAGTCTAGTATCGCCTTCCATATATAAAGGTGCGTGGAACCTACTTAGCACCCCGTTGTTCTTCCCAAGTTAGAGAGGAGCAGACTTAGAACCGAATCCCGGTTAGACATCTCAGCTTCACCCGCCAGCACAATAATCTGCTTCATATCTGTAACAATGTTGTCACAGTTCTTTATCGTTGGGCTGCTGGGATCCGCCGCTCTGGCGTCTCCGATTAACTTGGGTATATGCTTCCAGACCCCGACACAATTTGCTTCGAAGAGGTCCTAACAGCTTGTAGGAAAACGCGACACCAGCATCGTGTTTCTAGACGTCCCCGTGGTCGAGCCGGAGAAGAGAGATCCTTCTACCTCCATCGTCTTCCTCGATGTCCCCGTGGAGGACAAAGTGGAAGAGAAGCGTGACACCTCCATTGTGTTCTTGGATGTCCCGGTGGAAGAGAGCTCCTAAAAGGACGGCAATTATCCCAGCTTCATCATAGCCGCCATCATAATCCAAATGTGCTGGGAGCGGCAGGGCTAGAGGGTTAATTGATATGATATTAGGGTTCAAGCTGGTCAACGCAGATCGGGCGAGATAAGGAGAATTGCTGGTCAATCTTAGTGTATGCATATGGGTCCTCTCGGCTCGGATAAGTCGGAGTCCAGCTGTAGCTGGGGTTATACATTTGAAGCCGAATTCTTAGCCTGGGCACATCAGTGTCCTAGGTCAATATACTAGGTGCCTTATCTAATGTTACTCATACTGGTCGTGGAACGCAGTGATTCATGGCACGAAATGGCTCTCATTAGTTTGACGTAACTGCTATCCGCTCTTCGTTAATGACGTCTCACCAATCCTTCATATATTCCTCGGTTCCAAGAGGTTTGTCGTGCCCTAACCCCGGACCCCTCGGGGTTGTGATCACCGTATTATCGGTGGTGATTTTGATGTAATTACTTCGATCTCTGTTTTTCGAAGAGGTACCAGAAGCGCCTGATCCGCCTGACACACCCGACACGCCCGAAACCAAATCCATATTCGGACCGTTGCGAGGGGTCCCGCGTAACTTAGCAAGCGCATACTCGGACGTGAAAGCTCTGTTATCAGCCGAAATGAGCCCGCTTCGCAGGGAGCGGAGGAAGGGCCAGAAGTATGCAGCGCAAGCAGCTGATATGCTTGCGAACTGCACAAATTGCATACTTAGATAGTATGGGAATCCTTGCAGTGTATAGTCGGGTTCGAAGAGGCGCGGGAGGTAGACGAGCTGGCAAATTGTTGCTGCGATAGCACTTTAGACCTGTTAGAAAGGCGCTCATATAGAGAAGCAGTGAGGGAGACAAACAAGATTCGCACAGAGAAGAAACTGAGGACGGTGATTCGCGTTCTAAATGTCATTTTGAGGGGATATATAACGGCCGTCGGAAGACCTATCAGCGCCGCATCCGTCAAAATGTTCGTGATGCCCACGTATTCGAGAAAAGCATGCTATCATTTGATTAGCAATGGTTCAAAAATTATAACCTTTTTAGCTGGTATCTCACCCTGTCGAAGCATTTTATGTCTCCCCCATTCTCCCAAGGCCCATGGCTCCCACATTGAAAAGCCGTCCCAATGAAAGCGACAATGAACCAAGCTAGGACCGCGATGACGAAAGCGGATGTGAGGCGGCGATGGCCTGTCTCTGGCGATAAAGCTGATAAACCCGTACAGACCGAAAGTTTCGCAAGTCCAAGGGCGAGGATGAAGAGTAATTCTCCGGCATATTGAACCTGAACACGCATATTTAGTTTCGGGGCGGGGGATCGGGCTAGCTGCTGGCGGGTGCGTACTTTGAGTCCTACGATGAATTCGTCATCTGAGAATTCGCTCCGTGCTTTGCCCAAGATTGTTCCTTCGGGAATGAGGAACGTCACTGATTCTCCTAGGCCCGCGAGCTAATTATCGCAACGTTAATCCAACTGAGTGAGAGTCCACCCTCCAGGCGATGCAGTTTTACGTACGAATGCCGAAGTAATAAGCACCTCCTCCCATCCAAATCGTTGATTAGTCTTTAAAAAGAACTTCGTTAGGAACCGGAAGCATAACATAAGCGACGTTAACGCGAGGAGTAGCCATGTAATCATCTGCAGTATCGGGTTTAAATTCGTGTCTGTGACGACGATTCCGGCCGATGGCGACGACGCACCCGCCTCGGCGGCTCGACGGAAAGCCATCAACATCGTAGCGGGCGCCGCACGCGCGGCCGCGAGGATGAGATATGACAGATCTCAGTGAAGACCGCAAAAGAGCGACAACGGGTCGGGCATTGGGTAGGGCTGAGAAGCCCCAGGGTTTCCCGCGACGATGTGTATTAAGGTTATTATCGACGGAGTTGAAAAGAGCTGGGGAAGAAGGCCTTGATTCGCGCGCGCCCCGTGCTTATTCCCTAGGATAAATTGGATAGGGGACTGGACATGCCAAGCAGCCAACCAGAGCCCCAGGCGGCGCTTACGGGGAAATACAGATTTTGCGATCGAACCATTGATAAACAGCGGCAGTTGGCCCCATTAGCTTATTTGGGGAGGCGGTGTTTACGATAGGATCCTCTACAAAGCAAGAGAGACATGACATTAGGGCGAAATCTACGCTATGCTATACGATAAATGAAACATGATCTACCATATCTAAGTATCTCACTATTCCTCGTGATGCTTAATATGGAATAGACGATTTAAATCGATAGGTCGAGCACATGCTCTCCTATTACATGTATCTACTCGCTTTTTCATCTTTAGACTAACGGCTGGAGGATGCGGGACCTCGGGATCTACAGCGATGGGGGCGGGAACTACATAAGGTTAAGCAGGACTAATGCCAGTCACAACCGTGGGGGATTAGGTGGCTTGATGGCTCGGATAGGCTACATTAGACAGGGGTACACATCGAGACCTAGACATCTTGGCTTGTCAGCAAGGTCTATCAAGCTATCGGCATCTTCCTTCATCACTGTGCAAGGGCCGTTCTCCCAGATGAGGTTAAGCATACTATCTCATATGAATCTAGGTCGTGTTACCATCTAGGTCAGGATCCTCCTATAGTAACACAATCCCGCATTCGTACTCTAACTGAGAAGAGAGAAGCTTCTCGCTTCCCTCAAGGTGAAGATGGTTTCACCCCTCGTAAACGACCCCACACATCAGCAATACTACATAGCGTGGTATGCTATGTAGTATCATCTATATCCTATTAACTAGAAACCTGTACTCAGCTAGGACTCACCGACCACGTTGTTGGTCTTCAGAGATGGGACCTATGGCCCAATCACGGTCCCTCCGCGACACTGCTTGATGCGTGCTACGTAGGATGGCTCGCTATCGTATATGGCCAGTTACGCTGCAATCCTACGCACAAATTGAGATTCGGTCAATCCAGAGCGTTTCCAGACCTGCGGTAGGGGTGTGATTGCACGAGACACGCAGGAGGAAGGAGACAAGACATTTTAAAATTTTCGCGGGAAATTTCCCCCCTGGGCCACCTTGGCATCCTAGGGGTTAGCACAAGTCCCCAAGGGTTACAGTGGAGAAGCACATAGGTCCGTCTATCACCACAAGGTATTGGCGGTGATCACCAAGACGGCCCGACTCTCACTATCACGGCTCACATAGACACCTACCGTACTATGATCTCTCACCCACACCTACGGACTATAGCGGCTCATTATGTAATTCGTGGCCACGGAACCTCGAGATCGATTATATTATCGTACGGGCCTCGGTATACTGTGGTATAAGTGCAAGATGAGAAATGTGGAGTGGGGCTTTGGTACATGTAGCACACTCACTAACAATAATGCGCTACAGTTTGGCGTGAACTATTCGTACTGTATGTTGCCGACCAGCTAGATATTAACATCAATTGAAACCACTTATGATCTCTAAAATTTCTCGCCATTCCATAGCCTGTTCTGGGGCATTAAGTACTCACTTAAATTTGTAGGCATAGCCTTCCATCGTTGTGCCTAGGGTCACCTAGCATATTGGGCTGTTCTTCTCAGTTGAACACAGCTTCGCCTCCGAGAAAGATGTTCTCTAGTGGTGACGGCACTGTAAAGACCTACTGTGCCTCTGACGGCTGAAGATTTAGCTCTGAAGGCACGCCATCAAGATGCAGTGCATACAATTATATTTAAGCTACTCTATAGTATGTCTAACGAGACCAGTGTGTTCCGCAGCTTATGTATCCTTTCAATCAAGTTGTTGTCTCTCTCGTTGATCGCCTTGAATATAGGGGACAATAGGTCATTCATATTATCCCCGTCAGACGCCCACGATTGGCCTAAACTCTTAACGATCAAACCCATACGTTGTATAAGATGCCTCGCTAGCTGGAGTACCAAGGTGATCTGAAGCGCAGAGGAGTTTGGCAAGGAGAAAGCACCAACTTTCATGTCGGGCATTCGAACGTAGTCCTCGGGGGCCGTTATTGCGGATCGATCTAAGCAGGCTTGCACGTTACCAAATATATTGTCGTAGGCTTCAATAAATCTCTGATAACAGGAAAGTACCAGAAGAAAAGATGCTTGGTCAAACGTGCCCGGCTCGCTAGGCTCTGCCTCACAGACAGTGGGCGACGTAGAGTTAGCCGTCGATCCCCTCGGGCGGCAGAGATAAGCCTTATCTAGCACCTCGATGAATTTCTGAGACAATTGGAATGTCTTGTCGATAGCAAAGTCTTTATTCTTCCAGCTTAATGGTTGCAAAGTCGAGCTGGGTGGTTTAGGAATTGCTGAAGAAAGCGTGAACAGCTCAACATTTAAGTCGGAGAGTTCCCGGACGGCGATTAGGTGCAAGCTAAATGGCTCTTGTGCTTGTTCTCCTGAAAATACCGTCTGTCCCTCTAGGTCGCTACGTTCCGGGAGGGTTTGCTGTTCTGAAGACAACATAGCCCACTCATGGTTGAAGCGATCTTGCCAAGTATCGATAGCATCTTGAAAGTGTAACTTGGTCGGGGGCAAATTCGCAGATATAGCAAATACGGGGGACGAGCTTGAGGCGGAACCGACGAAAGTAGAGGACTGCAATGTTGCATCGCTATCAAGCGTGTTATGGTCGAGGTTTATTTCAGAGCCTGACTCTGTAAATTGATAGACCGTGTCAGCATATGTGTCAATAGATCCTATGCTCTCTAGAATATTGGTAGCATCAACTCCGGTATTAATAGTATTTCGAGCCTCAGACCTCGAGGTTCTTTGACATCGGAGCGACGGGCTCCAACTACACATGGCTCTTGCTTTAATGCAGCGGACGCAAGCGCCTCCAGAGCTACCTCTCGTGCATTTCAGCTTCTGCCCGTGACATCGATCGCATGCGGACCGTTGGATGGGGTGCGGCATGTCGGCACCTCCGCAGTACGCTAACCCGGGAACAATTATGCTTAGGTAAATCGCATATGGCCCAAGACTCAATTCGTTCCTTGAAGATTGGGCTGACGAGTCTGAATCTACAACGAATGCATTATCTAGATCAACACCCCCGATATGTGAACCTACAGAAGCAGATCGGATAAGCTCGAATCTAATTCAATATTACATAAACACGGTAGAATAACTACCCGCTCAGCTGAGTCGAGGTGGGTGAGTAGGTGGAAACCGTACTAACGGCCTAGCACCGCTCTACGGCAAGCTCCCGCTACACTAGTCGGTAGCGCAGCACTATGAAAGGACGCCGTTCAGGGGGGGAGAGAACCCGACTTAGATTGTCGTGCTCCATCGTCAATACCGGTCGGCAGCCGAAGACTTGTGACACCTATTTCCCGCCTATTGTCAGCAATTTTGAATAAAACTATCAAGCATAATGGTAGGAAGTTAGGAATACGCGATTTCAATCTGGATGGCGAGAGCCAATCCGCTAGAATTTGTCTTTTCTCGGCAACACTTATTATAGGTGAATTGATACAATCGGCGTGTATCTAGTTCCTTAGATTCGGCGGTTCCATAATTATTCGGAAGTTAGTGGGTCTTTCGGCGGTTGATGAGGTTCTGAATTGACACTTCCCCGGACGGCAATACTTTGAATTTCTAAGCAGGAGCCTTCTCTTTCTCCCATTGTTTCCTTCCTAGAAGTAGTAAAATGGTTTATAGCGTATTAGAATACTTAAAAGCCAATGGCCCCCTTCCACAGAATATGGTTATAGACACTCCTAAGAAACCGATGAGGTCGAAGCCATTATTTTTGCTCTTGTTCGTTACGGTTTCCTTACGCCGAAGCCCAAGCCAGTCTTGAATCTATACTTATGATGAACAATCAAGAAAAACCAAAGCCTCTGACTTTGTCTGATAAAGAGCTATTGCCATCATCGGATGCCGTTGATGGATCGGTTCAGAATGAACCCAAGAAAGAGAGCGATGAGCTCAGCTCGTCGGCTGCATTCTTACTCGTCCTGTCTTTAAGTGTGAGTGAGCCGCTACCCCAAATGAAATAGATAAGCTTGAACACTAACGGTTCTTGGTAGATATCTACCTTCATTGGTGCCATAGAACAGGTATGTAATCTTCTATGATTCTGTTAGTGGTATGTTGGAAAGCATTTGTAAGCTAAGACCCTGAAGACTATCGTCGCAACTGCCGCTCCAACTATGGCCAAATCATTTCAAGCCACAGAACTCGAGTATGCTTGGATCGGGACAGGATATTTACTCTCAGCAGCTGGTATGTCTCCGATTCCGCTGTTGTTTCCCTGAACCCCCCCCCCCCCCCCCCCTCTTATAGGCCATCAGCTAAGCGGTCTTCCAGCTTCTACTCCTCCTTGGGGCAAGATCAGCGACATCTTTGGTCGGAAGCCGATTCTTCTCACTGCAATTGTTATATTCTTCGTTGGATCCCTCGTCAGTGCGCTTGCGAATAGTATCGGCATGCTTATTGCGGGCAGAGTAATCCAAGGGACCGGCGGTGGCGGTATAATGGGACTATCAATAACTGTGATTGGTGATGTATTCAGCCCTCGGTATGATTTCAATAACTACAAACATTGCCTATGATTCCGCTAACTGTGGCTCAGAGATCGCAGCAAGTATTATGGCGTGCTCGGTGTTGTGTGGGGTTTAGCGAGCGGCTTAGGGCCTGTCGTTGGTGGCGCATTCGCCGAGTACGTTTCCTGGAGATGGTGCTTCTGGATTAACCGTAGGTCCTAGTAATCATATTTGAGGAATGGTTCTGATCTAATTGTTGAGCAGTGCCGATTTCTGGGCTTGCGGGAATATTCGTTTTCTTCTTCCTGCAAGTCCATACGCCAAAGACTCCAATTATTGAAGGGCTGCTGGCAATGGACTGGCTCGGTACGGTAACGATCGTAAGTGCTACCGTCATGTTCTTGTTAGGACTTGGTTATGGAGGCACCGCCTACCCCTGGAACTCGGTTATCGTGATCTGCCTCATTGTCTTCGGAGTTTTGACTCTAGGGGTGTATGCTCTCATAGAGTGGAGGGTGGCCAAATACCCTATGACGCCGCTTAGGCTCTTCCAGTCAACATCCAATCTCGCTGTGTTCGGTATCGCATACGTCCACGGCGCCGTTTTCATCGGGCACTTGTTTTATCTTCCCCTATACTTCCAATCAGTTCTTGGCGCGAGGCCCATACTATCGGGAGTCTACCTTTTACCGGTCGCCATTACTCTGTGTCTCGTATCGAGTGCGACCGGCGTCTATATCAGCAGGTCAGGCAGATATAGGCCGCCGATTTATTTCGGTTTGGTGGTAATGATTCTTGGCACAGGTCTCTACATTGATCTTCAAACTTATCCTTCGTGGCCTCGGATTATCATGTATCAGATTATAGCGGGTATTGGGATCGGCCCCATCTTCCAAGCCCCTATCGTCGCTCTCTTCAGTCTCACGAAACCCGCAGACGTTGCCAGTGCCGCGGCGACGTTTTTATTCGCCCGCGACGTTGCAACCGCGATGTCTATCGTGTACGGAGGTGTCATCTTCCAGAACCGTATGGCAGCGCAGTCGAATGAGATTACAGCAGCTCTTCCATCTGACTTAGCAATTCAGGTCGTCGGAGCTGAAACGTCTGGTGCTTTGGACGTTATCCCGACCTTGCCCGAAGATCAAAGACTCCTAGTCGTGGGGGTATACCACAAGAGCCTGCAAGCTGAGTGGATCTTCTACACCGCACTCGGCGGTATAGGGCTACTTCTAAGTGCGTTGATCAGTAAGCAGGTCCTGTCGAGAGATCATAAGATCCACAAAACAGGATTGGAAACAGAGGAGGCGTCGCGACTGGAAGAGAAGCGGAAGACACAGAATGGAGAGACGTAGTCGTCGGGCGATTGGAGCGCGAGATCCTATAGATGCGCGAATTTATCACTTAATCACCTAATCAGCTATTGTCTTGTTACACAGCAGACTCTAGGCACAGAAAAGACGCTGCTTTGTGGCGTAGATAGATCATAAAGGGGGTGGCTTATGCTGTGGCGTCCACCTAGAATGCAGATTTGAGCGCTATGAAAACAATAAATCCATCGACTTTCCAACTAGCCAAACACATGTATGAGACAATCTCCCTAATACCCAGTTCTACGCGAACATTAAAACATGATAAGAGCTATAGATAAGGCGAAAATCAATGGCGGAGTTGTCGTGCGATAGACATTCCAGCGCTCGCAAACGTTGCTCCTCCCAATATCTCAAAAACAGGCATATCAACATCGAACACCTTGCCTACCCAGTTTCGTACATCTATCGCCGATAGCGAGTCGAGCCCGTACATATGCATCGGCTTGTGCGCATCAAGACGATCCTCTGCCGTCCCTAGCATAGCCGATACACGGTGCGCAAGCGATTCACTAATAATCTCCGCCGCTTCTGCCAATGATCCAGCAGCCGCAAGTCTCTCTACCGCGTCCAGCGCGCGCTTATGTCGAGCCATCCCTGCCGTACCCTCCGACGAATCCTGTGCATCTTGACCCGGTAGCGGCGGAATGTGATGCATGTGCCCCCAGAAGGGCTGATACATAGTTGCGGGGACCTCGCCCGTGTGCTTCCAGTGAGCTGGCGGCCGGATTCCGATGACCGCCTGGCAGCCATCTACGCTTCGGGGGAGCGGGCTATCCGTATCGCAAAAGATATCTAAAAGAGCACACAAATCTCGGACGTATGTAACCGCGTACTTCTCGTTTCGTAGCACGCCAGGAATATGATTCGAGTGCTCCACCAGATACCCGCCGTCCCCAACGGCACCGAGGTTGAGAGTCACTGCTCTCTCACCTTGCGACACGCGATAATGCGCGAGTGCATCCTGGTATGTGTTTCCCGCGTTGTAGGCTGAGAGCGATCCACTCCCAGCGATGCCCATCATAGACGATATGAGGATAAAGAAATCGAGTCCAGTGGGTAATTCAGCATGAAGATTCCAGGATCCCTTTACCTTCGGGTCAACTGTGACCTCCCAATCGCGGAAGGACATGGTCTGGAATATTTTCTCCTAAGGTTGTAATATTAGCTCTCTGCCAACTTGGAGTTGTTTTTAGCACTGCGCCGAACAATAGGACTTACGGTCATCACTAATGAAGACTGGATGCAACCTCTAATGGGAGGCATCGTCTTCGAGCAGCTGGCTAAGACCGCTTTTAAAGCGGCCCTATTTGCTACATCGCAAATCGGGGTTTCAACGCGCGCCCCTTTCTTGTTAAGCTCAGCTAGCAGCTCATGAGCCTCAGGTGTTCGCGGGCCGGATCGAGAAAGCAAAATTAAATAACGAGCACCGCGATCTACTAGCCATCGAGCCACCGATCTGCCTAGGCCACCGAGACCTCCTGCGATGACGTAGGTAGCTCTGGAATTCATCATATACGTAGGTTCGTTGCGCGCCCGGACCTGTTAATCATTCAGTTAGTTGGGCACTCGTGGCTCAAGCCTCGTGGTGCGGAGATATTCTTACGTTAATCATATCGCCTTCATTCATGTTCACAACCACCATGTCTCCATCATTTGCGCCTTGTAGGTGAGACAGAGCGCCGTCCAGATCCGATGCACTGAACTCAGTTACATGGTGCCTGCCTCTATCTAATGTCGAGTTGTGCGAACTTCTAGCTGCATATTGGAGCGAGTCTTGAGTTATTATGTGAGATCCGGGTTGGATGATAGACAAGGCAACGTTTGTTGGTACATGTTTGACTTGGGTATCGTCGGATGACATTAATCCCGTGCGGACTTCGATATATCGTCCGCCAGATCGAACGCAATCCATTCGGAGCGTCTTCTTGCCCTCGTAGGGTGAAAATACGACATCGAACGTTCGATTCCACTTCGAAGCAAGCATCGAGCTGGAACTAAACCAGCTCTTGGGTAAGATGTGCCCCGGTGGGATTTTGAAGGACATGGCGATCATAGTACTCTCTTCTTCGTTAGTAGCCGTCGCCCAGACTTCTGGTATGCCCCGATTGACAAGAAGCTGTAGAGCGGCTTGCCCGGCGGGGCTAGCTCCGTCATGAATGAGTATCTTGTCGTTCTGCTGGACTTTGCCAATCTCAATCAGTGCATTATACGCGGTCAACACACGTGGAAAGATCCCGCAGGCACTAGAGAATGTTGTATCCGGTGCGATCCTTACTATAGCTCGTGAGGATACTCGAATATGCGAGCGAAATGATCTTGCTTGCGCCACAAAGACACGGTCACCTGGGAAGTATTTCGCTCCCGGGCCGGCTTGGAGAACAACGCCAGCGCAATAACTACCAAGAGCAGGATGCTCTTCGCCGCCTGAAGCTGCTACACGATCTTGAACTTGGAGAGAGACAGCCTTGACTGCTATGTCTACATCATCTCCCTCTGGCCCTCGGCCTGAAAATGGAGATGATTCAACATAGTGAGCATTACCACCAGAGGTGGATATCTCAAACTTGGCCTGTTCTGCTGGGACGGCTGCAATCTTATACGGCAGGAGTCTTGCATCCATTTCCGATTTGAGATATTGTGCCTCAACTAGGCGTCGAGTATGTAGGAGGCCGCCGATCTCAATGTAGTCTTGTTCATAGGCTGCATGGGGTGCCCTGGAAACCATCTCCTCCGCTACTTGTATCAAGTGTAACGCCTTATCCGTCTTTGGGTCGTTTATATCGAGAGCCACAGTCACGAGATGGAGCTCATAATACTCGGATCGTAAGGTTCGGGCTAGTCCGTCCAACATCCCGTGCTCAGGGGACGCGTCTCTACCTCCGCCTGCAGAGACCCAAAGCACCCGACGCGATGTCTCCACCAGCGACTGCAAGTACTTCCATGTCGTATCATTTAGACTTGCTAGGAAGGATTCCCCATAATCCACGAGAAAAACGATGAACTGGTCCTCGCTCTTTTCAGAATCATCAGGGGTGGTAGTAGCAGCAATGGCTGTTTCAATGCTTTGTATACGCAGCTCGCCACCAAGGTGATCTTTCAGAGAAAGCAGGTTCCCGGCAAGTGCCTGTTGCTGTAAAGACGCCGGATTGATGATAATCGTCACGTCGTAGGTTTGTCGGGGCGGTGTTAGCAAATTTGTCTGCTCGGTCGCCGTGGCGATGATGCAACCAAGGTGGTTTGCCGCGTCGGTCTCAAAGTCCTTCAGAACCATATCAGCCCCCGAGAACCCATTCTCCTTTAACACGGCATCCCAGCTGTCATCGGATAAGTTCGGCGACAATATTCGGTTATCGTCAGTTCCCAGCCACCATCCAGGAAACAAGCCAAAGACAAATCCAGGAATCCATCCATCAGCCTTAAGCATTTCTGGCATGATCAATTTACCACCAGGCTTTAGGGCCTTTCGGATGTTACGCAAGGTGTGCGCAATGTTGTGTGTTACATGCAGCACACCGTCAGCAACGATCACGTCGTAGGCCCCCTCCTCCAGTCCCTGCTCGGTGAGGTCCCGCTCGATGTCAAGGGTACTAAATTTCATCTGAGAATGGAAACTCGAAAATTCTTCCCTCGCTTTTTCTAGGAAAGATGCCGAGATATCGGTGAAGTGATACCGACTGCACCGTAGAGAACCCGTATCATCGTTTGCACGAAGCGCGCTGATGAACTTACGGGTTGCCGACGCAGTTCCACCGCCCACTTCTAGAATGTTAAGACCGGGCGTCTGGTGCGCCAGCAAATCCATGTAGCTCTCGCACTGGGCCATGCACCTATAGCTTGTCAACTCATCGTAATAATTCTTCAGCAATCCCGTCTTCATCAAGAGCTCGAGGGGTTTAGCCTCATCTTTAAACAAAGACACCAAGTTAGAGGCCACAACAACATAAAGATGTCCGAGATGGTTTGCATCTCTAAGCTTGTCGCTTAGTTCTTCGAAAGTTCGGCCTGTCTGTGAAGCGTGAAATTGTATAGCGGGATCACGTTGTTCGCGTATCCTGGCCAGGTGGTATTCAGCCCAATTCCAGTATTGCCTTTTCCAAGCCTCCTGCGGACCTAATACACTAGGGTCAAACGACTGGGCTAGTCGTTCAAGGGACAATTCCATGAGCAGCTCTAAATCTTGGAAGAATGCCGTCATATCTTCCCGAACCGGATGCAAGCTGTTTAAGTAGGAGTATGTCTCCAAATGGCTAAGCTTGTTAAGGGCCACTTTGCAGTCAATGTTCATGCAGAACTGCTTTGGATCCGGAAGCTCTAATGACGGTGGCGCTGATGTTACGTTAGTCATTTCAAGGCCCTCAAACCACATCCTCATATCCCCTGAGGGGCTACACTCTAAAGCACCGCCATTGCAGGAGAACCCGCGCTTCGTGATCTGATCGATAGTAACGCAGGCTGTGGCTGTTTTCTGCTGTGGCCAGCTCAGGCCCTCGTTGGATACCCATAGTCGACTAATGGCAGAGGGGATGCTCGTAGCCATTCTTTGCGTGCCTCCCGACGTGAAAGCCGTGAAGCAGAGATGCAGCATAGCGTCTAAGGAAGCGGGATGGACAACATGCTCCTCTGATAGGCTGGCTAAGGATATTTTGGCGGCTGCCTGCCTCGTCTTCCGGTTATAACGTTGATTATTCGCGGCCTGGAAAACAGGGCCGTACTCATATCCGGATTGCCTCAAGAAGCTATACATGAACCGGGAATCCACTGCTGTTTGGCAGTTTAATATGGTGCCAAGAAGTTCATCGGAAAGGGCTTGGCGTTGCATCAACCCCTTTTCTTTAGCCCAGTTGTCCTGTGTTTCTAATACCTCAACGGCAATAGAACCTCGGCAATTTAGTCGCCAATCATCATTTATGTATGACCGAATGACGAATTGAAATTCTGGGCTGCTTCCATCATGCGACTGTGTTTCGCGGAGAGAGGTCTGAACTTCAACGGTCCCGGCGCTAGCAGTAAGGTCTATAGGACCCTCAAGGTGCACATCGTGAAGCGTATAACTACTTATCTCACGAGTTTCACCGACGAGCTGTTTCGCTGCTTCGATTGCCATAACCAGCATCCCCGCGCCCGGGTATAGAACCGTTCCATTCACAACGTGTTGCTCTGTCCAGGGCATCTCCGCGACTCGAATAAAATGGCGCCAACGGGCATCTGATGCATTCCAATCCCTGGAGCGGACACCCAATAGTTCAGATGGAGCATGGCCCCTGAGCCGGTAATTACGGCTAAGCCGACTCTCATGCCAATATAATTGGGAATGGTCGAACGGGTACTCAGGAAGATCAACTAATAATGACCGCGATAATGGCACGTCAGTACTATTAGAAGGTTCATTAATTGCTCTCAAGTTCAATGACGTCCCCATGCAGTATAGTTCGCCCATGACATGAAGCATGGTTTCCATAGCAGACTGGCCTCTTCGCAGCACCGAGCTATAGCCAATGGATTTGCCTCGCGGACTCGCTCGAAGGATATCGCGAATAGGGCCTTGTAATGCAGCGTGTGGTCCCACCTCGACGAGGTGGTCTACCACAGATGCAAATACATGGCTTTTATCGATTTTCTTGACTAAGGCAGCGGCCGATTGAGCACACATAGCGGAAACGGCTTGTGAAAACTGCACAGGCGATACCATGTTCATCGCCCAGTAAGATGGCTGGGCCAGGAGCTTGGGGGCGACCCTGGCACCGGTAACGCTGGATATCATTGGAATGACAGCTCTGGTATCGTACGGTTGCGCTAACGATCCTACCAGTGCCATATATTTGGCTGAGATCGCTTCCATCTGCCGGGAATGGTAGGCCAATCCAACACGAAGTTTTCGTGCAAACACATTTTGCTCATCCAGTTGGGTCTTTAATCGATCTATCAGCTGTTCTTCGCCGGAAATGGTGACGTTTCTAGGGCTATTTATGCAGGCAATCGAGATACCATACGCAATGGCTTCCTGGTTAGCAGCAGCCACCAGATTTTCGGCATCGGATTCTGATAACCCCACACTCATCATAGCACCTAGGGGTTGGTGGCTCGATAACTCGGATAGCTCCGCGGAACAGAGTCCTCGGAAGTAAGCTAACTTCCAGGCAGATTCACAGGACAGATATCCAGCCGCATAGCTGTATACATATGGCTATTAGCTTATTATATGGTTCAAGTAGAAATCCAGAGACGACACACGAATGTTTGAGGGGATAGAAAAATAAGGGGTAACATACGCAGCTGCGATCTCGCCAGAAGAATGCCCAACCACCGCATGAGGCCTAACATTAAACCTGCGCAACAAGTTCACAATAGCCACTTGGAGGACAGTGCAAAGGGTCTGACTAAATTCAGCCGAGTCGATCTTTGAGTCTTCCTCTGACTTAGATAATTCGTCTGGTACAGGTTAGTGTGCTTCTTTTGACAGATCATAGAATTTCCAGTGGCCCTGTACCTATTACTGACCAGCAGCAACCTAGACTTGCAAGATACTTCCCGGCGCGGTCCAATTCCGCATTAAATGTGAAATAATGGATCAGTTCTCTCCCCATGGCATACCATTGGGCCCCTTGGCCGCTAAATACGAAGCCTAGACGAGGAGCCTCAGCAGGCGATCGTATTGGGGGCGACATTCGTGACAGCAACTCCTTTAAATTTGCTGGGGTTTGTAGTAAAGCAAATGACTTCCACTGGAGCCGGCTCCTATGTGTGTCTAGCGTATATGCCATATTCACGAGAAACGAGTCATCTTTCGATAGCCTAAGTGACTGCTCATCGTAATAGTGTCGGTATGTGTCTACTATTCTCCCGACCCCTTTCTTGTCCGCTGCGGACCAGACAAATAATCTTGGCAGGCCGACGACGTGTGAAGCCGCATCGGACTCTATCAAGTATGAGCCGTTAGAGATGCCATTAGACAAACCGTTAGGTGTGGGGTTTGGAGCTGAGGCAATTCGAGGTGGTTGGGGCACAGTATTGTGCTTGCCATGTAATTCTCTCAGTCGCATATAGTTATACGCATCATCAAGGACAATATGAGAATTCGAACCACCATACCCGAATGAGTTTATGGACGCTCTTCGGAGGCCGGGGGTAGGCCATGGATAACTCTCAGTAGGAAACTGGGCGGGTGGGGTTAGTATTCCTATTAACGTAAATTCGCCATAGCCGCTCGAGCGGATCAAAATTCAACTTACTCTCAGTTTCAGGAAATCTATATCGATTTTCGGGTTCACTTTCTCGAAGTTGGTGTTGGGTGGAATGACGCCTTTCTCTAGGACCAGTACTGCCTTGATAACAGCAGCCAACCCACTGGCTCCCTCAAGGTGGCCGATGTTAGACTAAATGACGTGGTTAATCTAGTCCAATAATTCCTTTGATAGTAGGCAGCTTACCTTAAGAGCACCCCTTTAAGTACGGTTAGCAGAGTCTCGGTCATTTCATAAGATAGGTGAACTCACACATATAGGGGATCATCGTTCGAACGGTACTTTTGAAAAGCCGAGCCGATCGCTTGAGCTTCGCGAGGGTCTCCGGCCTGGGTACCAGTTCCATGGGCCTCGAAGAATCTCGTATGCTTCATGGAGAGGCCGGCTTTCCGATATGTCTCCCGGATCAAACTCTCCTGAGCTTGGCGGCTTGGCTGAGTAATTCCTGGTGTTCGACCATCCTCATTAGACCCAGCTGACCTGATTACAGCCCTAATAGTATTTCCGTCACGTATAGCATCCGAGAGCCGTTTCAGCACCACAACGCCAATTCCCTCGCCACGGGCATACCCATTCGCTCGATGATCGAAAGAATGACAACGGCTATCGGGTGATAGAAAATTGATATTAGACATCCAAAGATATGGCTCTGGGGAGTTGGCTAAGTTACTTCCAGCAACCATGGCCTACATTTTGAGCGTTAATAGCTGTTACACCATGACTTTATGGGGGAAAAGTTGCGCACCATATTGCTGGAGCCACTACGTAGTGTCTGGCACGCAATATCTATGGCCATTGCGGTACTTGAACAGGCCGAATCTAAGCCGATACTTGGGCCGCGAAGATTGAAAAACCAGCTGAGCCGATTCGCGAGCATGCTAAGCCCAAATCCTACTGCGGCATACGTCGGAGGATTTTCCGGATCTCTACATAGCTGGAGCATATAATCCAGGCTGAATGAGCCCGTATAAACGGCAGCTGATGAACCGGAGATACTCTCCATGGGAATACCCGCTGCTCATTCACCATACCATTAGACACTTTTCTCCACATTGAAATCCCCATTACGCAACTCACCATTCTCAAGTGCTCTATAAGCAGTCTCCAGAAGCCATCTCTGCATGGAGTCCATGGACGCTGCCTCAGTTGGCGAAATATTGAAAAACTCAGCATCAAAGGCGGATGGGTCATCCTTAATAAAGTGACCTCCTCTCAAAGGCAGCTATATCCTGATTAATACAATATCCCATGGTATAGGAATGAACAAGCTATGCCAGCTAATTCTTGCTTACTGTCTGGAGCCCATTTCGTTTCTGGTAGAAACCGTCGGCATTGATACGGTCGGCAGGGAACTCAGTCATTGCACATCGCCTTTCCATCATCATTTTCCAGAGAGCCTCCGGAGAGGTGGCATCCTCTGGAAACTTGATGGAAAACCCACATATTGCTATTGGGTCGACCTCATCACCATCGAGCTCGGAGCCTAGGATAGGGTGACCTAGACGATCAGTATCGCAACTGCTTGAATTCTGTTGATGTGCGCCGTTATATGATGAAGGGAGTTTTGAGTTCGTCAACAGGGAGTCCGAGCAACCTGGAGTTGCTGAGCGCGTATCCATGTTAGCGTCATCTGGAACTGTACAAGAGCCGTATGGAAATGTATGATAGTGATTTTACTAGGTAGACTAGAGTAATTGCTAAGATGAAGAGCTATGTATATACAAGTCCTTGATTCCTATCGTGTAACACCCATGAATTCGCAACAGGCGAACTTGATAAATTAACAAAAAAAAGGTTGTAGCAGCCTCAGTATTTTCTTAAAAAGGATGTGGGCTAGTATGGATGTGTATAAGCGTCGAAAATATTATTCAATAACACCTGCCATATAGGACGACGATGCTGGGGTTAATAAAGCCACATTTATCTCTTCGAGGCCAACAGTAATCACCAACTCTTGATAGAATAGGCGGAATTGCAGTGTTCTGTTGGTTCAGGTGACCCTGCTGTGACAGAAATTATCACAATTTTATCATTCCCGGTCATCAGTACTACGTGTGAAAGTAGAAATTATTGCGCCACATACTGTGTTGGCAACATCCCACTTAACCACATGTAAATTACCAAAGATGGCGTTCACTCCGCTCTCCGTGAGACCTTGTCCATAAAAAGATGGGAATAGGTACGCCTGATGCTCTCATACGCGTCCCGAGAAGTACTCGGTTCAGCCGAATGGCATTGTGCGTCATTTGGGCTCGGACATTCTGCAGGGTCCTTCAACATCTACAAGAGGCTCTTGCGTAGTGGATGCCAGCCCTATCATCCCGTCTCACCCGTGTACAGTACATGTATATCAGACTTTACGAGGAATGGGAACGTTACCTTATTATCTACCCATATTGTTTTATGAGTAGCTAACCATAGTTCGTCTAGTAAGGAGTGCATTTACTTCATCGAACCACCTAGCCCGGCTTCTATTGTTTATCACACATATTGTTTTGTATAGAGCCTTCCATACTCCTCCTAGCTGCTTGTACATATATAGATGATTCCATAAATAGAAATACGCGACATCTGGACTCAAGATATGTTAGGGTTCGGATGCTAAGACCCAATGTGGATTCACGTCCAAGAATGCCTACATGTACTGACTAGTATATGAAGATCAGCCACTGGACAAGGTACGATATGCGGGGCAAATCTTGTACCAATGTTTCAACTGCCGGAGGATTCGAGATAATGTGTGCGGTCCCATTGGCGGATATCAGCGATTGCTATTCGTTTTTATAGGTACCACTTGTTGTAGTTAGCACGAGAGTAGATTTAAATAAGTTAGGCACACCGCCGCTCGCCTGCCTCGCAGTTAGGGCTAGGAAACAGACACCGATGATATAACGACGTAGTATAACAGTTTTTTTTTTTTGCAAGTCCTACGTTGGCAACTCGCCTAGACCTGCTGCTTAACTAAGGAAGGATAATGTGGATAGGACAGGGGTATTATAGGACTATCTTCCTTGAATTGGCTACAGATACCGAGGAGAGCTACCGAGTTCGTAGGCCTGGCCGGTCGAATTACATATCACGCCCCCCAGTTCATTGGTTCGCAAGGTAAACTGTTTTCCGTATACCCTGCACCGCCTGAGTTAGATAAGTCTGCTTTGGGAGTTCGTGCCCTGCATCATGAACGAGGGTGAACCTCTGAGTTGGATCGCACATCTTGCTGAGGTCCGCGCCGCCCATAGGCGCTGTCTGATCGGCAGACCCCCAAATGTGCGCTGTAGGAATCCGGATCAGGTCGCGGCTTACATCCGCGCCTAGGTATCCCATCTCGGCAGTGTTGTTTGCACTAGCCAGAAACACAGCACATTTGAAAGGTACACTGCTAGCCTGCCGTTGCTTTTGTATCAGATACATAGCAGCTAGCACCGCCCCGGCGGAGAACCCCATGACTACGTCAAATGGTCCTTCGGTTGCGATGTAATCATCCAATTGATCCATGGCGCGCTTAGCTGTCGATAGGTCATCAGGATTGTAATATGCGTAAAACCGGTGTTCCGGCAACGACATCGCTTCGACCCCTTTCTTAAATATTAGCTACATATTGACGTGTCGAGTAATAGGATAGTCACCTTCGGCCATTGGAATCTCAATGGCTCCTTCTACGAACTCATAGTCATGCCCGTCTTCAAGCTCATGTCTCAGAGGCGCTGTAATGTTTTAGGATTAATATTTATTTAAGGGGGATGTATGTGCCGTACCAGTCTGTAACTGCATGACCTAAATCAAAATCCAGTTAATACCTAAGTACAGTCTTCATTCCGAAAGGATCGCAAAGTAGCTTACATGGCTGTTAGTCCCGTTTCCATGTAGACAGAGGAATTTCATGGTGAGCTTTTGATGTCACTATCCGAGGTCTTATCCGGGCGCATCTCCTAAGGGGAAGCTTTGATTTAAATACCTATTCAACATTGTTACATCGACTTATGGTGTGCCTTTATGAGGTAAGCCATCAATTAAGCATGTTTGCTCGTTTAATGAAGTGTTGCTCCAGATATTCGTACATCACCCAATACATGCGAGATGATAAGAGAAACGATATTCACTTTGAAATATTCATTTTTTACATTCAATTTTTTTTCTATCCTTATTCTTATCTTTCCATCATGTTCTATTCCCGTGTTGTGGAATAGAAGTACATCAAACTAGATTACTGTGGTGCGAGTACTAGTCTCTCTCGCTTCATTAGAAGCGCCATTACAAATCCTAGAGCTGAGCCGGCGACGTTAAGATAGAATACCTTGCCGACGTTGCGAGCAATCGCCTCCAGCACCTGTTGACGAATACCGGGTTCCAGGTCTTGGATCAACCCTGTCTTGGCGCCATCGATGGTACGTTGGATGAGGTCGTGGGTAACACCGGGTAGGATTTTAGCTATATCTGCTGTGGCACCATTCAGAAAGACGGATGTTGCAATCCCGAGTGACAGCGCAAGGCCGGCCATCTGAGCACATGACAAGAATGCTGTAACCTCGGGTACAGTAGACCGCTGAACCTTCGCTTGGGCGACCGTGTAAGCCAGCTGGATTACCGGTGCAAGCCCGACTCCTTGGACCACGGTATATCCGCAGATGGTAGCCCTAGATGTGTTGTAATCAATGGTAGAGAGAAGACCTCCGCCAATAAGCATAACCGCACTTGCCCCGGCGAACCAGAGCATGTAGACGGGAAACTTGGAGAAGAATGGGCTAATGATTGCGGCGAGTACGATGGTGCTGATGACGAAGGGGAGAGTGTAGACAGCAGAGCGCAGCGACGAGTCGCCGAAGGTGAATTGGAAGAAAAGGGGTAGCGAGTAAACCGTCACAACAATGTTTGCGATGGCTATGCTGGACCAGAAAAACATGCTCACCATCAGCCAGTCGCTAACAAGATGGACTGGGAAGATCCTATCGACCGTGAGCAAAGAAAAGCCCTGTTGAAAGCAGAATGCTGCCCAAATCACGACGGTAGCTACGTAAAGGCCGATCATCTGCCCGCTCCTCCAATCGTATACAGCTCCGCCGAATCCGAGAACCATAACGATGGAGGCAACTCCTCCTAGAAATAAGACCGCGCCTAGATAGTCGATCTTTTTCAAACGCTCAAGTAGTCCGTGTGACTGGGGCGGCAATACGGGCGGAATGAGCCAAATGCACACAGGAGTAGTCACTGCGGCAATGCAAATATTAATATAGAAGGCCCATCTCCAGGTCGCCGCTGAATCCGCGAATGCGCCACCGATTACCGGGCCTAAGATGGTTCCCAGGCTCCATGCCATGCCAACAAAAGTCAGGTACTGATTTCGCTCTGCAGGTACCGTCATCGCAGACAGTATGTTCATCGTGCCAACGTAGATCCCGGAGCCGCCTAAGCCGGCGATGACGCGGCCCACGACGACGGCACCGATATTCTGCGCCGACCCGATGACGACAGAACCGACTTCGAAGATGAGAATAGCAGCAAGGTACAAGACCTTATTATTGAAATAGTTATTCAGTTTTCCCCTAGATGGAGCGCCGGAGTCAGCACAGTATACAAGCAGGGGGTAAAGCAGAACCACAAACCAGAGAGGATTCGCCCCCACCTCGCCCATAGGATACGATACCGACAACCAGGGAAGCATGTCGATACGGTCGAAAGTCTCGACAATACTCGGCCGAACGTTAGCCATGACGGTGTTGTCGAGCGCATAGAGAAAAGTAGCAGATAAGACTGCCACGACCACAAGGAACCATAAGACGCCCTTTACTTCTCGCACCTGGATGCCGTCGTCATCGTGACTTTGGGCTGTCACACTAGAGAGGCCGTTCTTCTCTGCCCTCCCATCTTCTTGGGCTAGTTGCGTCGTTGAGGACATGGTATCTAGGATTGCTAGCATGCAGTGATGGATCAATCGGCAATGAAAACATGCGTCTCTAGGATTCCAAGGGGGAGGTCTAGTTTTACAATAATGCTAGCCGTGGATTGACAGAAGCACACGCGGTGCCATCCAATTGGAGAAAGTGAATCTGCCATATTCTGTTGGTGAATGATACGACTCGTAACTGAGTTATCGCGTTCATAGTCTGGCCCCATCGCAATGTAGCCAACCTGATGAGATTCATTAAGGCAGAATGAGTAGCGCGGATGTTAAAGTACCGGTACGACGTTGAAGGACGAGTAGAGTATGTAGGGGGCGTGGGAGATCATCTCTTAACCCCTGTTATATGAAGTCTATTATTGGTTCATCTGGGAGCCCAAACACGCGCATGTGGCATGGTCATTGGACGAAGAAACACTACGAGGATTACACAACAGGTCGCTTGCAGGCTTGTAACATTAGCTATTATCGACCTGCCGAATAAACGGTGGGGAGACGGGGTCGTTTGGATTAGGGTGAATGCTGTCCTGGTCGTAAATATAAAACTTGACACTGCCCTGCAGCTTGATTTCTCCAACCCCAACCCGCACGAAGCAGTTGGTAGCGCCATAGAGTATGAATGAAGTAACCCACCAAACACCCTCTGAATGCGGGACGGATCCTGCCGGATCCACAATGCCGAACCGAATGACAATTTGTCTTCGGAATTCTCTTTTTCACGTTACGCCCCGACGTCGCAGTCGCGAATCTTACTGCCTTTAGGGCCTCGTTAGCGAACTGTGGTGGTAAAGCGTTTTCCACACCTTAATTGACAGGTCACATCGGACGGTCGCATCATAGCCCTCATGGTTGAGTAGTAGCCCGAAGGTCAAGCCCGGTTCGTTCTCACCACTCCAACGGGGGACCAACAGGGTCTGTAAACGATGCAATGTAACGCGGTCCCACATTCACTACTTCCTTCATCGACAGGACTGCACCCTTCGTCTCTCAGCTTGGCGTCATTTTCATTTCTTCATCCCGTTCGCTAACGAATAGCCAACTCCGTGGGTCGAACCCTCCACAACCGTTAGCAGATCAGTGAGCGGTCCTAGCTTATAAGGCTACAACAGCCCTATCAAAAATACCACACCGTACCTAGATATGGGACGCGGTGTAGCTTAAGCGCGATTAACCTGAAAGCGTCTGCGCATCTGCCGAGAAAGCTGAAAGGCATCAATGAAACCCTTCCAAATCTCATTAGCTAGAACAGCCTATAGCATTCTAGAAAGAGCATGCATTCAAGGTTGATTAAAATTCAGGCACAATCTCATTCACTGGCTCGCAACATAGGAGGGCTCAGCTTCTCCAAGATCTAGAGTTTAGGGTGTCAGTTCTAGTGAGCGACGTATAAGCTACCGTTTCATGCATCATTTCGTACCTAATGCCACGTGTGAATCCGTGGCGCAATGTAGTAATGGAAAGTCAGGAATTCACTGAGAAAGATACCTAGGTAGGTTTGCGTTACATAGACGCCGTTGGTGTACCACAGAGGTAAGATCCTGCGAATGCTGCCCTCTTAGGTAGTGAATGTTGCCGACCAACCAACTAACCCAGGTACTTTTCAGCCCCCATTTGTACATAGTCCTGGTCCCCTTCCTAATTATCTGCTTACCAGTCATCTTCTTTCTTACCACCCTTCACTCCCCACGATCAGATTTGCTTGCCGCTTTTCTCTTTGCGATTCTATCTCGGTCTGTAACCGTCGTCACCATGGACGTCGATAGCGAGGACCGCGGTCCTGGCTTCCAGGCCTTCATCATCGTCATGACCATCTTGACGGTGCTGGCAATAACTTTGCGATTTTGGTCTCGAAGTCTTGGTGTTCGTCGCGATCACAATCGAACGATTCCAAGTCGCTATTGGTGGGATGATTGGGCGGCTCTAGCTGCTGTGGTACGTTTCAGTGCTACAACTGCAACTTTCTATCTTGGATTTCAACGTCTAATTTGACTTCACAGCCCTTCATTCTAGGCGACTGTGGCCTGCTATTCGGCATGGTCCATTACGGACTGGGTCGCCACGTCTGGACCGTGCCGCCGGACGAGTTGGCGGTCTTGTTGAAGCTCACTTGGGCTAACTATCTCCTATATGACTTTGCGCTCTTCTGCACTAAGACATCCGCGCTTCTATTCTTCTCCCGCGTCTTCCCCAAAACCGTCGCCGGGACCTGGTTCAACATCGCCCTTTACGTGGTCCACGGCATCAATGTTTGCTGGCTTCTGGGCATCATCTTCGGCACCGTATTTATGTGTGATCCCGTTTACAAGAACTGGGATGTAATGGCACCGGGAACCTGTGGACCAACGAGCGCCTTATGGATTGGCAGTGCGGTGCCTAGCGTTTGCATCGACCTGATTATCCTGCTTTTACCGATGCCGCAAATTTGGCGCCTTTCAATGAGCGGTGTGAGGAAGGTGGGCATCAGCATCGTCTTCCTGCTAGGATATTGGTATGTTTAGGGTATCCGACGTATGGCTTAAGCAAGGTGCTAATATCTCTTTCAGCGTCATCGTTGTATCACTTGGCCGTTTAATCACCCTTTTCCTGAACTCCGATGGCCTGAATCGGGACATATCATGTGAGTTTTTCTACTCCCGGGTCTTACGCTATCGAAGAACTAACTGGAGTCTAGACGAGAGCATTCCGATTTGTTTCTGGGTCACTTGCGAAGCCCCCATAACCCTCCTCAGTATCTGCCTTCCGGCTATGTTACCACTGGGCCGGCACGTATCAAAGAACTATCTGTCTTCTCTGGCAAGTAGCGTACAATCACTTCTGGGCACTCGAAAAAGCAACGACGATAGCTTCGCAGATGGACGTGATAACACGACGGCGACAGAAGGTTCACGATTTCTACGAACGAGAAAATCAAAAAGATCCATTCAGACTGCGACTGCCGAAAAAGCGAGCGTTCATTCCGCGAACAGTGCTCGTGGTGCGTTGCCGGGTCAGGAACAATGGCCGCCTGCCATGCCTACCAGCGAGAAGCCGATATTTAAGTAGTGGCTAGTATGTAAATTTGTTTAGGCTGTGCGATATATGATACCATTCACGAATATGCCATGGAACTGGCCACATTATGATATGGCCATGTAAATATCTGATGTCACGATAAGCCGCGAGTCGTTTGTCTCTCTAAGCTATATATAGCTCTATACCAATGAGATATCATGAGAATTGATGTACATTATCTACCTACTCAGTAGTCCTATTTCACAGAGAATGAGAATCTAGATTGGTACGATCCGCTGAGTCGCATGAGCGATATTTACCGGTAAACAAAACGTGGGGTAGAGTCAGCACGTTAATAAAGTTGTCCTTGGCAGTAATCCTTCAAAAATCATGGGATAGACAGTAGAATTTCAGCGAATTATATTGATTGATCTCGCATACCCAACATACGATCAACTATGAGCAGGAGCGGGAGGGAGCGATGACCACCTTCGATCCTCGCCGTTTGCAAAGTCTAGGAGCGCAACCCATCGATAGCCGGCGACGGTGTGGATAATCCCCACAATCTCTGTCTTTTCCATCTTCGAAGTCGCCTCTTGCCAGGTGGCGTCGTCTAACGGACCAGTGAGCTGCGTTAGAATACGTCCTAGACGGTACGCCATGGCTTCTTCATCGTTCAAGTCCCGGGGCACTTTGCCTGTTAGGCCAACATCCCATTGTTCGTTCGTCAGGCCGAACTTGATCCCGAGGGGGCGATGACAATAATCAATGTATGGTACGTCAAGAACCGAGGCAAGTCCTAGGACAGCCAACTCTCGGTTGCGAGGCTTAACGAGTGTGGGACCATATACGCTCTTGGCCACCTCGAAGAATTGCTTCGCAACATCCGGTGTGTAGCTGTACGAAGTTGGGGACTGCAGCGTTAGCGTCTTCCAAATTGCAAGCGCGTTAATTAAGCACTGTACGTATAGATTACAGTACGGTGGATAGGTAGCATCCAGGGGCTGAGCTTACCAAAGCGGCGCGTAGCATCCTATTAATGAACGGCCGTCATCCTCGATCCATTGGAACGGAGGTGCCCCACCATGCATCTTGGTCAATGCATCCTCCATAGTCTGCCTCGCGGCAGAGTCGGGGGCTTCGTCAGTAGGAAAGCGGGGAGTCATTGTACTGTGTATCGTTTCCTTGTGATTCTCTGTTCCGAGAAAGTAACAGCTAAGGGTCCACGGGTGTGGGAGGGGCGGAAATCTCTCGACAAAGTGCGGACGAGGACTGTGACATGGTAGCCGCTTAAATATCTTCCTTTGGCATACGTTAGCGCCCTACGTATATCGCATCCTATCTGCATATGTAGGACCGGCTGAGGGCCGAAGATGTGATAATCTAGGGTTCGTGTCAGTCCAGACACGGGTTTGTTGGAAGTAATCGGTACATATATCTAAGTACAACGTGCAAATAGCACTTTGTAGTATTGAAGATACTATGCCAATAAGAGGGTACGTATTTGGCTATATTGTTTCATAAGCTACCATTGCATATCGGTGCAATGTCCAGGCTTAGAATCATTCAGCGATCGGTTCTGATCGGAGATCCATCCGTTGCCGCAAAACTTGTCTAAAGAGACGGTCCTCCCAGTCTAGATTGAAGTCGGCATTTGTTTCCCGTCGTAAAATATTCCTCGGAATGCTAGGAACTCGCGGCGCGAGAGCTTGCCGATAGCCAAACTTCGTTGCAGCTGGGATGGGGCCACCGAAGAAGCAGTTGGAGGTGGTGATAGTGAGTCCCCTTGGCGGAGAGGAGACGCAGCGACTAAAATGGTAACTTCTGCGTGGCTTTAGGTGGGCGGCTCGTTAAGCGGGTTAATGTGTGGTGTTGCCTTGAAGCACGCCGGCCACACAGTAACAATTATCGAGAAAGCCGACGACGAACGCCAGAGCCATATGGCTGGTGTATGCCTTGGACTCGATGCCCAGCGGTTCCTAGCTCGACATGATCGCTTCGACGAAGCTTTCTCTCACAGATCTTTGCGCATACAAGCCCTAAAGAAAGACGGAACTATTCAACCATTCGTTAATGCGCGTCGAGAAATAACCAGTTGGGACACCTATTATTTCCGCCTCCGCGCCCTCTTCGATGGGTACACAAGCTCCTTCTATTCGTCGCCTGCACTGACTGCAGATACGGATGGTCCTGTGTCATATAAATCTCGTCATGAGGTCACCGATATAACGGTGGTTAATGAGGATGCTGGTTCTAAGATGGCACTAGCAGTGTTGGACTACAAAACTCAGGAAGTGTCTAAAATGAAAGCAGATTTGGTCATTGGCGCCGATGGGCCTGACTCTATGGTCCGAGCTAGATACCTCCCCGACACTCGTCGGCAATATGTGGGATACATCGCCTGGCGAGGTACCGTGCCCGAAAGTGAGGTATCCGATGCCACACGTGAAGTTTTCAAACGCAGCGCGACGGTCTATATGATGCACCAGCATCACTGTATCACATATACAATCCCCGGGAAGAACGGCTCGCTTAGGCCGGGAGAGAGGTACATAAATTTTCTTTGGTATACTAACCACACACCGGATGAGTTAGTTGAGATCATGGTTGATGGCGTAGATGGACATCGCCATCATAATATCGTCCCATCTGGGCACGTTCGTGAGGACATCTGGAAAGAGCGTATTGAAGAAGCGAAGAGGATTCCTCTCGGAACGCCATTCCTCGATGTAATAACGAAGATAAAAGACCCCTTCATCCAGGTCATTACCGACTTCTATTCCCCGCATGCTTCATTCGAAGATGGGAAAGTTCTGCTTATTGGTGATGCCTTGTCTCTATTCCGTCCTCATACAGCCTTCAGTGGTACTCAGGCGGCATTCCACTCATTGATGGTAGAAGACCTGGTGGCAGGCAAGATGTCGCTGGAAAAGTGGGAAGACAAAGTGCTCAGATTTTCTTATTTGCACTGGTTACAAAGTGCCTGGTATGGCAACTTCTATCAATATCAAATGGCATACGCTCTCACATCGGCTTTCCAATTTTGGACATATTGTGGAATTGACTGGATCAAGTCTTGGTGGACAGGCGAAGAAGCCCTACTGAGAGGTGTGTCTTTACTGGTAGAGCAGTACGACTCACCATAGACAATGCACATACACATTTTCATCCATCCCGCTGGGAATGTTCATAACAATCGTCGTGGGATGATCATTACCGGCGTCCATGTGCTCTAGATCCATTCCGGTCAAGTGTTACCCCTGAGCTTGACCAGATTTAAGATTTCAATACTACACGACCCTCCTAAATACTATATTCAATGTCGTTATGATTCACATGACTATGGTTACTTCGTCAAACATCTTTAAGGTTGCATGCCAAGGCTCTACACGCCGTGTTGGTACACAACCTGCAGCAGCTAGCTGCACGCTACGTACTGCCGATTTGCTTTGGTACTAGTACATTGCAAGATACTGACACCCTAGAGGTTGGGGTAGCCGTATGTAAGTACCTAGGTAATTAACAGTTACGCAAGTGGTGGGGGCCATCCCTTGGTTCGACCTCTTCGTGCAAGTGGTTCGATGAGACACAGGCTGTCTACCTAAGTAGAGGTAGTTACCTAATTCCTTATTTCCGTCCGGTAGGTTTTCCTTATGTTGATAGGGCTGTTATGAAGCGTCTTTGTCTTGAAGGTTGCCCTGATCTCAACTCATGCTAAGAGCTCTCCAACCAAATCCGTTCAATTAATCCGCAATGGGCATCTACAATCAACTTCCCAGCGACCTGGAGGAGGTTGATGTGATTATCGCAGGAGGCAAGTTGAGACCTATCGTCCTGTTTCTAAAGAGACAAAAACTTAGAGGTAGCAAAGGACCCCTTTACTAACTTATTGTAGGAGGTACTGCTGGCTGCATTGTTGCTGCAAGACTCAGTGATGCCGATCCAGACCTGTCCATTTTAGTGATAGAAGGTGGACAGGACAATTACAATGATCCCGCAATTGTCAATCCTATCCTCTTCATGGGCAATATCATGCCTGGGGGGACGAAAGCTATATTTTACCAAGCTGGTCAGGAGAAACAGGTCGCCGATAGGCAACTTGTTGTGCCGGCCGGCGGTATCCTCGGCGGCGGGTCATCTATCAATCTTATGATGTACAGCCGAGCTCAACGATCAGATTTCGATGCCTGGAAGATGCCCGGTTGGTCGGCTAACGAGATGATAGCCTATCTGAAGAAGGTACTAATTACATAGTATCGTCTTGTCACACGGTAACTGACTCTCGGTAGCTTGAAACGTACCACGGCCCCGGCACTAAAGACACTCACGGAGACAGCGGTCCTATCCAAATCTCAGGCGGCACATACCGTGTAGGCAAGTCTGAGAGTGACTTCATCAAGGCAGCGAAGAAGGTCGGATGGCCTGAGCTGGAGGATTTGCAGAGCCTAGATGCCAACAATGGTGTACAGCGGGCTGTACGTTTCATCTCCCCAGATGGTAAGCGTCAGGATGTCGCTCACGCCTATCTGCACCCTCGACTACGAGACAGGAAACATCCAAACCTCCATGTTCTAGTGGAATCCCAAGTCTTGAAGGTCCTTTTTGACAATGACAAAGCCATCGGAGTCGAATATCGACCCAATCCCTTATTCCAAAAGGATACTGCCGTCCGAAACGTCAAGGCCCGCAAATTGGTGGTCGTGTCTAGTGGCACAATGGGAACCCCTTCCATACTAGAGAGATCTGGTGTGGGCGACCCCGCCATTCTGAAGCAAGCTGGTATTCCAGTTGTTGCCGATGTCCCTGGCGTGGGCACTAACTACCAAGATCACCACTTACTCTCATATCCCTACAAGACAAGCCTAGATCCGGAAGAGACGGCAGACGCGATGATTCGTGGTATGGTCGACGTCGGAAAGCTCATTGAGACTAATGACAAGAAGGTCGGCTGGAATGGCCAGGATGTTACCTGCAAGGTCCGTCCAACCGATGCTGAGGTCTCTGAGCTCGGCCCTGACTTCAAAGCATCCTGGGATAATGATTTCGGTCCCATTCCGGATAAGCCACTGGCACTGATGGCTCTTGTTAGCGCGTAAGAAGGCATCACCAACCACTACTGCAAGCATGCTGACAACAAATAGGTTCCCCGGTGACCCACGTAGTGTACCTGTCGGACAGTACGTATCTGTGACAGCATTCACCGTGTACCCCTATTCTCGTGGTCACATTCATATTACCGGTCCAGGTCTAGACGATCCTGTAGACTTCAAGACCGGCTTCTTCGCCGATGCTCATGACATCGACGTCAAGAAGCACATCTGGATATACAAGAAACAGCGCGAGATCCTTCGTCGTATGGAGACATACCGAGGCGAAGTGGCCTCATGCCACCCGCCTTTTGCTGCCAACTCCGAGGCAGCTTGTGTCGACTTGAGTGATGGTCCGCTCACTGATGTGAAAGATATTAAGTATACAGCAGAGGATGACAAGATCCTCGAAAAATGGATACGCGAAAATGTAGCCACCACCTGGCATTCTCTTGGTACATGCAAGATGGCACCGCGTGAGCAGGACGGCGTCGTCGACGCGAACCTCAGTGTATATGGCGTCAAGAACCTAAAGATTGCCGATTTGAGTATCCCGCCAAGTAACGTTGCCGCTAATACGGCGAACACGGCTTACGCGATAGGCGAAAAGGCTGCCGATATATTCATCCAAGATCTCGGTTTGGCTAAGTGAGGAGACAAAGGCTCTTCTGGTAGACTAGGTGGTCGAATAATACGCTGATCCTTTGCTGTGCCCTTTTACCACTAAGATAGCAATAAGAACACCGAGCGGTGAATACTCTGGTTACTTCTCTTTCATAGGTGCTTGCTAATACCGCTATACTACCATTCCGGCCAATTGTAGGGACCAACCGGTTTCCATATAAACCAAAATTTCACGGACGCTCTGCTAGGCGTGGGGCACTGGCACGTAGCTGTTCCTGTTGCTTAAGAACTTAGCCTAGAAGTCGGTTGTAAGTGATCTGGCCGAATTCAATCCCGATTGAGCGATATTTAGGGAAGGAGTAGGCGCTTCAATTAAGATGGTCCTGTAACGTAAAGTGAAGCCACTGTAGGGGATGTCGAGAGATAACGCCCTTTATGGAAACGAAAGGAGTTCTCCATCTAGACACCGATCGAAACGCGTCGGATCGCTCTTCCCAACAACGCTACCACGTTCTCGCCACGGGTCGCGCCTGTATAAAATATGGGGTCACCCTCGTGCATGAATACCCGCGCGCGAATCGGCCGTCCCGGCTGGGCGCGAGACGTCCACACCGTCGTACGAGACCTCGTATCCAAGACCGAGCCGAATTGGTAGAAGTCTTGTCGGATATAATGTCCAATTAAAATATCGGATAGGTGGAGTAGCGGAGAGGGCCACGGTGGATTAGTTAAGGGTGGGTGATGGTTATGGTGGTGTTGGTTATCAGAGTGCTGACTGACTATCCCTTCGGAGTCCAAAAGGGGGCATGTTAGTTACCCATAACCTTTTCTCTATATCCTACCAGATTGATACTTAGTACCCATACTAGGTATTCATTCAATAGGGCTTCAGTTTTTTGATTCGTTAACCATATAAAATTCTAAAGGGATATTGACATGTCTCCTTTTGGACTCCGAAGGGATAGGGGAATAGCTGCGCCGGACTTAGGGGGGATACGTAAAAGCCGGGTTTTATATCATGACACCAATATATTTGGGTTTGAATTGCCTTCAGAGAACACGGGTAGCGTAGCAAACTAGGTTAATCTACTAGTTTACGCCCCATCCTAAGCGGTGTATTAGATGTAATATTTAATTATGATATTGAATTTTTTTTATTATAGTGAGAAAACTCATATAAAGTAGTTGAATCCGTCCCTAGACAGCAGCACCAAGACTTTCAAGCTCTTCGCACACTAGATACTTATTCCACATCACCAACCCCTACTTACATCAATCCGACAAGATGGGCCAAGCTGCAAGTGCTATTGTTAACGCGCTCGATCACAGCAAAGAAGATGAGATGAAAGCGAAGGAGCAGCTCGAGCTTATGATGAAGCTTGCAGGTGCTCGCTTAGATACCTTCGAATCGGAACTAAATAAGATGTTCCTCGACCATGATTCCGCGATGAAGACAAGCGTCCCCGGAAAGAGAGCGCTCCGTTTTGAGCGCCATGTCCAAGTTGATACAGAGAACTCAGTACGTATATCTATACAATAATTACTCTGGAGTTATGAGCGCTTGAATAACAACGGATATTCTAGCCGGGTGACGGTGTTGGCAAGGCCGTGGAAGCTTTCTTCGGCGCTGGCGAGACGGGCTCTAAAGGTGTCCTCGAAGGGTTCAAAAACGTGGTCAAGACTGGTCTTTCGACTATCCTTGGGGATACCTCAGCCGGAGAGAGTTATGATAAGAAATTCTTCGTCTGTGTTAAGCAGTAAATTTCGACCGGAGGTTAAATAAAGCACTAGGATGCTAACAGCCCTCTAGCAATGCCATCATCCGTGTGGATATGTGCACATATAAGTACAATTTCGCCACGGAAGGGGTAATCTCCACCCATAAGAACATCCTGGCCTACATCCTCTGTATTTCTGTGGTCGACCATCGGGATGTGACGGTAGACGAGCTTATCTACCTAGCTTCCGAGTTTGCTGGAGACGGCGCCGTCGGTCCGGACAGCGGCTTCGAGAAATACCTAGAGATGATCATGAAGACGTGGAATGCGCTCAAAGCTGTAGACCCGTTGCCGACGGCGGGAAGGCCGGCAATTGATTATCCGTCGTTGGCGCTGGCTCTCCGAACCGCTAACCCTGTAGCTGGTTGACCGTGACTATGGGACGAAAGGAACGACATCTAGGACGAGATTGATGATATGATATATTCAAATAGAAAACATCAGTATTATCGTGAATTAGTGGTAAAAAAGATCCCGGGGTTAACTAGGTACACTTTTAGTCGCTTAGCATGAACGCTCTCTTTCCCTTTTCTTGTGGCTGTCCGCGTGTTTCTTCCTCAGGGGCTGGGATTACTGCCTATTTTTGTACCATGGCGATGTCGGCTATCATTCGGATTTTATGGACACCATCTTCGACTCTGTGCCACTCCCCTTGCCGTAGTTCTTCTACGATTGAGTCGATGGCCTCATCCCACTTGTCTTCATCTCGTTGTTGCCAGCCACCGACCGGTTTGGCCAGAAAAGTCCAAGCGACCGTGACCCATCGTTTCAGATCAGTGCCGAGTTTCAACCATGCCGCTCTCTCCACGAATCTGATGTCCTTCCAACCGGCATCTTTTAGTACCTGCTCTAGCTTCTCCTTCTTGTACCAACTCCTGCTGAGGAACGGTGCCATCGGCTCATCCGCGCCGCGTGTCTTGTGATGCGCGTTCTCAAGGGCAACGTGCCATGGCATTTCCTTCCACACGGAAACAACGCCGATTCCCTCAGGCTTCAAGGTTCGTAGAATGTGGGATGCAGCTGCGATATCGTCGCTCAAACCAGGGAACACAAAGGTGGTGACGGAGAGGTCGAAGGTATTATCCGGGAAGGTAAGGTTGCTAGCATCCATGGTTTCGACCTTGACAGGCCAAGATGGGCTTTCGACTAGTTTCGCCTGAAGCTGGGCCGTGAATATGGGATTGACATCCGTGGCATGTATAGTGATGCTATCGGGTGGATTAGTGTTCATGATGGCCATGGTAACTGCGCCATAGCCGCATCCATTATCGTGTATCACAGAGGATGGCGCGAGTGGTGGTAGCTCCTCTCTAAGTAGATCCCGTGCAATCGTGTCGCTTACATCGCCTTGAAGTTCCTGCAGTAGGGCTCCGCTAAATTCGACGGCCTGTCTTGGTACGAATGGAGCAGCCATTGTATGTATGGTATAATGGAAGCTATTGAAAGGATTGAAGGCGACTCCGAAGGGATCGAGTTGTATTGGAGAAGGAAGACTACGCACCGGTATGCGACAAAGGGATCGAGTTCGCAGTGAGATAAAACAATCCCTTACTGGATGCGGGGTTGGGCTATTAGTACTCAGACGAGTCCGACCGAAACGTAAGAGAATGATGCCGGTTCACCGAGTGTACGCTATCCTCGGGAGTCGTTGAGCGACCAAGGCACCATGTACGTGTACGTATGGGGCCGAAGGATTGATTACACGGGTGATCGAACTAAAGATTGGCCTACTATGTCTTGGGTCTTGGCGGTTCAGCTGTCACGATTGACGTCCAATCGTTCCGACAACATGAATGAGGATAAGAATAACGCTTGTTATTTTGTAGAGACTAATCTTGAATGAACTAAGTGATTGTAGCTCGGCTAGCAAGTAACCGGGGAATATGTGGGAGAACGGTACGGGAGTCCCTCGGGTCATCCGAGTCCCGGAATTGTGGTTCTTGATCCGGTAACTACGGGTGGTAACTAATCGTAACACGCTCCGGCCCGGGTGTTTCTCTTAGACGGAAATGGGCGTACAGGTTCAACTTATGCGGGCTAAACTACTTGGTTGATGATTCCGCTCCGGAGTTGGTGTCCACAAGCGAGCCGAATACGTGGGCGTCGTTATATCGACTAGTTCTGTGTCGATCGTCCTGGAACCCACCGTAGACGGCGCCCTCGCATACGTCGACTAGCCCTGGCGCCTCGCATTAACCCGTCGCTTGGTGGCCATCATGGCTATCATCTTGCATCGGAAGTATGGACACTAGCCAAGACGAAACAGCCTAGCCCGACCCCTCGACTTTGGCGAAGCGATTCTCTTTATTCCATCTATGACTTCGCTGCTGCTTAATTGGATTATGTGTAGGTACCTTACTTATGTTGATCGTGGCGCATCATTCTGATTATAATGCTTGGCGACGTGCGTGTTGTTCGTTGACTATCCTTGAGTATGGCGAATGTAAACTGTGTCGCTGGCTACCTTCCATAAGGCAACCTACTAATTCCCAATCTATCTTTCCCTAGAAACTTCGGCTTCGTCTAGGTTGCCCATATCTTCAATTGATTTGCCTGTTTGTTGAAGGAAAGGGGTCTTCGAAAAAAAAAAAAAAAGATTAGTACGTACGTAGATCCGAGCAAACGGCTCACGTGGGGGAAGTCCTATTAAACTTGATGCCCATGAAAATAAAGGCTATCATCTATGGAGAGCGCTGCGTATCACAACCTTGGAAGTTTCTGCGCTCTGGTTTAATCGTAAATTAATACGATCCATTGGCTCCAAGACTCAGATGATTTCTCGTATCTTTCCCCCACTTAGACAAACCGGAGATCCTCTTCCATACCTGTGTAGGTCTTGGATATTCATTCAAGATTCGGTCCAAGGACATTCTAATTCGAAAATAGGGCAGCGAATGTTAAACCCAACGTGAATATCAAATGTAACGCGATTGTCGCCCTCATTTCCTTAGATCGACGTCAATGTCAATGTCATGAAACTCTCGACAAGATGTCCCCGTCTGCAGGGACTTTCTAGAACCCCCCGCAGCATAGACAGAGGGGCGTTTCGGAACTAGCAGGGAGCTGACTATCAGTTGGGACACCACTAAGCCCTATTGGGATTTACCCCTGAGCTAACGCATAGACGGGTAGGGATCCCCTCGCGTTATGGAGACCTCAATATCTACGTAATGTAACGACAACATCTTTTTCTGCCCTTGTAAAAGCTGCAGGAGTTGCATCAACGATGTTTCTGACTCTTTCGATAACGGACAAGATCTGAACTGCCGCCGATTAGGCTGTCTCCCGTATATTGAATTTTACAAAATTTTACGTCGGCCTCATTTATATCTTCTGTTGGTTACCCTCGCGTAGCTACATAGTAATACAGTAGCTATCCCCCTTCTAGAACTAGAGGAGGCTAAGACTTTGTTGAGATGAGACTGGGGAAAAGAAACCCTGCTCGTGTCACATCGCCATCGAGTAAAACCTCGACCTTTGCCGTGATGAGGGAGGGTCTAGCTGATCCCTAGACGTCCTTGGACTCTTCGCTAGGTAGGCCAAGAATGGAAGAATCCTGCGGAGGTGGGTATCACCAGCTGGTAAGGCGAGCTAGGATATTTTCATCTTTGAGAAATGTCTAGATAAAATCGGTTACGACGTTGAAAACTCCCTAGTTTATCCTTGATATTTGTGATGTAAAAGCTCTTCTTTCTCCTCTTGTCTGTTTGTCTTGTTTATACATCCGTATACGGCTATCTATCCACTCCTTTTACTCTACCACATCATCTACATCTAATCATTCTCATCGCTGGCCGAAGAAATTAATATACACACTCCTTAACGTGGAAATAAACAAGATACCCCTCAAAATGCAGTTCAAGACCCTCGCCCTCACTCTCTTCGCGACCGCGGTCGCCGCGCAGAGCGCTCAGGAACTCATCGCAGAGATTCCCTCATGCGCGAAGCCCTGCCTTGACAGCGCCTCTACTAAGATTGGTTGCTCGACTACCGATGTTAAGTGCCAATGCGGCAAGATCGATGACCTGACAAGCGAAGCCATCACCTGCGTATCAACATCTTGCAACACCGACGACCTGTCTAGTATGTTCTCTCCCTAAATATTATATACTATTCCCTTCATATGCTGTTCGAATGGTCAATATTGTAGCTAACGCGCAAACAACAGAGACCACCAAGCTCTCGGCCCAGATCTGCGGTGCCGTCGCCCTTGGTGCTGGTGGTGACGCCGTCACGTCGCTTGTCTCAAGTGCGAGCGCCGCTGCCACCTCCGCCATCGGATCTGCTATTTTTGGCTCGGCTACCGACGCTACCACGACCCCGACGGCGACGCCCGCTGCTGGCAACCGAGCTGTTGCCGGTCTCGGTTTCGCTGCCGCCATCGCTGCTCTTGCTCTATAGATAATGGGCGCGGTGTGAATTTAATTGTAATTCTTGTGTTTAATATTTGGAGCGACATTTGCAGCTGCGCGAAGCGGTTGGGAAATCTAAGAGTCAATTTGCCGACTGTGCGATTGCCTTCGCATTCTATATCCCTTTCTAGCGTTCGATTAGAATTATAAATCCAAGTCTTGTCTAGCGTGGTATCCGTCTTCGTCTATCGTGAGATTATATGTCTGGTGTATCGTACATATATACGTATTGGTGGGAAATAGTGCCGTATCATGCGATTCCAAATCTACCCAGCGCTCCATCCTCGCCACCATCAAATTGAGTCTGTAAACCGTCGAGCGCAGCGAAATTGACGGCAAATTGGTGACCTTTCTGGCGTAGTTCTTCCGTTCGTCTCCAATCCCAGTCCTCCGACACTATTTCATCCTCGGTCTCTGCAACGGCGCCACCAGTAACAACATGAGACGGCGGGGCCATTCCGTTTTCCACCGTCACCCAGCCGCCAGGTCTTTCGGGGAGCAGACCGCTAGCCTCAATCAAGACGGCAGGATGCACCGTCAGCCGGCCAACCTTAAACACATACTTGCTAATGGCCGTAGCATGGATCTTCTTCTCCCAATCCTCGGGCTTCCCCTCAGTATTCCTCGTGGCGCCGTAACGCCCCGCATCCCACGAGCGCGGCTTCACAGCGCCCCGTTCGACGAAGTGCGTCACGATGTACATCCATTTGCGGTCCCAGCAGAGGACACGGCTCCACATCTCGAAGCGCTGGTATGGTTGGAGCTCCTTCTTGAAGCTGCAGTGGACGGCGCCGAGCATGACGCCGAAGCGGCCGCGCGCGGGTTTGGTGGGGTCCGCGGGGTCCATGACGAGGCGGGTTTTGGCGTTATTCGCTAGGCCCTGGCACCCGCGTGCGAACAGGTGCGTGACGAGGTGCGAGCGGCTCACATCCAGGTCTGCGAAGTACGTCGAGTTGGACTTGTGGACGTTGTAGTCGACTTCGAGGATCGAGACGTGAGATGGTGTAATGACTGGGTGGAAGAGCTTGTCGGGCGTGTGCGCGTGGTATCGGCGGAGTGCGAAGTGCGAGATCATGGCGCTGAAGACGCGAAACTATGAGCGTTAAGGTTAGTAACACTACATATATATGAACCTAGGCGAAGTCCGTCTCTTTGGATGGTTGTGGGATGCCGTACTGTCCATGCGAAGGGCATGCTCTTCCAATTGATTAGTATAGCGACCAGCGCTACGACTCGGCTCGTCCGGCCGGGGCCGGTGAAGAAGGATTCGAGTATCCCGATGGCATTGCCCTTGTAAGCGCCGTAAGCAATCGCCGGTAGGAGTGCCGGCGCTGCTTTCAGCACCATATTCGCGGGTCCGGCAGAGGATGCCATGGTTCGTTCACTTTGCCTTTATACTGTCGGAATTCGGTGTCTGTAGGGGCGGTGACGACGAGGCCTTGCGGCTATTGTTCAAGGCCACAATCCGGGTCTTGAGGAAACCTAGAAGCAAAATAATCAGGGCAATTCCCCAGAGAGGAACGGCTCGTAGGTGGCACAATACCGTGCTAGTACACTTTCCGATGAGCGTGCTGTCGTGCAACAAATATGGCATTGGGGATGGAAACTGAGGATTAGTCGAATAGTATGAGAATTATCAACATTATAGTTAGTCTTGAGTGTCTACCAACTTTCTATTTCTACATAAGCAGCGAAGGATTCAATAAGTCGGCGCTAGTAGATATAAGAAGTTTACGATGACGACCAGCTCAATAACTGAGCCGAGGCTTCTGCCTATTTAGGTAAGGTCAACTTTTTCAATTGCGCCCGAGAACATTGAAGCTAAGATAAGCGGAGAAAGTATCCACTACCGGTGTTTAACCGACCCCTATCTTATGTAATGACGGCCCCTTAAACATTGAAAGCACTTGAGGGTCGTTTGCAAAGGCATCCATGGATACCCGTGATCATTACATGCGCCTACTCTAATAAGTAGAATAATATTGAAGCCGGGCATTCCACTTACAAACATTTAACATAAACTTCTGCTGTATTTCTTCCATTGGAAAATACTAGGGAAGTACGTACAGATGGAGTGGCTGTCAGATTCGAAGCCACCTGACTGAATTCAGTGAGATCTCATTTCCACATGCGCCAGCCATGTTATCAACAAAATGCACGTGCGGATGTTACACATCGGGTACATACATTTGTACTGTACATAGTATGTATGTAGTACAGATGTAGGTACATGAGATGAGTACTGTGCAGTGTGCAGTCAGGTACCAGGCTGCCTAGCATAGTTTAGGCTGGGGTTCACAGCTGGCTGCTGTTTGAATTCAATCAACTCATTACCCAGGTGTCTAGTGTCTAGTAACATTGAACGTACAGCATCCATACGTTAGTATTCACCTCTACTACATCAATGTCAATTGGTAGTAAACTTAGAACCTTGAAGCTAGGGAAAGTACGCACTCAACCACATGATAGCAGTTGCTAAGTATGGGCAAACACCGATCTTAACTCCCGTCTCAATTCTTACAAAAGCAAATTTCGGATATTCCGTTCTCTTCACAAAAATTCTCTTCCCTCCTCTTCCTCAACACTTCTCCCCATTTCAGTCCACTTCGATATAATTGATATCCGTCGTCTACAACAAAGCTTGCCCAGCATGGCGCCTACCCTGGATACTCTTCCGCTTATTGTCCTTGAGCAAATATGCGAGTATCTTCAAGCGTCCGACCACAAGTGGCACGGCTTGAAGGCGTTCTCGCTGACTAGCAAGTGGTGTTGTTCCATAGCCGAAAAACAACGATTCAGCCAAATTCTGCTCTTATTGGATGGTCTAGACAAGCTACAGGATGACCTGACGCGCATACACGAGGAATTTGGGGTTGGAAACCGCTTATGCTACGTTCGCCGACTCAGAATATCAACTAGGGCACGCGAGGAGCCAAAGAGTGTCGAAGAAGATATAGAGATGGGAATGCAGGTGACTTCCAAAAGGGAATTTTACTTCGACATGCATAGTTTCTGTCGACCCCGTAAGATCATCAGGAGTCCAAGTGACAGAAACGCTATACGAGATCCGGATTGTGCCGAAACTTGTCACCAGCTGCTTGCTCGCTTCGCAAGTCAGCTTTTGGGCCTCCAAGATCTTGTTTGGGACTGCGCAGTCCGGCTTCCACCATGCATACTATCGGTCGTCCACACTGTAGGGTGCCGTCTTCACATATACGGGTTTCGCCTTGACAATCTGATCCGGAATGGTCAGCGGATTGGCTTTACTGATCCCGACGACTTCGCAATTGCGACGTCGCCACACTTGCACAGCATTGCTGTGCCGTTCTACGGAGATGACACTGACGGGGAAGATCAAGTGGAAATAATCATAGATCATCCGAACCAAGAGGCCGTATTGTGCATGTTGGCTGGGCTGGCACCCAACCTAACACATATCTGGATGATGCCCTGTTTAATCGATTTTTCAGATAGACCCAAAAACACGTTCTGGGACGATCACGGCTTTGCTCCTATAGTCGACCCAGCTCAGTTTGAGTTTTTCCGCGAAGTAGCAGTCAAGGACAAGATCGTCCTAGGAGGCCTTAAGAGTCTAGCCATCGATCTCGGTGTATTCGCCGCTCATCTGGGCATTGATTTCGTCGATTGGAGCATCCACACGGATTTTTCGAAGCTACGCTGCCTTGAAATTACCTGGAATTGGAACTATTCCGATGATTTTGAGTACGACAGGGATTTATTACGACCCTTATCGACGATGGCTAAAATTGGTGCCCTCAAGTCCTTACGGTCGTTAGTCATAAGATTACCACTGGAAGGACATCGAGAGACTCAAATAGCATTCATCGCGCTGTTGCGGTGCCTGAACCCGTTAGAAGTACTAGATATACGAGGTCCTATCAGTAAGACGGCATTTAGAACCGCCTTACATCACCACGGCGCAACGCTACGAAAGCTCCGAATCTTTCCGAGCCCATCGTATAACGATGGCGACTCTAACCTCGTCCTTTCGGATGACCTTGTCCTTTTGCTTGCGACGAAGTGCCCCAAACTAGAAGAAGTCGAGCTTCTTATAATGCGAACGGGAGGCGACAGCCGAGAGGTCGGTATCTACCAAGCATTAGGTGGATTGCCGCGCCTATCACGTGTTCGCCTGCATCTAAGAAGCGTAGTAAGGGCGTTACGGGATGGGGCAAGGGAGCAGGAGGACTATGGGGGAAGGTCTCCAAGAACTTCCAGGTTATCATTCGAGGACCTACACGAGAACTTCCAGGAATGTGCGTTCGATGTTCATTTGGCACACGAGATCTTTGATCTGATATCTGCTAATAGCAGCTTGAGCTACCTGGTACTGAATAATGGATCCTATCAAAGAGGACGTCGAGACGCTAGTGTCCAAAGCATCTGCGACTGGATTGTACGGAGTTGGCTTTGCGAGAAGAGTCTCGATGGGAACATTGTCGCGAGTGAGCTCAACTTGAAAAACAGACTTAAAGTTAGAAAGAGACTTGAAGATCTTACGGATGAACTTTGTTTATCGGTGTGGGATTCTCTATGGCCACGAACAGCGTCCTGGGAGTCCTGGGAGAGTCTTGCCCTTTGCGAGAGCCTGGTATAGTCTTGGGCGCTCATTGGCAACGACAGGCGCACATCTAGGGAATAGGATGGGGAATAGGATGAGTAATTCAGGGGCTATTGTGGTGGAAGGCTAACGCGATCCCGGTTGCTGACGGCAACACTCCTAGAGTGGAACTGAGAAAAGCGTTGCCGCGTTGTGCCTCTGCTGCCCGGGGGGAAGACGAATTGCATTAGTCAAGTAATAATAATGGTCGCAGGAGTATGCCCGGCAGGCTCTAGATTTGCTGGGCCTCTTTCGCTATGTATGTAGATCCTGTTCAATTTACTGCGCTTCTATTATATTCATTACTGCATGCTTTGCACTACTCATGATATTCAAGGTGGGCATAGATCCCTTGATTGTCAATGGGAGGTGGGTATTACTCCTATGAGGTACCTGATGGGATCACTCGACCTGACTCCTCGCCTACGAGCTTACGCACCTAATCGCGCTTGATCACAATCGCTTCTAGGAAGTCCTCTGTATGCACCCCGTAGGCGTGTGTTCGTACCCCTAGCTCGACTCTAGCCTTCGCATCTTCGAGCGGACATTGGAAGCTTATTTCTGTTCGAGGTTCCGATAAGGAGCCGCCAGGGCCTCCCAGCCCGTTTATCCTTTTTGGTGTTAGCAAGTAAGCCTGGAGATATGGTATGTTTAATATAGGTAGGTGATTATAGAGGTCTGAGGACGCGGCTATTTCTCCGGGCGGCATTAGTTCAACAACCATGCGTGTATGTGCGATATTAAAGTTTCGAGGTTCTAAGATTTAAGGCAGCCCATGAAGCGGTTTTGAAAACATCTCTTTTTCCTTTTTAATAGCATAGACTATGTCGGCTCTTCCATTAGGGTGCGTTACCACAATACATTGATGGGAATTAGTATTTGGGGCCCTTCTCTTGCCTATGATGAACACTACTTCCTGCGACAGTGTAAATGTTTCACTGAAAAATGGGTTTATTTGTGAGCTGAGGCATTCTCTCAAGGTTGAAGTTAGCTGTGGGATAGTACATTTTATGCAATCATTTATGCTGCGTACATATGTATGTAGATTATGAAAGTCATAAACTACGCAAATGTGTAGGTGAATTAGGTAATCCAATACTGTCATGTGATTTTACGCGCACGGATTTTGCTGTTTGTCAATCTGGAATCCGTATTGATTTTTTGGATAATTTTATTAATCTATCAATTATCGTGAGCCATTTATCGACAGATACGCAAGAAAGCTCTTCCCGACACTAATTATACCGTCTCCGTTTGAAGGATTGCGGGTCGGAAGAGCGCGTCCCATCATGAGAATGATGACGATACCTGTGAACCAATCGGAGGCCAACCGATCAGCTCGTTGTGGGTTAATCTTGCGCGACGCGCGACGTGTTTCTCCGTTCTCCTCCTTAGAAGAACCGACCTATTGCGTCCGTCACTATGGATTCCAGAGAGGATGGGGACGAGGCTGCTTCAATTCCTAGCTCTCTCTTCCTACTTAATTCGGTCTACTTGAGGATTCCCCTGCCGGATCGGGGTAGAGTCTCTTAGCGATAGTCCCGGCAACGGCCTCAAAAGTGGTGCCCCCCAATATCTCGAATATAGGAATATCTATGTTGAATACTTTCAGTACCCAGTTCCGGAGCTCAATAGCCAACAGCGAGTCAAGCCCATATGAGTGCATCGAAGTATGCATATCGAGCCGCTCCGTCGATGTGCCTAGTAGCGCCGATACCCGCCGTATCAGTTCTTCGGTGACCACCTCTACAGCCTCGGAAAGAGACGCGGCGGCGGCGAGACGCTGGGCCGGCTCGATTCTGGCGCGGGCTTTGTCGGCGCCTCCATTCGGATTTGTTCCGGCCTCGTCCGTGTCCTCAGATGGTATTGGGATATGATGCATATGGCCCCAGAAAGGCATTTCCATCGTAGAAGGAACGTCTTCGATGTGCTTCCAATGAGCTGGTGGTCTCACTCCAATGACTATATGGGAATCACAAGTGGTTGTGCCATTTTGAGCTTGTACCGATGTGTCTGTCTCAGCGTAGCCGCAGCATACATCCAATAGTGCGCGAAGCTCCCTCATATACATCAGGGTATAGAACTTGGGGCGCTTGGGGCCAAGCAGTTGATGAGATTGATCGACAAGATAGCCCCCATCGGCGAGAGCCCCCAGGTCAATAGCGACAGCGTGTTGACCTTGTGACGTCCGGAGCTGTGCTAAGGCATCCTGGTAAGTGTTTCCGGCATTGTATGCGGCCAGCGATCCAGAACCCAATATGCCCATGCACGAAGACAGTAGGACGAAAAAGTCGAGCTCAGGTAATTTCCTGTGCAGGTTCCAGGAACCCATTATTTTGGGTTCAATGGCTTGCCTCCAGTCTTTGACCGAGAGATTCGAAAATATGCATTCCTATGGGGGGTCATTTGTTAGCCTTACGCAAATGCGTATCGAACGCGTATACACCTACTTTCATGACCATGGCTCCCTGTATGCAGCCTCTAATAGGGGGCATTCTCTTGCTACAGTCGACCAGGGCGTTTTCCAGTGCCGCTTCATCGGCTACATTGCACACAGGAGCCTCGACGTGGACTCCTTGGGCGTTGAGCTCGGCGACTAGCTCTTGGGCTGCGGCTGTGCATGGACCGGACCTCGAGAGTAGAATGAGGTACCTCGCGCCTCGAGTTACAAGCCATCGTGCCAATTCCCGGCCAAGCCCTCCAAGCCCACCCGATATCACATAGGTGGCATCAGATCGGAGAGAGCATATACGGTTCGTGTTCACCTTAACCTACGCACAGGTTAGTATCCCTAGCTTAAGATATATCGTTAAGACTTACGTCAATATTCGACCGGTCAAGCTTGACAACCAGTGATTCTCCTTCGCCGAGTACTCGGAGCTTCTTATGAATTCCATCCATATCGTTACTATCGAACGCCGTTGATCTTTCCTGTGGGTCTGGAACCCGAAGTGTGGAGACTGCGAATTTCACTGCCTGTGGTGTCCCGCTTCGGAGCCCATCAACGACTTTAACGGACACATTCGACGGCGCGTACTGAAGATTCTGACTATCGGCGGCTGGCGTATAGCTATGCTGAAGCACGACGAAGCTTCCGCCTGACTTCACACAGGACGGGAGTGACTGTGTGGCCAATGTGCTTGAGCCATAGGCGAAGACCGCATCAAAATTTGCCCGGTACTGCAACAAGGGAAGCGTAGTATTGCCCTCGAACCAGCTCTGGGGTAGGATATGCGATTCGGGTATACCCGTCCGTTCCGTGATCATCATACCGTCCTTTTCGTTTATGGCGGTAGTCCAGATATCGCCGTCATCTTGGTAGCGCTTGAGCACATCTAGAGCCGCCATGCCTATTGCACTGGCACCGTCATACACTAATACCGAGTCACTTGGGCGGATTCTTCCCTTCTCTATCAGTGCATCGTACGCCTCGACGACTGGGGGAAGAATTTGACAGGCGTCTTCAAAAGAGTATGAGGGTGGCATCTTCGCAACTGAACTTGCATGCATTTGGATGTGCGATCGATAGCATCCTTCGTGGGCGGCGATAACGCGATCCCCTATTTTTAACGACGAGACCTGCTCCCCGACTCGGACAACAACTGCTGAGCAATAACTGCCCAATACAGCTCCAGCCCCTAAGTACCCTAGTGCCGCAGTTTTGTCACGGGATCGTAGTGACACAGCTTCGACTGCAATCTCGACGGCGGAGGGAGCTATAACATCATTCGGCGGCGCGGACTGTATGCATTCTATAGTGCCCTCATTTTCTGCGATTTTAACCTCGAAGCGCACCTGATCGTGCGCCTTGGTCATTCTGTGAGGTGATAATGCAGCATCCACTTTGTCCTTAACATCCCCAGCCTGGATGAGGCGGCGGGTATGAAGAAGCCCCTCGATTTCGACATACTCCTGTTCATATACTTCACGAGACTTCTTAGAGCACATTTCGTGCGCTATCTGAATTAGACTGGCTGATTGGAAGCTTGTAAAGCTATCTGGAGAATGTGATGAGAACTCGAGAGCGACCGTGACGAGATGCAAGTAGGGATCTTCGAAGCGCAGCGTTCGCGCTAGGCCGTCTATCATACTGCACTCAGGGCTTTCCTCTATGAGGTTTCGGCCGCCGGAGGAGACCCAGAGGAGGCGGCGGGACGAAATAATAAGCCCCTTCAGAGTCGCCCAGGCCGTTTCGGTTTGAATAGAGGATATGAACGACGGAGATTCGCAGTCCATCAAAAGTATAACCAACTTATCCTCCCCATTCTCTGTGCATGTTGCTGATGCATTCTTGAAGTCGGAGATGGTACACCATATACCTAACTTCGTTTCAAGTTCTATAGACAACTCCTTGGACAAAACGTGCTGGGTTTTACTGTCCCCATTGATGACTAGAGTTGCTTGTATTCGCTCTGTGTTAGGCGGGGGACGGAGTGACAGCTCTGGTTCTATCGCTGTGGTCACGATCCAACCCATGTGACAGGCGTGGTCGATGTCTGTGTCGCAGAACAGGAGGTCGACACCCGAAAATCCCTGTAGCTTAAGAGCAGCATCCCATTCATCAATGCTGATGTTTGGTGACAGCCGACGACCATTGTCGGCGCCCAGCCACCAGCCGGGGAAGAGCCCAAATACGAACCCTGCGGTCCAGCCAGAAGGGTTGAATATCTCTTGGAATACAAGCTTTCCACCTGGCTTTAGAGCCTTCCGCACATTCCTGAGTGTAAGCATATGATCGGCGGGCACATGGAGCACGTTATCAGATACAACAACGTCATAATCGCCTTCACAGAAGCCCTGTTCCCCGAGGTCGCGCTCTATGTCGAGAACGCCGAATTGCATTTGCGATTGAAACGGGGCAAACTCTTCGCGCGCCTGAGCCAGGAAAGCTGAAGAGACATCTGTAAAATCGTATCGATCGCAGCACAAGTTCCCCCCCTTTCTAGCCAGTGCGCCGAGGAAATTGCGTGTTGTTGCAGCGGTACCACCTCCCACTTCCAAGATCCTGAGGCCAGGTTTTTGATGAGACAGTAATTTCATATAGCTCGCAGCCTGGCGAGAACCCCTATAGTCCGACCATTCCTGGTAGCAGCTTTTCAACACACCTGTCTGCATTAGGAGCTCGAGCGGAGTTACCTCGCTATTCAGCAATGGAAGAAGATTGGATGCTACTGTTGCGTATAGACGTCCCGCTTGGCTCAAATTTACGAGGCGGTCGCTCACTTCGGCGTACAAGGAGTCTGCGACACTGTCGTCCCAACTCCTTTTCGGGAGTTTGGTTGCAACGTGGTGTTGTGCCCATTCCCAGTATTTCGCTTTCCAGGGCTCCTGAGGACCCAAAAAGCGACCGAGGGGGTCGCAGGATCTAGCAAGTCTGTGCAGTGAAAGTTCGACTAGCAGGCAAAGATCGGAAGATTGGGCTGCGACCTGGGGCTGTGGTGGATGCAGGTCATGGAGAAGTGAGTGTATGTCTTGAGGCTCGAGCTTATCGAGCGCGATTTGGGATTCAACTCTCATGCAGAACTGCTCAGGACTCATGGCTGTTGGGGGTGATATTGCCGGGGCGGATGTCACGTTCGTCATCTGCAAATCTTGGAACCACAGCCGCAACTGGTCCGGGGACCCAACGTCACTGCTCCTGAGTGCACCGCCGCTACAGGAATAGCCTCTCTGTGTTACCGTACCCAAACTGGAGCTGACCTTTATGGTGTCTGCATCTGGCCACCTCAATCCCTCATTCGATACCCACAAGCAGCCGATGCGGGATGGGATACTTGTCGGCATTGGTCGGGATCCGCCAGCCGTGAAGGCTGCGTAGGATACACGGAGGAGAGCATCCAATGTTACTGGATGGATTACGTGGTCTTCATCGCCAGAAAATTCCCGGAAGAGTGCCAGCTCTGAGCCGGCTAGACCCTCGTGTTCGTCGTACCGGATAGGATCTTTCTCCACTGCTTGGAATAGGGGGCCGTAGTCGAGGCCACATTTGCTGAGTACGGCAAACATACTTCGACTATCCACGGCAGATCGACAGGAGTTGAACACTCGTGCGATCTCCGCTTCCGCAGTTTTATGGTGTCTCGCGGTTCTCTTCCGTGTCCAATCGTCATCAGGGGTGGCTTTCAACCCTACTGAGATATAACCCCTGCAATTCACCATCCAGTCGTCTTTCGAAATTGAGCGGATGATGAACTTGAATGCAATATTCTGAGGAGAGCTATCGACTTTTTCGAGCGACACCTGTGATTCCAAGACGCCATTATTTATACTCAGATCCATGGGACCTTCTATGTGAACGTCCCGGAGAGTGTAGTCTTGAATGTCAAGGCTGGAGTCGGCCATCAGCTGTTTCGATGCCTCGATAGCCATGACCAGCATACCAGCCCCTGGATACAGCACTGAATTGTTTATAACGTGCTGTTCTATCCACGGCATCTCGGACAGTCGGATGACATGTCTCCACCTGCTATGCGAGGGATTCCAGTCTCTCGAACGGACACCCAAGAGCTTCGAAGGCACATGAGTGCGCAACCGGTAATTCCGACTGAGCCGACTTTCGTACCAGAACTTGCGCGAGTGGTCAAACTTGTAAGACGGAAGATCAACAAGTAAGGAGCATTGACGAAGAGAAGAACTCGGATTACCCTCTTGGCTTTCCGTTAGAGGGCCGTTGACCGCTCTCAAATCAACCGGGTAACCTTCACAATGCAGCGCACCCAGGGTCTGCAGTAAAGTCTGCGTCGCTGACTGTGCCCTTCGGAGAATCGAATGATAGCCGATGGATTTACCCCTGGAAATAGTCTTCAAGATGTCTCGCAAGGGACCCTGTAAAGTTGCGTGGGGTCCTACCTCAACGAGATGATCCACGACGGCAGTAGCTGATTGTGCACACATTTTTGTGACTGCCTGCAGAAAACGAACGGGCAGGGTCATATTGTCAGCCCAATATCGTGGCATGAGAAGTTGGTTACTGTCAACAAATTTCCCCGAGACGCTTGAAACCATTGGCACACGGGCAGTGTCCTTTGGCATTGTTAAGGTTCCTACCATCGATTCGTACTTTTCGGCAGCATTCTCTACCTGCGGAGAGTGATAGGCTACCGATACGCGAAGCTTACGGGCGAAAATTTGTTTCCTATCGAGTTGAGTCTTGACCTGGTCGATGAGTCCCTCTTTGCCAGAAAGAGTGACACTTTGAGGGCTGTTAATGCAGGCAACCGTAACGCCAGCCGAGGAGGCAATGCTCAAGGCGTCCTCTTCCGATAATGCTGCTGACAACATGGCCCCTGAATCGCAACTGCTTGGTAACTGGGCGATTTCCGCTGAGCATATTCCCCTCATGTAGGCCAGCTTCCAGGCTGACTGACGGGACAGGTAGCCTCCAGCATATCTATTATATTCAGCTTTTGCTTCTAGGATAAATATGAACAAGTGGTGATGGAAGGGAAGCTTACGCAGCTGCGATTTCTCCAGACGAATGTCCAACTACGGCAGAAGGGTGGACACCAACTCGGCGGAGAAGGTCTACTATAGCCACTTGCAGGACCGTACACAACGTTTGGCTGTACTCTGGATCATCGATACATGACTCCTCATCCGTTTTAAGCAGTTCCTCTAATTTGCGTCAGAGGATGTCATTTAAGGGGCTGGGAGGACCTACCAATCACGTTCCATCGACAACCTAGAGTCTGCAAAAAGGCGCTAGCGTTTTCGAGCTCTGCCTTGAAGAATGGGTACGCCAGCAGCTCCTTTCCCATGGTGCACCATTGAGCTCCCTGTCCAGTGAAAACGAAGCCAATTCGCATTGGCGACTTCCGGGCTTTCACTGGGGGCGATATCTGCGATGACAAGCCATGAAGGTCTTCAGGGGATTGTAAAATGGCGAACGAACGCCATTGAAGGTGGGTGCGATGAGTATCGAGAGTGTAAGCTAGGTCGTGAGGAAAAGAGGACAAGGTCCCTGAATGTCGGCCAGCCTCATATGCGCCTTGGACATATCCAAGATGGGATTTGATAATTCTATCAACACCATCTGAATCTGCAGCGGACCATACAAGCAATTTAGGAGCGTACGGCTTGCTTGTACCGTTCAGAATTGGCTTCGACTCCAGTGGACTCTCCCGCGGCCCAGGGAAAGGTATAGTGCAATGTTTTCCGGACAGACCTCTCAGCCGCATATAATTGTAAGCGTCGTCTAAGACTAGGTGCGAGTTGGCGCCTCCATAGCCAAAGGAGTTAACCGAGGCTCTACGGATATCAGCGACAGGCCAGGGACAGCTTTCCTGGGGGAACTAAAAGACAGGTGAGTATACAGCTCCAGACTAATCATGATCACAAGGTATGTACCTACTTTAATCGCAAGCGATTCGGCGTCAATGTTACTATTTAGCTTTTCGAAGTTGGCATTCGGTGGTATGATGCCTTTCTCAAGCGCGAGGACGGTTTTGATTATTGCTACTAACCCGCTCGCCCCTTCAAGGTGGCCGACGTTAGATTTGACGGCGCCGCTGATATATGGTTAGATGATCTAACATAAAGCTCTAGTGGAATTTGTGTGTGCTCGAATAGGGGGCGGGGGCGGGGGCGTGGGCGTTGTTGGCAGTATCACTTACATGTAGACAGGGCTCTCAGTCGTCCGATACTCCCGGAAAACAGACCCAATGGCACTAGCCTCAAGAGGATCACCAGCCGCTGTTCCAGTACCGCTGTGTGTTGCTCGTAGTTAGCTGGCTATAACTCGGAACGAGAAATGACGAATGGACATAATTCTAGTACGTACTGAGCTTCGAAGAACCTTGTGTGTGCCAGAGACAACCCCGCTTTACGGTACGTCTCTCGAATCAGTTTCTCCTGCGCGCTGCGATTAGGATACGTGATACTAGGGGTGCGGCCGTCCTCGTTAGAACCAGTTGACCGAATCACGGCACGTATAGTGTTCCCGTCGCGAAGAGCGAGGCTCAATTTCTTGAGTATGATGACACCAATACCTTCCCCTCGAGCATAGCCGTTTGCTCGGTGGTCAAACGAGTAGCATCGGCCATCCTTGGAGAGGAAGTCCATATTGGAGAGCCAGATGTAGAGCTCTGGTGATGCTGCTAGATTGCAGCCTGCGACCATTGCCTATAGATAGGATTAGCTTGTATCGCTGCTATTGGGGAGCGCGATAATCCTACCATATCGCAGGAGCCGCTATGAAGTGCTTGAGCGGCTATATCCATAGCCATCGTAGCACTAGAGCAAGCGGAGTCGACCCCAATACTTGGGCCATGAAGATCGTAAAACCAGCTAATTCTGTTGGCAAGCATACTGAGACCGGTTCCTACGACCGCGTGGGTTGGGGCATCTTCGGGATCACGGGCCATTTGCAGGAGGTAGTCCTGCACTCCGAAGCTACCCGTGTAGACACCAGTGCGCGACCCCGAGACGCACTCCATTGTCATACCGGCTGCAGGAGAACGTCAGTGCTAGCTTCTTATCTATAATGGTTTTCAATCATACCGCTTTCGAGGGCCGCATAGGATACTTCCAACATCATCCGCTGCATCGGGTCCATCGCAGCGGCTTCAGTAGCCGAGATAGAGAAAAAGTCTGCATCGAACGCAGAAATATCCTCGCTAAGAAAGTGACCCCCTCGGACGGGTATCTTGGATTCGAGTCAGTACTTTCATGGATTGAATTATATCGATCCCATTCAGATGCGAAACATTATTTACGTACAGTATTCGCGCTCTGCACCTTGCGCTGAAACCCAGTGGCGTTCAGTCGGTCAATGGGGAATTCAGTTGACGCGCAACGCTTCTCCATTAGCATATCCCAGAACTTCTGTGGAGTTGATGCCCCTTGTGGGAGCATCATTGAGAACCCGCAGATAGCAATAGGATCATCACCAGTGGTAACTAGCTCATTATCGATGGTATAACCATTGCTTAGATGCTGGCTGCCCGGGTCACTACCGTTCGTGTACCTGGGAAGCCCATTGGACGGTAGAACGGACTCACGGCTATCTGACGCCATCTTCTCATATGTGTTGTTATTGCTTTTTGGTGTTATTTTCTAACACATGTGTCCGACGAACGTAGAACGGGGGTTTTATAAGAATAATTATAGTTCCATAGCTTTAGATTCAAGGAACTTGAGCACGTCTTGTCACTGAACCATCCCATCATTGGCCGCCGTCCAAATTCAAGCATATCTGCAGAGGTTGGCTCATTTCACCTATGTAAGCCCAATTAGATACCGAGACTGATAACATCTATACCCTCCTATAGCCGTATACATCGCGGTCGAGAGTAAACCTACTCTACGCGTACGCTAGGGGGGATTTTACTTGTTTTTTGGAGCATATATGCATCATCTCATCACGGTAGTACTGATACCTAGGACTCTTTTTTTTTTCGTTACATGATCCTGCCACTGCAATGCCACCTCTTGCATTTTTTTATTTGAAAAATGAATGAAGTCTATCATTCTCAATGGTAGAGGTCCCCGAGAAGCAGGTGCGCCACTTCCCTTCGGCAGTCTATTTTCCGGGACGTTCATGATATTCTTCATGCATCAATGAGGCGCCGTTCTAGCTTTCCACCGACCACTACCACCGCAGCAATGTTGCAACCCAACGAGGCCCATAGATAAAGTTAAGATCCGCTGTATCTATGTGGCCTCACATATACGTCGCATATTTATACTTGGAACGGGATGTCGCGAATGCAATGACGATCCCGCCTTTTCGGAACTGCACCGCTGCGGGCCATTCCCGTTTCAAATGCTTAGCACTGTGTCGTACAAGCACACCGAGACGTTAGTCATCAAATTGGGACGACTTACTTCAGCCATAAGATCGTCCAAGAAATTCATTGAGGGTGTTGTGAAAAAGGATCCTCCAGGTTGTGGGGTACGTGGCGTCCGGCACAACATGCCAAGCCTCTTCACGGTAGGACTGAATGACTCACTTGATGTCGTTCTTGCGAATTGCATGCTGTAGTAGCCTGTGGCCGCTTCATCATATCCGTACGTCGGTGCAAATTGTCGCCGGCTAGGCTTGCCGATGTTTTCAAGCCAGAATTGCTTGGCCATTGCCCTGCTATGTTTACTACATGGTAATAATTTGAGATTTTTCTTTCTCCTCGCTTCACCTTAACGAGTTTAAAGCAGGTCATTCTTTTCTGGAAGGTCAACCTCGTATTTTCTCCAGCAGGGTGGGATTTTCGGTTCCTCGGCGGCGTAGTGATTCTTCACACCATTATGTTTTATATACGACACCAATAGAAGCCGATGTCTCCAAGACCGCGTTTTGTAAAGATAGGCGACGGTATGTAGTATCAGCGGCACAGCTTCGCCGTAATAAGCATTGGCAAATGCAAAAAGCTAGATCGAGGTTGTCTGAATGCTAGCATCGGCACTCTAGCTTCATCTCGAACTTATCGGGGCAAGCTTGTCAGTGCTCTCGCTTTTGTGTTGTGTCGTGGATAATCCTCACCCCTCCACAATATGCTTCCGAGACCAAGGGCGCTCCCCCTTGAGGGTATTAATGAATACAACACAAGCTGGACACCTTATACGTGTCGTCTTTAGATAGTTAGGTGCCGTCGATCTGGCGATTCAAGGGAGCACAACACTATCCCTCATTTTGGAATCGTAGTGATGTCTTTAGCTCTATGGACGCCGACTTCGACGATACTCGTCTGCGGCTAGTGATCAATGAGTCGTCCTATTTCAGCCAGACAGCCAACCACAGAAGCGCCGGTGGTGCCCCAATAAATGATGGTAATAATAATGTTCCTTTTCCTCTCCGACACAACAATCTGGTGAGTGTTATCATGGGACAAAACCTGGAACTTGACACGAGCCACCTAGACTCTCAAGAAGTTCAAGTTAAAAATTCTGTTAATGTTGACTTGTATCTAGTAATCTGAGTACTGGAAGCTCGGTTGGGGATCGCAAAGGGGGAGCTCAAAAAGCTTCTGATCATTTAGAATGATGAAACTATTAAAGCTTCAAATGATTTACCTTATAAATCGTTTTCCTAGGAAGTAATAGAGCGTAGGTAGTAATTCTGCTTCTTTGATACTGGAGTCTGAAGGCGATGTTCTGCGGGTAAGATCTCAGTTCTTCGAAACCTAAAAGACATTTTAACGCTTCCATAAAGTGTCAAAAGTATGTGGAAAATAAATAACCCAATAGTCCAATAATCAAAGTTCAATACAAATCGTAGCATAAAACGGATTTTATGATTATTCAACCGACTTGAGCAAGAAGGGCTAGCCACCGATAGCCGCTTACCACATGAACAACTCCTACAATCTCAGACTTTGCCATTTTCCCAACTGCTTCACTCCATGTGTCATTGTCCAATGAGGATTCAAGTCTTATCAGCTGGCGCCCAAGGCGGTAAACCATATCTTCTTCCTCGCTCAAATCTCTCGGGACCCTGCCGCACAAGCCATCTTCATATTGCTCATTTGTTATTCCAACCTTAGCTGAGAGGACCCTGTGTTCGGTGACGAGCATTGGTATTCGTATGATGGAGTTCAAAGCTAAAATAGCGAGCTCCCGATTTCGAGGTTTGCAGACTTCGGCATTGTACAGAGTCTTGCCCAGAACGAAGAAAGGTTGAATCACAGTAGCCGAGTAACTACATGTCGATGGCTCGTTAGTATGAACCTTGGCGGTATACGGCTATGGGTCGATTGAATCAATTCACCTCAGTGCTGCATATGGCCCTGTGAAAGAGTTCCCGTCTTGATGTACCCAGGGGTTTATAGGGGATGGGACGACATTCATTTCGCTCACCGCGTCCTCGATTCGCTCACGGACTGAAGGGTCCGGCGCCTCATTCAGGGGAAAGTGGTGGTTTGTATCTGTCATCGTAAACGGCAAACCTGGTCTCTCTGATCAGAGAATCGTAGCTTCCAAGCTGGTTATTTTTGGTGGGAAATCGGAATTGGTACGAAGTATAGAGAGTGAAGTGGGCTGGAGTGTACTTATTTTTTTCATAAATTAAATACAGAAAAGAGCAGGACGGTTTTGAGGACTCGTCTACTTTGGTGGTTAATAGCTCGTCGCTTGCCGGGGTGAGGGGGTGTGGAGGTAGTACGTGAGACCTTCACTGTAGGGGATAGGTGGGATAGGTGGAACTCCAGGGGGGGAAGGAGACGCTGAATACCGGGAAACCCTCGCCCCCAACAAGCGCTCTTCCGTCGGTTGCATTTAAAGCCTCTGCAGGAAGTCTAGATCTATGGTGCGCGCACGTCGTCCGGCTATCATATAAAAGTCTTTAACGATCTTACGTTTTCTCTTCCTTGAATCTCTACGCTATGTGGATATACGAGATATTTGTTGTTTAGTACCGAATATACATTTATGTTGTCATAGTAAGTTGAATCTTCCTCTAAAAGGCTTTAGATTCCAGCTAAACTTTCGGTACTAGATTGGGGTATCTCTCACTAGCTCTCTATATATGAGCATGCTTCGAAGCACAGTCGCCGTATAGTCACCATTATCGAGAAAGAGGCTGATATTCGTCAAGTTCATTAGAGTTATATTACTCTTCGGCCCGAGACTACCTACCTAGTAAGTAGGGAGTTTCTTAGACTGTATGATCCTCACTTTCAGTCTTCCTTGATCCCTAGCTATAGGGTTCAAGTTCTGCAAGCTGACGGCGAAGACACGGCTCAACTACCGGCCGAGGCATGCCGTGATATCACCTATCGGTCAGGTCAGTTCCTATTATTCGTTGTCTCACGGTCTGTGTTATATAGATAGAGTTGCCACACCTCGCATATGCAAGGAAGTCGTCGACTCGACTCGAACTCGGTTTGATCTACTAGGTTTAAGCGACCTAGGTCGTGACAACGGTAAGGGATCTCACTATGAATTTAATTTCACAATCGGTGCGATGCTCCCCTTCTGAAATGGAAGCTCTCTACTACGGCACGGTATACTCTGACCAAGACTCTCGCTATATGCGCTTCACACCGCCAGTACTGTACGATATATGATACTAGGACTAGAAGAAAGTTTGAGCTCTATGAGCGGCATTGAGACCTGCTTGGTATGCAGATGAGTCTCCACAAAATTGGCAGGCACCAGCAGATCATGAAAGTCTCGACCGAGCGCGTACGTAACGATATGCGGAAAGCTCGAGTAAGCCTAGAAACTATTCGTTCAAGACAACCCCGAGTTTCCTGTGCCACAATACACGTTCGAGGGCGGCAAAGTCTTACTCATCGCCGATGAGAGGTGCTTTTTCGTTTACATTTGGGTGCGGATGCGAGCCGGGCGGCTTTCGACATACTTCAAATGGAGGAGTACGTTACAGGCTGGACCACAGTGCAGAACCAGGAGAACCAAGGCCTGCGATACTTGCGACTACACCCGTCTCAAATCGCGTGACGTGGATAGTGGTACCTCAGCCACTGGATGACTGCTGTGCCTCATGCTCCTCGGTACCGGGCCCTGATAGCATTGAGATGACTAGGTCGTGGTTGGATAGTCGGATATCTTGAGATGCGCATATCATCAACCTACATGATATATTGGGGAACGTTGGCCGTGATGCAATGTAACAGATCGGTGGGATTGATGTCACATAAATATAGTAATTTATTTAATCCCACGCCCCTTGCATCCGCCTTACGCCTTCAAGTCACAACTCTCCAGTCCTATCCTATCAACGCAGGCAACGCATTAGTTGGTTGGTTCATATCTGTAAAGATGAGCTCCTTTTGGTCTCCTATGCTGCCCTTGCCACACCCCTCTCTCTTTTCCCAGTTATGCATTCCTATATACTAATTGACATGACAGTCTTAACGGTACGCTTACTTACCCGCACTGTGTCCAAAGCCGAGAAGACAAAGGATTCTTGTACTACACACCCGCCTCGGCGCTACTAATAAACGACAGAATACCCAACACCTTCACATCGTATTGGTTCCGAGGGCTTGTATAATTGTTGTATGTACTGCAAGTCGTTCCTCGATAATGCACACGCTCCTTTATTATACGCAACACCGGGATCTGCCGGTGTGTTCCACGACATCGATTCAGGGAGGAAACCTTCAATACCAATTATTTCAGCCCATCCCGTCCGATTTTATTCCACTCTTCCTCCTCTTAGACGACCCTATATGTCATGAGATACACCATTCAAACACCCTGGATATTCCTACAAATTCAACATGGGTCTTTACACTGAGCTACCAAGCCACGTTGAGGAAGTGGATGTGATTATTGCGGGAGGTACGCACACGTAGTCCCTCCTACTCAGGCTACTCCCATTTCCCGTAACTGACTGGGGCAAAGGGGGAACGGCCGGCTGTGTTCTCGCGGGACGCCTTGTTGAGGCTGGCGTCTCGGTTCTGGTCGTTGAAGGCGGCCCTAATAATCATGATGAGCCGACTATCGTCCAGCCGCTTATGTTCATTACACACTACCTTCCTATCAATAGGTTCACCACCTTCCGTCAATCCAACCCGGAGAAGCATTTAGGTGGTCGACAGCTTGTTCAGCTTGTCGGAGGCGCCCTTGGAGGCGGTTCATCCGTAAACATGAGTAAGGCTGCTTCTAAACGGTCCCATTATGGAACATGCAGATATAACCTTAGTCGTGCTATAGACCATAGTAGTTAATAGCTGTGTTCTGCAGTGGTGTATAGTCGTGCCCAGAGATCTGATTTCGATGAGTGGAACACCGTCGGTTGGTCCGCCGATGAGATGTTGCCATACTTAAACAAGGTATTTGAGCAGATCCTAAACTTCCTATTTTATCTTCTCAAATCTCCCGTGCTGATTTAAGATCGTAACAGATCGAGACCTATCATGGACCAGGATATCAGGACCGTCATGGACATCAAGGCCCCCTGCACATCACTAGTGGCACCTACAATGCCCCGAGATGTGAGGAGGATTTCATCGCGGCAGTTAAAAAGTCAGGCTTCACTGAGCTGCGTGACATCAATGACCTCGACGGCATAAACGGTGCCCAGCGCGCTTTGTGCTACATCGACCCTGATGGCAAGCGCCAGGACACGGCTCATCGTTACGTACACCCACTGCTACAGGACGGCAAACACCCAAATCTCCACGTCCTAGTTGACTCACAAGTTCACCGTGTTCTATTTGACGATAATAAGAAAGCGATTGGGGTCGAGTACAAACCCAAGGCCGAAGACTCGCCAATTCGCACCGTCAAAGCGAGGAAGCTAGTTGTTGTATCCTGCGGCGTTCTGGGTACGCCACCAATTCTAGAAAGATCGGGTATTGGAAATCCCGAGATCCTGAACAAAGCAGGAATTCAGGCCTTAATCGCCGACGTCCCTGGTGTAGGCGAGAATTTCAGCGATCATCACATCAAGCTCTACGGATATAAATCGAGTCTTGAACCCGAAGAAACCATTGACGCCGTACAAGCAGGCAGGGTGAGTACTGACGAACTCATGCGCACCAAGGCCAAGATGCTCGGCTGGAACGCGCAAGACGTGCACTGCAAAGTGCGCCCAAGTCCTTCTGAAGTCGCATCCCTGAGCTCAGCATTCCAGAAAGCCTGGGCTCGGGACTTCAAGAAAGTACCAAGCAAGCCTCTTGCCATGATGGCGAGCGTGGCCGGCTTCCCGGGTGATCCCTCAAAGCTAGCCCCTATCCAGTATTTCGGCCTTTCGGCATTCACCGTGAACACATATTCCCGAGGTCATGTTCATATCACGGGCCCAGATCCGAGTGGTCGCCTCGATTTCTCCAACGGTCTGCTTACAGACCCAGAGGGGTTGGACCTCGAGATGCAGAAGTGGCTTTATAAGAAGCAGCGCGAGATTGTTCGACGCATGGACACGTTCAGAGGAGAGCTACCTTTCAGTCATCCACCTTTCTCTCCCACGTCTCGCGCGGCACTTTCTGGGACAGATAGAGCGGAGGGGCTCGAAGAGCCATTGCCGGTAGAGAAACAAGAGGTTGTGTATGATGCAGAAGACGAAGAGGTGTTGGAGAAGTGGCTGCTTGAGAATGTGGATTTGTGCTGGCATCCGCTTGGTACGTGCAAGATGGCGCCCAGAGACGAGATGGGGGTCGTAGATCCGCTATTGAACGTGTATGGGGTGAAGGGACTGAAGGTGGTAGACTTGAGTATTGTGCCGGGCAGCGTATCAGCGAACACGATGAATACTGCTTGCGCTATCGGGGAGAAGGCTGCCGATATTATCCTAGGAGAGTTGACCGTGTTAGAGAAGTAAATCAGGCCTTGAGACCTCTTCAATTCTATGCATAATAGTTAGGAATTCTTCGTCCGACTGAAAAACTAATTCTCACCAGTATCCGAAGAAGCTCAATGCATGATACTTTTAAGTTTTTCTAGCCTTTCAACACGTCACATATTCTCAACAGAGGAAATCAAGCTATTTACGAAGATGAGGTCGACACTGTATCAGACCCTGATTTTTCGGTTCCCGCCCGGCACCGGCCCCTAAAGCCGGGGGGGGGGGGGGGGTGACTAAGTTGCCTGCTGTCTAGCTTGAAGCGGGAGCGCCGGTCGGGTGGGGCCGGGACCGGGACCAAACGTAACACAGAACGGCGCTGTAGCGCACCGCCAGCAGACCTGGAGTCCCGAGGATGTAATAATGTGATGATGGATAGCTTAATCAGATGTTTCTAGATAATATTGCGTGGGTCTGGAGCATGGAAGAAATAACTATCTACTAGCTGTGACACTCGTGCGAAGGTAGGTACGACTAAGCTGTACGGTACTGATACTGTGAAACGCGGCAAATATTAATAAAACATAATTCACTACTGATTTAATGGATTATATTGTCTTGTCAGTGCACCCAAGCAGAGTGAGCTCCGCTGCCATGGACTTTTATACAATATTATAATACACCGAGTGATGTATTATCGGGATTCAGGAGTGTATTAGTGTCATTGAATATCCTAGAGTCTATATATTGATAACTTCAATCCACTCTTCTCAACGCTGGCTGCTACTAAACAACTTCCTTTGGTTAGATTACCTTTCCCAATGGCGACAACTTCCCAACTAATAGTCGGCAATGTCGACATCAACACCATTTTTGACGACATCATTTCCTTCCTTGACAACATCCATCTTGGCCAAGAAGATGGCCAGCACACTTCTACATATCGCTTGCAACTAGGAGTGTTGAAGCTTCGTCTCTGCAGGTGGCGTGATGTGGTCGTGGAATTCTTCGAAGCCAATGAGGAGCCCATAGATGGTCCAACGGTTGGTCAGTTTTTCCAAAATCAACTAGTCGATATGAAGAATCTCTATATAGAGAATACGAAAGAGACCGATCCGGAAGACTGCATGGTTAGAGAGCTGAACTCCTTATCTCGAAGACATTACGGACAGCCGCGTTCTACACGGAGACACCCGATAATCGACTGTGAGGAGTTGATGGTGAAACTAGCCAATATCGTGGAGAGGATGGAAGATCATATCCATACCGAAAAGTTCTCGGATCGCCTAGCGGTTATGCGGTTTAGAGACATGGCTTCTATTCTAGGCTCTGCTGCCCGACCCGATTACCGACGCCTGAGGGACAGTTCACTCTCTATCGATAGGAAGTTCGTAACATTATTTATCAATACGGACGATCACCAATACTGTAATGTTACTAGTACTATAGATGGCAGACTACGTGTCGGTGACTCTACTATACGCCACGGTTGGACCCGACTAGTACCAGGCGCCAGCCATACGTACATGGATGTACGTGGCAAACTTGGGTGGGACGAGTTAAGAAACATGTATAGCGGTCCGGACACTGAGGTCGCGAAAGTTCGGGCAGGGGCATTTGGGATGGAGACGATCAAAAAATCGGAGGCCGATGATGACGATGAAGATGGCAATGACGACAAAATTGTTCACGTCTAGGGGTGATTCCTGGGAATATCAACACTTTATGATAGCTATCCTATTTAGAGGTATCTTATTGATGTGAAATTTCTTATCGTAACCTTCTTCTCTTGATCTAAGCATATTTATGACGGATAAGCCAAGAATTTAATCATTACACCGTGAGTCTAGGGCGGAGTCCAGGAATATGAGGTCCGTCTTATAGTCCTGGGAAGACTTAGTACTGCCTAGCTTAATTTTCGCATTCTTCTAGTTGGATATAACTGCGGCACATCAGCGAGATGACTCTTAAAGTAGGTCTCATGTGATATGCTGAAAGTGTTGCTGCTCGTCTAGCTGTTATTGTAGTTGTACCTACACGAGTACGACGAGCTTGACAATGGGGCGTCGTCGGCACTCTGTGATTGCTTCTTCCGTATATTAGTCCTGGTGCATCCAGCCGACGAGGGAACTTCGTCTATTCCAACGTGTTCCTATCGGAATTGCCATACGCTCGTTCAAAATGGCGAAGATCAATATAATTCAAATATAATTTGACTGAATATGTATCTAAGCATACTAGTACTGTAAGAGGACTTGCAAGTTTGTATTTCATCCCCCGTTACAAAGATTGCGGGAATGAACTGGCAACGTGAGATAGTTACAGTATGCTTCGCCTTCCAAAGTCTGGTATTGTGATATAGAAGCGACGCGACTTTTTTGAAGGTTCCCTTAAGTATCTCAAATAAATCCGGCGAGTATGGCGTCCCCCGAGAAGAAGATTTCAGTCTCCATTCAGGCCCTCCACTATGCCGACGTCACAGACTGCGCTAGTATCACCTCTTCCGCATTCTCCATCGACCCCCACACAATCGTAAAACAGCTCGGCCGGAACTCTTTTGATATGTACAATATCTCGCGTTCTGGATTTCTTGACACCCTTCATAGGAAAACATATATCTATGTCAAAGCAGTGGATGACGAAACAGGCGAGATTGTGGGTCACGCCGGCTGGGCATTCAGGGGTCTAGATCAAGAGTTAATTCCGTGGAACGGGCCTGGTGAAGCGAGGCCGGCGGAAGAAGAACGGGAGAAAGGTCAAGAGAAAAATAGCGAAATTAGAAAGGAGGATAAGAAACACAGCGAAGAGGGAAGCAAGGACTCTATCGATCGTCTTCACGCTCTAGAAGATGCCGACATGCAATACTGGCTGTCTAACATGGTTGGGGCTAAGACGGCTTGCATGATCGTCATCGGTCTCATTGTGTCACCCTCACACCAATCCCGGGGGGTAGGCGGTGCATTAATGAGCCACGGAAATGCTATCGCCGACGATTTAGGCATTCCTATATGGGTACATTCATCGCATCAAGCGTATGAGGCGTATAGGAAATACGGGTTCGAGACCATGCGTGAGCTGGACATAGATCTGGACGAGTATGCGCCTAGAGGACCGAAAGATGGCGAACCGGTTATGGGGAACAAAGGGAATGGGCAGTGGGGGAGGTATGTAATTAGGTACATGAAAAGGACACCGAAGAGAACAGAGAATTAAAGCCACTGAGCCTATCACGCCTCAAATCTCATCTCTTACCGGTAATGAAAAGGCTCGTGTATGGCCTCATTGTGGCTCTAGCTTATGGAAATATTATCATGCTGCTAATATGATCTTCCGGGTAGAATGCTACAGAGAAGATGCTCGGTCGTAAAGCAGATTAAGGGGTAATTTTAATTCATATAAACGTTAAAATTCCATTATTCTCTTTGACTATATTTTAGACTGGTTAATAGCATATACCCTTCATTCGAAATGTGTTATGAAGAATTCGCCGATCGACTTGGATTTCTTCAAAATTTTATTCAGGAGCGAGGCAATAATGATGAAGCATGAAATCTACTCCCGCTTTGAAAGTGCCGGCGAGAGGGCGGGAAACATCGTGGGTTGCTGCATAAGATCCTTTACTGTAATTATTCGTGTATCGTGAAACGTGCTATTTCCCCGCCACTCTGGACTTACGAATCCCGCGGTGTTCCTTAACTCCCTGCCTATATCCAAGCGGCAATATTTCAGCAAGTACTTCTATGGAGGTAAGCGTGGGCTGGGTGCGGGAGGCAGTCACGGACTTCGGATCCGTTGGTAGTCTCATTATAGAGTCAGTTGCGGTTCTTCTGACCGGGTTTCGCCCCTAAGTTGGACCTCGATAATAGCTTATCGATACGGAGAGATACTCGGCAAACGGATCGCTGAGATTTTAGTTTCCTTCTCTTGTTCTATTATTAAAATACTAGCCGGAGGTAACTCGTTAAAGCTTTTTGATGGGACAAATATGTTGGCAGCGCAATGGGTGTGCCGTCGCTGTATCAAGGCATTGGCACAACCTCGAACTCGCCAATTTGTGCGCTTAGCTAGTACAGGTATATTATGCGATGCATGGACGAGAGCTACCGGAGTTTTAAGCTAACATTCCCTCTAAGATGCCCAGACGAATCTGCCGTCAGTTCTCCTCCAACGCGCACGAAACATCGCTGCCGAACATGACAAACTCGCAAGCGCCCTCGAAAAGGACTTCGATTCTAAGACGGCTAAGCGCATGGGCGAGATATCCCGCGTCGCAGAAGCTCTAAAAGAATGGGAAGCTGCGCGGTCCTCTATATCGGAGTTGACCACCCTCCTGCAATCGCAAGATGCGGAGCTGCGCCAGCTAGCGAAGGACGAGTTGCTGACAACCAATGCCAAATTTGATACCCTTGCGACCGCCCTGTCGGCCTCTCTCACCCCGCGTGACCCCTTCGCAGATATGCCCTGCTTGCTTGAAGTACGACCGGGCCCTGGCGGCATGGAAGGCCGCTACTTTGCCGACGCCGTATTCCGAATGTACCGACAGTACTGCTCTCGTAAAGGCATGCGCGCCAACGTGCTGAAATATGAGACGGTGGACGGGGCCGAGACCACTACGGGTGGCGCAAGCGAGTCACCAATACAAGAAGCGGTGTTAGAAATTCTAGACAAGGGAGCGTTCGACCAATTCCGCGGCGAAGCCGGCATGCACCGGGTGCAGCGGGTGCCGGCAACAGAGACGAGCGGGCGCACACACACGAGCGCCGTCGCAGTGTGGGTGCTGCCATCGTTCCCGGAGGATGAGAACGATATGCCGAACGAGCAGAGCTTCAACGACCCGAACAGCATCTTCTACGTGGATCCGCGGGAAGTTAGGGAGGAGAAGATGCGGGCGAGCGGAGCAGGCGGCCAACACGTCAACAAGACGGAGAGCGCGATCCGGCTGACGCACGAGCCGACGGGTATTACGGTGTCGATGCAGGATTCGCGGTCGCAGCACCGCAACCGCGAATCCGCGTGGACGTTACTGCGGTCGCGCATCGGACAGCGCCGGCGCGAGGAGAGGGAAGAAGAGGCGTGGGCGCTGCGGAATAGTGTGCTGAGCAAGGACAAAATCACTCGCTCTAACAAGATTCGCACCTACAACTACAGCCAAGACCGATGTACGGATCATAGAAGCGGCTTGGACGTGCACAACCTACCGGATGTATTAGAGGGCGGAGAGACTTTAGACAAAGTCATGGAGAGCGCGAAAGAGTGGCTCACTGCCCGCGATATTGAGGCGATGATTGCCGAAGAAGAGGCCGCTACGGCGCCCCCATCTAAAGGCGGGAAGAAGGCGAAGAAATGAGTCTTCATTCATTCTTGGTCCTTGTATCAACAGCATCCAATTGATTGTCACATAGATGAGACATCCATATATGGTATGTGATAGACCTGTAAGAGATATAGTATATAGAGAAGAGCCATTCTTGCATCATCACTTTCAATCGATCATGAGATAGGAGACTCGAATCTCTAGCTACGTTTTCACTGCACGGACTAACCACTAGCAGTACTCCGGAAATTATCCATTCAATGTAATCAATTCGCTCGTACTAAGACTTCGTATAAAATGCTATCGTATTAATTACAACACGCTATATTCGTGAGCCTATACCTCCATAGGTAGGTGCCTTCTTCATGCGATTATGCTGCTTATGAGACTGGCGATAGCCTAAACCTTGAATACACTTAACGTCTAGCTCCGAAGTGGTTCTTACATATTCCGTTTGAAGACTTTCCCAAGCTCGTCTCTGGTATAAACCTCTCGGTACTTAGAGAATTTACAAAAACTTATCTTCATACAAATCACGATATGGGTCTCCGTGCTCATGACTCTACACCTTGAGAATACGGGAGAAGCAGTCCTTTTGTATAAGCTTTAATACAGCACTAGGGCAGATGCAGACCGAGGATTAAACAAGCGTGGGGCTTATCAACAAACTCGGCGGCGGTACCTGAACAGCTGCCTAAACCGGTAACAACTGCGTCCAGCCGCACATTTCCCGCTTCCTGATTGTTCCCCGCAGATAAGTCACCTAGTCACCGTATATCCCGGCCTAGATGACGAACTTGGGGTAGGATTGGAGAAGCTTGGGCACATAGCGAATTAGCTGCCCGGCTACGCCTCTTCTCATTCTGGATATTATCGGTGTCCTAGGTCTAGTTGAATCCATTTCTTTTCCGCTTGACTGTTTAAATACTTCTATTGGTGCATCTCGTACTCATAAGTGTCTTATGTGTACGGACAGACAAATAATAACGCCGCGGCTTATTAACGATTTTCCCTATCTCGAGCTTGATCTTCAACCCCTGCGGCGGCACGGTCAGGTACCGTTTTATTTCCCCTCACTGGCTCGTAGCACACGGCTGTGGCAAATATGCGCCTGGGTAGCATTGGTAAGACATGGGGTCATGGCAGGGCCATCTTGCACCAGTCGACCAGCTACCTATCCTGGCAACCGAAAGAATATCATACAAGGTCCACGGATGCGTAAAAAGTCAATACCTAGCAGATACCTAGGTAGATGTTGCCGTAATCCCGGCAAGTGTTGATGTGCCAACCACCAGCTGGAATCCGTATCCTTCACCTCTTTTATTTTGGCTCTCCCCTCAATTCTTGACCCTCTTCACTGCTTCGCCCAGAGTCTCGGCGCGAACGATAGTTTGGGGACGATTGAAAGCTTACTACTTCAATTAGCTCTTGATTGGGGTCTGAGTGGAAAGAATTTGATACTCCGCATACGCAGTCCAACCCACCCACCATGCATTGGCCCAAGCTTGCATCTGGGCTTCTACTGTCCGTAGCCGCCGTAGAGGCGCGCCGGAGCTTCCAGCATGCGGGCAAGAAGGACGTGATTCCAAAGCCCGCAGTCCAGAACCGCGATGATTTCCTCTCGCACTACTTGGCTACGCGACAGGTACCGGCGCCCAAATTTGCCAACGAGAACACCACGAGTATGACAACTTCCCCGATATCATTAAAAGCACGTGCGTAAGTTCCAAGATAACTAATTAGACTCATTACCTCAACAGAGTTCGCCGTCAACGGCACCGGTATCCCCGATGTCGACTTCGACGTAGGCGAGTCGTACGCCGGCTACCTACCCATCAGCAATATCGCGAACGACACCAACGAGCTATTCTTCTGGTTCTTCCCCTCGTCCACGCCCAATCAGACCGAGAAGGAGATCCTTCTGTGGCTTAACGGCGGTGTAAGTCAAGCTCCTTATTCAATGAAAGAGACTACTGACAATTAAAAAAGCCCGGCTGCTCCTCGTTTGAGGGTCTGCTTCAAGAGAACGGCCCTTTCGTGTGGCAGTATGGGACGCTAAAGCCGGTACCGAACCCGTGGGCCTGGAATCGTCTCACCAACGTGGTTTGGGTTGAGCAACCGATCGGGACGGGCTTCTCGCGGGGCAAGGTGACGGCGCGCGGGGAGGAGGACGTGGCGGCGCAATTCCTCGGCTTCTGGAAAAACTTCATCGACACCTTCTCGCTGCAGGGCTACAAGATCTACATCGCGGGAGAATCGTACGCCGGGGCCTACTGTCCGTACATCGCTTCCGCTATGCTCGATAAGAATGACCCGGCGTACTATAATGTGTCTGGCATGATGATCTACGACCCCGTACTCGGCGACGGCACCGTCCAGGACTCCGTCACTACCGTCCCCTTCGTCGACTACCACCACAACTTGATGCCGTTCAACGACTCGTTTAGCGCGCACATCCACGAGCTGCACGAGTCCTGCGGCTTCGCCGACTACAACACCAAGTATCTCGTGTACCCACCCTCGGGCGTGCAACCCCCCAACTACGCCGCCAGCGTGAGCAGGGAGTGCCGCGGGCTCTGGGAGGAAGTTCTCAACGAGGCGCTGAGCATTAACCCGTGTTTCGATGTTTACCAGGTCGCGACAACATGTCCGTTGCTCTGGGATGTCCTCGGGTTCCCAGGGACGATCGGGTATCTACCCGAAGGCGCGGACATCTACTTCGACCGCGCGGACGTGAAGAAGGCGATCCACGCGGACCCGAACACGAAGTGGGAAGAATGCGCGTCGAACGACGTGTTCGTGGGGGGCGACTCCTCGGACCCTTCATCGTGGGTTGTGCTCCCGCACGTCATCGACGCGACGCAGAAGGTGATCATCGGGCACGGATCTCTAGACATGATTTTGCTGCCTAACGGAACGCTCCTGACGATCCAGAATACCACCTGGGGCGGCAAACTCGGGTTCCAGACGGCCCCCATCGAGCCGTTCTTCGTGCCCTTCCACAGCCTCAGCACCGCCGACGAGATCTTCTCGGAGACCGACCAGACGAAGCTGGGCAGTATCGCGGGAGCCGGCGTCATGGGGACCGCGCACACGGAGCGCGGACTGACGTACGTGGGGATTGATCTCTCGGGCCATATGGTGCCGCAGTACGCGCCGAGCGCCGCGTTCCGGCAGCTGGAGTTCTTACTGGGCCGTGTGGACAGTTTGAGTTCTGTTCAGCCCTTTACCATCGAGCCCGGGTACCCGCAGCCGCCTGCGGATGCCCTGGGGAATGGCACGGGGCCGGGTACGTTCGCCGGCGCGGAAGTAAGTGGGAATGGGACAGGGGATGTGTCTGCTGCTAAGCAGCCGGGCGCGGCATCTCGTTCGGTCGGGTCGGGTGCGGTATTGATGGCTATTGCTACTGTTGGCGTGGCTGCGGTAATGAATCTATGATATATACACTAGCTTAGATGCTATTTGTATCTGCCTAGTAGTAATGAATAATATGCCAGAATAGCTGAGACATTAACTTGAATCCATAATCGTGTACAACTCAGATTTCAGGTCGATCGGGACTACTGCGAAGACTTGTTTCAAGGTGTAATGCCCGCTTCATTCGATGAATAGTAACAGATAATGATGCGACTACGATGTGGTCATGTTACTTGTGCGCTAGCGTTACTATTTACTTCTTTCATATTAGGCGCAATTATGTCACTTAAAGGGGGTGATGGATCCTATAGATATGATAAGATAGTTTGAATTTGAAGTCATAATCATTCTACGCTACCCAGCCTGATGCTGAGAAGGTTGTAGATTTTGGAACATGTGATGAATTTGATACATGAGGGGAGTAGAAAAGCGAGCTACGTCATGCCTGCTGAACAGGACGTATCATAAGCATCCTCGGATCGCATAGCCAGCCTACCTCCCTCATCTCCCCTTTTGATATGCACAGCCTAATTCGGCCGTAACAATCCGCAAGAGACCGTTCCTCCCATTGCGGTTTTCCCCTTCCGGCATAATCCCCAAACGCCTTGCTAAGTTGGAATATCAGACTTGGATATACAAGTTATATAACATGGGTATGTCCTCCACTAGGTACCAAAGACGGAGAAAGCGGGGAATCACTGTTCGAATAGGGCTTTCCCTTCTCGTCGCCTGAGCTCTCTGAGTACAGCGATGACGCTGTTGTTACGTAGTCGTTCCAGGACGATACGCATCCCATCTCGCGATTTGATCATCTGGTCATCTGTCTTGTTGGAAGCAATCGATTCGATACTGCGTTGGATCCGTTTGGCGCCCCAGCCAGAAATCCAATCGCCGAATCTTCGTGGGCTAGTCTCCTCGTCCGTAGGCTCTGTCACCGCCTTGTCCCGTTTCCCGCTACCTAGTGAAGATCGGTAGGAGAAGGTGGTTGTGACGAAGGTGTTCGGAGATAAAGGCCTAGGAGCAGTAGTAGGGACTAACGAACCAGCAGCATCCGGAGTCGACATCGCCTGGTCTGGAGGCGTGGTTGAGTAGTGCTGTTGCTCAAGGACGCTCAAGACTCCGGTATAATTAAGGTTTCGGCTCTCCGTCTTCATCCAGCCCTCCTTAATATCTACGACGCTGGTCTCGAGAACATAGCTTGATTTATCCCCAGCTCCGCCGGTAACACTGGTAGGTAGCAGCTTTACGACAGCAGAGGGTAGACGGGTCTTTTTCATATGGATGCGTGTCGTATGTAAGCGACCCGTCTCCGGATCGACTCGTGAGGAGATAGTGTCGGTGGACAGCACATGGCTTGAGAATGGATTGAGCTTAGGCGAATAGTAGCGGAGGAAGAAAGCTAAAGTGACGGTCGGGAAAGGGTGAGAATAGGCATGGTTGGTCGTGTGGGTGAGGACCATCTTGACCGTGGCGAACCGGTGTCTTCCCAGAGAAAGTGATACGGCTCAAGTAGTAAACGGGCTTCCGGCAGACGACGAGGCGGATCAAGATCTCGGAGAAGTAGCGTAATTATATTCGGAAGGGCTTCTCCGAGCTAGAAGATTGGGCGTCCTTATGCTATGTATGTCTACACTGACATAAGGCTGGGCGGAGATAGGGTCTTAATGCGATCGCCTCAGATTCAAGAGAGTGATTAAAATATTTTTATTGGTTAGGTCTTTTCCAATTTGGGAGTAAATCCCGCCTTCGGATTAAGGCTTGATCAAGTTAATGTCTAGGCACTCATCAGGAGTAAACGATTTGAAGGAATACCTCAACTAAAGAATAAGAAAAAGGAAGGGAAGGGAAAGGTAAGAGTAGAAAAGGGGGGTAAGTGGTGATGCGAGGTGATGTGATTTGTGTGGGCTGTGGATTGGGAATGGGCTGTCGACGGAACGAGTCTGGCAGTTGGTCCAGTGCATCCAGCGTAAGAACATTCGACCACCGACCAATCCGCCCGAGCCTCCGTCCACTAAATCTTCTAGGAAACTCAATTTTTAATCAACGCTAAATTGATCCGACTCGCCGATAGGATTATCGGTCAGCCTCTTCATTGGCCAAGCTTCTTCAGAATGCGGGGAAAGCTCAATTCCTAGGGTGTGGCAATACTCAACCTACCCCCAATCTGCTTCTTCTCAACCAATCAACAATCAGTATATTCCTCTCTGTTTTACCTACACGTTCATGGGCATCTCGATTGGCTTCTTCCGGACTTTCCATGTACTCTTTTTAGCAAGTTGATGACGATCACTTAGGACAAAGACCTTATACTGGAGTAGAGACTCATACGTTTTTCTACTCTTTATCATATTAGTGGTATGATATGATGAATAGCCTGTCATACTGTTTATACGTGGCTCATGACGTTGAACCTGATGCTGCAATAAATTCTTAAGGCACGTGGTCATCGTTTGTACCACTGTCTCAGACTGGATCATAGACGAGCACAGCAAAAGTAAAATAAGAGATCCGTCTTTAGGCAGTGCGTACTTTGGGGTCATTTTGAACGTAATCACTAAAACCAGTCTTCGCACTATTACATGTCATGACCTTCGTCACTAAATATAACCTCTACATCTATATCGCTACAACTTAACAGTTATAAAGGGTCAGACAATTTGATTACTATACATGCAATTGTCCCTTTATACAGATATCCATTGTATATACGGATACTACTATGTACATAGCAACGAAGATACTCCCCATATAAATATGTGAAGTCCAATAGGCACCGTGGTAAGTAAGCAAAATCGCATGTGCAACTGATGACTAAGCCCAATATCACTAATCGGTTTGCGACGAGGCGGTGATTGGCCAGACTACTACTGTGGCGCGAGCTACCCAGTACGTACCTTGTAAGGTGTTAGCCCCGGCGCGACCCGTTTACATCATACCCATTCCGCCGATTGATCAGCTTAACTTTTTCAATCACCAAAAAACGCCGTTGCACAATCTTTTCGTCGAATTATTACCGACCTTTTCAAATCCCACAGGTACGGCGAGAAGCACGTCAAGATGTTCTTGCGACCTTTTTTCTCGACGGTAAGACATCTTTTGCATCCATGGCCATAGTAAACATGACTAACACTTGCGACTACAGGCGCTGCGACAAGCCGCCCGTCCCGTTGCCCGCCAGGCCGTATTCAACCGACCCACACCCTTCCTCACTGCCTTCCAACAGCGATTGCTATCCGACCACACAAAGCAAGCCATTGAGAAGGCCGTCGGTTCAGCACCCGTCGTTCTGTTCATGAAGGGTACGCCTGAGACGCCGCAATGTGGTTTCTCACGCGCCAGCATCCAGATCCTTGGTCTACAAGGCGTCGACCCGAACAAGTTCGCCGCTTTCAATGTCCTCGAGGATGAAGAGCTCCGATCAGGTACGAAAACACATACCAATATAACTGGATTAGGGTCGCGAAAGATAATGGAAGAATATGGCTAATATTGCTTTATTTTGATAGGCATTAAGGAATTCTCGGACTGGCCCACTATTCCCCAGCTCTACATTAACAAAGAATTCGTCGGTGGATGTGATATCCTCGTCTCAATGCACCAGGACGGTTCTTTAGCCAAGATGCTCGAGGAGAAGGGTGTTCTGGCACCGCTAGAAGGATCCGATTCCAAGGAGTAGAGGGAAAAGAGGGAATATATAGAGCCGCTTCACAGTGAGGGGTTCGGATTGCTGAATGAAACCCATGCAAATCGGGTACATATTACGGCACCAGATGTGCTTTTTCAAGGGCGTTCGGTTGTTGATATCGCAGAAGACGATATCCTAGGATAGAACGGCCCCAATGATTATACTCAATCGCGAAGGCTTTTGCGAAGATTTGAGAGAGACGATAGATATCGCCACGCCAATAAAACTCACGTTCTAATCAAACTATTCGAGTTGAGCCGATGCAAGGGATGGTATTTGCGATATTTAGGATATCTAGTCGGCCCCAACTTCCCGCCTCAAAATTTCTGTCCTACTTCTACCCTATTTCTACTACTTCTATCCTATTAATTATCAATCTAGGATAATTTGACCAAAAATGTTCATTATAGAGGATACGCCCCGCCATCTCCCCGGGGATCACTTCCAGCAGACCATACGCCTACATTCTCAATAGGATCAATACTCCAGCGAATAATCTGACCACGGCCGAACTGCGAGCGCTCCATATCCGTGACAACCTGTACTTCATGGCCCAGCTTTTTGAGCCCCTCTACTGTCTCCGCGGGCATCCCCTCCTCAATATATACCGTGCGATCCCCCTTACCCCCCTGGCTCATACCTGGACCAATACACACACGCGGGGCATCCAGGGCCTGCTGGGGAGTCAGGCGTCCCACGATCTGGCCTAGGAGCACCTGGACATGGCCCTGCGGCTGCATGAAGCCGCCCATAACGCCAAACACGCTGTGCAAACTACCATCGTGCAAATTCGTTACGGCAGCCGGGATGATTGTATGGTAGGGCCTCTTCCTAGGCTCGACCACATTCGGATGACCGGCCTCTAGCGAGAAATTCGCCGCTCGGTTCTGCAGCGTGAAGCCGCACCCCGCGGGGATAATGCACGTCCCGAACCCCCCGTAGTTGCTGTTGATGAAAGAAATGGCGTTGCCCTCGCTGTCCGACACCGCGAAATACACGGTATCGCTGCTCTGCAGTGCGGGTGACCCGTGGTCTACCTGGACAGACGCTTTGGCCGCGTCGAAGAGCTTGGCGCGGTCCGCGAGGTACGGCTGCGAGATCATGGCGGCGGAGGGCACATTCGTTACATTGGGGTCCGTGACGAACCAGCTGGCGTCCGCGAAGGCGATTCGCAGGGATTCGATGATGGCGTGGAGGTACGGCGCCGTGTTGAAATCGGCGGGACTCCACGTGGGGATCTTGCCCGCCGCTTCTAGTTCCTGGATTATGCCTAGTGCCATGAGCGCTACGATGCCCTGACCGTTGGGAGGGTGTTCCCATAGTTCCACGCCAACATCCTTCCCTTCCGCGCCACCTAGGATTGTGTCCTTGAATAGGTCTGCCACATTCTGCCCCCGGAATTTGAGCGAGATAGCCTCTACGGGCTCACTGCCGGTTTCCATGTGATGGGCCAGGTCTTCCAGCTCTAGAAGACCGCCGAGATCTTGCACCACTTTGACTAGTTCGGATGCTATGCGACCAGAGTAAAACCCTTTTTTACCCTCGGTAGCTAAAGCTCGGAATGTCTTAGCTAGGGTCGGGTTCTTCATGATCTCACCCGCCCTGGGGGCGCGCACACCGTTTTGCGCGGCGGGATCCTTCTTCAACATTTCGCCGCCGTTAGGAGATGCTCCCCTGATTTGTGCTTCGGATTTATTCCACTAATCAGAAGTTTTAGTGTTGGAAATCATACCTATAGTTCAAGCAGCCGCTTCATGTACTTACGAAGTGCGCCACTCCTTCCGCGACGGGGAACCCTTTCTCGCCAAGTGCAATTGCCGGCGCTAGAATCTGCTCCATCGACACCTTCCCGCTCCCAAACCGCTCGACCGTGTCGCACCATCCGGCCGGGGCTCCGGGCACAGATACGGAGTAGACGCTGCTCATGGGGATTTTGCCGAATTCGCCGTCTGCGAGACCCAGCGCCTTACGGAGCGTCTCTAGGGTGTACTTGTTGCCAGATCGGCCCGAGCCGTTCATAGCCGAGATCTTCTTGGTCTTGGCGTCGTAGAAGAGGCAGAACATATCACCGCCGATGCCTGTAGAACATGGCTCCGTCATGTTAAGACCGGCAGCTGCCAACTCTCATTAGTATCATTTGAGCTATGCCAGGGATTGAATCTACACTTACCAACGGCTACAGCCGCATCCTAGGGAGACAGTGATGTGAGCATGAGTAACCATTATAAGATCGAACTTTGTACGTACGGCACAGTTACCACCGGCTTCCAACACCTCGATCCCGCATTTCGCAGCGAGTGATTGCGTGCATGATACGATGCCCCTGGTGCTATGCACTACGCTTCGCCGACTGGCGAACTTGGAGAACACATGTGATTCCGGTGGGGTTACAGACGATATGGTGAGAGTCATCGTGGATTAATGAAAGCGCTGGTTCTCTACAACTTTAGTTAGTAGTCAGTCTTGACTTGGTGTCGTTGAAGCGCGGGGTATAAGTCCAGTATCAGGAGTGGGTATCGCGGTGGTCGCAAGGCTCCCTAAGTACCCCTACCTAATGTCTCGGCTAGGAGATGAAAGGGGTCGCAGAGACGTAACAACAACAGTATGACAGACGATAATGCGTAACAGGCAATGAGAGAAGGCCTCGGAATAAGACGAGATGACAATAATGACAAAGGTTGGTGAAGCGTTTCTCAAGTCACGTACCTTATATCTAAGCAAAACCCCTCCGGACAAATGGTAATTGGCGATACACTTGATAGTAAACACAAGCTTGGAAGATATGACGTTGGAATGCGATAAGCTTCATTTTCCGCTGCCCTGTTCCCATCCGCTGCGCTTATACCCGAATGCCTAACCTGCCTCGGTAAATCGTACCTAATAGTCATCCTATAGCGTTGCCCAGCCCCGAAGTTCGGAGCCGTCCGATAGTGCCGGCATCCGTTCGACGCTACGAATTCGGAACTAAAAGAATGGTCGCAGCTTATACCCCTGGTATTAAATCGCCCTATACTTTTTCGTTCGTGTATTCGACCTCCTTTGAACTATATACTACTCGTCCTATCATATTTCCAGCCATTTGGTGTATCCATATTCCCGTCTAACTATGACCAGGGCCAGCTACGGGGGCCTAGAACCAAATCGATTTCAGCTAACGATTCCCTTGGGCCATAAGGTCCATGCTTCGTGGCCGACCTATTCATACCCACCCAGGATACGGTTTCTCTGGGCCTGACTTCCCGTGTCTAGCACCGCAGCGGCTCACCATACAGGTGGCTGCAGCCATATTGAATTCCTTCTAACCAATAGGATACCTTCCTTGCTCTAAAGTGCGCGTATTTCCATTGACGCCCACTGGTCACCCAATCCCTCTAGCACGAACAGCCTCCACATACTTGAGTATTCCGTCTTCTCAAGGAAAGCTCGCCACTCATAGTTGTTCAGCAACATGCTGTTCAACTGTACCTTCTGGCCACTAAGACTGAATGTTAGCAAATTGCCCTCGAACTGCGAGTCTAAGGATACTCGAGGTATAACATCGCAATGTTCATTGATGTCACTCTAGCTCTCGAGACAAGAGCGAAATGAGACGAGTTCTCTCTCGGGTGTAACATACCAAAGCCGGGCCAGGGGCCGTGTAATTCGTCAAGAATGACCAGAAGACCGGGATCAGCACACCAGGCTCATCACCCCTATACACCCCAGGGATCTTCACCTGTGGATCAAATTCATCTTCTTCTTTACGCTCGACCAAGTCGCCCGGGTTTTCGCTTCGGGCGACTACTTTGATTTGCGCGCACGAGACGTAGAATTGAGCGCACGCCCACTTGTGAGCAGCGTGCAGCGCGAGGCCTTCCGCGCGCAGCAAGTACTCTCCTGGGGGAGTCAATGCCGGCAGCGCGAACCGGAAGGACTGGATATTGTGAGTAGCCCATGTAAGCACCTCTTCGTCATCATTGCTCCCATTCGAAAAAGAGTTAGCAGGTGCCGATGTAAGCGAGTAGATCCTAGCCCAACCCCCAGACCCGTTGTAATCAGCTGCCGCGATACCTTCAGGCGCCCTGGATAGGTAGACTTGCTGGATGCCGGGGTGGCCGAAGTGCTCGCTGATTCCGAAACCCAGCTCGTCTCCGGCATGCACCGTAAAGGTTTCTGAGGGAGAAGCGCCTACATTGCACCGGAAGTCTGTTGAGTTTACGTTCGTGAGCGGCGCGTTGGAGTTGTTGTGTTTCCGGATGTACTGCCACGGCTGGCCGACCATTCCATCGTTCACTATTAGCCGACTGTATGTCCAGTGCGCGAGTACTGCTGGTGTGCTGCTGGCTAAGAGGGACAGAGTGTGTAATACTGTCCTGGATCGCATTTTGCTATTCCCTAGCAATTAGATTTTATTTAGCTAGTCGCACAAGATGAATCTGTGGTATTACTATCCTTAGTTCGAAATTATATGACAATTCACCTTTATATGTATATATCGGCACGAATAGATTCCTGTCGATCTACTTGGCTTTGAAGGAATACACGCATCTGTAGATCTATTCCCAGGCCAGCTATTTAACCATTACCCTGGACCCATATTCGTAAATCTGTATTGGCTTTTCTCGTCGATAATAGGGCGAGGAGGCGTTGGCGACCCGGTGTATCAGATTACACACATAGAGGCTAAATGGGATCCAGGCCTGAACTAGGCATGTATGGGCCAAACTTCTACACAAAAGCAGAGTTAACTCATAGATTGGCTCAGATCAGATTGTAGGGATCCTTTTTGCGAGTAGCAGTGTATGTACGGCAAGTCAAGACGATTGAGAAAACTTAAGTTACTCCACAATAAGTATCAAATAGAATATTCTAAGAGACCATAGACTATCTACCAACTAGATTAGCACTTCTGGCCAATATAGAACTGGTTTACGCATATGTGTACAAAGGTGGAATAGGAGGTCCATATGCATCTTCTCCGTAATTTGGCGGCCAAATACGCCGGCTGCCTGCTGTGATAACTGTCCCCTCTCTACTCTCCCCATCGTACCAAAGCCGAGGTAGGTGATCCCATTTCCCTCTGACCTCGGCGTTGTAATGTAAACCCATCACATCCTTTTCGAGACCAGAGGAAAATTGAGTCATGCTCCGGGTTGAAGGGCCATAAGGCCATTGCAAATAGATGAAGAGATATTTGAGGCCTTGTAGTCGCTTCAAAGGATTTGTGAGGAGTTGAGGAACTTGCTGCAATCCCTTCTCGTATCCTGGATCACCACGGGTCCCTACTAAATAGCCTATGAAGAGAGATAACCTAAGGTCTTTAGTAACACATTGAGCGGCAAGAGAAGTAAACCCATGCTCCCATTCAGCTAGGAGTCGGTCATCATTGGGTACTAGAAAACATTCGAATAGAGGAATTGCAAGGCCTATGGAACGGAGTAGTGGTCTAGCTAGTGAAGGTATCTCTTGAATGAATTTTGCGAGAGCGGGGATTGCTGTTTCGGAAGATTCTAGGTCGTCTAGTCGACCACCTTTCGGAAGAACGATAAAGCGGTTGTGTTGGTAAAAGATCGACATGGCAATGTTGTAGACTTGACGGTTAACTAGGAAGATGGACACCGGTAAACGCCAGCAGGTACAACTACAAGAGTAGGCACCATGATAGAACGAACAGGCGCAGCAGTCCAGTGTTGCTGTGCAGGTCTTGCAGCAATCAAAAGGGACTAGCCCCTTTTCTGGCTGCCATTCCAAGTCATATGGTGCAATGAGCTCCGAGTAGCGGAGTATATGTATCAAGATTTCCTGTGGGAGGTGGTATAACTTCGGTTTCTCGTGTTGTGTACGGTTTGGGAGCTCACCAACTAGCCGAATAGCTGCCTGTCTCGCGAGTGTGTAATGGTCCCAACTTGGAATATGGCTCAACCGAATTGAACAATTTCGAAGCTTCGGTAGGCCTACAAGTTTCTCTGTAAGGAGATTTGCGGTATCCATGTCTAGGGTATCGCAAACCAAATCGAGACGTAGAACATCCGGCCTGCAATGTGCGGCCATCCTGCTGACGACTTGCTGCCATTCTGTAAAAACGGCAATATCCTGTCTCGCCCGAGACCGCAGGGGTTTGTCATGAATACCCAAGGTTCGGCATAGAGGATGGCATGGGAAAAGGCCTTGAAACGCCGCGCCCTCGTCATCCTCCGTGCGGAGGCCGAGGTTGTAAATACATTCGCAGTTATTAAGGCGAACTGTTAAGGACCGAATAGACTTTAGGGAATCTACACTGAGATTTCGCAGAGGCCTTAGACCCCAAACGTCACTTCTACCGATAGTGAACGAGTTCTCAGAATAGAGAATGTGTGCTGCCTCGGCTGAGATAGCGCGTGAAGTGTAAAGAAGCGAGGTAGGCAATGGTGGGCACTTGCAGCCAGGTACGCAATTCAAGATATAGCGTTTACCCATAAACCTCCGGGATTCGAAAAAGCAGGTATAGTCAATAGGTGCTTTGCCATAATGGTTATAGTAGTACGCGCGAGGGCCTTCTTGATTTAGGTTGATCGGACAAAAGCGGACGAGACCAACCAGAAGGTAGATGCGGTATCTAACTTGGTAAGGGAGTTCTAAAAAGGAAGCCCTGTTGGCGATGATACCTCTTGTCCCCGTGGACGCCGTAAATAGTAGTCAATTGTTCGTTGAGGCATGTCGCCGAGTCAGGCCTTAAAAAGTAAGAGGTTAGATGACAAATTCCATTCTTCCTTTGGCGGCCATTTGTACGGAGGATACCTCCAAAGGTTTTTTTCCATGTCTCACAGCTGTTTTGTGGTTGCCAGCCACAACGCCAATCATGGGGCCAATCGTTATATTACCTAATTACCGCCTATCCAACCCCTATTTTAGCTGAAGTGGCACTGAAAAACACTGAGGTGACGGTTGGAAAAGTTTTCTCGCAGCTGGCATATCGGCCCGACAAGAGCTTCCCGTGGCTCTTGCACGGGTCCCCTGTTGGAAGTAATACCCCTATTTGCGATGGGTCGATTAGTCAGCGATTTGAGGTATTTAGGTATTTAGAATATCAACATTAAACACTTTTATGTTGATTGGGGAAAAAAACCATGAAAGACAAGGTAGAAACAAGGTAGAAGGTACGGAATATATCAGGACCTTAAATAAATCTGAATAGGCCAAAAAGAAGGAAGACATCGACTCCCTCGCCAAAGTCCCCATATTTTTGACTACCCCTGATTACCCCTGATTATCGCACTGAGAGCGGTTGACTCGGTAGTCTCTTTTGGTTAGTGAGAGCGTAACGTCAAAGGGTGAGGTTTTGAGATTTTAAACCCTTCATAATACTATCTAGTAAGGTCCTACGATATCCACCGGCTTTGAATTTACTATAGCTCACATGAGCACATTCTTTTCAAGAGAAGTTCGAGATTACCATACCCATATCTTATTAGTCACATCTCGATGGTATCACACAGCTATCTAATATTTTAACTTGTAGACACTAATAACTAGTATTTATATTCTTTCGATTCATCCACACGCATATATGCTCTGTCTGTGTGTAGGATCATGTTTTTAGCATTGTCCATAGAGCTTCTCCTGCACCTAACCCGAGTTAAAAAGCTAATGTTTTGAAGAATATCCATTATACACCCATACACGCGTTATGCGCACAAATATGTCAAAACATCGTTCTTGTCTGCGTTGAGCCAACATACAATGCCGAAAGTCAGTAGATTTACAAAGCCAAATATCCGACTTGGATGCATTTATCAACTTCTTAGTAGCTACAATACAGCACGCAAAATACTGCTTTCAGACTGCAGATACTCTGTACGTTGAGTAATTCATCTACTAGAATTCATTGTTTGTTGTAGAAGATTTTGTTTATTAAAACACCAACTCCTTTATTCAGAATCGCTGTAATGAGACTGACTAGGCCTAATACAAGAACAATGACGAACCCAGGCTGGTTTTTATTTGAGAAAACTAATTACCCACTCCTGCTACTGACTAACAACTAGACAACCCCGTCATCGCTAAAGTCTCATCATGTCTGCTATGGACGAAGACCCGTCGGACCACGACGAACAAGTTAGCGGAATTGCGGACGATCTCCGAAGATACTTTTCGAACGACAACCGATTCCTCTACATCGGTCAAGTCGCTGCCGGTTCATTCGGTAGCGCGCATCGAATTCAATACAGAGAAAATGATACTTCAGCCATGACCAATTACTTGGTCAAAGTGGCCCACAAGGAATGGGAGGCAGAGACTGATATGGCGACGGAGCGGAGGTTCCTTAAGGCATGTGTTCTCACCCGGAGAAGGGGGAATAAAACCGATCATGTTATAGCTAATGCGATTAGGTTTTGTAGGAATTTCGTGGCGCGATGCATATAGTGCAGATGATCGATATTCCGGAAAACCCTTTGACGGTAAACGACTTTACTGGGGAATGGGTTATTCTGGAATGGCTACCGAATGGCACGATATTCCATTTCGTCGAGAAGGCGAGAGAAATGGGGGTGACGCGGCTACCCAATCGACTACTTTGGAGATTTTTCCTGTGCAGTAAGTCCTCAATGAAACAGACGACTATATAACAAACCCGCCCTTCGAAATCATTCCAATATGATCCTATACTGCTCATTTTAGCTAATAGACCTACAGTGATAAGAGGCGTTTGTGGGATAGCGGTAAGTAGTCCTCATCAAATATTCCTCATCTAACCTTCCTCTGCCTTTCGTCCTTGTCCCATTCGTTCTAGGGAATTTAACGACCCTTCAAGCTATTTTCTTGTAGTAGCCTAGGTGTAGCTTACTCTTCATCAAACGCAGTGGCCCAGGGGTCGGAGTGACAATATACAGGAATTGGAAGTCCCAATACCGTATGTCAGCCCTCGAAAGATTTCCCACGCCGATCTACACTCTGCAAATGGTAAGCGAATAACGAATAGAGGTTTATATGTTCGATCAAGCTGCTGATTTGGTACGGGCAAGTCCTTCTCGGAGACTTCCTGATAGGCGCAGAGCACAGCATTACACCAATTGTGAAGATTATCGATTTTGGCAAAACCTTCGACGACGATGAGATCACGGTGGAGTCAGACGATGAAGGCCCGCGCGGGGGGCCCCCTGAGTCGCCGGTGCCTCTCACCGAGTCAGACATCCCAATCGACCCGGATCTCCTCGAAAAGCCGGAAGACAAGGAATATGACGCAGGCTTGGAATCAAATCTATGGGATGTTGCAAGGGTACGTTTTATACCTAGATGGCTGATTAGGGGTGATATGCGATATTAACCGATATGTTAGTTGATGATGATATTGATCACTATGGATACGGGCATCAACGAAAACCTCCTAAAGGAAAGGAAAGAAACGACAATCGACTACCTGGGCAAGGGCATAGTAAGTTATGCGACTACCATCCATCCACCTTATATAGGAGGACCTAAGCCATACCCGTGGCTTGACGACTGGATGGCAACCATCATCGGCCTGTGTATGGCAGTAAAGTTCAGGAATCTGCCAGGTCTACGCACCCTGAGCCAATGGTTGCCATACGCCGTAATTCATCGAGACGCAGATTTCTACGGTACCCACGAGGAGACCGACCAGACGGTAAGAAGCCTCTGCGAGCATATTCTTTTTGATGCACCGTTCCGTCCGTCAAGGTAGCACGCATAAAAGATTCCATCGTGTCGAGGATACGGCCACAATCACTACAGCTACACGATAGCTCGTTCCACACCGTTTGGGAAGGCCCAATCCACCTTATTGGACTATAATAGATATATTCTCGCATAAAATTATGTGCACCGCAAGCTTTCAGGCTATAGCACCACAATCCGGATCGGCCTCAGACTTGGTGTAACTTTCTGGGAAGAGTAAAAGAGTCCGATCGACTGTATAAGCAAATAGTTATTTGAGGCGTTGGGTATATACATCTGTTTAGCACTATTTTTCAGGGGTTAAATGGAAAGTTGGGATACCTGCTCCGGAGAGCAGATAGGTAACTTATACCTCCTCCTTTTCCACACCATATATATTGATGAACTTTGCCGAACATAACACTTTTAAACATTGCAATGCGAATCCTTTAATTCGTCTAAGCTGATCTAACGTGACCGTGACTAGTTTTCATGTCCTTAAATTAAATTAAAGTACCCTTCTGAGGGATATCAACTAATGCTAGCCTCTTCGGTATATCTCGCCTAGACATCCTACGTTGTTGGTGGAAGTTGTTCTTGGGAAGAGCAAATAGAAACGAAGGTCGGTTAGCGTTAGGTCACCATCATGAGTTGTTAAGCGAAGATCGTGATACCACAGAGACACTGTAGCAGCCCTATGGTTTCTCTAGGGGGGATTGAAAGGCAATTCCCGGTGATGGTTCCCTTCGATGATTATAACCTAACAGCCGAGTGCGATATTCACTGGGAGCGCAAGTGATTGGTCCGAATACTTATATATAGGTAGGTAGGTATATATGTAGGTTAGTATCACATGTACGATACTGTCCACAATTGGTGTGGTAAGGAATAGCCTATTGAAGTTATACAGTATAATTCGCTCATAATAGGGCGATGGCGAGATAGGGGGTACGTCTAACCCCCTTTTGGCATCCTCATCCCGGTCTTCTCCAACCAGGGAACTTTTACATACATCCAAACCACTCACAACATCAATTCGTCTGTCGATGCTACCATAACTTGAATGTTGTTTGCCCATATTCATTCCGAGATATCCATCTAACGCGCCACCAATTAGAGAACTTTCCAAACGGGCAGGTGTTGACCCTGGTAGGATCCGAGGATCCACACAATCGCACGCCCGCCATTCAGGTGGAACATCGCATCATCGAACCAACTGTGTTCCCATAAGAGATGCATCGAAGCTGGGAAAAGAGATCACGGCCCAAACCCGGGTTAGGACACATGATATTAAGTTTTCATTCCCCCCTGGGTTTATTCGGCTTTTCTCTTCGCGATAGCTTCAAAGCTATTTGGTTCGTTTTTATGTTCTTCAGAACATGTCGGACCCTGTCGGAACCCCATCGGGTTTAAAAGATATCCTTGATACCCCTAAAGATAAGAAGGCCACGGTTACAGAGGTACCCGTGGCAAATGCAAGTGATAGTGACAACCCAACGAAGGTCTCGAGGCGCAAAACTGAGAATGAGGGGTCCAAAGATCCCCAACACGACGATGATACCGTGTATGTTAATGGACATCCCGTGATTCGGAATGGTAATAAACGCTTCATACTCTTCTAATTCCCTTGGTTAACACGCAAACTAGGTTTCGATGTATCCAGGTTCCTAATATCCAGTCGCGATGATGGCGATCCAGCGTTAACATTCCGATCAATAGTGCTGGGCACTATTTTTACGGGCTTGTCAAGCGTTATAACGATGCTGTATACGTTCAAGCCATTCCAAGTACAAGTTTCGGCTATATTTGTACAACGTAGGTGTCACCCTCAATGAACACCTAGCTTACTTCAACTCATACATGATAGTCTTGGTCTTCGTCTTTGGCGAGGCATGGGCCTTAGCAACCCCTCGCCCTGACCATTTTAAGGGGCACTGGGTACGGAAAATATTCAGTTTCCTCAACTTCGGACAACCCTTCGGGATTAAAGAACATGTTGTAGCATCACTCATTGCCTCATCCGGTAATAACGGCCTGTCCGGAGTCGAAGTATACGCTGTCGAACGGTTGTTCTACGATCGAAGTGTCTCTGCGTCCACCGCAGTCCTCGCTACCTTCTCAATCTCACTCTGCGGGTTTGTCTTGGCGGGCCTGCTACGGCCTCTCATCGTCTACCCAGCAGAAATGGTATATTGGTTATCGCTGCCACAAGTCGTGCTCTACCAGAACCTTCATTTTGATAGGTTCGCCAATCGGGGTCGCCTCATCAAGTTTGGCTGGGCTCTTGCTTTTGCTGCAGTCTGGGAAATCTTCCCTGCTTATATTATGACATGGTTCAGCGGTATCTCGATAGTCTGTTTGGCGTCCATGGGCGCTCCGAAAACCACGCGTACCATCATCTCTACCATTTTTGGCGGAGCATCCTCCAACGAAGGACTTGGACTCCTCAACTTTAGCCTTGACTGGCAATACATACAGAGCTTATACTTATCCCTGCCCCTGAAACAACAGTTGAACTCTTGGATCGGCTTAGTAATCCTATACGTCGCTTTACTTGGGCTGTATTATGGGGATGCTTGGAATGCGAGAAGCTTTCCTTTCATGTCGACGTCGCTCTTCTCTGCCAATGGCACCCTCTTCCGCCCAACGTCAATTTTGAATGACCAAGGCACCATTGATGATAGCAAACTGAATGATATCGGCTTACCGTACCTAACATCGAGCACAGTTTGGGGCTATTTCACACAAAATTTGGCCATAGGAGCGCTGATAACTCATGTTATCATATTCTACGGCAAAGACATGGTTCTCGCATGGAAACAGGCGCGAAGCAGGACCCAACCCGATCCCCATTACCAAGCGATGCTTAGATATAAGGAGGTCCCGCAGTGGTGGTACCTTGCGCTTTTCGTCCTCTGCTTCTTTGCTGGATTGGCTGTCAACATCATAGGCGAAACTACGCTTCCAGTCTGGGGTTATATCATTTCTCTTCTTCTTGGGTCCTTCATCGCCCCTTTCTCTTGCATTCTATATGGGCTGTACGGGACCGGCGTAGCGACTAATCAAATTTCCAAAATGGTTGCCGGTGCTGTACACCCCGGTCTACCCCTAGCCAACCTATACTTCGCCAGCTGGTCTCATCAAGTCATCCTTCTGGCAGTCAACCTTGCTAACTGGCTCAAAGTGGGCCAGTATACCAAAGTCCCTCACCGTATCATGTTCGCCACTCAGATATACGGCACCCTCCTCGGAGCGGGGCTGAACTATGCCGTCATGACCAGCATCGTAAATAATCAGCGAGAGATACTCCTGGACCCAGCCGGCGACAACGTCTGGAGTGGCGCATTTATACAATCCCTCAATTCCCAAGCTATTACTTGGGCTTTGGCGAAGCAGATTTACGGAGCAGCAGGCCGTTATCTCATCGTCCCTCTCGGTATCATCATAGGTCTCGCTGTGCCAATCCTGCATTGGGGTCTCATCAAAATTTTCCCTCGTCTCAAGAAATGGCCCATTAATACCGCAATTATTCTTTCGTATGCCGGTCTAAATTACTACGGAAACACGTCCTGGATCTGGTCTTCGATAGCGGTTGGGATCTTTTCACAACTCTGGTTGAGACGGCGTATGCCGGGGATCTATAACAAGTACAATTACCTCATCGGGGCAGCATTAGATGGAGGGTCCCAATTGGTAATTTTTGTTCTTTCATTCGCGGTATTCGGTGCCAGTGGGACTACATACCCGTTCCCAACGTGGTGGGGGAACCCCTCAGGGAATCCAGATCATTGTTTGTAGCAATGTCGTCACAAAAGATTTCGCACAATTAATATCTACGGTAGTACTGTTCAGCGCAACAAAGCGTAGTTTAGCTACTTCTATCAAGGGTGAAAGACCATCATAGAAATAACATATCTAGATATGGCATCTCGCATGCGTCTCGTAGCATTTGTAGCGTAGGATTAGCGCTAGATTTAGGGGTCAAGTTGGGGGCGGAATAAGAAGAATACGCTCGAAACATTTTCTGCAGCATCTCAAACGTTAGGTTCGTATGAAAAGCAAAGAAGTTGTATATGTAAGCGCCATATGAGTCTAGCATTCCGCATCATAGCTTTTAGATAACACATACGTATGAAGTATAATAAACTTCGTGGGGTCGTTCTACGGCTTAAGTATATCTTCGGGGCTGCCTCTATAAGCTCATGGAAAATCGTAGCCATCAATTCCGGAGCATCGGAAAGCCCCGATCAGGGCTCGGTGTAACAATCACCCTCCTCACATTAAAGATACAAGCGGATGCGTACCCCTAGGAACATATTACTTATCCCCCATACAATACAGTAGTGAATTTTTATGGTCATAAGAAGAAGATAAGGTATGGTTTAATAAGGCTGCCCGAAAGCTGCCATCCGGCTTACCAGCATGTGCTAGCTAGGAGCGGGTTGATTGCTGCTTGCGCCACTGATGAATACGGCTGACTGGCCGGCTTGAACTTATCCCCGAAGCCACGAACTCGGCAAATGTGTCAAAAGGCCATCCTAGTGGCTTGTGCGTAAGGAGTTGTCCCGGGTAGCCCTAGTCCTGGATATGAATGTTCTTCTCCTTAAATAAGGAGGCTTATTAGAGATAAAGAGTTATTTGAATATATAAACTTATAGTTTTAATTAGATAAGGGTTGAGGTTCCTTACGTAACAACAGAGTTATTTCCTAGGCTTCTTGGTCCGCCTCATGACAAAATGTGTAAATGCTTCGGTGGCGGTGTTAAAGAAAAGGATTTACTTTTTAAGTAACACGACTTATAATATGATCTATGCAGTACTATGCACATAAGCCAGTTAAGTCATACACTGATTCCATAAGGTAAAAGAGCTTTATAAAAAGAAAATAACTAGCAGTGAAACCAACTAATGTAAGCGACTAGCTGGTTCCTTTAATGTTCGCTTCACTATAGCTTAAAGCAATCGGACAGTAGTATCTACCGGTATCCGGTATTATGAAATTATGAAATGCCTTGCAGCTTTTATTCCATTTAAGCCTCTAAAGCCGGAAAGGTAGATATCCCTGAGCAGTTTGACCGGTCAATCTGCGTGGTAGTGCACATGCTAGTAAGAGAAAATGTGCATGCATATCAGCACAGCCTCAACTTTGCTAGGCAACATTCGTCGATCATAGATATAATAGTTACCCATTGAAGCTCGATATCACCCGGCGTTAGCTTATTTCGGCTACAACTTTCCCCCTCAAGATATTCTCAACTTTCCTTAGATCCCTCTATTATGGAGGCCGTAGGAGCAACCGCGGCTATAGCGGAACTCTTAGGGTTGACCATCAAGGCAAGCAAGGCTGGGAATGATTTGGTCCAATCCGCTCTCCACGCACCAGCAGAACTTGTTGGATTGACGAAGAAGTTGGACCGTCTTCGCTCTCGCATTAATTCTCTTCAAAAACTCATCAAGGAACTAAGCATACCGGAATCAGCAGTACTCTTCCCGCCTGAGTAGTGAGTAATCGTTCACTTACTCTTCGCCCCTCGGTAATTCCTCAATGTTCGGGGACTTAGCCAAGGATTCATAAGTCCAGCCTGATCCAACTTGGCATAACCTTGAGCTTACCCCGTAGTCAACTCAAATACGCGAATACTAACTTTCATTGATATAGCAAGGAGTTGTTTTCTATTGGCTTGCAAATGAACTGTGAGGCATTAGAGAACATCAAGAGTCTTTCGGATCCGCCCACCGGAACGGAACGACATATTCGTAAAAGGCTTCGATGGGCAGGTCTAGACAAGAAAAGGGCGACCCGCATGCTCAAGAACATCAAGGAAGCTGAATCGGAATTGGATCTCATGCTTACTATCCTGCAGACGTAAGTCACTTATTCCTAACACAGCTTAGTTTGCTTATATTGGATAGGTGCCTAGCTTCCGCCAATCAAACTTCTCTGGATACCCTAATCACTACTCAAGCTACCTTGCGGCCCCGCTACCAGGAGTCAGTTGATGAGATTAAGACGGTAATACGCGACGAATTCGCACTCCTACGCGTGAGTACTTCTCGGGTTGCATTAAGGGTAGAGTGAAATGCTACGCATACAGCCTTTTTCTAATTTCAATACGTAGGTCTCGAAGGCAATCAATCCGCATCGCTCGGCCACCGGGCCCACCCTGGAGACCATTACTTCGAACCATTGGGATGAATCAGATATGCGAATGAAATTATTAGAATACAAGGAAAATAAAACGCTTGGTAATTACTCTCAAACGTGGGGTTGCCTTCGCAATTCCCACGTTGGAGGGGGTAGACCTGTAATGGGAGCATCCATTGCTTTCCACTCTAAAAGAAACCGCCGAAAGGTCAAAGCAATGCTGGAAATAAGATTCTTTCTATTATGTACTCGAATCCTACGATTTGAATTACGAGCACAACAAATCTCACGCCTATGGTGGACCGCGCCATGGTTCAGTTGTTCAATGAGTCTCCTCAATTCACGGCCCAGTGACTCCCCCATATTTGAAGCTTGTCGCAATCAGGACTTCTGGAAGATAAGGGACCTACTTGAGTGTGGTAAAGCAGGTATACATGACGTGGAGGATAATTACGGGGGCTTACTCGAGGTAAGTCTTGAATATAGCTAAAAGAGATAGTACATAGGGTGCAACAGCTGATACAAGATTAGAACACAATAAGTGCACCGCGCCTCAGCCCTTCTATCTTTGTGGCAGGCAGTTCCAAGTTGTTGCGTATGGAAAGAATTATAGGATACCTCCTCGAACAAGGATGTAACCCTAGGATGTTTCCTACTGTGACAAGAGATATCTCAAAGTAAGCATATTCTCTGCCCCTATGCTCCTAACTTTAAGGATGCTTTTTCTCAATTCATTTCCAGGCCCGCAATCTTACAAGCATTTGACCGCGGTTATCTTGGTATAGTCTCATTAATGGAGTCATACGGAGCCGATCTTCTGCAGTTCGGCCAAGAACCTGCAAGGCTATTCCAGCGCGTATTTGGTCCGAAAACGGATTTTAAACGGAAAGTTCAGAAGCTTCGCTCCATTGGATTCTCGGATTGGAGAGTTGACTCACCTTACGGCGATCTCTTGTATGGAGCTTCCGGAGCTTCAGACACTGAAGAGGTGCTCTTTGCGCTAGAAGTTGTTGGCTTAAGCCCGGACTCAATGAGCGCTGAGATCCGGACTCCTATGGGGATTGCCGCAACGAACCATTGGCTCAAAGGCCTCGCTATTTTCATCGAATACGGCGCTGATTTAAATGCACCCGAAAACATACTTCTGGTGAAAAACACTAGTAACGGCCGGATAAATCAGACCACACATTATCTTCTTCTCCACGGGGCCGATCCGAACCTGTCAGGCACAGCGGCTCATAGTGCATGGCATAACATCTGGGATGCCGTTTTTGATCTGTACCATTACCAATCCAAAAGCTGGCTATACGTACAACTCGAGGGGGGTTTGGCGCACCTACTCCTACACAACGCAGATCCTTTCACTTTATTCGCCACCAGCCCCCGTTATTCACAACACGATGCGTTTTATGAGCGGTGGTATGACTCTGCCATGCAAGTTCGTGCTTCTGAAGTAGCAAGAGCCTGGAGCTACCCTATCAAGTATGAGGAACGTCGGTACGAGAGGTTGTATCAATGTGATTCATCGAGGCCTGAAATAGACTTTAGACCGCTTTTCGAGGACAATGAAGACACCAGACTAATAAGCCACCAATTAGGATGGTCAGACGAAGGTATGATAGATTCACCTCCACTTGAAAGCAGCTACAAAGGAGCGATTGAAGGAAGTGATTTTCGTCAGCATTTGAGAGACTATTCGCAAGAAATACAAGACAACGGCGAGGACGAATTAGGTGAGTATAAGCAAAGACTAAGTATAACAACTAAACCTTTCTAACATGCCTGGAAGATCGGGAGTTCTTCAAAAACGCAACGTGTTTCTATCATCACATCGCCACAGATGAAGGCCGTCGACAGCTTTCTCGGTTCCCACTTGTACGGGCACTCTGCGACGCACTGCAGTACGCAGGCTACCGTGCGCAAATGGATGACGACGGCGATATTTGGTACGATTGTGATGATGGGGATAGGTACTATGAAGCGAGAGAGTACCAGCCCACTGAAGAACCAAAAAATTGGCTCTCGGAGTTCTGTCCAATATGCCAGAGACCCGAATGGCACGGCTTGGGTCGTATGATGAGAGAGGCAGAGGAGGGAAAGCGTGCGCTTTGGGAATATCGAGAGAAGCTTAAAAATGCCAAGGCGAAGTTGTTTTAGATGGGTTATAACATGTAAAATCACACATTCGGTACGATTTGTAAAAGTACAGGTATTTAAAACTGATAAGCCCCCCGCTTTTGTAATCCATGGATTACTTACCCCCTTTTCTCTCCATCATCAGTAAAGTACCTAGTTATCTAAGAACGCAAGTAACAAAGTCATTCTCATCTACCGAGTAATCGCCTCTGCATCATGGCTCGTACTAAAGAGCGGCCGAGGCCTAAGGATAGGGTAATCACCTGGACACGATTCTACCTACCGCTAGATCAGGAGTGGCCTACATGGCCTACCTACGAAGATATGCATGTCGGCCCGCTTACAGATGTGAAAGACGTGGGCGAGGTATTGCTGGGAAGAGTGGTCGACAACCCTAAGCAGGCTGCCTACATTATTCGTGAGTCTCATCGGCATACGAATGTAAACTACTACATATTTTCTAACTAACCTATCTTTGAAAATCAGATTGGTATGACGTGGATGGCTTGAAGAATTTCCAGTCCTCCCCTGCCTGCACCGAATTTCTGCAAAACCTCCCCAAGTATGATAACTCGCAAGCCTCTATCGAGTCCGGCTCAGCACTGGAATATTTATCCTTGGGCGATGCTTCATCGTCGTCATCGCCGCCACCCTCGCGGTTTCTCACTTTGGATTACACCACTCGTACTCCGACGTCTGAAATAGAGGGCCGCGTGACCTTCACCGCCTTCATGGTGCCGCGCAAAGACAATCACGAGAAGCGGGCATGGCATGAGAAGGTGAAAAACGTGTTCTTACGCTACCTACCCCTCCGCAGAATATATACTGGTCTTCCTCTGACATCTCTGACCGTGTGGTTCTGGGTGCTTGCGGAAGACGACTGGGTGGAGGAAAAGTTTGGGAAGCTGGAGCAGACCCAGGAGGACGCCCAGGAGGATGCCCAGGGTCGGACTATACTCTGTCAGTTTCGTCTCTGGCCAGGTTTGGGCAAGTCCACGCCGACGCACGAAGACGTATTAGCGACAGACCCGGAAGTGAGGGAATCGTGGAACCAAGCCATCGCGGAGGTGATGCCTCCGGTTACGGCTTGGGCACAAGAGCGTTGGGATATTCGACCGGTTCCGGATTTCTTTCCACCCTACGAGCCTGAGGATCCCGAGTTTGAACGACGATTGCAGGAATTCCGGGAGGATATTAGTGGAAGCGACGAATCGATGGGGTCGTAACGCTTCCTATTATCATTGTATAGGTGCTGGTGTTCGCTTAGAGATGTTTGGTACTTATATAGCTAGCGGGTTAATATTTTCGCTGTGATCTACGGTTATATGGACACTAGTGCTAGTGCTAATGAGATGATAAGTTCTTGAAGTCATAGTCACAAAAACGACAACGAGGTCAGCTTTAAGCGTTAGCGAACCCTCTAGGTACTTGGATCTATATATGAATTTTACTGCAACCGTGGTTTTAAATACTTATGCCGTGTTAATAAGCGTTCTGGACAGAGTGATACGAAATCATCTATTATCCCAGTAACATCTAGGTATGGTCCAATACACACGACTGCTTCAGGCCTGTAGAAGTACCAACTCTAAGCGTCGTAACAGATAGCAACAGTGCGTGTATAGCCCTTTTAGCCTCTTCTACGCCTACTAGGTATTAACCTGCTCGGTTTCAATTGCCCCGAAAATCCTTCTCGAACGCGGACCTCGAACTGCAAAGTCCCAGTTTGTTGATATACACCAGGGCTTTTTGTCACACGGGACTAAGTGCCAAGAGCTGTTGGTAGGAGAGATGAGCGGTTAGAGGTATGGAAGGAATCCTATTGGTTATATCGCTGACCTGTTGGCTGCAGCTACTTGTACGGAAGACCAACGCCAGCGACTCTATACTACGACGTTGATCTTCTTATCGGTATTCCATTTGAATCATAACTGAATCAAAATAGTGGATGTTCCACTAGGCAAGGAGTGTATGTTGCGGGTTATCACGATTTTTTCCAGATACCCCTTAATCTCCATACATCTCTTCTAGCATCACGTGATATTCACGTGGTCTCCTTTCTCGTCGCCATGCGTTACGTAATCAAACATCTACACGTATGCTGTTGGTTAAAGTCAAGATAAGGAGTCAATTTTGTGAGAAGATAGGGATGAAATTTTATAGCGAATGTCTAGGTAGCTATATGTTTTTATGGTTATATCCTTTTTCATCTTCTTAAATCAAATCACTCCCTCGTTAGGCTGATCAGTGCTGAGTTAACACACAATCCCAACTCAGTACTAACTAGGAAGTACTATCGCTCATATGACCAGGTTTCCCCAACGTCGCATGTTTGAGAGGTTGGTACCGACTACGACTCCTAGCATCATCAAACTTCGCACCACGATGGTAGACGGAGACGAGCACGAAGGGGTCCTCGCTTGGAATTGGGACGTCGTTGCCGCCATTCTAGCTCGCAAGTCAGATTTAATACATCAGCAATAATGAAGGGGATAGAATCGGCGTACTGTTCTGACTCTCCAGTGGAGATTGTCTTTGAGGTGATCCCCAATGGCGCTCCCATCTGTCAATGACGGCATATTACCACGGCTATGACGAGCTAGTAGCGCGCCAGTGATCGGAATCTGGGCCGTGGAGATAGTATCCTCGATGGCTTTGCGTCTACAATTGATGCACCCCGGCGCAGCTCGGTTACGATAAATAGGATTGGTGAATGTGTACACGAATCCCACGAAGTCGCTCTGCAGGTGAAGTGGCCCCTCATGCTCGTCGAGGTCCTTTTCGGGGCCGATGAAGAAGTAAATAGTATACGGGACACCCTTCAAGGCGAATCTAAAGCGAGGCTGGTTAATAGAATGGTAGGTAAATATTTCTCCGAAGGGCTCTTACCTCTTGTATTGTACGTTGATAATGACATCGGCGGGGGCGTCCTTCAACTGAACTGGGCTGTAAAGCTTCTTCAGCTGGTCTTGGATATCCTGGAGGTAGAGCTGCTTGTCAAACTCGCCATCTCTCTTATACTTATCCAGCCATGGTTGGAGCTCAGGGTATGAGTAACCCCACTGCATCCAGTCCCTGATATCATCGGAGGTGAAGTACGTCCCCTGTGTATCTTTATGAAAAGGGGCAAGTGGGGTTTGGGGAGTATCAATGTCATTGGCTTTAATCGACCATGTACCGTCATCCGGAAGTTGCTCGTCAGCATTCTCGAACCAGTTGGCCTTATTGTCCACATTGAGAGCCTGCCAGATGGCAAATTGTCGGTCGACATTGCTGTAGGTATAATCATTAGCATTGATTCAGTGGAATCGAAACGGATTGGGGAACTTACCAGTGGTGCATGTAGAAGATGGGATCAAACGCGGCAACAGGGACTTCAGTCATGTGTCCAATGTACTTATCTAAGCCGCCGGTCCAGTTGTGGATATTGTTATGAACATATTCCAGAGATAGGTATGGCGCTGGCGCATTGTTATTGTGGTACTTAGTCGTAGCGAATTGCGTAAACGAAGTGATATACTCGGGTAGAAAGAGACGATACACCATCTCGGCAAGGGGTACCTTGTCACTCGTGCCATACCAATTGGCACTCGTCAGTGCTTCCCCAATCTTCTCGTTGTCAACTTCGCCATTCTCCCACTCGGCGGAGACAGTGGTAGATTGTGGCTCATATAGGGCCCATCTGCTAGTGGCCCGAGATTTCGAAAACTGCAAGAGGAGGTCTCTTAGTTAGTTTTACGCTACCATAGAGTTTCTCTGGCCCAGGGAGAATCGTTCTTACCGGGATTGTAGTGATCTTCTGACCATCCGGCGTACCATCCGACGCTGTATCTTGTATGTCGCTGACGCCGGCACACCCCATCCTCTCGTTGCCCGGCATTCTGAATTTGTACATAGGATTTTCGATCGTAATAGAACTTCCCGGGATAGCTAGGTTTGCGACTTCAATTTGGGGTTCTTTAGCGATTAGCGGGATATCATATACTGGATTTCCTTGCCCATCTCGCTCCTTTTTCTGCGCCCAATCCCAATAAGGTAAACGAAATGTCGCAGCGGCATCAATCCATTCCTGTTGCCCGTCCTGTGGGATCTGCGGAATGACTTCATTTATCATGATCTCATAGAGTACTTGCTAAAATTCGGATCAGTTGAGATTAAACTAAGTATGGGAGCGTATAGCAGTGATAGTGGTGGTACCTACCTCGAACAGGAGCATATATGGTCGATGCCAGCAAGGAAATAGGAGACTGTCATGAGTACAATAGCCCTCATTGGCAGTCTGTGCATCGGTATCTTCGTCCCAAGGCAAGAACGGAGACCCATGAATGCCTACACGCAGATACCGGGTATTAGTCTCTAGCTCTTTGGAGTGGACATATAGAGCGAGAATATTCAGCAACTAACCAGAGATCTGGAAGTACGAGAGCTTCTCATCCGGGTCCTTTGCCTCTAAGTAGCTTAAAGCCCAGAGGAAGAGGTTGTTCTGCAAGAATTGGGTCTTATCCTGCGGTGGGTACCAGCTGTCAACCTCTACACGAAGAGGGACCTTGCCAGGAGTAACACCGGCTTTGATGCCAGTTATAGCGTAGGTTTCCATTGTCGAACACTGAAAGATAAGCAATTCGGATACGGAACTACTCTTGCAGGAACTCTATACCATTCAGCAGGCTAGAGGTTATTTATGTTCCAAGGTTGACAGCCATACAACATTATAAACCGAGGTAATAGGCTATCTCTAGGAATTCATGCACTTTACATACCTATATGTACTTGCCCAGATGCGGTCACATCTCTGCGATCCATCAAGCTAGTTGCGAGATCATGACGATCATATGGCCAAAGAAAACACATGAGGGGAAGTCAAAAGCCTATACCAAAGGCCGAGCGTTTATTCACCAATGAGTCTCACCGACTTAATATACATCACTGCTGTGCCGCTTTGCGGCGTTCTTGTGATACGCGAGGCTGAGATAAGAGACGCTAGAAAAAGCCCCTTTTCAAAGCAGGCGGGCAATATACCTACCTAGGTGCCTAAGAAAATAGCGCCATGAGGTAAGCCTCGCAGCCACCAACAAGCTTTCACGGCAAATAAAACTCCGTCCTACGTAATAGTGTGCCGGCCATCGGTATTGAATACGCGACGCCGTAAAGTAAGACAGCCGAGTCCTCTAAAACCGATGTCCGCATCTAGCTGTGTACTAACTCAAGGGACCAAACCGGCAAGATTCGTTAGCGACCCTGGCTTTGCCTGTGAAACCGGTAAATCTTCTACACAGATATTAGGATAGAACAGCCGAGGTCGTAGGGGTATCTTATGCTATATCGCCGAATATTCCTCCGATGTCCATATGCGGTGATTCGATTACGTCAAGTTGTTAAACTGTAGCTGGTTGCAAATGGATCAGCCCCTCGAAAAGGGTCAGCTGAATGTAGGCTGGCCTGCTTACTGCATACATCAGTATGATACGTACTTGGGAGACAGCCCATGAAGTGTTAAATCGCGGCTGGCCGAGTTTCTAGAGAAGTCAGGCGATCAGCCAAGAATATGATTACATATCTCCAAATATTTGTTTTCTTGCCGAAGACAATAGACGACTGTATTGCATGGCTTCATCTTTCCATAGCAGACTCGAATCGGCAAGAGAAGTAAATCCAAGCCTTTTGACTAGCTCTGCACTTTACATCACAATTGCTTCTTTCAGTCGTGTAATTTGGCCTATTCAATCTAGTAACATTTAGCGATTTACATGAACTCTCACACCGGCTTGATATGCCCGTCGTAGTAGAGACGTAATATTGTAAACAGGGGTTTTGTGTTACAAGTCTTCTTCCCGCCCTACGGGTGAATCGTTCCTCTACACGATGTAACAAGTACCTCGTCCCGATTCGGTAGTATCAACTGTGCCACTTGTATCCTCTGATTGCTGATAGGCGGAGAAGAGAGGCTGGTATAGAAAAAGGGGCCCCCTATAGGAGGCGTAGACCCACTTCCAGAAACCACACTGATAGACATAAACGATTTGTTACAATTTACCACACAATGGTATCGCTGAGAAACTACGGGATATGCAATGTATATTTGTTGAGCATATGACAGGATACTAGATAGTTAGAGGAGTTGATTTGTCACTTAATATCGTACTTGAATTCGTTTTGGAACAAATGTTCTAGAAAGTTCGACATTATAGAAGCGCGTTTAAACGTTTCAATGATAAGTTCCTTCAGGGGTTTTGAAAGAAGTTACGATGTGTTGTACAAACTCACGGATAAGTGAGAATACATTAATAAGTAACTTCTAGTCTTCACACAATCATGTACCAGTCTAATTACGTTCTGTAATACTAGAACCCCCCATGATGAGGGGTTGGCAATGGTACACCACCGGCAATCCTTCCAGCACAGCACCTCCAGAGTAGAACCTGGGGTAGTACATGAGACGGCAATGACCTCCCCATTAGTAGTATTGACGAGAATTGTCTTTTCAGTGTACCATGAGCAAATTCAAATCCACTGTATTAGTTTCTTCTCGTTGAATTATATATATTTGGCCAATTCGCTGACTTTTGGCTTGGGACAACTCAGGTATTTTGAATGAAAGATCCTGGATCCATGAAACACCATTGCTACTGAATACACGATGGATGTGTCCAAAGACCCTGTAAGAAACTATATTGAGCTCTTCCACCACCCTTCAACGAATATCGTCTGACGTACTGTTGCATGTAGAAACACCTCCCGTCGTCTCAGTCGTCTAATTCGACCAGCTTCGCATCCGTCACCCTTTCAGACGGTACTAACTATCTCTTCTACTACAACCCCGACAAGACCCTTTCCTGTCTCGCCGGCAAAGACCCGAGCTCCTATAGCTACTCATGCATCCAGGTAGCAGGTGAAGCCGAAATCCAAGCTGGTCACATAAGCCCTCTAGCTGCTACCTCATGGGACTGGGGAGGCAGTAAGCATGCAGACGTGAGCGGTATTGCATCCCAGAACTAAAACTCTCCTTACCTATTTCATATTAGATCCGCCTCTACTACGTAGCCACTGGCACAAACCAGATCAAGGAACTATGCTCCACAGACGGCAAATACTGGGTCCATGGTCAACTCAACGATCAGAAGTTCAAGATCGCTCCATCAGGAGGGCTCGCCGCATCCAGTTACTCCAAAAAGAGCGAATTATGGCTGAAGGTTTTCTTCGCGGATGCAGACAATCATGGGAAAATCGTCGTGGCTTCCATCACCAGTACTCCAGGCGAGTGGGACCGCAATGTCATTGAGTAATAGCGAGCTACATAGCTATCTCCATGCCTGCGCAAGCCCCGACTCCAGGCCAAAAGGCTGTTCTTCCAACTTTGCGTTACGAGTCAACCAACAGTCTTTAAGGGGGTTGCACGAGGTGAATCCGGCCTGACCAATCGCGGATAAACTACAGATACATGAAGACCCGAAGACCCTATCGGAGGGTCAAGCTGAGGGATATCACGTGCCTTGGTCACGTGGGCGAGCGATGGGCTCCGTTGTTTAGATATAGACGTGGTTATCTGTCTTTCTTTCACTCCAGACCAGCAGTAATCAACTTAAGTCTATAGCCGCTCTTTTAATATAAGTTATAGGGTGATTCCTATCCTAACTCCAACCCTGCCTCCCTATCGTGACCTGTAAATCGAGAAACCTTATGAAGTATCATTACATTTTCCTAACTCGACTTCATTGGCAAGGCGGGCGAGCCAGCGATATTGGTTCAACGCCTCAATAGATGCGGCCTTCTATAGCTGACTTAAGATTATCTATCTCCATCCCAAACGATTGGTAACTCTATGCTCCCTCTTTCTAAGCATGGGCCATCCAGAGTATACCACTACTCGCAGCATTCTAGTGCTGTGTTTAGTCCTCGGAGAGTGGGAAACTCTTCCACTGCCTCCACCAGTCCGGAGCAGTTTGTGGCCATATAAAAATCCATACCAGCCAACACCCCTGATATTTCAGGCGCTCGACTTCTCTCTGAAGACCAGCTTTCGCAGCCCCGCCGATCTCTCGCACAGAGGGTTCACCTCGGTAGTCCTTCTCGACAAACCAGTTTCGCCCAACCCATCTCAGTAAAGTCTCAAGACCGGGTTCGTATTCTATCGGTCCCCACTTGTCCCAAGACCACAGTTCTAAGCGGCTCAGGCGACCTTCGGGTGATATCAAGTCGTAGATCGAACGTGCCAAGGAAGCATCAATAGCCACGTTCATGAGAGCGTCGCGGACCTTTAACGGCATCTCATTGTAGCCCGGGCGAAGAAAAAGCCCTTCTCTATCATCCAACTCATCGAAAATTTCCTCGCCGTCTCCCTGAATGGTCTCTAACGAGGTCTCGAGTATTAAGGAGACGCGTGTCAACTGGGGTAGTCGGCTCAGTGCTCGATAAATTCTCGTCTCGTGAGCATTGCCTTGTGTTCTGTTGATGGGGATCTCTAGTTGCTCCAGCTTGGGGCATTGATCTGCGAGCCTCTGTACAACGGCTTCCGAGAAGGCGATTCTAGGACTGACTTGTGGGCGCATCCATCGACGAGGACAAATTCGAAGCCTTCGTAGTGTCGCGCCGTGACGACGCAAAGCGGCCTCATAGGTCTTTTTGCTGACAAAACCACTTAAATCCAGCGTCATTAAGGGATTCAAGTGCTCGAGTAATAGAATCACATTCTTGTGTATCGTGTCATCTTCGTCGTCGTCCTGTAATATCGACAAGGCAAGTGTATGTAGCGATTCGAAAATGCCGCCTATTGCTGCCTGGGCCAAGTATCGTATGGTGGTTTCGTCAGGGTAGTCTGCTTCTTCATTCATGAGATCTATCGCGAGAGCACGCAACTTTGACAAGTTTGTCTCGTAGCTCTTGAAATAATTATCATAATGAACCACGTCTATGACCAAGCTCTGGAGAGCGCCCAACTTAACCTCACCCACTTCGGGCAAGGCAATCGGCTCCTCTGTGTTGGGAGTAGCATCTTCATCTTCGTCGTCTGAGAGGCATCCTCTCCAGTCGAATTCATGTACCTGCACATGGGCCAGGTTGGGCGCCACGCCATTGATCATACTATTTAATGCTTGTTGATTTAGAAGCACATCACGCGGGCTAAGGTACGAACAATCCGTTGATTGATACAATGCAACAATGCTATATAAGCATGGTGAGGTCATAAGCGCGATCTGATCCGGACCTATAAAGCTAGGTTGATCGAGGGAGTCCCAAGGTTTTCCGAAACATTCGACTTTGAGGGCGTGTACATGAAGGCGACAGCCTATGGCATGTATAGATGAGAGGATGGGCGGGGGCATATGGGTCATGTCAGCCCAGACCAAATCCTCAAGGTGCGAAAGCTGGCGGATGAAGTGCGCAAAGGCTCTGATATGCTCTGGGCGTCGTATAACGCAATCCGGATAATAGACGACCCGGGGGTGGACTACATAGGGTCGACAGAAAGGGTGGACGTCAAAGTAGACGTCTCTTCTCTCGTGATCATAATAACGACTTTTTCTAAGTAAATTTGCTTCTATTTCTTTTCGCGATATGCATGAAATCTTCAGTCGGCGTACGAAATGTCTACGCTTCCCGATTCTCAGAACCCTCGCCAGTCGTACCTTTGAATCCTCCAGCATGGACGGGCTATGAGCGACGATATGGATCTGACTGAATCGTTGCTTTTCGGCTACGGAGCAGCAGGACTTGCTTGCGAGGGAAAAGTAGTGTATGGTACGTAACGTAGGGTCGTCTTGCGCCAGATATTCGCAGATACGCTCTAGAACGATGATTGGAAGTGTCTCCAATGTAGGGGCCATCATGAACAACTTTTGTCGGTGACTACTAAGTAGTCTCTTCTTCAGGGTGCTGAAGGATGAAGATGATGATGGAAAAGTGGCGTGATGGGAAGGTAGGAATTATTGTAATCGGGGAAGAATTTGCTTTATGATTATGATCGATGTACCTTTTGTACAATATGTAGCCAGTGTTTACGACATACCATAGGCTGTCAGTAAATAATAGATACCTACAGGTCCGTGCGTCCTACCCATTGTGCATTCATCATAGCCTTGGAGACTACCTACAACACAACGTGACTTACACCGTATTTACATAGGCAGGGACGATCGTTATCGGACCTCCTGAGTCACTGGTATCGGTATAGAAATCACCCAGCACGTGCACTTAGCAAATCTGGAAGCCTTCATGGCTCTCGATAGAGAGAATCCTGGGGTATAGTAGCAATATAGCTAGGCCGTTGTTCCTTACCCATATCCCACCTTACCCATCGTTGTTTCCAAGCATAATCCATCGAGAACCTATAACCTACTAGGAGTTAAAGCATCCTATATTCCTTTAATCTTATTTATACCGTAGAACCTAGTGCCTGATCACATAAGTTTAGATACGTGGGTTCACTTCAAGATCTACCATTCGTAATCAAGGATCACGTATACGATAATTACATTAAACTCCGAAACCCACCATGAACCCTTACCTACACATGTAGTTAGGTGCCCAGTCCGTATGTATAGGCTAGATCTTCCCGCGATAGCCGGGATCCTTTCATAGCATAGAGTAGGATGAATAAGAGTTTCGGCTGAAATAATCAAAACATACGTATCGACTGGACCATAGCTAAAGCAGCCAACAGTTGGATAGAGGAAAGGCGATGCTGCGAGGATTCCGTATCACCGGGGGGCCTCTGAAGGTATACTTACCAGGTTTCGGTTGGGGTATCCTTTCACAACACTGCTGAAGCCGGGAAGCCAAGCGGGCTGGTAACATATCTTTGAGTGGAGCCAGGGTTAATACCCCATTACCTCCTGAAGCCGTGAAAAGTTTTGATAGAAACCATATTGCCCACACTATACTAGATAGATGCCTTGGTTTCTATAATACAACCTTATGGAACCACTGCGAATGCAAACAAGAGGGAGTATGATGAACTATGACGATAGCAAATTCGTAAATGATCTAACTACTTTTCAATCGCACACTTCGCAATGGGAAGTCGTGTTGCAATTCACATGTATACTACTTAGATTGCGTTCCTAACAAACCTTCGCGGTAGAACGTCGGTGCGATGGAACCATTAGGGGTATAATTGAGGCTCTGCCGGTGCTCTTGTAAGGGAATTAGGGTCCCCGCAGGGCTATATAACTCCCCTTACCCATTTTCAATTAAACCCCCACCAAAACCACAACCTGCTTTTAATCAAGGTCACCACGTCACCCCTGGTTCGCGATATTACTGCTACCATCTTTTGTTCCAATCTTTTCTGCTCTTCTGGTTTCTATGGTAAAACGAGATCGCTTCACCGCTTCACCGCCATCAGTCGTCCCTCGAAGGCGTTAAAGGCGTTATTAGTTTCTCTGCAGAGCCGCCCTTAGAGGCAGCCCAGCGCATCGTTGCCAAGCGCAGGTTCTATCGCATCATCGAGCATTTCGAGACCAGCAGTAACAATAGCGATGGCAGTCCGTATGAGCGCCCTCAACTCGTCCGATTCACCTACGAATATGTGCTATCCGAAGAATCCCGCGATAACCTGTTGCAGGCCTTTTTCCGAGCCATGGCACTCTCCATGGGCGACGACAATCAAAGTATCGATTTCGAGGAGCTACGCCTGATATTTTTTGACTTCGCGGACCATCTTCTAGATAACTTCTTTCTGCCCTGTAAGGCTTTATATGTGAAATGCCTGCGTCGTCTCTTCGCTAATATTCCCTAGTGAAAGCCTCTACCAAAAAGACGCCGCAGCCCACCCCGACCTTCCGATCCGCATTCGGGGACGTACAAGGGGCGGCGGCTTTCGTAGGAACACCAGCTCGAGTATCAGCGCTGCGGGGTGATTGTCTTGTGCGCGACCGCCATCGTTGCGTGATATCACAAAAGTTTGACCAGCGTGAAGCAATCAGCCGCCTCAGTCGTGATGGTGATGACGCTCGAGATGATGACGGGACTTTGCTAATGGAAGATCTGAAGCCATTTGATGCCCTAGAGGTAGCTCATATTCTTCCACATTCCTTAACAAAGGCCAACGCAAGCTCCCAACTGGTATATCTCGTTGCCCTACAAATATACTCTTAAGCTAAAACTCTTTTAGGATCCACCCCAACAAGCCGCGCTTGCGGTTCTCAACATGTTTGATACTGGACTTGCACATCTCATTGATGGCGTCGAGATTGACCGGCCACGCAACGCTATCACTCTCACTCACGGTCTCCATGATCTTTTTGGCGACTTCAAGATCTTCTTTGAACCGGTTTCAGCCGACCAACATACCTACCGGATTGACTCGTTTCTCCCTCCATACGCCATCCGGGACCCAGCCCTTCCTATCACTCGCACGCTTCATCTTACCGCTACCCGAACAATTGATCCTCCCTCACCCCGACTTCTAGCCGTCCATCGTGCTATTGCGCATATTCTCCACCTATCAGCAGCAGGAGAATACATCGACAGGTTGCTCCGGGATATGGATGAGAAAGGCATACGGGCGGATGGGTCTACCGAGCTGGACCGCATGTTGAAGCTTCGATTGGGGAGTGTAGCTAGGTAGTAAATTTAATGCTTTTATTAACGTTATTATTTAATTTAAATATTAAATTACGATTATAAGCTATAAGTAAATAATTAAAAAGTTGATTTATAAATAATATCAGATTTTTTTAAACTGATACTACGAGTCCATTAGCCACTAAGATGTTCTCATAAGGATAAAAAGCTAAATTTCATCAACCTCTTTGTCGGATAACCAAGGATCCTAAGAAGCTTATATGATAGATAACCTTCAGCGGTAATATTTAAATGTGCTCTTAGAAGTGAGATTTTGTAGCGGAGGAACCGTCGCAAGTCAAAAGCAACAATCCCCAAAGGTGCTAGTCCAGTGAGTTTTACTCTCCTTAACTCCCGCAGCAAGTCCGAGCGAGGCCGGCCAAACGTTGTATGACTCAAACAGAAATTCGCCCAGCCTGTCTAGGACGAGCAATGATGCGTCTATTTATGCGTTATCATCCCAAGGCTTCCTTAAACGATCGCTGTTATTGACATGAATTATGATGACGGGGATCAAGTCGGTTTTAGCAACATCCAAAGTCCCAATCAATCCCAACTAGATTAGAACGACACTTTTGCCCCCGGTACACAGGTTTTCCTGTCTCGCTAACGCAGCGAGAAACTCTTCCTCCGTTCCCTATAAAAATCGTAGTAGGGGACGCGTTATACATACGTAGGCCTTTTAAATAGATACTGATTTGACTTTTGATAGTATAGTTTGCTGTCATCGCCTTCAACAATCCTATTACAGCATTAGGTCTTGAATTCTCGCTTTGCACAACAGAAGCCATTTCGGGACATCGATCCAGGGAGCGAACTAATGAAGTTGAAATTCCATAGGGATGGTTCCTAAATGTATTATATTACTAGTAAAGATAGAAACCATTTCACATGAAAGGGGTTAATATGTAACAATGTGGCCTTATAAAATGGAATGACTATGACAAGGCAGTATGTTGGTACTACCGGTGATATATTCTAAGCACTAGACCGATAGAAATAACGTAAGTACGACGACCAATATTGATACGATGAACCATTCCCCTAAGGGGTGGCAGCATGGCCTTGGATTTAAGCCTAAAGAGCTCGAGGAGCGTTATATCGCACCCCAGCACATAGCAAGGACCACCTCCTTCCATAATGCATATGTACATAATTATCATACATGTACCATTTACTACAACGGTAAAATACGTGAACTACGTCGCTACCCAGGCATGCAGTATCCGAGAATATCCTGTATCAAGCATTAGATATTGTTATTCGAGCCGGAACACATAGCAGCATAGCATTCTTTCTACTACATGATTAGAAACAGTTTCTTAATCACGATTAGTGAGACGCTTATAGACTTGGCTATAGGAATATCTATTGCTTGTAATTTAAAATGTTGTGCAGTACCGCCGATCGATTTAAACAACCAATTGCCCTAAAATCATAAGACGTGACTTCCCAGAATTTTCTATAACGCCGTTCCTGCCACAGCCACGCCTCTGAGCAACAGAAAACAAGCCGCAATATCTGAGGGAGGTACCCACCGCAGTCGCCCTCACAACCGCCAGACCGCAGACATACCCAATAGCTCACTTTCCAACGTACTGAGCAACATTCCTACACAACCACATACACCCGCTTTCCAAATTTCCCGCCAACCAAAGCCCATTCAGACCACTTAATTCATCTATGATTCTCCATACTAGGTCAAAGAACAAGATCTGCGATAGCCTCGAGTTGCACTATTGTCGCACTTATCAACGAGACCTCATATCACGAACTCCTGCACTGGTTTCCAGCATCGTCGCTGCTTCTTTTCGATTCAGTAATTCCCTGGTCACCATCTCTTCTCCTCAACCTTAGCCACCGACCTAACCTAACCGCCCCCCTCCTAGCAACACCCAACCATGGCGCCGCCCCAGGCCCCGACGGGCTGGTATGCCACAGGACTTGAGGACATCTTGCCTCGACGTGGGTTTACGTACCCTGCCGGGCACAAAGTATTCACCAGAGAGCGAGACTCGATACTTATCAAGTGGGCCCTCCAGTCCAAAGAGGCTCATCGTTCAGAAACCGGCGTTGACCATGCACTTGGTGCAATAATGAATGATGCCATTGCAATCGCTGATGGAGTCTGGAAGGACGAGAGACAGCGCCTCATGGACGGCGCGAATTCACCATTGAGAGTCCCGCTCGCAGCCATTTTTGAGTCGGCACGCAAGTTCTATTCTTGGACGGAGATGGTTGGCGATGACCTGTTTCCCTATTTAATGCTCGATCTCATTCGTGCTCGCCGCACGTACCGTCTTCTTGTGCGCCAAGGTCAGCTGGCAGACAGCGACGGGGAGTATCCAGGAGAGTGTAAGGTCACCTATTCAAGAGCTCACTACCCCCCTCTGATATACTATGATACTAATTCTTGAGGTTATAGTGGCCGCCGCAATTGACGGATGGAGAGACCCCTACCCTGCTGCGTTCGATGATGAGACGATCTACGCCACATCGGACTGGTCGGACACCGACAGCACCAGCTCGGGATGGAAATTTATCTCCAACTGGCACAGATACATGCGCAATAAAATAAGTGGCAGATTTATGGGGACTATTACTGAGGAGTCGGATGAGGGCGGCCCTTACGACCAGGCCATCGAGGCCGGCGGCGGGATGTTAATGAGGAAGCGGCTCGCCGAGCCGGATGACGGCCGGTATAAAAGTGGGCTGATAGCGGGTGGAGTCACGTGCAGTCTCTACAGCTGGTAAGATTAAGCTAGTGGAGTTCGGGAGTTACGGAGCACGCCGGTATGGCTTGTTCTAGGACCAATCAGAAGTCGATCGCAAAGATCCACACAAAGTCCCCTAGCTAGGTTAGCTTAGTCACACAAGGAGGGGTGTCACCGACCCCGCAATGTGCCGTCATGCGATGGATACATGAGTACTTCACAAATACATCATATGACAATACCGAATCCCTTGAGTAGCCGTCGCATTCAAAGACAAACGTAAGTTAAACTCATGTTCCGTGAATCAATTTCTCCGAACCGCGTTGCCGGTAACACGATAGCATGACGCCAGAACTAAGTGGATTGCCGGAATCATCAAGGATAGATCGCAAGGAGATACCTAGCTGGGTAAGACAGCTCTAGGTCACTCTAGCTCCATCTTCGATTTACCTCGCCCGTGATCTGCTTATCTAACAAAGGACTCACCTTGAACCTCCGATCTCGTCTTCGGATCTTGCCATCGTCGTCGATGCTTTGAATGTTACCTAGTATTTATCTAGGTCGTATCCTATCGTGAGCTGGACCTGACCTATCATTTACATATACCAAGACAAAAATCAAAGCTTAGCTCCTAACAATTATTGCCTCAATTCGATTAAGCTTTAGTGCCAAGGAATCATACCTCCCTTTGACTTATAAAACTCAGTGCTTTCTGCCTAGGTCCCTATACTAGGTCTTACACCCAACCATTAATTCGGACTATAGAGAGCTTTACAATTTAACACGCGCATAAGAACCAAACCAGTAACCAAACCAAGGACCCGCAAACATCAAGATGCTCCAAGCAATCTCCTCCCAGCACGACGCGCACCATGAGCGGCGTCGGAAGAACTCGCTCGCCAGCCTAACCGCCTCTTTGCGAGACTCCAAAGCGCACCTGCTCCTAGCCGCCTCCGGATCTGTCGCCACCATCAAGCTTCCACTCATCATCGAGTCGCTGGCCCGGCGGCACGCCGAGCGGGGCAGCGGCAAGGAGCTGAGTATCCGGGTCCTACTAACCCCGGCCGCGACGCGATTCCTTTCAGGCCAGTCGCGAGAGCAGCCCCCTGTGTCGTCGCTGCTGGCTATGCCCTGCGTTGATGGCGTGTACGTCGATGCGGATGAGTGGCGTGAGCCCTGGAAGCGGGGGGATCCGATCCTGCATATTGAGTTGCGACGATGTGAGACTCCCTTTTTCTTCGTTCTGAGTGTTCTCTTCGCGATTTTCTTCACGGTTCCCTTCGTGGTCGTTTTCCTACAGTTCTTTTCCCGACGGTTCTCACGGTTCTGCTTCTTCTAGTCTTCTTTTCCCCGTCTCTCCCTTTCTTGCATTCCCCCGTTTTGCTGATTTACCCCTATTTTATCTCCATAGCTAACACTTAACGAAAAAGGGGCGGATATGCTCGTCATCGCACCGCTAAGCGCCAACACCATGGCCAAGATTGTCGGTGGTTTCGCTGACGGCATTCTAACAAGTGTCGTTCGCGCCTGGGACGCATGGGGCGAGCTGGACAGCGATGTTGCGCTGCCATTTGGTGAAACGGCGGTTGCGAACGGGTCGGGTCGACGGAGGCAGAAGAAGCGAATTATTGTAGCGCCGTAAGTACTGTTTTATCATTTCCCCCTTTTCTCTATACCCCTGAGACTTGTCTCTATGTTGTGGAGGGTCTTGCCCCGAATGTATCAGGTAGACTCTATACTTAGAGGAAAAAAGGGCAATTCGCTAACTCTGCCCTTATAGTGCCATGAACACAGCAATGTGGAGACACCCCGTAACAGCCAAATCCATCCGTGTTCTAGAGGAAGAATGGGGCGTGAACCGCAGCATCAAGAAAGCATCACAGACGACAGGAACCGAGGAAGAAGGGCCGAAAACGACAGAGCAGCAGGAGAAGGGCGACATCATCGAAGACGATTCCGGGTGGTTCGAGGTTCTACGGCCGCAGCAGAAGACGCTTGCTTGCGGTGACGTGGGCGATGGCGCGATGATGGAGTGGAAGGAGATTGTGGCTGTGATTGAGGATAGGTTGGGTTTGGAGGAATGAATGGGCAAATTGATCGACTAATGGACTGTAATGGGTATCGAAGGTTGACTTGCATGGGCGGAGCGCTAAAAGGGCATGCCGGCTGGTAACGTATTTGGTGGTAGGCGTTGCAGGTCATTTTCTCACCAAAAACTCGCATTTCATGTCACAGACAGGTTTCTACGGATTTATTCGTGTATCAAGCTAATATCAAAATGCAATCACTCCTCGGTGGCTACGAAAATAACCACATTAGCTAGCTAGGAAGAGCCCAACAGGCAGCCAGTACTACGAAAATCTACGCATCACGCATCACGAAACATATAGAACCATTAAGTTTAGTAACTCATCGTATGATTTATCAGCTCTAGGAAGCTGCGGCGACTACTATACATTCCAGCCAGAGAGGGAATGCCATCCATCCTGCCCTTCCTCGTGAGACCTCTCTGAGAATGCCATGGCTCTGTGCCTGCCCCTTTGCTTGTGCAACCGTAAAAACCGCATAAAAAACAGAAAAACACCGCGAGCGAGAAAAATCTCAGCCCATGCCTTGTGTATGAGTGGAAAAAAAGTTGGGGGAAAAGAAGTGAAAATGCATTTGTCGGGGAAAAGGAGGTTTCTTGAATATCATCTTGAAAGAAAAACCGTGGTGGAACGAAGCGAAAAGGGGCAGGCCAGAAGTCAACGATGATCCATCCGGGATCCTCCAATGCAATGCAATGCCATGTCCATGAAACCACCGCGCCGCGCATGGGGCGAACTCCTAAGAATGCTGAATAATGTTGTACAATTACAAGTAATAGTTTGTTTTTGTTGGTTGATCTGACTCCATCGCCAGTGCAAGGAATGACCTACGGACGGATCACTTCAGATCGTTCGGATCGTGTCGAAATGTGCACTTGTCGCCCTTGGCACACTGGCCCTTGGCCCAGAAAGTGCAAGGTTTCGTACCAATAAGGGAGCGGTTAATGCCCTTATGGTCCTTGGTACCTCGTTGGAAGTCCTTGCGGTTGCCGCGGTCGCCACCATCGCGCTGATTAGAGGCGCCTTGCGTCTGCATGCCCTGTTGCTGGGATTGGGAGTCCGTGCCGAAGGGCTGGGTATTATAGCCATATCCGCCGTATCCACCGTAAGCCTGGTTAGCTTGGGGTTGAGCCTGGGCCTGAGCATGGTCTTGGGACCAGCCTTGCCAATAGGCGGGATTCGGGGTAGGTGTGGCCGTAGAAATGTTACTGGTTTGGTTCAACGCAGCTAGAATATTTTGAAGACTGGTGGCATCTGGCTGGGCTGGTGTAGGAGGCACTGCTGCAGGGGCAGGTTGCGAAGCTGATCCCTTCAGTGCAGCAAGGGCTTGTTGGATGGCGGGGTTCATCTGTTCAGTTGGTGGAGCCATCGTAGCTTGAGGTGGCTGAGGAGCCGGTTGAGTAGGGTATTGGCCAGCTTGAAGAGCTTGAACTTGTTGAAGGATTGCAGCATATCCGTCAGGAAGTTGCTGTTCGGGCTGAGGTTGCATCTGAGGAACTTGCGGCTGTTGAACCTGCGGCTGGTGTTGGGGTTGGATGTGCGATTGCGAATTTGCCTTTGCCTCGAGGTCGCGATTGTAGCCGTCATACCACTCTTTAACGCGATCCGGACTCCCCTGAATGTGCTTCGGTGGTTCTCTGGGTGGGAATGGAAGGTGCGTAAACTCCGCAAACAGATCTTCAATGGCGTCGGCATCTGCCTGCACCTTGGGGTCCTCGTAATCGTGGCGGCGATGCGTCTTCGGATTCTCCGGATCGTAGGGGTCTGGATCGACGTAATTTTTGACCTTGTCCGACTTGAGCAGCTCTAAAACGTCTGTTAAGCGCTCTGGCTGCGAGTGTGGACGCGACATGTTGTGAGAGTTTTTCGCGAATGAGTTAAACGATGTAGACGATGATTTCTTCAGTCGATGTCGTGCGTTTTGAAGAGCAGCGTCGCGTCCGAAATGGATTGAATCTGACCAGCGTTGATGAATCTCAATGCGATTGTTGCTGTCAGGCGGTACGGAAGTTTGCCACCTGGAGGGGTCTGACTGCAGAACTTGGATCTTGGGTTGCTTAGCAACCTCCATGATCTTACCAGTTGGCGACCGTGGCGTCTCTGGAATTTCCGATGCACTGGTATAAATAGCCATTAATTCGCGGCTTTCATACTCTTCCATGATTTTCTTCTGCTCAGAGTCCACCGGACGCGAGCCGCCACGGGTTACGAAGGCCTTCCCCTGTCTCCCTAGAGGCATAGCGCATTCTTCTAGTGCGCTCTCCGGGTACGGAATAGGCTCATAATACTCGTGAATATTCCCATCACTAATTCCATCACCCTCATCATCCATATCTTGCACGTTTTGCTTTAGTCTCAAACCCTCGGATCGGTTGTCGCGGGCGTCTCGCAGCATGCTGTGGTCCCTGCCTTTGTCCTCAGCAGTATCATGCTCGAAGATCCTAACCTCAGCAAGTTCACCTTCCGGCTTCCACGAGACACGAAGGTGTCTCCTAGACTCTTTACGCAGTCTACGTTCCAATTCCTCTGGGCTCTCGATAGGCTTCGTGGGTTCTTCCTGTTTCGGCTCTTCTTTCGGCTGTTGAATTGAGGCAAGGAGATCACCGATAGCAGAGCTTGCCGGTTGCTGAGGTGTAGGCTTCTTCGGTTGCGCCTTAGTAGCAACTCGGGATCTACCGGGTAGCATGGATCCGCTGGGTCTTGAACGGGCTTGCGCACTCGCCGTCGACGAAGTCTGGGATGCCGCCGGAGTAGGGGTGGAAGGTACTGTCTTGGCAGTTGATGGGGCTCCGGCCGCATTTTCGACGGCGGCCTTTTTGGGAACCCGAGAATCCACGTCGTCATCACTAGGTCTCTTGGAAGAAGCCTGTGGAGGATTTGCTTTACCCGCCACGTTACTGACCTTCCTCGCAGATTCCAGTCCGGAGTAATCTATGGGCTGTATCTTCTTAATTCCTGTGATAGGCTTCTTTAGGGAAACCTCCTTCTTCACTGGCGACGCTTTGATTGCGGGTGTCATATCTTTGATACTTGTTGTAGCTACTTTCTTAACACCACCTGGCGGCAATTTCTTGATGTCATCCGTTCTCTTGGGAGATTCACGGGCTTCCTGCGCCTTTAGTGCCGAGCGCTGTTTGGCGTTTTCAAAGACTTGGTTCATATATACTGTAGCTTCTTCGTCAAGATTGTCTTTGTATTTCTGTCGCGTGCGGTCTAGCTTGACCTTCTCGATGAGGAATTCGGTTTCGACTGTGACGAATAACGATATGAGCTTCAAAATGGCTTTAGGCAAGGGGCCATTGTAGTCTTCGGCCTCGAATAGCTGCCGTAAGGTAATGAACAAACGGCCTAGGAACTTTGCGTGTGAACCAAGCTGCGATATGATGAAATTGTCACCAAATTTGACTGCTGCCTCGATCACAAGGCGGAGTGATTTGTGTATGTTTTCTAAGTCGGTTCGCAGGGATTCTAGCTTCTTGGAGGGCCCATCTTGGTGTTTCTTAATCTCGCCCTTGATGTCTCTGGCTTTGGTCCATATGTCCGTAACATAATCACCGAAGGCATTGACTTTGTCAGGAACTACTCGCCGTTCCAACTCCGGGAGCTTCGGGTCGTGCCAAAGAATCTTGATAACGTCGTACTCCAGAGCTTTGTCGGGGTCAGTTGGACGGGGGGCTGACTTGATCTATTTCGTGCGTTAGATTAGCGATGTCCACATCGATTATAATGTTTACAATGTATGGAATGTGCACACTGTTCTCTTCTCGGCGCAATTGGCAGCAGGTAATAGGATGGAATGGTAAACTTACTGTACGTGCTAGGATATCTATAGGACTCTCCTCATCATCACTAGCGCTTCCTGTGCTTCCAGGCTTTCTAGCAAGATCAAGATTAGAGCGCTTTCGTTTGGCGCCGGCCTTAACCTTTGTTGCCTGAGTGGCGGCCATGGATTCTATAATAAGTTAGCGAAAAGGTCGAGATTGGGAGGATAAATCCGCATAGATTTCAAATGGCAGAGGGGGCATCTGTACCTTGAGTGTCGGCCATGATTACGGGCTCATTATACAGTTGCTCCATTTGACTCTCAATTGAGACTTTCTGAGCGTCGGATAGCTGATTAGATTTCAGTATGGCTGATAGCTCCTCGAGATCCCTTTGTATTTCGCAGGGTAGTCGAGTTTGGCGTTCTGGAAATAATGGCGTTGAAGCCTTGCCCTTGGTAGCATACAACTTGTCACCTGTCTTTTTGACGGCGACTACAAAATCACGAAATGTACTTAATCGCGTCGAGGGTGCATTCTCTACTAGCAAAAACGGCAGTCCGTCTGGGCGAGTTAAACGGGAAACAGTTGCAGCAGTGGGGTTTCCGGCTGGCAATTGATGGCTGACAGTAGGCGTCGATTGGGCGGCATCAGGTGTTGCTGAGGAGCGGGCCAGCACCACTTCTGGCATTTGTCTATGCTGCTGGCCACCCGCACCCATACCAGGTTGAAACGGCACAAAAGTGCTATTACTGTGGGGTTGACTGCGATGGGGCTCAATAGTCTGCTGCGGCAGTTGGGGGCTGAAGGTTCCTTGTCCATTTCGATGATTAAAGGAACTCAGGGACTGCTGTTGCAAATTTGGGATCCCATGATCTTGGTGGAGCATTGTGTTTCTCTGAGTCGTTGTATTCAGGTTGCCGCTATACTGTGATGACTGAGGCCGCGGCTGATACATCAATTGAGGTGCATGATTTTCATAAGTTGCAGGCCTTTGGTTGAATTCACTCTGAACGTGCTGAACGTGCTGGGCTTGTTGGGCTTGTTGGGCTTGGGCCTGTTGAATTGGAGGGCCTTGCCATGACTCGGGACTGTAATGATTCTGGTTTGGCGCGTGGGCATAACTCTGAGAAGGAGACTCGGGGACAAACTGAGCCATCTGGTGGTCTTGGAATGGTGTTCCGTATCCAGCATTAGTGTTGAAAGGCGCTGGGTCTAAGTACCGACGCAGATCCGGACCGCCTTGCTCCTGCAGAGCATGCCCATGTTGCATATCTTGTGAGCCATGAGCGTGTTGCATGCCCTGCGCTCCATGCACACCATGATTTTGCTGCATATAATAGCCATTCTGAGTAGGTATGAAGGTCTCAGTCCTGAAGTGACCTTCAGGCTGGACCGGAGGATATGACTGGTAGTTCTGGGGATTGAAATATTGGTTGTTGGAAACTTGTCCCTCAAACTCCTGGTAACCATTGAAGTTCCCCAGGTTCATATCCCCTCCAGTGTTAGGAGGGCCACCAATCCCATGAGGGAAATTGGTTGACTGCCAGCCATGGCTGCTTTGCGCCATACTGGGTGCTATTCCGGGGGGCACGTGATATGTATGGCACGTGACAGCTGGGGTAAAGGTGAAAAGGGTGGCACGTGTTTGAGGAAAGACACGTGATGGAGTGGTATGTGGGAGAGTTGCATGTAAAAGAAGGGTTGCACGTGATAAGGATGCCACACAGAAAGTACCCAGGTACTTTAGTCAAAGGTGGAAGAAGTCTCACGTGACCATGTCAGTGAGAGGCATGCATGTAGCTGCAACCTTATGCACATAACAGTGTAGCTAGGCACGTGCTAACGGGATGCGGGATGCGGGATGTTTTGTCACACTTGATGGAGAGAGTTCACGTGACCTATTGGGGGAAGCTAGATGTCAGCAGAGCTAAAAAGGCGAAGTGGGGGGAATGGTGTGGCTGATGAAATACAGTGGGCGTAGTGCTATCACCCCTCCTCAATTCAGCCACAAGATACAGAATCAAGAGTTAACACTTACCCGGAATTGACGGTAAATTAATTTGGTCGTACGGCTATAACATCGCCAACAGTACCTTGGAAGTATGGTAAGGCCTCGGGAATGGTATTGGTAAATACAATGTCGCATTCGACTTCAATATTCGGCTCGAGAGAAAAGGGGGTTACAGAGGGGTTCCTCTAGTAAAATTGGCAATGCAGAGGGCGTATGCTTGGATGGATCCTGCAAGAGGCGGCGGGGGGCTTGCAGGGCGCGTTCAAGCCGAAATAGGTATAGGTAGACCGCAGATCTAAGCCACCTGCAGATAGACAAATCAGTTTGGCTTCAAGAACAGAGTAAGAGAAATCGGCGCGGCACATGTGAGAGGCGATTGGGTGATATTGAAAGATCCAGAAAGCTAAAGGGGTAAAAACTATTTAAGGTAGTCTCATAGAAGCATCGCAGCGACATGTATTCGCCGACGATCTTTGACAACTTGTCTGTAGAGGAATCAATTTGGCGCATATATCGTATGGGTGGGTGTATGAGGGAAACGCTAGAACATTGTGTCGCCTATGGTCCCAGGACTTCCGAGCTACCATTATGAAGGCTCACACGCCTTCGGCATTCTTGCTTCAACAGCATGATATACAGCTATTGTAGGATCCAAGTTGCCGGGTTCTCTAAAAGCATCGGGGAATTTGTAGCAGGAGGCGAAAATGTCATAGCTGTGGGTGATCATGCTGCTCGCTGTCTAGTGACTAAAGGTCCGATCGACGACTTGCTGCATTTGTGTCCGCTAATTGTCTTTGTCCAAATCTTTGATGAACTGGCTGGCATATGGCTACCTCCTTCTCCCTGGGCTGTCAATAATCGAGGAACCATTAAGTTGATTCATGAAAAGCCTAGCAGCGCTTAGGATCAGGATGATCCAAGATGTTGCTGGGTTATCATATTCAAAATAGGGGTATTTTTCAATGAGACTTTATGCCTCTTGCTTTTATAGCGTCTTTCACTCTCCGTCCCTCTGTAAGATGGGAATTTAGGAGCTACTTGTTAGATGTTGACTGATCACTAGAACTCTCATTGTTCAAGTTGTATCCTCGAAGGTTCTGCCGTATCCATAGCGAGGGATTGTGGCCACCGTCTCTTTTTTTATCCTTCTGTTTTGGCTGCCAACCCGAAGTTCCCCAGCCGAAATGCAAATACACTGCAAGAATCGGAATTCGGGGAAGGGTGGAGAAAATCCATGACAGAGGCGATCAACCAGGGGGTCGCACACGTACATACGCAACAACATACACTTCTCTTAAAGATTGGTGCAGATAACAAGTGCTGAAAAAAAAAGGCTTTGCGAAATAGAGAAGGAAATGGAAAAGGGGGGGAGAGGGGATTGATGTTATTGTCATACCCTTTAGTTTTAAATTATTTTTCCTGACAACGACCACTACCGACCTCCTACTGCTGCTGCTGCCGCTCTTGTCGCAAATTCTTCTTATGAAGAAAACAGCCACTCGTCATACTCCCTTTAGTGAGAGATGTAGTTTACGCATAAAATCTCCTTGGGACCCTAGACAAGAGAAAATAAAGAAGTCTATCTCAAGGATTTTGAATAAGCGAGAGGATTGAAAAGTAAGTGTTTGGTGCGATAGCCAGCCTGAATGCCCGAACAATGGAGGAACGAAGGGGGAAAATGAGAACGAGTGACCGCGCGACCGGTACAATTTTGGGGAGTACAGCTTTGGGCAATCCACACGAAAAGCCCTCTATGGGATTATTTACTTAGATTATTGGAAAGGGAAATCGTTGGATAATACCATGGGTTGAAATAGTGTACAACAAGGCGAAGACGGGAGACGGAAGACGCGTTTGATGATGGGCGAAGAATGAGGTAGCAATTTGGGAAGAAAAAAGTTGATGTGATGGGCGGAAAGATGGTAAGAAAGTAGAGAGGGAAAGTTGGCTGTGGCAAGCTTTTTGGGCACTTGGGGGGGCGAAGGAGAAAGCCAAAATGCGCCCTCTGGCCCTCTACCCAAAAGTGGAGCAGTAACTTTTGGATTATTAAATTATCAACATGAATGGCTGGGACATCGATGGCTGGGGGCTAAGTAGGTAGGTACCTATATGTACCTAGCGTCGGTATGTCGGCTTCCTTTGTTTCACAGTTGGAATCAAAAGGTAGGATGTACGTAGTAACGCATCGTTATATGCAGCTATGCATATATATTATTAAACAAACGGATCCCTGGATTCCATACACTCAGCAGCGCTTACTATTATTAGTGATGTATCGTCTTTATTTTCCCTTGTTCTTTCGCCTTCGAAGAAATTGTGTGACTCCTTCCAACGCCGAATACCTTATCCTTAAGATCAATATAAGCAACTTTCAAATACATATATGCAGCTACACAAAGAGATTCCAAGACATGACGGGGGACAATTAGATAAGGCACATGTATCTCTTGCCCTTACAGGTTGACATTGATGATGGATTGGATTGGATGGTCAAAGCGTTATTGAATAAGGTTGAAAGCGCCAAGCCTAGCTTAACTCACACATCCAATTAGCAGGTGCAAGGCTAGGTAGGTACAGGCTACAGGCTAACAGGCTACATCATTTTGAGAGTCGTGTCATTTGCTAGAGGCTAGAACGACACCATCTACTTTTACCTACCTAAGCCTTTTACACACTTATTACACACCGGCCTACTTGATTTATGTAGCTACAAGCTACCCCAACTGCTATCCATAGATTGCGACAAGTTTGCCATATCAACTTGATAATCTCTTAATAATATTTGATGAAGCATGATACCCTGGGATAACTCTGTCCCCTATGATACGGCAACCATTTATGAGTGACGAGCTATAGCAAATATCTCTTGACAAATTCGCCTACAATCGATCCGATCACGATCCAACCAATCCCAGTCCAGTCGACATTCTTTACCTTACGTTTCTATGGTCCTTCACCTACATGTATAATATCGAAAACAACGAGTATATCCCCGGCAGCACCCTACAGATATCGAATGCGCTACCTTGGAACGAGGACTGCCGCGAGTAGAAAGTAGACGCAATCCCGAAATCCGGCACTACCGTCCCCATGGCTGGAGCCAAAGGAAGCTCGTTGCGCGATCGCCAAATCGGTACGACTGCCCTTCACATTCCTTCCACTTGCATATAGATCACTGGGTCGTGCAGCTAACTCATGTTAGCTTCGCTGAAGAAAATCTTAAACCTGAATGAGACGGTCGACCAAAAAGATGAGGACGATTCCCACCCCAATGGGTTAGCCCCGGCTGGTCCTATATTGACCGCCAATGGCGAGCCTGTGTGGAAGGTCCTCGTGTTTGACGACCTTGGTCGTGATGTGATCAGTAGCGTTCTAAGAGTAAATGACTTGCGATCCATGGGCGTCACTATGCATATGTACAAGCTCCCAATCAAGTAAATTCCGACCCGTCCTTGTTCTAACTCGCCGGACTCACATAGGCATATTGCTGCGTCTCGACATCCTATTCCCGACGTCCCCGTCATCTATCTTGTTGAGCCGAACCCGAAGAACTTAGAAGGCATCACGACCGATTTACAAAAAGGCCTATATTCCCCCGCCTACGTTAACTTTCTTTCCTCCATACCGCGTCCCCTTCTCGAAGAATTCGCATCACAGACTGCGACCGCAGGCACTGCAGAGCATATTGCACAACTATTCGACCAGTACCTCAACTTCATAGTCGCCGAGCCAGACTTGTTCAGCTTGGGAATGCAAAAAGAACACACGTACTGGGCATTGAATAGCGCTAAGACCAAGGACGAGGAGTTAGACCACGTTGTTGATAGGATAGTCAGTGGCTTATTCAGTGTTGCCGTGACTATGGGTAAGGCGGTTCTGTCCCCATTCCCCGGATGCCGCAGGGCTAACTATATACGCCAGGGGTCATCCCAATCATACGCTGTCCTAAAGGCGCCGCCGCGGAGATGATCGCCGGCAAACTTGATCGCAAGCTTCGTGACCATATCCTTAATTCTAAAGACAACCTTTTCTCGTCCAATACCCGTCCTGCCTCGTCTGCGGGCACGCCCGCTTCTCGCCCCGTTCTCATCATCCTCGACCGAAATGTCGACCTAAACCCTATGCTCTCACACTCCTGGACATACCAATCTCTCGTACACGACGTCCTCAACATGAAGCTTAACAGGATCACCATCGAAACCCCTATAGACGAGGAGAATCCCGCTAAGGGTGTGACGAAGAAGGCCTACGATTTAACATCTACAGACTTCTTCTGGGAGAAGAACTCTGGTGTTCCCTTCCCTCAAGTCGCGGAGGATATTGATGCCGAGTTAATGCGGTACAAGGAGGATGCACAAGAAATCACCAAAAAGACAGGGGCGTCTTCGATAGAGGATTTGCAGAATGACACAAGCGCTAGCGCCCAACATCTAAAGGCTGCAATAACACTGCTGCCGGAGTTAAGGGAGCGAAAAGCTGTGTTAGATATGCACATGAATATCCTCGCCGCACTACTGAAAGGCATCAAGGATCGTCAGCTAGATAACTACTTCCAAACGGAAGAAAATGTGATGAAGCAGACGAAAGGTCAAATCCTAGAGATCATTAAGGACAACGAAAAAGGTACAGATTCGTTAGATAAACTACGCTTGTTCATAATCTGGTTCCTGAGCACAGAACAAGAGGTTAGTCGAGCGGACTGGACGCAATTCGAGGAAGCCCTCTCGGCAGCAGGTGTAGACACCACTTGTCTTGCCTATATTCGACAGTGAGTTTAGATATTCGCCCGCGTCTTGTTTTTCGCCCTCCCGAAGCAAACTAACTCAATTTACAGAGTCCGTGCCACAACGAAGATGACCCAATTAACAACTATTGGGCCATCTCAGCCTGCCGCGGGGCAGTCCAGCTCGAGTGACTTGTTCGGCCGATTCTCCTCCCTATCGAGCCGACTCACAGACCGTTTGAAAGAGACAGGCGTAGGCGTCCCGACGAATCTCGCGTCCAACTTCGACTCCCTCATAGGCGGCATCAAGAACTTCCTCCCAGCGAATCGCGATCTCACCATAACTAAGATTGTCGAGTCGATCATGGACCCACAGGCCGCCGCAACATCTGCGATCGCTAAGACCGAGAATTATCTATACTTCGACCCACGCAGTGCCAATGCTCGAGGGACCATGCCACCGCCAAGTGCGATGCGCGCCGGAGGCGGCAGCGGCACACCGGGAGCACTACCCGGAGGCCCCGGGGTTCAGGGACCGGGTACCGGCGCGAGCTTCGGCCAGCGGAGACAAGGGTTCACGGAGGCAGTCGTGTTCACAGTTGGTGGCGGCAGCATGGACGAGTACGGCAACCTGCAGGAGTGGGTACAGCGGACAAGCGAGGCCGGCGGCCGCACCAAGAAAAGGGTCGTCTACGGCAGCACCGAGCTCCTGAACGCACGTGAGTTCATCAAGGAGGAGCTGGAGAGGCTCGGGCGCGAGGTGCCGTAGGTACTGGAAGGCTTGCAGTAGAAGATAGATGTATATAAACCTTGGAAGTCATCATAAACGGACCTACCTACTGAAGTGCGTTATTACGTTGAAAGTTGCGCCTTAATTGTAGACAAGTCTACTAAAGGGGGTTTTTAGTATATGCGGTAGGTATATTTAAAATCTATCGATCATCTAGCCTGGCCCAGGGGACAACGCATCTACCCTACGAACTTATTGGTCGAGACGGATTTTCCATGAAAGCCACAGAGACTTTGAAAATTTCGATCGAATCTTATCATACAGTAGCTACTTAAACAAGTAGCCCCATAGCAGTGATCTAAGTCTTCTGTTCCGTGCATAGTCGAAGTCGATATCCAGTAAATTCCTCTATATCATCCTTGATATCCTCGAAGGGGATACCATAAATAAGGTCGTATATGTTACTAGACAAGCTAGATTTTGCGTGTCCGCCCCAGAGCATAGCCACTATGCCTGGTATAAGTCGTTCGTGTTGCGCGTTCTGGCTTCCCGCCTGGGCGACGGAGGCCGGGAGGAGTGAAAAGATGACAGACCCGCTGTCTCCGTCGGTACTAAAGAGACACCTTAGGCGACCAATTATACAGTAAACTTCCGCCTCGGCAAAATCGGTATCCCATATAGTCGACATGACGGAATTGAAAGTACCCCTAGATCCGCGCCCGATGCTACCGGACATATAAGCCGCGATGCGCTCTGGTTCTTCGCTCAGGGGGTCCCTCGGAAGATCAGGATGGATAAGGCTCCGAGTGAAGAAAGTCTCGAGTTTAATCAACTCAATAGGATCATCCTTAGTCGATAGAGAATCCCAATCGATCCGATAGAGCCCAGCTCGGTTTGCCTCCCCGAAAACATCCGTAGGGACGTAATTCACCATGGATCCCGGCTCGGAAACGACAGACTGATCTAACATAGCAACGAGCCAGTCGCGTATGCCGTTACGAAAGATACCTCGCGCGGGCGAGGCCCCGACCCAGCCTATGCGGCGACTCGCAGGTCGATGGTAGGAAAGGCAATGCGCTAGGAACTTTTCGGCGCGAGACTTGGCGTTTTTCCGGTCCTGGGAGTATCGGTATCGGCGCCCACTTACCTCTCCTACCAGGTAATCCATCTCGTCGCGGGGTGTGTAGATCGTTTCGCAGAACATATGAACCAGGTTCAAAGTCTCCTCGAGTTTTTCTTGGCTCGGCTGGATGATTTGTATAGGGTCAGCGGTCGTTTCGGCGACGTTGAACTTAATTTCTTGTTTGTCATCATTCGAGAAGGCAACATGGTGAGCCGTGACCAAGGCGTTTATCGTTTTGGAGTTTCCGTCGCCCGGAACTAGACATACATGAAGACCAGACGATCCGGTTCGCGTAGGATCGGAAATTGTACCCATGGGTTGACTAGCGTACTATGTAAACTAAAGTATATGGCTGTGAAACTCAGATACAAATAAGCATCTCACATCCCAATCATCCTGTGCCCGAATAAAAAGACTGGAGTCGCTGCTGGGCTCGGTTGTATTAGGAATAGGAGTGCTCGCGTATTCTTGAAGATGTGCCTCGAATACCTCACAATGGACGTCTTCGATATCGAATCTTCCTAGTAAAAGCTTCATCTTGTGCGCTAATAAGCTTCCTTCTTCCCAGGATACCGTGCCCGGACCGGCTCGGATAACCAACAGAGTAGGGAGCTCGTCTTCCTTGCCATGACCAATGCGTAGGACATCGTATCCGGTAAGCTTGAGATTGGATTCGATGGCGAGCTTCCGGATACCCGACTTGAGCTCCCGGTTAGTTTTCATCGAAGCCACAATAGGATGCCGCGGATCAACAGGCGCGATTGTCTTCGGAATTGGATGATTCATTCCGTATGGCACCCCCCAAGAGAACCGATTATCGAGGAATGCTTCATCCGTAGTCCCTACGAGCTTCATATACGGGGTGCCATAGGTATACATATGGAGGACGTCCTTAGACGGGCTGGGGCCCGGCTGGTATTGATTGGTCTCAGTCATGGTAGTTTTTCTGTTCAGTGTTGGCGCTAGATAGAGTAGAAATGGTAATAAAAATTGGAATTAAAAGCGCAGTGGTAAGAGGTATTTATATGTGCCTATGGGGCTGTATGAATAATAACTATATGAGACCGCTATTTTCGTATCAGCCAGTATATACATAAATGGACCTCAGTGTATACTATGTATGCCCAAGTTTATGAGTGGTTGCGTCAAGCAAAGTCAATATCGCAACAATTTAAGTAGGTAGTTATCGCATCTTTCATTAACACTCAAGTCATTACATACTGTGAACCAAGACATGGTATTAGAGAATTACATCTCGATTCATACAAAAAGCGAAACTCCGCTACGCCAAACCGATGCTGGCCTGCTATCATGCTACAGTGTACTGTACTACATACCAGCGCTGCGTCCCAGGTGCGCCGCCCTTCTATCCAAGTAGCAGGTAAGCAAGTTCCGCGCCTATCCTGCATTCCCAGCGTCTGACCCGGCATCCGTCAAGGATGCCGTGGTCTTGGCTGGGAACATATATGTACGTTAGGATAGGTTCTCATAGGATTAGGTAGGATCGTGAACCTCTGCGCCTCGGCACGCGCCTGTGTCTACGGATGCAGGAGAAAAAAAGTAATGGAATTCGTAATCCAACACCAGCGAAACATCATGATACATTCGTGTCAAAGTCCGATGTACATTTCCCCTCTCTCTACCTCTCTCTTTTCACATCATCATTAGCACAACAGCGCTCTATCCAACACGATGGCCAGCGCGCCGTCTTGTCTCGTTTCCTGAATGTCGTCGTAGGCTCGCAAGCCGAATGGGGTATACTAAAAATGGAATATCGCCATGGAATATGGGAAGGCAAAATGGAAAATGGAATGACACAAGGTATTTAGAATGGGGGTCGCCATCGGAGGAAGTGCCGGAAAATTGGATCTCGAAGGGGAAAGTGGCGCTGGAGGAACGCGGCCAAGGGGCGGGGGTCGTCGAATACGTGGCGTCGGACGAATTGGATGACCTCGTCGATCCAATAAAGGCAATCTACTGAAAGCGCAAAGGGTAGGGTTATGGCCCAGAGCGCCGTAAGGTTAACGGGTAGAACGATGGAATTTTCGTACAAGAGCTCTTCCACAACCGCTAGGAGTACAAGCGGGCGGAAGAATAAGTAACCAACACCAACGCCAACCTTTTCGAATTGATCGAGGTACTCGGCGAAGAGTAGTTCGAAATAGACAGGGTAGCGGCGAAGGAGTTCTCTCTAAAGACCCCTCACCAATCGCACAAGACACATGAGTTTGGTCAGAAGCCACAGGAAAAAGGATAGCCAACATGAGCTTTGGAGTACAGGTACAGCAGCCCTCTAGGCATCCGATGAGAATAATGTACGAGAAGAAATAATTGGTTCGTGCGTATCTGGGGTATCAGCTTTCTAAACGCCCCTAAACATGCGGACGATAAGGAACCAGACTGCGCCGATGAATTTAAATGCGCTGAGTCCAGCCACACTCCATAGAATGATGGTCATGTAAAGCGTTGCACGGTAGTCCTGGCTATCCTCCGTCTGTTGGGGGCTGAGCTTCTCGAGGCCGGCCGTGCTGAGAACCAAGGCCACAAGACCGAAGTTCGTGATCATCCAGATAAGGACGACCAAAGAACGGATCCAGCGGTAGTAATCCATCTGCGCCTCAGCCTTCTGAGCGTCGGTCGGCGGCTTCTGGACAACTACATGTTTCTTGCCAAAGACCGCCAACTCTCGCTCGTACTGGGCGTTCAAGTCTCCCTCGTCAGGCAGATCGGTCTTACCCTTGCCGTCCTTGGTGTCGACTTTAGGCAGTTCCTCAGGTTTGTCGTCTCCCTTGGTACCCCACGAAATATCGTGGGTGTTGCAGAACGCATAGACGTTCAGAACATTAACGTAGGTAGGCGTTAGGAGAAGGTACTGGACGAAGGAGGTAAGCATATGCCAAGGATCGAACATCATAAGCGAGGCTATGAGCCAAAGACCATAGGTCGAAAGCATCGAGACGATCAGCGAATAGAAGAGTTTGTTCTTGAATAAGTCGTTGATGTTGAAGCCCTTAGCCACTTCATCTTGGACAGCTATGACAGTGATGAAGACGGCCGCGAATGTGAGGTATCTGTGGTAACGGTCAGCGCATTTTGTTAAGGCAAATGAAGAATTAGAGGAGAAACTTACACCATGATCACACACCAGAAAATCACCATAGCAGTGTACAGCTTGCCAGATCCCGCCGGACGATTGCCCATGGACAAGACAAAGCAAGCCATTAGACAGATACCGTAGAACCATTCGAAGACTACACCAAGAATTGCGCCAGCTGTGCCCAGGAGTTTCGGATCATCGAGACTTGTGGTCAGGATCTTAAAAACCAGGAAGAAATTGCCAATAGCAAACCAGGCAAAGATCATGTTGAAAGTCTGGAAAACGAACTCCAAGAAGAACATCAGCTTGCGGAGGATAGAGTGGTCCGAACGGAAAAACTGGTAGAAATGTGCAATAGCGTAGATAGCGGCGAAGAAAGAACCGTTGAGCCAACGTCGACGCTGCAGAATGAGTTCGGTTACAGAGTCAGGCACATCAGTTTCTCCCGTCGCCGACTTGACGTACTGCAGAATCCAGTGGCAGTTGCGCTTGGTAACAAGCTCGAAGCAAAGGATACGATCTTCGGCCAAGTACATATTGGCTGTGAAAACACCAGCACCAGCACCATGCAAGGTCTCACCTTTGAAGTACTTCTCGAGTGGACCCAGTCCGTTCTTATCGTTCTGCAGAGCGACGTATCGGTATGCTGAGAAGGCACCAGGCAAGACGGAGATGAAACCGAACGCCGATTCGAGCGGTTTATCGAGAATGTTGCTCATCTTGTACTCGAAATTTTGCGTCGCGACGAGGGGGTTGATCAATTCCTTGCCACCTCTTCCCAACATGGCCTTGATCTCACCACAAGCTCCAGCGCACATGGGTTCAAGATCGAATGCTTTCCATAGGTGATAAATAGAATTGCCGCCTGGCTTGGTACCGGCATCGATCAGCACACAAATATTCGGGTCCAGGACGCGACCAAATGCTTGAAAGAACCATCTGTGGGAATTGATCTTCTTCTGGTTCTTCTCCTTCAAACAGAAAAGCATTTGTACGGGCTGTTTCTTCGGAATGAGCTGTACTACGTCGTTCTTGATTTGCATGCCAACTTGCGTCGTGTACTCGTAGATATGCGCAGTAACGTCCTTCCCGTTGACTTGCTGCTTGGCGATACCCTCTTGGTACACACCCATACCGGAGAGAAGTGCCCTCGTTCGGGGGTTGATCTTGGCACGACCATCGCTGACCACGCACACGACTACCTTCTTCCAAGCATCCGGTCCCCACGTCTTACTTTCCTTTCGGCTACACATATATTCGATATTCTTCAACACACCAATCATGGTTCGCGCAAAGAGAATGTCGTCTTCGTTGTACATGGTAATAACAATGAACAACTCAGTATGTCGCGGCTTACTGAAGAGTTTCTGACGTAAAGTGAAGTTCTCACTGTAGAAATCGTTCGGGTCACAAGTAGCGGCGGTGTATCGCATATGGGTGAATTCATCGCGCTCACCATGGGGAAGCTGGTTTAGAAGTCGCGGGGGTACGGGACAATCGAGAACCAAATTTCCGCGGTACAGGAGCACCTGTTTCACCGTCTTCCACCTCTTGATGGGCGCTGCTTTCTGTTGTTCGCGGTGCGGGTCATCGGTGTACGGTTCTTGCGGTTGACCCTGCGCGTAAGGGTCGTTCTGAGCTAACATCGGTCGCTGGTCATGATCATCGTAATCATATCCATGTGGGTCGGCGAAAGGCGTCGTAGCCGTGTGCGGTGGTTCGTATGGCTGGTTATAATAAGCATCGTGATGCTGTTCAGGATTGACAGAGTAGTCGGAAGGATAGCCGCCCTGGCTCTGGCCATGGCCGCCATAGGGACTCTGGGAGAGAGTATCCGTAGAGTGCGCAGCATTCAACGGCAAACGATCGCTCGGGGTATATCTTCCTGGACCAGCAGGTATGTCAAGATTACTGGCAGCCGCCGGGTGATGCCCGTAGGGGACATCATCAAGCTGGTACCCATGCTGAAGGGGGTGACCTGGTGAAGGCGTTCGGCCTATTCTATGATTATTATCCATAGTAGGATCGTAATAATCGTCGTCTATGAGGAGAGCAAATTAGTGTTAGATAGACGTGCTCTTAGTCAAAACGTGTATCAGATTATTTAAAAAATAGCACGGCGGCCTCAGCTATGTAGTGTGTCGCCTGCGCCACGAAACAATCATACGTCGTCTTTGAATAGTAACAAAGCAGCAAAAGCGTTTGTTCTACACGCAACAAGGCATGAATAGGAATGAAGTGAATGGAAAGGGAGGGAGGGCCTAGGAGGAGGAAGTATGACGATGACGATGACTGTGGCTCCTCAATGATGGTAGGCAAAGCCAAGCGGCAGTGACAGAGGCGAGAGGCAAAAGTGATGGGAGAGCTAAGGGTTAGGGATAGGGAATGGAACAGTATAAGGTCATGATGCATACCTAATCGATTATACGACATGGTTTATTGATTAATGCCACTCGGAGGTGGGCGCTTCAAGCGGTTAAGTTCCTTAGGGGGGTGCGACAGAAAGTTGAACGAGAGGGCTAAGCGCGATCGCAACGAGACTCTCAACTCAGTGGTTGGAATGCGGTCGCATGTATCTTGGAATGGGTCTAGAGTCTAGATAGAGGTTGTTCACCGAAGATTTAACAACCCTTGACCCTGAATTGAGTTACTTGCAAGTGGATTTGCCGAGTACGAGACGGCTATTGTTGTGATATACTTCGAATTTGGCCCTGGGTCGAGTTCCTTGACGACAAATGAGAGGTGTCGCGAATTCACTCGAGAATATGCATGCAGGTGACGGGGACAGAGAGTGGAGGGACGGAGGATAGAAGATGTGGAGAGAGTTTGTTTGAGAAGTATCTTCTTGGCCAAGAAGAAAGGGGGTTTGCGATTGGGGGATCTGCAAAAGAAAGTGGTTGAGGTTCGACGGGAAGAAGAGATGGGACTTCGACGAGAGTTTCACCAAGGGGAAAAAATTCAAGGGACTTGATTTGAATTGGTTTGGATGGATTATTGCGACGGCTGGGATCGTCTACGTCGGATTGCAATTGGTAGAGTCGCAGGTAGCTGTCAAGGGCAGGTGATGTCCTGTTTCAAATCAACAAAGCGGGCGCAGCAAGCAAATTACAGGGCTTGACAGGCCACTAACGGTTCCTTGCGCCCTCCTTAACCCGAGAGCTAACGAGTACAAAGGTACCAAATCCACATGGACTGGTGGACCAGCATGGGTACCAAACAAAGCCTAACCGTTTTCTATTCTCCCCTGGTCGCCCCGGCACCAGTTCTGACGTGCAACCCCACCTGTAACAAGGTCCCTAGTGACGTCGATTGTTTAAAATGTGAATGGATCCTGACCATAATAGTAAAATAAAATACTAGATAAGACATCGTCACTCCTTTCCAATCAAGGCGTAACTATGGGTTCATCCTAACTAATAACTCTTCAGCTGCCTTTTTATCAATGGTCTTACCAATTCCCAACACACGATAATACAATCAGAAGAAAGTAGGAATAGGCTAACAGTAAGATCGTGTGAGGCATTGTCGCGTAATTCGAAATGGCTAAGCTTTAGGTTCTCCAGAATCTAGCATCTGCATGGCCCAAAAATAGAATGACCTTACCACAGATCGAGTCCAACAACTTGAACAAAAAAGCCTATCGCCACACTTACTACGGACCTCAGCCACAAACCGGCTGACGACTACCAACCACTATGATGACGACTAGGGACGCATTTCTCTTTTTAAGGTACTAGGCAACAGGATATCCGTATGATTATCACCCGTAAAGGCGGGGATCAGTCTTGGCCACAGGAGATTCGGATGAGTATCGTGCCGATGAGTAAGGAATACTTACGAATGAAGACCCAGTACAAAATATGGCTGAGGCTCAGCACAATATCGCCCACGATATCAGCATTTGAAGTCAACAGGAAATGTTCATACACTCGGACAAGCGCTATGGCACTCACATGCAAGATGCTATACTTGATACTCAATGCAGTGCAACCGGTACCTACCTTGATAGCCGCTGCATCGTCATCTCGGGGTACGTACGAATATACGCCAGCTGGTCTTGGTACGTCCAAAAACAAGCCGTTTGCGCAACCGCTCGACCAATCACAGCCCACCATCATTGACGCTCTGATGATATGCATGTAATCCCGCATTCCCAGCGGTCCGTTTGGTTCACTATGTCATGAGGAGACCACGAATACTACCCTCCGATTTTACATCTTGATAATCGTCAACGAATCGATTATTCGGTGATTAGGTGACCATTGTCGCCAGCTATATTTCAGGGAAGTTTGTTCTACCTATAATAAAACATCATGATACAATTTGGCGAGCTCAATGAATGTTGGACGACCACCATCGGTCTCTGTTGGAAAAACACTACTACCTAAAAGCCCGGAAGTTTAGGTCGCTTATCGTCGTAGCGAATTATGCTCCGCTACATGTTTGTCTGCTGCGACATTCATATCGGGATGATCCGTGGAGCGAGATGATTAGGCGCGGCGGGAATGCACGCAGTGCTTTAGCGCCTATGACTGGTGCTACGGCAGCTTGGAGAGGTAGAATTTCAGCCGCTCCATATGCAAGTCTCGACTTTATGCCGGATGCAACTTTGTCTTGACGAAGCGCTCGATCGCTATTTCTAAAGCTCTTCAAGATTAATAAGTCCTCTCAGACTACCCAGGTACCTTAACGAAATCCCGAAAAAAGTAACTAAAGGATAGCTCTGGAAGACTTCAGTACTTGTTGTGATGCCATACGTGGGGGAACCCTCAATCTTGTGTAACACTAGGTGCTTAGGCTGGTGTCCCAATTCCAGCTACGGATTTTAACAACGACGAGGGATTAGTTTCCGCGTAAACCTAGATCCAGCCAGGATATAAGAGAGAAGTGGTGCTTGTAAATTCTCAGCTACGAATTATATACGCACTAGTCCCCACCGAGGGCTAGCCATCTCTGGTTCACGAGGCAGATTTCTACCTTGACCGACAAAGACTCAAGCAAACTCGTGTTATATGGTTCCACGTCTAGGTACTCTGCCATAACTTCCAATGTTATGTAGCTAAATAAAAGAAAAGCTTTTCAAGTTCCACTCAAAAGACACACCGCCCTTTATGAGCGGAACGTCTTCGCGCGGGTGAGCTGATTCGTTTTTTAGGGAGAGGTTTAGATGTATGGGGATATGTAACAGCAGCATGGAAAACGATATTTTGTGATGGATATTGGCTGTCCTCTTCCAAGGCCTTGGAGCGCGCTTTTCGACCAAATCCGAATCAAAGCCTAACCGAGATGGGCTACGAGGCGATGCTACAAAAAAAGGGGTAGTCTATGAACCATGACCACGGGCTCGAACCGAGGCAGTCCTTCGGTGCGCTCCGCCTCCGTCAATTCGGCACCCATCCATTTGTCCTCGAAGTAGCACCCATGGAAGCTTGCATAGACTCGATCGCCGTTCTCCGTAACCGTGAATTCATTGCGTAGGTAGCGTGCGGCTTTTAGCCACATCTGTGCAGCTCCGAATTTAGAAAGCTTATGTTGGCGCCGGATTGGGGCCATGTCTCCCCTCCGGGGCTTGATAGGGTCCCAGGTGGCATTCCGCTCCTTAGCTAGCTCTCTAATCTCTTCTGCAAAGTCCTTAATCCAACGCGGATCAAGATCGCCGAATTGCTCCACGACCTGTTCATCAAGGTTACCAGCATTGCCATCGAGGAGTCCAACGAGCCACCTATGACGGGGTGGGGTTGGTGGGGGCAATAGCTTGTTGTAGTCCATCTGTAGCGATCGTGCTGCAACGAGGATGGTTTTGAGGTTCGGAAATATGCTGTTGTCCGCATAGGGAAAGAAGTCGTAGGCTATAAAGTGATCATCACTATGGCGCGATGGAGATACGACGACAGTCTCGACCAGCTCGGCGAACGGCCGCAGCGCGCGCACAATCTCTGCGTAAGCCATCTTGCCAGTCTTGTCCAAATCAGTGTCATCTGACTCGAGGCTCCGCTCAGGGTTGTAAAGACGAATGCCGTGCTTGCGCACCTGGCCGCCTTGGCGTGTTGTCCTAACCGCAACAGCCTGCCAAACGAGATGTATGCAAATGACGTCGACGCCAGGGTTAAACCAAGTAGGCTTGGGTGGCGGTGAGACAACTGGTTGTTCATCGGACGTGGCACGGAGCTTGGCCGCGTGGTAGGTAAGCCTCTTGTATCGGATCCCGGCGAACTTCCAGGCCTCGCGACATGTTTGCGCAATGGCTGGTGGGCCTAGAGGCTCTATCTAGTGCGCCAAAACGCGTCAACAAGTAGCCATATGCTTTAAATTATCGGGAGAACCAGTCCCCAAATCAATTGGAGACGAATTGAGTGATTTCACGTACTGTAGTATTAACTGGTCGTTAGCGTGGTGTGCGATATATAAGGAAGTTGAATTAAAGCGTGGTTCGAGTTTGTACATACCAGTCAATCCCATATGGCCAGGGAGCAATCTCTCGCAGAAGCGGAGCACGCGACGAGGAAAAGCATTCTCGTAAACCTGCAATCGAAGCTCTTTTGGAAGATCCCCAAATTTGGGAAACATGGTTTCTCTGCTCATTGTAATACCTCAGAAGGTTAAAAACATATAAAAGTCGAGCGTATACTTGGGATGGCTCTAGTTGAAGAATGGGTGGTTTGCTCGAGCTTAAAATCTACGTTACCAATGATCTCAGGGGCTTAGGTCACGTGCGAAGCTTATTAACCAATTGCGCGTCACGTGATATGAGCAGTCAGGTATGGGGAAGCACAACCGAGGCTCAACACCTACTAGGTAAGCATCAACTTCGTGAGTGTTCCTCACTGCATAGCGAAGGAACCAATGTAGGAGGCCGGAATTTGTATTCGGACATCTACAAATACTGTAGTTTCGATACTGGTAGCTTCTTAGCAAGGCTCTGGGTGTGTCTGAATTCCGCATTTACTTTCTAGCCCGATTTATTGATCCACGGCTACCGAGCGAAGCGAAAGAGTCCTTAAGAAGGCCAAAAGCTCGGAATTACAAGCGACACGATTGGTGGATAATCACAGCCGAAAATCTACCAGACGACTTAATATTGGGCATGCACCTTTGGGGACTGGCCCCTTTATATGACACGACTTCACGCAGAGCTGAGTAGCTTCCCGAAAGACTCTTACCCCTCGGCTTTCACTGAATGCGATGGTTACATTCCAAACCCACCAACGGCTCTTCTGACTGAAATCCCTGTCTGTGGCGCACTACCGGCCGCCCTGGCCGCTGGGTGGGTTGCACGCAAGTAACCACCTGTAGCAAATGCAGGGGTATGGAGATCACCAATGATACCTACCCTCTTAGGAGGAGCACATTTTCACCATGAGCACATTCTCAGTATCTTGCAATTCATTCTATTTCGTTATTCATTGCTAACTAGGCTGGCGACGGCCCGATACTCCTACTATCGCTAACGGTTCCCCAACACTGGGTGTAGGTAACAAGTTTTGCTATACGAACATGTTTCCGCTTGTCTGTCTGCAAAGTCCAAACACTTCAGAGAAATCCACCACAGGGCAGGTACTCCCGACGGCCGTGATAACTAGCTATTTAAGACCTGACCAGGGTAAGGCCGTAGGTCGAGAGAATCTCGTTGACGGGCTGGAAGTAGGTGGTGCCGCCACGAGTGCAGTCGCCGGAACCTCCCGAGGTGACACCCTGGGCCTGGGAACCGGTGTAGAAAGACCCGCCAGAGTCACCGGGCTCAGCGCAAACGTTAGTCTGGGTGAGGCCAGTGACACGTCCCTCAGCGTAGGTAACGGTCGCGCCGAGGGCGCGAACGGTACCGCAGTGGACACCAGTGGTGGAACCGGAGCGGCAGATGCTGGCACCGGTGGCGGACGCGGTGCTGCCAGACACGCGGATGTTGCTCGCGCCGTATCCGTTGATGCTACCGCTGAAGGTGTTTCCGCTGGAACCGCGGATGTAGCTCATGTCAGCGCTGCCAGGGAAGACGGAGCCAGAGAAGGTTCCCAGAGAGGCACCGGCGCTGGTGGTGGCGGAGCTACCTGAGGTACCACAGTGACCAGCCGAAACGAAGCCAGTGGTGACCGAGAAGCCGACGGAGCATCGGGCAGCTCGGTTGATGTAGTAGGCGTCACCGCCAAGGACGGTGGCCAAGGTGGTCGGCATCGCGTCAACGGTGCGGACCTCGAACTCAGATGCGACGAGTCCGACCTGGGCGGCCAGGTCCTCGGCGTGGGCAGTGCTAGCGGCGAGGGCCTCGATGACGAGCTTGTTAGCGGCGACGTCGACGTAGTATGCGGCGATGCCCAGTTCAGCCGATTCCGTGGCGAGGGTCTTGGCTTGCTCGATGTCCATGTTGTCAAGTGCCTTCTTAGCGTCCTCAAGCTTGGAGAGGCTGTTGGCGACAATAGCGGGAGTGGCACCGGCGGCGGTCACCTCAGAGGCCAAAGCTTCGTCAGTGACGGCGACGTTGAGCGTGGTGCCATCCTCAGCGATCCAAGCGCCGGCGAACGAGTTACCGGCCGAGGTGCGCAGCTGCTCAATGACGGCGGAGGCCGAGATGTCCCTGGCAACACGAGCGTGGGCCTGCTCGGCGTTCAAACCCAAGTCGCGCTTCATAGCGGCGAGGATCTCCGGGTGGAGGCTCTCCGAAGTCTGGACGGGGGCACCGTAGACAACGGGCAGGACCGCTGCCAGGAAGGTGAGAAACTTGACGAGCTCCATGTCTAGCGTTCTGAAGGCAGGAAAAGGGGCGTTATTGCTGTAGAGGCTAGATAGTAGACAAGATGGATGAGTCCAAGATGCTGCTGAAAACTACCAGACAGGATGAGAACTTTCGTACTCTTATATACTTATTCCGACTCCAGTATCGTGACTTGTATCACGCTCTTGTTGTCGCTGTCCAAGGCAAAGCCCTACATTAGACTAGTTGTCGTCAAATTTCTCCTTCCCAATCCGCCCAAATGCGCCTCGCGAGGTTACCCAGGCTTCCATAGTATCGGCAGGGGAATTGTCTGAAGACACTTCAAAAGACATCCACCTCGCGACGTTATAGCAAGATAGGCAGGACAGTCGTTGAAAGGGACCTTTGCGGATAGCACATACTCCCTGCCCGACAAGCCGGCGCGTAGCTTAATGGGAAGGAGGAAGAGGAGAGCAAGGGATTGGACGGGAGTTTTTGATAGATAAGGCGCTGTAACTTTAAGCCGGCACACCTCGTGGTCTCGGTCAACATGCCAAGGAATAAGTTATTTCCAGATCATGAGCCTCGGATCGGCCATATTTCCAAACTTGGCGAGCCGATGATACTGTCCTAGTCCGTGTTGTTTCTTGGCGACAGACCGGGCGATCGACGCTTCCGGCCCGCGAGATTCAGGTCGCCGGCAGGTGACATTAACAAGCAATCTAGCGTGTTCTTCAGCTATAGCCTACCGGCGATCTGCGTTTCTAGCCCTACGGCAACTCTTGTAATCCTCCGGCTGTCGTGGCGGGTAACCCCGGCCAGCCCCGCTTCCATCCCTCCCCCCTATCTTTCCTCCTTCCTTTTTCTCTTAGCTAGCTCCACCACTCTCTTCACGATCTCGCTAATGGTCTAGGCTCGCTGAAACGAATATAATCCGAGTTGTGTCCGTTTACGCTTTCTGTTCCGGATAAGCGGCCGTAACGTCCAACCCCAGGCACGGCGCCCAACACTAATAAGGGAAGTTCAGTCGTGCTTTTGTAAGCCACCCCGCGAGGCGTTCTTGGTGTCAAATCGCCCCATATGCCCTATAAGCCTTGTGCTATAAGCGCTATAAGCCTTGGCTGCTACACGGCCTGTAGTGGAGGGCACCGGAGAAATTCAGCGCATTTGCGCGCCTTCCTTTGTTAGCGTTATGGAGGGGATAGACGGGTCAGGCGACCTATCGAAAGGCGTTTAACCCACCAAAGAGGGTTGTTTTATTAATCTCAGCGAGCTCATAGCTTAAACGGCCACAGGAAGAAAAGAGAATGTGGTAGAGCTCGTTAGAAAAGGGAGGTAAAAACCAGAGAGTAGTAGAGGGAAAGAAATGGAAAAATAGGAGTGGTAATAGTTTCTTATCTCATTAATTAAGTCGCGTTTCTAGAATGTAGCGTAGACGTGTGATAGCACGGAACTCTATTGCGCTGTCATGTATATGCATGCTACCGGAAAGACTACCAGCCACAGCATGAAATTGTTCCTGGATAACCTCCCGCTAAACGGATCCGTATTCCTATTAGTCAACCGACTGGGTATAACCACACCGCTCGAATCTGCTGCATCTATTGCGCTTCACTCATACATTGTCGAGTCATTGACTAGGAAACTAAATGCTGCGCGTGACTCTGATGGACCGCTACTAAGTCGTGCTATTATATACCTAGGAGCTATCCTGAGCTAGTATGTATATGGGAGTTGGGCATGAAGGAAGAATCAATACAGAGAAGGTTCCCTTGCGTGGGGATCTAGAGTATGTCAAGATGCAGTGGCTCTCCCGAATCACGTCTGAGCGGTTCTCCTGAATACGATGTTTACGACAGGGTGGGGAGAACGAATCTTGAATAAACCAAGTGAAGCTGCCGCCAGATCAGGGCGGAGATCCAAATACACTGGGTATTCAGGGCTACTAAAGTTCTTGCTGTATCGAATTCACGCCTTTGCAACTAGGCCTAGCTTCACTGGTAAACTCCTTCTTGATCGGGAAGTCGACGTTATTGTTTTGAATTCCGTAGGCTTGATGCCTCTCGCCTGCTCGGTTAGAAGGAAGTAATACGCCACTATGGGGTCATTCTAATGTAATCGATAATCTAGAGCTATTCTAGTTGTTATATGCTGGCACGCCTTATCTTTTTCCAAGGTAGAGAGAGAAGAAATTAACTATAGAGTCTTGGCAATTACATGTGGATCTGATCTTGGCTTTCGGGTTGTCTACTGAAGACCCAAGTGCAGTAATTCCCTCTCCTTTCAACTCACCCGAACTCTTAGAAGGGGAAATATGAGAAGGGAAGATAAATTTTGGGTGGCTAGATTCTCACTTAGTCCCTCAAACACTACAAGACTACCGGTTCAAACACCTCAATAATCTTGATCTTCCGCGACTTCGCTATGAAACTTGCTATTATCCAATCCTTAGAACACCCCGTTCGCAACGACGATTAGAGGATATATCCATAAGCCTTACGTGTGATATAGGGGACGAAAGGATTGCTTGGAGTTGGGTGAAACTTGAAAATGGTCTTCTTGAACAAGATACAACATATGAAAATTAGTACGGGTCTGTCAATAGGTTAGTCGAAGGAGGGCTGTTGGTTATGTATACTAAGTAGTGATATTTAATCTAGTGATGAATTATATGCAGAGACTGAATGCTGTATACATATGTAGGTACCTAGTATATATAGTAGGCAACGGGAACCTTGAAAGGCTTCGATTATAGTCAGAGACGACAGAGAGAAAACCTGAAACCAACTAGGCGCCTCATAATTTCTAGGGCTGATACAGTCTACGAATATGATGGATGATCATCAATGTCTCTAGGTAAAGCTCCGGTGGATATTGCTAGTCGATCGCATGATAGATAAATAGCGGCCTATTAGATGCGTTTTCTTACCTGAAATATTCGACAAATACGTACAAGGCATTGTCGAAGTAACCGGGTTCTATCCTATTCCATCTATCCAATTTTCTTGCATTTGTGTAGTAAAGACGATATCTCTAAGTGACATACCTTTGATACGAGCTATAAAGCCCCTTGAATACTCTCGAGCTTACCACCTAAAACTTAAGGCTCCGAAGTTGCTTGGTCTCAAGAAGCCCTTAAATAAGCTGTAAAAGAAACCCTTAAGCTCAGCAATGTCAAGAACACCAGTAAATATCGGTCTGATGCTCCCGAGGTGGCCTACCTGTGATGCAAACGTCGCGGATATTTGGTCACTAATGCTTATCAACTACCTAGCAGTTCAAGACCTTACTCTTACGACCTACGTATATGGTGATGTTGGTTATTGGTCCCGTTATTCGACTATATCATTGTCTTTTTAAAACTACCCCTGGAATTGAGCTCCACACCGAACCCCGTCCTCCTGGACGGAGACCCGCTGTACAAGGTACGGTACCGGCCGGGTTTTTGAACTTTAAAGAACGCCAAGACCGGAGCTCTCATCCGCATCCGACCCACGTCAACCAATCTCGCATCGCCGGCGCCGGTAGTACGGCTTCTATATCATATGGTATCTCCATACCATTCTGTATATCAATTTTTAACACTACTATCAACGTGATTCCTTATCCTCTACTTGTGCCCTGTCAGACTTTGCTATTATTCACTACCTAGTAGTAACTGAATGCATACTAGCGATGACTCCATATTTTCTGAAGCTATTTTGAATTTCTCCGTGTATACTAGGACAGTAGTAAGTGTGTTGCCTACATGTATCCACTTAGGAACGCGATATTATTAGAGACTTAAGTGCCATTGCGCTGCATTTTCAACTACATTCATGGGATTTTCCTAGCGTGGTATTGACATAGCTGCACACTCTTAGAGTAAAGGACACGGCCTCTTACAGCCAATTGGCCTTTGCTTTTTACGAAATAGTAATTGTCCTATTGTCGAGTATTACGGGTGAACTACTTGGTTGTCCTCCCACTGTCTGGACGTAGTTGGGTAGTCGTAGCTTCGGCAAAATTTACAATGCCACAGCGACCTAGTAAGAATAGTAGTCGACGGAAACAGTTCACAGAGACGTATCTACCTCACTTATATTCGACGTTGAGTCGACAAGTCTGTGCTTAACTATATTACTTGACCTTACCCACTGCCACCTATTAATCCCCAAACCTCAATCCATGTTCCTCGATCACTCTCTCTCTCTCTACTACTAATCAACCCATCTGATGACCTCACAGCCCGGTTGATTATCCATTACCCTCCAAACATTCATTCCCCCGAGTATTTGGAAATCACTTCTCATTATAATACTCGCCACTGGTTATAGGAATCATCTTTTGTGACACCTATCGTGGACCAGTAGAGCCGTCGCCGGCTCCTTCTAACATTCTCATCACTGTTGCCGCTGCTATTGCGATAAGGTAAATGCTCATTACTTTTAGTATTCAACCCTGACTCTTATGCATATATTCATCATCAATGAATGATACTCATTGCTTACCCCCTTTATCCCTATACTTGCCCTTACGCCCCATCCTACTCAGCGATTGCGAAGTACTGTATCGATAAATTATTATGACTAACTGACCAGCATCCAGGACTCTGGCTAGCCGCGATGGATACCCTTCCGTATACTATTCTTGAGGACATCATTGACCTCGCTAGATTTGGTCAAATTGTCACCCTTCATGAAGCGACCGGGACCGTTTACGTTGCACGTAAGAGCTCCATTGCCAACATAGCTGCCGTGAATAATACATTTCGCCACATAGCTGAGCGCAAAACGTTCGAGGAACTGCAACTTACAGCGGGATCTCTTCCACATGCCTTCAAAATTCTCTCTCGGTACGGAAGATTCGCCTATGTAAAGCATATCACATTCGTTGTCCTTCTTCCTAGATATGATCAAGAGGCTTGCACGCGGTACGAGACGGCCGAGGAAAAGATCGACAACTCGCAGATGTTCACTCAATGTGTTGAACTCCTCTTCTCGTTCCTTAGAGTGTGGCCTCGCATATGGATGTCTCAGGACACAGCTCTATGCTTGAGCCTCGAAGTTAATTCGCCTACAGATCTGATAGAGATGGAGCACACCGACCTAAACGAGGAACACTCTGAGGTCAGATGGTGTCCGATTCGGGGGGTCAGAAAGCAATTCGGCGTTGCGATCGAAGGAGATTGCTTCCAGTGGCGATACATCCGCTCTACTCTCAATCTGACCCGGGATACCCTGTCAAGCACATACAGAGTCCGATTGCCAATATCTCATTTTGAAGTATCCCCCTTCACCCACCGGTTCATAGGCGGCGCCAGCCTGAATACCATCACATCGGCATTGGATATCCCTGCGCTTAAGTCAGTGATGTGGGAGATTGGAGATTGCGAGAAAAAGGACATTGCCCGTAGAATAAAGGAGAGAGAAGGCGAGTATCCCCACACCGGCGCTCTGTATTCAGGTTATAGACTAACATCTGCGTAGACGCCGCGCGCGCCATTGATGATCTCCCGGCGCTGGAACAAGTCACGTTATGTTTCGAGCATCATCTTCCCCTCGACCACGATTTCAACCCTGCAGTAGTACACGACCCAAACAGTCGAAGTGACCCGGTTTCCTGCGCACTCCGCAGAGTTACTCAGAGAAGCAAGGTAGTCAGGTTTGGCGGTGTTCTAGGATCCACCGAGTTATTCTGGCCCATCGATCGTTCACCAGAATCTGAGGCACCTCAGTGGGAGTTATTGGAGAGTCTCACCATCGACTATCATATCGCCACACCTGATGGGCGGTGGATGTTCACCAGCGACGAAGACATGCCCCAGATCCACGGCTCGCATCACATACTCCTTGAGCATGAGCCGAAAGCGGAACGTGCCGAAGAAGATGCCGAGCCATACCAGTGGCGGCATAAGGCGATCCCGAAAATTATGGATACGTTCTACCTACGCGCGGCGCAAGCGATGGCCAACATGCCCAAGCTGCGGGCGATGAAGCTAGTTGCCATGAATCTCCCGAGCTCTGACCATACTAAAGGCGGCGAAAACTTCACTCATAAATTCTCATTCATAGTCGGCGAGAATAGGAGAGCGTCAGCCGTCTGGGAAACTTCCCGATCGTACCTACCGAGCAGACAGGTGCGACGAGCTTGGGAAAAGTCGGCTTATGAACGTAATCTTGAGGTCGAATGCAGGGTTCGCTGCTATCCGACCGCCTCTGAAGAGGATTACGACTACCACAGCGACACAGATGATGATGATTATGACGATGATGATGCCGATTATGATGACGATGATTATGATGACGGCGACTATGATGATGCCGATTATGAGGAGGAAGAGGAGGAGGAGGAAGAATATGAGGAAGAATATGAGGAAGATGAGGAGGAAGATGAAGATGAGGAAGGTGAGAACGGGTGGTAGAAGATGCTCATGGATGGATAGGGTAATAGGAGTTATTGGAGGGTAGCGGCATTCGGGTTACAGGCACTTGGATGCTGCGGAGAAAGAAGAGGGTATGCGTTGCCGGCAGACAAAGCTCTTGAAATTATAGCTGGGGCTTTTTACTTGCCTGCCTAAGGGTATCAATCGATGCTCATTGACTAGGTTAGGTCTAGGAGCCCTGATAAAGCAAAGTAGGAGAAAATACAAACGGTGCTTTTGCCTTTTCTCATTGACCAAGTCCTATACCGTGTGTTCTTCTATTTAATGGGAACTCACACTGACATGAGTATTATAGGGGGCCCTTATAGCCACCCTCCGTACCATTTTTCGCATCATTGCATTGACTGGCGTATCTCAGCCCATGCCCGAACCTGAATACCGGATCTTTAGTATCGAACGGTACATCCTCCATTGCCGCCTCCACAGCTGCGTTGGATCGCGGCAAGTCATAGGGCAACTTTCCCTCAGGCTCCGCAAGTCCAAGCACTATATCAAGGAAAGCCTCAGAACTACTGCCGAAACTCGCTAGCATCGCCGTCGCGCTCTCTGCTACCTCGGGTACCGCAGCTGGTCGGTCCAGCATCATGTCCACGACTGTCGGAACTGCCGCGTAGATAGCAGCTTGGCGTGCTCGCTCCTCCGCTGAGAACTCGAGCGAGCCCGCATGAAATCCCGCTTCGAAGCCGCCGGGACGCGGCTCGTATGGTGCTGCTAGTCGCAGCAGCGCGTAGTCGGCATCTTCAGGCTTGCTCACCACGGCAAAGCCTCGGTTCTCTATGAACGTCGCGTTGAAACCCTCGATATAGAACTTGGTGTCTGACGCGATATTGCGGAGGGGTAGGATATCTTGCTTATTTGTAAGTAGTGTATACGCGCGCCGTTGTGCCTCGTTACCCAGACGCGCGAAGTAATCGTTGCCGACGACACGCGACGCGGCCTCTGGGTCCACGAACGGATTGTCGAAGAGCCCGAGGACAAACTTCTCGCGAAGGAGCTTCCGCACCGAGACGTCGAGACGGGATTCGCTTACGACACCCTCGCGGACCAGTTGGACGATAAGCTCTGGACGAGTCTCACCGCCGAATTGGTCACACCCGGCTTCGAGGATGCGAGTTGCGCGCTCGAGCTCGGATAGCGTTTCGACACCCCATGCACGAGCTGGCATGTATTGCCCTGCGATATATGTGTCGGTAATCAGACCCCAGTCGGTTACTACGATGCCTTTGAACCCAAGATTATTGCGTAGGAGGTCCGTGACGATTTGTTTGTTAAAGGAAAAGCCCACGGGCTCGAATGGGGTGTCGATCGGCCGACTGTAGTACGGCATCATCTGACGGGCGCCAGCCGCGATGGCGGCCTTGAAGGGGATGAGATGGTAGTCGAAGTTGTTGCCTGGATACGTCTCATTCTTCCCGTACACGAAATGCGAGTCCTCGCCATTTTCCATAGGGCCGCCACCCGGGAAGTGCTTCGTTACGGTACTAACAGAGGTAGAGCCAAACTTCTCGCCCTGGAAGCCTTTGATGTACGCAGCGAGGAGCTTAGCAGTGAGCTCGGCATCCTCGCCAAAAGTGCCGGCGATTCGGGCCCATCGCGGCTCCGTTGATAGATCCACTTGCGGGTGTAGCGCGGCGCGAAGACCAACGGCGAGATATTCTTCGCGGGCGATCTCGGCAAACTTCTGGACTAGTTCGGGGTCTCGGAGCGCAGCGAGTCCGAGAGTCTCAGGCCATTGGGAGAAGCGGCCTGCATTGAAACCCGTACCTACGTTCTCAGTGAAGTGGTGTCGCGGGTCGGATGATAATGTTATAGGAATCCCGAGTCGTGTCTCTAGGGCCCGTTGTTGGACGCGGTTGTAGAATTCGGCTGTTTGTTGCGCGTCGATAATGTCACCGACGAGGTTGAAATGTGTAAGGAATTGGTCCCCGAGCATGAAGTCGGTGCTATTTCGCCTTGCGGCCTCGCTGCCTTCGTCTAGGGTGCCATTTGGACCCATGAACAGCATGGCATGGAACATCTGGCCCGCTTTCTCTTCTAGCGTCATGCGCTGGAGAAGATCTTCGACCCTCTCGTTGATACATAGTGAAGCGTTTCGGTAAGCTGGCAGCGGTTCACCATCGCCAGTTGCTCGGTCACGAAGCAATCGCCCAGGTCTAGGGGATACTAAGCAACTACCCTTCAGGGGCCATGCTGACAAAGCCAGTAAGGCGAGCAGAGCCCGGCGCGGTGTACTAAACGGACCCATGATTATTCCCATTAATCAGCGTAGGGGTTGACTATCGAGCGAAAGTCCGTGAAAAGCTCTGTACGGATTTCATCGTCATCCGTCGGGACTTCGCTCCCATTTATCACCCGAATTCCAATGCGAGTTCAACAGCGGAATTATACATGAAGACATCACGAACGGGGTCAGCAGACCGCCGCGACGGGCAGTCGATACCGAATCGAGCCCGTCGGCCCTTCCATCGGCGTAAACTCCAGGCGCTACGCTGGCCGCTGTCTCGGCACACGTGGGCGATCTCCGGCTCGTGTCTCTCCCCGCCAATCTGCCTAGCAGAGAGGCACTACCCAGATCAATTCGGGGTACGTCTGCGGAGACGGTGGGGAAGCCGCGTTGGAGGTAAGTGGCGCCCCATCCCAAATCGATCTTTGATTACAGGACGATACGACGGCTTGGCGTTGACGAGTGAAGAATTTTCTCGAAAATTTTGGCAAGCATGACGAGGAGGTCGTTGGGCGGGAAGATGTTCGGTAGTCCTCGCGATGACGGGGTTATTATTGCCGGGCCTAGGGATTGAGTGTTCCCCGTTTCCGAGGTTCGTCAGGGTGCATGGAAGTAAGCTGTGATGGGCGTATATAAATGACCTTGTCTTGTAGGAATTTACCTACTCCGAGTTATTGGAAATACTTGATGACTGATGTGTTTCCTTATACTACAGATCGAAAAGCTCGTAGTTTCCTTGGGGCTTCTCTTGGGATACGCGTGTCTGATCGTCATTATTTTATTCAAATAAACCTAGTACCTTAGAGGACATTAAATAAAGGACTAGAGTTACAATTGTGGACGATACAAGAAATTAGCATGTAAGTCGAGCTATTCTGTATTCTGTCAAACCTCAAAACATGGGTGAAGTTAATCCGAAGTCTTCGGAATTGGATGTCGTTCGATAGTTTACCGTTGAAGATGGATGGAATGACGACTCATCGTTTGAGAAACCATGAGAAAAGAATAGGTTCCAAGAAAAATACAACACTAGATAAATCTTCTACCTGAGACTAATAAGTCTACTGTGGTTAGTATAATAAGAGACGGATGAGTAGCTTTTTTCCAGGAAAGAGAAGCCAAGACATCGAAGTTAATTTGCTTGGGAGCAAGGACGAGGTAGGTAGCGAAGGAAAAGTTCAACTTGTACAATGAGGGGATTATTTGTCAAATCTCCGAGGCAATCTTAAAATCTCGACTTTCCATCATACAGCTTTTTCAGCCCATGGGAAATTCCGTCCACCCCCAACCACATCGTTCAAACCGAAGTAGATCATCATTCATTTTTCTCTCAGTCAAAACAAGGATGACATGACATACATTATATGAAAAGATCGGACATTATTACATATATACGTATAGTTACGCTTGATAACATTACGTGTTCAAATAATATGAGACCTCATGAAAATCGAGAATATGGATGGTACTAACATCATCATTTTCACTGTCCAGTCTGTCCCGAGGTTCCCCCTCAGCCCCTGTACCCCGGATTTAGGAGCGATCCACACCGCCCCACTCACCCATGGATCTCAGTGCTCCGGCATCGCACCAGCTTTTTTCGGGTGGCCCAATCAGAATGACTGAATTGTCAATTGATACAACCAATCTTGAACTTTTTTTTCTTCCTCTATGATTCCGTGTCGTGTGCTTTGGTCCTGCGATGACAATTGTAAAGGATGAGGACAGTAAATCTCCTGTGCCGTAGAGGCACACGTCTTCAAGTATGTATAACTTCTATTCAATATCCGTCTATTTCCCTTATTGACCCTATGTGTAGGGCCTCGTGGCTCGATCTAGCCAAGGACGAATTCCCCGAATACGATCATTTGCGACGCCCACCTTCGACAATTCAAATCCACGCATACCGCCCTACCTAAAGTTAGTTAAGAATTATGACAAGGTCAAGGAGGTGTTGGGGAGGGGCACTGCCCTCACTCTGGCTGAGAAGATCCTCTATAGCCATCTCGATAATGTCGAGGAGTCTCTCATGACCAACACAGACGGCGGGCGAAACATTCGAGGGACGGCAAACCTGAAATTGAAGCCTGACCGTGTCGCTATGCAAGATGCCTCAGCACAAATGGCTCTTTTACAATTCATGACCTGTAACCTACCCTCGACGGCTATCCCGGCTAGTATACACTGCGACCACTTAATTGTGGGCGAGCGAGGCGCCAAGTCTGATTTAGAGTCGGGAATCAAGATGAATCAGGAGGTATTCGACTTTTTAGAATCTGCTGCGAAGAAATATGGAATCGAATTTTGGCCACCCGGCGCCGGTATCATCCACCAGAGCGTTCTAGAGAACTATGCCGCTCCCGGTTTGATGATGCTTGGAACCGACAGTCACACTCCCAATGCTGGCGGTCTCTCGACAATTGCTATTGGTGTTGGCGGTGCCGATGCCGTGGAGGCTCTTGTTGGTGCGCCATGGGAGTTGAAGGCTCCTCGCGTTCTAGGCGTAGAACTAAAGGGCAAGCTCAGTGGTTGGGCTTCGCCTAAAGACGTCATTCTCAATCTTGCTGGACAGCTCACAGTTCGCGGTGGTACAGGATTTATCATTGAGTATTTCGGTCCCGGTGTCGAGACCCTCAGTTGCACCGGTATGGCGACAATCTGCAACATGGGAGCCGAGGTTGGAGCCACCACCTCGACCTTCCCCTTCAATGCGGCTCATGTTCGATACCTCGAGGCAACACACCGACATGACGTGGCGAGGGAAGCAAAGAAGTTTTCCGATATTGTTCATCTTAAGGCTGATGCTGGTGCGAAATACGACGAGATCATTACCATTGACCTGTCTAAATTGGAGCCCCACATTAACGGTCCCTTCACCCCTGACCTATCCACGCCGCTATCCCAGTTCAAACAGACCGTTGAAGAGCAGAATTGGCCCGAAAAGCTGTCAGCGGGACTAATTGGCAGCTGCACGAACAGTTCATACGAGGATATGACGCGGGTGGAGGGTATGGTCCGTGAAGCGATGCAAGCTGGTCTAAAACCTGCATCAGATTTTTACATTACCCCCGGAAGCGATCAAATTAGAGAAACCCTACGACGAGACGGGCCTCTAGAGACGTTCAAGGAAGCAGGCGGTACTCTACTTTCGAATGCCTGTGGACCCTGCATCGGCCAGTGGAAGCGACACGACGGCGTCGAAAAGGGGACGCCCAATGCAATTCTTACCTCGTATAACCGTAATTTCCGCGGCCGTAACGACGGTAACCTCGACACGATGAATTTCCTTGCCTCACCTGAGGTTGTTACCGCTATGGCTTTCGCTGGCACAACCACATTCAACCCTATGACCGACTCGCTCCCCACACCATCTGGCCAGGAATTCCGATTTACACCTCCTTCAGGCCTTGAAATCCCAACCAAGCCTTTTGAGGTAGCACGAGAAGAATTCCGTGTCCTTACTCAAGCCCCCGACGCTTCTGTTACCGTGGCCATCTCCCCCACTTCCGAACGCCTTGCCCTCTTAGAACCTTTTGATCCCTTCCCCGCTTCAGAGCTTACAGGCCTCCGCGTATTGGTCAAGGTCACCGGCAAATGCACAACTGACACCATATCCGCTGCTGGCCCTTGGCTCAAATATAAGGGTCACCTACCCAACATCAGCGAAAACACGCTTAACACGGCAATTAATGCCGAGACTGGCGAAGTCAATGTTGCTTATGACTTAGACGGCTCTAAACACACAATCCCAGAACTGGGTAAGCGCTGGAAGGAGGCCGCCCGGCCATGGCTCGTAGTAGCGGAGCATAACTACGGCGAAGGTAGTGCGCGTGAACATGCTGCGCTACAACCGCGTTATCTTGGTGCCAGAATTGTACTCACCAAGAGCTTCGCTCGCATCCACGAGACGAATCTTAAGAAGCAGGGTGTTGTCCCCCTAACTTTCGCCGATGAGGCTGATTACGATAAAATTAACGCCGGTGATGAGGTCTCCACAATTGGCCTCTACGAGATGCTGCAAAATGGCGGTAAGGGCGAAGTAGCGCTCAAGGTCAAGAAGAACAAGACCGGAGAAGAGGTGCTTATTAAGACAAAACATGCTGTCTCCAAAGACCAGGCAGGCTTTATACTTGCGGGAAGCGCGCTGAATCTATTATCGAAGCGATCTTGATTCATCTTACATCCATATTATGCGAAAATCCTGAGCGTACATGTGTAGCATGTGCAGCCTCATTCTCGCATGGAACCTATAGACGGACACACTCGGCGACAGGATATAAAAGTACCCTTGAGTTTTTAGAGTACAAAGAATAAAGACGAATTATGAACCAGTCCCCCAGTCATAGGGGAAGCATTGATTGATTGAAGATACGAAGCGTTACGGCCTACTTGAGAGTATTACAGCACGCGAAAAACAATATGCATGACACACTGTACCCCCTATGAACACCAACACGAAATATACTATACCACAAGGCTTAATTACAGCATCATACCGCCGCCGCAGAGCAGAAAGGCATCCCAACGATATTGGCAAAATCCCTAGGTTTTCTACTCACATTTAAAATAACCAAGCTAGGCGACTGAAATATGTATCGCGCAAATGTTAGTATATGTATGTGCTTACTAGCTCTCCCTAGCCAGACGATTATTCATTGAGGTCCGCCGGTGGGCAAATCCGAGGGACAAGGGAATATAGCCCCGTTCGCGAGGCATTTCTTGAGTGCTGACCGCAATACTCCTACATCTTAGAGGAAGTCTACGTTAGATAGGTACGTTCTAAATGAAATTCTGAAGGGACTACTAATGATTGAGCTCGACGAAGCAATTCCCGTCCCCTGCACCGTTCTCAACTCGGATTTCTCCCACCCCCATAGCCTTCCTGAATTTCCTATTAACCATCTGCGCGACAGCGACATCGCATGACGCAATAGTAGCGTCCAAAACCTGCATTGCGAATAATGTTTGGCGTATTGTTTGCCTAGACTTCGCAGTATTCCAAATATTCCTACCTGCCGTCAATTCTATTCGCCTTATATAAGAGCCGGGGTGGGGGCGAGATGTCTTAAGATTACTCCGTTATTAATCTTTCATTTATATTGTTTTTTAGCTTGTCTTCTCTCATACGACAGGGACTATGCTATACCAATGTGACAAATTCGGGCGTCTCGCTAGGGGGGACCGGACAAGGCTTATCAGGACTGCCATCCGTGACCCTGTCCGGGGAAACAGCGGCGGTAGTCGCTCATCCCGCCGCGGGTGGGTACAAATGCGTCCGGATGGGCTCGACGGCGATGCTTCCCCCGATAGGTGGCTAGGGGGTATAGAGTTGATCCAACGTAGGGCAACTTCAATTTACCCACGCCCAATGGCAACCGGCCGATCCCCTGGCTTACAGACTCTCTCGTAATAATTGCCATGATGCGCACCACTCCAAGCGCCTGGCTCGCGGCACTTTCGAACGCTAGGAAACATCAACACAAAAGCCATTTGCCGAGAACCTGTCAATCCGCCACCACATAAATATATATGAGATTGCCATATCGCCGGATAATAATCTCGCCAACGCGAAGGGTCTATGGTCCCTGATTGGCGCCAGACCTAGACCATCCTCAAATCCATCCATTGTTGATTCTTGGTACTCCCGCCGTCCAATTTGAGTTTATCGCAGGTATAGGAGAGATGCGAGATGGAGGCCAGTCTTAAAATAAGTCAAGTAGTTCTGTAGATCCAGGCCTCGCGCCTCTGAAATTTCTCTTCTTCAAATCTTCAGGTTGCTATTTGCTCTGTCGCTCGTGACGATCCAGCCGCAAAGATGAAGTTCCTCTCCGCCATGGCGCTCATCGCGCCCGTCCACGCCGGACTCCGATTCCCGTGTTCGACCCTGACTATCCAGCGACTGGACCCCGTCGTCCAGCCTGGCATGAGCCCCTCGGCTCACGTGCACCACATCGTCGGAGGTAACGCGTTCAACGCGACGATGACCGGCGACGTCGGCGCCAGGGCCACCTGCACCACGTGCCAGATGTCGGAGGACTTCTCCAACTACTGGACCGCGCACCTGTACTTCAAGCACCCGACCAACGGGTCGTACCACCGCGTGCCCGTGGTGCCCGTGCAGCCTCTGCTCGGCGGCTCCAACGGCGCCCAGGGCGGTCTGACCGTCTACTACACGCAGTTCGACCTGAGCCGCGACAACCTCAAGCAGCAGCCCATCAAGGCGTTCCCGCCCGGCTTCCGTATGACCGTCGGCAGCCCCACCGCCAGCTCCCGAGCGCACATGGGGCTCAACTACCAATGCATGACCGGCGGCAGCCGAGGTGCGCTGCAGGCCACCATCCCCGACCGCCCGTGCTCCGGCGGCATCTTCACCAGCCACCACTTCCCCCCGTGAGTCCCCCCCCTCCCTAGTTAATCGCTCTATGTTGTTCGCTCTACTGTAACAGACAGAAGATACTAACCAAAAGCACAGCTGCTGGGACGGCAAGAACCTCGACAGCGCCGACCACCAATCGCACATGTACAACACGGTCGACACGGACTACTTCAACAACGCGCCGCCGTGCCCGGCCTCGCACCCGGTGCGCGTGCCGCAGGTGACCTTCGAGACGACCTGGGACACGACCAAGTTCAACAGCATGTGGCCCTCCGGCGCGCCCAACCCGTTCGTGTGGAGCTTCGAGGGCAGCTCGTACGGCACCCACGCCGACTACATGTTCGGCTGGAAGGACGACTCGCTGCAGCGCGCCATGGACAAGTCCGAGTGCTTCTACGACGGCTGTGGCAGCATCAAGAAGCAGGCTATGAACATCGCCAACCAGTGCAAGATTGCTGAGACTGTGCATGAGGAGACTGAGGGCTGTGAGTTTTCCTCCTTTTCTTTCTTGATGTTTTTGTTTTAGACATCCTCCTAGTAGTGTTATTTCCGGTGTGCAAATGAATGCTAACGAATTTGAAATAGGGCTCGACGCGTTACCCGGCATGGAGATGAAGTAAGGGGTCGATTAGCGAAGGTCCGAAGGTTTTAGCCCAGGGGACTAATTTTCGTCGCCAAGTGTAAAAGCTCCCCTGGGCGATGACTGATGGATTTGGTGTTAGGGAGGATTTATTAGTAGCTAGGTAGTCTCTGCCTATATACGTCGTTCTCTATAAATCTCCGGATGTAAGTGTGACGGTGTTCTTCAACTTTGGTAAGGTCGTAAAGTTGCATATGTGATTTGGTATGGATTGCTGGTAATTCTAGTACATTTATGTAACGACGAGTAAACCCAAGTATCGTACTTTGGTATACGACGAGCTTACCAGGCCACACGTTTAAACTAGAGATTTAGTCGGATATTCCATATATCAATGAAATGAGCTAAAAGGCAACATGAAACTATGAAAGCTATTTGTAAGCGTCATCCAGTATATGAGACAGTCAGGCCAGCTCAGCGATGGCTATAGATTTCATTACTAAGATGAGGAACATTTCGATGCTTCGATCCTACAACATGACGGATAGAACATTCAAGGGGCTGAACTATCGCGTAGGAAGTAATTACGTCCTACAGCCCATATGTGCAATACAGAGGTGATTTGAAAAGTTTCAGACCTCCACTCCTCGAGGTTCCTATATTACGGAGTTATCGTTTGTATGTAGTAATCTATCCCCTTGATGGATGCCTCGTCTATAGCTCCGCTGACCACTCAGCATCTGGGGTAGCATCAACCGTTATATACGGCACTGGGTATTATTTACATAAGTGAACACGGATAGCTATCACCGCCGTCTACCACAGGGCGGTCAGGAATGTTGTAGATGGCAACCCATATCCGTTGAATAGGGCCATGTCTGACTTCTCGAGTCTCCGGTATGATTCTTTGGTCAAACAGGACTCATGCTTATATCCGACTCGTAGTAGAAATCGGCTTCGTCGTCCTCGTTCTCATCCTCATACTCGTCTTCGTATTCATCTTCACCTCTATACGCCGTAGAGCCCCCTCCATTTACTCTCCCTTCATCTCCGGCCTTCCCGTTGTCTTGACGGCCTTTGCGCATTGTTGCACGGCGTCGTTCTTCTGCCTTTCCTTCCATCTCCTCCAAGACATCCAAAGCAGCTAACCACTGCGGATTACTCCTCACTCGTTCGGGTAACCCCATTTGAGGAGCCTCGCCGCCTGCCTCTCGTTTCCGCTGTGCTGCACAAGCCGCTGTTCGAGCAAAGTTGCTTTTCCTAGTACCTCGCTCTCGAATATCTCTTTGCTTCTCGAGATACCATTTTGCGGGGCGGCGATGGTTCCAGTGGATTCGCGGGTCAATGTGTGCAAAAGTCGTTGCTGGTCGCGTTGGACGTGGCGGAAGATGATGTTGCGGTACGCCAAATAATGCGGATCCGGGTCTGAAAGGCTCGTTCTGCTTGCTATATATGTAGGAGTCGAATTTCTTCGGGTCGTGTTTAGCTATCAAATCCTGCCGTTGTTCTTCTAGGGTTTTCCGTGTCTGGTTCCCGTTCGGTGTCGCAAACGTCAGGTTTGGTGTAGTTTCAGCTATACTGGTTGATTGCTCCGGCCCCATATTTTGATTGGCATAGGTCGCCGGGGGGATGGGACGTGCTTTGGGGAGGTCGAAATACTGGGTGGTTGTTTCTGGCCTGGGAGGGATGTTTGGCATCGAGGAGCTCGACTCCCTTTCGCCTGGTTGCTCATGGATAGTGGTGGGTGCCTTGGGACTTGCTAGACGTACGGAATTATCTAGGCTGTCTGCGTTGATAGCCTGGCCCTTATGCGGAATGATTTGTGCCTTCATCTTACTGCTTTCTAGCGGAGCGCCGTGTCGCTTCTGAGCACTTGTCTGCCCTCTTGATAATGGCCGCGATTCTTTATTCGTACCATTGATAGCTTCTGTATTGGAGAGTGGGGTTGAATCGGGTATAGTAGCCTGCCGCTTAGCACGATAAGAGTTTAGCACTTTCGTCGCTTCACCTAGAAAGGTGGCACGGTTTCTACGTACTTCAGCTACTACGCTACTCTCCCGAGGGACATCCACGGAGCTTTGAGGAGGCGGTCGGCTATGCTGGGGGTTTCCTTGTGCGGTTGGCCGAGGTGCAGTGGCCTCATTTGGTTTCTTTGGAAGGGTGCGTGATACGGAATTCGAACTTATTGTGTCTTGGATATGGCTCGGTTCGTTTTGGCCGTGAGTATTTATTTGACCCGGTGGCTTAATCTCTGTTGACCTTCCCTTATGGTTTAATCCTAAAGGCCTAAAACCATTCCTCGAAGATTGGGGTAAGATATCGTCGTCCCCCGTGAGGTCTATAACCGTCTTTGGGCTGTTGTAAAGGACTTGTTGCTTGCGTGGGGGATCTCTGTACGAAGATTTCAGTACATGGGTATCCTGATTGTCACGAGTTTTATGTCTAGGTGGCATTTCTAGCGAAGCCGAATTTTCCTTCTTCGGACGGAGGGCGAAATCAGAGGCTGCCGTGGACTCGACATCGCACGTAGGGAATCCGGGCACCCGGCCAGGCGCACGGGAACCCCGTTCTTTTTCTACGTGTGTAGACGGTTGTCTCTTTTTTGGCGTCAAGCCGGCTATCTCGGCAACAGGGTTACTGTCTCTAGGAAGCCCAAAATTGAGTTTACTAGATACAGGGCCGGTAGTTTTCCTTGCCACCCCCTTTGCAGAAAGTTGTTTCTTATCGCTAGGAGGTTTCGCCGGCGCGTGCGACGTCTTGACAGTGATAGCGTCGCCCAACTTCTCCTCGCGAGGTGCCATGGTAGGCGAACGACAATTCGATTGCGATGGCACTTGCTGAGAAAGTCGAGCGTTATTTAGCTGCCGACAACCTAGAGTAGAGGAAGGCACGCCGGTGGTTGCAAGCTCAGGCAAGTGTTTAGTATATGTATGGTGTGTATGTTTTGTGCAATAGGGACCTTTAATTAGAATTGTGGCTTCGCATTTGTCAAACTGGCATCGCTGCAGGATGAATGCGTTACGGTCCATAGCTGGAGATCAGCTACATCACCTCTAACCAAACGTAATATCAAAAAATAGGCCTAGCACGACGAGGAATTGAAAATGAGAGGGAGATGTGGACCTCACGGTGTAGACAGTGCCTGTGGAGGTGAAGGTGGAGGCAAAGGTAAAGGACTGTGCAAATAGCCACGAGATGCTTGGGTTCTTTCCTTGGACAATCGCCGAGGCCGTGTCATCTTAACCACAGTTGCCTCTTACCTCTTACAATGGAGACACCTTCACCTTTAGCAGTTGCGCCGGACACTAGCTACAATATAATTAGCGTCGTTGAGGGCAACATGGTGAATAGTTCAAGGAAAAGCGGTCATCGGCGAGGTTAATTAATAAATGGGCAAGAACCGGTATGTGGAGAGAAGCGAAAAAGTGATGCTATGTATAAACTGGAGAATAGGTAGGTACGGGGAACTGACTAAAATTGAATGAATTGGAGATTGAATGGAATGGTCACTTACTAAAACGAGCGAGATTGACTGGAGAAAAGTCAGGGCGGCGATGATGATGGCGATAGAAAGAATGAAGGAAAAAAAGCTGCCGGCCGTAAAGATTGCCTAGTGAAGGTAACTTGACAATTTCCAATCTTACTCTCTTTCCCTGGTGATATCAAATGTTGATTTATATCAACAAGGTCCGTACTACGGGAGGAGAGTAAGCGAGGAAGATCCTATAGAAAAAGTTAGATAAGATAAAGAATGGCAACAATTACATGCATAGTCAATAGGGGACAAAAATAATAATTGCTAGTCTCAGATCTTTTCAGTTTTTCATATCAAGTCATCAACCTGCAGGACATAGCGGCTTCAAATCCCAAAACCTCGCTTAAACGTCTCCCGGATGCGAGTCGACATATTCGCCGCAGCCTTTGGCCCAACTCCATGGCAGCAATGCAAGGCCGGGCTCCTATATAGCGGCTCATGCAGCTGAAAAATCAGCTTGCAACTTGCTTTTACCTTCCTCTGACATACTGGACAAGCCAATAGGTTAAGGATGGCGAGTCCCTCGATATAGTTGGAAGGTGGTAAAGACGCGTTTTCTGAATAGAAAAACCGGGCTAGATTTAAGACAGGTTATAGAACTCGAAACCAAGAAATTCCAGATGCAGTCGGACCTTTTACCATATTGCTCATCATCGACCAGTCCCGTAAGGAGCAACAAGTGAAATAAAAGTGGAAGTGAACTTACCGGCGATTAGTAGTGCCCTTGCGAGATCTAATCGGGCGCGGTCGCAGGGCTTTATCGTCATTATCCGAAGACGAGTTTACCTAGTAAGTGGTAGGATTTCAGACGCCGGGAATGGAGGAATGGACCAGGTCGCGCCGGTCGGGATTGTAAGATTCTCGGGACAGCAATAGGTTTGCTAATCTTAGCAAAATGCTTCCATCACAACCCACTGCAACGGTCTCTAATAAACCGCGATTGGATGCCGGTTCAGTTACGAGATGTGTTATCAGCGAGATGGTTGGCGCATAATGAAAGGTGTATTTGCTGGGAACATTGAAGAGTAACGACATGTACAAAATCCAAATGATGAGAGCTAACGCCCGTCTTAAACTAGTGGTCCGTGCGTGCCAGGTGGCTACCCAGGTTCAAGCAGATGGACCAACCCGTGGAGTGGACCTGCCCTCCACCAGGGCTGTGGAGTCGGTGTCGGTGTCGGATAATCATTCCAACGTTCCTATTTAATTTTCCTAAAAGGAGGACCGTCATTGCCGCAAGTACCTAATGTATCGTCTAGAGGACGGGACTTGCTCAATTTCTGCGTCATACACAAAAACAGTCTCGCTAACAATATCAGTAGGTAACGTTCAAAGGGCGTGGTCGAGTCCGATTCCAGAGACATCAAGTAAAACCGAATAACATTGAGATTCGTAGATCGACATCCACCTGGGCATGGATCGCGGTGTCCAATCTTCACTTATCACAGTTGTTGTTTGCATGGATATGCTTGGATGCTTGGACTACCTAGGTAGCCGCGCCTTTGCTTGTGCTACTTGAAGGGCTTGGCATTCCTACCCGTGGACTCGACTGGACATTATTGATACGAGCACACTTTCTTTTTACCTTATCGAATCGAATACCGCCATGGTTTGCTTAAATAATCAGTAAGCCCTCTTCATATTTCACGCCCCAGCCATTCAACCTGAACCATTCAGAGTTGTCGAGATTGTAGTCGTTAAAGTGAACAACAAAACATCTAATTATACGAAACACCGCCTACTGCTCCATTTACCTACGTTTCCGAGTTATAATGCCGGCTCTTATAACGACATACAGCAATAAACAGAGGTTCGCCACAATCCCGTTCCGTATTGCCAACTCCCAGACAATCTTAAACCAACAGATGCGGCGACAACTATAACACATATCTATGACACTCAACCTCCACTATTTTAATTAAAGTAGCCAGCAAATACAAATGACTAAGAGAGAATTACTTGTTCTATCCGTCCTTTGAGGAGTTATATGTGGTATCACGTTGCATACCATAATGCAACCATGTATGGTAGCCAGTCAGAGCATCCATACGGACACTTACCCCGCGATGACACTTCAGCGTCCTGCGGTAATGGGTGTTCATTATAGTCGTTTTCTTCGACGACTTTACCAGCTACTACAGGAGAGTATTGACTAGATATATGCGGATATGAATTGACATAGTCTATAGCAATTTTATCATCAATTGTTCGAGACGTATACGTAAGAAAATATGCCAATCCTGTGTCCTTACATATTCCAGCTATAACACCATATAATTATGCAGTCCCTCCACCACTTAGTTTCAGCGGGTGTTCCTCGCCTAGTAAATCGAAACAAGAATATTTGTCAGTCGTCATCGTTAAGTATAATGGATGTATTTAATAGCATGGACGTATTTTGATCTGTCCCGCCTAGTTACAGCAATTGAGTACATTAAGCTGAGGTTAGTAATGATTTGTCTAGAATCAACGACATATCATTCGAATCACTTAAGACGTTTATCACTCTCAATTCAACTCTAGTATCGTTTATTTCGAGGAGGTATTGGTTCATGGATGCATTTATAAACTACTCGTAATCGTTATAAACATGCAATGTCGGGAGACTCCTTTCTCATTGGCTACGTGTAGATATGATGCCAAATCCTAAACGATATCATTAAGTCAAGGGCTGATTTCGATTTCAACGTAAGTTCTCAACTCTCGACCTAGTCTGCTGATTTGATGCTTGACATGTTTGCTGCATATCTAAACTTTAAATTTGGGCAGTTATGGTCAAAGACAAAGGATCTAAGAAGGCTGGGAAACATCGAGCACTGTTCAACCCCGTTGAGATTGAACTCTAACCACTCATGTGTGATTGCCCCTACTATTCATCGAGTAGAATATGCAAGTTTGATACAATTGTTAACTTTATTCTTGATCTCTTTGTGCCACTGTGCACTTGTAATTGGTGGCTGGTCAGAAGCATTGAATGTGACCGATGGCCGAAGGTTGAAGTTCACTTCGAGGCTTCCTTAACCTTTGCTCCTCAACCCTTCCAAGTTTCCTACATACTTACAACTCGACTCAAGCAAATTCATACCAAATTCATACCAAATTTCCAGCACCGAATTAAAGCCAACATCCTTAATTCCTAGTTGAACTTGGTGTCTACATAGTACTCTGACTCCCCAAACCTACTTCTCCTTCCCACATCATTGATACCAACAACCAGCTCTCTTCTGCAGCAACCGCTTTCGTCTGAACAAGACACACTCCACACATACCCATATACTCTCTCGACACAATTCGTATGTTTGATATCTCTAACCCTACATACCCTCAATATTAATTCACCCGCAGGCAACAGCACTTAGTAATCAGCAACAATGTCGTCTATCAAGGAAGTGCAGGCTATGAAGTTCCGCCTCCAGGGGGGTGATGTCGATGAACTGGAGCACGTAATTGACGCCCAGGGAGACATCATCGTCTGGCAAAAACGGGCCATCGATGAACTCAAGGCCACCGTCGCCTTCCTAGACGATGCGAAAACTCGGAAAGAACAGCAAATCGGCCACCAGCAGGCTCGCGCCAAAGTCCTGGAGAATGCCCTCAGAGATTCGGGGGTTATCCGGGACGCGCAAGAGGATAAGATCGATGAGCAGATGGAGATAATCGACAAGCTCTCCGCCGAGTTACGATCTGCTCGTACCCAGATCGACGAGGCGAACCGAACAGAGAAGGCCCTACAGGCACGCCTCCGCCGGAAGACTAAGAGCAAGTCTAGGGTCCGCGCCTTCGTGCGTGACCTGCAAGGAGAAGTCGCGCAAATCCAGCGCGTACAGGCAACCCCAGAGCCGGCAAAAGAGCCCGACCGAGAGGGCGATATTTCAGATGAGGAGCTATACCATTTCCTAATCAGCCACGACAATCACAAGCTGGCCGCGGAGCTCCGAGAATCCGCACTGAACCTAGAACGCCTACGGGCCGTCGACCGAGAGTGGATGTACAAGACATCCGAGCCCAAGGAGCAGTCATCCAAGGAAGATGGTAAGATTCCCGAGCAATTCGCTGTTTTGTAATAGTAGACACTAACGAATACTAGACTGCATGAAGAAGTTCATGGAGCGTGCCAGCGCCAATGGCATTCGTATTGCCTTGATGTCTGTCTAAAACAGCAATATCAAGCTGTTAATATATTTCGATGCGACATGGAGTCGCCCATAGCCACAATACTAGAGTAAGTATCTCTAGTGGTGGCGTAAGAGCCTGGATGGTTTATACCAGCATATTATATGAGTAGCCCAACGAACAGGGTTACTATCGAGAGAGGTTATTAGGAGACTAGATAGCCCCTCCAGGTTTATAGAAGAGTCTCTTGCCAATAGTTGACTAAGAAGTTGCATAGATATATACAAAAGATCATTGACCCATACCCTGCACTCCCAATCTCTGTCTACTACGTATGGTGACAATGCTTAATATGTATGATCTCAATATACGCAAATATACACAACTGAATGTGACTATGTACAATAAATAGCCCAGCAAGCCTTTCCCTTGACACAATATACACACCAAACGTCGTCATCATACTGCTGACCTAGGTACGTGCAACCGTGGCCGATCTTCTAGTTCTGCAGCTCATAGAGCTGGCTCACAGCACCCAGGCCATCTTTCGAGTACAAAGCCAAGAAGTGCGTAGGATCGCGGTTAAAGATACCCGGCCAATGCGACGCCTTCTCGCCGGTAACCACGCTGCCCGACCAAGTCCTACCAGCATCAATGCTGGTAATCACCTTCATCTGCGCGCCATCGTAACCACTGGTACCGTCGACATCTTCGTTCGTCATGAAGCTAGCAACCAGGGTGCCCCAGACGTTGTACACCTGCGGCGCACCAGCCAGCTTGCCGTTGCGAGCCGTGTATAGCCGGCCGCGTTCGCCCCACGACATGCCGTCGTCGTGCGAGATCACGTAGTCGACGGAGAAGGGGCCTGTTTCGGTGTTTTCGAAGACGGCGCTGCTTACTTATTAGCAAGGAATTTTACCAGAAGACACGAAAGAGGTTACGAGAGATGGAACTGACATCAAGTTTCCGTTATTATCGATAGGCGCCACACCAACCATACCATCGCGCGACGTCCGATCGCCTCCCGAAACAGCAACCCAGTGGGACCACGTAGCGCCGCCGTCGCGGGAGTACTTCATGAAGTTATCCTGGTCGCCGGCGTTGTTCTCAGCGGAGTAGTAGCACTGCAGGGTGCCATCCCTAGCAATACGCAAGAACGGCTCCCAGAGACCATTGACGCCCGACGGGACGTGCTCCTCGACCGTGGACAGGTACTTGAAGTTCTTGCCGCCGTCGTCCGAGTACGAGATCGAGATGCGGAAGTACGTGTAGTGCCAGTCGGCGCCCGTGCGGTCGTGGTTGCGGTACGCGTACAGGATGCGGCCGCTCGGCAGCTGCAGCGGGAACGCGTTGTTGATGTCGTGCGTGGCTAGCTCGCCGCGGAAGACTTCGCCTAGGTACTGCCACGACTGCCCACCGTTGGTGGATTTGACGACGCGTAGTACGTTTTGGCTGCCGTCTCGCGCAGTGTACCCCCCGAGCAGCGCGCCGTCGTTCATGAAGCTCACGCGCACGTACTCGGAGTTCTTGTCGATTACGACCGGCTCGCCAGCTTTGACGACGCGGCCGGGCAGGCGCTTCGAGAGAGAGGTCGGGGCGGCAGATACTAACCCGACGACGGCGAGTGCCGCGAAGATGGTCTTGGAGAAGAACATGATGATCAAGTCTGGTGTTACAATTTGAAGCAGATCACGACACGGCCTGGATGGGAATCACTACCTACTTCGGTCTCTCATATTTATACTAATGATATACTCACGCTTTCGCTTCTTCGGTGCGGTTACTCCTATACGTCTACGCGGTACCCGCACTCTTAGGAGCGACATGCCACCATCCTCAGGAGTGTCAGCGCACGACCGTCGACCCCTCCCATACCAAAGACCCGTCGTTACCATCACGGGTGTAATTAGTCAACGGAATATAGTATGCAAGGACCAATTGTCAACGGCAACTATCCGCATTCGGCAATATAGGGCTTTTGCGCAGCCTACGAATTGAGTATGGTGTAATCACCTATAGACTTCTGAGTGCAAAAGAAGGTATAGGACGATGCGCCGGTCTATCGTAAAGTCGGGTAGGTCCCTTTTTAGCATAGTGGTTGGCGTTCTTATTCAAGAAGGTCGCTTGCGGCGGTTCGGCACGAACCAACCAGTGGGCCTACGCCATTTCCGAGGGCCGGTGATATGGTGGTGCCGGAGTGTGCACCACCACTGCCATCTGCACGTTTATTTGGGAGCGTACCGACCTTCGATGCATGGGTTGAGGCTAATGGAGTCCAATTCCGCGATGGCATCTTGAGACCAAACAGTCTAGAGTGCTTCCCGTGGTCTTTTGCGTGCTACTAAAGAGTGCACAATTAGGCAGGTGATGAAACGTTCCAATCAATTGGAGACCCCCATCGTAGATTAAAAACGTGTTTCACACGCTCCCACCTAGTGGCGACGTCACATCAGGTTCGGCCTTATTATTCCTGGGCGGGATATGGCCATCACGGTGCATGCGAATGCGACCACCATTTCTATATAATGATGCTGTCAGTCCACCGAGGCGATAGCTAGTATCATGAGCAAGTGGCTTCCTCAGTTTCGCATGCCTAGGTGTTCGGTTTCCAAGTATGGAAGAGCAAATCGCGGGTTTTCGCGGGCCGTCGAGTTGCCCTACGAATAAGGATTCCGTCGCTTGACGAATTCCAATCGGAAAGGAAAGGAAGAAGATTTTAGCAGAAAGAAGAAAAAGGGAATTGAACAGATTGGACCGGATGGAAAGGGGGCCGATGGATTTTATATAGTTGCGGAAACTTGCTGCCCCTGACGCAGTGTACCTGTCAAACATTTCAATGTTGACAAACAGGGCGGGAATAATTCAAGAAAATCAAGCTCAACGGTAATTAGATCACGTGAAATGCCTAGGTAATCCAGAATGGCCCTTTGGCTAAAATTTCCCCCCGACCCGCTTTCCGTCGCCGACTAAGCCACTCTCACCTTTCCATCGGCGGATTCCGATCGTACCACTGTTCGCTAGCATCGTACCACGCAGCAGGCCAGAATGCCATAAGCAGCCATCCAACGACCTGATTTTTTAGCCTCTCATCTCCGGTCCCTTTTCGCCTTGTGGCCGCGCCCACCACTCGTACCTGTTGCGGGTAGCCGCATGGCGTGACACTTGACAGCAGCTCACCAGATACTACGCCCTAGACTGCTCGGAACCACAACACATAAGGTAAGCCTATTACTTGTTACTCAGGATAGAAGCCGTATGCCGTCATGGACCACCCCGAACCGCCTGCCAAACCACGCCGCTGGATTCGCCGCTAAACCCGCAACGGCCCCCAGCTCGTATGTTTGATGGTATCTAGAAGCCTCTGGTTGGCGGTGATGAGGTGTTTAGGAGTCAGAAGGCGCATGTGTCCTATGTTTTATTCGTCGTGTTAGCTAGTATAAGAGAACGCATGGGCTGCGACTCTGGGGCGAAAAGGAAATGTATGCTATCACAGCAACATAGACATCTTCACTCTTCTATATACAAAAGCATATACAACATATACATCTCCTCTCTTCGGGTTGTTCGATTAGAGATATTCATTAGACCTCGCTACTCTTCAGACAAAAGTCAACAGTCATCTCAACTCTCAAAAGTTTATTATTGAACTTCGACACCTGTCTTATTAGACACTTCATCTGATCTTCAACACACAAACAAACTTAAAATCAACATGTCGGCCGCCATCGCTACCCGAGCCCAAGCTCCCCTCGGCGCTGTCATGCGACAAGCCCTCAAGAGCTTCCGAGCCTCCGCTAGGATCGTCGAGGGTCCGACCGAGGCCTACCCGGTGTCCATGAAGTCGCAGAAGGCGGACTGGGGCCGTGTTCTCCGCGCTCGCGCCGGCGTTGCCACGATGTAAGTTCTACCTACCTTACCTATCAACAAGCTAAGTATGAAAAACAAGTTACTAACTAAGATGGTGATAACAGATACTTCCCGGCAATGGCCACATTCCTAAGTTGGCCCCTGATCTCCGCGGCGGTGATCGACGGCCACGTGGGACAGTTCTAAATTTCGCTTCGAATCTGTACCTTTATACCATATATTACTAGTATGAGTATATGATACGCGCTACGGGCTATACAACACTTGTATATACAACCCCTACATCTACGTCGACGTATAACAACAGCATCAACGAAACACAGCATAACACAACATAACATCACACTTCCGCGGAATGGCGTTTTTGGTTGGCCAGAAAAGCCGGCGGTTGGATTCATTTATCTATGATATAGGCGGCGTTCCGGAATACCAGGGATCAGATTCAGCTAGCTATACCTACATTTGGTACCTAATCAAACAATTTGGATATATCCATGGATTGGATTAGATTGGATTTGGAGAAGCAGGAGAAAACCCCAGGACAGGACGGGACGGAACACGGAACCGTTGGAAAAGCAAAAGGGGGGGCCAATCGTACTGCAGTACCGCATGCATTATCAGGATCATGGGTATAGGAGTCGCGTCGCACGGCGCTCCAGGTTGTCAATCACCTCCAGCAGCAGTAGCAGCAACTTCTCTTTGTCTTATCTATTTATTTATCTATCAATCAAACTATTCAAAGTTACGTGATAACAGTCCCAGCCACCGCGTGCGCAGCAGTAGAAATATCCGTTTTATCCACGCTCGTAGTCGCGTTCTTATACTCCAAGTACCCGTCCGTAGACTCGGGTATATGTAGCTTCCGCGCCTCGCTCGTGTCGTGTAGCCCAGTGCGTCGCAGGACTTCAACTGTGCGCTCGTAGTTATCTTCTGCGTACTTCTCCGCATCGAACCCAAGAATCCAGGCTTCGCGTCGCAATCTCATGCTTTCGGGATTCTTCTTCGCGGCGGCGAAGTCTGCCTTGTGCCAGATATCCCGCGTCTGCTCGCCCGTCTTCTGGGCCGACTTGACGCGGTCGTACCGGATGGCTTCGAAAGCGGCTACAGCTTCCTGGACTTTATCGCGGCCGCCGCACTCGCGGAGACATACGGCAATCGTAACGCCGTCTTCCATAGCCTGGGAGGCGCCCTGGATTGATGTCGGTAGGAATGGATGGGCCGAGTCTCCGATCAGCGCGATCCGCCTACCCTTTGATATCCACGTGGGCAAGGGGTCGCGATACACGAGCTTCCAGTCGATCAGCGGCTCCGGCGTCTTATCCAGAATTTTCTGGACAATCGGGTCCCAGCCCTCGAGCACCTTGCGCGCGTCCGCTAGCGGCGCCTCGAGTTGCCAGCTCTCCTCGATGTCGGCCTCGTCCTTGTGCGTGCACACCCAGGAGAAGTCCTTCCCCTTCTTCATGCACGCTGCGATGAAGTGGACATCTGGGCCTAGCCACGCGATATGCTGGTCGCCGCCCTCAGTGAAGAATTTGGTATCGGGATCCTTAGCTATTTCGTCGGCACTAAACCAACTGCGGTACACGGCGTAGCCGGACGGCTTAGGCGCATCCTCGAACCCGAGCACGATCTTGCGGCCCTTACTGCGCACGCCCTCGGCCGCAACGATGACATCGGCGGTAAGTCGCTCGCCACTTTCTAAGATGACGCCGGCTTCCTTGTCATCCTCGAAATAGTCCTCGACGCGGGCATTGAGCCGGATCTCGACACCGATCTCCTTGGCGTGGTTATAGACGATCTCGTGGAACTCGCCACGATGGCCGTCGTAGCGGATACCGAACTCCTTGTCTTCGCCCTCCCAGTACTGCGTGAAGAGGGTGTCGCCTTTCCAGGACTTCATGGTGATAGAGTCGGCACGCATGCTCAGCGGCTCCAGCTTCTCGGCGACGCCCGGCCACCGGCGGAACAGCCGCGACGAGTTAGGGCCGAACGAGATGATGTCGCCGAGCAGCTTGAGCTCGGGGAACTTCTCCAGCACGAGCACGCTGTGGCCCTTGCGGTGACATTCTATCGCAGCCGTCAGGCCGGCGAAGCCCGTGCCCACCACGATCACCTTGATGCCCGTTTTTACGGGGTTCTGTGATTCGGCCATGTCTCAAGCTGCTGTGCTACTACTAGGTATCCTTGCGCATGTAATCTTATCTGCTCTGCCGGCGTGGGCTCGCTTTCTTAAACCTCGGAGCTTTGCACTGGCGGCGGCGTTTTTATCGTGGATACCGTGTCAGATACCGTGTTTTGTTGACGATTTGACCTCGGATATTATTGGGTGACGAATCTACCCCAACTGCATGGACTTAGCTTCCCACATGGCGATTGACTTTCGCCGGGCGGTACTTGTTCTTCTACTTGGGAATTGAGCGATCCCCATGGTGGAGATGCGAGGCTATCTGCTAAACCCCTTCACCCTAACCATATTGGAGTCCCCATTCCCCGCATCGAAAGTAATATGGGATATCGGCAGTTGCGCCGAGACGGTAGGCAGTCTTTCGTAAGCACTGCATAAACATGGGGAAACCGACTAGGTCTTACATGTATGTCCTAGGGCAAAGCCTCCTATTAATAGCGTCGAATTTGATGTCGAATTGAGCAACATTTTCGAAATCTAATTGGCTAGTTCCTCCACAATTTCGCGGGGAGTATACGATGGCCTCCTGAAATGCCGAATGCCAGCCTCTTCTCCAAGTTTCAAAGCCACGGAGAATTGTGAATCTAATCTGGTCTGGATTCGTGCGGAGTTTCTGGAGATCCGCGCTTGTTTTGCTGTAAGTGATGGTAGGAGTGGCGCGATGCTACGCTCCATTGCATATGCGTCTCTTCATTTGAAACCTTGCCTATATGTGCATGTCCAGAATGAGGAGTAGTCAGTGCTTATCAACATGGTTCCCCAAAATTCATATATGAATGTATTTCAATCCTTGTGTTCCCCGGCCAGACGCGAATGATGCCATTTGTTTTCGTGAACTGGTAGACAGACTATTCTCTTATTATTCGCGTTAGAACTGGTCGACACGATGCCTTGGGGAATCCTTGAGGATAGGCATATGACCCTTGTGCCTGGCACGAGTAAGGTTGCACCCAAAGATAATGGAAAATAGGAACATGAGTACTAATATTGGGTTTCAGTTATACTGGCCGATCAGTCTGACGTGCCCGAAGAGTATCGAAATATCAACCGAGATTTACTCAAACATGGCACTGGGAAGAATTCCCATATTATCTTAGCTCCTCAGCCCAGCGATTCGCCCAACGACCCCCTAAACGTGAGTTCCCAGACGCGAATGAGTCCAGAAATTGAGAACTCATGACAGTATAGTGGCCGACATGGCGCAAAGATCTCATCCTGGTTATCGTGGGTCTGTCTGCCGGTGTGGTAGGCGCATACGGTCCGATGATCTCGCCAGGCTTCGTCGAAATTGCTGCAGCCCTCAACGTTTCTATCAACACACTATCCCAAGCAACGGCCTGGGTAATTCTGCTGATCGGACTTTCGTTGTTCATCTTCAACCCTCTGGCTAAGAAAATTGGACGTCGTCCCGTATATATAATGTCAAGCATTATTATGTTGACTGGAAGCATATGGGGATCGCTCGCAAAAGATTATAACAGTTTCCTGGGTAGTAGAGTATGGAGCGGCGTGGGCATGGCACCGTATGAGGTACTAGTCCAGTGTACCATTGCCGATATCTACTACGTCCACCAACGAGCTACCAGAATTGCTATCTGGAACATGTTCTTGTTATGTGGTATTAGTGGCGGCGCTCTGATCGCTGGCTATATTATAGAGGTGAGTCCTCAATGGAATTCCCATAGTCTTAACTTGCTAACAGAATCCATAGGATCAAGGTTGGCAATGGACTCTGATTTGGTGTGCGATTATCTTTGGCATCCTACTGCCTCTAGTCATCCTGTTCGTTCCCGAAACAGCATACAGGAGACAGGGATACGAGCAGCAATTGGCAGCTAGGGGCGCTACCACTACCCAAGACGCAAAGACGGAAACCTCAGAGAAGAAAGACGCATCTTCCGAACAAGACAGCGCCAGGGTCGAGACGGTAGAAACAGGGGTGACGACTGAACCAAAAGAATCCTTCCTACAGAGCCTGAGGCTATGGAGTGGTATCTATACCGATACACCTCTCTGGAAGATTTTCCTGCGCCCATGCGTGATCTTCTTCTATCCGGCTGTTCTTTGGGCATTCTTATTGTACGGAGTTACGTTGACGTGGATCGTCGTATTCAGTGTCGTGAACGCGGTCATCTTTACAGCTCCACCGTATAACTTCTCGGTGTCTGAGACTGGATTGATCTCGCTATCACCTTTCATCCTTACTTTCGTCGGTGAGGTGGTGTCCGGACCATTGAACGATTGGGTGTGTCTGTACCTGTCTAAGAAGAACCGTGGCATTTACGAGCCCGAGTTCCGACTACCACCTATCATCATTTCGTTCTTGGTTGGTGTTGTGGGATTCTTCGGATTTGGTGCCACCATCCATTTTCAGACACATTGGTCCGGACCCGTATTGTGCTTCGGATTAGCGAACATGAGTCTTGCACTATCCAACGCTTCTGTTTTCGGCTATGTCATCGATTCTCATAAAGAATTGAGCGAAGAAGGTATGTCTCTCTTATCCGCAGCTTATGATATCTAGGACATGTGCTAATAGTTGCGTTTTGTAGCATTCGTGGCTATCAACGCTCGAAATCTTCTCACTTTTGGTTTAACCTACTTCGTCAATGACTGGCTTGCAAGAGATGGCGTCCTCGCAGTCTTCAATGTGCTCGGAACCATCTTCATTGTGGTTAATGTGTTGACAATTCCCTTGTGGATTTATGGCAAGCGGATTCGAGGATATATCGCTAGGAACAAGGCCCTGTATAAATTCATGCACGAAGACTAGGTCACTTTACGCGGGATCGGCTTAAGCGTTTAGTGTACCGGTACGCATTGATAGACAATTGGTATAACTGAAGCTCCATTGAGTATGTACGGAATTAAGTGTTTATTAGAATAAATGATGGAAGCTAGTAGTTTAGATGAAGATCTTTTAAAGATGAAGAGAGTGAAAAAGTTCTGTCAATGTTACTTACAGCTATATTCTAGGTGATATTATAGGCGATACAGCCTAGAAACCCAATGGCAAAAATAAGGTTAATGGGCGGTGGTCAATGCACTAAATGATCTGAGCTTGGACCATCGACGCTTACCCCTTTTCGATTCGGACCCCTGCAGGACAGCTCCTGAACCAATCTAAAGGATGGCAGGCGCGTCGTGGAATTTGAAGCTTCGCCAAAATTGTTCAAATGTTCCTGGTCGATTTTATTGCCTTGCTGATTGCCTCAGATCTTCGTAACAATTACTTCGCTCCACCGATCGCTTGACTGTCGAACGAGATGCTTCTTGGACTTATGAGGTGATACCTACACTCGTCGTCATTCCCTTCGCTACTTTTGTCTTTTCAATAATATCCGAACCCATATACTGGTTCATACGTCAATCCTTAGCCTAGCGTCAACAAACGGGAGTATACCGGCCCTTTTTCTTTGTGTGAAGCGAGAGCCCACGACAACACCAACGCAGAAGGCGAGATCGAATCGCGGAAGTAGCATCTTTCGAGCTTAACTGCTAGGGCTAGAGGGAAACAATATTAAAAGGGGCACGGAGTGGACGGAAAGATCGAGCAGCTCAGATACCCATCGGCACGATGACGGATTCCCTCCACAACGCACCCATTGTATTGGACAATGGCTCGGGCACTATCCGGGCGGGCTTCGCAGGGGACGATCTACCAAAATGCTATTTTCCTTCTTTTGTCGGTCGGCCGAAGCATCTACGAGTACTAGCTGGCGCGTTAGAGGGCGAAGTATTTATCGGCCAAAAAGCAGCAACAGAACTAAGAGGACTCCTGAAGATCAGGTACCCCTTAGAACATGGCATAGTTACAGACTGGGACGATATGGAGAAGATATGGGAATATGTGTACAGCGAAGGACTGAAGACGATGAGCGAAGAAGTATGTATCTGCAAACCCCCCTATTCTACTGAGACATCCCACCCAAGCTGACGTATCGTCTAGCATCCCGTTCTCCTAACCGAACCCCCACTCAACCCGAGAGCGAACCGCGATACGGCCGCCCAAATTCTCTTCGAAACCTTCAACGTACCCGCCTTATACACCTCCATCCAAGCCGTCCTCTCCCTTTACGCCAGTGGGCGCACAACTGGCTGTGTATTAGACTCCGGCGACGGCGTCTCGCATGCGGTGCCCGTATACGAAGGATTCGCTATACCTTCCTCTATGCGACGTATCGACGTTGCTGGCCGGGACGTCACCGAGTACATGCAAACATTATTGCGCAAGAGCGGCTATGTATTCCACACCAGCGCCGAGAAGGAAGTAGTACGATTAATCAAGGAATCCGTGTCTTACGTAGCTCTGAACCCGAAAACGGAAGAGAAGGACTGGCAGAGCGCCAAGCTTGACCAAAGCAAGACGGCCGAGTATGTGCTCCCTGACGGCAACCGCCTACGGGTAGGTCAAGAGAGGTTCCGGGCCCCAGAGATCCTATTCGATCCCGAACTCATCGGCCTCGAGTATCCCGGTATCCAACAGATCGTCACCGACTCAATAAACAGAACAGACTTGGACCTGCGCAAGGCACTCTATGCGAATATCGTATTGTCCGGCGGCAGTACACTTACGAAGGGATTCGGTGACCGTTTACTGAGCGAGGTGAAGAAGCTCGCTGTCAAGGACATGCGTATCAAGATCTTTGCTCCACCCGAGCGCAAATACTCGACCTGGATCGGAGGCAGCATTTTGGCCGGTCTAAGCACATTTAGAAAGGTATGCTTGCTTTCGTACTATTTTCCACTTCTCCGGCTCTCAAGAAAAGTTACTAACAGTATGAAAGATGTGGGTTAGCATCGACGACTGGCACGAGGACCCGGATATAATCCACAAGAAATTGACATAGTCCTATTTCCATATTCACGATCAAGTTTTAAACAAGTCAGCGTTCGACGAAGCACTCGTGGCCTGGACGAAAGAATACTGGTAACGGGCGCCAAAGAAACGACCCGATTGTAATAGATATTGCGCGTAGCGAGGACGCAAAGCAAGGCATAGCGGAAGCGCCGTTAGAGACTCATTCATGCCTTGGGCGGTTGAAGTAGCTAAAGAGTTCTCGACGATTCATTACTGGCACTTCCAGTATCCGGGGAGAGGGAAGGGGAAGAGAAACCGGCAGCTTGTGTGTCAGATTATTGGCGGAATACCTAAGTCCATCTATGTAGATGAATGATACCCAGGCGTTGAAGATCCATCCAAAATGCGAAAATGATACTCTTGTTACGTGGTTGTGACGATGTGCGCACGATTGAATTGGTCTAGATTTCGCTGACGGCCGAGCCCGCCGTCGCTACTAGTACTAGCTAGTGTCTTAGGGGAGGAAAAAATTGAGGACATTGACACTACAAGATAATTACTACGGACATAAACTCGAATCACAGATCACATCAATAATCCATTCTTCGGCTCTTCATAGCCATGTATTGACTATCTACCACCATGCCATCCGAAACAGTGCCGCCAGCCATACGAATTAAATCAAGTCTTTTCAGTTGCAGCCGAAAAGTTTCGCTGTCGGGGGTATATATATCGCATCATCCAAGTTCACCAGAAACAAACGCCCGCCCACCAATCAGTCATTGGTGTTTATGAATTTTTCTTTCGTCCCCGGAATCTACCAGCCGGAGGGAGGGAAAAGGTTAAGTCGTTGACATTTCTCTCGTGAATGAATAGTGAGTGTGTATGTCGTATATCGTACGTGGGTATCGTGAGTATCGTAGGTGTTGAGATTGAAGTACCCGATCCCTTTAACTTTTCCCGTTTCGTTAAAAAAAAACCAACTCATTATTGAGCTTCGCGTTTGCTCTGAGGCCCCAAACTTTTCCTTCCTTCCGTCTCTGCTTTTCCCATATTCCCGTCTGTAAATAGAAAATGTCATGATGTCCCAGTCGTACTTGTGCTTAAGTATGATGGCGATGCCCTAAACTCCGATGCGCCGTGCTTGTGTATGATCAAGTAGAGAGAAGATGCAGTGTAATGTGTCGCCGAAGGACTCCTCGTCGTTGAAGACGACCATCCTATCCGGTTCGTCGAATATGGAGTGGTCTAGCGCCGGTGGCTTATACGGCTCCAGATATTCGTCAAGCTGCCCGAGCTGCTCGAGCTGTGCTGACTCGAGGCATCACTGGCCTTGCGCGCAGCAGCGACGGTAGCGGCATTGGCGCCGTAGACGTTTCCGGCGCCGCCTCGGCCGACGTAGCCAATGGGCTTCGTCTCGATGTTGCTCTGGTGGGCGAACTCCTCGTCGAAGGACAGCACGGGCTTCTCAGCCGAGACGTGCGCGTTGCCTGCTCCGCCGCGCCCTGAGTAGAAGCGTCCGCTGCTCTCTGGTGCGGTGGCCGGCTTGGTTGCCACGCCGGAAGAGGGCGTCGTGGTAGGAGCGCGGAAGTAGTTCCCGGCACCTCCTCGTCCTGAGTGGACGTAAGAGTTCTTCGGAACAGTTGGGTGAGGCTCCGTGATGGTGTAGTTAGGCATGTTGATGATGATGTTGATGTTGTTCTGTTTCAGTACAAGTTGTTGAAGTTGTAGGTGTATCTGATGTATCCACAATACAGTGTATATGGTCTTTCGCAGATGTCTATCTCTTGGTTTTGTTTATAGTCGACGGTTTATTAGTCACAGTGGAAAATAGGTCAACAGAACAATCAGTGGAATGGTGGGCAGAGGTAAATATACATATTTTATCGTGATGGCCAGGGGAGGAACCCCTTTGTCATAGTTACACCGCGTGCTCGAGAAAGTTCTCTAACAAAGCCCTACCACGATACGTAACTACGTACTCACCGGCCGAGCATCAAACAAATCCCCCATTTGGAAAATTTTCTGGCCCCAGGTGAATGGTAAAAGGCACATGGTGGACACATGCTACAGTTTGGCGGGCTGGGCGGACTTGCCGGTGTAGCTTTGTCGCGTGGAGATGACAGCATGGTCCATTCCTCGCATTCCAGTTTGCCCTCAGCCCAGAAAATAGCAGAAAATAGACAGCAATCCGGTACGCTTAGACAGGAAAATTCATCAGCTTGGCACTTCATGTCGTAAGGCGCTTAGCAGTTAATGGCAATTTAGCGGAATCTGGGGTAGCCGCGTGATGGATTCCATTAGCTAGAAATTAGCTAACAGAAGTTCGAAGAAGCAATGTAGTTACGAAATCGGGTCTTGGGTCAAGGTGGTCTAATGTATCATGAGACCTGCAGAGGAGTTTTTTGTACCTAACGATTACCCCATAGTTTGCTTTCCTGGCCACTAGAACAGGGGGGATAGGGCGGATGTAAAATGGGCTCTCGGTGGTGCAATTGGCCTGGTTGCTGCTTTTTACTGCTTTCGGGCAAACTGGCGAGACGGGACTGGTCAAGTAGCTTTGCATAGGAGGAAAAATCGGCAACGTCATGCTGTACAAAGACCAGGACGACCTGGTCAGCCAATCCTGCCGGAGCACCTCACTGCAGGTACCAATGAAGATCGAAGAGCCGCTACAATCCGCGAACCAATAGATCTACGGCCTGGCTACATTGATTCGCTGACAACAGCTGAGATCAATGGGAGGCCAAATCTCGCCATATGCTCGTATGCGATTTGCCATGTCGAGCATGTCCAACCATGCTGACTACACCACCTGTCAGACATTCCCGCGTGGCGCTGTCAATAAATTGCATAGCTGAAGCGAAAGTGAATTGCCTGGACGGTATGAGCATCTCCGCGCAGTCGGCCTGGCCTAGGGCTAATTACCGTGATACTCTCTCTCAATCACACAAGGACTGGCCACCATTTGGAAGAACAATGGCTGGTTCCGGCCGGGATCGAATTGGACGCGAAAGTCGTCACTCCTATGTAAAAGCATTGTACGTACAAGGGGACCGGGGCACCGGGAATGCCATGCTCCGTGGTCTCTTGCAACTTTTCCGCATCCACATTTTGCGGGGAGAGCGATTGAAAAAAAAAGAACATTGAAGTTTTACATTCTTAAGATTTCGGCTTTGCCGCATTAGTAGATCGCACTTGTCGATCTGCCGCGCTGACACCAAAAAAAGTCGAACTGGAAGAAATCAAAGTGATACATTGATCGTGTTTGCCGCAGACATACAGTAACAAATACACCTTTCTCGATGCAGGTCTACGGGGAGAACCGTGATGGCTACGTTACTCTAACCGATCCGGGTTTCGTACATTGATGCGAAGGGTCCGCAAAGGATGAGAGACCAGCTGACCAATATAAGCGGTAAACAGTGACAGGGAGGTAGAAAAGACCAAGTCCTTAAAATCGATCGTGACTTGAAAAATTTGGAGTTTATTTTTACTCCTTCGCCTAAATCCAAGCATCCACTATCCGGTTATAACGATAGCTGACTACCCGCTCCGTTCATAGTTCCTCTCGGCATCGCTATAGCAGAGTTCATCTCTTATAGAGGGGACATAGCTAAGGTAGGCTATTTCACCACGTACTTTCAGATTTTAATAGAATTATCAAAATTTTCGATTTCGAATTTTTTTATTTGCACATCCTATACCTTGCTCTTGGACAAATCGTATTCCATAATTATCAGATGTATAAATGGGAGGATGGGGTGGTATCGCGTCCCAATATCAATTTTACCCCTGAGCGAAATTCCCCCTGAGTAGTATCAACTATCCTTACGTCTTCATTCGCCAACTTGACGCCATAGCTGAACGACCATTACACGGCAGTATCAGGTCATAATAGTGGCTAGAATTTAATAGTAAGACACGATCCATCACCCTTCTTCCTATTACTTTCCAGTGAATAGGATTGAATTTCGCAATCTCTTCCTACAAGGCGTGTGAAATGGTAACGTTGACACCATTTAAGCTTATCTAGATTCCGGCCCCTTGAAAATATTCATCATTATTGCAGAAATTAGACCATTAAGCTGTAATTATCTGGCCCTCTCAGGGAAATGTACGATATTTTGATTTCCATGCTTGACCGCACAATAACCTATACTACTGAACACGACGTCTTCCTATTAACGATGTTGATCTACCTAAGTCATCGAATAGAAGTTATTTCTTCAAATACTCTGAAGCATGTTGTGATCTTATATTACACGGATGAGGTACTTATCCAGATCGTCTCATTCATAATTCCATGGTCCTGTGGCTCTAACTGTCAACGCAAATGTTCTTTTGGCGGAGACGGAATAGTGAGTTGGTTTTCAGGTCCTTCACTCTAAGAAAGCGAATATCTCACGAGGCTCCATGCATCTCACCCGAGCAAGTCATCATTGGTACCCGACTCACACTATCCGGTACAAATCGAGAGGCTACCCATATGTTGTCAATATCGGTTCCCACAGGCGGCGCTCGGCCAGGGCAATTCGATCTCTTTTGATATGTATAGGTTCACTTGCCCAAGATCTCTCCCAACCTGGCTCTCCTCTCGTAGCCAGCTCCGATAAAAAGTCCTTGAAACTTGGGTATATCTGTGGGCTTGGCCTAGCCCTCCCACACTGCATTTCCCAAACAATCCAAGTATTCCAGGACTTTATCGCCTTTAAGAAGGAGGCATTCCCAAAGTGCTCGGCGGAGTGCTTCGTGATTTCGTGCTTGAGATTATCCGATGCGATCTCGCCAGACAGCAGAGAATGACACAATCCCGCCATTCGTCGACATTCCTCGGGTGTAATGAGGTATATGCGACCAGCATGATCTAGACTCAGCAACTTCAGCGGTTGCGAAATGAAGCCAGTGAGTCCCGGCTCATCATCTATCATTAACGTAGCATCAACCCCGATAAGTGACTCCACGAATTGGTAAGCATATTCCTCCCAAGCGACCATTTCGAGTGCTTCGGAATGGCGGAAACGTAGAGTGTGTCTATTTATGTACGAGAAAGATACCGATCCGTCGATGAAGAGAAGGAAGGTCTTGTAGTCTCCTGGTAGCTCGATATCGCCAAGGCTCCGTTCTGATTCCTGAATCTGAGTAATTGAGGTAACTGGGCGCATCCATTCATCAACAGAGAGTCGCACCTTGCCGTCTTTATCGGGATGGAGTTTAATACGGCTTAGCAAAAGTGCCATATGGCCAATATTAGTAGCATTAGACCACTCCTGGGTAGGTGTAGTCTTTTCTATCCCTTGAGAAGCTTGCCGAGTCTGCTGTGTAGGAGCGCCACGAATAGTACCCCAAAGGGCAAGAACTAGACAGGCGAGGATGTGACAAACTGCGACTCCTGCCAATATGCGAAAGGCGATTCCTATGGACCAGATAGAAATCGAGATTATTAGAGGAATCATTGTTGTGATATAGCTCATCATACCTACTAGGTAGATAGTCACTTAGACGTGGTCAAAGAGAAGTACGATAGTGGACTAGGGGCAATTTACTATGTACTCTTCGGTACAGCCTACAGTTGCGTATATTAGCGATAAACTAACCATATTTATGGCTACTGCTTTATTTAGTTGCCTAAATGGTGATCTGAACCATTGACCCTTTAGCTTTACCTAGAAGAAATTAGATTCAGATAGCAACTACAAGACATACATGGGAATTCGATAATGCGGCAATAGAGCATTTCGGGAAAGCGAATCGACTAGAATAACGTAAAGAGGAGATTTCACCAGACAGTATAGGTTGAATCATTGCTCACATTAGAGAATGACATACGCATCTCTATATGGGACACGTTGAAATTGAACAAAGACCTTAGAAGCTTGCCGAAACAGGTCGGGTTGCCTAAGTAAGCCCACTATATAGTACCTCTTACCCCCTACGCGATCATTAACTCGACGTCAAAGCCATCGTTCCCACTAATATCCATCCACACTCTCAGCAAACTGGCTCGTCTATCATACATCTCCCTATACATAGCAACCAAGAGGTTCTGCCACTCAGGTCCCATAAGTCTAATAGCACCATGGTTCCTCGTCTCCCAGCGAACCGAGAACGGCATCGACTTGCCTATATAAGGAGTCGCCGCAGTCTTCTCTGGTGTCTTGCCGGCGAGGAAGTTCCCAAAGCCATCTAGATCACGCTCGATCTCCTGGCTTAGCGGGGGCACTGGGATACCAAAGCCCTCGCCGAGTTGTCGCACCATTAATTTGGGCCCGGACCGCAGGTTGAGTTCCTGGCGGACGTTGATGGGGGAGCTTCTGAATAGCACATCTCGCGTTTCGAGTGACTTGGACTTCGTGTCGTGGAGCTTGGGTACCGGAAATTCTTCCCTTGAGATGGGCTGTACGATGTTTTCTGCAATCGCTCGGCTCAGAGCATTTCCACAAAGGGAAAGGAAGAGGATAAGTAATAATTGCATGATAAATACTAGGTGACTGAAGCTAAACTACGGTGGACAAGGAGAGGGGTAATTGACCTAGGAGTTTTAATCATGAGTCTTGAAAGGTTCAAGTATCCTCGATGACTCTATTGTGTGACTGATGGTTATTTTTATACTTAGTCTTCGTAACTTATAAACGAATGGGAATCTGCATAGCTTTTATACACCATGAAGTAATGGGTAAATAAATATAGTAAAACACTAGCAGTTAAGTTACCATTGGGTACATACAATTAATACTTATGGACAACTTGAAAGATCTTCAATGGGATTCAGCTAGTTCTCAAGATATTCGTAGATGGTCTTAAGTCTTGGGTTTTACAATCCATGAGGAATCGACTTTCACGTAGTGGGCCCCTCTCCTCATCCTACGTTGATGTCATTCTTAAAACACGGGATTACGCGGGATTTGACTAATAGTTCAAGTAAATTAAGGTACCCATTTTTGAATAAATATATGAATGGAATACTAGATGCGGATTATTACGAGTTGTAGTGTAGGTGCTTCGAAGTTCTTAGAGAGTTGTAAAGAGAAAATAGTGGGACTTCAAATGCTGCGCCGTAGATCTAAACCTAAAGACTCAATAGTATAGGATGGCTTAATTTATGGGGCGAGGAATATCCTGATATACTTTGATTCCTCGAGGATCGTATATACTCCTTTTATTGCTTTATAGCTTCTTGCATAGGTCATAGCCATATAGGTTACGGATTTGCCGATGAAACTTTATGTGAGATATAAGAACATTGAACGACGAAGTTGAGGAGATAAAAGGGGGGAAAGTAAATATGCACCGCCACATTGAGGCGTCAAACGGATGTTGCGCCACCCCCTTATTGGGACGGTAGTGCAAACATCGTGGAGACTCCTATGCTAGAATTATCTTAATAAATCCGGCCTATTATTATGCGAGACTACTACAATGTTGCCACAGAGCCTAGAATCCCCTAGCAATACCTCTAAAGTCGAAACGATGACCATATTCAATAACACCCTAGGCTATTCAGGTATCACGATCCCCTGATATGAGTCCTAACTTTTGCAAGCGGCCCTCAATGCCATCCTGACGAACATACAGCCGTGTATCCCAAAACCAGTAGGCCCCTATCGTAGCGGTATACTTGGCTCGGCCTGTGTAATCAATCAGGTCGGATGCGCCCCATTCCATCTGAATGCCGATGTTTTCCTCCGCCGGGAAATTCTTCTGTAACTTGTAGTCGCGGACGATCATGTCTCGAACCCGTTTGGGACACTCAAGGTAGGCTTCAGCGTCTGGTAAATGACTGAGCCTGTTAGACATACACACTAAGTACATAGATAAGAGATTGTAGGTAACCTACCCGCAACCTGGAACCTCGACCTTATTCCCGTCTTCCTCCGTGACTTCAAACCAGAGCCTATCCTGGAATGGACCTGTCAGGGAGACCTCCTTTGTTATGAACGCAACTGGCCTGGCGAACTCTTGGATAATACGCATCGCTGGACATTGAGGTGGGCCGGCCATATTGAAGACGAAGGTTGTGTCATCGATCATAGTGAACTGCTCGTGCTTGCTATAACTTGAATCAAGGACGATGAACTTTCCAAAGGGAAGAGTCTCGAGCGCTTTCTTATGCTCGGGTCCGTAGTCCGGATCCGCGGTGTAGAGGGGAACCTCCCGACCTGTCTTCCTCTCGAAGACCTTGACCATTGCAATTGCAGCGAGATGCTGGGCAACGTTTCGGGCGTATATTCGGTTTCCAGGGCCTGGAGCTGGATCCTTTTCGCCAGGAAGATTGGTCGGAGTGTGAATGCACCCAAGGCCTAAGCATACGACCTTTTTAATGCGCTCCGGATGAGGAATGCTGTTAATAGCGGCTTCAAATTGCCTTGCCTTGGTGCTGACATTCTGCCACTTTTCCCAGGCTTCAGAAAGGGTTTGTTGGATTGTTTTGGCAGGTATTAGATCTTGTAGGTGCATCCAAGGCTTCGTTCCTGGGCGATAGGCCTTGTGATACTTTGCGAGAAATCTGTTTCGTCCTGTTAGCTACTGTTACTATCCGTAGAATGTTTTGACATACTCGTGAGGAGGGACATTGGCAAGCCTTTTGTTTGGTCTGTTCTGTTCAGGAGGATATTTTTCCTTGTTGCGATGGCACATTACATAGAAGGCTTGAGAGTTTTGAAACTCAACGCCCCTGATTGATGAAGAGCAAAACATGTACCAGTTGCATCTTCCGATTATCTTACGCTTCCTCTCTTCGTTGTCAACATTGAGCCTTTTCATCTTTCTCAGTTTAAGGAAGTCGGCCTCGAGGCCGTGGTGCTCGTATACTGTCATTATACCGAGTAGAGAGTGTAACGAAAGCAAGGTAGTGAGCCAATAGACATATCCGGTATCTCGAAATCTCTCCCGGAGGGGTGAAATAACTTATTGCAGTGTGCAAACATCTATCAATTTATGTACAAAAAGCTGAAGTAAGTGTAGCGTTCTTCCACGTGCCGAAAACCCCGAGACGACCGTGATATTGAATATTGTACAACAGAAAATTGCACATTTTTTGGTTTTCAGTGATTGTATGTTGGCAAACAAATCGAATCAGATGGTCTGGGTGTGAGAACGTGGGAGTTAAAAGACATGTTTAGACCAAATTAAGATACTAAAATCGACCCAATCCTTTATCAGAAATGAGTCAATAACTGAAGCCACAGTTTATTTTTTTTTTAGCCATGTCAAATCGATACCGCTTGAAACTCTTGGGTGTGACTAGGGAGCATATTTACATCTCGAATAGTGGACGCTACTACTGGGATGAGTATTACAATCGTAAACCTTACTGCCACCCACAGATATGAGGTATTCGTCACTAATGACTCAAATACATATATATCTACATCGGGACGATGATGATAGGAATTTAGTTGATGGAAATCCCGAGGAAAAAAGGATAATAAGTTGTTTAGCATTTTCGTCTCATGTAGTTGACTTAGATATATAGGAACCTTGCAATATTCACTCAGCGACGACAACCTCGTTTTATTAGTGAATTTGCGCTACACGATGCCGTGGGTTCGCATATCGACGCCATGGAATTACTTCTAGATCAAATTATATAAAGAAATGATAAGGATTGGAAGTATTGACCGATTTTAAAGTCGCAGTTTTTGAAGTATTCCCTAGTGCTGTCTCCCTCTACGTGTGCTGCCAAGCCTACCCCTTTTACCCCTTTTCCATATCGACCCACTCCGAGACTCTATCATCGCGCTCCATAGCACGCGTTCAGACTCATGAATTGAATAATCACATAGAAGGAATCAACTATGACGGAGCGTATTGTTAACCAATCTGAATTTCTATAGCAATATTAGACCCTACACTTTTCTCCTACTCCGGCAAGAAACCCTTTTTTTTCGGTCCTGGAGGCGGGACCGGGCGGATGTGTGTATCCGGCCGACTTACCCCGAGCTTTTAACTATTAAAATGATAAGTGAAACCCCCAACCCGATAAACCCATACAGCAAGGCAGGCAGAGCCCACCACCAGAACTCCCCTATTTCGCAACACCGATACAAGCGAAATACTTCTTAAAAGCTTGGACCTCAACGCTAAACACGCCATCGCGATCGAGCAGCGCAGCAGGGGGCCAGAACTCCGGCTCCACACGGTCGAGCAAGCCGGGGTAGCTAGTCAGTCCCCTCGGCTCCGTGACGCCCCAGGGGTTGCGGACGATGATATACTGGTTCTCCTCCTGGCCCTCGCTGACCCATCCCAAGATCGAGTACGCGTGGTTCGCGACCAGGTTGCTGCCGCGGAACATATCGCCCGTGGCGTGGGTCCACGCGGCCATGGGGCTGATGGTGCGCTTGTTGACGCTGCAGGCGCGCACTAAGCCCGCGAGCTCCGCGCCCGAGTGCCGGTCCGTGAAGTAGTACCGCGGCTCGCGCCCGTTGAGCTGCGCCATCGCCTTGATCGGGTCGCCGTTGTGCGCCCGCGTCAGGTCCACGTGCTCCTCGTTGTTGCCCGTGATCCACTTCACGAACGCCTTCTCGTACAGCGCCGGCCAGGTCTCGAAGCCGTCGGACGACCGTGCGTAGATCGGGAGGTCTGTTGAGTTGTTCACCGGGATCGAGTAGTCTACCTCGATTGTGTCTGTCTCCGCGTTGTTGCGCCCGCCCTTGTCGTGGAACTTGACCTCGAGCGTGCGCTTGTTACGCTCATTGGGCCCGCCGGGCAGGAACATGCGCGCTGAGCGGTTGATGATGGCTGGGTTTGCCCAGAACACCGAGAAGATGGCCGCGATCAGCCAGCTGTTGCTGCTGGCGCCTTGCGTGGGGTCATCGAAGCGGTGCTGGTGGTACTGGTTGTGCATGCCGTGGCGGTTGTTGTTATACATACTGCCGAACGGCGAGCCCTCCACGAGAAGCTGTCGCGGGATGGCGCGGAATAGCGCCTCGTTCACGTCGCGCCACGTACTGTTGGGAGGTGTCCACTCGCGGTCCTCCTTGCCGTGGCGGAAGGGCAGCACGAGCTCGTTGATACTCTGGGTTACGTCGTGGTTGCCGACGGTGCGACCAATCGACTGGGCGTCGAGCACGAGGCGCAGCTTGCCATTCTGCATGCGCGCCATCTTGATGCGGAGATCACCGACCTCCTTGAGTCCGATCTTCTCGAGATCGTTGAGCTTCCTGACGCGCGAGAGGTCGGGAGTGACGAGGTCACGCTCCTCAAGGATCTGTATTTCCTTCTCGGAAAGTTGCTCGGCTTCGCGCCTTTCCTCGTTGAGCTTAAGACCGGCATAAAGGACCGAGTTGTGCTTCAGGTCGAACATCTCCTCGTAGTCAGTCTGTAGTACATCCGCCATGATGCGCGCGGTGGAGAGGGAACGACGGTCTAGTCTGTGACCGATCATGGCCTCCACGAGGGCATATGGGTTAATGCAACCGATGAAGACGTCCTTAGGGGGCTCATCCGGGGATGGCTCCTCGCCTAGGGCAGGGCGGTCATCCCGGTCATCGTCAAGAACCTCATAGTCTTCCGACATGGTCCTGGAAGAGGAGACGGAATGCCTATCGATCTTGCGGCCTGTAAGAGCTTCGAAAAGAGCATAGGCGTCGATGTTGCCAGCGGGAACACTGCGAGGAGTGGACTCGGCGTTGGAGCTGGAGCTGACCATTTTGGATCGAGATATGGATAAGTTGTTGATAGTGTAGGGATGGATATATAATAAATGGTAGGTCGGCAGATTGTCGAAGAAGGCGCTGTCTACTGATGAGAACGGAACAGTTCTGGGGAGGCTGAAAGACATATTTATGTCTTCGTCCGGAGGAAAGACACCCATGGCTTTCCGTGCCCTAAAGAGCAGAGACGGCTACCTACCCAGACGTATGTTTAGACTCCTTAAGCCGATATGGCCGAACGGTATCCCTAACGCGCATTGCAAGTAGTATAAACGTGAGGTTCTCCGGACGGATCGTCGGACCCGCAGACTGCCCAGACTCCATTATTAGGTTAAAATAGGTTATATTACGTATCGATCGTATAATACGCATTGGAAAGTTGAAGTTCGCAGTAGAATGCAGTAAGCCTGGGCCCTTACCAAGGGAGTATCCCGTAGTTTTTGCTCGGTAGGTTTCCGTTTGCTTTTACTGTTAGTCCACATCACCGAGTCAACAAGGTACGTCACTCTAATACGGCGCCGCCGGTAGGATAATTTTGGGGATCGGTATGGTGTTGTCTTGGTACTATTGAGAACGTCAGAGGGTTTGGAAATGGGTGTGATGCCACCCCGTGCCGGTGGGGATGCCCACCACCGAGAAGACAAGCCGACCGACGGACTCCTAAGAATAACCACATCAACGGTAGTCCCGGCGAATATTACGACATGCCAAGTTAGAGCTAATTTACTTGTTGGGTTCGTTGAGATGGAAAAGGAGACACCGCTAGGGTCCTTGGCATGGTTTAAGTATGCGGCAACAGTTGAGTTTAAAGGTTAATGGGAAGTGAATATTGTGAAGCCCCAGGTTTCCAAAGCACTCTATTCTAGACTCTAACTTGGAACTTGTTTAGCTAGCTAGGTTCAAAGTGTGAGAAGAATAGAGAGTAGATGTTTCTTCACTTACTCCACTTCGTCGCTATTACCGAGTCCCTCGAGAATGATCATTATCGCATTGGCTTATGTGGAACAATGAGGTTTTTGGAGATGACATCACACGATTTAACTACTCCGGAAGAGAAATGCAGCATGAATCGTCCGATATGAAGTCACTCTGACTACCGAAGTTTCTACAATACGAGATGAATTGTTTAATCCGTGTACTAGGTACTCCTTTGCATTAAGCATCTCGGGTACCTGAACCTTGAGGATCACCTATACTAGGCTACCTAGTATCCGGGAGATCCAGACCTAGGCGAAATCAAGTCTCAATTTACGAAAGCAAACCGTCGAGATCCGGACTTCGTATTCAAGACAGGCCCTCGAGCTATGAGATTCTTAGAGCAAGGGTCGAAAAGGGGCAGTTGGAATTCATGCATGTTACACAACCGAACAGTCTTCAGAGTGATCAACATCCACTTCAATTCATAGGACAGCAGGTTGTCGGTGGTAACATGAAATGAGATTCAAGCTATATCCCATCTCTTCGTTGAATTTCCGCCTTCCTCGGCTGAGAAGTCTATGTAATAGTCGACTAGGCGGCTATAGGTCGGATGCACGCCCTAATAGTCTTCAACGAATAAGGGGCTGAGGTAGAATTACGGGTTCACTCATAGTAGTAACAGTCACAATCAGATAGCAAAGCAAGCTGTTTGTTCAAACCAATTTCCAGACCATCTTTTCATAGCAGCGCGATCGCTGATAATTATCTCCCTATGCTACTCGACGAATGTGTTCTTCACACCTACACCCCGTTGCGACGGCGCCAATGCAGTGTATGTACATCATATGGTGCCCTGCTTAGTAACACGTCTATATCCCGCACCCGCCAGATACCTCAGGAGTCCGCTGATGATGCTATGAGTAGACAAGTACCCAACAGAGCTCCTTCATTCCATCCAACATGCAGGGATTAGGGCGAGAAGAGAAAAGGGGCGGGATATCAGAAAACAGGAACCATTCAGGGACGGTGTGTCGGTGGTGGTAATAGTAGAACGCCGTGTAGTGTAATAGCCGTAAAAAAACCTTGGCCAAACAAAATCTATGAATCCGTACCATGCCCCCTGAACGAAAGAAACACAAATGGTTTATCGTAATCTCATTGCGAGTTGGTGATATGTGCATATGCTTTCACCATCCACGCTAAATGCATGATTGCCTACTCCGTTACATGCTAGATGCTGCACTGATGCTGGTTAAATGTCGTCTTGCTCGTTATTCTCTTCGTGTTCCGGGGATTTCTTCATATCCCTCTCACCCTACGACTTGGCGTCACGCCCCTACCAAGGTCCAACTCGAACAGGTGAGCCGTAGTTTCCAGCCATCAACTGATCCAGAATCGAGTTCTGGTTGGGTGCATTCGAGGCGGCGCTGCTTGGTCCTCCACCAACCCATCCTAGGTGTGCGCTCATAGCTGAAATCGCAGCACCTAATCTGCCACCTGATTGCTGGTTGTGCTTGGCGAGGGTCTGGTCCCAACCGCCTGAGTGCAGAAGAAAGCCGGCTCCTTTTTTAGACGCTTCGTTGATTACCAGCGCCCAAGCCCTCGATATCTCGTCATAAGTGTTCTCCTTATGATGTCGTTGACTTTGGCCTTCCCAATCAGGAAGGCTATGTACCACCTTCGTAGCACCATCCAGGAATTGCAACGAGACGTTGGCACTTGTCTCGTTGGGCGGGAGATATTGGGGGGTGAAATCGGCGAGGGCATCGATGAGAGCGAGGAGCGGTTGCTTGACTCGGTAGTATGTGTAGTCGGAGCTGGATTCGCCGTAGGGAAAGGCGTCTCGTAGCTTGTCCTGATATTCCTTCAATACTTGTAGTGCGCACTCGACGGTCGGCTTCGGAGCACTCTTCACCACCTCTTCTCCGATCTCCGGTTGTCGCTCGCAAATAGTCTGTAGAACAGTCCGTAATTGTGTGACGTCGAGGGTTTCGAGTAGCCGAGGAAGGGACAGAGGTCGCCCCGCCAGTTCATTGGATCTTATCTTCTTAGACGGTCTAGGGGCGAGCTGTCGTGACTGGATGGCAGGGGAGCTGAGGGGCGAAACGGACATCTCATCGCCATCATCGTCGGCTTTTCGTTTACGATTTGCAGAAACGGAAGTCTGGAATGAAGCCACTATAAAGGTGTGACATAGGTTAGCTTACGAATTCGATTGCCCGGCTGCCCGGACCGGATGCATAGCAGCCGACTTCGCAGTCCGGAGCCGTTCACCGCCATAAGAGAAAGAAAGAAAATGGGCACACGAGTCGGGGCGACAGCGAACTATTTTTACATACTTGAGCGGGAGGGAGATCGTCGATTATGATCGTATTGATGAGGAAAGGGAGACGGCGGTTGAGGTGACAACAGTACGTTCATTATGCTAACAGGTGCGATTCTCGGTAGGATGTGCTGCCCCAGACGATATATTTCCCCCTTGCTGATGATGTTGATACGAAGCTTGGTTGACGAGCGGGATTACGAGGGACAAATCGAAAAGTCGTCGGTAGGTTCGATGTAGCGGAGAGTTGTGTTGGCAGCAATGCGAAATGGGCCGGATCGAGCGTAGGATGAAGGATGGAAATGGAGCCAGGAATGAAGAGACCAGAAGGGGGGAAAAGGTAAATAAGTTCCTAAGTCAACGGGGGTTAGGTTGGAGTGTTGGAGAAAAAGAAATGCTGTTGACTCGTCGGACTTGTGGCTCCTTGTTTCTGGTCTTATTTTCTGGTCCAGTTCTGGTATCTGGTTCCAAGCTAATAAGAGGGCGCCTAATATTGGTAATATTGGTTGTGCATTGACGGGGGCGACGCTGTCTATTACAAGGGAATAGAATCAGAGCCGCTAGAGATTATTCTACTTGATTGAAGGAGATTGGGGGTTTGTGTGGTGTGTGTGCGTGTGTGTTGTGCTGTGCATTGGCGGATGTGGAGGAGGTGGATTAGGATTGGGATTAGGATATGGATACGGATTTGGATATGGATGGACTGTGTGGACTATGGGAGTCTATGGATGGGAGGAGTCAGGCAAGCTAAACAACCGGGTCACTCATAACCTGAACAGCCTATACCACTTCGGGTAATTTTTGGTGGTTTTTCTAAAAAAAGACGCGCTAACCCAATTCGTTGTTCAGGTTATCTTTTTAGTCATTTTTCTAACTTGAAAAGGTAGACGGTCAGCGTTTCTGCCGGCGCCACCCTCATTAAACAGCTTAAAACTATAGATTCAACTTTCAACTCAAATAACTTCATAATTAGGAATCGTATCAAGTAAATACCGATATCAACTGAAAGCGCTCAATTCAAGGATTCTAGAAATATATGTTTCAAGTGGTGCATCGCCATATTGACGTGGCTATCTTAGGTTGAAGTCTAAGCTAGTGTTAATAGGTCATTAATAAGCATTAAATGACTCATTAATGAGCATTTAATTATTCATTAATGGGTCATTAATAAGCTTTCTATATGCATATATGTAGGTATAAGGAGAGAACTTAGGGATAATCGATTAAATATTTCATTAATGAGTCATTTAATGCTTATTGAACGGTTATTGAATGGTTATTGAATGGTTATTAATAAGCCATTAATGACTTATTAGCTTATATGCATATAATGGTTAGCCACAGTGGCGGGAATGTGGCTAATTGAAAAAGAGGCTAAGCAGTACGTACACTCAAAAGGTAAGATAATCAGGTGGAGCCTAGCAGGAGCCAATCAACTGGCATTATTCCCTTTCCATATTGGGTTAGGCTGTTCAGCTTTGGTACAGGGGGGAGTTTCACCCAACGTGTAGACACATGGATGGGATGCTGGATGGACAAGTCCAGGAAGACGGTTAGAGAGAAAAAAACGAGATTGCCCGCTGGCTCTCGCTAGCTCCACTGCACTCCAGGGCCAGATCCCCAGTAAATCAGACGGATATGGTTGGCTCCCTCGATACAACAAGTGGAGTTACCCAGGTTCCTGTGGCTCAGTGCTGCTGTAGTAATACTGTAACGGTAACGGTAACGGCAACCGTAGGTACCTGAACTCTCTCTACCTGCTTTAATAGGCGCTAGATAAGTACTTGGGATGTAATCCATTACCTCGACCCTCTTCGTTGCTCCTTACCTGCGTAGTACATAAATAATAAAGTGCATGCATACATGACTAAGATGCCTTACTTTGATCATCTCATAATACTATGTAACAACCAATCCCTTTCCCTTTGTTATTATAATACATCAGCGTTGTCTTTTATAGACTTCCATGTGTACAATTCCACTGTTTATATTAGATACCGAGGTAGAAGGACAACAAATGTGTACATATTTCGCTGTTTACAACCCCTCGTCAACTTAAACTTACACATGTGGGGATGGAAAAACAAGTCACAAGTCACCAACGCAGCAGCTGTTCCCAGGGGTCCCCAGTTCGTAATGATGATTGGCCGTCCACACTGGTGTAAAGCACTTACGACAATCCGCTATGATAGACCGAACGTGACCGCTTCTTCTTATGACTATGAATGGTCAACGTTTCAGTCAAATCTCATCTTAGCCAAGAAAATACTTATACTAGATCATTCAGCTCAACGAAAGCTACGTTTCAAGGTGAAGTTATATTAAAGATATAGTATATGCATAAGTAGATCATCACTTAATCCTAGTAACCTTGAATAGACCTAAAGCCACCACATGCCATCCAATTATTATGGCCCCGCGTTAAGATAGAGGCATACTTCATCAATGTACACTAAGCCAAGCCACACATACTAATACCTACATAGTAGCTCTTAAGATATTGTGGCCAATATCCATCCTTCTTACTACAGGTGCTTGAGTGCATCCTCATTTGCTTGTCTATAACATTGAACCAGTTACAAATGCACACAAAGACATAACTGGACTCCTACACGGTGTTGATTCGGTCTCCTAACCTACATGCCTATTTACATTTTACCTACAAGTAATATAGCTTAATAGCTAATTCCCGCCCACCCATTGTTCTCTTTAGTCATTCGTACCGCCTCGACGAAAGATATTCTTGTCCAGCTTCGCCATCGGCCAACACGAACAAGAGAAACAATTCCCTATTATCCGAGATCCGTAGAGGGGACCCAGAAGCACATGATTTTTTTTCTTCTTTTTATACGCCGAACATGCGTTTAGCGATGCGCGAATAGGTGACAAATTTCTCGAGAGGTGTGCAGTAGATTATCCTTCAATCCAGCACATCAGAGAAATATGGCAACGTCGCGCCATACATAGGGAAAAAACAAAGGAAAAGACGAAACTATTCTCGCACTCAAGTCTGTTGGTTATGATCCAACAGGGACCTCGGGAGATAGTGTTGTAAGAAACTAAGTCGGAGGAGTAGCAGGACAGCTATATGCTTCCAAGGGCTAGGTCGTGCGTCGAAGTATCTGTAGGGCCCAGCTAGATTTTCTCAACACGTTTTACGATCCCCGAAAGAGAGCTCATATCGCCTAGGGGGGACGATCCGTGGCTCTTTTCTAGACTGGTGCTGGCTTTCTCTGTACTGTCGTGACTTGCTCGAGCATCATCGTCGACCCCTGCCCAGCGGGAACTAGTAAGACCCTTTCGCAAGTGGGGAAGGATGTGCTGAGTGGATTCATCGAACTTCAGCGAGCGTATTCCCTTTTGCGACGCTTCTTGCTCGGCCCCGTTGTCCTTGACTACTCCAGGCACTTGAGGAGCGCTGTTATTTTGAACAGCTACGGAGGTCGTACCATTGGGACCGATAGCAGAGGGCTTCGTGGTCTCGTCTCGGATAGCCTCTGAGTTAGCAGCTCCTGGACCATATCGACCTCCATATTTTTGTGGGCCAGGTCTTGGGACATTGGGTCTTGGAATAGGATCATTCCAGCGTTGATTATAAAAATAATCGTTAAAAGCTTTGACTTCGCTTGATTGGGTCTTGGGTTGGGACTCGCGCAAGGCCATGATCTGCTCAACGGGACGAACGATTCGTGGGTTTCTGTTTCTGATTCTTCCGTATACCGCCGCGATAGCCCTCATCTGGTTGTACTCGTCTAAGTCCTTGAACCCATCCTCTCGCTCTAGTCGCAGGGTCGCGATGTCGAGAGCCGCCTGTTTGAGTCGTTCTAGTTCGGGAAGTGTCTGGGCCCATGCATAAACTTCCAGAAGCTTGTCGCTCATGCTCATCATTGTCACATATTCTTGGCTCGTGAACTTTGAGAGTATCCGTTGGGAAATCACTGATACACACTCTTCATCGGCCATTTTCTCGATGGCCTCTAATTGATAGTCTCTCGATAGGCTGATCGCACCTACTGGCGCATAGAAGTCTACGCCGTTCGCTTCCTCTTGTTGCGATTGCTCAGCTTTGGGTTCGATGGTGGACGTCTTCTGATCATCCAACGCGATAAGATCGTCCGAAAGAAACCCCGAGTCATCCGGGATTCCAGATTCATCCGGGATCCCAGAGTGGTCCGGGTGTTCCGACGTCTCGGACGGCTCGGACGGCTTCGACGGCTCGCAGGGCTCGGACGGGTTGGACGGCTTAGACTTTTTAGCCGGTTCGGACCGCTCAGAAGGCTGAGTTGGACAGGGACGCTTGGAAGGACTAAATGCTATCAAGTCCTCATTATCGCCTAGGGGAGCTATACCGAGCTGGGTCGGCGTGGAGGCCGGGGAGGCTTGCTTGGGTGCCTCTCCAGTTTTCGCCTCGACGTCCGTCCCAACATCCACCTTAGTGCCCGAGTTGGTCTCTATCTTGACGTGGTTACTTGGTTGGGCTACCCCATTCGTGTCTGCTGCCGCATCGCCTGCGTTCATTCCCAGCGGTTCTGGGATAGCCGGTGCCTTAGCAAGTTTTGCGATACCTCGATGTCGGTTGACGTGGCTAGCGAAGCGCTGCGCAGTTGCAACGGAGGGGAATGTTATTTGGCTGGATAGTACAGCAGATTCGCTGTTCTCCTGTCGTCGTAGATGGACACTAGTTCCCAATGGGGTTAATTGCAGGCAATGGCGAATCTCTCCTTTAAGCACCTTCTCATCGCCATCACGACTACGGAGCTCCCATGTCGCCGTCTTTCCGCCAATTGGTGCATAAATCAAAAATTGTCCAGAGACTTCTTTTGCGCCCGGCTCGACGACGAACTTGATCATTAAACCGCGCTCTTGATAGATGACGTTGCCAACATTGGTACTGGGTTGTCCAGATCCGATACCCTCCGAGGTGAGAAGAATTGAGCGAGCTGGTAGGGGAGCTATCGAGGAAGGTTTTAAATGTTGCAGGGCGCCACGCCCAAGCCCTGTGGCCGCAGGAGGTGTGGGTTGAGACTGGACTCGGCGAGGTGGTGCACCACGTCCCACGCCGGAAATGTTGGCCGTTGTGGCCGTCGTAGCCGCTGTGGTCGTTGTAGCTAGACGCACTAGACGGTTGTTCTGTGGCTCCCACCGCTTAACCTGGCCTCCAGGCGGTACAAGGCCACCTAGCGATGTTTCCTGGTAACGAGGACGAATGGAGTTGGCAGGCGATCGTGGTGGCAGGCTTGGACGACTAGGAATTTGAATATTGTATTAGCATGACGATATCTTTATAAGATAGTTCAAAACATACAGTCGGTCATATCGAGTATTGATCCTCGAGGAGGCAGCAGCGGCGCCCTGACGTTGCGGGAACAGCTGTGAATGTGACTGCAGTGGCGCACCATTCCTGGGATGGACGCGTTGTCCTGGACTACCCCTATTGAGGCGATGGGCATTGCCACCATCTAGCGGATCGAGCGTCTTGGTGGCTCGGGAATCTTCGTCATCAAATTGAACGTTCCTGAAAGCATCTGAACCATCATATTAGCATACAGCAGAACGATCGCCATAGTTAAGGGGAAGTCTTCAAGTTTTTGACTTACTTGCGGCTGGATCGTTCATGATCATAGGCGGAAGTTTACGGCCAATCTGTGTCTCTGGCTGAGCATGGAGTGTAGAGTTGTTGCCATCATCAGCAAACTCCTCGATTCGAAGATTTCCCAGATTGCGCTATCGACGAATGAAGTTAATATGCTATTCCAGAGGATTCGCTATATATGAATATTTTATTCATGAGAATGTGACTTACCATCATGGCCTGCTTCTCAGCTTCCTTCTCGGCCTGTCCCTTGGCATCTTTCTTGGCTGCTTGTTCATCCATCGTGATGGCTATGGGGTTGTATTAAAAGGTGCTGCTGCGTGTATTTGTGTGTGTGTGCGGGAGAGGGCGAAGCACGAAATGCTGTATCGGTGATCAAGGGGAACCTCAAAGCAAGAATAGAAGTTTCTGTGAAAAGCATATGAAGGGTTGTTGTGATGTGAAAGGTGTACGGGCAAGGTGGGGGACAAGGTAGATCCTTAGGCGGAAAGGTACAAGAGGGTAAAGTCAGTTTGTTTTCGTAGGTTGCGTTCGGCGTACAGAGGGAAACTACTATTCCCCCAGAGAAAAAAGCGAGTAGGTCGGTGGGGGTTGGTGTTGGCAACGACGAGCCGGTAAACGGGACGCTCCTGCCCAACTCCGAATAGGTACACTCTGAAGAAACGTAATCCCTTGTATGATTAGCCGAAAATGGTATGGATTATGAGGGGTTGTAAACTGTAAAGATCAAGGAAAGAAGTAAATCAAATGAGGAATCCCATTGGGCAAATAATGCTGCTGTGTGCTGCTGCATTCCACTTGTTCATGGATATGGATAATGCGAAAGAATGGGAAAGGAGAGGGAAAAGGGTATGTATGTATGGATGGACGGATGAATGGGATAAAGACTCACTCAACAAGTTATGGTGATGTTGACATACACCTTAATAGTCCAGGAAGGTAATCGAGATGCTTCTAATTTCCCGAGTCTGGTTAGCATGTTGACATCTACTGGTACCTGGGTAGGGTACGTACGATCCGAAGGTTCACCGCCCAACCGTTCCTCAGGCAGCTTTGTTATTGTTATTTTCCTAAGAAAGCTCGACACGTTTTGGTTTGTCCGAGGCTCTTCCTTGGATACCTGACGCCTATGTGTATTAGCAACCTGCTTCACCTTCACTTGTGATATTGGAGAAAGGAACGACAAACGAGAAAAGAGGCGAGGGAAATGGTGCAAGGAGAGCGGTATGAATCCAACTTACCAACACTAGGAATGGAAAGCTTGACGAATCCTGCCTAATAGCAATGCTTAATGGCCTTGTCTGTGAAAAGATTTGGTCCACAACCAGGTGCTGTGACAGAAGACGAGACACTTTGTCCAAATCGATCGTATATGGAATAGCTAGGAGTTGGGGGGTTGAGATTTGTTATATAGTTTTCGAAAGAAGAAGACTAGCACAGCGTGTAGAGAACAAATAGAGAGCAGCTGCATCTAATATGTTTGCAATTTCATTCAAAGTCAACACCAAGCGGGCCAGAAAGCATCGAGGGTGAATTAGAAATCACTCTACTTGGGAGCACTGGCCGGGATAGGGCGTCTGACTTGACTGGATGGCGCGCAGCCCGGGGCCATAGCAATCGAAGGAACGCTGGGGAATACCGGAATGGAGTAGTCAGGGGCAGTGCGGCTAGCAATCGAATATAGCAAACGATCCATACAATAGAAGTAACGGAAGCATTCGGAATTAAGTGTGACTCTATAGCGGAGCAGACACCAATAGAATATCAAGATCACCAGAGTGTCCGTAGACGGGTCTGGACTTACTTGCCAAATACACTAGTGTTATTCCTGATAGTCACCCTACCATCGTACTTTTTAGACCATTCTTCTATACAGGTTTATGCGTTGAACTGTAATCATCAAGACTTCAAGTTCAAGCATTGCGTTAAAAGGGGTAGCCTTGGAACACAAAGGACCCGGCAGAAAGCCCTAGTGTCAGGGAGACTGTCTCATTGGATTATTGCATTGCTACCTAGATATGCTCGAGACCTCCTTTACTCGTGCTCCTCTCCTCCGTTGTTAAAGCAGAAAAGAAATGAAGCCAGGTATTTAAATATTATATCTACTTAAACATAGCTTCTGTCAGCCCCTTCTCCGCCCTATAATTAAATGGGGGTCGAGGCTACCTCTAGAAGCTCCTCAACCAGTGAATCTTAAGTAGAAACTTACGATTACTTACGATACTATATCTCTTTGGTAGCGCAGCAGAGGCCATTGGGACCATTATAGGAGAATTCGTACAGCATATAAGGCCAAATAGGCGCGGTTACAGACATATGATACATAAAATGCAACCACTGAAATTTTCTAACGCGCGATTAGAGGATGTTTGGATATTAAGGGCGGAGATCTAGTAATAACTGACTCCCAGTCCCAACCGGGTGACGGACACGCAGCGAGAAACAGGGTCCTACGTCACCACCTACGAAAACATCAGAATATCTAATGGATAATTACTTTACTCGCAGAGCGAGTTGCGCCGAGACGCCGTGCTAGCTCCGTATGAAAAAGCCGTAATCCGGCATAGTGGGGCATATCCGAACACCCCTAAATATTCGGAGAACGGAAGACCCACCCGACAACTACGTTGTAGTGTGGCGCTGAATTCAAGCGTCGTCAATATTACAAGGGGTTGAGGGGTGGAGTCGGCGGTATAGCCGACAAACTTGGATAACTAAGAAGCATTCGGAGCAATGCAAAAGTCGGGACACTTATGGCCAAGAAAATACTCGGGGTAGATGCTCGCGCTCCCGAAATGATGCAAGGGAGTCGGGTTTAGGTATGTTGGTGCATGTGCTACAATGCCCTCCTATACTGTCAATACATTCAGCATCCAGCTATTCTTAACCCTCCCTTGGATCAAAAGCCTCGTAAAATGCATTGATCGCAATTCCGCAATGGCATCCTCGACTTATTCGCCTCCGGAGCCGCCTCCGCAAGAAGCCGGCAACCTAGCCAAGCTCTGGTAGGGCAAGCGGAACCCGCTGGAGGACCCCAAACATCTATCCTTCAAGAACAAAGCGGTGTTAGTAACCGGGGCAAACACCGGCTTAGGCTACCAAGCCGCACTCAAGTGTGCTGCGTAGGGCGCATCACCACTGATTCTAGCATGTCGAACGCAGGAAAAAAGCGAGCAGGCCAAGGCCTCCATCCCGCGCGCGACACAGGCTTCGGGGGAGATCATCCCTTTAGCGGTGGACTTCTCCACCTTCGCCACAACAGCGAAGTTCGCGAAGAAAGTGCAGACCCTAGTCCCGCAATTGAACGTCGTCCTCCTAAATGCCGGACTTCCGGAAGGACCCGGAAGGGCACGAAATCGCTCTGTAGGTTAACATCCTATGCACAACACTACTAGCGTTATTACCGCCTTCTTCTACGTTTTCGGCCTAGCCGAGCGCTTGAGAAGCGACCCGAATGGGCGGAAGATCGACATTCACGCCGCGGAACCCGGTCTCTGCAAGACGGATCTACCGCGGTACTATCCTCTAGTGGGGCGCATTTCCATGTTCATCTTTTATTTGCTTTTCACAAGAACCGCTGAGCAGGGCGCAAGGACTCTAGTCAGCGCCACCACGTTAGGCCCCAAGAGCACCGGGAGGTTTTGGGCCAATGATGTTCTCGTGCTGTGAGTCCGACAGCAGTTGGTACGTTGCGCTTGCTAACCGACCGCATCCAGGCCGACCGACTTTATGTTGAGCGAACGGTTCAGAGAACTACAACGCGAAATATGAGATGAGGTGCTATTCATTTTAAGACAGCACTCTAGCGATATCTGATAAACAGGCATACTGTCCGTGCTAGTGGGAAGAGTGTATCAGCAATCACCGCGTGTAAATACGTTTAGAAATTTCTCAATTGTATGACCGGCTACTATCAGTACGACTAAAGGAAGCCCATTTGTCGGGGTTGGTGCTAACCCGTTCCCGTGAACACCCAATAGAGCCTCAAAGTCTCGCCGGTATAAAAAGTCATCCGTCGTCTATGCACACCAAGTAACCGAAACCATCTGACGCATGAGAAGTTGACGAACACGCTGACTAGAATCCTAAAGAATGTAGTTGGGTTTCCGTAAAAAGAGGATGTTGGGATTATCATGAGAGGCATCGAAGATGCCCAAGAAGGCCGATCTTGTCGAGTATTTCTAGGAGGGGATATCGTGATGGTATAAGTCGTCGCGGATTTTGGCCATGTATTTGTCGACCTCCGCAACAATCTTCGCCCTCACATCTTTAAATTGCTGAACGTTGCCTTCCTCCATGGCATCATATGCCTCTTCAAGGAAATCATTACAGAAGTCGAAGAGTTCTGTGTAGGATAGTACCCCGTCGTACATGCTTGCCAGATCGTTCAGAGGAGACAATCCAGCCATTTGTCTCACTAGATGCTCTGCATAAACGGGCGGGACACCGTCGATGACGACACGACGAACGCGTTTTATAGAAGCGAAACTTCTAAGAATCCGGCAATATCGTCCGGCATCCTCCTGCGCCCCCCCCTGACTGTCATTGAGATTAATACGTAGGTAGTGCAGGTCTGGTAGTGTAGACAGGACCTCGGACACCCACTTCACCTCGCTTTGGATAACAATTGGATCTTTCTCGTGAAATATTTCAACCGATATATCAAAACTTTTAATATGTGCAAGCCAAGGTGGCTGTTTAATGTGCGCCCATTGTAGATCTTTTTTCATCAAAACTCGCCCATAGCCACCTTTATCAATTATTCTCATGTGCCAAACATTTTCCCCATAGAGGATTGGCCGCGCTTCATTCAGGGTTTGACGGCATGTACGTAGAATCGCGGAACTCAGGTCAACTGGGAAACAGATACTGAAGGGAATTTTGCCCTCCTGGCAGAGGAGAAGTCGATATACCATCAGCCGTACCTCAGTCGGTAGGTAGAGGAATCGGAAGTGCGACCCGGGACCACAGGTAGTGAGACGAGTGGGGTCTTGTGGGAGAGACGACATCGTTCAAGTCTTCCAAGGAATTTCGATTGTGGGTAGACGCGGGGCGGCGTAGCGGAGGTCAGGGAGAGGAGAAGTTATATTCAGTTATCAGCTTCAAACGGGACGGAAATTATCCCACTTCTGCCTGGATGCACGGTCCCGACTCACCCCCACGGCATCGCCAGAAATATCGTGGCCAATGCGCTTGCTTAGATTTATGAGTCATGGACTAAATGACAAGTCACATCAGGTCGGCCTGTGTATGCGTGCATTATACTGTTGTTTTAAGCTTAAAACTTAGTACATGACGCCCAGAACTTACAGGCGGTGTAGGCCCCCAGTTGAAGTACCTACGTGTACTGTTGTGTAACGGGAGACAATCGGTAGATTCCAAGTTGATATGTAATGTATCTAGGCATAATCTTAGAAATCATGATTTAGGACGGGACAATACTAGGTATACTTCTTGACGATAGTTAATCAATAACTATCTACATAAGTAGCTAGATACCAGGTACCCAGTGTAGAGCTCGTATGCAAACAACAGCAATAAATGTGTTGCTTTGCAGCATGCATGGACGGCAGTTCTCTTCCCCAGAATTCTTTCATTATGTTCCATCATTTCAAAATGTCATTATAACCTCATCTAATTCCTCTACACGTCCTCCTCAATTGGACTTGGCGTCCTTAGGCGGGTTGTCGAGGTTGTCTTTACCCTGGCGACCGACGCCGCTAAGATCGGCGTCTTTCTTGCTGGCGGGCTCGCGCAGTCCCGACGTGGAGCCGGCGCCTGTGGAGATGTCGCTTTGAACCCCGCCGGAACCCACATTGACGTTGCGGGCATCGGCCGAGTTCCAGTCCGAGGCCACGGGGGGCTGCTCGGGGAGGGGGAGGTTGGATCGGACTTCTTCTGCTTTTGATTGGGACATTTCTGGAGAGATTAGGTTAGCATAATGCTTGAAACGAGCTGACTAATAAGGTGTCTTACTGATTGGTGATATCGTTTGGGGGGACGGGAAATGAATTGGTTTCGATTAAAATCTCACGATGATCTATATCGTCGTATATTTGATTGAGGTTTCTGGATTGATGAAGAGAGAAAAAGAACGAGTTTCGCGGTTAGATGTTGATGCTTTAATACACACGTCGTTTGCTTGTGTAAGTGAGCATAGGAGCGTTTCGTCCGGTGGAATAGAGTTCTTGACGTCATTGGAGGGGCCATGAGTTACCTTATACACAGAGTAATTGATGTCATAGTAGTCAACTTAAGCTGCCACCACGTGTGAAATTACCGATCTTAGACCCGCCTATTCAGCCTCCTACAGTAACACCCCTGCCATGTTTGAATAATTCAGATTCATGAATCCAGGAACGGTTATGATCAATTGATTCGACGAAATGGCCCGTAATAACGACGTAATTGAAAATAGTGGATGGAAGTGGCAGAGTGGCTACTTTACCGTAGACAGTATGGGGCTGGAATTGGAGTCGGGGCCCACGGATTCGGTTCCTCGATCATGGAATGGTCGAGATGATTCTTATGAATTCTTATTTTATTAGAAGGGGACCACGCGGCGTTGGTATCTACCTAAGTTAGGCACTGCCTTGTCATCATAATACTAAAAACGCCTAAACGCCATATTCATGTCTTCCCTCGACTAGCACTGCGGTAGATTCATTGACAACCGTTTTTGTGGCATGATCTCGTAAATTCGCCCCTATGCAAGAGGCAACTCCTCTACGCAACTCTTTTGTCCGTCTCCGCTGAGGTGGCCTTGTCTCCATCGTCAGGGTTGAGGTAGTTGGCGTCTTCGGCTGCTTCATATTCAGCGATCAAGTCCGTCACCACCTCCCTGGCTTCATCGAATTCGTGGAAATTCTCAGAGAAAGGTGCTGTTTTCTTGTAACTGTCTATGAAGGCGTTGCGCTTTCTCATGCCGTCGTATTGCCGAACGATTCGTTTGAATAGCTGAAATATGTTAGCTGCCGCAGCATGACTAAAATACGTTTTGGAGGTAGCTTACAGTTGCAATGCTGGTATGGTTGGCCAGCATAAGGCCGCTGACACGATGGCTCATCGGGATGTATGGACTACGCTTCGTTAGGGCGACCTGAATACTCGCTGGACCCCATGGTATGAATGTTGCGAGTCTTCGTTCACGAATACGTAGTAAACTCTTATGGACGTCTGTCGGATCAACCTCACCCTGGATGACGTTCAGAATGGAGATGTAGCAACTCTTCTTGCCCGGTATAGTTGAGACCATACGATTCTTAGGTTGTAGTAGTCGTCTCATGACATCTAATACAGTGGTTTTCCGGACCGTCTTGGCTTGCTCAACCTGATCACCGGTGAATGGGGTATAGGAGGTCATCAAGAAGTGACAGCGTGGTGTGGGTATTAGTGATGCCAGAATGCTGACAAGGTCATTGTGCATGTAACCTGGATATCGCAAAGTAGTTGTACTGGCCGACATGACTGTCGAGACTAGCTGGTTGGTCTGTTGGAATGATGGTTCCTGAACATGCAATCTGTCTGCTGCGATATGAGATAATGCTCCGTTATCTAGAACGACAACCGAGTCGGCATTTTGTGTGAGGCGTCTCATTGAGAGGAGACTGTTGTACGGGTGGACGACAACGTCGCCCGAGTTTGTGGTGTCGGGGAATACGGAGTAGGTCTGGATGATCTTCTTGGGAAATCTGTCGTTCATTCGTTCTAGGAGAAAGGAGCCCAAGCCGGAACCTGTACCGCCGGCAATGGAATGTAGGAGCATGAACCCCTCGAGAGAATCGCTGCCGTCTGCTTCGCGCTCTATCATTTCCATGATTTCTTCATGGACAGCCTCGCCCGTTTGATACCCATCACCCCAGTTGTTCCCTGCGCCGACGCCACTTTTGCCGACGTAGAAGTTCTCCGGGTTGTAGATATTCTTGTAGGGACCAGTCTGAATGCCATTGATAACACGTGGTTCGAGGTCTATTAGGATTGCTCGGGGAATATATCTCGTATCGTCACTTTGGTAGTAGAAGACGTCCTTTCGATCGCCACCTTCTGTCGCAAAGTCCTCGAGGTTACCATCTTGATTAATACCGTGTTCTTGACAGAGCTGCTGCCAGAACTGACTGCCAACTTGGATACCTATCAATACTAGCTCGTTTATATCATGGCTATGGAGTATTACTCACTGCTATTGCCGCACTGGCCCGCCTGGATTGTGATGATTTCTCTTGAGACGAACGTTAGATGCGCGGTTACTTATGGAAGCGGTTTTAAATGGCATACCTTGGCATTATTACGACATCTGCCAAATTCTGATGAGTTCGGCTCTGAAGCTTTGAGGTGACTAGGCTTGACGACGACAACAACTCCCTGAGCTTGTTCTATGGAGGTGAATTCTTATCGGGGCACTTTTACGCGTCGCGCGTTTGGTTCGCAAGGGGTTCCAAATTTGGCGGGGTCGTACTAGCCCTGGAGGTAGCTAGGATGAGTACTGATAACTCGATAAAGCTGCTTAGATGCAACTTCATGTTGTATATAGCGTTACAACTATAATAATGATCACCATCCATTTATTTAAGCGGTGTTCCCCTGGTCCTACATGTACATGTGATGTAGTCGCCTTGACTTTGATATTGTTTGCCGTTGCGTACATATGGAGCAGGCGAATAGAAGCATCTCCACCCCGTCGACATTGAATCAATGGTTTTTGATCCCGAGTTTTAGTTCAGAATGTTATTTTGACTCATCGAGACTCAATTGTTCCTTAGTCAGAAGGAAACAAATTTCGAAACATGACAGCTCTAGCTCCACTACAATGTACAGCTCGTTTTGTGCGAAACAATTGAAACATTCTAGAACCAGTCATCAAACAGGTGGAACTTGGCGTCAAGAACTTTGATGGCCATCCAAGTCTGTCGTGCCCATTAATATTAGGACTGTACAGTATATTCCGATCTTATCCTCTGTCCTAGGCGAATAGTGACCTGCTATTGTATGACTACAGGTTATTTGGGGGGCTCAGCTGTATTTTATAAATGAAACAAATCATATCTATTTCAACCGCTTCGCTTCCGAGTAAGATGCTGAAGTACATAATAGTTTCGAATCAATTTGAAGGTGTGGACCCCTGGAGCTGGTATCACAAGCAGCGAATGCATGCGTGTGATAACCTCCCGACTCCAATCAGCCGGTTCAGTGTTCCATCTTGCCGCCGATGCAGCCAGCCATGGCCCATGGATAAGGTAGCTTCCCAGGTACCAGTTGACACACACAAGGACCGAAGGCTAAATAAACCACGAGGGAACACCTGCACTCGAACCAAAGTCAGGCCCGGCTGTACTTGGGCGGGAACTAACCTAACCTACCTAACCTTAAACCTTCTTATAACAATAAGTGCATGAGGAACGAGTTTCTTCCTCGATCCCATATACCCCATATACAACTCTAGACAATCCATCGTCGACACACGACATACCCGACACACCCTCCATCTTCATTTTCACTTCCTTCTCCGGTCTAGTTCTAGGTTTTCTTCTGCTGATTTTGATTAATCGTTTCTAATGTACATCATGTCGAATCCATAATCCATATATTCGGTACCCCTTACTTGTTCCCCATTCGTTAAATTGACGCATCTGCATTCCCTCCCCCCACATCCAATTAAAGCAAACCAGTTTTCTATCCTGATAGGGGAGGCGGTTTGCACGAATCGAGGTTTTCGGTCAGGGCCTTGTCCGACGACGCGCTAATCTTAGACTTTACCACGGCGCAACCTTCGAAGGGTGGGAGCCACACGCTCGGCCAGCCATGCAGAGATCGGCCACCACAACGCCGACGCAAAATGCGACTCCTTTCTTCTCTACCAACATCTGGGGGAATAGTGGTGCCAACTCGAACGCGAACGCGAATTCCCAGTCCCAGTCGCAGCAAGGAGCTGCTAGTTCTAGTAGATCTCGGCCGGGTACCAGTTCGGGAGATCGGGATAAGGAAAAAGATCGGGAACATAACGTTCTAACTAAAGACCGCGAGCGCAAACCTTCTTTCGGGCGCAAGCCATCATTCTCTTCCCCGTCCAAGGGAAAACGCCGCGCGAGTTCATCCAATGCTGCGTCGGGAGCTAGCGGCCAGATCAAAACCGACGCTGCTGCACCACCCGCCATCCCTCCCGATTTTGCGCTTGCAGCTGCTGCCAAGTTATCAAGAGAAATCGAAGTAGTTCCCTCGCCAGCATCGACCGATTCCTTTTCCAAGATGATAGGTCGCACCGCGCCGACGCCTACCAATGGCTACTATCCAGCATCTGCGACCTCTCCTCCTTTACTTCAGACCGAAATCCCTTCTCTCCATCAGCATATTCACGAGGTCGCCAACAAGAGGATATCTACCTTGGATTACCTGCGCAAAGCGTATGTTACTCTTCCTGCCGCTCTGCATCTTTCGTTATATGACTAACATTATGCATTAGCCATGAAGGTCGAATTTATTGGTTCAATACGCTGCTCTTCGACAAACCTGACCTAGCTCGTATGCCTTACTTTGATAGTCGCAAACTCGCTTACCGCGCCACGAATTACCTTCTACTTGGTTTATCGTTGCCTGCTGTCATCGATCTTAACTCGGCCACTCCCCTCGAATTTCTCCGTTCTCTTAATACCCTCCTAGCCGAATTCGACTCCTACCAGCAGATACATACCGAGAATGGTGTAAATACAAGCTCTCTTTCACGCGCCCGCATACCGAATATGTTCCGTCGAGGACCTGGCGGAAGAGGGCGTAGGCAGTCAGGGGCGGCCGATATGTATACGGACGCCGGTAGCAACGGTCTAGCTAGTGGCTCGGCGGTGAATTCAGTGCCCACGAGTGTCATCAACTTTGGGCTCGGTGGCGAAGGGAACGATCTCGTGCCCGGCGAGGAGTACACGCATCTACTTACTCCCAATCTTCCTTTCGATCCCGATTTTTTCGAGACGTTCGCCACACTGTGCGATGTGTTAATCGATTGTTATTCGAGGCTTATGACTCTCCTTCCTGCAGCCAAGGACTGCACTCCTATAATTGCGGAACTCTTCACGAAAGCCGATTTGAAGGTACGCAAGATCATCATTCAAGGCGTGGTCAAGGAGTTCGAAGATACAAGCCGAGCGGGCTTGAAGCAGGAAGTTGCCAGCGTGGGAAAGGTGGTCCTAGGCGGTTTGATATGATGGACGAATCCACCTATATATATGCACGTAATAGTGGCTCTGTATGTTTATTGGGCTGATTTGCCATCCGGACGTTTTGGGGTCATATTCGGTTTGAGGATACCAGGTAGCATGGTTATGCGGGCACTTCGGCGTTGAGATTTTCACGATGAGCTTCAGATGCATATATGACGCTCAATAGTATACTACTAGGTCTAAGATCAAGGCCAGTATATAAATATAATTCGACATTGCTGTCCAAAGATTTATTGACTATTTGAGTGATATGTACGAGATCTACTGACATTCGAAAAGTATATAAGAGTGATGTTCATCAGATACCATAACGTATTTGTAGTCTTCAGGGGGCTAAACCACGAAGTGGTCGCCTCAGTGCTTGACTCTATTATCGGTAATCATCACCTGAACTGAAGCTGTAGCCGTCATTTATCCGTCAAACCCCCACAACCTTCAATCCAGACAACCAGAGAAAGGAAATGACTTCCCACGAAGCCCAGAGTGTAAAATTGTCTGGTTGCCTTTCATGAAGGGAACCCCCTCGCACCAAGAATGAGCCCCATCGAGTAACCAAGCTCTCCCCCGAAGGAGAAAGCAAGACAATCGCATAACTATCGATCTCGACAACAAAGGATCTACACCCGCCCTTCGCGCCCCTACCCGCTCGATCCACGGCCACAACTGTCATCGACACATCCCTCCACAGTAGATACCGAATCCACAGAACCAAGAGCGCGGACTCATATCTTCGTCCATAGGGTCTCGAGGCCAGAAAAAACGACAGCTACAAGTGAAAGAACGAGCGATGTAGCGACAGGCGGGGCGAATCGCAGCAGAGCAGAGACAGGCAGGGAGACATAAGCCGCAGTGCTTCTATGGCGGCGCGTTTCCGCATTCCCTCCAGAAGGAAGGACGTCCGGGGACTTTCTCCCAAAGCTGTAGGATAGGGGAGACGAGCGATCGTGGATCGGATCGTCTCTGTATGTAGCTTCGATAGCGATTTGTCGGGCGAGGGGGTTGGAGAGAGAAGGAAAGAAAGATAAAATTTTGTCATGGCAGAGAAAGCTTTTAAGGTGGATTCTAGCTCGGGACGGTGGTCCAAGCTCCCGGTGTTGGTGGGTCTAGCATTTTCAAGAATTCGGGCCAATCGCGAGGTTGGATCTACCTAGGTAGTAATTACTATGTAAGCTCTAGTTTCTAGGTACATACAGAAGTCAGAAAAAACGCACTTTTTGTTGATAAACACCCCCTTTATTAATCATATACTCGCCAGCTATATTTGCCTCGATATCCTATCATAGGTTATACATTTACGGGATTATAGTTGATCTTAATGGATGATTCCCTAAAAAGCTTATGATAATTTATTTGAATACGATAATCAGTGGCTAATGGGGTGTGGATGTGGCTCCTAGAGGGGTGGAGTTATTTTATACCTAGTGGCTAGTAGGTACCTAGACTCGGGAGCTTGGAGCTACTGAGGTACCTGGTAGCAGTTTCCTTTAGTGCAACATTTTTGTTAGTTGCTCTGGCACGCGTTCCTTTATTCACTTTCACTTCGACATCAAATACGCAACATTGGAACCAACACCGGAGCAACAACAACACGTAACCTTTTGCAGGCGGGTTCCCCAGAGAAATCCATACGTACCGTCGACCCAAACATTGCCTGTCATCAAGGGAATCAAGTAGATCACCGTACGAATCCTCGTCGAGTTCCGGATATCATTCTAGATCTCGACGACGGCCTCGAGCTAGCAACAATCAGCTCTACCGACCGCTAATATCTGCCCGCCGCACATATACACACCAATCCCCTCCACGCACGACTATAGGTTGTGCCAACAATCCTCTGACAAGATGTCGGGTCTATTCGGAGGCGCCACCTCCTCCACCTCTAATAGTAACACTATTGGAGATCTTAAGAATGACGTCCCTATCTCAAACCCGCCTGAGGATACCATCTCCCGCCTCGCCTTTTCACCTACGCAGGACATCCTAGCAGTCTCAAGCTGGGATAAGAAGGTCCGCATATACCAGATTGCTTCTAATGGCTCTAGTGAAGGAAAGCATATGTATGAGCACGAAGCTCCTGTCCTCAGCGTAGACTTCTCCAAGGTAAGCCTACGATCTCTTCCATATCTCCATACATTCCATATACTAACACCCAATTCTAGGATGGCCAAAAGGTCGCCTCTGCCGGCGCAGACAAGCAAGCCAAGCTCTGCGACCTCCAGACTCTCCAGACGGTACAAGTCGCCGCGCACGAACAGACCATCCGATTCGCTCGATTCTTCGAGTTGCCTAACTCGAGCGGCCCCATGTTGGTAACAGGCTCGTGGGACAAGACTATCAAGTACTGGGATCTACGATCGAGCGCAGCCGTTGGCACCGTCCAGTGCCAGGAGCGTGTGTATTCGATGGACGTGCGCAACTCACTCCTCGTCGTCGGAACCGCAGATCGTTACGTCAATGTCATCAACTTGCAGGATCCCATGAAGTTCTACAAGACTCTCCAGAGCCCCCTCAAGTGGCAAACCCGAGTCGTAAGCTGCTTCACCGATGCAACCGGCTTTGCAATTGGTAGTATCGAAGGCCGTTGTGCTATTCAGTACGTTGAGGATAAGGATGCTGGGTAAGTCACGTATTTCCATGATTTCTTGCGAATAGTATGGCGTGGTTACTAATAGAGGATATGATACAGCTCCAACTTCTCCTTCAAGTGCCACCGTGACCCCCCGCAAGGCAACACCACCCAAGTCTACTCTGTGAACGACATCTCATTCCACCCTCAACACGGCACCTTCAGCACGGCCGGCAGCGACGGCACCTTCCACTTCTGGGACAAGGATGCTAAGCACCGTCTTAAGGGCTACCCAACTGTTGGAGGAAGTATCACGGCGACGACCTTCAACGCGAGCGGCAACATCTTCGCGTACGCCGTCGGCTACGACTGGAGCAAGGGCTACATGGCCAACAACCAGAACTACCCCAACAAGGTGATGCTGCACCCCATCCAGGGCGACGAGTGCAAGCCCCGGCCGAGCGTCAAGAAGCGTTAGAATCGTGGTGGCGACCGCGACAAGCCTATGAAGAAAACGAAGACGATGCCGGTAATCGACTCCGATCCCGATGCATGAATGAAAGCCACCTACCGTCCCGCCTTCACACATAAAACGTCTTCGGGGATCTCACGGATTGCTACTGCTGCGCCGCCGTGGTTGTGTCATCTAGTTCGGCTGGATTGGGTGGCTCCATCACTCATTCTTGTTTACCTGGTTGTTTTTTCCTTCCTTCCCGAGGCCGATAGAGAAAAGCAAATGCATCAGTTGATTGAAGTGGTAATGTTGCTTTATAATGAGCCCGAGGAAGAAGAGGAGGAAGGAATAAAGAAAAGAAAGATGGCGTACGGAGTGACGATGATTTCTGTCTACTGGGCCACTTGGCGAGGACTTTGATACTTTGCAGCCGGAGCTTGGGCTTGTGTGATGGATGATACCATGTGCTCTGTCAAGTAGATAGATGGCCAATGAAAAATGCATCCCCATTATCAATGCCCGTGTTCGTAATCAGCCTAAGGGAATTGCTAACGTTCATTTACTACAGTTTTTTCACAGCCCGAAAGGCAGCTCGGAATTGATGACGTGGGCGAGCGAATGGTATACGTTGAGAAGCGGTCTCCGCTACCGATTCATTCGCGGGATACGCGACGTCTCTCCAGGCTCACTTCGCCACGACTTAACCCAGCACTGCCCTAACCGCTTCCGTGAGAAAACATAGGCACCAGTATCCACGAAAGTATCCAAGGCTATTTCCCGCTACCTACATACCTAGGTACATAGGTAGGTACGGTCTTACCCCTATTACAAGTTTCCGAATAACAGGGCAAATTTCTCCATACTCGAACATATTACCGACCAGTTCCATATTCTCAGCCGCATTGGCTTAGCAAAGCTCCTTATACCGCCCATCGATCGCGTCACTTCCTCTTCCGCCAGGTATATTTCCCAATGCACGCATACGCATGTACGACGTGCGGCGGTGGCCGATATACTAGCCAAAGATAGCCCAATCAGGGGCGGGTCAGTGGTATGCAAGACCGCTTCTTGATGCCCTGGCAGACACGAGCGAGGCGTTACCCCGGCCCAGGCAGAAATCCACCCATGATATATTCCCTCGCTCGAGCATTGTTAGTAAGTTCTCAAATGGAAAGCATCCATCATTTTTGCAACTACCTTTTCCTCAACCACGATCAGGCACCATGGAACCAGCAAACACATCGGCCCCAGGACGCGGAAGCAGTAAGCGGACCCATACATTCAAGGCAGGCCCTAACAAGAAGCAGAAGGTCAACGCCCTACCCTCTTCGCCCAATGTCGATATTTGTTCTCGCTGCAGAAAAGTGCCATGGGAATTAGTCGCAATTACTCTGCCTGTCCCAAACCAAGAAGGTTATCCTAAAGTTTTTGACCTACCCGAGTCCCATGAACAGCTCAAATCCTCAAGTTGCCGAATTTGTCGTATCACAGCAAGAATTAAACCCCCCTCACTAGATGGATCTAGTTGCTCATTGCGCGCTATCTCGGCACGAGAAGCTTTATCGGGAACGAGGAAAAGGTCCTCGAGGAGGCTCCGGCATGACCTCGATAGCGTCCTCTTATTTGCGGCAGTAGACGACGTGGGAATGCGCAACTATGGTCATGGGTTTGGATTTCCAGATGGATTGCTCGGAGTAACAAAACCTGGTGAACCCCCTGCTTTTGGGGTCCAGCTTCTAAAGCCAAAGCACGTCCCATTCAATCTATTCCGGGAATGCTTAAAGTCCTGCCGCAACAAGCACGGGCAACTTTGTGCTCGGGAATCGTTCCAGTTTCCCCAAAAGTTTCGTTTGATCGACTGTAAAGACATAAAACGAAGATTAGTCGTCGCTCCCGAAATGTGCAGATATGCTGCTTTGTCTTATGTGTGGGGCAAAATTGCTGAGTCACGGGGCTTTCCACTTGTGGTTCTTGATGCTATTGAAGCCACAAAATCGATGGGATTACAATACCTGTGGGTTGATCGTTACGTATGTTTTTGCCAAGGCTCTTCGTACAAGCATCCATCGCTGACACAGAAAATCTGGTGCGGTAGTGTATCACCCAAGACGATGCATCCGACAAGCATTACCAAATCTCTCAGATGGGAAACATTTATGCGAATGCGGAGATCACATTCATCGCTGCGGCGGGAGAGGACTCTACATATGGTCTTCCCGGAATAAGTCGCAGTCGCCGGCGACAAGCAAGTGAATCCATCGACGGTATCGATATTTTTGAGGGACTTCTTCATCCGCTTTATGCTGTGAATAAATCCGTTTGGGCAAGCCGCGGCTGGACGTATCAAGAGGGATTCTTATCCCCGAGAAGACTCATCTTCACCGACTACGGAGTTTCATACCTTTGTAGTGGGATGTGTGTGCCGGACGGGATAAGAATACCGCTGGAGGCGGTCGAGAAAAAATCGACTTTCCCTTTCAACAAAATCATACCAACTTCTAGGGGGCGGGGTCTCATGTATAACCGACCCCCAACTGGTCTCAACATATCTACGGATGATGTTCAGAACATGTTGGTCGAATACAACCAGAGAAAACTCAGCTATGAGTCAGACGCATTAAACGCCGTCCGCGGCATTCTACAATTGTTGGAAGGGCAAAACCTTTATTCCATTTGGGGAGGTTTCGTGGGCCACAATATGATGTTACGTTGGTTTCACGAACACCCGACTAGGAGGCGGGAAGACTTCCCTAGCTGGTCTTATATTGGCTGGGAGGGTAGCTTTAACCTATTTACCACTGGCTACAGCGGCGATTATGCTGAGAGGCCGGAAATTTCACTTGGTGATTATGAAAGGCCGCATTTCGTCGTAAGCCGTCCAGGACCGCCAAGCCCAGCTTTCCGGGAACAGCTGAAGAAGTTTGACGAGAATAGACTCCGTTACTTACACGTCAAAGGGCATGTATTTGATGTGCCGCTTTGCCATAAGCCGCAGATGTATGAGGAACCATACCAAACGCATGTACGATTTAAAGCGAACAGCAGGGATCACATGGATGTAATATTGCATCGCAATCTTCCTGATGGTGTCTATGCCAATTTAAAGATAACCACCGAGGCCAGCATTTTAGCCAAAGTCCAGCTTGACGGACGAGATGAGAAGCAGGATGTTTTGGCAGGCCCTACAATTGGGTTGTTTCTGACATCGACGTGCACGTGGAGTAGCTTCGAAAATTGGTCAACAAACAATGGCAGTTGCATATTACTACTACGAGACCGCAATTTCAATGCTAGCTCCAGCAGTCATAAAGCCATCTATGAAAGGGTTGGCTTGCTCTTTTGGCGAATAATGCATGACCTGAGGTCCCCTTACCAGGCGTCCTACCCTATCATATTTACACAGTCTAGTAAGGCACTTAAAGAGATATATTTTAACTCGGAGGCAAAACCGCTGTGGCTCGCAGAAGCTGAGGAGAGGACGATCGTAATAGGCTAAGCGGACGCATTTCATGTCGAATAAAATAATATCATAAATCCCAAAACATCTCGTTTTAAGCTCACTTAAATAGTGATACTACCTACGGATTGCTTTCTTCTCTTGATATATTTCTGATTTCAAATTGAAAGCAAACGCCGACGGTGCGGAGGATATCACACCTTATAGATATTGATATATGATTAAACTTGTTGTTACTTATTAAATACAACCGTGTTAAAAAAGGACGAGAGTGTCCTGATAAGGTTGGTCTTGTATGTGATACTTTATAAAGTTAATTTAAAATTTCAAGATATGTTTAAATACTTAAAAGCAAATATAAAATTTAAGTTATAAAATGTGATTTCATATACCTGGGAAGTTATGTGATTGTGAGAATTCATTCGTTAATACTAGGTACCTGAAGTTATTCCCGGATATGGTTTGTAAGTAGTCGATGGCCTGGTATAGACGGATGGCCTAGTCTGTAAAAAAACGCGATCTACAAATACCATCGCCTCAAAATATAAAGTACACGTATACTTTCATATACTCTCGTTTTTTATAATCCTTCCTTCAATAACTTGATAATCTGTTCTTTCAGTTCCGGCCTCCGCGCTAAGCGCGTCGAGTACCGAGCCGTAGTCTCAGGGGTCGACCTTTTTTCATCCTCCGCCGACGCGTCCGCCCCGCACGATAGAAGTAATCTGACCATATACAGTGACCCGTTCTCTGCCGCCCAATGAAGTGGCGTTATACCCTGTCTAGCAGCGCCGGGTAGTTGCTGCATGATAGCCTTCACACGGAAGCCCCAAGGAAAAGCTGTGTAAAACGGCATTTCCATCGCGGCCTTCTTCCGGCTCTCCTCCCAACCGAGAAATAACGCTGAGGCCCGTGCATGTATGTCTGCGCCTTGTCTGATTAGCTGATGGGCTAGAGTCACCGCCTCAGAGTTGCCGGAATCCTCGGTATCGATATATGCGGCAAGACTGTGTAGCGGTGTCCACCCTTCCGCTGTGACGACCTCGGGGTCGGCTTGGCGAGAGAGGAGGTAGACAGCTGCACCAACGGCTTCGCCACAGGTCTTTTCGTGCACCTGGGAAAATGGCCCCCTTTTGTACATGCCCTTGGATGTCTGCGCTAAGGCGCACATGAACGGTGTCCAGCCGTTGTGGTTCCTCGCGTTGATATCAAGGCCGCGACATAGAAGATATTCGAGAACGTCCACATTGGCGCCTGCAGCGGCGTAATGTAGAAACGACTCGCCGTGGTCGTTGAGTTCGGTGAGAAGATGTGGAGGCGCAGGCGCTGAGAGATAAAGCAGGAAGTTGTCAAGGCCAAATGCGAAAGCAGCGTAGTGTAACGGCGTTTCCCCGTCTGCATTTTTGATAGATGTGGAAGCACCGTTGCGCAGCATTAGTTCGATCCCCTTCTGATGAATGCGGCATTCGCCGCTCATATTCCGTACGGGGATGGAAAAGGTAAGTTTATGTAATAGAGTCTGCCCTTTTCGGTCTTTTATGTCTGCGTTGGCGCCTAACGATAGCTATCAGCGAGCATTCTTATATGCAGGGCGCCAGTATTAAGTTACCTTTATTTAGTAAAGCTTCTAGGGCGGTCCAAAGTTCGATATAGTTGGCAGCTTTATGGAGGAACGGCTCGTCGGAAATCGACCCGTCGGGGTCTAATCCGGACTCGACGAGGCGCTCTATAATCCGCTGCTGATCCCGGTAATCCTCCTCCTCGTACTCTGAGTGGATTTCTCCGGGTAGGGGAATCTTGAAAGAGCATGCCTGGCCTAGCATTTCATAAAGAACCTTCTCCGAATACTCGACCCTTCGTAGGAGAATGTCAACGACTTTGAAGCGCCATCGACTAACAGCAGCTCTCAAGGCACGCTCCTTTGTCGCCATCTCCCAGCCATCCCAAACACTAAGGAACCAATCAACAAATGACGACTGACCGTACGTTGCCGCCTGTTCTAGACACGATGATAGTTCATTAGCGTGGAGTTCAGGGTCTACGCGGTACCAGAGCATGGGCATAATTTCCCAGTTACCCCTCTGCGCCGCGATATGCATTGCTGAGTCATGTGTGAGTGCTTGGTCGTGTTCAAGTAGGGGGTCGGCACCTCTGTCAAGCAGCAAGCGGACGACCTGGGGATGCGCGCACCACACGGCGACGTGTAATGGCGTTCCCCAAATGGGGTTCACATAGTGTAGATCGACACTAGGACTCTCTCGCAAGAGAGCCTCTATAGTGTTAATATCATTGTCGCGGGCTGCCGCGTGAAGGCGTTCGCGGGGAGAAATGAATGCATCTTGCATCTTCAAAGCCATCTGCTGCCTAGTTCAGCGCGCCGCGCGCCATTCGGTCGCTGTAGTCGGCGAGGAAAGAATTATCAGAAACTACTTGCGGTAATTGATGGAGAAATAATACCTGTCGGAAATTTTGATAAGACTGGGTACGAAGAATCTCATATCGAGGATTTGGTCCTCGCCATATGGTTGAGAGATGAGAATTAGAGGGAGGAAAGACGCTAGGGGCCCTAGACCACAGTAACCAACACCATCTGACACTGTATCAAATACCCCTATTTAGCCCCTATTTAGCCCCTATTTAGCCCCTTTTTCGGGAAGCTGGCCATGATAGAAGCAAACAACCCCAAAACTCGCATAATCACATGGTCGTGAAGGAAAATAAAACATTTAAAGTCCTAGGTGGCTTTTATCTGACTTTTTATTAACATTACGAGCTTCGGTCCAACCTCGGTATTTATTAAGACACTTATTCATGAACGCCAAACCAACATATAGCCATTCACCAGATTATCTAGATACATAAGTAATTATCTAACCATAGGCTTCTACAGCCGTCGCTTGCCGAAGGGCCCCAGGCTTACAAGCTAGCTGGCGGGATGCCTGCATAATTGGCGATACTTGACAGACTCGATAAAGATAACCAATTGCTTGAGGGGCAAGAAACGGGATTAAGGCGATGCTCTTGTTGCAATAACACCTCTAGCTTAGACGGTGAAGTTTGTGCTCTAAGATGGTGTGCACACCTGCATATATAGGCGCCTAAATCCTAGCTAGAGTGAGGGGATAGAGGCAAACAGGCACGAATGAAGAAAACTAGAGGCATATTCAAACTAACTCTGAGTTACATCTGGTTAAAGAGCGATTTATCTCTGAGCCGACATAAGCGACGACTGATTCACAGGGAGTAGAAGACAATAAATGGCCTGGGACTCGATCTAAGCATGCAGGTAGCTGGCTATCGTAGTGACTTATTTCGTTGCCGTGGGGGTTATAGGGACAGTTGCCGTAGTCGATGCGTTCCAGTACCTAAACGGATGCAAGCAGTACCATACACCCACGATAAGGTTGCTCGTACAGTCGGCGGCTGTCCCTAGTGAAGGGTTAGCCGCCAAGAACAAGTCCATGGGGGTGGCCGCTCGCGCCAGCATCACGCCGCAAGATGTCCCATCGGTAGCCTGCTCATACTGGCCGCACTTCCTCGTGGTGCCTTCTGCTACGGTTCCATTAGGGGCGGCGACAATCTCGTCCGAGTACCCATCTCCAGATCCCCCCTGGCCGCCGTTATTTCCACCACCGGGGACGGTTGAGTTCCCATTACCGTCCGTCATGCCTCCCGGTGCGCTGACGCAGATCACATGGCCCCAATAACCGCCTACCGCAGTGCTGTTGCTCACAAGGTTCGTGCAGCGGCTATCCAGTCCCGCGTTCCAGTCCACGAGATTCTGCCAGGACACGCCATTGTCTACAGCCACGGCGATGCATGAGTCGCCCTCCTTCACCGTGTACGTAGTCTCACATTTCAGTGGCATACACAGCTGTTTTCCGGCGGGCATCGAGACGCTACAATTCGCGACCGTGGGGTTGATGTAGTAGAGCGAAGCCCCGGAGACAGAGTTGGCGAGCGCAATGCCGTCACACGTGTCACCCTCTCGCGTGGTATAGGTGCGGCCTCCGGCGCAGCTCGCCGGCGTGGTTCCGTTAACTGTTATGGGGTTAGGGAGCTGGTCGGTCGGATTGCTCGAGTTTTCGCAGTCTTGTAATAAAAGTATGTGAGCGCTCTGTTAAGGCGGTTTCCATTAGGTGCATGAAACTTACGCTTGTTGATGTAGATCAGCTGTTCCGCGTAAAGCTCAGCATATGCCGAGTAGGGAGATGATTGCATCATGCTTAACTTGGCTCCCAGGCAGTAAGAGCACACTTGCTCTACAGGCATACTCGCCATGTCCCCCGTCACGTTCCACGAGGCCATGATGTCTTCATTGAAACGTTAACCTCTCTTCACGAAATGTATAACATCCCAAGGAGATGCGAAACTTACCATTACAGTACTTGCTTGTTGTGATATCTCGCAAACAGGTTTCGTTCCACCCTGTTTGGATAGAATCAATCAATGCTAACACGGGATATCCCTCGAAGAGGTCAGGTGTAGAGGCACATGCATTAGAAATACCAGTGCGGGCCGTGGCGAGTGCAGTTCGACAGGTGTCTGCGCATACTGAATCTGTAAGACTGTCGTTTCCAAGAGAACCATGGTATACCTTTTGGCCAAGGTCAGCGACATATGCATCGCAGTTGATCGTTTGGTACAGAGTCTGCTCGCACGCCGATGCGAGGCCGAGCCCAGAAAATTGTCCAGTCTGAGCCAATTGAAAGCCACCGGCCGTGTTTCTTTCAGACAAGGAGTGCAAAAATGGGATTCCAATAGCTTCAACTGGAGGTGCGTAGAGGCTGCTGAGGCCTATAGTTGCCGCAAAGGCTACACTGCGATGATAGTGTGTTTCTAACATGATGTGAAGCTTCTTACAGCATCAATGGTGAAATGAAGATCCTATAGAAATAAGCTCCCAATAGGTAGATATTTGATAAGAATGTTCGGGGTAGTCAATGTTATTTCCTGTATGCCCGAGGCAGGACACGCCTTTACTCCGAAGACATATAAACGCCATTAGCGATCAAAAGTTCGATATATCCTGAAAGAAGGTATTATAGGTGACCTGCCTATCTAAGTGCTCTCATTAATCCTATCTTGGCTGAATACGAATATATCTAACGGTATATAACACCGACACGCCAAGTCCAAGTATCTCCGAACTTCATGTCGTACAATCAAACTCACTGCCAACATCGGATTTAATTACTCTCCAACTGTCTAGATGGCTCAATTATTAATACTTGACCTATTCTGTATTATTGAAGTAATCTTAAGCGAAATCTTCGCCGAAAAGAAGGGCCGGAGGCTATGTGGTTCTCAAGCTTAACCAGAGATCGAAGGTAATAGTTAATAGTTAGATATACCGATTCTATCCGACAGCTTGTGACGACGTCTAGTTAGTATTTTCGCAGGTTGCCGCGCCTTTGTAAAATTAATGAGTTACTGAAATGAGTCGTTGATGCTTTGGTATGGCTTGGTTTGGGAGAAACAGTAAAGGGAGTGCTTGACCAGGCATCTCGTCACATTGTTTGGCTTTAGATAGGGGTACTTGAGATTATAAAGCCCGAGTCGTTTCAACAGAAATCTAGTGAAATTAACTTCAAGACAAAGCTAATAGTTCTCGTTGTTGCTCTTCAGTTAACAATGTTCAGACGATCAGTTGCGGGCATTCTCTTTATTCTTTTACGATGTTGTCTCTCTTTGCAACAAGATGCTCGGTGTAGTGCTTCTCAGGTATGCACCGAAGGTTGTTGTAGCGCGGCCGGTTATTGCGGCTATGGGCCTGACTTTTGCGGGTGAGTCGCTGATACTCAGATCTGTGTTGAAATACTCTCTTACTCAAATTCTACAACCATTTACCCATACTAATATTGAGTCAGAGATGGTTGTCTTGGTACTTGTGACCGTAAATCGCAATGTAACCCGGGCTGGGAAGGTACACAGTGGAGCGAAAGGGATAAATGCCCCCTCAATGTCTGCTGTAGTGACTTTGGCTGGTGTGGTACCACGGAGCTCTTTTGTGGCGATGACGACGTCGTTGATCGTCCCTCATGCGACGCTGGAAGTACTTCTATAAATCGTGTCATCGGTTACTTCGAGGCATGGTCTACAACCGAAAGGTCTTGTTATAACATGCTCCCAGATGAGATACCTTACGGGTACTACACGCATCTCAATTTTGCCTTTGCGACCATAGATCCGGAGACGTTTAAGATTCTGCCTGGTAACTCTCATACAGACTCTTTCATGACTCGAATCGGTGCTATCAAGATGATACAACCAGATATTCAGATCTGGGTGGCCGTTGGGGGTTGGGCTTTTAATGATGCCGGCGCTACACAGGTGAGTAGTAACTATATCATCAATTACCTCAACCGAGCTTCGCCTAGCTAATACTGGTAGCAATAGTCGGTGTTTACGGAGCTGGCAGCCTCAACCATGAAGACATATGCTTTCATTGACTCGCTCGTCAAATTAATGAACAAGTATGGATTCGACGGAATAGACATAGATTGGTAAGGTTGAGATATTCTTTCGCCCACCACGTAAGTAGAGATGAATATTTTACTTACCAACTGTCTCATCGTAGGGAATACCCCGTAGCATCAGAACGCAGCGGGCGAGAAGAAGATTTTGATAACTTCGTAACATTCTGCCAACGCCTACGCCAGAGACTCAATGACGATGGTCTTAAAAAGGGTATATCTCTCACTTTACCGTCTAGCTATTGGTACCTGCAACACTTTGACATCAGCCGCCTCCAGCACAGCATAGACTGGTTCAACCTTATGAGCTACGACCTCCACGGGTCCTGGGATATCGACAATAAATGGACGGGACCATATGTTAACGCACACACTAACCTGGTGGGTATCGGGATCCCCGACCCTAACCCTCAACACTGACACGTATAATAGACGGAAATTCAGATGGCTCTCGACCTGTTGTGGCGCAATGATATTGACCCTAAAAAGGTGGTTCTAGGCATGTCCTTTTACAGCCGCAGCTTCACGCTCGTCGACCCCGGTTGCAACGTCCCTGGCTGTGTCGTCGCATCAGCTGGTACCGCAGGTTCATGCTCACATACGGCGGGTATCTTGCTGCACGGGGAAATCCAAGACATTATCAAAGAGAACGGCCTGAGTCCCACGTTGGATAAAGAGGCTGCCGTCAAGACTATCTCCTGGGGAAACCAATGGGTCTCCTTCGATGACGCTGATACGTGGAAACTCAAAGCGGACCTGGCTCGGGGACAATGCGTCTCGGGGGTTATGGTATGGGCTATCACCCAGGATGACGGCGACGGAACTAATGTTAAGGCTTTGACATCAGCTATTGATCGTAAGGTGGTAAGTCTTTTATATCCCTATTCTGTTTATTTGCTTGTAATACCAGAGGTCGATGAACACTCGATGCGTTTTTACGCTGTTAGCGAGGCCCATGCTGACTTCAATAGATGAATTTCCCTGACTTTGACCCACCGCAACCGGTAGAACAAGAACCACCAAAAGAAGCCCAGCTATGCCGCTGGTCAGGCTGCTATCAAGGCTGCCCCTCCGGGTTCAAAGAAGTCCCCCGTGACGGCACGGAGCTCATCATGTCTGACAACTCCTTATGCCTCGACGGCGGCGTTTCCAAGTTCTGCTGTCCCTCTGACCAGCCCTTACCTACGTGTCTATGGCGTGGGCACCGTAACTCGGGGTGGTGCAAAGCAGGCTGCGATGATGGCGAAGTCGAAGTCGGCACGCTTTCCGTGGGATGCAATATCGAGCACCAGAGTGCTTGCTGCAAAGGTGCACCCGTCGTGGCCGCGTACGGGGATTGTCGATGGCAAGGCTCCGCACCATCATGTGATATTAACTCGGACTGCGGTGGTGATTACCCCTTAGAAATCGTTAAGACCAACGCGGGAGAGGGTGGCGAGCAGCGTTGTGTCACCGGATCCAAGAAATACTGTTGTAAAAATCCCAAGCCGAACTCGTTCGCGGGAACGTGTAAGTGGTTCACCAAGGGTTCGCCACCGCGCTTCTCCCAGAACTTCATCTGCGAGGATTCATGTCCCGAGGGTCAGATCAAGATCGCCACTATGGTAGAACACCCCGGCGATTGTTTTGGAGGTGCGAAGGCCTTTTGCTGCGACCCCCTCAAGCTCGTCCCCCTGGACCCGCGAGACCCAAAGGACGATCCGTTCGGCGGTGGGCAAGTTCAAGAGTTCAGACTGCTTATACAAAAATACATGGAAAATCCGACATGCCCCGCGACAGTACTCCAGGTCGACTTGCACGATTACTTCGTGGATCCTATGGCTGCCACCAAGAAGAGGCGCGACATAGATGTGCTCGTAGGCCGAGCTACTGAGTGTACCATCGAAGGCTGGTCTATGCTTTTGGCATTTGCCGTCAGCATGTTTTCTTATGCCGACTCGTCCCTTAACCCGCTCCGCAATGTCTGGGACGATGAGTTTGCGGGTTCTTATGATGAAGCTTACCTGTTCAAGTGGCTAAACGACTTCTGGCACGACTACCCGTCTATTGACATACATTCGCTTATCGAGCACGTTCTTTTCGATCCGTTCCGTGCCGGCCAAGGTCTACGGCAGCGCAGACGTGCGTCTACGGTATTCTGCGAGTTACCACCATCAACGTTAACGGAACGAGGTGGTCTTATCAGTGCTAATAACACCATCAAGCGACGCACGATTAATGCCTGGGCGGATAATAATAACGGAGGTGTCCCTAGTTTGATAACGATCCTGCAAGGCATCAACAGGAACGACCTCCCGCTATTCTACGCCCGCTGGCAGTACCAGTCCGGCGTTGGTGGCAATGGGCATGGTGGTCCCCTTCTAGAAATTGCTTACCAGATTCCAAGCGGCGCACAGTACGATCAGTATAGAGATACCAATCGTAACGGCCACGCCCAGGATAACTACGTCGGTAAGTCGAATATTCCATTACGTAGACTTAAAAATAAGAAAAAAGGGGAATGCTAACTAGACTAGTATTCCACTTCCACGTAAACCCCGTCAGTAACAACCCGATGCTCCGGCAATTTGGCGGCATGACGTACCTTGGTGTAGAGGCACTGCGTGTATTCCACGGGCAGACCTTGAGGTACTTTGCCCCGGGTACGTGGCCCCGCGTCGACAACGGAGACGAGACCCTAAATGCTAGGGATGGTTTCGACTGTGGTGATGTATCTCCTGGCGGGCTCTGGTACGTGGGAAGGCCTCGGCCAACAGATCAGATCCAGAGCGACTGGGAAGTTGCGTTTCAAACGTGGTCCGAAGAGCTCTTCCGCGATGGTTACGTAGCTTCGACCGGCCTGTCTCTCATCTTCGAAGGTGCCGCATACGATAGCAACGGCCAGATCGATCCGACTAATCCGGGGCGACTCCTGTTCCGCGGGGAGGCGTCGACTGCTGCCAATGGCGGGGATCCATATGCTGTTAACTGGGTCGTGGAGGATGGACACTTGACCTTCTATGCCCCTCCCGTAAAAATGGAGCAGGATTTACGTGACGCGTAAGAGGTCAAGGGAGCTGTAGACATGTCTGTATAAATAAGTATGAGTCGGGTAGTTATTTGAAGTGCTGCCTAATAGTGCTAATGCCTTCATCCCCGAAATTGCGGCACCCGTACAACTCATGGAAGTTAAGGAAAATACTGTTAAAAATCATACAAGAGAGACCATTATTATCCACAGTCTCAACGAATCATCACGTGACCCGTGTTATTATCTAGTTTATACCCTTGAATAAAACATAATCCCCATAAACTGCATGGCATAAAAGGTTGCATAAAATCCATATGTCCATTTCCTGCAAACATTGGATCCACTTTCTCTAATTTTAAAAGAGCGCGTCGACGCGAAATTTCGTAGCAAATTCTCTGAATAGATTCAATTACTCAAATTTTCTAAATTACACCTATTTCTATTATGGATATCTCACCTACTAAAAAGCCAGCGACTAAGAGACGTGGACGAAAGCCTAAATCAATCGATGATCATCAAACCCGCCGGATTGAACCATATAAAAATACCCTACCACAGCACTCAAATAAGAAGAAAATAGAGGTGCTTGTATGGATAACGCAAATCAGAATTCCATTACCGCAGTCTATAGCTAGACCCGGCTACGCTAGACCTACGGTAACACCACCAGACGATGGTTTACCACCAGTAGAGCCTGGCTATCGTCGCCCTACGTATGCCGAGGCGGCAGAATTTTTCAAAATATCCAGGTCCACCATAGGGAGGTGGTGGCGACGGAGGGACGATATATTACAAGGCCACTACGGTACTTATAAGTCCTCTCGTCCTGAAAAGCCTCAATTAAAGACCTGCGGTATTGTCAGCCACGCTTAACGTGATAGGATATAGACAGCTGTCCTCAACTGTTTTCCACTTCTGCACCTGGCAATTTATCCTACGGAAGCTCTTGTCGGGCCGAAGGGCCAGCTGCTGGGAAAATTTACCAGTCGTCACGCATGGTGCTTTTCAGTGCCAATTCAGCTGAAATAGGGGTTGGATAAGTGGTAATTAGGTAATATAGCGATTGGCCCCACGGCTGGCAACTACGGAAAAAACATTTGAACTTTTGGACGCGTCCTCTGTACATCCATATTTTCTCGTGACTTCAACAACCTCCCCATCTCATCCCGAAAATGCATTGTAAAACCTAGACAGCCAGTCCTCATCCGGTTGTCCTTACGAGATAAATTTCAGCTATAATATCAATCAAGGAAATGAAAAATACCTATCATATAATAAATGAGAGTGAGACAACACTCGCTAAGCCAATCGTTGCGGCCTCTCCTCAGCAAACCTACCTACGTTACAGCAAGATGACAATGCAGATATCTAACCACGCTACCCCACCCCGTCGCAATCAAGTCTTACATAGGTACTCGCTTGTTTCCGCCGCCAAACAACCGAGCTGCTTAATCGATAGGCTGCCCAAGATCTGAACGACGGGAATCTCTGCCCTGATCTCGGTGGAAAACCAGTGCAGCAGTTCGACGGCGACGAGTGAATCGACGCCGAAGGCGTGTGGTGGCCTGTTGATGTCGATGCTTTCCACTTGGACAGCCAGTGAGCGCGCCAGTCGCCTTGCGAGGAACGTTGCCACCACCGCCCCTGCCTTCTCGAGTGACCCGGCCGACTGAAGCTGGGAAGCGACCGAGTCCGATTGCATCTCCGCGGTGGCACCATTGGCCTTATTGTCATCGTCCGCCTCCATTTGGTACAGGTGGCAAAAGATAGGTAGGCGCATCCAGCCATGGTCCTTGATGACGCCGCCGCGCGCCACAAACGCCGGCGTCGTCAGCGCACCGATGAGCTGGACGTCTGCATCCCACGATGATTCCAGCTCGACTCTATCCGCAGGGGTCGGGGGACGGCACGCCCACTTGAGCATGAAGTGGAGATCGCTCTCGCGTAGGTACTTGGAGTCCGTATACGTCATTGCGAGCGTCTGCGCAACGTCAATTCGCTCCGCGATGTACCCCACATCCTCGACGATGCCGAGGTCGAGCGCGACGCAATGCTCGCCTCGCGCGCGCCGATACCGCGCGAAGGCGTCGAGGAACGAGCTCGCCGCCGCATAGCTGCTCTGTGAGCTTGCGCCGTGCACCCCTGCGAGCGAGGACAGCAGCACGAAGAAGTCGAGGCCGCGAGGGAGGATGTTATGCAGATTCCAAGTCCCTCGAACCTTGGGGTCGATTGCTGATTGGAATGTTTCGCGTGTATAATACCGGAAGACACGGTGGGCTTTGGTTGGTCATTTGTTCTTCTTTCATTTACCTTTTTTTCTTCACTTACCTCAGCGACCATGGAACCTTGCATGCAACCTCTGATGGGCGGCATCGTCTCTTCGACATGTTTGAATATAGCGTTCAGAGCTGCATAATTACGAAGAAGGTCTGGTCGAAGATCGTCGTCGTCAAAACCTATCCAGGATTTCATCAGATCGTTAGCGGAGTTCCGCTTGCGCTGAAGAAAAGTATTTATCCAGTGGATATACGTAAGTGTAGCTGCATATCGACTCCTAGCAGAAACGTCATGGTCGATCAACCGAAGACTAATAATGATCGGGCGAGCAGATGTCGTTCATCGCCGAGATTTTCCTCGGCATAAGCCTTCCCTGCTAGCCCCATTTCAAGACAAGCACATCGTTCCATAACGTATCAACTAAATTCGATGTATTATAGAATAGCCTTAGGTATACATCCATTTCGACCATATTTACTCATAACCCACATATTCCCTCATGAGATTATGATCAGCCCCCCCTACGACCTTACACGTTTTGCTCATTATCTGACCACCACTAAAATAAGACTAAATAGCAGCCACTAGTCACGCAAAAGTGCCAGGTAATACTCATCGCAGTACATACATACTTTATTACCTATGTAGGTAATAAAGTATGCGAATGAAGTGGTGAGTGGGCTGATCTTTGTGTAACAAGATGAGATTATGTTGGTAGACATCAAAAACGTAACCCCTTACGTCGCATGTAGTTCCATGCCTCGATCTCTTTATTCGTGTAATTACCAACACATGTTGGTTCCCTGCACGTGTATAACCAGTCACCTTAATTCAATCGTACGCAGATTCTTTTCAACTTCATCTATTGTCTTTTAGCGCAGTCGACTTTGATCGGCCACCACTTTATAAAATGGCTCCTCTATGGCCGTACCAACCCTTCAAAGCCATCTACACTCTCTACTTTGTACCTACCACTGCCCTATACCTGGTAGTTCTCTCGCTTTGCTACGCTCTCCGCCCGCTCCGCCCATTACGGGAATGGAGCTATAACACGAGCCTTGGGGCCGCGGTCCTCCGCTACTACTTCGAATACCTAACTACGATCCGCTATCAGCAACCCCGCCAGATGGTGCCTGGACGATGTAAGGAGCGTTTCGCCCTCATTCAGCCACCATCGAATACGAAGGGACCGCAATTTTTCTCTGGTGTGCTGGCCCCGAAGATAGTCACACCAGCTCCAGTCGGTGTCGTATGGCATCCCACTCCGGTGGTAGCCCCGGAAGCCACTAACACCGGATCCCAACCGAGTCGCAAGAAGGTCGCCCTCGTAATGGCCGGCGGCGCGTTTGTTCTCGGCTGGGATCCCGAGGACACGGGCCGGGCCGCTTCGGACATCTTGACCGAATACTTCGGTGCGACTAACATCCTTTACGTCCAATACCGCCTCGCAGCCCCTAAGACGCCCTTCCCAGCGGCGATACAAGACGTGTTGACGAGCTATTTCTATGTGTTGAGCTTGGGGGTGGCACCAGAAGACATCACCCTGGTCGGGGACTCCGCAGGGGGGAATCTTGTTATCGCTTTTCTCCGCTACTTGGAGACTACTGCGACACATCTCCCAAGACCAGGTACCTATCTGATTCATTTCCTTCTTTCCCCATCCTCTTTCCTAATCTCCTCGCCAATACGGCTATCGATCACTAACCGGCACATGCGATCTCCCCACAGGTGCTGCGATGGTCTTCTCCCCCTGGGTCGATGTAACTCCCGGCGCAGGTAATAAGTATGAGCAGTCCGCCGCATCGCGATTGGACATCCTGGATGGACAGCTCCTGGAGTGGGGTGTCGCCGCCTACCGCCCCACCCGCGACAAATTACTGGCCGCCTGCGGGTCCGAAGCCGAGACTAACGTGCTCCTGCACGAGCTAGAGCCGTTCATTTCCCCGCTAAGCCATCCCTTCCGCTCCGAGACGCCGCTGTTCATCCAGACCGGTGCCGTGGAGGGATTCTTCGATTCCATCCACCAGTTCGTGCAGCAGATGATCGGCGTTGAGGGTAACAAGATTCATTTTGAGGTCTCAGAGCACATGCCGCATGACTTCTTCTTACCCTATCCCGTCCTCGGGACGAAGAAGGAAGTTAAAGTAGCATTGGAGACCGCTCGTAGATTCTTTGATGTGACCGTATGAGGGTTTAGATGGTACAAAGGTTCCAGTGTATTATAGTCAGGGACTTGCAGGAAGAGGGGTACCGACCCTTGCGTGGGAAGTAGGCATATCGAAAATTCCTGGCTTTGTGTATACAAAACTTATGATAATGAGGATCAATTTATAATAACATATAACTCTGTTCGGGAGATCTAAGAAGCTAGGTCTGCAAACGGCGAGAATGGCAAATTTTTGTATTCGTAAACGCATCACTCCTATTGGCTGTCACGTGCTTATATTGTATCAGGTGATATGCATAAAAGCCATGGAGCAGGATGGCATAAAATTATGCACATCGATATAAGCACACGCAAACATCATTTCCTCGGGAGACGTGCTGATTCATAGTCCGTAGTGCTATTATGAATTAACCAGTTAATAGACGTGTTCTTGTTAAGCTCAAAGATCGGAAGATCAACCTAGCATATCGTCCAAATCTCGCTGAGGAAGGTTAACGTACTGCCGACCCGACCGGTATTGATCAGGCGGTTTATCAGACTCTGGCTCAACAAGCGGCCCAAGAAGGGCCCCCCCCTCAATTCTTGGAATGTCTTTATCTAGGTCAACCCAAGTAGAAATTTCGCTGTCTCCCACTCGCTCTTGATTCATGTACGCTAATCTCTGAAGGTGTAGGGCATTGTCTTTGACCCAAACACCTTGCTTCACAGGAGAGATTATGCCCATCACACGATCCAGAGAGAGACTTATAGCAATAATTAGCGTGCCTAGAGAAATTATAAGGAAAAAAGCTGGCCCAGAGACATTGGTGAAACCAGGAACCGCGCCTGAGCGAATTCTCTGCCCACTGCAAAAAGCGCGTTCCTCGGGGGTTATAGACGTAAACAGGGTGGGGCTGAATAGGTGTTCAACAAGCCTCTGCTGGATTAGCCGATATTGAACTGCGGCCATGGTAGCAGCATGCCGGCCCCATATTTCAATTTGCCATTGATTGCTTGGAAGTGGAAGCTGATAACTGCCCAGTAGCCTCTTCTGTGCAAGAAGGTGTTGAGGGTCGACCATCACTAGCCCAGTTTCCGTAAACCTAAGTGCGTCTAGTAAAGTAATTGCCGTTGCCCGTTGTGAAGGCATAAGAGACATATTTCGCGCGGCTTGTATTGTTCCATCGATGCCACCTAGAGCAGAGCAAGAAGAATCATCGGAAGAGATGCAGATTTGATACTGCGACGTGTGTCATTAAGTATTCGAAGCCAACACCAGAGATGGAGAAAAGTGACTCACTAGCTCAGAACAGCCGATAATCCCCGCGAGATGATCCGAGCGGTAATGAAGCGTCTCGTTGCCCGTATCCCCTTTTATTTCAATATGAGCGCCAAATACCGGGTCGTTGCATGGTCCCTGGAAAGCAATGGCGTTGTTTGATATAAATAATAATACAACGTCTCCGTTGGGAATCTTGAGTTCTGCGATGGGGGAAAAGGCCCCACTAGTATTGTTCTCATAATAGTGCACGGACCTAATAGGAGAAAAGTCAGTCATCAATTAGGCTAGTAGATTAGAAGAAAGTGCCTATTTTGGAGAGGAAAAAAGAAATCATATATAAAATACCAAAGAGTGCGTGTTAATGTCCTATCTGCTACATATGCGTTATATACGGTAGTAACATTTGAATCTTGGTTCCCTTGACTAGACCCATAGGTGTAGACGACACACTCGTCATCTGGATCATAATCATGGAATGATTTAAGGGTGGCAGAGTTTGTTGGTCTCATCGTATAATTCTCTTGTGTAATCGGCGCGCAGGTAGTAATCTTTCTGAAGTCTATTTGGTCTTGTACGGGTGAGTTAATCCCAAGGATAGTATTGGAGTTAATACGACCAGTATCGAGCTGCATGGCAGGACCTAGGCACATGCTTTCGTCAAAAGGACATTTAGCCAACCAATCTGTATTCCAGTCGATGTTTCGGGCTACGAAAAAGTCACAATTCTTTCCCGTCGTTGCATTGTAACATTCTTGTGAGTAAATATTTGCGGGACCGAATATCTCCGAAAGCTGGTTTGCGAACATTTGCTCTTCGCCGTCAGCCCCAGTCCCTCGAACCGCGCCGCACAATGGTGAGCGTAGGAGAAGCTCAATCTGACTGGATGAATCAAAGATACGCGATGAGTAAAGTCCAGACATAATAGTCACTATAAGATCATAAGAAATTAAATACTAGGTAACTGGAAGGATAGTGTAGATTTCATATGTTGGTACTTACCGGCTGCACAACTAACTGCAAACAAAATGGGCAGCCATGAGTATTTGAGAGACAAGGATGCGGAGCGGTTAGCCCAGAATAGACTCCCTAGACGAAACAATGATGAGGTGGCGGGCAAACCCGACTTGAAGATTACTTGCTGTTGTCGAAGAAGTGGATGGCATCTACCTTCGGTGAGATGTTGCCGATGATAGTGCATAAAGAAGGCCAACGAATTCCAAAGATAGGTTGCGACTAGTGAGACGAAGAGAGCTAAAAAGGCTACTAAAAACACCCCAACATCCGAGGGCAACGTTATGGTTGTTCCAAGAATCGAGTGACCTTCGGACCTGTTGATCCAAAACCCAACGTAAATATCTGAAGGTTTTAACGACATGATTGACTTAAAATCGTGTCTCAAAAGGGAAAATGGTCAAAAGCACACGCAGAGAAAGGAAAGGAAAGGAAAGAAAGAAGAATCGATTCAATGCTTGCAATTTGAAAAGTGTACTGTAGGTTGATAAATATTAGAACCCTGAAGCCTTGTTTCAAAAGGTTGTCTTGGCGGGTTCCCCTAAGATAAAGCCTCATGATGGATTCATGAAAACATGGCATGTATTCTTTACATACTGGGCATTGGTCATAGTATTATCTAGATATACATAATTATGAGACGGAGTTATAATTATGATCATCGGTTTGGAAATATAGCTCTTTCTGTCGAGTAGAAAGCATTGAAAATTTGGTTCAAAACCATTCTGGAACATGTAGAAGTTGACGCAATGCATCCTAGCTCACTATTCAAGGACCGGACGCCAATCAATTTTGTTAGCCTAGAAAGACCCTATGGGCAATACGGGTACGTACTTGGAAAGATGTTTCCCATCCTCGTAATCAATGCCTTTATTCTTTTCCATAGGAAACACCTGATAGACTCATCTGACAGCTGTCCCACTCCTGCCAGCCGCCCAGCCAACCGGAAGACTAATCGCTATGACACCTAATTACTGCTTGGCAAGCCCTTATTTTAGCTGAAGTGCCCCGGGACACAAGGTGTGACAGGTGGTAGGGCCTAGTGACAACTGGCGACTCGGCCCGACAGGAATTTCCTATGGAAAAAACTTTTGGAGAGATTCTTTTGCCCGCAATTTCATGAAGAGTAAGGCCCCTAGCCCCAGCTTTGAGATTGAATCGTTCGTCCTCGATTTGACAATTCTTTTCATATAATCGGTCCGCGGATACGATTAAATCGAATTAGGACCTCTTACCCTCTCTATTAACGGTTTACTCTCATAACCGCCACTACCGACTCTATCCCGTTTATCAAATCCTTACAAAACTAGGTGTTCGTAACGGCCCGTGCCGTAGTCTATTAAGTATGACTAGTCATTTCTAGCTGCATTTTCTCCCGTCCCCGCAGCTCGCGCTAGTAGCAGGGTTCATTCAGCAAGCCATGACAATTGAGGCTTCCCAAGCCTTCATGTGTTGAGGTTAGATTAGCTTATCTGATTCAATATGCCGTGTCGGCTATGGCCATCCTTTACGCCTGTTCGCGATAAAATATTCAAGGGATATTTACGATGTCGCCACGGTTCAAAAGGTGGTTCCACCAACATGGACGGAAATACAATGGAGAATGAGGGGTTAATCTCAACAGACGCTGGAAATATTCGAATCTGCAAGGAAACTCGATACGTCGTGGATAGAACTACCTCGGCGGCATCTGGTTCCGGTAACATATTTTAACTTGTCGCACCAAAGTCGAACTGATGATTCCCCCGGAGTACTTCAAAGTGAATGGGGCAAGGATTCCTTCTAGAGGTCTGGGGACCTTCCAGCTTGATCCCAAGAAGTATGGCCCAGACAGCGTCAAACGATCTGTCTTGACGGCTTTAAGAGCAGGGTATCGGCATATTGATACGTCACTCCGATATGGCGATGGTCAAGGGGAAAGAGAAGTAGGCGATGCTATTCGAGAAAGCGGTATTCCAAGAGAAGAGGTCTTCATCGTATCTAAATTGTATGGCCTCTCTCCTTTTTCCTCGTCCAGAACAGTGCACGTTAACGAAGAATGCAGGGAGAACGTATATCACGCTCCCGAGGACGTTGAAGTCAATATAGACATAAGCCTCAAGAACCTAGGATTTGATTACAGTATGTGATACAAGTTGCAGTCTCGACGATGGCGTCTCCTCCGTATCGCATGCTAACTTCTGAGACCAGTTGATCTCTTCATTATGCACTGTACCGTGGCGTATTCTACCCCACTACTTCGAGACACATAACTAATCTAAGGGTAGTTCCGTATGCCTACAAAAAGACGAAAGATTACGGGACTGAACGCGACGCTCAGGGGCGGGTATGTCAGTGTATTATAATCTTTGGAGCCAAACTTAACCAATAATTCCAGCCAGCTATTGATGTCGAACTTTCCCGCTCGTTCGATGTCACATGGAAGGCCATGGAGAGGCTTGTAGATATTGGAAAGGCAAAGTTCATCGGTATTTCTCCAGGCTTGCCCGCGTATGGTAGTACAATTGCCAACCAGTCACAAGGACTCTCCAATTTCTCATCGCCGAAAGTAAAGCGACTACTCCAGACAGCCCGGATCAAACCTATCTGCAATCAAGTTGAATGTCACCCTTACTTTCCACAGAAAGGCCTTGCAGAGCTCTGCAGTCAGAATAATATCCATATCACCGCCTTTGGACCCCTAGGCTGTGTACCCATACCCGCTTTGGTTGGAAGAACTGGTCCAGGGCCCTTGGAAGACAGATCAGTAAGTTGATGCTCTAATGTTCTGGTGTACTCTTTTCCTTGGAACTTCACTCCGAGGCAGGGGTCTAATATAGGTCATAGATTGCCATGATCGCAGAGAAGTATTCTCGGACACCTGCGCAAGTCATACTGTGCCACTTGCTTTGTAGGGGAATATCCGTCATCCCAAAAAGCAACACGGAAAAGAGGATCGTTGAGAACTTCGACTGTATATTCGATCTATCGGAAGAGGACTTCAAGCATATTGATGAGCTGATGGGGCCGAAAGGAGAGCGAGGTATTCGTAACTTTAACTCGTTAGAATACCTGGGGTTCGACAACTACAATGAGGAGGTCGAAGAGCCTTGGAGTTGTAAGCATTTCTCAGAGAAGGGTAGCTATGAGTATCGCATACGCGAGTACCAAGCGATGAGAAGTCCGGTCATACCCTCTGCTAGCCTTTAAATACTTAGGTATGAAGCGTTATATTTCTATACTAACGCTAGGGTTACTTCATATACCTACACGTTTGACATCCCTAGTATACCCTTGCAACCCTTCGTTAATATTGTTACGGCGATGATGATATTTGTGTATATGTCCAATAAGAGTAACTGCGCTATTGAACGGAGTGCATCGGGCATCACTAATTAACGAGGACAAGGTCGGTCATTCTAACCTTACTCTTCCTCTTCTTCCTCCTCCTCCTCCTCACCCAATTTGGGGTCATCTCGAAGACCTTTTCCAATCCCGCCGCCTTGGACTTCGAGAAGTTCTTTAGGAAAGAACTTCTGACATAACAAAGTCATATCGTCTTTCACACTTTTAGTCGTTAGTATGGCGGTAGGCCGATGGTATCGCATAACTTACACTTGTCGCTGATTGCAACCAGGAATAAGAATCGCTGTGCCAAGATTGTATCGCAGAGAATAAAGGAGGTTTCGGTCATCCCATTCATCTTCTATCAGGAGATTAATGGTTGTAACGCATTATCGCATTGTAGGGTAGTTAGTAAGTGCCAACTTACCAGGTTCAGATACGGGGAAGTTCCGTTTATAATTCCTCACATACATCTTGTCGCTAAGCCGATGTCTCGCGGCTCTCCAATTACCAAGTTCGTATTCATTATGAGCATAGAATGAGCCAGCATCGAAAATGAAAGGCTCGCCTGTATCCATATCCGTGGCCGTGTTTTCATCCCAAAGATCGCCGTGGACCAAGCATGGCTTAATACTGCGGCCATTTGATTGCAAGGGCTCCAGGAGCCGAGGTATCACCTTGTCTAAAACTAGGTCGCAGATCTTGTAGAATTCCGGCCAGTCTCCGTGCTTCTCACGGTCCATTTTAACCATATGTGCCAGCTGCTTTTTATATAGGGCTGACCATGACTCTTCCCAACAATCGGTCATTTGGGGTAATTTGGCATGGCATGTAGTGATATGGAACCCAAATTTACCGGTAGGTGACACGGAGCGCTGGTGTAGATCGGCAAGGCGGGCGGTGAAGGTGATCGGATTCGGGGGCTGTTCTCCAACCTCACGGAATTCAGCTAACAAGAAATATACTTGTTCCCCAGGTGCCTTTTTATCCTTGAATTCTCCCCAGTTATAAACGAACGGAACAAGACTCGGGGAGACTGCATTTAGTGCACGGAGCGACTCGAATTCGCCTTCCATCATCAATCGTCCAGTACTGCCGAGGTTGATTGTCTAGTAGTTCTCAGCTAGCGCTTCAAAGTATGGGACGTATACACTAAGAATTTACCTTGAGAAAATAGATCTTCGTCTCTCCAGCTGGTAGTTGGGCGTCAATCCTTGCTGTCTGGCCCCAGAGGGACATACCGTAGTTGCGGGCAGAGATGACTCGAGTGCCTGGGATTGGGAGTGCTATTGACTCTCAGCCTTGTGTTATCATATGAGATGAGAACAACGTCTGTTGAGTCTCTAATACCTTGGATGACTCCGGAATCTAGTTTAAAGCTTGATCCAAGAGCTGGCTTAGGCACTGGGTCGGCCGGAGCCTCCTCGCCTCCATGACGATTCACGTCAAGAGTATGTACGAGAACAGTTTCTGTGATACTCATGATTTACGCATGTGTATAATGCCTTCAGGAAGTATGAATATATCTCACTCTAAGATAATAGTCACTGGATCTAGTCGCGGGGTGTGAAGGGGGGAGGTAGACATTTGAAAGTCTCGGGGATCAATTCGGAACCCATCGAAACCACTCAGCAGGGGGCGTACAGGACCTACCTAATACGCACCAACAGCCAGAAACTGATAAGCTATATTCTGTACTTTCAGCTTACCACAGGGGTAGATCATGCCATAAATAGTACCCAGGTAATTGGAGATGCGTAATATTCGCTTTCTAACCCCGGGCGCACATCCTCACCAGCCAATCAGATGAAGATATTACAGCGCCAGATGCACCTATTCCGTGTGACTTACTTGGGTGCCGTGCAGCTGTCTCAGCCTCCTTCTAGCAGTGGAAGGATGAATCTCTCTCTAGACTTCCCCCGCGTGCACAAAGTTCAAATACATGTAAATTATTTAGTATTTTCTCTTATTATATACCTAGTATGTACCGGTATAGATACGATGTCCATGGTGAGCAAATCATCTACGTTGCTACATATATGCTGGGGTAAGGAAACAGATAGGTCACTAATGATCTTCAGTTTCGGAAATTTAGGATCGGTCACTCGGACGCGTCGCAACATAGGCGCAGCCAACAGTCCATTGAATCAACAGAAGAGACCCAAGACGACGAAATTACCACCAAGCCAACGATAATCCCCTTCCGGTCTCATTCCGAGCCCAGTAATGTTCAAACGTTATATAATAACTCTCAAGATGAACGGAAATATTCTACCGTCACTGAAGATTCATTGACCACTCCGGACCTTCACCAGCCGCTTCCTCTAAGTAGACAAGTTTCACGAAGTAGAGATTTCAGCGACCCTTTAGGTCTTAGCCTCATCCATGGAACCCCCGAATGCGAAGCAGATATTATTCTCGTTCATGGCCTCGGAGGGTCTTCATGGAGAACGTGGTCATGGGAGCGACAGCCTGATGTCTTCTGGCCTGAGTGGCTCCGCCACGAGGACGGCCTTTCCAATTTTCGAGTCTTCAGCTATGGTTATAACGCCAACTTCATGGACTCAGAAAATCCTTTAAGTATCTTAGACTTTTCGAAAGGTCTCTTGATCCGCATGAAGACATACGGGAACGGGGACCTGGACTACATTGGCATGGTGAGTGGACCAGATTTGATAGTCAGTAGGTTAATGCACAAGACCCGTACTAATGCTTATATAGAAGCCCATCATCTTCGTGGCACACTCTATGGGTGGGCTAGTTGTAAAGAAGGTATACTTCCATTTCATTCAATCAATCAAGTGATGAAAGAGCTGTTTTAATCATTTGTTCATAGGCACTTGTCATCGGGAAAAATGATAACTTGTTCTCAGTCATGCTGTCAAAAGTACACGGTATTATGTTCCTCTCCACTCCTCATAAGGGTTCTCCGCACGCACGCACACTCAACAGCTTCTTGTCTATTATGGCCGGAAGATCTTCGAAAATATATGTCTCCGAGCTAGATGGCTCTTCAACATCCATCGAGGATGCAAATGAACAATTTAGAGCAATTTGTGACTCGTGGCGCTTAATCTCGCTGTATGAGACCCTTCCCACGAGACTTATGTCGGGTGTTAGGAGGATAGTAAGTAAAAATCGATACGAGTGAGCAGAAAGCCTTGTTGACTGGCTTTAGATTGTTAGTAAGGACTCGGGGGTCTTGAATTATCCCGGCGAAATATCAGTCCCCGTCGACGCGGATCATCATACGATTTCTAAATACAGTAATCGCTTGGATCCGAACTACGTACTTGTGACGAATCTTCTGAGACAACTAACCCAAGACTTGCGTCCCCAAGGTTAGTTGATACAAGTAACTCATGGAACTTATATGATACAGAAACTAACAAGTGCATAGGAGATAAGGAAGAGAGACGACTTCGCCCCGAACGTCCCGCGAAACTTCTCGAGACGATATTCGGTATCGAAGGAAACATGAGGGAAGACTTCGATAGAAACACCTCAAGAGCTCTTCCCAATTCATGCCAGTGGCTATATCGGTGTGAAAGTTTTAAGGGTTGGCTGGATGCCTCTCATGACACTAATAACGTCCTCTGGCTCACCGGATTACCTGGGACAGGCAAGTCCATCCTAGCTGCGAAAACTATCGAACATATCCAGACAGCAATTCAATGTCAATATCACTTTTTCGTAGAGGGCTTGCCAACTAAACGGAGTGCTGCGTACTGCCTTAGAGCAATAGCGTTCCAACTTGCGACCAAGTTTCCAGCATTAGCTGAGAAGATGATACAATTGCATGAGGATACCCAATTCACAGCTGTCTCTTCGAAATCTCAAATCATCTGGGACACGATTTTCGAAAATATCATCTTCAAAATGGATTTCGGCCCAACCCTGCACTGGGTTATTGATGGACTTGACGAAAGCGATGCGCCGGTTTCGCTTGTGAGGCACTTCACACACATGCAATCAAGAACACCGATCAAACTGCTATTATTCAGCCGACCACTAAGAGAGTTAACGGGTCTCGCTAGCTCACGCCCGGACACATTCGTCGTTGAGCCTATCTCAATAAACCATACCACGGCTGATATTAGGGACTATATTGGATCGGTGGCGTCCGAGATCCTCCCTAGAAATGATCCTATCAAACAATATGTAGTCGAGCAACTTGCGGGTAGGGCTGAGGGTTCATTCCTCTGGACTAAGCTAGCGTTGGACTCCTTGTGGAACAACTGGCATTCGAAAGCCGATATTGAGAAGGCACTGAATGAGGTACCCCAAGACATGCAAGCCCTATACCAACGGATGATCGACTACGTAAAGGACCAGCCGACACGACTTAGAGAGATCGCTTTCCGAGTCCTTACTTGGGCAGCATGTGCATTTCGTCCACTCACCATCACCGAGCTTGTCGCTGCCCTGGAGCCAGAGTTCGACGGGTTCGTCAACCTCGGAGAGACAGTCGTCCAGATATGCGGGCAATTTATCCGGGTTGATAATGACACCATCTCGCTCGTCCATAGCACGGCCCGCAAATTCCTTTTACATTCCACGGGTCAAACCTCTGCAGCTGTAGGATTCCATGCCGGCCATGAGCACCTGGCCACTGTGTGCTTACAGTATTTATCCCGGGATAGTTGGCGTCAGGCGCTTGCGCGAATCTCCGAATACAGCGCTGCCATATCATATGATCAGCTTCAACCTCTCTACGAGGAGTTCCCGTTCTTGAGATACGCGATCAACTTTTGGGCCTATCACGTTAGTCAAGCTAGCGTCTCCGCGACGGTTCTCCTGTTGAATCTGAGGCTTTTCTGCAGTAGATACATCTTACAATGGATTCAACTAGTAGCCCTCTCCAACAACATACCAGTCATTCCCAGAACTGCCCAGTATCTCAAAAAATGGCTTCGCCGAAGGAAGAAGATGGGATTCAGCGAGCATCCTCTCATAGACAGTTCAAGTTCGGCCGAAACTCAATTTCTCCAACAGTGGGCTACCGATCTTATACGCGTGGTGGGGAAGTTCGGTTCCAACCTCCTGCAAAGTCCATCTACCATTCACAAGCATATCCCACCATTTTGCCCCAAAGACTCCATCATCTCCCGAACCTATGCACAGCAAGAGAACTCCTTGATCTCCGTAGAGGGAATTTCAAGCAACAACTGGGATGACCACCTCGGACGGCTGTCTCCCGGACAAGATGAAATCGCCTCCATAATACGCTGCGCTGGAATGTTCTGTTTCACTCTGGTTGCCCGAAATGGTACCGTGATAGTGTGGCATATAGAGACTTGCCAAGAGCTACGCAGGTTTTGCCATGAGGAGTGGGTGACGCTCATGGAGACAAATAAGACAGGAACATTAGTGGCGACCAGTGGACGAATGACCAATCGCATTTGGGATCCATCAAGCGGCCAGCAGTTGCACGTGCTCCCTAAGGACGTCCAAGCGCGACCCCTGAGCCTTAATTTCGCTAAGGCCGATTCCCAGCTTGTTATCGGATACGATGATTGCTCGGTACTGTCCTACGAACTCGACTCTTTCGTGAAGTCTACGATTTTCGCTGCCCAAGGCCAAGGGATCTTGAGCAATTGTCCCCGTTTTATGGTGCTCAGCCCTGACCAAGCAAGCCTCGCTATTGGATTTCGCGGCCGACCGGTTCTAATTCGAGAAAAGGCAACGACGTATCGCGCAGGCTCCCGAACAATTACCCGACTAGACGATAAAGATCGACTCGACAACGGTAGTGACGTATTTAACTCCCCCGAGATTGCACGATGGCACCCCGATGGTTCCTCGCTATACATCCTATACCAGGATACTACAGTCCTCGTATGGAACTTGATTGATGATGCCCAGACTGAGCACGGGGATACTGAAGCACGAGAAATGGTATTGAACTCAGATGGCACATGCCTGTTGACGAGCAGTAATAGTGGCTCTATCAGCGTCTGGGGTCTTCCTAAGTTCAATCTTATCTATCGGCTACAGTTCGATGAGTTCGTACGGGATCTTACTTTTAGTCCGGATGGTGAGCGCATCTTTGATGTTCGTGGCTCCGGGTGCAATGTCTGGGCTCCGGACGTACTCATTCGCCCCGATGAACTTGAACGAGAGGAAACATCAAGTAGTTTTGACGGATCCTTTGTATCAGAAGTAGTATCCGAGACGGTTTTTGCTGAAGATCGAGGACAGAACGAAATTATAACAGCTCTTTATTGCGATAACGAGGATGAATTTTTCTGCTGTGGAAGGGACGACGGTTCCGTCTCCATACATGAGATAAAACATGGCAAAAGGGTCAGAAAGGTATCCAATCATTCGACAACGGTTGATATCACTACAATTGCATGGTCTCGCTCCCGCCGGTTCCTAGTATCTGCGGACGACTCCGGTAAGATCATTGCGAAAAGACTGAGGATCAAGGAAGATGGTAACTGGGCTGTCTACCGCCTGTTTGAGTTGCGGACCGAGGAAGTCGTATCGCAGATGTTTTTCAGTCTGGACGAGGCATTGTTGCTTATTAGTACCGACACAACCGACCTGATCTGGGATGTTAACCGCAAAGTTGAGGTCTGCAAGATGAAGGAGCCTCGAAAGGGGAGGAAATGGGTATATCATCCTAGTGACGAAGGCAAGCTGATCTGGCTAGGTCCACAACAGTTGCGGATATACGAATGGGTGAACTTATCCCTCATTGAAACACGTGAGATAGAACTCACTGAAAAGATACACGACGTCGACGAAGACACTGGACTCGCCGCACCTAACAATCTAGGAGAAAGCTCCCAGGGTACTATCAATAACATAATCATGCCAACTAGTAGCCGGTATCTCTTGTACGAAACTCTCTCGGAACAGGGCCTCGCGCGTAGGACGCTAACTCGAAGTACGAAACTAGATGCAATACGCATCTCAGATTCAAGCGCTCGAGACGAGGCATTAATTAGTCGAACATCCCTTAAAGATATAGCATCTGAGGTTCGATGCCTACTAGGCATTTATCGGGAGCGGATCGTGTTTCTAGATCACGGCAATTGGCTATGTACATGGACAATTGGTCAGGAAGTAGGCTTGGTGAAGCGACAATTTTTCCTACCTCGGGATTGGGTGAATGAATCTACACTGAGGCTACTCAGGCTGAACCAAAATGGGACGTTATTATGTGCTCGGAATAATGAAGTGGCTATCGTAAGATATCTTAAGGGGTTCTGAGTTAGCTATTAGACTGTCGCAGAATGGAGTCAGTAGGACTGAGCTGATCCCTCTCCCCCTTTTCCTCCCTTTTCCACCGCACGGAACAATTATACTTGATCTTTCAAAAGGAATGATTCGACAAAACCGAGTAAGGCAACAGCACTCAATGTCCAGAATGCGATTGCTACTTGTCCTATCCCTAGCCCGATCGCAAACAGCTTACCCGTGAGGATGGGTCCTAGAGACCGCGAAAGACAAGAGGCCGAAGCCGATGCGCCGTTGATCCTAGCGAGGAAGTCCCGAGACGAGGCCGTATTCGTGGTTCTATCGATCAATGAGACTCTAGAAATACAAGGATTAGAAGATAACTTACAGTATTGCAGAACAGATGTAACCCGTGGAAGATAGAATAACCCGTATCCAAGCATCCAGAATAACGAGTGTCAATGATACCCAAGAGGCCAAGTTAGGCAGAAGTGGCGTGAAGATGTACATGAGTGGATAAATGCCGAGGACGATTCGATAAGCCCTTAACGGACCGACTCGGTCAATGAACCGGGGAACGAGCAGCGCCTGGGCCACAAGACCGACAATAGCCTGTGATAAGAGAACTAGCCCTATTGTCCGGCTACTGTACCCGAACCCGCCTTTGGATCGGAAGAAATCTGAGGCGGAAGCTTGTCCTACCGCTGATGTTGCTAGAGGGGTAGCAAGGAATGTAGGCATAACAGCGTCGGAAGAGACCTTGTGAAACGCAAGGAGCGAAACGGAAAGTATCTGAAGGACTACTTGCAATGTGAATACGGTCTTGGGCTGATCCTTTTGGGGCGACTGTTCGTTCTGTGGAACAGTTCGCGTATCTTCTGACCCATGATGCGCGTCGTCAGAAATATCCTCCGCCCCCAGCATTTGGCCGTCGCGCTGGAGATCATCTAGACGTGCGTAAATGTAGCTATCTCGTGCCGATGTCTTATAAGCATGGCCAGGGAGGTAACTTAGAAGGGAAGTGCCAAGTCTAAGTCCTATATCTGACCGTCCAGCCAGATGTGGGTGTGTCTCGGCGAGAAACAAGAATACTACGGTCAAACTGACTAACTGTAGTAACGCAACAAGGAGATTTGGTAATATGAACGGGTAGGTTGTCCATATTGAATTCGCTGGAAAAATTGATGGATATAAAACTGAAGGATTGGCTAGAACACCGCCAAGTACCGGTCCGATCAAGCTTCTATAAATGTGATTAGACCGTTTCCTGAATTTTAGAGTCACTCCGCGTACCCAGTCGACCTTATAGAGGCAACCATGGATAGTGCCTTGGCTTTTAACGTAATCAGCGAAATCGTCTAGAATTATATGACTATCACCAACCTTGCTGTCCCTTCTTCTGAGCGAGCTCTACAACACAAGTTTGGATAAGACCCACATTTGGGTTCAAAAGACCACCAAAGGCCCGCGAAGCAATCGCTAAAGTGAGATTTCGAGATGCTCCCAACAATAAAGCCGCTATCATACCACACACGGATCCGATCAACAGGGTTAACTTGCGGCCGATCCGATCGCTAACCCTCGCCCATATCATCCCACTGAGAAATTCGCAGAAGGTGAATATAGCAACAAGCAACCCAGCGTAAAACGTTATTTGACTTTCCGGTACACCATCGAAAGATTGAATCATGAAATATACATAAGGAAAGATACTGGTCCAAGCAATCGCTTCCGTAGCTCGAAGAATCCCTACTGTACGTCAGCAAAGATGACCAAATGAAATCAATAAATAAAGCATTACCTAAGCTTGTTAGCTGAAGTCGAAGCCCGGATAGGGAGGTCTCGGAGGTCTCAGACGACTCAATACTATCCACGACGTGCGGAGATAGACCCCGGTCACCCGAATTTACCATTATGATGTGGTAGGATCAAATCTAAAGACACGTCCAGTGATTAATAATTACAACGGTGTAGCTTAACCTAAGACTTATAATATAAGAATATGATTTCTCCAGATTGTAAATATTAGGATACAGAGTTAGGTACCTACAAAGTGAGGTCTCCCGAGTTCGGCTGTTGGTCAGCTGCATGAGCGATACCAGGATCCCCGCTATGTACCAATAAAGGGGGGTACCTAGGTACATCCTAGGTACATGTAGGATCCGACAGCACAGGTGCTATTAAGGACAATTTAATTGTACCCATACACGCGAGGAAAATGATGTGAATTTACCTTTGCTAAGTAGGCTTTCTACAGAGACTTGAGAAGAAAACAATTTAATGAAGTTATTATTCACGATGTGCGAGGGTGATGTGTAGTATAAGTACCCTATCATTTCTCACCTGCAGCATGTTTTAGCGCAGTACAGTCCACTCACAAGCTACAGCCCAGCGCCCCTGTCCCGGAATCTCAACTTCCCAAGTTGGCCGCCCAACGCCAACCATGGCACCGGGTCTGACCTCGGGTCTGCGCTCGAGCCCGACCAACCTCGGACTCCCTGCAAGCACGATCCTTGCGTTTCTCGTGATCGCATTCGATTCTATTCCGGGTTCTCTTTGTCCTTCATCCACTCCATCTCCGTCCTCCCCCTCCCCTCCAGCAGCGTCAAATCTCTCACTCTGATCCATACTCTCACGTCCATCCCCATGCCTCCCCTCTACATACCGGCCCACAACAAACACCATACCCGGCGCAGCACGTACCTCATCGACCACAACCCGCGTAATCCACTCTCCTCCGACCCCAACACCTGAACCCACGCCCGTAACAGCACCGGCACCGGCCCACACATCAACGAACCAATCTCGCACCGACGCCGCCAGGCCGCCGGGGACATACTTCGCGCCTCTACGCCGCGGGGAAAACGCATCAGGCGGGGGATCGGCGCGTAGCCGCGAGCCATCGGGTGCTTCGGTGGGTTTGAAGCGGGGCGCTTTCTGGAACGTGGGTTGCTGGACCGCAGTCGACGCCAAGGTAGGATTCAAGGCCCTAGCATGCAACGGGGAGATAGAGGGAGAAGAGTCCGAGCCTTCGGCTCCGGGAGATGGGGAGGATGGGATGGTGGGGGCGTCGGGCATGGGGGTATCTACATGTAAGTACCTGGCTTCATCCTCGTTGTCGCTTTCGAGTTTTAAATCATGCTGCATCGAATACTGGGGGTGAGCGTCGATGCTGAAGGTAGACGATATGGAGATGCGGCGGCGCTTAGGGGATCGGCTTCGTGGGCTGTGCCGCTCTTCCTCTTCCGCGCCGCTTTCGCTCTTTATGTCCCGGTCGCTGCTATACCCCCTCTGCGCTGGCGACGACTCTGGGACTGCGTCGATGTCTGAGTCTACATCGAATACTTCAATCGGGTCATGCTGGTTACTGGTACTGTCGGTAGTAGCATTAGCGAAGTCATGCTCGGAGAATGATGGCGAGCTGTCGACGATATCGTTGATCGGATCCGTCGTCCGCGGAGTGGGGCGGTGGAAGGCACCGGCTCCCGTTCCGACCGGGCCGGGTGTAGCGGCAGTAGTGCTAGAAGAGGGGCGGTGCGACGATGCGGCTCCAGTTGGTCCCCTGGGCGTCGAATGAGTCGAGAACCGCGGAGTGGCTTGGAACTGCTGGCTGCCGCTCTGGAATGCTTTTGGAGTCTTATTTCTGGACTGTGATCTCTTAGGTACTAAGAACCGATGGGGCGTTGGAGTCTTGTTTGATTAGAACGCGGTGCTATCCAAAGCGTGGCTATAGACTTACGGCTGGCGGGGGTGCCATAATCACGCGATCAATTGATCACTTAGTGAGGCCTCATTCTCAACGACGGATAAGCGTAGCGTGCGTAGCGTAACCTTCTCCTATGATATGCCTGATGATGTAGGCAATGAACGCGTGCCTCGGGCTCTGAGATGTTGGTTCGCTAAACATTCCATCATTGACGCCGAAGTTTCTATTCCAATGATTTTGAATTTAAACACGGCGATAATGCTCGTAAGTTTTATAAGGTGACCGGGATACCTGATATGATTATGCTACGCGGCGGCATTATTCATGAATAATCGCGTCAACATTATCGATGAGGAAGAAGTGAAGATAGATGACGTTCAATTTAACGTGGCGGCAAAATATCGGCAAAATACGCGGCTCCATATAATTATGTAATTCAGAAGCTCCCCCCTTTTTACGCCTCGACGGAAGGTCGTACCCGCTTTGCACTGAACGTTCATATCCTGTACAATCTATGCGATCCATTTCACGATTGACCCAAGTAGTTGGTCATGTATATATTTCTCTGATATGGTGAAATAGTTACGAGGAGGGGTATGAACATCGTATTAATTTATGTAACCTAACACGACCTTTAACGCCCCTATCCAGACTCCTACGCGTATGCCTATGCTATGAAGCGCCGTAAAAAAAACCAAGTATAAAGCATCAATCGACTGATTCCTGCAGGCTAGCTGCCCATCTACTCAAACTTGCCACCCCCAAACAGTCCCCCAACAACCTTACTCCTGCCCTCAGCACCCTTCCATTTCTTAGCCTCGCGCCTCTTCTCCGCGTCGGCAACCGCAGCGCGGCGCTCGTTCTCGCGCGCGAAGTAATTGACGCCGGACCGCTTACCCGCTGTCTTCTTGAGGATCTTGCTGTCCTCCGTGAGCCCGCTTTTATGCGAGCTCAGGCCGGTACCACTACCGATGCCGCCGGCGGTAGTAGACACGGGTGTAGAAGTGCCGCTGCTAGATGAGTTTGAGAATAGCGAGTTTGTAGTGGCTCGTCGCAACAAGGCGGGGACGCGGAAGCCCCCGGAGTTCGACCGCTCTGGCGCTGCGAATGCGGGACGCGCACCGCTGGTGCTGCCCGTTGCGGAGAGCGACGAGGAGTCCCGCTTGAGCTTGATGCGGTCAACGATCTCAGGGCGCTGGTTCTCCTTGTTCGATGCCGCTGTGACTGGGCGGTCTTCGTTCTCGCTATCAGAGCCAACTTCTGTGGCGGGGATGATGGATGCAGCGGAACCATTGGGTTCATCAAGGAGGTTCGACAGCTCCCTGCGGACATCGGTGAGCGAAGAGGGGCGGGCGCCTCCTTTGGTGCGCCTGGCGTTGGGCGGTGGACGAGCCGCATGTTCGTCTGCATGTGCACGTTTGCGCCCTTGCTCCTCGTTTGCGGGGGGTTGGCTATCTGGGATCGATTGCTCTTCCGTAGCCAGCGTATTCTGGCCATGGCCTTGGGATTGGCTCTCGCCTTCCGCGCTGTCGGTAGCAGTGTCCGCAAAGTTCTCGCCAAAGTCCCATTCGTCGTCACTGTTTCGGTCCTCTATACTCTTGAGGAACGCCGCATTGCGCGGGTTCTCGGCGATCTTGCCGATACGCTCATCAGCAAAGAGCGCCTTCTGCATCTTGGCGAACTGGCGTCGCTTCATGCGTCGCCTTGCCTCACCTCCATCATCCGAGTCGGACAAGTCGAAATCATTGTTGCCAGCTCCACCGCGACGACGTTTGCGTAGCATGCCCGTCGTGATGTCGTGGAACAGCTTGTCAACTTGAGCTTGATCAGCTGCTCGCTCTCGGTCACTGTATAACAATTAGCTTGTGTTTGATTCCAATAAAGTCGGGGAAAGTGACTTACGCAAAGAAGCCAGCCAATTTGGCTTCATCGCCATTGTTGCCAGCTGCATCATCGATCATCTCTTTGACAAGCTCCTCGTCCTCCTCGCTCGAATCCTCACCATCGGCTCCACCAAGCCCAGCGTACTCGTCCTCGGATTCCTCAGCTTGTTCTTCGACCATCTCGTTGGCCTTGCTCTTTTTCTTGTCGAATTTCTCTTGCATGCGCTTCTTTCTCCTTGCCGCCTTCTCCATGAGCTTGAACGCGCTTGCAGCAGCGGCGGCATCTGCTTCGGCAGCTTTAGGAGCGCTAGGCGCGGTGCTAGGGCTCCCGGGCACCTCCTGGATATCTGCTGTCGCCGAGGTGGAAAAGGAGAGCGAACTCTCGACTCTGCGTCTTAGCCTGCCCGTCCTTTTCACTAGAGGCGATTCTTGCACCTTTTCGTAGTCCGGAGTTGCCCTCATCAACACAGTGTCGACTGTAGACTGGGGAGCATCGATGAAGCGTTGCTTGAGAGGAGAGAAAGCTTGGAATCCGCCGTCCTGAGTAGGCTCAATGAACTCTGACATTTGTGTTCCCTGCATCTGCATTAAGCTGTCGAGGCCGTGTGCTTGCGATTGCGTGAAGTGTAATTGAACGCCTTGGGTTTGTGTCTCACGCCCTTGGGTATCTACATTTTGCGTGGGCTGGCTGTCAAGAACCATATCATTTTGGGACTGTCCGGCTTTGGCAGAGAACTGGGAGTCAGGGAAGTCCTCCATAGTAGGCATAAATTCCTGTGGAGAGCCGCTGCCTGGTCCGAATTGGCTGTCATCCATGGTGCCGGCAAAGATCTGGGTAAGTCCTAGACCTGCCGGTTTCGCCAAGGGAACAGGAAGCCCGGGGATGAAGGTCTTCGTAGCAGAGCGCAGTACGGAAGTTGGGATCTTCGGTGAGCCCGGATTAACAACAGACGGAGACTTGGGGTAATTGGTCTTTGGCCTTGGGGTCGCTTCGACCTCATTTCCATCTTCGTCGTCTGACACGATATGTACGCGCTTCTTCGGCCGGCGGGATTTCATCGGTGGCAGTTCATCATCCGCCTCATCGTCGGAGGGTACATTCGTGGTAGCTTTTGGTGTATGCTCCTCTTCCGATTCCCCATCTTCGTCCGCTTCGTCCATCACCATAGGATTTGCTGCAGACTCTTCGCCTTCGTCTTCGGCATCATCCATATCCTCATCCTCCTCTCCATCCTCGTCCTCTCCGGAACCCGAAAGCTCAATCTCAGCCTGCTCTTCCTCGGTATCCTCAAAGCTATCGTCGTCGCTATCGTCCCAAGCCAGAGGATCGTCTTCGCCATTCTTTCGTTTCTCTTTCCGCGCCTTCTTAGCATCCTCCCGCTCTCGTTGCATGATCTCTTCGACTTCTTGACGCGCTCGGGCAACGATGTCTTCAACTTGTTCTCGTTCACGCTGGCGTTCTTCTTCGGTCTGCACAGTGATACCTTTGGATTTTAGGTACTCCAGACGCCGCTCACGCTCGAGCTTGGCTTGGGCCCTGGCGCGTTGTTGTAGAGACATTTGCAATTCGGCGGGAGTCATCGACGGCTTGGCACTACGACCCCTTGACTCTTTCGAAGGCGAGGAAAGATGAGCTAGACGACGGAGGACATTCATAGACCTGGATTCCTGAGCTTTCCTTTCAGGAAGACTGTCGAATATCGCATCCATCCTTCCCTTTTTCGGTTGAATGATTTCAAGCTCTTCGTCAGAATCTATTGTCACTAGATTCGTATGCATCGGCGGCAACTTGACTCGGATCTGGCGTTTTGGTTTGGTTATCGCAGGCCCCTTGGTATCGGCGGCGGCGGCCGGCGGGACCTCAACGGCTTTGCCTTTACCCTTATCTTCCTTTTGACTCTGTGCTACGACTTCCTCTAGACTAGGCAGCTCGCTGTCATTCTCTTCTAATATGGCTGTTAATTTCGTAGCAATATTTGACGTCTCTGATGTAGTAGGAAGGTTCTCGGCGGGCTTCGGGGCCGTCGGCGGGGAGCTTGGTGGTGTTCCGGCATCCACCATCTCGGCATCTGTGTGCTGTGCGGATCCGGGGGTTGTTGGCCTGCTGGAGCTAGTCTGCTTCTCCGCAGGCGCGGCTTCTGTCCTGAAGTTGAAGCGTTCGAACAGTGCTGATTTCGAAATCTTCTTCTTGGTCTTCGCCTCGTGGGCAAGCTGCAAGCTACGGCTTAGTCGTTGTGTCTCACGGTTCATCTCCTCCAATGCCTTCTTGCTGGCCTTGCGAGCAGGGCGGGAGACTCCTTGCGTAAGTTTACGACCACCGTCGTCATCCGTGATATCAGACACATCATCGTCTACGTCTGATTCGGCAGGAATCTGTTCGGCCATTCGCTCGGCACGCTCTTTTCGTTTACGATCTTCTTCGGCCTCTTTAGCAAGTCTTTCTTGCCGCTTCCTAGCCACCAATGCCTGGAATCGTTCATTTTTTCCAAGATCCACCGGCAATTCGTCATCCGTGTCAGAGTCTGCCGCGGATTGACGGTGTGCTATCGGTGTCTCAGGAGCAGGCGTGACGAAAAGGCCAGGAGAAGGGGGTGTCTCGGTATCGGCTGTAAATTCCGGTGTGGAGGGTCGAGCAGGCCTCGCCAGTCGTCGGCGTGGAGCGCTGATATCCTCCTCGTCATCATCGCTTGCATGTGCTAATTGACTATTCTCTTCGTGACTGTTTGCTGAAGTAGTATGTGATTGTGTGGGTTTGTCTACTGTATTTGTGTCGCTAGCTCTCATCCGTGCTGCGAGTCGTCCCCGAGGTCTAAAAATTTCTTCCTCGTCATCTTCCTCTGCATTCTGGGCGGTATGTAATTCGGTATTCCATGTAGAGTCCTTGTCGGTAGACTTGAATAAGGACTTGGGAAGAATTGGTACACTGGATTCATCATCTGAGTCCGCATCATTCACGGTAGCTAGTAGAGCCTTGATCTTGGACCGTGGCGTTAGTTGAGGCGACGTAGGGGCGGACACGTCCCCAGCAGGCGACGACGAGCGAGTAGAAGCCATTCTAGATACTAATACTAGAATGATAGAAAGATCTAATTGATTTTATGATAGTCTCAGAAAAACATCATGCACGAAAACTAATACTGTATGACAAGTTGAACATGCAATCCGTTTTGTATGTAGGTTAGAACATTGAAATGTGTAGGTGGGGGCTGGAGCAATTAGATATAGTAGGGATAGTAGGGATAGTACGGGAGCTGTCCCCTGTACGCGCTTTGTAGAGACGCGTCTTTCGCGTCGAGCTCCACGACATATATGCAGCAATCCGATAAATATGGGTCCACCACAAAACGTCATTACACCAATCGGCTTCATTGCTTGACCTGTAGCCACCCGTAAACTGCCAAATGTGCAGGGTCTTAAAATATTCCTAGCTTCAATTATGCAATAAATGCGTTCTCAGTGACGTCTACTTACTAGATACTCATCAATTGATTCATATTTATTATTCACAAGTTTAATCAATCGCATCTTGATACTGCATTGTAGGTCGAATAATAGCGTCTGTTTAGGCACTCTTGCCATTCTATCCGTACTGTAGCATCACCTTGATAGAAACTCGAAACTCCCGAGAGTGCTTCCTACAACGACATAGGGGGTATCGCAACAATAAAGTACAGTTCAGTATCCACTGTCAAGTAAACGCCGCAACCCAACCTCCTTCATCACCGTCGTCTTTCGGTCTTCGTAGATGCTAAAAACAATGCAACCCAACGCCTTAATGCCGATGCTAGTGAAAGTCACATGAACTTCAGATACGAACTCCTTGCGCCTCCGGTCCAAGGTCGACTATACCTCCCTCATCCGCCTGACTTGAGAGTAGAGTTAATCCTCGACGGCTTGCATCTGCGAGGATCGCACTATGCAAAGATGCCTCAGGGCGTGTGCGCCTCGTCTCTCTGAGTACTTCCAGGGCCTCCGATGTCTCCAAATTCCACCACTAGGGGACAGCAAGACACGAGTCTAGGACACTGTCGAGCACTGATGTATCCTCGGTATTGGCACCCTCCCACGTTATAGGTTCTTCGTCTATTTCCATTGGTTCCGGATAGATACCACCATTCGTTGGACCACTGAATGCGCCGCCGTTAACGTTGTCCGCGCCGTCTTCGTAATCCATCGGTTTTCGGTCATGAAGCCAGGTATAGTTGCTGTAGTTCTCCAGCTCGCCATCCCTGTAAGTGTATATAACCGACTTTCTAATAATGGGGAAAGTGCTTATGCCGCAATCGCCTATTTGCAGGGCGAGTCGCAGATCGGCCATGCTCAAAGGGGGTCGCTCACTTGCAGCCTTCGCCTCGACTGGTAAGAGTCCACTCTTATCCCTGGACAGTTCTCCCCGAGAAAACGCCATCTCTTCCCGTCTTAGTTGTCGACGGTATTTGTGAGTCTGAATCCACCCAGCTCCAGAGCCGAACCCGGCGCTTCCAGAATCACCGGGGCCATTGCATCTCGTCCTACTGAATACTGTCGAGAGGAACTCTTTGATAAAGGTCTCGGCGGCGATAGTCATGAAAACAGGGGCATCCGGGGTATGACCATTGACGAGTCCTGCTTCGTAGCTTATAGGCAGCATTCTCGTCTCGATGCTAGCCTGGTCCGGGAATTCGCCCGACTCAACCGCTAAAGGTTGTGCGAATCGCTTACGAATTTCGAGATCCCAGTCTGCCTTGCTTAGTATTGGGCTGCGATGTGAATCGGCATACGGAGAATGCTTACTCATCTTGTTTAGGCCATTGGCACTTTGAGGTATATCTGGAGCGCGCGTGGTCTTGCCCCTGTGGTGCTCAGTGAACAAGCTTGCCATAGATTCGTAAGGGTCGAACTTTATAGTCTATTAGTGACGGACCAAGAGTGTACCGTATATGTTTCACTTACATCGTTCTGAGCCAACTCCTTGATGCGTCGTCTATCGCGACTCGGAAGCTGCATGACCTCTCCCTTGAGTCTTCGTTCGGCAGCATCGCCGGTGACGGGTTTGGCACCGACATTGGTGGCGGGCTTGTCGTTCGCAGAAACCCAGGGCGCAACACCTCCGTCTGGCATCTCTCTCGTGATATTTCCGTAGATAGCAGCGAGTAGCTGGTTGTGGAGGTGGGTTTTGTCGCCATTGGGGGAAGAGGATAGGATTGGGTTGATACGTTCGGAATATTCATTTTGGTCGAGGCGGCCTGTAACATGCGTAAGTAGAGTCATGGATGAGTGTGGGAGGGACAAAGACGTACCAAGAATAAACTGTGTTGTGGATTCTTTGTAGATATTCCATTGTTCATTGCCAATGGCAGACTTAAGAGCTGTATATAGGGGCTCAAGGTCAATGCGGGCGGGGATGATTTGGCTGGTCTTGGTGACTTTTTGTGACGTGGGCGCGGAAACAGTTATTGATTTCAGAGTTGGTGTAGAAAGGCTAACAGAGGGACGGCTCAAGGCCGCGGGATCTATGTCGGGCATGTTGGGAGGATGTGGAGGATGAGGGGGGTTGAAAAAGTCGGGCGGGTAGCGCGGTGGATTGCAGAATATGCGACTCGATTGGGAAAATGTTGATAGTTGGAGTTGGTGATAGGACACAAAGCACTTGGAGGTGCGGGTGTTGGGCGGTTGAATGCGCCGGATGTCGCGTGCGAGCTATGAGCACAGCGCAGCCCGAAAAAAGGGATTAGAACCCATTCATCGAGTGCAAGAAACTAATGCGATCCAGATTACCAATTCAGAATGATGAAATAATGCACCTATGTCGTTGGTATTTGATGGAAACGTCGTGGTGTTTTTCTCGTTAACCGCTAAGCGGGAGGTTAGGGATGTCGTCTAGAAATCGGTATAAGCCATAAGCTTGGAAATCAACCACAAGTACAGACTATGCAGAGGGGACATATGACGGCTCTGATTGGGGGACTCTGGGGTTCAGGATGGGCACTGGGGTTTACGGGGGGCACCTGCTTCTATATAAATACTTTGCACTTACCTGGGCTTAGCATGAATTTAGCAGTAATTTAGCTTTACGGAAGGTATCATCTAGGTACCCTTATCAGCCTAGACGACCTCTGGAATCAATCAGCTATGACCAGTTCGTGGTCCTGATGTGTTACCAGTGTTACCTACGACCAAAAATAGTGTTACCTCAAGGTGCTACCAGTGGCTTTCTGCCCCTCCCTTTCAACAATCTAAGTACCTGTTCGATTGCTCGTCGCGTCGCGTCCAGCTCGATAAGTTTTGTATAGCTCTCTCTTTTCATACGATACAATTCATTTTCGTCAAACGTTTTGCTCCTGTATTTTTAGTCGTAGGCCGTCTTTTGAGCCACAACTCGTAAAAACCCGAGCTTTGTTACGGACCATAATACAAAATGACACAATGTCTAGGTCAAATCAAGACCACACAAAGCGTGTTGATCTCAGCATCAACCGCTTGATTTCGCAGTTGATACCAGACGATCCCCGCTTAAGCCACGAAGACGCCCAGGAAAGACATGACTTGTTCTTTGAAGAGATCAAGCAACAGTTAAATCAGTAAGATTAGACAATAATCAATTAATAGTTCAAATAATATGAAAAGCCAAGTATTGACATTGTCCTTCGTAGACCACGACCACCTCCCCTAGCAGACCAGAACCATGCATCCGAACTTATCAGACGAAGGCTGGTTCAGACGAACCCGAGCCAAGCCTTGCGTTACTCAAATCTTTATTCGAGATTGTTGGCGCTACCCGTACTGAACCAAAAATGGGCAATGCTATACCTTCTCTACCAGTTGGCGGACTCTCCCGACCCCAACGAACCCGATCCCGTAGCCTTTGCCGAATTTCAGCAAGAGCAAGCCAAACGAAGGAGGCAGGAGGAAAGAGAAAGCTTCGCTTCCAGTGGTCCTTCCAATGGCCCTTCCAACCAAGGAAGTTCCAATCTCTCAAGACGTGATCGTGATCGCGATCGTGACCCAAATCCTGACGAATACCACCCCACCGAACTTCAAGATGTGCTCAAGAATCCCAAAGATATGAAGTCTACCGAGGAAGACTCCCAGCGGAACTCCTCCGCTAGCGACTATAAACGCAGTAAGGAGACCAAAGAGGAACCCCCGAATCCGCCAAAGAGAGACGTTGCTATCAAGTCCAAGCTGCTAGCCGATAATTACCGTGATATAAACCCTTCTGAACCAGCTCTTCTTCGAGATCTTCCATATACCCTACAAGGACTATCCTCAACTACCCTTCCTTTTAACAAAGAATACTCTCTCAGGCTACCTGCGACTCTCCCTGTCCCTCTAATAGGCATCCTTCACACTCTTGCCGAACCTTCCCTCCTCTACCGCACACTTCAGGACTTTGTCAAGACACCCGCCGAGGGGTTGCTAGCACAGAGTCTTCGCGCAGCTATAAGCAATGAACTCCGCTCATATTTAACGCTTGTCGCAACATTAGAAGGCCAAATCCGACGTGCTCTGTCTACGATTGACGAAAATGCCCCGCGAAGTGGCATTGGAAAGGCCGGCGTGACCTTGAAACGTTGCGTTGTCTGGACACGCGAAGCGACCATGGGTCTACGGCTGATGGGTCTAATCGCTGAGGAATCCAAGAGCAAGAAGGGCGGCCAGCTCATCTCCTTAATCCACTCATTCTCCTCGTCCCATGGCGATCCCATGGTCGGTGCTTTCGCCGAGCGTCTACTTACGCCCGTCACCCGTCCATTCTACGACATATTACGGCGATGGATTTACGACGGCGAGCTCTCAGACCCCTATCTCGAATTCTTCGTCCAGGAGCAATCCGTAGAACAGATGCCCAAAGGCAAGTCCGGATCTGTTAACGTTTGGGAGGACAAATACATATTATCAGCGGACATGATCCCGTCTATCATCACCACCGAGTTCTCCGAGAAAGTCTTCCTGATCGGCAAGTCCCTCAACTTCATCCGCCACAGCTGCGGCGACGCGCAATGGGTCGAGTCATACTCGAAGGAGTCTTCCAAGGAGCTCCGCTATGGCGACACGGCAACTTTAGAGACGTGGATCGATGAGGCGTACAAGACTACGATGCGCCGGCTACTACACCTCATGACTAATAAATTCCACCTATTCGAACACTTGCAGGCGCTCAAAAGCTACATTTTGCTAGGACAGGGCGACTTCATTGCGCTACTAATGGAATCGCTAGCCGCGAACTTGGACCGCCCGGCCGGTGCGCAGTACCGACACACACTGACAGCGCAACTGGAGCACGCGATCCGCGGGTCCAACGCGCAGTACGACTCACCTGAAGTACTTCGGCGCCTCGACGCCCGCATGCTCCAGCTGTCGCACGGCGACATAGGGTGGGACTGCTTCACGCTGGAGTACAAGATCGACGCGCCGGTCGACGTTGTGGTCTCGGACTGGGGCAACCGACAGTACCTCAAGGTATTCAATTTCCTGTGGCGCATGAAGCGCGTGGAATTCGCACTGTCGTCCTCCTGGCGCAAAGTCACCACGGGGTCACGAGGTGTGTTACAGACCAGCCACCCAGCCGTCCTGCAAGCTTGGAAGACGACACGCGGGTTCCTGGCCGAAATGGTGCATTTCGTCGGCCAGATCCAGTACTACATCCTCTTCGAGGTCATCGAGAGCTCCTGGACTGAACTCCAGGAGAAACTAAGCCGCGAGGATGCAACCCTCGACGACATTATCAAAGCACACAGCACATACCTCAACGCCGTCACACACAAAGGCCTCCTCGGCGCGCGCCGTCGTGCCTTCTCCGGCTCGGGTCCCGGTGCGGCCGGCGCTGCTAACACAAGCGCCGCCGCCTCCAACACCGAGGACGACAACAGCTACATGATCCAGCTAGGCGAGCTCCTGCGCACCATGCTCTCGTACCGCGACTGCGTCGACGGGCTGTACTCATGGTCGGTATCGGACTTCACCACCCGCCAAGAAGCCGACCTGCGCCACGCCCCTCCCCCATCCTCCAACTCCGACCCGAATAACCCCGACGATATCCCCGGCGGCCCGCACTCCGAGTTCCCAGCTCTGCGCGAGCGCCTTAAGCATTTGGGAGATCGCTTCCGTTACCAGGTCCAGCACCTTCTCGGCGACCTGGCGGCGCAGCCGGACGTCGATCTGCGGTTCCTCGGCGTCGCGATGAATTTCAATGATGTGTACCAGCCGACGCGGCGCAAGCCCAAAGGGACGCCTGCGCCGCCCTCGGCAAAGGCGGCTGCCGGTGCTGCCGGTGGTGGTGGTGCGGATGTGAGTACGGTTAAAGTGGAGGGGAAGGGGAAGAAGGCGGCTAGGGGTTGAGGTTTGGGTGGAGAGAAGGGGCCTTGGTCCCCGAAGAGCAGAGCTGAGTCATATATCCGGTCAGGCGAAATTGCTTGATACCATCGTATTCCCTCGGGGGAACACACGGCGCACACCATGACCAGAAGCAGCCTAGAAAGACTAGGGTACTACGTATGTACAGGTCCAGGCGACGAACCACCGACACGCCTGGTTGGGTGGTCTACGATTTTACGATGGCGGAATACTAAGTAATGAGACAGACGGCTTTGGTACTTCTAGAGAAAAGCTGGTCTGCCTGACGGGATTGGTGACCTGATGAAGTTGAAGTCCGAATCTAGCTACTAGGTAGCCTTACTATCGATATAGAGAACTGCCTTGTTAGATGAATTGACTTAGCCTCATCCAAACCTCAAGTATTTCTCACGGGACAAGAACTTATATATTGTTAAGCGTAGTCATTAGTAGAAATAATCTCAACAGTACACGCAGCATCACTCCTAAGGTTAGAGGCTATTAACAACAAGGCCTCGACTTAGGCACATCAGACTAGACATTACTTATCACACCACATCAATCTCCGAGTAACGGTATGTATTGCAAATCGTGAATATCGTCATTCATACGTATAGGTTTCGTAAAAAAACCGAGCTTTCCTAAGCCGGTCGACATGACGATCCTGATCCTATGATCTGAGGGGGTATGGGTGATCTCTCTCCACCTCTCTAGCGGGGTGTTTTTCCTTTTTCTATATTTACAACAATGGTTTTGCGATCCGTGCCCCATGGCCGGTCTAGAAGAAAAAGATAGACGCCCCTTCCGAATGCCCGCCCCGTCGTTAACGGCTGTCGCCTCCCGTTGTTTTCCCTTTCCATGCCCTATGACGAAATTCGAAATCGGAAAGTAAACGCGATCCGATGAAACCCTTGTAAAAACGATAACCTCCTGCCTCCGAAGAAAACGCCTTAGTACAAACAGGTCCTAGTCCAGGAGCCCTGTGATGCCCGTGGGATAGCTCGTTTTGAGCTTTGCTCCCTACTCGCGAAAGGAGACGTTGGATGGCTAATAATGATACAGGGCGACCAAGCAGCCCGTGTTGGTATGTCAAGGTGGCAATATTATGTCTTCCTTCCATTAGTACTCTGAAGACGTCGTTGTCATACTCGCCGAAGCGAATAGTATAAGATGTTATGTCGTCATGATCGTTTCGATATGAAACCAAATGGTGCATCGTTCGAGATGCAAAACTTAGGCTCGCCAACCATGTGTAGTAGTGCTCAAATATCCGTTAGACAAGAGACGCCAGAATCATGTGACGACCTCAAAATATCCAGCCAACTTGGCCGATATACACCAACACCTTTCATTCTTCCCATATGCTACCCCATATCCTGTTCTTATGCCAGATCGAGCGAGATTCGGCGGATCGATGCCGTGAATTTGATAGATGAATCCAGTGACTTGTTTAGACGTCGGTCATTTCGGTATCTAATGAGATAGGGCCTGCAACTTCATCTGCGGGGCCCCAGTTCCCTTCGAAAACCGTTGCGGCTGCTCGATGGCGGGCTTCGACCCATTGTGCTGCTTCCAGATCCAGTAGTTGGTAGACGGTAGGGCGCATGTGGGCTTCTGGAGCGAGCATCCACTTAACAACCACATCGAGTGAATTCGGGTTGTAAGGGTCCCTCATGAAGTCCGGTGGCTGCTGTAGCTCGTTCTTACGACCCAAGCCAAAGATGTCGCCTGACTGTCGCGTAGAGCTTCGGAAGTTATAGCTGCGGCGAACCTGTTGTGCAGAGTGATCGTCCCCGAATAGACTACTAGTACGTTCACCATCGTCAATCGGTATGCCATTAGCATCCCGCACGATGACGGTCGAATCTTGAGTGAGGGTAGGAACTTCGGAGAAGTCGCCTTGCCTCAGCGCAGTCCAGGTTGCTCCATTTTCGGGAAGTTTGACATTGGCCGCAATCTCTAGCATAATCAAGCCGAAAGAGAAGACATCCGCAGCTTGGCCTACCTCCGATCGAAGGGCCTCGGGCGCCATATATTCGCGGTCTCCCTCCACATCGGGGCCCTTTTCCAGAGGTACCGTCGCCGTCAGTCCGAAATCACCAATCTTTAAGGTGCCTTCAAAGTTGATAAAGATGTTGGCCGGCTTCAGATCAAGATGGACATATCCAGCATTGTGAATATGCTTTAATCCCTATATTATATGTTAGGATCTCATCTCACATGTTACCGGCATTACAACATACCTTGCCAATCTCGAGCATGATTTTCCAGATTCGGAAGTCATCAAGTCGTCCTTTCACGCCAACGAAGGATAGGAATGCGTCAAGGCCTCCCTCCTCACAGAACTCGGTCTGAATGTAAAGGCAGTTCAACTCTTCCCAGCTGTCAACAAGCTGCAAGACGTGGTCACATCCTTGCAGTCTCTTCAACACAGATACCTCCCTGAGTCGGAGAGCTCTATCCCTCATTCCTTGAATAGGTAATGTTAATTTCTTGACAGCAAACACCTTGCCCGGGGAGGAGATTGTTGCTCGATGCATAGGGGTGCCAAAAAGGCCACTCTGGGTCGATCGAATGTCCGTGACTTTGTACACTTGTGAAAATTCGCCCTTGCCCACAAACTCAACCTTGCCAAAGCGCGACACGACCACCTCGTCAAGGTCATGAGATGGCATCCCATTGATTGGGGTAATAGCCCTTCGCTCTAGGAGTAAGGGGGCACTCTCATGTCGTGTTGTCGGAGTCGCGGGGAGGACCTGGCTCGCATCACCAGTTCCGGGAAACAGGAATCCATCGGCTGCAGATATCGATAAGCGGCTTGCATCAGGTACAATGCTTCCTTGGGGAGTTCGTGGAGACGTTTTCTCTGCGAATTCGATTCGTTCCAATGGGCTTGCTGAAATCACGGTGTTATGTTTAGCAAAATGAACTCGTGCTGGTGTTGGAGTGTGGACCGGAGCCGTCGCGGACGTGCCCACGAACGGCTTAAGCGCAGAATCCCCATGACGCTTGGCTGAGGATTGGTAGCATGAAGCCGGGAGAGGGCAAACATGTGGAGACGCTTGTTGCGCGATAGGCGTAGAAAAGTGAACAGCACCACTAGGTTTTGTCGCATTCTCTTCATTTTCCCCATCATTAGAAAGAATTTTTAATTGACTGTACTTACAACTGGCAGCCGGGTCTTGTTGCATGGCCGCGTCAACTCCAATTGCGGATATAGGAGCGGGAAGGCGTCGATTAGAGGTCGGGGTTTCCGTCAGCGGTCGATTCAGCTTGCTCATCGTTCGAGGCACCGTCTGCTGCTTTGTGGGCGTCGGCGGAAAATCACTATCATTACTAGATTCGTTGCCGCCGTTGCCTTGTGTTGGGCTTCGAACCTCATCGTTGCACAAACTCAGTAGACTCGCCTTGCGAGAATGGTTGGAGAGTCCACTGAACAGTGGAGGTCGTGACGGAGCGTTGAAAAGATTCACGGAACGGTTCGGTGTCGATACCCCCGCAGGTGTGTTGATTTGGCCAAAGCTATGTCGGATACGTCCACCTTTCACCCTAGCATTACCCGGGCTTGGCAGAGGCGGATACGTCGAGAAACTATTCGGATGCTTCTTGCAGGGTGTGTCAGGCGGAGCTCCGTATCCACCACCTGGGGGAGCCAGCTCTGGATTGCGATTCATCTTGGACACGAGGCCGGTAGATGCAAAAGCTCCCTCGTACGGCTTCTCGTACTTGTAATTCGGAGTTGAAATACTTAGGGCAGCTTGGCTCGGCTTTTCAAATTGTGGAGGCCTAGCAGTAATAGGCAAGCTCTTAGAAAAGTTCATCGGTGCCCTCGCTTTCTCGGTTACTGGTGCCGCGAAATGTGTCGGCGAATCACTGGCGAGACTGGAACCGGAAGAGGACGAAGTCGTCAAGGTCCGTGAGAGAGGGTGTGGTTGATGAGCTGGCGGGTTAAGTAGATGCGCCGACGGATTTGGCAACGGCAGAGGCGTATTGAACGGGCTTTCCCGCTGTGGGGGAGGTATGAAATGATCCAGAGACAAACGGGGGCGGTTCTTTCCGTTCGGCGAGGGAGCTTCTTGTGAAGCCTGCGCTTGGAGAGCAGCCTGTCGCCTTCCCCACGAGGTTCGGTCGCGCTGAGGGGTAGCAAATTCGCCAGAATTCTGGGCCATATGTTGTGCGGCCTGTCGTCTTCCCCATGACGTTCGTTCGCGCTGTTGCAGGGTGGACTTGCGAAGAGACCCGGCTCTGCGCGTCGCCGCCTGTGACGCCAGCGACGGCGATGGCTCCGGGGTGTTAGAAGAGCTCGAGCTCGTCCAGTCGTATTCACGAGCAGGATCGTCCTGCATTTCCACGTTCGGTGTAGTAGGCTGATCGAAGACACTGAAATCGACGCTGAGGTTCGAAGGTCCGCAGCTGCGGCGTTTCGCCTTCGGGCTTGCCGATAAGGGTTGATCAAGACTCATCGTGGCGTCGCTCCGTTTCAGCGGGCTCGCAATGGACGTCATAGAAGTGGTGTTACTCAAGTCAGTAAATCGCGGCGAGCCTAGCTGGGAGGATGACCCGGTCATGTCCAGATGCATGCTATGCCGATTTGCAGCTTTCTCAGAAGCCTTGCGCGGCGCTGGGCTGCGAGTGCGGAATATATTTGTATTCTCTTGCCCTGAAGGTATGGCCTCGAGGGAAGAGGACGAGGTTGTAGATGGAATGGAATTTCCAGAGGTAGAGGCCTGAGATAAAGCCCGCCTGGATGGACTTTTAGGAGAAGTGCGATGCCGAGAGAAAGGTTTATTTGATGCTGATGTAGAAGCAGGGCTCTTTGTCGATTTTGCAGATCGCAATGACAGTTTCACACTGGGTCGAAAAGGTGTTGCCAGTGGCGACTGTGTATGGGGTTGGGTCCCAGAAGGTGAGTGTATAGCGTTCTGTCCGAAATACTGAGACTGAACACGTCTAATGGAAGGAGAAGCAGGTGTAGAGCCCGCGTCAGAACTGCTTTGTGATGTGGTGCGCACAAGCGAAAATTTGGAAGGGGAGCGTGAAAGAGACCTCCTCAAAGACCGCAGACTTGCCTGCACATCAACATGGTGATGATGTGGGTGAGTTGGAGATGGAAGAGTCAGAGTTCCACCACTGTTCGACATTTTGATTTCCTAGTCCCAGGTAACAGGTCGTTTATTACCCTGAATTCCCCAAGTTCTCCGCAATTCCGAGTTCCTGGTATCGCGGGCGACCGTGGCTAGTGCGTTCTCCGCAGCGACCAGGTCGACGACAATGTCGGCGATGAAGACCCAGCAACACAGAACGACCTATTCAAGAGCCGAAAAAATCAGAGGTCGACAGACAGCACTTGAGCCTAAATCAGAGGGATCCCAGATTATTCCAGCCCGTGCCGTGCTCTTGATGAGGGGGGAATAGTATAATCGTATAAAGCACTAATTTAGGATGTGCGGCGGCACCAGTCGAGGAATGCAGTGCGGTAATAGTAGAATCGGATCGAGGGTCAGGTGTAAAGAGCACGAGAGCGCGTGGAATGTCAGACCAAGCAAGGGCAGAATGCGATTTCTTCAACGGTTCATGCTGGATCAAGTTTTGAGTTCGAGGTGAGACTATCGGATTCACCACTCTTTCCCTTGATAATTCTCCTATACTATTCCTAGGTCTCTCCAGCAGTCACGCGCAAAAGTAGGACAATTGTCGCCATTCAGCATATGATCGAGTTTGGTCCAGCGCGATCTCGAACTGGGCGATTGGATAGGAAGGGGGACGTCGAGGAAAGAAGGAGAAAGGCGGCTACAGACGTCGTCCACGTAACGTCCACTATGTATGTATGTAGGTAGGTCAAGTATGTATATGCACGTATGTACGTAGGCGCGCAACTCCTGACAGATCAACTGTTGTTTGTGGCGAATCTGGCGAATTTGGGCGGGAAAAAAGATGGAGATCAGGAGTTCGTCGAGAGGTTGGATTTGGAGATATTTCTTAGGTAGCAGCTTGAGGAACCTAGGAACCTTAGAAAAGGAGCGGTCGGCAAGATGCCAAGTGGTGGAAGTAGTGGAAGTAGTAGTGGGAAGTAGTGCCTAGGTGGGAATCACGGGCACTGGGGATGTACTGTACATTGTGGGCATTCACTAGATCGTGCAGAAGAAGGTGCCTAGGTGCGGAAGGCACAGAAGGAGGAAAGACCCGACAGGGGTTTACGGGAGCGCGTTTGTTTATTTCGAGACGCGTATGTGGGGGCAAAACCGCCACTAAGCAGGTACGTCTATTGATCCCTGTCAGAAATCCAGACCGTGCGTCTTTGCTGTACCACGGTACAGTACGGAAGTATATGCACGTACTCCCGTACATCCTGTGCATTCAGCGCGTTCAGTGCATTTAGTGTGAGAACCCGCCTCATCGCACTGGCCGGCACCGGCTGGCTATGGCTGACAATGCGTCTATCTTGTCTATCTTGTCCGCCCATCATGGTCTATCAAGGCCTATCCATTGACCGCCTCCTCGTGAACCTTGGGGTCTAGTGAATACTTGCAGATGCATTCCCCCTTTCCAATTACAAAGTAACAAGGTAAAAAAGTTACTAAAGTAAGGAGAACATTGTTTCTTGTAGAGATGTTTGGGCTTATTCACGTCTCGTAGAGGATAATGAATTTAGAAAAATTAGCATGGTAAGCGTTGGTTGATCTCTTCGTTTTCGCTTTGTTTAATTTGTTTAATTCAATTGCATTGTATAAACTAATGGTCCCTGCCCACGGGAGCATTAAATACGTATTTTAAACAGGTCTTGGCCAAGGTAGGCGAGGTAGGGTTAAACGGATCTGTGGGAGAAAAAAGCCACATGGATGTCTTGTCGACTGATGCGTTGATGCGCGCTGATCCAGACCCTGACCATGCTCTCCGTGCTGCCATGATAGGTCCCCATCATTGATGTACCCATCCCGCCTGCAGCCCCCTCGACCCTCACGACCCTCAAGACCCCCCAGTTGCGGCTACGTAGCCGTAGCCGTAGCCTCAAACAAACCCTACCCCCACCAGTTGTCAGCCCGCATCGTTGGGCTGTTCAAACAGACGCCGGCCATCGACTTAACCTCCCCTTTTTTTCTAAATTCTCCTTGTGTTCCAGTTTCTTACAAGTCAGGGACGGGGAAATCCAGTTTCTGCTATCCCAACGAAACTCATCACATCCCTTATTCATCATCTTGTTCATCATCTTGTAGGAGATATAGTCAAGGGGATGGAATAGTCCATAATTGGAAATAAACAAATAATGCGAAAAGTAAACAATAATCTTAATACGATGAGCGACTATTATGATCTCATTTTTGAGATTCATGCGTCCATTGCAGGATTCGTCTTCGCCTCGGAACCTTCGCTCCCTTTTGCGAAGCTCGGGCCATATAGCTGCTCCAGTGTTATTACATTTCGGATTCTTTTTTTACTCCAAGAAAAAAAAATAATAAGATGTGATCTCACATCATCACATGCGCATTCTCCCTCCGTCTCCACGTGCTGCCGCGCAGATGTCAGATGATGTTTTTTCCAGCACGAGTTTATTAGTTGGGAATTTGAAATTAAAACCAAGTGTGATAAAATCTTGAGTCGTGATGGGACGAGCCTCTTAATTAACTTCCTGTCCATCATCAACTATCACAAGAGAATTCTGGGGTAATAACCAATCATCCATACTAAGAGGAAAAGCTGTACAAATCATATTGCGGCAGATATCCACGCAACCGTGGGATGGCTTCTAGATTTTTTTGCGACAACCTTGGAAACAACAGAAGACGTCTCGGATTCGCCGCAGCTACAATACTGTGTATTGTATTAGTATTAATATTTCGAATATTGACCCAGTTCGCAACTTGTGTCACCGCAGTTTGACAGCCGATGTTATCAATCGCATTATTTTGTCTATTAATGTTTCGGGTCCCTCCCTTATTGTAACAGTGTCCATATTCCTTGGAAGCATACCTAGTACTCCGAGTGTCATGATAAAAAAGGATCTATCCGCTCTTCAAGATAACCCAAGATAAACCACGATAACACATTCCGAGATCCGAAACTGAATCTCAAGTTCCTTTTTTTTGTCTTATCTTGAATCTGATCCATCAATTTAAGATTAATTGCTCAGCAAGCGCATCGCGGGGCATAAGATTCCATCGATAGACTGAAGATTCAATCGATTGATCGATAACGAGCTGACGAGTGACGAGATAAAAATCAATTGATTTCCAAGATTATTATCCCAAGCAGTTTTTCCACCTAATGAGCCACCGGCGAAATAATCCAGTGCCTATGTTTTGTGGCTGACACGGTAAGCATCCAAATCATCCCTCATCCCATCTCATCTTCCTCAGCTTCCTCAGCTCGCCATCGCCAGCGTTACAACGTGTCATTAAATCCTTCGTTTTAAAATAGAATATCCTCCAACTGCCGAATGGGAAACATGCGCCGCAGGAAGACGTCATTTAGAGCCGCAATCCCGTTTCGCAACAATAACAACTACCCGACACGTCCTTCTTAAGATCGTTGCCACAAACAACATCAATTGATATCATTCGTCGCCCTATATCCATCGTATAAAAGGTATATAATTACGACCTATGGAGTATAACAGCTCACATATAACGATGATTTAGTCCGGCGGGTTAATAGCCGCAATAGTCGGCTAATGCCCTCCCATATACGAGCAAAAAAGTAAACACAAAATCGCTGGCATCAAATTCACCTGCCACGTAGCCTCGTATGGGGAATGTTTGTGAAGTGGCTGAGCGCTTAGCCCTTCGCATCATGTCCACCAACACGGCAGCTCTCCTCCCCCTTCGTGTAAGTATTGTACATAAAAAAAGGGATCAAGCAGTCCTACCAACGCCGGCCCCATTCCGTAGCTTCGAGTCTGGTGTCAACGGCTCGTTGGGCTGCATTAGCATCTGTAGCGGTCTAATCGGCTGGTGCCACGCTAACAACTGTGGCTCTTTTTCTCTCCCCCTCCGCCGCCGACGCGGCGTCAAGTCTGTTCCCATAAATTGAGGGGTCATACCCAGAATCAGATGTCTTATGCGACTTTTACACTGTCGTTTATGCGTTTTTGAAGTTGTGAGCTGTGCATGTGTGGGTGGGTAGAGAGGAGGTTATCCTCTTCAGCCGTACCCTCTCCGTTACGAGAATGGAATGAATGGATGTGTTCCGCCACCAACAATTCATCCGCTCTTCCCTACTATGCTATGCAATTCAGTGATGTTCGTCTCCCGGTGGGTGGTATACGAGAAATAAAGTTTCTTAAGATCTCCGGATCTTCCCCCGGGTAGATCAACGATCCTTCGTCTGAAACTGCCGGACTCCAAATCAACGTCATGTTTTGTGTGGCAGACTATGAGCAGATGGGGATCGCGCAGCTCTACAAGTAACGCTACATCCTGCCCTAGTGAGGAGCGTCTTAAGCGAAGGAAAATAGTGGCCAATGAATGAACGGTGGGGTTGAGTTCGATCAGCTTCGAATTCGTGATGCATTGTAGTGGTGTTCGGGTCTAAAACACTTGTCGTGGACAAAGCCCTATTAGCAGGTAGCAGGCAGCAGGATAATATACAAACTACACTCACGACGATGGCATCTAGAGTTCAGGTGCCTATGTTTAGTATACCAAGTGGGTACTGGCCTCTTAGTGCGTCGAATGAATATAGAAAGTCTGTATACTCACTTGACCATCATATCCCTTGATCTACTCGGTGGGCTGCTTCAGCTCGACGGCGTCGATGTGGTGGTTTTCTCTAGAGACCGTCACCAACTATAAACTTAGTGTGCGGTATGATGTGGTACCATCGGTGTTTTGAATTCTATCCAGAAGGCAACCATATTAACATTGTCGACAAGAAGTATTGAACGGCATCTTAAAGAATAACTGTACTAAGTACCCATGTGTACCATACCGTAACCGAGTAACAACTACTTCCTAACTATATTACATGATATTGTGGCAGTATTAAATATTTCAGCCTTCATCGTGGCTACACCTAGGCCCGTTAGGTTCCTTAATGATATATCGTGAGGTTAAGGTAACTCGTCCGCACCGTTTCCATAGAAGATAAAAGCAGTTAAGACCTAGGGTCATGTGGGCAGTTCAACGCTGACTCCAGTATCTTGCGTCTTTTAGTTGGGGAAGTATTCCTATATCCTGACAAGGGTTCGCTAGGATTTGGGTACAAATGAACATGAGTAATATATTTAGAAAGACTTCGAGAATGAAGACAGGTTTTCGGTAACACTCGAAGAACCTCAGCTCAAGTAGGACTGGTATTGGTCTTCGATTTCATCAATGAGATCATTTTCGGTATATTATTACTTAAAATGCTTCGTATTCGAACGTTGGTCCATTTCATTCTATAGAAACTATACTTTCAAGCATTCAGATATTCCTCCCAGGCATTCTCCCACTTTTCCTCGAGGCCGTCTCTCCAGTCATCAAAATCCACCACCGTGCCATTATCAAACATCAATTTACGATCCCGAACTCCTCTCCAGCCTGTGGGTGGTGCCTTAAAATAAGTGTGGCCCCTTGGACAGACATTAATGTAGCCGTCGGCGCCTAGTTCTTGCTCAGGGACTTGTTCCACTTCGCCGTTTGATGGTGACTCCTGACTTTTGATCAATTCGTCCCGGCTCGTCCCATGGTGTCTTAAGCGCGATCGGTAGCAATCCTCGCATAGATCAACAAAGCAGTTGACACAGACAAACACGCTTTCTGCGGAAATATCGCGAATAGCAGCTCTGCACAAGTCGCATTCTATCCAGCGCTCACTGCGGTCAAACTTGCATTCCCCATCTGGGTCAGGTTTGGCGTTACTGTCTTCGGCTTTCCCGTCTGTTGACGGACTGTCTTCGTCCGTCACCGTGACCTTATAGAACTGGCACGTAAACGCGATCTGAGCATCTTCGATGCAACTGGGGAGAAGCGCCAGGGCTCTAGAAAGCTTGTATAAACTAGGGCCGTCGTTGCCTTGGCCACTATCGCGCAGTGCTCCCAGACAAGTTCTTAAGATAGCTCTCGTTTGCTCGTAGAAACTGCTGGCTGGACCTAGCCGGCGCCGCATCTGGACCAACATGAAAGCTGTCGGCGACATTTCCGGTTTGAATTCGAAGCCCTCAATGAGCTGCTCGCGTTCCACTACAGCTTCCATCTCTTCTAGGGCTGCTTGCTTGCCTTCTAGGGTCCTAGAGGAGCGAAACTCCTCTATTAGAATGTTGGCTAGCAAGGTTACTGCCATGATTGCCCAAGAAATCAATTTCCGGGGTAGACTAAGGACTTTCCATAGCTGTTTCTTGGCCGCTGCCATAGCTCCGTCTTCTTCGTCCGCCATGGCCCAATACTCGAAGGCAGCTAGCCACATCCGAGTATACCCTACTGGGTTGCCGCCTGGGTCGGGCTTGCGTATCGACTCATGGAATACTTGTCGGACCAGGCCCATCGCTGGTTTTCCACATGACTTCGCTGCTCTTATTATCAGACAAAATGTTTTCTCGGCGCACCAGTTGGAGAGTGGATTTCTCAGGACCTCCAGTAACCGAATGATGTCGTTCCACATCTTGCTTTCCCCTAAGCCTTCGATATATTCATTGAAGAATAATACCTGAAACTCGCCTGGGCAATAATCAATCGCCCTTTTGATGCTCTCGACAGCATGACATCGCTCTTGGGGTAGGAGGGCTTGAAGTCTTGCTTTCATTTGGCACGACGCACTGGCCGAAAGTCGGAGACGCTCATCTCGAAAAATGACATCTGCGAATTTCTCGGTTTCGTTGAACTCCTGGATGATTTCTTTTAGGGTTCTCCTAAGAGGTTCTTGTTCCGCTAAGTCTATCTTGCGGATGTCTATGGGCCCACCGTCCCACAAGGTCTCCCAACGCATCCGCACGATATTGTTTTTAACCTTGAAAGCAAGTTGGGGTTGGCTCGCCTCGTCCACCTCTTGGGCTCTACGCTTCGCCGCCACCATTGCTTCTTCGTTTTGGTAACAAAAGAATAAAGACATCGAGATTTGTCTGTCATGGTGGGCCCCTAATTCATCGAGACCACCGGCCTCCCATGCTGCAACAACGTCGAGGGCCCCGGTTGGAATCGCTTCGGTATCACCAGCGCGTAGATCTGCTAACCCTTCGAGGTTTGCCCTGCATAGAGCTTGGTATGCAAACCGAGAAGACTTATACGCAGATATAATATTTGAGGCTTCCAACCAATTGCTGATGTGTCGACGGGCAACGAATTCGAAAATGGTGGCTTCGTCTTGTAGGATATTTTTAGCCCATTCTATTGCTTCTTGTCCAGACTTAGACTCGCTAGAAAGCTTTTGTGCTTGTTTGCCCAACTCCGTGAGTAGCGATAAGTACTTCTTGTGCAACTCCTCTGTTAGTCCTAGCACGCTGCAATACGTTTTTAGGCCAACCTCAACGGTCTTCTCTATCTCTTTTATCGCTACTTCGTCCTCAAGAACTTGTTTTATCCACATGATAATATTGGCCGATTCTTCGGTTGATGATGCTAATTGAGCACTCTCGCGTAATTTCTCGAGCCAGAGCCCTACTGCTTGACGCTTGAGCTCCCTTTCAGAGTATGTGTGGCCTATATGATCGGCAACACGCTCGGGAGGTGACTTCGAAGCAAGGATAGTAACAGCCATCTCGGCCATCAAGAAGTGAGCCCGCTTTTTCGAGGGTCGGAAAGCGGTGCCAGTATCTTCTAGGATAAAGTAATCCTTCAAGGAGGGCTCCCGGAACCCTAGAAAGGGTTTTGCCTCAGTTAAAGATACGTCTCTCCCATCTACGTATTCATCGTCATCCTCGGAGCCCACAGCGCGGTATACATCATCATCGTTGTTGTGCTCGGTTATGGTTAGAATCCTGATGAAGCTGGGTTAGAAGCTTACGCTAACACCTTTGCCTAGTACTGCTTAACATACCTGGAAAGTCTCCCTGTAACCGCATCCTGGATGTTAAACACCATAGGGGTTGAAACAAGCCTGGCTGTATGGTTTAGTAGTATCTGGGCTGCGTCAAGGCTCAACCGGAAATGAACCAGCCACGTGAGGAGGTAACCGAGTATCTGTCGTTCTTGTTCTGAATATGAATCTTCGCACTCTTTGAGAAGCTTGTTGTAGATTTCCGTAGTGCTGTTTGGAAGGTTCTCGAGCGACTTGGAAATCAGCGATGGACTACCAACGGATTCGAGTTGGCGGAGTGTGTAGTCGATGTACACGAAGTCTCCAGCTTTCTTTAGTATATAATCTGACTGTAGTCTGTAATTCGTAGCGAATCTACTTACTGTCTGCCCTTTCCTGAATCTTACTGGCAACCCTTCTTTTCAAAGAGGATCGCAGTCTCGTGAGGTTGTGAAAGGCCTCTAGGCGGTTTTCTGTGACACGCTTGAAATCACCAGATCTGGAGATCTTGACACGATTCAGCGTAAGTTCTTGGACCCGCTTGGTAATATTTTCCATCTGTGCCGCCACCGTGTCTTGAAGTATCCCTTCAAGGATTTTCTTGGTGATGCTATCTTTTTGACTTGGGAGTATGTCTCCCAGGACGAAGAAGATCTGGAGTTTATCCTTCGCTGTGCTACACACGCAGTGGGCCAACTTCTCCAACTCTGTGTCTGTAAGTTGGTTCACCCCATCAAGGACCATAAACAGCTTCCTCTCTTTGGACTGTGCGTGTTTAAATCTTGATCTGAACATATCATTCCAGTATTCCCATTTCCAATCGGACCCGTCCTTGTGATCTTCGATTACCTGTACGATATCTTCTCGATAGCTGTCGTCTAGTCGCGCAGCCTGAGCCGCGCAGCATGACAGCATGTTGGATATAAGCTTGAGCTCATCAATATTGTCGTCAAAGAAGAAGTAGACAACTGAGGTTGATGCCCCCCTAAACTGCGCTAATAGCTTCCGGAAGATAGTGGCCGCTAGGACAGATTTCCCCATCCCAGATCTGCCGGTTATGAATAACGTCCCGCCATCCGTCTTGTGGAAACTCTTAAAGGCGTCCTCGTTATCGATCCAATCGAAGGTTTCTTTCACGCGGACTTGATCTAGCTCTACTAGGCGTTGCGCCACATGCCTCTCTGCGCCAGAGTATAGGGATGATGTTACGGATTTGAGTGATTCGAACTTAGGCGACGTTAAATTGGACGTCCCTGTCGTCGTGATAGTGCCCAATATCTGCGTCAAGTTATCCTTGAACTGATTTTCGCGGCGCTCGAATTCGTCGGCTCGGCGTTCTTGCCGCCGTAAGATGCTAGTTACCTCCACGTGGTTGGCTTTTGCTTGCACGAAACCGTCAAGGACGGTCGATTGAAGCCCCTTTATGTCCTCTTCTATATCGAGCGTGACTGCCAGGGTTTTCATTACAGTGGCCCAGTCCAGGTTGCCAATACAACGCACCACTTCGTCGTATGCCGCTCGTAAGTGTGGATCTTTTCCGCGGAACAACGCTTTGGCGAAGGCTTTGAGGCGATGGCATCCTTCATTTACGCTTCGTTGAACGTTGGTGCAGAAATTAAGCATTGCGCAGAACACCTGGGAGACTATATCCTGATACTCCTTTTCTTCTGGCATATGGTCCTTTAAAAGTTTGAGCCGGTTGCTAAAAGACGATATTATCATAAAGAGCTGGTCAATGAGCTCGAAGTCATCGCTAACATTCCCACATGCGCCGGCTATGTGGGCCACGGCAGTAGTAACAACGCAAGCTGGCGGGAACGCGAGACACGCCACCTCACTAGCCATTGAGGAGACATATCCAAGACTGGCGGCGCATTTCCCAAGAGAGCTTCGGATCTTCCCCATACCCTCAGTATTGTTGCGGGCCTTCTTGAAACCGTTACTCTTGCTCATAATGTACTCGGCTAGATCATCAGATGATCTCTGATTGCCGTCTGTACCGATTTCTGGGCGCCGTCTCCAGAAAAGGAGGACTTCTCGGGCCACACCCCGATTTTCCGAGCTATCAAGGTTAATTCGAGTTTCGCTCTGATATTTCCTTAATGCTTCACTCCATAACATGTCAATCGTAGAACCACCGCGGGGTGTCGTTTGTGCCATGATTTCGTTACGACGCCCTGGAGGATGCCGGAAAAGTAGTTGTTCTAGAAGAGGGATGGGGCTCCAAAAACACTAGAAGCGATACTACAACAGAATTAACGCAAACATTAGTTACGCCGGCGATTACGATCTAGGAAAAACATGTAAGACAGGATCAGGCTGGTAGTTACGGGATGAATTTATATAGTTGAACTTCGGGGCGATTCTCGTGCCTAATTTTATGGGGAAAGGGTTACAGATTCGACCAATCGATACTCCTGCAGATTATTTCACTTCAACCGCAGTTTAATACCCTTTTCGGCAACTTTTACCCTTTAGAAGTGGTGAGAACGACGAGTGTGATGGAGCCCCACGTCTACCTAAATTAACACCAATGAGGTTATTCGAACAGGGGTAGCTTTGTAGTTGACCAATCAAAGGACAGTACTCCAACGACCAGTCAACGTCGACTCAACGACATACCACCCAACGTCACAGATTCGATGATCTTGACAAGTCAAGTCGCCATGGTTAATGAAGGCAATATTTTTGTATTGTTCATCAAGTTATGTGTACGATGTACTCACCACTCCTATATTCTATGGGGTACGGTAGATCGCCTTGGTTTTATCCTACAGTTCATCATACTCTCCTCGCATATGAACTTAATGGAAGCCTTGGAACAGTTCAGAACAGGGGACTACCACAGATGTTTACAAAAAGAGTGGGTTGAAACTAGATTCTATTCAGGGGAATCTTCAAGGTACTTGATGTATATATATTAAGATATTCAGTATACATGGAGCGTTAGGACAATCTTGATTTTAAGGAGCTCTCCAGTAATATCCATGGATGCCATATATTTTAATATGAGCATAGGGAATTCTCGTGTTAGTGATGCGTTGATCTTGAGTCATAGGTAAAGCGTGGCATTGCAAGTCTGTCTGTAATGCTTACATGTTAATTCACTTGAAAAGGCCGAAGTACCCCCAGGCATGATTGATCTACTACCTAGGTAGGCACTCAAGTATGGCGTAGTTTACCGTAGCTGAATGGTCCAGTCAGAGGAAAGCGTATTAAAAAAAGAAGGTCGAAATTGCCTTGAAAATTAATTAATATTTAGAAATCAAATAGATTTAATTATGTCCGCCCCTTAATCGAAAACTGCATATCTTAATGGGCGTGGGGTAACGTTCTCGTAACGATGTTCAACTTGAAATCAGTAAATAAGTGTACGTACCAGAATCAGAAATGGCAGTAAGTTGGTCGTGTGGGAAAAATAAATATCGCGTACTGATTAAATCAAGTTGCCTAAGAAAAAAGGTACAGTATCCTGTGTTGATTTATTGATTTTGTATGCAGTGTATGAAGTTTAAAAATCACCCCTTTCCGTATTAGGATAGAAATAATATCGAGTGCACTCTGGGAATTGTACGATTTATCTAGCATCTCTAAATGATTGGCCCGTATTAACAGTAGTACTGTATACCTGATGAATTGATTGGCTCAGGTTTTTTTGGTATTGGTTTTCCTGAGGTTGGCAACTGCCTCTCAAACTTAAATCGACAGTTCCCTTGGTGATTCAGTGCATATCGAACTCGTTTCTCCGTAAACCACCTGGCAGTTAATCAGTAAGCAAGCAAATCAGTAAATCAGCAGCTTCTCAAACTAAAGTATAAATATCTGCTGGTCCCCCCCCTCTCCATCCATTTCTCCCATCCATCCTCCATCCTCTTTTCACATCACCTACCTTTATGAGCACCACTTCTTCTCCCACTCTTTACACCTACCACCTTTCATCAACTTCCCTTCCCCCACCACACCTTTCCATACACATCTTTTCTGCTCCCATCTTTTCCCCTACTCACTATTATTTCTTCCTCATCACATTCATCATATTTTCCCTACCTCCCCACTTACCCTCCTGCACCTTTTCCAATTCTCTTTCCCACTCCCACACCAACAACACACCACATCCACCTACTTCCTCGCACCACTTTCGCCCATCACCTCTCCCATCATCTTCCCAATTACCTTCCCCATCGCCTCTCCAACCACCTCTCCCATTACCTCTCCCATCGCCTCGCTCATCGCCTTGCCCGTGCCTCTCTTGCGGCCTCCTCCTCTTCTTCGCAACAGTTGTGCACTTCAACGCAACCACCCTCTTCTTGCCAGTTTCAACCGAACTTCAGAACAATCCCTCTGTTAGAGCCCTGTGCCCTAATTAGAAGTGCGTTCTGAAGCTTGGGGCAAGAAGAAACGGAGCAGGTATCTGTCAGGACGCTAGCTGATACCTCTCACCAATCTTGTTGCATTGGAGAAGAGGGAGACCCGCTGCAAGGAGGAAAAGAAGCAGGTCTCCACCAGGACGCTGGCTGGCACCTCTCTTGTGACCGTCCTATTGACTTCTCTGGATGAGCTCAGCTCTCCAACCCTGACCAGAGAAGTCAATCTCATTTCACTATCCTACCCTACCCTACCCTACCTCACGCAACAGAACTTCCTTCCAACACACCTACCTCCCCTTCCCCTCCAATCATCGCGACACTACCACACAATACAAATCACTTCACTTCACTTCGCAACAGCAATGATGACAACAAGCACACGAGCTCTGTGGGTACTGGGGGATTTGTTGCTTGTCTGACGCTGGTGGTTTCTGGGGAACTTTGCTGGTTGCCGGGGGAACTACTACCTTTCGGTAGCTAGTTAGCGAGGGAGTTACTGCTAGTCAGTGTTCTACCTCTTCTTCTGTCCCATATCTTTTGTAAGGGGGCTGTCGTGCTCCTCTTTGAAACCTTGTAGCCTTTCGGCTCGGTTCTGGGGATTGCATGGCAGTCACCCGACCCCCCTAGGTATTGGATCCACGGTGCGAATGGAACCCCAATGCAAATCTAGGAAGGCCGGAAGTTATCAAGCGAGTTTCTCGTGAGATAACGGCCGGTAGCATATGACGACAAAAAGGTGCTGGCGGGAGGGTGGTCTACAACAACTACAACAACGTGGAGGGAGGGTAGGGCTATACTGGAGCAACAACACTGGACTGGAGCAACAACACTGGACTGGAGCAACAACACTGGACTGGAGCAACAACACTGGACTGGAGCAACAACACTGGACTGGAGCAACAACACTGGACTGGAGCAACAACACTGGACTGGAGCAACAACGCACTACGACGCGTCCGACAACGGGTGGGCAGGGCAGGGCGACAACAACACTCTGGATCCCTGGACTTTGGCTACAACAAGGTGGGGAGGAGGGAGGCTGTCCGGGGCCAGAGGGGAAGGCAGGGAGAGTCTCTGCGCTTCCTAGAAAGAAAAACGGATCGACTGTCTCTTCGGAGCTGGGGGGAGAGAAGGGGTGGCCATTCCAGGATTCCAGGATTCCAGGACTCCAAGGCGGACAACATGGCGGGGAGGAAGGGCTCACCGAGAGCACGGAAGGGGAAGGCGGGGAGAGTCTCCGTGCTTCCTAGAAAGAGATGGAAAAGAAGGGGCGGATTTTCGGGACTCCATGTCCTACTCGGATCGGCCTGACGTAGCCTCACCTTTTTCTGTGACAGGTTACTGACGGCTGACTCCACATTCTTTTAAGAATGAAACATTAATTTTTGAAACATAACCACGTTCATTCGTGATTCACCTTTTTTTTTTCATTGTGCTCACCGAGCTTGCCTCGGGACGCGAAGAAGAAAACACTACACGCGGCTCAGCCTACCTTGATACGTGTCAGTTGTGTATATCAACAAATATCGTCGCCTAGGAGATTATCAAACCTTCGCCGGAGATACCTTAGATAAGAAACTCAAAGCCCTACGGAATTACACCCGAGGTGCAGCTAATCACAGTAGAAGTAGTCGACACGCGTACCCTGTATGTTTACTTGAAGAAGTTATTATCTATTTGTGCTTTAGATTTTGAAGCCAACCTTGTTCCAGATGTGGCGTCTCGCCAAGATAGTATCCCAAAGCCATCAATACTCTCGCAACTCTAATCAAGCGCGTAGCATTTCTCAACACTAACAGCGTCGTTCCCCCACCAGTTCGGCATACCGATGACCTTGGCGCTCCCAAAAATCAAGAAAATCAGCAGCATGTTTAGGTTAAACCCGGCATCGAAGGCAGCAGCTAGGATGAAGTTGTACTTGGCCCACAGCTGGTACCGGTAGCGGTACGCCCAGAACATGACGACGAAGCCACCTATGAATCGCGAGAAGTACCCGGTCGACACATTTCCATAAAAGATAGATGCGCCGCTGAAGAAGATGGTGGTGTTCCATAGCTGGAATTTCGCCCGTGGGAAGAGCCGGTGGAGAAGGTATATGATGGCCGGACAGGCGGCGCCGAAGAGGAAGGCATACGGGAGAGGTCGGAACTGTTCTTGTTGGAAGAGTCGGGTTGGCCCCTATTCATCGGCGTTAGGACTTAAGCTTGCGGAACCTTGGCGGAGTGTATGGGATGACGTAATAATAGGGGCACTCACAAGCAGAACGTATTGCACACCCATAGTCAAGGAACTGGTTAGGCTCTGGGCGGTCCAGATATGTGCCGGGTCTTCGATGGCTCCAGTGAGATAGTCGCGTTTGGTATCGATAATCCAGCGCATCGCGGCGTAGTTGATCGGTACACCCATGACGATTCCGAAGACCTGCGAGAAGAAAACGGCGCGCTGAGGGACATGCATATAGTGGCCAATCTTCTGGTCTTGTAACATATATTGCGCTCGGTACCAGGCTTTCATATTGTTAGTGCTATTGAAAGTAATAGGGGATAGGATATCATACCATCGCCGGCTATCGAGCCGTATACCTAAGAGGGATGATTAGCACGGGAGAGTGCCTAGTAGGGCACGCGGACTTACACTGGCTCCGATAGGACTACGATTTGTACTTAATCGTTCTACCATCGTGCCATAGAGCAACTCATTAAAGGTTCCACTAATGTGTGTTAGTGTATTCATTAAGTTCCAACGTTCGGAGAGTCTCCTGGATTTTCTCGCGAAGACACAAACTAAATAAGAAGCTAATGGGATTGATTCACATACTAAGGAAGTACATAAACGTTAGCATAGCGTTCTAGAAGCGAAGGAATGAAAGGTACTGACCATGGGTAGCTGGTAATTGCTGATAGCGTACAGCCAACCGAGTGGCACGACGACGGCGGCTCCTGTCGCGAGCGCAACTAAGTACGTCCACCAGGGTATGTATATGATATCAAGCCCCGACATTGTCATTACGCATACGAACGAGGCCAGAAATAGCAGAATGTACCACCACAAGGGAACCTCCTTGTATGATCGCATGAGTACATTGAGACGGTCCGTATCTGCTCCGCGTTAGTATCCGATGTGGGGCGACTCTACCGTTGCTTTCTCGTGCGAAATGTCGCCTCAGAAAGGGAAGAGGAAGCAAGGATGTAATGGAGGAAGTAATAACTCACTACAAGCGTGTTAGTTGCCTAGAAATGGGAGAGCAATGGAAAGAGGAGTACTAGACATACCACTGATGATTGATTCCCTGGGCCGGGTTGTTCTGTCGGGCACGGAACTTATTGAACGCCTTCTTGATCTGGCCAGCACCAAAGAAAGCAATCCAGGAGTACGCCGAGATGTACGAAGCATAATCGAAGAAGATAGCCCATAGGTAGTGAACACCGAGGTGCAGCTGTCCATTCTCTTCGTATGCGGTCTGATTGAACGTGTTCTGAGGTGTCACTAGGGAGGTGACAGGATACTTGGCCCCATCAGCGGTGCACGCTCGATTGGTCATCAGGCAATGCGGATAACCACCCAGACCGCCCCATTTGGCAGCGGGCAGCAGAACCCAGCAGGACATAGCGAAGGAACAGAAAAGAACGACCTGTGACCACCAGGGGCTCAGAAATAACGGGACGCCGGCGTTGTAGTTAGAGATGTTGGCCCAGTCGAAGGTCAGATTGAGAAACCCCATGCCGCCGAGCCCAGAGCCAATGAAATTGGCGATAGGATTGTGTGGCGCAACCCAGCATAGGAAGGCCAACGAGTTGAGCATGGGGAATGCATATTCGGGCAAGAACTGCCACAGTGTGATACCTAGAAGAACCAACCAGAATACGCGCATCTGCTTGCGTGCAGTTGGAGTTGGATTCTTGTTCTGTCTGCTTTGCGTCTCGAAGAGCGCAGTTTGGCAGAGCGCCTGGAACCAGGGGTATGCCGGCTCGTAGAGTAAGACTTGGCGCGCGATTGCGGCGAAGGCGTAGCCGGTGGCGTTAATAGACCACATGAAGAAGATGGCAGCGGCGGGGTGAATGCGCTGGTTGAAGTAAAGCTCCCCAAGCGCGATAGGCGTGATGCCCAAGTTGCCGGTCGCGCCCGATGCCGCGGTGATGGTAACCAAGACATGCTCCTTGACTGACCATGGGCCCGGGTTTAGATTGAAAGTCCAACTGGTGAAGGGGACTCGAAACTCGCGGGCCGGGAGAACGCGAGCAAGCCACAGACCCACATAGTTGGCGGCGATCTGCACAAAGAAAACCGAGTATGGCGCATACGTCGTCCGAAAGTAATTCATAGCAGATAGGAAGGCCCCCGGGATGACGAATATGGCAGAGAGAAGGAAATACCGAAAGGTTAGGGTAGGTAGAGTTGTGTCATCGTGAAGACTGACAACGCGCCTAACCTCTGGAGGGATCTGGTTGATCTCTGGGTCATTCTCGTTCTCAAGATCAGCATCGACCTCAACTGCATCTTCAAAAGGCAGCTTTTCTTTGCTCGGGTCGTCATCCTTATTTTTGTCCTGGATGGAAGTTGGTCGTTGACCGATCGGAGGCTCGACTGAAGGTGTTGCGCTAGGAATCTTGGCTTCGTCCTTGGCTACACGCGGGGCGCGGGTAGACATCTTGGCAATTGGGGATCCTAAGAGGAACAAGAACGATGGTGCCAAAGTTCGCTTCCTTCAACTTGACTAAACAAGATGCGATTACCTTCTGGGAGCCAAGAATCGCGAGAACGACTCAACCTTATATAAAATTTTGAATTTACCCAAGTAGCTTGCTACTAATTCAAATATGCTCCCCTAGGATACTCAAATATTCCGCGCTCGGCCAATTGCGGCATTTCGTATTGATATAACCCACGTTAAATACTACAAATACTACATAGCAGGTAGCCTACTTCGTACTACTATCATGAACAGAGTTAGTGCCAAGCACGCAATCGCGGCGCACGAATTCGTTTCGCTACAATCAGGTCATATCTCGGCGCGCCTTTTGCCATCCCTAATCTAAGTAGTATGATTTACGCACAAACATGGCCTCGATGGCTCAACTGCGTGATGCTGTGTCTCGTTACATTAATGATAGATACTTGGGTACCGTATGTGGGTACTTGTCTGGTATGTATGTACATGCAGGGGAGCACCCGGGGTGCTGGAGTTTTGAAACCGTTAGACATACCTCCATATACCCCCACGCTAAGGGAATATATTGCGGATGATTGCATATCAAGTTATAAAATCAAAACTCGGTTATCATAAATCAGGGAGCTTTTATATCTTGAACTCATCGTAACTCACGTAACTGTGTAGGAGAGAAAATATATAATCCACGTGACATTTAGTCACGTGACTATCTCGGAAATAGCCAATATTTATCAATCTGATACGTTGCGCCACAGCACCAGCCATAAATTCCGGCGATGTTTCAACGTTACCATCTGGTACTATCGATATCGATCGACATTGGCACATACGATCACTTAGAAATAACTGCGAGGCTCATTTTCGTAGCCTGTTTAACGAGTTTTACCACCTTACTTCAATTTGAAAAACATTCAGCCCCATAGCACCATATTACGCCAACCAGTTCCGTGACCCCTCTTTCGTGGTTTATGCAAGGGGGCCGAAAAAAGAGAAGGGAGGGGAATTTCCCACCCCAGTGCCGTAAAGCCCATCAGTGCATACGCTGATGATAGTAGCTTTTCTGAATGGGATATAGCACGCGACATCACAGGCTAAAGCTCGCTTATGGTGTTTCGTTCTGATATAGCGGCTATCTCCTAGCTACCTAATACTACCCATAGAGCAAGCGAAGACTTACTAAGCAAGCCTCCGCGTACATGAAATTGGTAATCGCCCGTCAGTTCTTCATGTTCACAACCTCCCCAGTCTCCAGCAGATATGGGACATGGTATCCTAGAGATAGTAAGGCCTTAGACGTGTCAAGCCATTCGTCCTGGTCCTTGAGCGCTGCCGGCCAATCTGGGTCCGCCATGACATTCTTGATAGTTTCCACGTTAGGAATAGTATATTCCAGGAAGCAGTCCCAGTCAGCAAAATCCCAGGTAGGCCGGATCTTCCCCATCTCTTCCTTCAGCGGTTCGTTAAGGGCAGCCGGCGTGACGAACTATGGATTGGGTGTGAGCATCGTGGGACTCGCTATTTTCTAAGGAACACTCACGAGTGAATAACTAATAACGCCATGCTTCTTGAAGATAGGCATCGCAAGTGGGAGGTGACCCTCGACAATCCATTTGAGAAACTCCTCATGGGTATGATTCTTCTTGCGATAATGAGTGACAGTGTACTTAAGAGGTCGGCTTCCCGGCTGACCAGTAACGTTGGACATCTTGAAGATTTCGTGATGGGTAGTATGGTATTCAATACGACCTATATCAAACAAAAAAGAATATGAGATGAAGAATTAACTGGGAGGAATGGGTGGAGAGGGGAAAACGAGGGAGAAAAGACTTGGATTCGACTTCGTATCATGGTACCAACGCGTCTCTTTGAACAAAGGGCTGGATCGGGGCTCGGCCCTTACCTAGCTAAAGACAACCAACTTCAGAAGCCACCCAGCTAGATGCTGTGTAACGTCATATAAGAGAATAAATTGCCTACCTACATATGTACATATCTTGAGGACGTGGAGCTTGCAATAATATGAAGGTCTAGGGAACAGTATGACAACAGTTTATAGATGACAAGGCTGTCGGCTTCGTCTTATATCTCTATACTGCGACAAGGGTCAGGTTCTAGAGCTTGGAAAGCAGTTGATTTCAACTAATAATCGTCTTACGTTCTAAAGTATGCTATATCCTATTTTAAAATACGCGATTCGTTAACTTATATATTTACGCCCATCTAGGATGTTTTCATATGTATAGCTTTAAAGCTTACTAAGTAACTTGCCTGTTTATGCTCAACATCCCGTGTTCAGCGGCGAAGCGGCTCATCATATAGGTGGCTGCAGTTATATCAAATCTCTAGCTAATAGAATGTTCCCTCGCTCAACGTTATGCATAATCGTACGTAACTGTCTCAGATGCTATCGAAGCCTACCGGGAACCTATTGTAATCCTTGATCTCATCACCCTAACTGACAGCACTACAAAATGTTTGAAGAGCCATCTGCCTTCCACTCATCAATCCTTCATTCCTCGTTCTTTAGACGACCCAATAGATATGCCGAATATGTGTGACAAAACAAACAACGCAGAACCAATAGCTATTATTGGTAGTAGCTGCCGATTTCCCGGCGGATGCGATTCTCCTAGCAAACTATGGGAACTTCTGAAGTATCCTGTTGACCTTCAGACCAACATTCCGCAAACCCGGTTCAACTCAACAGGATTTTACCATGAGAATGCAGAGCATTCTGGAGTCAGTAATTAATCTTCCTTCATTCGCAATTGTAACTGACCAGAGAATTTTAGACCACAAATGTAACAAAAGCCTACCTCCTTGACGAGGATCTATGGGCGTTTGATAATGACTTTTTCGGTATCAGCGCAAGAGAAGCTGAATCCATGGATCCGCAGCAACGTATAATCCTGGAGACGGTCTATGAATCTATAGAATCTGCCGGATACTCCATCTCAGAACTCAAAGGCTCATCTACAGGCGTTTTTGTTGGCCAAATGACCGATGATTACCGCGATCTCACACTACGAGATTTGGACTGCCACTCACGATATACAGGAACCGGTACTGCTCGTTCGATCTTGGCAAACCGCGTGTCTTATGTCTTCGATTGGAGAGGACCTTCTGTGAATGTTGATACAGCCTGCTCATCTAGTCTTGTTGCGTTGCATCAGGCAGTTCAATCACTGAGGAATGAAGAGTCAGATATGGCTGTAGTCGCGGGGGTGAATTTAGTCTTCAGCCCTGAAATGTTCAGCTTCTTGTCAAGTGTGAGTTACTCGATAAGTACGTCTATTACCTGTCAGGAAACTAAATTTGCCTATGAAAGCTCCGAATGCTCTCTCCCACTGGGCAGTCCCGCATGTGGGACGCTAACGCCGACGGGTATGCCCGTGGTGAAGGCGTCGCCGCTGTCGTGATCAAAACGCTCAAAAAGGCGATCATTGATGGCGATGATATAGAAAGTGTAATACGGAACACTGGCGTTAATCAAGATGGTCGTTCAGCAGGTCTTACTGTTCCCAACGCCGCTGCCCAGGCTGACCTTATGAAATCTACATATTCGAGATCTGGGCTAGACTGTGAGAAGGAAGAAGACCGCTGTCAATACTTTGAGGCTCACGGCACTGGTAACTCCTCCATATTCAACTACATATTCTTGGACAATTTCTAACCCAGTCAGGTACTCTCGCCGGAGACCCCAGAGAGGCGGAGGGGATCAGCATGGCTTTCTTCCCCAATAATCATGGAAGTGTCAATGGCCTAGTAACAGATAAGCCTGGGGGTAAACAGGTCTACGTGGGCTCTATAAAAACAGTCATAGGTCATCTAGAGGGTACAGCTGGGATTGCTAGCCTCCTGAAAGCCTCACAAGCCGTGCGGCATGGGCTGATACCACCGAATCTACATTTCAATCGACTGAACCCGGGGATAGAGCCGTACTACCATCACCTAGAGGTACCAACCAGACTTATGCCCTGGCCTAAGCTGTCAGTGGGAGTACCAAGACGGGCTAGTGTTAATAGTTTTGGGTTTGGAGGTAAGGGACCGCATATTTCTTCTGAGCCCAAAGCAAGCATTGACCTCACCTTAGGTACAAACGCCCATGTCATCGTTGAGAGCTGGGATACGCAGTCCACACCTACACGGGCCTATCCTCTGTCGCCTTGTTGGGGGCCGTTTGTCTTCTCCGCCAACTCCGAGAAAACGCTCGAAGCCACAATCGCATCCCTTTCTGAGGCGCTCCAAAACCAAAATAGCATTGATATTTCTAAATTGGCGTGGACCCTGCAAGCCAAGCGAACTCAGCTCAATTACAGGGCCTCTTTCTCAGCCGCTAGCAAGCAGGAACTTATCGCTTGCCTAGATGCTTCTATCAAAGGCAAAGAACAATCCTCTATAGTTACCAAGGCAACAAGGGTTTCGAATGGTCGTATATTAGCTGTATTCACTGGGCAAGGTGCCCAGTGGGCCTCTATGGGGGCAAGCCTATATGTTCACTCGTTATGCTTTCGACGTACCATCCAGCAACTCGAGTCAGCGCTTAAGAGCATTCCATTTGGCCCATCTTGGTCTCTCACAGAGGAGTTACTGCGACACGATGATCCAATACGGATATCATCGGCTGAGATCTCTCAGCCTCTTTGCACGGCACTCCAGGTGGCGCTGGTCGATTTACTTAAGGAATGCGGCGTGACCTTCAGTGCGGTCGTCGGCCATTCATCAGGAGAAATCGCTGCCGCTTATGCCGCTGGTGTCCTGGACTCTCGAGATGCAATTTTAATTGCATACTATAGAGGCTATCACTGTCAGCAAGCGCGTTGTTATGGCAATAAGTCTGGGAAAATGATGGCAGTAGGCATGACCCCAGAGGATGCCGAAGCCTTCTGCCGACAGTCGGACTTCTTGGGTAGAATCAATGTGGCTGCAAAGAACTCTCATTCTAGCATCACTCTCTCAGGGGACTCCGAAGCAATCGACAAAGCTAAAGTGATTATGGATGAGAGAGCAATATTTGCCAGGATCTTGATGGTTGACAATGCATATCACTCCCATCATATGCGTCCTATTGGAGATCTCTACCTTGAGTCGCTCAAGGAGTCTGGGATTCGCCCTCGAAGGAGTTGCTTCGTTGGTGCTTGCAACTGGTATTCAAGCGTATACAGTTCCAATGACAGCAAAAGTATGACTAGCCCCGTCCCTTTCGAGCACATGTATTGGGTCGAAAATATGACAAATCCTGTCTTATTTTCTCATGCCATTACCACAGCTTTGCAAAAAGAGCGCTTCGATCTCGCCCTTGAAATCGGGCCACACCCAGCATTACAAGCACCTGCCATTGAGTCTATTAAGGATGCTTCGGGTAACGGCCTCCCTTACCAGGGTGTGCTCAAGAGGAACGAAGATGCCTTGAGTACATTCTCAAGCGCACTCGGTTTCATATGGGCTCGCATCGACTCACCAACTCCTCCTGTCGACTTTGCAGGTTTCCAAAAAGCTTGCAATGGGTCTGACTGGGTGATGCCACGTGTTGAAAAAGGCCTGCCTTCATATCCATGGGATCACGACAGGTCAATGTTTAAAGAATCAAAGAAATCGAAAGCTTGGCGCACACGAAATATGCCCATCCATGAGCTCCTGGGATACCCAACCCCGGGTGGGAAAACGCGTGAAGTTCGCTGGCGTAACATTCTAAGGCTCGGCGATTTAGACTGGCTCCAAGGTCATAAATTCCAGAACCAAGTACTACTCCCCGCTTCTGGTTATCTAGCAATGGCCGTGAACGCTGCTCTTAACCTCGTCGAATACGGTCAGCCAGTCCAACTGATCGAGCTGCAAGACGTCGTAATACACAACGGAATTGTGCTAGAAGAGTCCGCTGAGATCGAGATGAACTTCATCATCAAAACGGTTGGCGAGGATTCCACGTCTAAAACGGCCGAGTTTTCTTGTCACTGCAATAATGCTGATGTAGCCTCTGCCGAGTTTGACAAGGAAGTTTTTACCGGTCGTGTCCTTGTGAGATTAGGTCACCCTATTGAAGATGCATTGCCGAGTAGGATTGCTCCTAACCTTCCCATGACAAATGTTGCCCTAGACCGTTTCTACTCCTGGACGCAGAAGATTGGACTCGAGTACTCGAAGCTATTTTTCCTGGATTCGATCCGGAGGCGGCTGAATATTGCCACGGTTACAACGACCTGTACGGTGACTGACAAGTATACAATTCATCCGGCAACGTTGGATAGTATCCTTCAGGGTCTTTATGCTGCGTTTTCGTACCCAGGAGACGGACGTATGTGGGCCACGTACCTCCCAAAGAGCTTTCGGCGAGTTCGATTCGATCCGAATGTATGCCAGCAGAAAAGTGACCGTGAAAACTTACTGCTTATTGCTGACTGCTACCTTACGGAATCGTCGGCACGGACAATGTGCGGCGACATTGACGTGTTCTCTGCAGGGGATTGCCGTGCAGAGATCCAGGCCCAGGGTGTTGTGTTTTCTTCGCTAGAGGTTCCTAATGTCACCAACGACCAGAAAATGTTTTGGCAGACCGTCTGGAAGAGAGAACTATCTCCGGATGTCGATCTGTCGGAAGCGATAAGTATATCTGCCGAAAGTTACAAGTTGCACGGGATGTGCGAAAGAACCGCATATTTCTACCTCAACCAGCTTTGCGAGGATATAGAAGAACAAGAGATAACTTCGATGGAGTGGCATTTGCAGTGTCTCATGCATTGGGCACTTGAGTTCGTGCGTCCGTCAGTTCAATCAGACCAACATCCTCGTTGGAGAGCTCACTGGAGCACCGACACACTTGAGTCAATCATGAAGCTTAAGGAACATCAATATGAGAACCAGGTCGACCTTGAACTCATACATTACATAGGCTCAAGACTGCCATCTATCCTACGTGGCTCAGTGTCGACGTTGCAAGCTCTCAAGGACAACGCCAGGCTGGAAAGATTGTATACGGATGGACTGGGGGTTCCGGAGATAAACATCCATCTCGGAGCACTTCTAGACCACCTAGTTCACCAATATCCCCGAATGAGAATTCTTGAAATCGGAGCTGGCACAGGTGGGTCGACGTCCGTCATCCTGCGGCATCTAAGGGATAACTTCGAGAGTTATACCTTTACCGATGTCTCGCAGTCATTCTTCCCCGCCGCCCAAGCACGCTTTGCCGAGTATAAGGAAGCCATGGAATACAAAGTTCTCGATATAAACCAATCGCCTGTCGAACAAAATTTCCACGCTCATTCATACGAGCTTGTTATAGCTGCCCATGTGCTTCACGCTACGGAGTCCATCTCCGAAACCGTGAAACATTGTCGGGAGCTGCTGCGTCCCGGAGGTCATTTAATTCTGCTTGAGCTCACAAATCCCGCGACCTTACGCATCCCGTTCTTATTCGGCGGCTTGCCGGGATGGTGGGTAGGTCATGAAGATGGACGAAATCATAGCCCAATACTCACAGAGTCACAATGGGACACGGTTCTGAGGCAAACCTTTTTCTCAGGGGTGGATCAATCCCTGAGGGACTTTGCAGATGATTCCATGCAAGCCTTTTCCGCCATGATAAGCCAAGCGGTAGACGACCGAATCAGCGCCTTGAGGAATCCCCTCAGCTTCGTCGGTTCAATTCCACGCATCGAAAAGCTGCTTATTATCGGTGGTCGTACTTTGGTGGTATGTAAAATAGCAGCGAAAGTGCAGAGTCTCCTCAGCCCATTTTCAGAGCGTATGTCGATAATTCACTCCTTGGAAGAGGTAGCGGACCATGATTTGAAATATGGCAGCGCCGTCATTTGTCTCTCTGAGCTAGAGGAGGCTACCTTTGCGCGAATGAGCCAGAAGCGTATCTCAGCCGTACAGGCGCTATTCAGGGAAGCGAAGTTCATGCTATGGGCCACCCAAAACTGCCGGGATGGTGATCCATATGCCAACATCATTGTTGGCATCGGCCGTTCCGTATCCCGAGAAATGGCCCATCTTCGACTGAAGCTTGTTGACCTTGATCGTATCCATCTTCAAGGACGCCAAAGGGAAGCCAATGTTCTTTCCGAAATGCTTCTCCAGATGATATGTCTTGATCTTCCGACTTACGTCGATATACTCTGGAGCAATGAGACAGAGGTAGCTATCTTAGACGATGAGATTTTCATCCCGCGAGTCATCCCAGATGATGGCTTAAATGCCTCCTTCAATGCTACACGGCGGCGAATTACTAAGACGGTGTCTCCCATCTCAACTCTAATCGAAATGTCTGTAGGAGAAAGCATCGTGATGAAGGAACTGAAGAGAGACGGGTCTCAAGTCAACCCACACCTACTCCACGTCCTCTCATCTTCGCTTTTTCGATTCTCCTGTTTAGGCGATAGCCAACCGCTCTACATCTGCTTGGGCGTTCCAGAAGGCACTCCAGAGAAAAGGATTCTGGCGATTTCGGAGATAAATGGCTCGGTTATAAATCTCGCATCTGACCGCACTTTCAGTTTGAAAGAGGACATAAGAACCGACGAGGTACTCTCAGGTATCTTAATGGTAGTGATCTGTGAAAGTCTGCTATCAGGCAGCACAGGAACAATATGGGTCCACAATGCTGATGATTGCGTTGCGAAGATCATATATGACATAGCCACTCGCAGAGACGTTCCTGTGTTTCTAACGACAAGCGTCGGCACATCTATACCGGCTCTCGGGAATAGTATCTACGTCCACCCACAGGCAGTGGAGCGTGAACTTATATCATTAGTTCCGCGGGACATTAAGAGGTTTGTGAACATGGGGGACATCACAGACAGCGTCGTCGAATTCGCAGCCGCTCTCCCAGAACACGAGGTGGACCGACAACAGGGCATCTACCACGCCAGTGTGAAGCAGCCCATTCTCTTGTTATGTGACAGATCCGGTCTTGTGGGGTTACTGGAGTATTACTCCTCTCAACCGGACTTGCTATGTAGCTTGGGACAGCTAGCGCAGAATACCATCACTAAAGCTGATCTGGTGCACGAGCAGTCAGAAAAAGCAATCGCGACAAGTGTATTGTCATGGACTGGCATACAATCCGTCCAGGTCGAGGTGCCACCCCTTACCGGCAGCGGGCTTTTTGCGGATTGCAAGACGTATTTTCTTGTTGGACTCACGGGGGACGTCGGACTATCTCTCTGCGAGTGGATGGTAGATCATGGCGCCAAACATCTTGCCCTTGCTAGTCGCAACCCGTCTGTTCCCACAGAAGTGCTTACACACCTTCGGAGAAAGGGTGCGACTATTCGCATTTTTTCTCTCGATATTGCGAACCTGGAGAACCTCAAAAACGTGCACCAAGAGATAGTGTCTTCCATGCCTCCGATCGCTGGAGTAGCCAATGCTGCTTTAGTGGTCCGTGATCGTCCGTTTGATAGCATGACGATGGAAGAGCTTGAGGAAGTCTTTAAGCCCAAAGTGATCGGAACACAAAACCTCGACCAACTATTTTTCTCGGCCCCTTTGGACTTTTTCATTTTGTTCTCTTCAGTGGCAAGCATCATCGGTAAACCAGCTCAGTCGAGCTACCACGCTGCGAATCTATTTATGTCGACGGTAGCTGCTCAAAGGCGCAAACGAGGTCTGGCTGCATCTATAATGCACTTTGGAATGTTGCTTGGATTCGGCTTCATACACGGGCAGGCTGGGCCGACTGTTGAATCCCGTTTCCGCCAAGATGATGTATCAGCTATACCAGAACCCGATTTCCATGCGATATTCGCTCAGGCTATCATCTCTGGCCGACCGAAGTCTGGCGTGAACCATGAGATTATTTGTGGGCTTGGAACTCAGGTTGATACTCCTTGGCGTACTGTCCCTAGATTTGGGCATTGTCGTGTTAAAGGACAAGTACGGCGCTTAGAGGGCCAGCGTCACGGCCAAGAACAATCGACTCGAAGCATTCAAAGCTCACTGGAAGGTGCCTGCGATAGCCAGCAATCTGTATCTATTTTAAAGGGGGTTATCGCCAGCCGACTAAGTTCAGCACTCGGCTCCCCTGGTGAGGGTGTGGACGAACACGTAGAGCTCTTCAGTCTGGGAGTCGATTCTCTAGTTGCCATTGAGCTTCGTTCTTGGCTTCTAAAGATACTAGAGGTTGATGTGCCGGTCTTGAAATTCTTGAGTGGTTCGTCTTTGCATGATATATGCCAAGACGTACTGAGTAAGTTACCGAGCTCACTGAGGCCGTGGGATGAGAGTAAATATAGCAATAATAGCTACAAAGAGCCGAACACGGAACTTTCCTAGGTACATCGACACCTCAGACTGAGGGGTAAGTTTTGGGTACCGCAAACGATTTGAAGAATCAAGCTATAAATTCATTCAGAGTAAACTGTCATCTTTGGTAGTAAGAATCTACCACTTGGGGGTCAATGGTAGGCTTCTACCAGATGGCACGCTCGAGGCTAGGGTAAACAAAGTCGGGATGATTTGATTGTGGTGATTGGGGCTAAAACCATCGCTTGAACTGTTTCTATGCTTGAGCTTTCATATGCCCAGGTGACTATGCTTTTCAATGGGTGTCGGCGGAAACGATAACTTACTGCCGGCGAGAGCTACTCTCGAACCAGCGTCTAGCTAACAATGAAGTGGAATTTTGAGATTGCAAGCGTGGTCGATGGACTTCCTTCAACCGCAGGCCGCTATCTCTCCATGTAGATATAGGGTTCTATCTGGGGGCGCGGATCTCATAGTCGTTTTAATCGGCGCTACTAAATTCGCTGAAGTGTACCTTCTGTCGCGTCTCATATAGGATCCTAGGGTGACGCAGGTGCATAAGCTCACGATGCGTGGAAATCTAGAAAACTGTGTGAGAAGGTCGTTAAGTACGTCGGCGACCTCGAAACCCTCAGGCTCGGTGTCGAAGAATCCATGTCGTGGGTCTTTTCACAATACATCGAACGCGTCCTTAGCTAAGGTTATCGGTCGCGGGGAGGACGAGGTACTCCATGAAGCCGCCGCATCGTTTGCTATTCCCAAACTACTGAACCCGGACGACGGCTACGTAGCATCGGAATGGGTGAGCGGCGCGTTCTTGGTTCTCGGAAGGTGGTAGCTAGGTGATATCGGATTTCACACGTACGTCCACCGCTTGGCATAACAGCGACGCGTCTAGTGACACGTTCGAGCTCGGTGGTAGAGGGACGTTGCTGTGCGAGTTGCCACGAATAGAGCCGAAGGATGCCACGATCCATGAAATAACTACTTACCTAGGCACCTAGGCATTGAAACTCGCTCAACACATCGGTACGATGCACGAAAGAAATCTAGAGCTGAAGCGATACAAGTGATATTTAGAAGAAGGACCCCCGGCAAATGCGAGGCTTAACGAAGAATTTGTTACCAATTTCGAGCCTGAGCCACGAAGCCGGGAAGGGAAAGGCGCTGTAGCTTAGCCCATATCCTCAGGAAGAACCCCCTACAACGATCTCAGTTTTCTGGTTTCGGAAGAATGGTGGGAAGAATTACTACCTACCTACTTAGGTAGTACGAAGTACCGTACTGTAGAACACTGACGATCAGGGGAGCATTACCAACCTAGCAGCTTTAGAATGAGGTACCGCACGTGGCAATCCAAGTTCCCCGTACCGTGGCACCGGCGTAGCTCTTGATTAGCGTACCCTAGTAACTTTTATTACATGGTGGGCAAGCAGGAAAAAGTGTCGACAATCATTGACCTGAGAACAAGTAGCACAACTACGACTCGCGATATCAACAAGTTTCTTACTTTATTCAAACATAGCTAAAGATGTTACCAGGACCTGAGTACACGTACATGTAAGCATTGATACAGCACGGCCGGGGCTGATGGTTGCCGTCTTAAAGATTTGATCACGTAGGTCATCAGTTAATGCCTGCAGCTTTCCGAAGCTAGGACACGGGAAGGCGTTTGTTCGCTGGTGGAGACGAGTCAATATTAAGGAAAAAAATACTCAGTAATATTGCAAACACCACGATGCCGAGGGCTGGTGAGGCCCTAGCTCAGCTCGGAGTGGTGCACCGGGTGGCTTGAGCGAAGTAATTTAATTTCAAGCTCGTGCTCATTCTACAACACTTTCTCGCGTTTTACTTCTCCATCACTCCCTTTGATACTCGCGATCCTCGCAATCGCCTATTGGTAGAGAGTTTCCGTGGTGATCGACTGCCTGCTCCCGAACCGTTCCTGCGATGCCTCCCGAACGTATCCACAGAGCACAGCGCGTCAGAGGCGATGGCCCCCTCAATTTCTCGAGGCGCAAGGTTAAAGGCGCGGGCTGGCACCGACGAGGCTGGCGCGATCATGGCTGCATGTGGATTAATATCAAAGAGGGATCGTACGGACCGGTCCACGGCATTGAAGTCAATGAAAATGACACCTTGGCTGGATTCGTGCGATACGTGGTCTGTGAGTTAGCCGGTCACCCACTAACTACATAGTAGGTGTAATTATCCTCGGACCTTGGTCACTAAACAAGCTACAGCCATGCAGAGAAGAAGCGACCACTTTGCGCATAAGGACGGGTGGACCTGGGGCCTTTACTTTCGGAGAAAATCGCTCGTCGAAATGCTGGAGGAGTTCGAAGAGGAGGGTATAGCTGAAGAGGATGTTCTTGTCCGAGATTACTTTGACGGCGGGGAGACTGTCATTTTCAAGGTGAGATCCCAAGAAAGAGACGAAATTGTATACGATGCTGATAAGTACGTGTAGGTATTCGATGAGCATGGCCAACAGCAATGAAAAAAAAAAACTTTCCCGTAAAATAATGGCGTTGTTTGTTCTACGATATCAGTACTTGCTCTTAAAGCTAGCGGGCCAAGCCAATATCATTAGGGTAAACTCATACTGGAATTTAATTGTGTGTTATAATCAAATTAATTGTAATAAGATTAAAACCATCGAACAACGTATTTCACCTACTTTTCAACCGCTGGAAGCAATTAGGTGATCCCGAGGTATCACGAACACCCCAAGAGAGCCGCCAACCACGATCCCCATCATATACCTGCTTATGTGCCAATTCACATTTGGGCTCGGGCTTCTGAAAGAAATCCCACTCCATAAAAGTCTTGGAGACCTACTCATAGTTAGAATAGTCGGACGGCACCGGGGGCACGTCCGCTTTCCACCTATCCGTCGCCTGCTTGATCATCTGGGTGCCGTATTTTCGCACCGTATTATAAAAGTCCTGGCCGTCAGGATTGCAAACTGCCTCGTCACTAAACTGGTAAGGCACAGGGATCTGCAGTGCCTTCTGGAAGGCAGGTCGCTGGAGGAGTTTGTCGCGCCATGCCTTGACGTTGGGGAACTCATTGATATCGATACCGCACCATTTGGAAGAGTGGGCGAAGATGAAGATCGCCACGTCGGCAACGGTCAAGCGGTCCCCAGCCACAAAGGGGGAGGTGGACTATTAGGAAAGTCAATGACCAGTCTCGGAACTCTGGATTTATATGGTCGGATCTTCAATGATAAGATCGAATGTCAGACTAACTTACCAGTTGGTCATCCAAAACCTGATTGAGCCTTCGGCTCTCAGCTGTGTACCGCCAGGAACCGTACGGGACTGGTTCGGGGCAATATCGATTGAAATGGGATGCCTGGCCCATCATAGGCCCATAACCAGCAACCTGCCACGAGAGCTGTGTGCGAGGAAGATTAGCCTTGGAACTCAGTAGCCTAGATGGGTGGTTGCCATAAAGGCCTGAAGCAGTGCTTACCCAAGATAGCTGCGTCCAGTAGCCAGGGGTGCCGACGGGATAAGAGATCATATGCTCCTTGTCAAATTCGCTGGCAATATAGAGCAAGCAGGCAGCGCTCTCAAATACAGTCACGGAGGTGCCATCCTCTTTGACGTGGACGAGGGCGGGCATTTTACTGTTCGGGTTGATGGACTTAAACCATTCGGCCTGGGATTCGCCTGTGCTCATGTCTATGGCGATATAATTGTATGGGATACTGGCAGGCTGTTAACCGCTCTGTTCAGGTGGTCTGCTAGACGGTGTTGAGGACATGAACTTACCCGAGTTCCTCAGCTACTATAGTTACCTTGTAGGGGTTTACGGATGCAAACCCGTAAACATTTAGACCCGGCTTAGGGGCCTTCTCGGGCGGGATTGTGGCCATTCTATGAGAGTATCCGAAGAGAGTGGAAGCAGCTACTTTAATTGACTGGATGAATGGTATATCAGTTAAATATCGATGTAAGACTAGGATGAAGCGCAGTCTTATGTAGAAATGGGGAAGTCCCTCCTTAACACAGGTAACACGTACACTAACAAAGAAAAAGGCTGAGAGGTACGTTACATACATGTATATATCCACCTATATACCTAGACATGTATATAATTATAGGTATCTAGGTATGCTCGCACCCGTTTACATATTTACCTATATAAGAACGTAAGGGATAGAAGCAAGGGGTTAGGTATGTATGGCGGCAATCCGCACCAACACACCGAGATTTCATCAAAAGATAGTCGCCAGGACTAGTAGGATAGAATCAAATGGCCTATAGATATGCCACGAGCTCGATACCTAGGATCCTAAGCCTCCTCGCTTACAAATCTGGGAGGAGTCCTGTGACATTAAGCGACACATGCGTTTCCTCACTTTTCGCCCTGTACATCGTGCGCAACATCGCCCAAGAGTATCCCAACAAAACAATTGTTAGAAATGAGCACCACTCCAACTATCTTCATTACCAGCGCAACGGGTACTCAGGGTACCGCTCTGTGTTATGAGCTCTTGAAGGTGGGATGGAATGTGCGTGCAACGACACAAGACGTTGACTCTTAGCTGCGCGAGACTCGTGCGCTGCAGGCGTGCATTTCACAGTTGGCAATTGGGACGACGAGAAAGCGCTTCGTGAGGGTCTCCATGGCTGTGACAAGCTCTACTTATGCCTATATCCCGATATCGAGGATCTCGAATACCTTGGACGCCAGGCAGCGCTTATCGCTCGCCTGGCCAAGGAAGCTGGTATCAACCATGCAGTCACATCCACATCGCTAGCTTATGCTATGCTCGATGATGGCCTTAAAAAGCGCGTTAGTTTCGGTCCTTTCTATAAAGGTAACTCCCGCTCTATGAAACGTCTCGAGCAGACTGTTATCGATGGCAATTTCGCCACCTGGACTGTCCTACACCCTGCCTTCTTCATGGCCAACTTAAGATTCGGGATTTCCTTGTGCGGGAGAACAGATCAATCAAGGAAACTTGTATCTCTTGGAAATGCATAGTTGGGTTCTTGCTGCGTGGATAAGAAGAGTCCACCGAGCCGCAAACGAAGGATCTTGTATCAAGAGGTAAATGATAAACGGTAAACGGAAAACTTGGGAAATCGTTTACAACCTCATATCTACTGGAGTAGCTCAGATCGCTGATCATCCAAGTGGTTTTAACTCTATTACACCAATATCTACCTAGTACTTGCGATCAATGGATAGGGGGGAGAAATAGGGGAAAGGAATAGGGGGATGTGGTAAGAATTCTAAAGCTCTTACGTAAATGGCTGCTATCTGAACTACCAGTCCATGCACTCATTTTACTCGTGAGCAGCTTTTAAAATTCCAATAGATGAATCTCGCTTTATGCAGGACGATGGAAGGATGCCCGGGGAACTAGAACTTAACCACCGAACCTACGAGGTACGTACATGATATATGTAGGTGGTTCAGAGGACATCATAGCACCTCATATAAGTCTATATGAATATCATCGCAGCTAAAGCGCTGAGCACTTCTTTATTAATGTGTATATATATCGTAGTCATCGAGATACCCTTCCAGCTAGGTGTACTGAGATATTACTCCTGTATCTGCCTAAGCCCTCCGATGAGGCCTTATATGGAAGGCAAGATAACCTCTACTTGCAGAATCTGACCATCAATTTGTTTCCCATCCCACTCTTTTACGAACCAATCCATCCCATACTGGTCGGCAAAGCATACCCATGCATGTCTCTTTGGAATTTTTTGCTTGGTTGGGGGGCACACCGCCACAGCTACCGGCTCGATAGCATTAGAACTCCTGCGTATAAGATTGAGCAAGTTCTGACTGTACCGTAAGCTAGGCGGCATGAGATGTTCTGCTGTAGTAATTCTTGTCGTGAACGGGAAATTCTTGTGCGGACTTGGTCGAACCTCCCACATCTTCCTCCGCAGGTGTTCTATCATAGTGTGTCGGGAAAGCAACAGCTTATCGGCCGTTTTGGAATAGACCTCTATCAAAACACCAAGTGTGCGGACAGCGTCCATCCCTGCCGAATGGCTGCGCGAAAGCTTCTGGATATCTTCGCGGCCGAAGCCAAGCGATAACATGGTGTCTCGCAGCGAGAATGGCTTTGTATCCCTGGTGGCTGACATACTGGTGACGAGATCTTGGAGATCTACCCAGTGCGATACATGCTGGATAACAGATGGGATTGTCGATGCGATGGCTAGAAATTCTGATTGCCCGGCCCAAACAACCATGACGAAGTTTCGAGAACCTATCTCCTTGTTATTTGGCGAGTCTGCGGTGGTACCTGTCTGGCTACTCAGAGACGATGTTGTGGATCTCGCAGACTCGAGTATCCCGTGGAGGGTCTTGTCGATGTCTCCTTTTTGCACGGGATGTAATTTTGCAAGGGGCGATCTTTCGTACTGCCCGTGATTTCTCTTATGATTTCCACACATAAAGTTGTGTCCTTCGATGGCGTAATCTCGAACTATGCTGGCGAGGTCCGCCTGAGTTTCTGTCAATCGTGTCGCTCCTACTAAGTCGCGTAGAAGAGCAATCCCAACAGCAGTAATACCGCATTCTACTGTATCGCTTCCCTCGATGTCGAGAGCAAGGTAGGCTGAGTCGTGGTAGTGTGAACGTAGGCTATGAATGTCGGTAATTCGTTTATTTTGCCAAAGATCCCGTAGTAAGAAATTTTCATCACTTTCTAATAATTTAGGTATGGCAGCGAACGTCATTTTAGCGACGCCAGAGACATAGACGTGAATAATGAGAAGATAGCTCGGCTCCTGCAGTTATGGATAGTATCGGGATGAGTGTATTGGTGTAAGGCGTCTTTGATGGTAAGTGCTCAGTAGATTAAGGGCAACCGTTATATATGTGATAGGCGGAGGTTGACAAACTGGTTCATTTTACAAGGCAGGTTCACTCAAAGCTCATCTATAGAGGTGCCCATGGATATACATAAGTAATTTTTTATTCTAACTTCCTTTAATAACCTAACTCCGACGCCACTCTGAACTACCTTCCCACCAGTCAACCATAATAAGACGCCTCTTTAAACGTAGAAGAATAGTACTGATTCTAACGGAAACACAATACACTCAACAATACCTGCCACAGACCCTCTGGTTACTTGATGTATTTATAGATAGGTTCCTAGTAGTATCTATGATGGCACATGATCAACTAGTTAACAAAGTCACCGGATACCTTCATAAATGCAATTTTACGCATTTGATGACTGTATCTCCGTCAAATTACTCAGCCTGCGCGTGAACTTCGAGGAAAGCCCCTAGAAGAGAAGAGAAAAAAAATAGAAGCCATGCCAATCGTGGGATTCGAACCCACGCGGAAAATCCAGTAGTGTGTAGGTGCGCTAAGCCTTTGATCTACTTTGCCGTCCTCCCAGCTCACCCGGTCAGGCTAGTAGGAGACTAAACTATCGCCTTAACCGCTCGGCCAGACTGCCTTGATTGGCTTGTTGAAGGAAAAGTTGCTTATTTTAGACTCTAACCAGACTGTCGAGGGTATACGGGAAGGTGGGGAGTCTATAGGGCGAGAGAAGGAGCATTTGTGTTGCCCCTGGAGACTAGAGGAAGGCTTAGTGTTGAGAATCGAGTATGAGGTTCCTTGCTACTGCTTCGACACGAGAGTTCGTGGCTGTAGCCTAATATAGTAGACTTATAAACGCTATCTATACTTGTACAATCCGTCACGATCGAACTAAGGAACTCAGAGCAACTACGAAGATCCCTATCCCGAGGAGATAGGGGGCCAGGCTTCCGTATCTAGGATCGCGAGGCTCAAGAAGCCAACCCTTATATCGAGGGCACAATACCACGCGCATAATACGTATGGACCGGTCCCGTGCTTTATTATGCCAGTATCTACGTACCCTCTCGACAGCATTGCCGATTCTCCCGTCCTCCTAGCCGAGGTGATACCTGCGTTTCCCTCGGTGCTTAAGCCACCAGTACGGCAAGTGAGCATAGATGATAAGGGTCGAAATAGCAAGAACCAGCGTCGTAAAGCCCCATATGAGGTGAACGACATCCATCGTATTCAACGCCTCTCCTTTATCGAACTTCCGGTAGGCGCGGTATCCATTGTACATGGCGCTGGGGAAGGTAACAATGATGGTTGCGAGAGAGAGCCAATCGATACGGGCTATTGTGCGACTTGTGAGTACTATGTAGATAGGTACTTATCCACTGGAATCATCATCCTTGGGTGCGGTGCGGAGCCTTACATAGAGTATTCCTAGTGTTTAGGATATCTCCTAGCGGCTTATCCTTGAGCGCCTCGGTGTCGCCTGTATTCGTAAGTTACTGATATCATGATACGATGTCTAGCAAAAGGGGTGTTGTACCATTTTGACGCCCTTCCGCCACTTTCTCCGCGGGGCGGGCGGGCATGTCGCCGTGGCTCATGCTGGACTCTATGCTAGATAACTCGAGATCAAGCGACAAGAGAAATTACATTGGGTGGATCGATATAATGAGTTCGCTCAAAAGGGGATATAAGATTTATGGCAATTGTGAGCAGCGTTAAAATGAAGAGAAGTCGACTTCAAGTCTTTGAATGTATCTTGTGATTCTTGAGTGGTGTTGGAGTGGCTGTGCTGCCGTGTCGCTCGAAGGAATCCCTGCTACGATCGCTAGAGATGGATTCGCCGGTTCGGTGTTTCAGCTTGGAGAAGCAACCCCTGACAACTTCTTGCATCCTTGAAAGTTACTCCTACTACTTAGTTTACAGGCTGCTTGTATTGCCAGCCGCGAAAGCCATCAATTCTTAGTTCATTGAACGGGATAGCATTCAGTATGGACTAGGCTATCTAGTAATCTGCCGTGCAATAATATCGGCTGGCTCTCCTCGCTGCTGTGCCGCAAACGTATTTCATTGTATATCTCAATGCGCCGAGTCAATATTCCAAAATGCGTCTCTACCTATTAAATACACAAACCATAAATGTGTGTAGACATGGTCGATGCCAGTGTACTACCTAGTATCAATGCTATGCTTACCCCGGGAATGCCCTATCCTAGCTGTAGAAAAAGAAAACGCAAAGTCCTGTCAATCTCATGAAGGTATAACGTCAATTTGCCCGCCGTCTATGATGCACTGTCGTTATGTGTCATGCATGGGTGGTTCGTACATAGGAAATGCCCGCGACGTATCTGTATTTCATGCCAATAAGAAGAGTTCTTACACGCAGGATCTCTAGTACCGCTTATATTTCTGTCAATCGATTAGCATGGACATGTTTGTGAATGATCGGGTTTGGTAGGCTTGCCTCCTCTACTCTTCTTCGGTTCTGCGGGTCTAGTGCGTTGGTAGCTCCCATTAGAGTCTGTCCGATAGCCTTGCTGGACCCAATGAGTGGTCTAAAGATGATTGTCGGCGCTCGTTTGAGGACAGCCTTAGCGGCGCCCTGGGCGCTTTGACTTTCCATAACCTCGCCAGGCACCGCTATGATGGCATCCCTTGCTACGTTGAGGTCACGAGCAAGGCTTGAGTATGCTCCCCGGAGACCCTGAATAACCCCGGTTGGCTGGTCTGCATAAAGACTAATCTGTTTTGGCTCCTCGGTATCCGTTTCTTCGTCGTCCCAACCGGTTATTTCTCGCGACTCTGGTTGCTTGACCAGAGCGCCTTCGGCACCTTGTAGAGCGTACTGCGTGCCTACAGCTAGTTTGGCACCAAGCTTGACGATTTCGGTACCCGTTGTCTTCGCAAATGCCACGGCGCCTTTGCCGATGCTGCGGACTATCCTGCCATCTTTCTTATATTCCTTGATCGGAATCTCAACTAGGTTCTTGAACCCGCTCCCGACGTTGACGAGAGACCGAACGGGGGCAAGACCAGCGAGAACACCTGGGAGCTGAGTCTTCTTTACATCGGGCATCCATATGTCATTCAGTGTCTTCCCAAGTCTATCAAACCCGGACACACCGTAAATAATGGTATGTCTTAGAACCATCCGCGCCTGATCTAGTACGAGGAAATTCATGAATTCGGTGGTGTGGCCTGACCGCAGACCCGCATAGTCGACGCGCTTTGGTTTAAAGTCAAGGTTCACGGGTATGGAATTCACTTCAGCTCTCTGGACGAACGGTACGTCGCTAGGGGAGGCGTGGATTGGAGTTGAATCGTCCTTAAACTCGAAGAATCGGGTAATGAAGTCCAAGGCATCTTGATCAACGTGCAGCCGGAGGGGTAGGACGGTGGCTTTTAGCACAATCTCGGAAGCTGCTAATTCTGGAACTGGCTTGACGTTTAGTATCTCAATATGGACCATGCTTGTACCCATCTCTCGTTCGCCGGCATCTTGGTCGTACGTTGCAAACTTTTTCCACGTTGACGTTGGTACGTGGTCAAAAATGTCTAGGTCTCGGATCCGAACGTCGACAGAGCTTTGTGTCTCGCCAGAACCCGGGGGAAATGTGACTAAATCTACATTGATGCCTTTGAGTTCGAAGGTGATCTTATGGCGTTTGCTACGGTTTAGTTTGAGTTTCTTCTTAGATCGATAAGCATTTCCTTGTCGGCTCGTTGTGACAGTCATTGCTGTCGTCGCTATCGACTCAGTCTCAGTCCCAACATCGTTCAGCTCCTGGTTAATAGCCTGGGCAAGCTCTCGAGGGTCCCGGTTCGCAGGGATTCCGATATAGATCGAATTGAACAGAAAGTCTCCGATCACAGTTTCCTCTTCTACTATATCCATATCGGTACTTGCGCGAGTGCGATCGTGACGTGATTGTCGCTCGATTGCTGTAGATTCGATTTCGTGCACGGCCTTAGAGATCACCTCGCGCGTACGATTCCAATCATAACCGTCAAACAGGTTCCATATGACGTGTACGTCGCGCACACGAACAGAGAGGGGGCTACGTTGAACCTTGGAATCGTTGGTTTCATCATAGGCATTCTTTGACGAATTCCAACGGTGGGCAGTACCTTGAACTACAGATCCCGAGCCGAAGTAATTCTCATGTATCACCAAATCGTCATCATCCAGCACATCAGGTTGGCTACTGAAATTTGTGAGTAGAACGCCGTCAGTCGTATCCTGTGAAGTTGTCCTTTCTGAGATCATGGAGTCTGCTGCGTCAAAAAGTTTGGCTTCCACCGGGGGCTCATCATAATAGCGCGAGTCGACGGCGAGGGGACTTGACTGGCCGGAGTCTCCGATTTCAAAATCGCCGTCGCCATCTCCGCCGAGTTCCTGCGCTAGTTCAAAGTCGTTATCGAAGTCATAATCCCCTTCGGCTTTGCCAAACGCGTCGGCGGATATGGAAGCGAGTAAATCTTGAACAGGGACAACCGTTGTCCTATACTTAATCTCCTTGCTTGGCGGCGTAGGGGGGGCAAGCGCGTTAGCAAGTGCAATCAGGGTCTGTGTTGAGTCTGCGCAGGTCTCGAGGACAAGGAGATCATCTCGTAGTTCGACGTCAATCCACTTGTTTCCGTCCCTCTGGTTGGCTCCAACTTGAATTGTGACCTTCGCCGCGGAAATGAAACAGATATCGACGAAGCCTTGTTGACATAATTCTATTACTTGAGGTGTTGGTGTATTTGAGCTGCGCCGTCGGCTAGCTGACGAGGAGTCCTTAGATTCTAGTAATGAAACATCATCGATAAGGAGAATGGAAGCTCTGTGGAGGTGACCTAGGGCTTTTACATCGTCTCCGCTGGATAGGGCAACTTCGAAGTGGGTGTCTGTTAACACGATTAACAACTTTGATGGTAGCCCGAGTGGATTTAAGCCAAGCAAACAGTCTCGAAAGACGAAGTCAACCTTTGTCGGCTTGGCATCTTTGCCCTTGCCTTGGTTGGGTATTGGCGAGGGGCTTTGCGTCTTCCCGGTAATAGCTGCGTGAGCGTGCTCGCCAAGATTCGCCACAGAAGCTGCTAGGGTTGCCTCAAAGTCTTGTGGTGTTGCATCTTCGGCGAGACCGAGGATATCCATAATAGTCGGCACGCGGTACTCGATATTGATGTTACGCATCCTGATCTTGATAACTGGTTCCATTTCGTCTCCGATCATTCTCATAGTCAAGACGGGCCCATGCACGGCTTTCTCGAGAGATGAGACTGCTGTGCCAACTAGCTCTTCGGTATGATTTCGCCGCACCGAGATGTCGCCTATTCCGAGTGCGACCAAGGAGGGGACGGTGATATGACCAGCCTCTATATCTTTCAAAGATGCCCGTATAGAGCCAAATTTCCCACCGACATCTACAGTAACATCCGTGTTGCGGATAAGGGCTAGTGTAAGAATACCTGGCCGATCGTCTTCAGGTAGGTATTTAGCGACGGTCGATAGTCGTGCGACCTCTTCGCCCAGTGCAGGTAATACTTGGAGCTGCTGAATCTTTTCTATGTTGACTTCTAAATTGTCCACATTAACGCGCAACACAGCGCCTTTCCTCCTTTGCCGAAGTAGAGTGTCTACCATGATCTCGTCATCACTCTGGTCAAACTTGTGTTTAGAAGGTATGATGAGCTCTAGAAGCCTCTCGAGATCGTTATCCTTCGGGGTTGTGAGATACTCGAGACGAGTATTCGTAACCACGGCATTGATGGGGGGATCGCCCATAGAATACCTCATATAGGGACCTGCGAGTTGTATCTTGGAAATGCCGATACCAACTCCTTCTTCTCGACTGACCAACTTCACAGCGCTAGTATCCAGTGACACACTACACTCCTTCCCGACAAGGTCTAATCGAAAGCCGCCCAACCGTATGTTTGCTTTATTCTCTGAACTTGCGGACGTGTCGTCCGGGCGTATAGGTGCGTCAAATCTTACTCCGCGCGGTTTAGGCGGCGTTTTCGGGGGGCTTCGCGGCGAATGGGAAGTGTTTGAAGTCATCGACGAACTCATATTCAAGAAGCCACTCAAGCCTCCGAACCAGCTAAACGTTTCATCTAACCGTTGTAGGTCTAATTTGACGTGGAGAGGTAGAGTTGTAACTTCACACTTTGTCGTCATTGGTGTCTGGCGGAGTTTGAGAGAGATATCGGCGCCGGCGGCGGGAAACGCATCTCTCACCGAGGCCCGCATCTGTATGCGTTGGTCGAAGGAGAGTATGTCATCATTCCCATATCCAAGTTTGAATTTACCAACGTCAACCGAGGTCTCGGTTTCGGTCTCGGTTGACAATCCCGATAGGCCTACGGCTAAGTCTTGGATGGTGGCAGTTAGAAGAGCGTCAGCGCTAAGGGAAGCGTTACCACGATTGAATAGTTGTTCGGGGGTATCGGCAAGTCCGACGAGGTTCTCAAGGAATTGTACGGTGATCTGCTCTGCAACAACCTTGATGTCTGGCATAGGTGACGAGCTGCCTTTGTTCTCGGATTTCGCCCTTTGCTTCGATGAGGGTGTTTGAGTTTGCTCTTTCAAGGCCGATAGGATCCGAGATATCACCACACTCAATAAGAATCCCGTCGAGAGGTCAGAACGTATCTCTAGGGACGACATTATTATTTCTAAGGTTTTGTCGCTAGTAGATTCAGGGCTCCTGATACTAGCAGCTGGTGTCATCGACACAGACGATTTCTCACCCGAGTAGACGGAGAAGGCGCCTGGCAAATTTGGTGAAACGGAATGATCTAAATGGCCGTGAGTCCCTCCATAAGCTAATTCTTCTTCTCCGGAATGCGTTATTTGTACATGCTGGTGGTGTGAAGGTATATAAAGTGAAATAGCATTCAACGAAACGAGCTCCTTGATTAGTCGTGTTGGTCCTTTTGGTGTCGCAGCCCCCTCCACTGGTACTTCTCTTTCTGGGTGATAGGGTAAGTCTGAATCGGACGAGACCGTTTTCTCGATATTGTCGGCAATAGTGCTGCGCTCTAGCTCAGTGTCTGAGAATGGATCGTTACTTGGTGAGAAAGGAGAGTCATTAGGGGAAGATTCGTGGGGGCGAATTGATGTAGGTTCATGGGAATTTGACGGCGAAGACCGGGTCTCACGCTTGGAGTTTGGCGAGTTGTTCGAACTTGAAGGCGCCGAATCCCAGCTACCAGGCATGGCCTGAGCTGCTCGGCCGATTTGTGAAGTTGCAGCATGGGAGAAAGCGCTCATATACATGCTCTCTGCATCCTCGTGGCTGAATAGGTGAGACTGGGCAAGATCTTCACTGAGCGAAGCGGTGCCGTCGCTCCCATCCGAAGTTGGGGGCTGATCCTCAATGCTCCTAGACAGTTGAACAGAATCGCCTCCCCACGTTCGCTGGTGTTCCAATGCCGGTTCAGACCGAGCAGTTCTTGTTAAAGACGACCACGGTTCAAGTGGTGCGCCAATAGATGACTGGGCTGACTGCAGAGGAGAACTAGGCCCAAATTCACCCTGTAGCGGAGTTCGAGGAGCAAGAGCACGTGGCGTTGATGGTGCGGACCTTAGATCATCCTCTTCCACGATCGGCTCACCCAGCTCGTAGGGAATGTTGAAGGCATCCTCGCTGTCCATCAAGGGATCGTGGTGCTGGTCCTGGCTTTGCATGAGATCAATATCACGGTGCCACCCAGACGTAGACTTAGCCGCTAAAACAGAGTCCTGAGGTACCGTTGACCGTTGAGGAACGTCCGGCGAATCCGTTGCAACCGAGGAGGGTATTGACGGTGATCGCGCTAGACTGGAGAAGACATTCGCCTCAGAGATCAAGCTTGCGCGTATCTTCTTTAGACCCACGTATCGCTTCCCCTCTTTGTGGATGACTTTGGGTGCCCCTTCCGTGACATTCTCGTCGGCTTCTACCGTAACGCCTTCGACGGTTACTTCATCGACGGCAAGCTGAAACGTAACTAGATCAGGAACGGCCGAGTTTTGTTCAACCGGAACTTCGACATCTAAATGAAATGTGACGCCCTGGATAGATACTTGTAAACGATCAACTACACCTTGCAAGAAATCCGCCAGGAAAGTAGGAAGCGAAAGAGGTTGGCCGGTGCCCAGAGGATAATCCTCGTCGCTCCCATCCTCGCTGCTACTCGTGACGGAACCGCCAAGATCTTGGGTTTCGGCTTGGAGTGCGGCTTGAAGCTCTGCTTTATCCTTCAAAGGCTGCGTCTCTAAGAATGACTGGGCTAGATCGATGGCATGTGGAACAGGATCGCCCTCCTTAGTTGATCCCGAACTCCTCTTCCCATGTGCAACACCTTTTGACACCGTTCTAGAACTATCATCTCTAGAGGAAAGCTTTAGTTTTATCTCAACACCCTCGATCTCAACTGTAATAGCGGTCGAATAAATCGCAGAGGGTACAGTGATTCGGAGCAGTAGGACTTTGGCTTTACGGATTTCGAATGACGGTGGAAGTTGTAGGAGTTGTTCTAGTTTCTGTATCGAGGGGTTAGCTCTCCCCTTCTCTACAGGATAACCTATCAGGCATTTCATGATGGAGAAGTTAAGGAGCACATGCCTGTAGCTTGATCCCAACATCTTGTAGTGTAAGGACGGTGTTCTTCCCCATAGCAAAGTCCAGGTTATCTAAGTCCAAGGCATCGGTATCGAAGTAATCCAGCTTTAACAGTGTATATCGCAGCAGCCGCTTGGGCATGCTAGAGCCCCAGAAGGACTCGAAGAACCCCATGGTAGCGGTTCTTATATTTCTACAGTAATTATGATTAGGTTCAACAGGGCGGAACGGAAACAGGTTCACCGACGCGTAGGTCGCGTGTGAGGGAACGGCGATATTAGATTATCACGATATCCCACGGTTTGGGATGCGGGGTGGTAGTTCATCGTTGTCGGCACTGACGTCGTGGTCGAACGAAGGTATGGAAGATAAGAGGTATAGTATTAGGAGCTGCTCTACAGGAGGAAGAGGAGAAGGAGATAGGATGAGATGCCCCTGGAGGACAGTTACAATGACAACACAGTAAGGTAGGAGGAGAAGATGCGAAGGCGTGGCAGTTGTTGGTCTGGTGGTAGGTAGATGGATGGAAATGGGGGACTGTGTGTCTTAGCTAAACTTACTTGCTGCTAGGTAAAGGTAGGTACTTCCAAGGTTCCCTGGAGGCATGTAGATCCCAGGCATGAGCCTAGGTAATTGTACCCGTGGACCGTGTCTACTAGGTAAAGTGCTAGGTACTGAGCACTCTGCTAGAGCACTTTAATCATGGAGCTGCAACCGAGTGTGTCATTTGATCCGCTTTCCCTTAAGAAAGCCTATCAATCCCACTATCGATACCGCATGAATACCGCGATAACACCACAAATGCGCCAAATCACAACGTATCAACGGTCCCCTTGATATCCCCCAACTGCAATGTGACTTGCTGAATGTTATCCACTAGAGGTGGGGGTGGATTAGGCAGCTGACCATTCGTCTCTAATAAACTTTCAATGTTGCCATTCAGCCATCCATCATCTGTTTGTACCCCCGGACCCTGTGCCTGCGCTGTTCGTACTACGTAATCTGTACCGTGTCGCCTCATTGATTGAATTGGATAGTGGCATAGTGCATCTCTTGCCTTATTATCCACCTATCATACAGTACATGAATATTCAACTCTGATTCTTTCCTTTGAAGCCATTCGACACCGAATTACTCATTTAATTAAGTCGATATGCATCGGTTATCGCCTGGAGTCATACTGACTACAATGCTACCTATGGGATCAGCTGTAATAATTGTCTATTTTTAGATTGGCTGTTCTTGTTTTCACGTGCCTTAGGCAAACCAGAAGTTTAAAGGACTGGGTACATAGTATTATACTAAGGAGAGGAGGCCAGATACTTGCTGATTGAAGAGTTATAAAGGAGACAAACCGAATGATAAAAGGGGTATTGGCAAGAGGGTAAAAAGGTTAGCAACCTTGGAATATTTTCACGGTTATATCAATGCCTATTTACGTATGTATTCCTCTTTCTCATAATAGGTCCAATTGATTGAATGTATTTTTCCTTTTTGTAAGTTCTAGCCTTCTCCTATTCTAAGGGAAACGCCATAGAATTCCACATTTTGCACACCCAATACATATGTATGATCAATCCTTTTCGCACTGCACGACGATATTGATTCACTTTTTGTTGGACCCTTGAAACTGACTGAGTCATTCCCGTTCCGGATTTTCCAGACTCTTACATGAAGGGGGGGAGCTTGAAGGGGTAACCGGGGTTCTTGACCTTGAAAATAGAGAGCAGGAAACTGTACATGAGGACCAGGACACCACCCCAAACAATAACAATGAGTTGCTGGATCTTAGGGTCTCGAGTTCTAGGTGCCTTGACAGCTAAGGAGATAGTAGCAAAAGATAGTACGCCATCTGGTATCGTTAGACGAAGCAATATTACTAGGATTATCAGAATGCTTACACATGAAGGCTACGATCTGCGTCTCAAGTCCAAACTGGCTCTGGAATCCACTGGCCCAGTAGGTAACACCACCGCGTCCATCACCGGCCACGTATGGCACCTTGCGGATTTGGTTGAACATGTGTCCACTGGTAAACATGAGGATACCAATTAAGCTCAAACCTGCCCAGATCTGGCGATTCTGGATGACGGGTTGAATCCAAGGCCAAGCCTTGAAGATGACTCCCGAGACACCTAGGATGCTGACAATGGTCACTGCCCAGCCGATATAATTGATTGGGCGGCTCACCGGTGGGTGAGGACGATCGGGGAGATGACGAGCGATCCATTCGTGTACCTTCTCGGCAGTTTGGGGACTAGCAATCCTTTAGTACAAGGTATGGAATATAAATAAAGTGTATCTACATACCCGGTGAAATCATAGCGTATAGCTTCGGCGCCAGTGACAGCGTGGGGACCGGTGGTGGGCTGGAAAAAGAGAAGGACAGGAGCAGATTGAAGACCCAGCTATACAGAATTAGCGATTGGCGTTTTAGGACTGCAGATATCAGAAGCATGGGTTCATACAGATAAGAAAGTTTCTCGTCCGTTGGCAAAATCAAGAGTTCCGAAAATTAAACGAGATTCACCCTTCTTGTCGCCCTTCGCCCAGCTTCTCGCAAGTACATCCCACTCCGGCTGGAATTCAACACACAATGTACAACCGAGACGCGGCTCCAAGGCGGTCAGTAATACGGCGACGGAATAGTCTCGAGGGGCCGAAGTGAGCTTCTTGTAGGACGAGTCGGCAAGCTTCATTGGCGAGGAAGCCTGAGTGGCCGCATGGAATTCAGCGAATCGATCGACCGAAGACGATTTCTTGGCGGCGAATGATCCCAAGGGAAGGGAGAACGAAAGTAAAAGAGACAACCAGCGCATCTTGACTCTAATTCTCGTAAAGAACGATTGGCCTATTACTTGGGAGAAATTGTGCTTGCGCACATTCGACGACGACGGATAATGGTGTCGTTGAAAGCGTCGTCAGTCTGAAGCTCCTTAGGTTCAAAAAGGTGTCCTCAATTGGATTGGGGGAGCTTCGATAAGCTCCGTTTAAGCGCATGGATAAAGACGGTTAGGTAATACAGGGGTGGCATTAGTGGGCTACGTAAGGTTCACCTAGGCAAACTTGAAATTCATTGGAGAACTTTAGCTGCCCCATAATTGCGGACCGACGTATGACCTCGACGCTAAGCTTCTTTTGGTACTTTGTTGACTGGGAAACTTGCCCACCAAACACGTCCAGTTCCTTACCCTTTCATCTTTACTCCTCCACTACGTAGTACCACACCACATACGACAGGGTAGTCCGCACAATACCATACCATATTATCACAGCAGACACACTCTTCAAAAGAGCAACAGATTCAATTCTGCTACACTTTCACTGTGCCTTCACCTTTTGCTTGATTGAGAACCGTCATAGAGACCTCGACGCGTCTACCTGAATGGGTAGGCTTGCTAAGGCTACAATGGGCCGCGAGGTGCAAGTAAATATGGATGCTGACAAGGTATTTATTCTTCAATTGTATTTCAAAAATAGCCTCATCTGCGAATCCCTAGCTACTGTTTGTTTCTTTGAACCAACTCTAACTATCAATGCAATAGCGAAGGGACTTGTTGCATAATCTCGAGCTGAAGCATCAGAAGAACGGCAGTGATACCGAACTTCTAATCAAGGATGAAGATGCTCGACGCCTAAGGCTTCGAATTCTAATGTTGAAGGACGAAAACACGTCCCTTCGTGATCAGATAGCCCTCAACAACGACGTAAACACAAAACTTACGACCCAGCGTAATGACCTGCGCGCCCAGATCGAAGCCAAGATGGAACTAGTTCGCTCCCAGGAAAAGCAACTACGGAAGCAGGAGCGCGAATATTCGAACCTGAAGGTATACAGATATAGACATATTAAATCTATTGTTCGACTAACTAATATACCGCAGGCCGAACTCCAGGCAATGAACAGCGCAACTAATGACTCCGCCAATCTTCTTGCCGAAAAGCTATCCCTAAGTCGCGAACTAGCTATCCTTAAACCCGAGATTGAACATCTACGATCGCAGGTAAATCACCAACAAGCAACATTAGCAGAGAAATTGGCTTTGGAACGCCAAGTCAACACGCTTGAAGTCGAGCTTGCCAACGAGAAAAAGGCAACCAAGCGAGCCATGCAGAAACGTGAAAGCAATGACCGAGTCGAGGATGAGCTACGAAAGACCTTACGCGAAACAGAGAAGAAACTGACTGCCGAGAAAGCGGAACGCGAGAGGCTTGAGGACCAATTGGAACAAGAGAAGCGGACGCGTCAGCTTCGGTTACAAGACGAAGACAGCACCCGAGAGCTGGAGGCCGACCTACGAAAAAAGCTGCAAGAAGCCCAGCGACAAGTACGACAGGAGAAGGACGACAGGGAGAGACTAGAGGAAGAACTCCAGGCCGCTAAACTCGCGGCAAAGAAGACACAAAAAAATCAATCAAGTAGCAGTGAAGAGGATGAGCTGCGATTGCAAATCGAGGAACTTGAGGCAAGGTTGGTCTCTCAAGAGAAAGAAAACTCCAGAGCCCGCCAGGAAAGCCGAGCAGCAATATCAGAAGCCGATACACGGAACAGTCAACTCGAGAAGAAGGTTGAAAAGCTAAGAACGAAGCTGCATGAAACCCAAGAACAGCTTAAGCAATGCCAGGCAGACCTCCGAAAGGCTCAACAGTCACGGCCTTCCACCTCAGATGAGACCACTAAAATCAACGGTCGATCCCAAGCAGTTCGCAAGAGGAAAGCTCAAGACATGGCCGTGGACGAATTCGGTCAGATTGAGATACAAACACCAGGGGCCGAAGATACTACAAAGGGGAAACGGGCCTTTAAAAAGCGAGGCATAGAGCCCACGCTTGTGGGCGAGAAATCAATGTTCTCCATTACTCCATTCCTCAATCGTACTAAGAGTATTATCGAGGAAACCCCCAAGACCGACGAGGGGACAGTGAATGACTCGATCCTCGGCGCTCCTGAAGCCGAAGCCGCGGAACCTACAACAGCAGCATCCGCAGCCGCCGCTAATGTAGAGATTACCGAGAAGGAGACCACGTCCGCTCCGGCCGAGAAAGAGAAGCCCAAGACGGCCGCCAAACCACGAGGTCGGCCTAAGAAGGTACTGGGCGACGCACCATCCGCCAAGAAAAATGCACAGCCCATTCCGAAGAAATCTCTCAAGACCAAGGCCAGTCTGAAGAATGTACAAGAAGAGGCCGACGAAGAGAATCAGGAGAACCAGCCGAAACCTGCCGAACCTGCAGAGAAGACTATGACTGTTAAGTTCAATTTTAGTCTCCCGCAGGACGAGAGCACGTCGTCTGGTCTGAATGGTGATCAGCCCAAGAAAAAGAAGCGTAAGGTACTCGGCTCGACTAAGACCCTATTCGATGAGGAGGACGGTGAGGCACCTCCAGCTAGGAAGCCGGCGAAGGTCCAGTTGGGTGTAAAGAGGGCATTGGGAAAAGCTGCCCCCGGCGTGCAGAGAAGCGCGTTTGCAGGAGCTTCCTTCTCGCCCCTGAAGAAAGAACGTAGAGGCGTTGGAGCTAGTTTCCTAGCATGATATACGGACTCGGACATCAGTATGACGGCGGCGGAATCTAATGGGAAACAGAAGGATCGGGTTATGCATTTCTAGGTTGTTTGCTTCATGATGCGGCGTTCGGAAAAGGCTGTAGGAATAGGTATGGTTGCATTGCTATGAGTGAATATGAACATTCTTGCTCTAGATGGGCTCTTCACATTATTCCGAGCTAATTAGCACGTAACCACTGTGACCGTTTATTTCTAGACCAAGTCTATTCACGTTTAACGTAAATCTTGCCTAAGTACTCAAAACTCGCACTTAGGTCGGCGTAACTTACGATAACCCAGACTAAGTTGAGGATATTCGCTACGCAGCCTTCGGCTTCTTCCAAGTTCCCCTGACGCCACTTTCGATCATGACCAGTCTATCCTCTCTCCAGTTCCAAACCATCACAATAGCCGTCCCCGGCCCAGCCACAACCGTGACAAACGCAATTCCCAAGAACGTCTTTATAAGATCCAACACGCTAGGTTTGCCCAAAATCCGCAGCACATCGTACACAGCCAACCAGCACCAGATAAGCGTCGAGCCAAACGCCCCGAAGAAGTCTAGCTGGAAGATGTAATGCAGGCCCAGCGCCATGCTATCCTTCCACGTCGCCCGGTTCGGTAGGAACACATAATCGAAGGCCAGCTGTGCGCTATCGGACGTCAGCAGCTTATACACCGTCGTCGCGTGGGACGCCGCCGCCACTAGGCCCACGAGGAGGTACACGCGCTTGAGGTGCTTGACGTCAGCGTTCTTGGCGGCCGCCGAAGACGGGACCAAGAAAGAGAAGACCAGCAGCAGCACGCTCACGTAGATCGGCGCCGGCTGCCAGAACGCGATTATGTTCTGCACCGTGGTGATGTCGCTCAACGGCACATAGAACATCGCGGCCGTTGGGATCAGGTACCCCAGCACGACGGCCGGGAGAAGCGACTGTGCGTACCCCGCGGACACCTCGCGCCCCTCGGAGTAGTATGCGTCACTCGCCGAGGCGAAGACGTAGGCTAAGTAGTACAGGGGCGCGATGACGGCTGCGCCGATAAGCTGGTATAGGAAGGAGATGAGCGCGACGCTATGCGCGGTTCATGTTAGCAATACCCACTATATTGGCATGTATCTACGAAAATACTGTGTTCGTAGAGTAGGTAAGTACTCACAAGCTCACAATCCGGCCCTTATTCCGGCGCCGGCCCGCCTCGATGGCCCACACGCACACGGGCGCGAACCAGTGCATGAGGAAGTACGACTGCTGCTCGCGAATCCCATCGTCCCAGCGGGCGGGCCCCGCGATGAAAGCTGCGACGAGGAACTTAGCGGCTTCATCGATGACAGTTACGCCTGTGTATCGCGTCACGAGAGGCGTGCCGTTCTCCAGGCGCGAGTCCTCGACGACGGTGTGGAAGCCCGTCGGCACTTCGTTGACCACCGTGTCCACGCGCATGAGCCATGTGAACAGACCCGAGATCGCGAAGAAGATCAGGAGGAAGAGGCCGTTGAGAGGCCGGCGGGTGGTTGGTGCTGGCGGTGCTTTCGTGGTCGCCATTGTCACAATTCTTAGGATGGAAGCCTTGGTAGAGCGTGTACCACTCTCTTACGAGTCAGAAGCAGGTAGTCATTTATATACATGATTCATTGAGCCACACGCTAAATTGACTAAGCCCAGTCACCCCAGCCCTAAGAACAACCTACAGGGAAGGTGACGGGAACCTTGAAGATACCCATCAGGGGAAACTGAGGAGCTGAAATTTAAGACCCTGGCGGGGACCCATACATCGTGGATTGTGCCAGCGGCTCGCAGGGCTAGTAGAGGCTTGGCTGCCGAGAAACCCGGGCCTGAGACAATTCCTTTGGTAAGGCGTATTATCATGGTCTAAAAGCATACAAGTATTTTCAACGATGATGGTGGTATAGGATTCACATGGTCGTACTATCTAGTAAAGCTACACACGTAATACTAAAGCTCGTTCTCGATTCCGCGACGAAAATGAGCTTCATGAGCTAGAGCTATGTAAAAATCGCTATAGTCTGATTAACCCACCTTATGTCATATTCCCATGTTTCTCTATTTATCGTTTAACTGAATAGCCTGGATTTTATAGATTCCGATTGGCTCGAGGGAATCTCATTTTAAACATCTTTCGCGATCCTCTTCGTACTCGTTATCGTAACCTACCTAGTAGACATGGGATAGTGTCTCATCGCAATCCCTAATTTCTCATAGTGCTGATGTGGGTGTTGGCGAGAATAGCAGCGCCTCGCAATGCAGGGCCAGTGATAGCCGCAGCCGCCGCCGCAGCCCAACATTCCAGCACGTTACCACCCCTCGTGCATTTCGTCGTAGGAAGTATACGCTGGGCTTCGTCGAACTCACGATGGAAGCAGCGCCAGGGCAGCGACTATTTCGCACGCCAGGCCAAAGTGCAAGGCCTCAAAAGCCGTGCAGCGTTCAAATTACTTGAGGTGGGTCGACGGCGCGAACTCAATACTCAAAACATTGAAGGTTGGGATGAATCTCACGGATACTTGCACAGATGGACTCCAAGTATAAACTTTTCAAGAGAGGACAGACGGTCATCGACTTGGTGGGTGTCCTAACTCCCCGGTTTTTTTACAGTGCTAACCATCGCAGGGGTATGCGCCAGGAAGCTGGTCTCAGGTACGAAGATCGCCGCCGTTTGTGGTGCCAACTGCTCATTCGCTTTAGGTCGCCCTGGAGCGCACGAAGCCAAATGGACGCGTGGTTGGCATTGACATCATCCCGGCGCAGCCACCAAAGGGGGTGTCGACCATCCAAGGCAATTTCTTATCGCCGAGTGTCCACCAACTTGTAAAGGACTACCTCGTTGAATTCGCACAACGAAGGAACCCACCTGACCCGGAGGAGGGGTTACCAGGGGAAGAAGAGAATGTCATCACCGACCGGCCGAGTTATATCGACACCGAACGTGCCGAATCGATTGAGTCGGACCATGAGATCAATGACGGAAGACTTGTAGATGTACGCATAACTTCATCCATTCAAAGCTTTCGCCCATTGACCACAAGACTAACCCTACGGCAGATAGTTCTAAGCGACATGTCAGCACCCTGGATGCAAACCTCCGGCTTCTCCAGCAACACATTGAGTAACCCGTATTCTAGGATGATGAACACGAGCGGTATGAGTTTCCGAGATCACGCGGGTAGTATGGTAAGTTCTAATTCATTCCCGAATAGGATCTATGTAACTCGCGAACACGGATTCACCGTGTTTTCAGGATCTGTGCCTTGCTGCTTTACTGTTCGCAAGCGATACACTAAAAGCCGGGGGCCATTTCGTCTGCAAGTTCTATCAAGGCGCCGAGGATAAAGATCTTGAGTTGAAGCTCAAGAAGATGTTTGCGAAGGTTCATCGTGAGAAACCGGATTCGTCGAGAAGCGTAAGTCTCGGATCATCTCGAGATCGGCCCCTAGTGCTAAATCTTAACAGGAATCACGGGAAGCCTACTTCGTGGCCCTGCGTAGGAAAGGAGACGCTACATTCCCTCTCGACTGATACTCAGATCGATCGAGGTTATTGTATACCAGTTGTATTACGTGTGTACCATACAGATGATAGAAGGTCGCATATAGCATACCTTCTAAAACGAATGAGTAAGGCCATCTGACGCGATCCAACGAATGCTCGCAACAACCATCCGTAACGACGGAAGAAACCCTACCATCACCATGCCGCTAATGTGAAAATATCCTCGCATGCCATCTCTCTTACACCCTCCGGGATTCTCTTCGGGCCTTCCGCCTTTGTATTCCGACGTTTCTCAACATCCAGTCTTCGATCCACATATGGTGCCTAGAGGAGCGAACGCGGTCGGCTCTAAGCCATGTCCACCCATAAAACTTAGCAGCACCAGCCCGGAATACTGCTCGTGTCGTGTCCATAGGTTACATTGCCCGGGGGACCACAGAGCGAAGAGGTTCCATTGACTCGTATCGTATTTACGCTGAAGAATGTGCCTACGAACGTCAGTTGATGAGCCTTATATGAAGAGAGTAGCATACCATTGAGGCACTCGCAGACCGGCCGCGTGACACAGCAATGCGGGTCTTCGAACGGGACGCATTGCGCAGTGACAGGAAAGGTAGTGCCGTTGATGTATGGTCTTCTCGCATTTGGTGGAAAGGGATATTCCATCTTCGCCAACGCAGCACTGAGAACCGAGGGAATGAGCACACTAATAAAATCGTATGGTGTCATGATGACTTTTGACAGGATTTTTCTTTTTTTTTATTCCGACAGGATGATTGTTGCGTATAGAAATATGAAAACGAGTGTTCTGATTGCGTTATTGGCCTGGTGGGTGGGTTATCCAAAAGGTAAGCAAGCTGATGGTCTCAGATATGTTGGCTTCCAAAGTGCGAGATGAATTTCTTTCGCCGTATGACTTTCATAAAATCTGGCGGTCAGTGTTATCATCGAAGCATGAGTTTCCCTAACCTAAACTCTCGTCGGTCTTACCCCAAGTTCCAATGCTATCGTGCACTGCTTCCGTGAGAAGCGGCTATAACCGCAGCAGCTAACGTCGTTCTTACTTTCAACGTTATATATCCGCCCGACCTCATCGCTTTGACAGCAAGAACATCATGACACTGTAGGTAAACTGTCACTGACTTTTCATAAGAAGGCATAAAGGAGCCGTATCCGAGTCACAAAGCCGTAATATCGAGTCCAGACCTACCCACCGGAAATTGGAAACTGGAATCTCTCCATCAACATCTTCCTCCACGTTCATAATCCTCAATCAGACGACCACAGGTCTCTCATTTCAGCGTTGCTTTCGTTACTGCCCCTCTTGGTTTAATTTCTTGCTTCTCCTAATCTTTTTGTTGGTTATACTCTCAAGTCCCTTGACATGTTGGTAGAAAAGGATATCTGGGTCTACGGCTCGGATTCCCACGCCCCGTCTCCCGATGATCTCCACGAAGTATGTCTGAATGATGATGCCAAAGAGACCAGAGCCCCGTTGCCAAAGGGGAGTCGGCCAGAGTGCCTCAGGAATGCCTTCCACGAATGTGTATTCGTCGCCCTTATCGCCTTTGCCGCCGCTACGCCTGTCTTTCTTCAGCGTTCCGTCGTCGTTGTGGTGGGTCCTATATCCGGAGCTTTGCAAATGACACCGGCTCAGATTGCGTGGGCTACAGCGAGCTCTGGGTATATCTCCTCCGAGCTATGAGTGATAAGTACCTTCGCTCATTCATTTATAGATTGACAACAGGCGCTTTCCTCCTCCCCTTTGGCTATATCGCTGATACGTGCCCGTTTCTGCCTCGGAAGACACTCCTGATCTTCAGCCTGGTAGCCTTCTGCCTGCTGGTCTCTTGCACTTCTTTCTCGCAGAATGGGATTGTACTCGATGTCATGTCCGGTCTGACAGGCATTGCTTGTGCGGCAAACGTTCCAATCGCCGTTGGAATATTAAGTCTTGTATACCCGACACCATCACGTCGCAAGAATATGGCCTTCTCTTCCTTCCTCATGGGTACACCTGCGGCAACTATCATCGGCGGTCTCGGCTCTGGCGCCTTAGCTCTTAAAGTCAGCTGGAGAGCTCCGTTCATAGCCTTGGCTGCTATGTATGCTGTGGTCTCTGCGCTCGCCTGCCTTTTCATCCCGAACGTTTCGGATCCTCAGGCGGATCAAAAGACCGAGGTACGATTATTCGCGGAGCCAGAGTCGTTTCCCATGCTCTGCGTCGAGACTCCCAAGAAGAAGACTACCCTTTTACAATTCGACTGGCTGGGATTGTTCCTCCTCCTTACTGGCCTCATACTTTTCACCGTTGCCTTGACCATTGGGCCACAGGGCCCAGAGCCATGGAAGACACCGACAGTTATCCTTCTCCTAACTTTGGGCGTGCTATCTATTGGATGCTTTCTTCTTTGGGAGAATGTCACGCAGACACCGATGATACCCCCGTCTATTTAGGAAAACCTGACGGTAACTTTGGTAAGTTCCGCTTTCTTCCTTCCTATGGAACATCGCTAACTTAATGGTATAAAGGTGATTATTTGCACATTAGGTGCAGCTATGTCTTTCTACTCTCAGCTCTTTTGGGTTTCACTATTTATGCAAGATCTCGAAGGTCTCCAGCCATTCGATGTCGCTGTAAGGCTGCTGCCACAGGCTCTCATGGGTTTGCTGTTCAGCCCTCTCGTTGGCTTAATTATGCACCGAATCCCAGGGACCGTGCTGCTAGCCATTGCTTCTTTTGCTCTTGTTGTCAGTAACGTGCTTCTCGTATTCCTACGTCAGGGGAGTAATTACTTGGTCTGGATATTCCCATCGGTTATGTTGAGTACTCTTGGGATGGATTGGATTATGAACGTTGGGTCGGTAAGTATTCCCCCTAATACTCCAACGCGAATGGAATATAAAACTAACAACATCCCATACGTAGCTCTATATTCTATCATCGCTCCCACTAAATCAACACTCAATTGGAGCTTCTCTACTTCAGACAACCACCCGCCTTGGAGTTCCTCTCGGCATGGGAATTACTACTGCAATATGGTCCTCTTTTGACGGAGGACAGTTCGCCACTTATCCAGAGTTAGCATACACCAACACCTTTATAGCCACGACAGCATTCGCAGGGATCTCCCTCTCCTTGGTACCTTTCATCCGCATCGGGAGACAAGGGCACTCGAGACACGTACCACCAGAGCACAGCGACGACGACGCGAAATCGAGTCCGCCAATCCCCCAACCGCCACCCACACCGCCCCAAAGTCTACAAAACGAGAGCGGAAACCGCCCGAGCAAGAGATGGTCCCGCGTCGATACACTAGCCACATCCATCACGAGCGAAAGGCAACACACAGCAGCGCCATCCGTATCCTCGCAGTCCTCGCGTCCAAGTGGCGATACCCCGCGCACCAACAGCACGGCGCGGACCACCATACGCCGCGGGCGCAGTCCATCCGAAAGAGTCGTATGGATCGTGTGCGAGGAATGCGGGACGAGTAAGCGGCACACGCAGAAGCGCAATGCGCCGCTGGGTGATCCGGCACGGTATTTCAACGATCCGGCGTTCGGGGGCGGAGCGGTTGATAGTAACGGGAACGGAAACGGTCATCAAGCGAACCCCCTAAGTGGAGGAGGAGGAGGGGGAGGAGCTGCGAGCAGTAGCAGTGCCGCCCAGAATCACCATCACCACGCCCCTGGACCTGCGGTCTCAAGGCCGTATGCCGGGCGCCGACGGCTGCCGCTTGTGAATCGCCAGATCATGACGCACCAGATGTTGACGCAGGGGTTTCAGCCATAAGTACCTCCGAAATGACGGGTGGTTCCTGGGGGGTTGGATCTTGTATTTATTTATTTCTAGGAAGAGTGAAAGAGCAAAGGCGCCAAAGGATAATATTCATAACAGGTTTTTTGGGCGGGCTTGAGACCTCTTTGGAACCATTTTGGCGGTTTGGCGCTATATGCGGCCCCATCGTTAGGCGTCCCCCCCTTTTTTTTTATCACGTTGGACCATATATAGGTAGCTCAGTGCCTCGTCACATAGTGATAATACATCCGATAATTTGAGGCCATGATGCGATATAACTCGGTGTTTTTGTAATTTAAACCTGATCCGCAATTTCGAATTTATCCAGACGCCGCGGCTCATGCATCAGCGCTTACCCGTAAACCCCCGTGGTGACGCGACACCCGTACCGTGGTAGAAAGGTACGTCTGAAGGTAATATATATACAAGAACTCCGCCGTAGATCCTTTTCCTATATATACCCACGCCAAGCCAAAGTGTAGATGTAGATCACTTCACATAATATGACTGACACGTCTTATAACTTAGCATTAGGCATCTGCCGCATAGCCTGGCGAACACCTAAATCGCCTAGTACCTCCTCGGCACCGCCAAGGATCGCATCGAACTTATACGTGCGGTTGAACATCTCGACAACGCGTCCCATACCCGACTGCGTCAATCCGCGTCCTCCGAAGATCTGCACGGCCTCGTCGGCACACTCGTGCGCCGCGCGCGTGATGCTCATCTTGAGCAGGCCAATGGGCCCGCCGAGGTGCTGCGATTGCTGCTTGTATGGCATGTGGCACATCTGGTAGGTGATGCTCTCGAGCCAGGCCTGGTTGCTCTCGCAGAGCGCAATCATCTTGGCGAGTTTTTGTCGGATGACGGGTTGTTCGATGAGCCGTTTGCCGAAGACAATGCGCTGGTGCGACCACTTGAGACATTCTTCTACGATGGTGCGGCATTGGCGGATTGTTGCGCCTTGGAAGCATGGTCAGCACGGTTGCAAAATTGATTGGAAGGGAAATTCTTACAAGCCATAGCCCATCGCTCGTGGTTGAAGTTGCTGAGGATAACGTAGATGCCCTTGTTCTCCTCGCCGAGCAGATTCTCAACGGGTACCTTGACGTTGTCGAAGGTGATATACGCTGTACCAGCGGCAGTCGAGTACGACGTCTTAATAGTCTTGGTCTCGACACCCTCGCCTCGCTCGATGAACAACACGCTCAAGCCCTTATCCGTCTTGACGCCTGTGACGAAATAATCGCAGAACGCACCGTTGGTGATCCATTTCTTGGTCCCATTCACGATGTAGTGTTTGCCATCGGGTGTCTTCGTAGCAGTCGTGCGCAGACCTGCGACATCAGAGCCTGCGAAGGCCTCGGTAATAGCTAGGCAGATATACTTCTTGCCGCTGAATACCTCGTCCATAATGGTCTGGCGGCGCTTCTGGTCCTTCATGAAGTTCATGATACACGGTAGACCGATCGTCAACCCAGACAGTTGGCCGTCTTGAAAGCCACGGGCGTTGGAGCGCACGCCCTCCTGCGACATGACAAGGTCGTGGAAGTAGTCAAACTCCTCGCCCTTGACGGCACCATCTAGTAGGTTTACTCCGTGTAGATGCTTGCCGGGTCCCAATCGCATATGTAGCATGCCCTTCTCGGCCATGCGGTTCACGAGCTCTTGGCTGATGTGCTTGCCATCAATTTCGCGGGCCTGGGCCTCGGGGGTGGTATACGTATCGGTGAAGATGCGGACGGCCTTTTGCAGGCGGCGGTGGCTCTCGTTGTAGTAGGGGCTCTTGAATTGTGGCGTGAGCCAGAGGGGTTCGGCGTATGGGACGGTGCTCAGGTCGCCGGGTTTCGGGGTGACGACTTGGGGTTTCTCGCCCTCGATCGAGCCGATGCAGAGGTCCTCGTATTTGCTCAGTACTTCATGTCGGTGCAGGTTGTAGAAATCGACGGTGGCATCTTTACCGGCGACCTGTCGCAAGACAGCCTCGCCGCCGGGGTGGGCGTCGACGAACTCGGTTACATCGTAGACCTTGCTGTCGACTATGAACCATACCGAGTCCTCGGTGTTGTGCTTAGCCACCTCATCGCGACTAAACGTTTGAGCCATGGTGGTGATCGTGGATTGGGACGTAGTTCGGTCGTTATGGAACAAGGAGAATAAGGTACTGAGGCACTACTGTCGTGCTACGAAGGATTGAAGTGAAGAAGTACAACTAACAGTTAACTCTAACTACCTAGGTACTCTTACACGATATGAAGTTGCTCGCACCAACACACGAAGCTCAAGAGGTCTCTACACAAACTCGACGAATAGGAAAGAATGTAATACAGAATTGAGAACGAAACACGACTTATTATTACTATATAAAAAGGAAGAGAGATCCTTTGTTTTGACGTCAGATTGGGGGACGGGGGTGGATCTGGGGAAGATGCCTCGGCTCGGCGAGTCGAGAGCACTAACTCGTTATAGGTAGGCGGGTGGTAATGCAGATTTAGTTGCTTCTGATTGGTTGTTTCGGCTGGTCTTGTTACCCTTTACCGCAGGTAACCAGCTAAAGCCTCGTACGAGACTCGGTCAAAGGACCTCGGGTCATTCTCTGTATGAAACCTACAGATTACTGATTAGAACTCACATGCGAGCTTGCCATTTTCGACGGCTACTTAGGTCTCGAATCCTTTTATGAGTCCATGAGCTCCTGAGCCCTACCATGTTGAATTCTTACACGCATTGACCCTAATACGTCCAACTCGAATTGGAGTTTAAAGGAATATTTAAAGAAGTTGAAGGAGGCCAATAAAGGAAAGTTAATGTTCACAATCACCGACTCGCATATATTCTATATGTTATATGGAGAATTTAACTCAAACTATTATCTCTCAATCTAATGGGTAGAGGTGTGACGGGGCACTAAATTATATGGAGTTGAGCTTCTAGACTCGCGATCCCGAGTTAGGCGAGTGCTATAGCGCATTGGCCTATCAAAGTCCGGTCCGGCGTTAATAGTAGCTAAAATCCGTGCCTAGCTAGACTAAACGAACATGTCGCGTCGACGATATGCGATCGATGAGGCCGAGCAAGGCTCGCAACATATGAACTCATGAGCCAGGTGTGCAGAAAAGGACCACGAAGCGAATCGCGAGGCATGAGTTTCGGTGCGGGGAGCCATTATACGTCATAAATAGCATGTTCCGTATCGCCATATTAGCAGGCGACGTATCAGCGCGCCCGACTGTGATATAATAAACTAGATATCATATGGTATAAATAGCAATGAATTAACCTGTTGATATTGTATCTACCTCGTGCTTATAACAATTGCAAACCTCTATAGGTAGTACTTATACTACATTGTACTACGAGAATGGCGACTCCAAATTTCCCCGATCTTTCCACATATCGTTACTCCTGCAACGACGAAAGCAAACGCTGGACGGTCGAGAATCCAGCAACTGGCAAGGTACTCACCACAATCCAAGGCGGCGACTCCGCTACAGTTGATGCTGCCGTGCGTGCATCGCAGGTGGCATACACGGAGAGATGGCGACCTCTGAGCCATACCGAACGGGCTTCCTACCTCTTGCGTTGTGCTGATGAGCTGGAAAAGCATATCGACGAACTAGCCACGATCCTATGTATGGAAAATGGAAAGCCGTTCCAGGATGCCAAAGCCTTCGACTGTAACATCCTCGTACAGCTTTTTCGCTTCTTTGGGAGCGTAGTTGGAAAGCTACCATCGCAGTTCTATGATAGGGGTAATTTATATACGACTGTAGTTCAAGAACCATATGGCGTGTGTGTCGGAATCTTGCCTTTTAACTGGCCGCCTATCTTTACCGGCGGAAAGGTATTACCTACCTACATCTCCAAATAGATGCTATATTACTGACATTTGGACCTAATTAAGCCAGCACCTGCGCTCGCGGCGGGGAATACGTTTATCCTGAAGCCAGGCGAGCAAGCACCACTAACAGTGATTCGGATTGTTGAGATTCTCGAACCCATCCTTCCTAAGGATGTGCTACAAGTCGTGCCGGGTGTGGGGCCTGAGGTGCCGCAGGCGTTAATTTCGCATCCGCTGGTCAAGAAAGTTAGTTTCACTGGGTCGACGGGCGCCGGAGCTGCGGTAGCGCGAACCGCAGCCGATACCATCACGCCAGTCGCGCTAGAGCTCGGGGGTAAGAACTCGCTGACTGTCTTCGACGACGCTGACTTCAATGCCGCGGTACGCACGGCGCTTGAAGGCGCATTCTTCAATAAGGGTGAAGCTTGTACCGCCAGCTCGCGCATCCTCGTACAACGCGGCGTCTACGATAGGTTCGTTAAGAAGCTAGCTGCAGGAGTGAGGAAGATCAAGATGGGGAATGGCCTCGACTCTGCAACACACGTTGGTCCGCAAGTTTCCAAGGCGTCGCAACAACGCTTGCTAGAGTATATTGACCTCGGGGTAAAAGAAGGCGCGAGGATAGCCGCGCAGGCCGAATTACCTTCAGATCCAGAATGCAAAGATGGCTTCTTCATTCCTGCGACGTTGTTTGCTGACGTGACCGAGGACATGCGGATTGCAAAGGAAGAAATGTTTGGCGCTATCGGTAAGTCGGCACAGGACCGTCGGAGGAGCCTGGATTAGCTAATAATCCCCTAGTGACCGTCACACCATTCGACACATTCGAAGATGCAGTCCGTATCACGAATTCCGTGGATTACGGGCTGACATCTGTTGTCTTCACTCAGGACCAACTAAAGGCGAATCGGTACGTCCGCGCTGTTGAAGTTGGCATGGTAAGTTGAAGGTAGCCTCATCATGATCGCTTTCCTCTCGTCTAACCAATTATTATTCTAGGTCTGGATAAACAATTACAACCGAAATGTAGCGGGCACGCCGTTTGGTGGAGTGAAGCACTCAGGGTACGGTAGAGAACATTGTCTAGAGACACTGTACGAGTGGACCCAACCTAAGGCGGTGCATGCGCCGTCTGGTCTGAGCGATGTCCGAGAATGGCGAGGGGTAGTAGATATTTTCGGCGATAGTGGAAGCGAGGTTATACAGTAGTGATGGACCGATGAAATTGATTGGTAGAAGAGAGTATAAAGAGTGAAGTTGTGAAGGAGGAAATGCATCAGAATTGATATGTGACGGATATAAGAAAGGCTGCTTATCTGCAGCGACTATTAGGTACATATAGCCCTGGAGGTCACCTGGGCATCTACCCCGATAATTCCGACCTCGCATTTATCTTCCGGCTCTCTGCGGGATATATCAATAAGATTCATCATATACCTAGCAGATTTTATTAGCTTTGACTAAGCTTGGAGTTTCTATCATACATATTTCCCTCATTGCGAGTTCTAACGTTTGAATGATATGACAAGTCTCTAAGAACATTAGACTTTGCAACTCCTGCTGCTCCGCGGTTAATACAACACTATAGCACTACCTACTAGTAGTAGTGGACTGATCAGCGCCTCAGCTGAATGATAATCGCTGGCACTCTCATTCCCATTTTTCCGCGGTAAGTTCCTTTCCCTTTTCTTGCATTTTGTCATATCCATATCAATTGACCCAACACAACGTTGAATCTTCTCCACTCCCACTTCATACAAACCTGCTAGTCACATCTTTCCCTCCTCCCATTTTCCGACAGCCCCGACCAACGCATGGCTAAGTAGGTGAGTTAAAGCCTGAATGGTCACTAAATAAGTCTATCTGGCCAATCAGGCTCAATCATTCGCCGGCGTGGCAATCTTAGCCAATTCTTCTACGTTATTAGTTCTGCCAATTGGCAATCGATGGAATCTGGGGCTGGCTTCATTAGACAAGCACGCTTTGCTTCGTTGATATCTCTGCAGCAGAAACGAATGCGGCGCCTGTCTTCCCCTGAGTATCAGCTCGACCCATGGATGCATCTGCTGCGTCTACTGCGTCTATCAATGCATAAAAAACCAGGCTAAGTGGTAGGGGAGTAGATAGTGTTGGTTACCCTTCACTATCATTCCCTCTCGATAACTTTATCCTATCGTTGCCAAGCAAGTCTGGGTCTGCCTTTGTCTTACCATCTTACCATCTTACCTTACACAATGATATCAAAGGTCGAGCAAGTGCCGAGTCAGGCGAAGCTCCCCTGGGTAGCCTCCCTCGCCTTACATATCTTACCTTACCTACCTGCCTACCTCCCTATTTAGTGGCGACATTCATCTGTCGCGCTTGGCTATCACTTTTCATATGAAAATTATATCCTGTATAACTCTATCTCTCTAGCCTTTGCTAGTGTTCGCTCTCAACTTCCACGGCTTCCCCACTGATTCTACAACAACCCTCACACAAACAACTCTTACTTTACCTACGTTAAATAACCTCATTTTAATATTACTACCCCCGAACGGACTATAAAGAACTCTTAAAGAAATTAGAATCGAATCAGTATGGATGCTTACTCGATATCTTTTACTAGCGCGTCCCAACGGAGCTTTTCGCGTATTTGGAAAGACCTCAAATCCTGCCGCCAATACAGCATCATGGAGATGAGTTTTGAAGAAGTATCAGAGATGCCGAGCTTGGGGCAAAGGATAGGAGAGGTACAATCCAACCTTCGCGAAGCTCTCGGGTTTATCATGTGAGCGAGGCACCCATCAGTGATAAATATCTAGTTAATCGGCTAGATGCGGCCCAGTCTCCTCATAGTGACTATTACTCAGATGAGTGTACCCTAGCATGAGACACCAGGCTCACACTTTTCATAGCGCCGAGCGCGAACTTCCGATCGCAAACCTCATATCGGGGTAATCGGCGCTGGTCTGGCTGGTCTGCGGTGCACGGATATCCTCCTTCAGCATGGCTTTGACGTGACTTTGATCGAAGGTAGGAATCGGCTTGGGGGTCGGGTGCACCAGTTCACGTTGCCATCAGGGCACAAAGTAGACGCTGGCCCAAATTGGATTCATGGTACCAACGATAACCCGATTCTTGATCTTGCGAAAGAGACTCAGTCTGCGGTGGGGCAATGGGAGGAGAAAAGCTCCGTCTTTGATGAAGCTGGCAATCAACTTACTCCTTCCGATGCGGTACTTTACTCAGGTATCATGTGGGACGTCGTGTCGGACGCGTTCGAGTACAGTAATAAGCACTCCGCGACCATCAGTCCCGATGAGAGTCTCTGGGACTTCTTCCAGAGGGAGGTTCCCAAAAGGATACCAGATAGTGAAGCCGATTTCGAGAGGAAAAGGAATTATGTCTATCAGCTTGCTGGCCAGTGGGGGGCGTTTGTCGGTAGCCACATATTCACTCAAAGCTTGAAATTCTTCTGGTTAGAGGAATGCATCGACGGCGGTGAGCTAACAACCCCATTGCTTCGATACAGCCTCAAAATACTAAACCGATGTAGAGAACCTGTTTGTTGCAGATACTTACGAGAAGATTCTTCAGCTCGTCGCAAAGCCGGCTGTCGAAGGTGCAAGTATCAGATACCAGACGATTGTCAATAAAATCCAGAGTACCAATGATGACGGCGAGATGCTGAAGGTTCACACTGAAGGCGGAGAGTGTCTAGAGTTTGATGAGGTCGTCCTTACCGCGCCGCTTGGCTGGTTAAAACAGCATACCCACGCCTTCGAACCACCACTGACATCGCGCCTCGCCAAGGCTATTAAGCATATAGGCTACGGCTGTCTCGAAAAGGTGACATCTCTTCATGCTTCTTACTAATATCTTCTGACACCAGTAAAGGTTTACATTAGCTTCCCGAAGGCATTCTGGGCTGCGGGCCATCCCCAGGAACGCACTGTCCAGGGATTCTGTCAGATGCTCTCGCCACGTTACGCAAGCGATTCCAATCCGCAGAGGTGGAATCAAGAATTCGTCGAATTGGCTTCCCTAAAATCATCTTCGCAACCTACGCTACTATACTATTTTTACGGTGATCAGTCAAAGTTCATCACCGGCGAGTTGGCAAAACTCTCTTCCAAGGAAAAGCAGGACGCGTTCCTGCTTGACTGGTTTAAGCCATATTACTCTCGCATCCCATACTATGACGAGAACTCTCCAGACTGCCAACCGATAGGCTGCTACGCAACTGAGTGGCTCAACGATGACCTCGCGGGTAACGGCAGCTATAGCAATTTCCAGGTAGGTCTCGAAGAAGGCGACGTAGATATCGAAGTCATGAGGGAGGGCCTACCAGGGAGAGGCCTTTGGCTGGCTGGTGAACACACTGCACCTTTCGTAGCCCTGGGAACAGCCACAGGCGCTTACTGGAGTGGCGAGTCAGTCGGAAAGAGAATCGCCCAGGCGTACTGCAGAGGTCAAGGCGGCCAAATGGTACTGAATTAATCTAATAATGTACGGCGCGCCAGGGAAAGCGGACGAGAAATATCTCAGCGTTGCAGCCTATGAAGAGCGTTCAAATGATAGAGAATAAAAAGATATCTGCTTGGTGCCGAGGGGCTTTCTTAGGGAATGCCTAGGAAGAGGTTTAGCTGGTTACCATGGATATACGAGCTTAATGTATGGCGCCGCGGCAACCCCTATTTACTCACTCCCGAGGATAGGGGTTGCCGGAGATTTTCATCCGCTTTCGCCACTCTATCAACTTGACAAGTCTCTTGGTTCATCATCTAGGAATATAAAATCAATAACCACTTTATCAATGAGAGCATGATCGAATCTTGCCACGACGCAATCGCCACCATTCTACTGGGTGACGGCAGTAGGCTCTTCTGAGTGAAGATCACTTCCCTGAATCCAACCCGGAATTACATACTGCCACTTCTCGGAGCTACAATGATTGAATCTCGGTACTGCCGTCAATTTGTCCGATGCCATCTATACATACCTACATGTATGCAGCTAACGGGCTTCCTTAACTTAAGGGATATTGGTGGGACCCTTCCAGGTCAACGTCAGTCATCTTTCTACACAATAGCAACCTACGCATGCTTCTCCGCCATAGCTCCGGTGGGATTGCGAAATACGCGACGGCGAACCAAGTGCGGTAATATTCCAATATCTAGCCATCGCCCTGTTAAGGCATGTCTATTTACGTGTGCACAGACCAAACCCTATCGTAACGTAGATAGTAGGGCCAGCCAACATTGTTCGAGGTCGCCTCGTTAAAACTAGCATATACATACTATTAAAGAAATATCGGATGGTTGTAAGTTTCCGACCCTCGCATCTCGCGCGTCACGCGTCGTTGCAATTTCTGTTTCGCGGGCTCGGTCATCTTCTCTTCCGGCCCCTTTTTTGACGGGTTCAACAGCGTTGCTCCTTTCTCTTATAGTAGATTGCATATTACACCGCCTGTCGGTTTTTATTTCTCCTACACTAGTTTATAGACCCTTAATATTGATATGCGCCCAATATATCCCGATCGCTTCTGTAGACCCGACTAGACCCTTCACGTACCGTCCGGGGGATACGAAAAGCACAGGAACCGAATGTTTAGTCATAAGACCGGCATACAGCTCATTTGTATTCCGCCTATGAGCAACACGTTTTCCAGTTTTCGTTGGTAATAAGGTGGCGGCTCAATTGCTGGGCGAGCTGGGCAATATATTCACCGCGTGTAAAGAGACGCTCGGCTCAAAGTGGGAGTCTAGACTTCATAAAATCTTTATGATGGAATGGTCACAACGTTACAGGGGACTGAAGTATTGGACAGACAGACGCCGCGAGTAGCCTCGTGCTCAGGAGGACATCCCAAACAAGTCAGGAGTTACCTGGTGTTCACTTGATTATTGGTTCGTAATGCCGGGCGCTCTGAGGCCATTTGCTTTTCTGTTGAGATGCCTGAATGGTCAACAGCCCGTAGGCTACAGGGCCTCCGCCGCGAGTATACGAGTATAATGCTCTCAGGACGGCAAATGAACTCAAACTAGCTCGCGGCGCGATATATTCCAGAAGAAGATCTCGGGGCCACCTAGCACGACGGCGGGCCAGTCAACTGGTGGTCTTACATACACTGATGTATTGATAATAATCCACTGGCCCCCGTGATCCTTGTCTACCCGCTCGAACCATGTGGCTTTGCGCGGAACCAAGCCTCACGCGCGGTTGAATGATATCACGAGACCCGAATCCGAGGGTTCTCCCATCGGGAAGGGCATAACCAAGTGGCAAACGCGGAGGGTTGATTACGATATGTGACCGACGATGAACCTCATCGCATTTCTAGATATAGAATCATGTCGGAGTTGCGTTCCGGTTCAACTTACCAGTTAAGAAACGTCCCTTCACGCGGCAAGGCATCACGACTGCTGTTCCATTTCTAATTCCGTCGATGCAGCCAAGACCCTCGTCAATTGGATGCCGTGATGTGACGTCTGTTTACCGGAGATGGAGTCGAGTTGGGGTGTTTAGCCGAAGTCTTTGATTGGCTGGACGGAAAACCGTTACCCCCTTTGCGGCTAAATGGAGAGGACCCTACCGTGTGTTTCGCAGGGCAGACCTATTATAACGCGTGTTTCAACTAAGAAGGAGTTTAGCCATACAGAGAGATTTGCCCTCTCTGTCGCTAGTAGGGCGGTACCTTACTTGCCTTGGGTTAACGCTCCCCGTTGCATATCATCTCCCATGGGGAAGTAATCTATCGTGCTGCAGATCGCTCCATATGGAGAAATCTTGGCGTCCTCCGCTTAGACGTGTTACCGTGAACGAAGTTACCATATGCCGCTAGGCTACTTTGACTTCTTGAATATCCTGGCGAGCGTGTTCCTAATGCTTGTAATTCGCAACCGCCGAGCACCGGCTGGCCGTAAGGAGCCCCCACGACTCTCAACATCGCCATTGTAGGTAAGTGAGCATCTTGGAAGGGCTCGAGATGGCTAGCTAGGATCTGACCAAGGCCGCATAAGTAAGAAATATAGCATAGATTAAGGTTTCTAGGTCTCATTTTCCCCACACAACCTCAATAGGCCCGAACGGGTGGTTATACAGATGGCAAAATTAGGATCACCCTAGGGAAAAAAGAGAGAATACCATAGAGGTATCTAGTCCGACCATGTGGTAATCACGGTGGCCAACGAGACCCCGCAGCCTCTTCCCCGCGAAGGAAGTTACCGGCAGTGCCTCTATTCGGAGTGGACATACCGAGATCTTTCGCGATTGACGGGCCTGGTTCCTGATTGCCACTCCATACGACTCCAGTATGGAGAGGTAGGTACGTGGACCACAAGGGCCCTAGGCTGGCCAAGTCCGCCACAACGAGTAGTATAAGAGGTTTAAGATCCCCGTTCCGAGATTCCTCTTAGTTTCCTTCTCACCGCACTCGCTCATTACTATCACAAGGTTGTATCCGAGTCGAATCGAAGATGAAGGTCACTACTGTCAGTGTGGCGGCCCTTGCCGCCGGTGCCATGGCTGCACCCTCGAACACCACTCCCCGTGAGGCCAGCAAGGCCGCCGCCGCTTGCTCGTCGGCTGTCACGCTTGATGCCAGCACCAACGTGTTCAAGAAGTACAAGCTGCACGCCAACACCTTCTACCGTGAGGAGGTCAAGAAGGCCGTCGAACAGATGACCGATGCCTCCCTGAAGACCGCTGCCGCCAAGGTCGCCGACGTCGGTAGCTTCCTGTGGCTGTAAGTTATGATATACGCCAGATTGAGCAGCAGCAATTAGCTAATAAAACACTCAGCGACAACATTGCCAACATCGCCAAGTTTGACTCCGCCATCTCGGATCTTCCTTGCGAGAACATCCTTGGTCTCGTCATCTACGATCTGCCCGGTCGTGATTGCGCCGCCAAGGCCTCCAACGGTGAGCTCAAGTACAACGAGCTCTCCCGATACAAGTCGGAATACGTTGACCGTATGTTGAAACCACTGGCCTACCCAGTAGCGGAAGCCGCAGACTAACATTCAATATAGCCATCGTCGCCAAGATCAAGGCCAACCCCAACTCGGCTTTCGTTCTCTTGATCGAGCCCGACTCTCTCCCCAACCTGGTCACCAACGCCGACCTGAGCACTTGCCAGGAGTCCAAGACCGCCTACGAGGAGGGTGTCGCCTACGCCCTCAAGAGCCTCAACCTTCCCAACGTCGTCATGTACGTCGACGCTGGCCACGGTGGTTGGCTCGGTTGGGACGCCAACCTCAAGCCCGGTGCCGAGGAGCTCGCCAAGGTGTACAAGGCGGCCGGCAGCCCCAAGCAGCTTCGTGGCTACGCCACCAACATTGCCGGGTGGAACGCCTGGGACCTCGAGCCCGGTGAGTTCTCCAAGGCGTCCGACGCCAAGTACAACTCGTGCCAGAACGAGAAGACGTACGTCACCAAGTTCTCCGCGGCCCTGAAGACGGCTGGCTTCCCCAACCACGCCATCGTCGACACTGGCCGCAACGCCGTCACTGGCCTCCGTGAGGAGTGGGGTGACTGGTGCAACGTCGACGGCGCCGGCTTCGGTGTCCGCCCCACCGCCGACACGGGTCTCGAGCTCGCCGACGCGTTCGTCTGGGGTAAGCCCGGTGGTGAGTCTGACGGTACCTCCGACGAGGGTGCCACCCGTTACGACTCCTTCTGCGGCAAGCCCGACGCCTACAAGCCCTCCCCCGAGGCCGGTGAGTGGAACCAGGCCTACTTCGAGATGCTCCTCAAGAACGCCAAGCCCCAGTTCTAAGCGGCTAGCTAGCAACGGCAGCAGCAGCAGCAGCAAGGCGAGGGCGATCGTGGCATTTGCAGTCCGGCAGGTGAAAGGGTTGGATATGACCTACTAGTCAATGTAAATATGTACCTATCTAAGAAAACAAAACCTGGGCTGTTCGGACCGCAGACGCTCGTTTTTCCGCGCGCAAAAAGATCTTGGTACTGAAGATTCAATTGTATATAGCTTTTGTGCAGTACATACACAAGTTTTCTCACGGCTGCTTCGTCATTATCTCTGATGTGATCTGATCAGTTGATGCGATGTGATGAATTTAAAGTTGTTTGCTATCTGTTCAATTCAGGGCTGCTGTTTGCAGGTTAGCGGGATTCTAGCGACGGTTATACCCGTGCGGGACCCGGTCCAATGATGCATGGTGGCTTAAGTCCAGGGTCTGTAGCGCATCATCATTGCTTACCACCCTTCCTTAAACAGCAGATAGGAGTAATGATATGCCCAATGCCTTACAGTTCATTCTCAAAAGATAGGATTCGTATTATTATCAATTAGTCGAGAAGGTAACTTGAATTGGGATCAAGAATTCAATGAAAACGAATAGACTAGAAGCGGCAAAAGCTGAAGTGGAAGATTTTACTCTGCTAACGTGAAGTCGAATGATAACTTGGAACTAGTAATCCTTGACTTAGCCCACTTGTCTGTTGTACAACGTTCAACAACTGCACGGATCACATAGAAGCCCAACTCTCAACCACCAAAACTCGTAAACCCAAGCCCTTATCTATCAACATCAACCCATCATACCACCTCCAAACTTCAACCATCATAACCGTACTCATCGGGCTTTGTTGTGACTATCCCGATTCATGTGAGAAGGAATCCTCTAAGCAGCATGTTGGAGGGTCAGGAAAGCTCTTCGTCTAGCAGTTATGAAGACGTCGAAGGCAATGGAGAATCCCGAAAAGGTGGACGCTATGGCTTCGTGAGCGATTTCTTGGCACGACTTGAGCACTACACCTGGGCAAACTACACATTCCCAATGTCAACAGGAGGGATTGCCTTACTGCTGGCGGAACAAGGCTTCATATTCCCTGGACTTCAGACAATCGGAAAAGTTGTCTATGTCTTCGACCTTGTCATCTTTACGCTCACCACTGCTGCTATTACTTATCGCTTCGTTAAATTTCCTGGCACCCTGAAGGCCTCTATCACCCACCCCACTGAGGCGCTCTTTATGGGCACATCAACACTCAGCGTGGCGTCTATAATCGCTGGTATCGCCCGCTATGGAATACCTTCTTGCGGGCCGTGGCTAGTCACGGTCTATCGCGTCTTATTTTGGATATACTTCCTGGTCACATTCATACTCGCTGTCGGCCAGTACTCTCTGCTCTTCACTTCACCGCTTCTGAGGATCCAAGATATGACCCCAGCCTGGGATCTCCCTATATTCCCCTTCATGCTATCAGGTACTGTCGCATCATCGGGCGCAGCCTTCCAACCACCGAACGAAGCAATCCCTATGATTATTGGTGGTTTGACTGCTCAGGGTCTTGGGATGTGCTTATCGATTATGATGTATGGTGAGTTTCCCCCAAAGCCGACTTAGATTTTTCCGTTATGCATCGACTTAGCATCATTTCATACCATACGCGCGGACGCTAACAAATTCGCAGTACGTATTGACATTTCATTTCCCGTGCCAAGACTTCTCCTCATCACTCCCTTCATTGAGAATAATAATTGATTCCCAAATACTCTGAATTTTTCTGTGTTGGTTCTAATTAAAAACAGGCGAGCTATGTACGACGAATGATCCAATGGGGGTTTCCGTCACCGAATTCACGTCCCGGCATGTTTATAGCCGTTGGACCACCCTCGTTCACGAGCCTCGCCATTATCGGCCTTGCCAATGACTTTCCTCAGCATTATAACTATTTTGGTGCTGACTCTGTCACTGTTCAAGTCCTTCGGGTACTCGCGACCTTTGCGAGCGTATTCATCTGGTCGCTCAGTTTATGGTTCTTCTGCATTTCCGTAGTCGCCAATCTTGCCGTCAGGAAGCAGTTGACATTCCATTTGAACTGGTACGCCTACGTATTTCCGAATGTTGGATTTACGATCACCACCATTGCCATTGGCAAGAACCTGCAGAGCAGAGGGATCATGGGCGTTGGAAGCGCCATGACCCTTTTGCTCATTGCCATGTGGGTTTTTGTATTTATCCACCACGTAAAGGCTATCATCAACCGGGAAATCTTATTTGAAGGCAAGGATGAAGATGTCTACGTAAATGAGAAGAACCACGCCCATGTCAAGCCGATTAAGAATGGAAGTGACATTGAGAAGGAGGCTTAATTAAATTCACCACCGGGTACCTAGTAGGTGCTGATGCCATACAGACCGGTCATCCCCAATGAGACTAGATCTTACGGATATTCAATGCGGGGCGTTTTCCCTAACGACGAATACGAGGCATAACGAACTAACGATTATTTAGATTTTAATATTAACAAGAGATTTAGGGGTTGCATAACGAGACAGGGCGAGTTATTAATACCAGGCGGAATAGGCAACGGCATATAATACTTCAATGATAATGATTTCTTAACCGCTTTCGTCCTAATTTTACATTCGCAGTTAGTTATTTCCAACAAGTAGCCTACTGCGTAGGATGAACCCCATGACATTCATTCAAGCCACCTCCAAAGCTGCACATGTTGGCGCTGACATCAGCACTATAGTCCTCACCTTAAACCAACTCATCTTACGAGGCTTCGCTGTGAGAATTCATGTGCTGGCCCAGTGAGCGAGCGCAAACCAGACCACCATTCCGTGATGATGAGAAGGATACACGGCATTAGGCTAACAGACGACCTGTCTTCGTCGTCCTTCTTACACCCTTTCGGCACTCAGCCGCATATCACGGCGAAATAAGTGCGCCAGCCCCTTGCGTATCCGAAGCCGGCTCACACCTGCGGGATTTACCCAAGGTGAGGTTTCAAATGATGGATGGTCGATGTTGTGGTTAATACGAGGACTAGTGAAGCCCCCTCACCAAGCTGCTCAGCCCTATAGCCTCATGCAACGTTCCAGTTCAGCCAGTCTCAGCCCTGAGCCAAGGCGGTCTACTAGCCGGTCAGCTGAGCTCAACCTAAGGACTTCGTGCCTCTCCAGGCCCGAATAGCGAATCCGGGGAAGCTAGTAGCTCTGCTGCTCACATGGTTGGATAGATCACGATCCGTGGCTGCCGAGTTCGTGTTACTATATTTTACTTCGCCGACATGTCAGACCGGCAAGCAATACTCCGCTTAGGAGGCAAAAAGCTCATGCTCATGGTATCATGACGCGTGATGGTTCTCCTATATAAAGGAGGCGATGTTCCCAAGCATCGTCTACCTTCGATTAGCACAACACATCACCAGCAAACATAACTCTACTCAACAAGACATCTTTCGCCACTCACCTCATCGCTCTCATCAGCCTACCATAACTTTCTATCTTAATACTTCTTTATCTTATAAACTTTAACAACACTCAAAATGCGTTTCACTGCCATCGCCACCTCCCTCATCGCCGCCGCGGTCTCCGCTTCCGCCGCTTGCCTTGAGCAGCCTCCCTCCGCCATCGGCTTCCCCATCAACTTCGACATCAGCACGACGCGATCGGACGCGATCTCGTTCCAGATCCCGCCCAACTCCGTCGGCCCTTGCCAGCTGATCGCCAAGTTCCCCGCGGGGTACCCGATCACGAGCACAGGCTCGGACCTAGTCAACGTGACAGCGCTGGACGGCCCCGCGCCCGGCGCCCTCGTCGGCGCTCTCCGCTTCCGCCCCGACACCAAGGTCTTCATCAACTCCTTCGCCTGCCGCGACATCATGTCCTACGAGCTCGCCATCGCCCAGGGCGAAGGTGAAGTCAAGTTCTCGGAGATTGCTGGTGCTGGTCTGTTCATGGATGTTGGGGACTGCTATTAAGGGGTGTCTACTTTACATCGTCTACTGGGGACTTAGGTAGCTGCATATTTGGTGTTAAATATCAAGGGAATGGGGAATAGACTGGATGGGATTGGGTTCATCGGATGGTTAATCACGGCGTTTTGCTGCGAGTAAGCTTAAGTTGGCTGCTCGGTTCCTTGTCACTCCTTTGGTATTGATGGTTTGTTCTGGGTTGTTGGGATTGCATTGGCTGTCAGCCACGAGGGTTATAGGAAAATCCGCAATGAATAAGACTCTTGCCACTACTTTTCATACGTCTTCTAGCTACGGTGATAAAAATAGCATGAGTGTTAGATTCGTCCTACAGACTGCTTACTTATATATGCCTGCGTCAGTTAAGGGTAGTTGGGCGGTTGGTCTTTCAGTATGGCCGACAGAGAGATTATAGGGTCTAGATATTGAACCGTGTAGTGAAATGCCTACTAACATACTAATTTTAACATTTCCAAGGTTGTTATTGTAAGCGATTTCATGTATGATTCCAATACCCGTTCTAACGTCTCCTAGAATACCCATGATTCACACTAAACGTTCGCCTTGCCTATTACTCAGCTGCTATTATAATAGTTATTATGGCATATCACCCCCCTTAATTTATAACCATAATATTCTTTTATAGAGCAACAATAAAAGTTTCGATTTAGTCGACACAATCTACAGTGGCAATCTTCAATGGAATCATCTAAAAAATATCAAGAGGTTCAGGGTCAATCCTACAACGGTTGACGCCCATCAGTCATGGGCTCCAGGTGCCAGTTTAACTGAGTTTGTCATCAATGATTACCACCGAGACACTATTTTCAAATCAAGTGAATTACAAGGCCGGATATACAACATTTACCATATAAACCCAGAGTGCTTACTGTAGCCTCTGTTTCGTTTTACAAACCTCAACAACTCGGCATAGCTACCAAAAAGAAAAGCGAAGCGTTATACCTATAGGCCAACTAATACACACTGGATAACGATGCCGGTTCCAGAACCGCTCGGCAGGCTAAATAGATACTTCCTCGCCAATAAAAGGTACTTCCTTCGTAGACTATGGGGCCATACGATGGTTACACATGGGTATAAATTCTCCAGGGTTACGGCCAGACAATGGTCAATACAGTTCGCAAATCCTCGACCCAGTACCGCCGTCACAGAGGCAAAGACGGCTAGGTTCACCATCACGATCTATCTCCCGCAAACAGAAAGATCGTTGACCTACGAGCAAATCAAAGAAAAAGTAGACACTGCTTTAAGAGCTTTAGAGCCGTATCGCCAACAATTCTATTGTAAAGTCTACAGCCATGATGGGACTCAACGCCGTTATGAGGTAGCCCCAGACCGTACGTTCCTCAAAGTACCCCGCGAGGAAAAGTACGTACAATGGGAACACGCAGACCTTGAAGAGTTCCGTGATTTCCTGACAGATCCAAAAGGGTTCTGGGAGGCTAATCGTCGTTTCGGGCTCCTCCGCGATCAGGATTAATTGCCCGAGGACTGTCCATGGAGCAGAGGACATACGAATTTGCCTGAACACCTCGTAGCCCGATTCTACGCTAGGTTGAGAGTTATATATCTATCATAGAGCGCATAGCATCTCACATTATGAGAAGAATACTACCCATACACTGGTTTACAGACATTTGTGAATAAGCCTCCTGTATATATAATATTAGCAGCGTAATATATGATAATTTAAACCCATATTCCATAGCGTTTTGCTACGAGTAAGCTTAGTTTAGCAACTCAGCACCTTACCATTCCTTTAATATTAATAATTTATTTTAGGTTATCAGGACCATATTACTATATAGTTATTAATTACAAAGGTTATAAGAAAATCTTTAATCGGAGTTTCATCATTACTTTCTATGTATATTTTAGCTATGATAATTAAAATAACATATATTTTCTATTCATTATGAAAGCCATCTCCTTACATCTCTGCGTTAGTTAAGGGCGATGAGCTAGTTGGTTATTCGGTGTGTCTAACCAAAAAATCCTTGCAATGATACAATCGCAGTAGATATAATCAAAGAGTTAATAGCATTGTAATCTTAAACGTCGTTCCTTTAAGTGAGTTTATGCATGAGTTTAAGGACCATTCTAACACATCCCCTGAAGTATTGGCGATTTAAACGAAATCCCTACCTCAAGCTACCTTGTCCTTTACTCATAAGTATATAGTTTCTGCGAAAGTTTCCATATCGGCATACCGTATCATGTAATAGTGAGCCATAGAATTCCCTTTTCAGAGCAACGATAGAGATTCAGATTCCGTTAATGCACCACGTCCTTGATAGAATCACCCAAAAGGGCATTTTTCCGCGTTAGAAGTCCAAAGTCAATACGATAATGGACAATACTAGTCGGTCATGGACTCAAACTACTTGCTTATCACCAGCAATTGCCAACAAGACACTATTACTAGATCGAATGAATCACAAGGCCAAGCGGACGACGTTTACAATATAAACAGGCAGCGCACACTGCAACCTCTTAATTTTTTCTTTTTCAAACCACATCAACTCGGCAATAGCCACCGAAAGGAGCAAAACACCATACCTATAGACATCATACACATATCAACCACACCCAAAAGCTAACCAACACACCGAACAAAGATGCCGCTCATACAAAACGAGCTTCAGCGACTTGCTATGCATTGGAGAAGCAAAAGAACCGAGTTCAACCAGAGACTATGGCCAGGCGTACAGGTTCAAGGCCGCCAAAACACTTATACAATTCAGGCCGAATGGTATGGGATACAGTTCACGGCGCCGGTACCCACGACTGCCATCGCCGAGGCAAATGTGGAGATTTTCGGTATCACTATCATACTGCCGCCAATACCGATACCCGATGTACTAGCGAGAAACAAGGTAGACTATGCTTTGCAGGTACTGGAGCCGTATCGCAAGTACTACCGTTGTACCGTCTACAACCATGGGACAATGGAGATCAACCACCAGGTGGAAGCAAAGCGTACATTCCTAAGGGTACCAAGGCACGAAAGGTTTGTGCTCTGGACAACACAGGATCCTGATGTACTACGGGAATTCCTGACGGATCCGAGAGAATACTGGAGGAATCACCATCGTACCACACTCCTCTTAGATTCATACCGCTAATTGCCTGAGGACTGCTATGGACCAAAGGACTTACGGATCTGCCTGAACACCCGACAACCCTAGAGATTATACGCTAAGTTAAGGGTTATAACCTATCATATATATTTATCCATCATAGAGCATATAGCATCCACCTTGTGAAAAGAATACTGCCCATATGCTGGCTTGCAGACTTTTGTGGATATACGTACCTGCAGGCTTGATATCAGAAAAATGATGTAAGATAATGCAAAGCCCCTATGTTCATTTGCGATGGCCGCTATAAGGATATCTAAATAATGGTATATAAATGGAAAACCTTCCTCCTACCACATCACATTCTTCTAGTATGTTTTGCCATAATGAATAGTCTTTTTTCTGTCATTGAAACCCTCTCAGCATAAATATATACATTCGTGTTAGGGAGGGGAGTGTTATCTGAGTTCTAAGTCGGTCTGATTTGCATTCAAACTACGCCTTTAGGATTGAGGATTTTGGGATCTGAAAATGGCACCCCCTATGCTGCATACGACCTATAGCATGCGCTTTACCACGTGATTCCACGTTATGCCCAAGATAAATCTCGGGAAAATCAACACGGCCCAATCCTTGCCTTATTGTTATTCTCCTAACTATCTTCTCCTTCTTTACTTGTTGGCTACAATACATATAGTATATTCAAATACGAAAGCGACCCTTAATGGACAATTCTACCCAGTCCGGCCAGATCAAGACCGTGGCCGTTATTGGCGCCGGGCTGAGCGGTATAGTATCAGCCGCGCATTTACTTCGTACCGGAATCCATGTAACTGTTTTCGAGCGGGCAAATGTTGCCGGCGGGGCCTGGGAGTTTAGTCCGCAAATAGATCGAGATCCCCCATTCCCAAGTACTCGACCGCCAGTCCCGGATTGGGACAAACCGACAGTCGATGATTTGACTTCAGAGAAGGCGCCGCTGAGATTTTCTCCTCCGGGCCCAGTATATGCGAATATGAAGGGCAGGGGTAGCGAGCAGATTATGCGCACCTCACTTGGAGACTGGCCCGAGGGGAGGCGGGGACCCCTCGACCATAGTGAGGTATTGGCGTATCTGAAGCGTATCGCAAAGGTTCACCGTGTGGAAGATAAGATTCACTTCCGTACACGTGTAGAATCTGTCACGAAACAAGGCGAGCAGTGGCATCTCCGGACGTCTAAGTTGATTACAAATTCGGAGGGTTATGCGCTGGAACGGGAAACTTGGTTGTTCGACGCTGTCGTTGTGGCCGTAGGTAGATACGGCGAGCCCCGGGTGCCTGATATCCCTGGTCTATCTTCTTGGAAGCGCGCGTATCCGAACCGGGTGTTGCATTCTAAACAATACCGTACCCCTGAGCCATACCGAGGTAAAACGGTACTCGTCATCGGAGGCTTCATTTCCGCGACAGAAATCACCAATGAACTAGTAAACAATGGCGCAAAGGTTTATGAGAGCGCGAAAGACTCTAGAGTAGACTTCAGGGGTCAATCAAACCACGAAAACGCCGAGAAAGTGGCATTGGCAACTGAATTCACTGCCATAAGTAACGAAAATAGCGAATCGACATTTACCCCTCAGGCGTTTGACGATGATGACCCCCTTCCCGGAAAGGTGGTGCTTCAAGACGGTCGAAAGCTGGAAAATATTTATTATGTGATAATCGCAACGGGATACCACACTACTTTTCCTTTCCTTGGCCCGCTTCTAGAGCGGCCGTCTATGACCTTTGAGGATGCAGACGAGACCGTTATCATCACTTCTGATGGGAGGACAGCACACAACCTGCACGAAGACATCTTCTATATCCCAGACCCAACTTTGGCATTCATAGGCATAACCCACTTCGCATCGACATTCTCAATGTATGACTTCCAAGCTCAAGTCTTAGCCGCTGTGTTCGCGGGGCGGGTCGCCCTTCCCTCCAGGGCCGGCATGCAGGCGGAACAGAGCAGACGGAAGAGCAGAGTGTTACCCGGGACTTTGCTCAATAGTATATTCCTACTGGACGATTTCGTAATTCATAGAATGTTGCGTTGGGCCAATGCGGATTTAATGACAGGTGGGTTTGAGCCACTTCAGGGGCCAGATCGTGCGTGGTGGGAAGCCTTCAAGACGGAGAGGGAGAATGCTCGACCGCTGTTAAAGGTTTTGCAGGATAACTTCTTAGACGCCTATGACATGAACTGGGATAGGTTGGTTGATCTGTATTGATATTGGGGCCTCGTTCAAGCATAGTGCCTGTAGGCATGAAAGGGGTCAAAAGCTATCTTACTCGTCTTGCCAAAGAGCCATTCGTTGCCCAGAATGAGGTTGTGTAGTACCTGTGACCAAGGTTTGTCAACGCCAATCTTCCGACTAATGTTGAATTTACGAACACATTGTTGATATAGGCCGAAGCCTTGCTCAATGATTCCCGAAGTCCGCGCTATTTTCAAAGTTTAGAATATCGAAGCAGCCCCTAATCACTATATGAAAGGTAGCCGTAGCATTGTCGTTGCAGGTTTTCACGAATCCAAATATCGGATATAAAAGGGTGAGCAGGGACCTCCGTGCCGCATTTTTGAATACTGTTTAGATTAGGAAGAATTATATCGTCACGTTCATGCCCGTCTGGCATAGCTGGAGAATTTGTGATTCATTGTAGTATACAACCATTGCGACGAAGCAGCTTTTACTGGTAGTTTTCCAAGCACTACCTATTGGAAAGGTTCCTTTTTTAAAGCATGAATAACGAGACAACGCAAGCTCCTAGTCTTCGGCCATGTAATGCATAAATTAAATATATACCTACATAATTTTTTGATCTGTGAGTTCTTTTAAACACCAAACCCTCGCCAACGCGCTCTAGCACCCGCTGTTAACGATTTCCACCGACGTTAATTACGATATCATGCCCACACACCAGGACAAGATGCCCGTTACTAACCGGAGTGAGCACCCAGATGTCATTCTCTTTACAGAAATCTGGCACGCAACTAAGGCAGCCTTCCGCGAAATCCTCTCAGACTGTCGCTGTAACTTCCGGATTGAACGTGGATCTCTTACCGCTAGGAATCAGAAAGATGTTATTGGGTTCATGCCGCTGCATGCCCAAACAATATCAAAAGCAAACCCTACCATCTGGATCGAGCTACCTCCAGAAAGGCTCCAGAAGAACAAAAGAGTAATCGAGAAACTTGCGATGGACGTCAGAAACGCCTGCTGGCTCTTGCAGCCCTATTTCCGGTATTTTCAAATCCTCATCAACGGAAACAGCAGTGGCATCATGCTGCAAAACACTCATCAGAGGATAACTCTTCTTGAAGTTCCTGGCTTTCCAGGTGCCTACATCCATTGGAAAGCCAAAGATGCAAACGAGCTAGCAAAATTCTTATTGAATCCGCTTGAGTATTGGAAGTTAAACACGAGGGATCTTCCGTATGCTGATAACGAAAATCGGCATTTCCAAGCACCATCAGTATTTTGTTCTTAGAAAGATCACTAAAGGCTGAGGCGGCTCGGGTATTTTTTATATACTCATGGACATATAATTATGTATAATTATATAAATCAACATATTTAATAAACGTGATATTATTTATGGCCGACCTTAAATCTGCAGTATTCCTTGAATAAATAGGCGGTAGGCGGAATTTCAGCGCTAATACCTCACCAAATGGCTAAGACGGCAAAATTTAATTTCAACTTGAATAACTTCAGCCCTAGGTGATATCTCAATCGATAATTAAAATCATCTAAAAGCGCTCAGCTTGCTGATTTGAACCATATACGCTCCAAGTCTTGCATCCTCGGCTTGAGGTGGCTATACCAGAAGGTAGACGATTCTACTGATTTTCGAAAACGACTTAGTCCCCGGCGATGGACCTTCGCCCCCTCCAGCCAGCCCAGACTTCAACGGTAAATAGCTACATCAATATGGCAATGCACCACTTGAAACGTAAATGGATAGAATATATGGGTTGAGTTCTTCAACTTGATTTAAATTATCAATTAAGACGACTGCTGAAAGTCAAGTTATCGGAGTTGAAGTTAAAAATCGCGGATTAGTTTACTTTGGTGAGGAACTCGACCGGCAAAAGGCCTGACCGCCTGCTTTTTCCGGTAATACTGCGTATCTAGTCAACCGTCCTGCTCTCCTAGCTGTGAAGGATCCATCACATACCAGAATTGGCAGGCGGTAAGGGTTTTGCTGGGCGCCACCCTCGCTAAACCACTTGGAACACTGGATCTCAATCTCAACTCAAATAATTCCATATTCTAAGGTGACGTCAATTGATAATTTACATCTTTAGAAAGCCCCAATTCCAGAATTTGAATCATATACATCTCAAAGCTTGCATCTCAGGATCAAGGTGGCTATCCTTGGTTGAAATCTAGGCTGGCTAGCCGTGGTGAAAGTCCATCGCCCGTATAGGGGACTTAGTCATTTTTGAGAATCAGTAGGATTACCTCCCTTCCAGTATAGCCACGTTGGTTCTGAGATGCATGGATCGAGACCTTCAAAGTGATGTAAATTATTAAATGACATCATTCCTATGTATGGAGCTATTTGAGTTGAAGTTGAATTTTGATGACTTGGCCATTTGGTGAGGTACATAAGTCGACTCGAGTTAAGAAGATATCATAACTTAAGTGTATGTTACAACATCTATCTTCATTTAACGTGATTAACGAGTTCGTGATTCATGGCGATATAGTAAATTTATAGCAAATCAGCTTCCACTCCCGCTTTTATAAAGGTAATCGAGGCGGTCATCATCGTAAAGAGTGTGAGTAGTAGCCTAGAATCGAGGCACGATGTTCGCATATTTTTAATATAAGAACCGAACGTATGTGCCTCTCCTTTCGTTCCCTCTTTTCGATATTAGATATTCTACGACACCCAACAACATTATTTTCTGGCGGTTTCCACCGACGATAGTTACCACAACAAAACTACGCATTAGTGAACACACGGAACGAACAAGATGCCTCGGGGGAATCACTTGAGGGATGTCAACTCCGTCAATGACTTCTGGGACCAAAATGCCGCAAGCTTCTCTTCATACCTCCCGGATTGTACCTGTAACTACAGGGTTCAGTACGAAATGCTTACTGCCAGGGATATAGAGGACATCCTCTCGGAGCCTCCGCCACAGCCTCAACCTATCGAGATGGCAGTCCCTACCATCCGGATTTACCTACCACAAGCGAGAGTCGATGGGCACAAACGTACTAGAAGGGCGCTCAAGAAAGATCTTCGGAGGGCTTGTCGGGTTTTGAGACCATATTTTTGGTACTTCCGCATCTTCGTTTATGATCCTGATGGGAGAGCTGTGTACATCACCCAGCAGAAGATGACCCTTCTCCGTGTGCCCCGACCACGCATGTCCCTATCACGGGATAAGCGCTGCTTCCACTGGATGAGCGACAACACTCTTGAGTTAGAAGTGTTTCTGGAGGATCCAGGGCGATATTGGGATGCCAGATACGAGTCAAAATTACGTTCAGATCACGATAATTCATATTTCTTTCCGCCAGGTACATCTAGAGATTAGGGATGTTCAGCAGGAGAATGAGCGTTTATCATAGCCTATGACTTGTATCCCAAGTCTGCCAGTTTCAGTATAGACCTTTATCAACCTATACGTATTCTATAAGCCTTAGTCCACCGTATGATGATTGTCACGGTTTATAAGTGATGTAAGAGCGCAGGTGCCTGCCCTGACAACGTTCTGTCTTTTGGTAGTGTAGCGGTTTCGTTCTTACATCCGAACCCTTACGATGCTATTTACACCAGATTTGCTACTGCAGATTTTGCAACTCCAAGTAATGTAGTGGCTCAAGATAAATTCCTAATTATGCTTTGAAAATTGGTATCACATTTTCCATTCATCTCATACAGCCACGGCCCTACGGGACACACAGGTCTTGACTAGTTACTGGGCTAACGCCCTCCTTTTCTCTCCTCGTGTAATAACGTGTTTGTAGACCTTAATATATACCATAATAGCCTTTCATGATACGGTAGTTAGATGATTTGTGATTCACTGGTACAAGATCCCAGTTCAACGACCGGGAAGTCTCTACTACTACTAAGAGGCTATCAGATAGAGCGTTTGGTGAAGCTTTAATTCTAAAGGGATTAAGTACCTGACTAGATTACATGTTTTCATTCTCTTACTCACTAATATGATGGTTATGTATTATGTATATATATGGTATATATTCCAATGTTTTAACCCATACCATGTCCTAACCCTCGGTAACCTCCCCAACACTGCGCAACGGCTGCACCACCTGCCTATCATAGTAAAGTACACTAACATAAGAGAGGGATATACTGTACAATCAAGATGTCTAGCGGCAATGATAGAAGGGATCTCGACTTCCTCCGACATTTCTGGCGCGAAAGGAGGGAAAGATTTTTACAAGCCCTCGGAGCGGTTACCCTCGATTGCAAGATTGAGCACAAAGACCTTACCCCTGAAAAGCAAATGGAAATCCTAGACTTTCATCCCCCAGACCCGCAGAAATGCATAACGCAAGCAATCATAACTATCACTATCTGGCCGTCATACGGAAAGCTTTTAGACAAAAACTCGAAGCTTGTGAAAGATCTTAGGACAGCTTGTCGAATATTGCAGCCATATTTCCAATACTTCCGTGTCGATGTTCGTCATCCTCGTACCAACTCCTTCATATACGCAACCTCTCCTGGGATGATTCTTCTCAAGGTACCTGGCCTAGAGAACTGCTATGTACACTGGAAGCGACGGGATCTTCGTCAGTTGGAAAAGTTCCTACGGAACCCTATTGAGTACTGGCAAGCCAACGCACGTCTCGAGCCAGTTGCCGATTACTTAGATTTACATTTCCATACGCCGGGTGCATAATCAGAGGTTCGATCAAGATCATAAGAATTCACTGGGTCACGGAATGTACCAGCCCGATGTATACTTACCATCAGCAGATAGCATCTGCAAGATAATATACTGCCTATTATAATATGTACCTGTAGTATGGCCCGTGATTTACTGTTATGGAATGCTAACATAAGACACGAGCCTCTATTATAAGAAAGAATGAAGTCTGACAGTTATCCTCTACCCCTTCCTACCCTAAGACGACGAGATATTAGCCAGTGAATTATCTACTATCCCGTGCATTAAGCTCTACTTTAGAGCTAACCAGTCAGGATAGGGACCCACACTCATCATGAAGAAAAGGGGGAGCCATTTGAAACTTGAGATTCTTTCTTCATTATAGCAGCGGCACTCTACGGCGCACGTGTCCCTTCTCTCACTCCCTACGATCGAATTACAAACGACCTGCCTGTCCATCCGCCGACCCATCCGATGGTATCAACACCGCACCGCACCGCACCGCACCGCACACTGATCTGTCTGACACTGTCTACCCAGCTCCGCCACTCTCGGCGTTCCGAGGCCGGGAGGTCGTTTATACGACAAAAGAAAAGCGTAGCAATCTTTTCTTGCTAGCTCACCGAGTCACTCACCGACTTAAACACTATCCATCAACTTTCCCTCCACAACCTTTTCTGCAAAAATATTGCACGCCCTGTTTACCTGGCAGTTTTGAACTCCCCTTCCGCGATTGAAGCTGGAACGATCTCTTGGTTTGTCTGATTGTCTGAAGGGTATAAATCTAAGTACGTAGTACACGACACGGAGAGGAAAGAAAAAGAGCTAGAGAGCTGAATCTTTTTCTCATACTGACTCGTGGTGATACAGCAAGCAGAGGGTGGGTATTCTAAAAACGAGGAACGAATAACAAAGGGAACAAGAAAGTAACAAGAACAACGCCGTCTGTGTGGTTCTCAACTATCCCAACCAGTATATGCTTCCACATTATGATAAACCGAGGGCGGTCGTGACTTCGTAGCATCCAAGCGAGAGATATGAAAAGCCAGACTAGCTGGCTTGCTTTGAGTTTGGTTTGGTATGATAAAGTGACTTAGTGTAAGTAGGACATCTTATTCAGTGTCGAGGTTAAAGTTTCTAGGCTGCGGGCTTACAGCCCCACTACCACTGACGCTCACATTGCCGGAGAAATAGCTCTGGTCGATGCGGAAGATCCAGTCCAGCTTCTCGCGCTCGTTGCGTGCGGCAAACAGCCATGTATTGTCTGTACCATAAACAGCAAACACGCCTGCCTGCAGACGCTCACTAAGGCCGCCGAGACTAGGGCCTGAAGCTCTGGCACTACCCGACCAGATAGTGGAAATGGTTTGGCCCGACGAGGATCGCTGATGACCTGGCTGGAAACCTCCGTGCCCATTCCCATTTGGTGGAGTTAACAGCTCATTAGGCTCATTGTCATGGCCATCAAATAGACCTAAAATCTCCGGTTGGCTATCCACCCTGGAATTGCGAAGGCTGACGATAGCCACTTCGTCCCCATCGGTGACGTTGTGAATATGCAGGTAAGGACGTCGCAGCTCGACGAATCTCTTCATCCACTTGCTATAGTCATTGTTGGGCACCATAAGATAACCTCCCTTCAGCACTTTCGGATTCTTTGGTACCCGGAGGATAGTAGAAACCAGTCTAGGGGGTGTAACAGATTCTGGCGCGATTCCATCTGAAGGAGGGGCTGTGTTTGCTGGGCCAAGGATCCGGGTTGCCGGATCTGGGTGACGAGACCAGAGTTTTAAGCATTTGTTGAGAATGCGAGCTTCTTGCTCGTTGTACTCTGGTTCTTGGGGCGGCGTAGGGGGTTGCTCGACGGTTTGCTCCGGCGGCTCTGACGGCTGCTCCTTTTGGTCGCCCTCGGCGCCTTCGGTGGACTCTGGCAGCCTTGGTGTGGATGGCCGCGATGTCTCGGGAGTGTCGTTTAGAAGTGCGTCAATCGAATCCCGGTCATCATCATGAGCCTTGAGCGCTGGGGAGTTATCGTCATCGGATTGGTCCTCATCTTCGGTAGGTTTGTTTTTAGGCTCCGGTAGGCTAATCTTCTTGAGGAACAGCTGGGCCGCTGCAATCTCGGTGATACGTCTCTTTTTCCTCCGTGCCGCAATGTAGTCGCCTATTAGCGAAACCCCTCTTGGTCCCCAATTGCTTAAGTTCTCTTCACCTTTGACGTAGTCGTGTTGGCTACTCATCCTCCATAGATCGCCCACTCGCTTAATTGGCGCTGGCCGCATGCTTAGAGTAAAGATGGCCGTCGACGAATGCACGATCCTGACATGCTGGAATAGGGACGAAAGCATTGATGACTGGCGTACGAAAGTCCTACCCAAGATTTGGCAGTAGACATCGGTGGAGAACTTCATTGGCTCAGCAAGGTTGTCAGCATTTATGTCCCAGGATAAGGTCATCTGGACTTTGTATTTGTCCGCTGTGGTGCGATCCAGTAATAACGAGTTGTGCAAGCTAGAATCCCATTGCCCTGTAATGGTCATGCTTCGAGTACCATTCGCATTCTGGCGAACTGATGGCTTCGCGCCTAATCGGAGGGGGATGTCAGGTACGGGAGTTCCCATGTCGGGGTTTTTGCCAGCATGGTCAACGAGCTGAATCTTGCCAATTCGAACTGAGCTGATATCCTCCCATGGCAATGCGTCCCCTGAGCTATGGGTGAGATTGATCGCAACACGCCTCTGTAGACCTTGATGGAGCTGAAAGGTGCCTGTATCTAGCTCACTGGTCTGCGTCACTTCCACAGGAACGTACTCTCCAATTTCATTGAGCTCTAGGACTTGAATGCGGGCTAATATGTCATGCTTTTCCTCGGTGTAGAATTGAGACTCGTTTATGCGGGCACCTTGGGGTTTTTGCTCGGAATTCGGGGTAGCATCGCGCATCTCATCCCAGCTGAGCAACTTGTCAAGATGCATTGTAGAAACCTTGGCGAATATGGCAATCCTGAGGTTAACATCTCGCGGCCCAAAAAGCGGAACACTCATGCTGTGGACACTGTCAAATCGTATCGGACCTTCGTCGAAGTCCTTGATCATCTGAGTTGTGGTGACACTGTCTGAGACATTGGGAATGAACAGCTGGGCATGAACGTCGGTTCCCTCTCGCTCGGCAAATCCTACCATGTCGTGCATAACAACATTGTATTTCAAAGTGCTCGATGGGGCTCGCGCGCTCGAGGGTTCCAGAGATACCTTAATGATTCCAATAGCATGAGAAGTGTGAGGCGATAGGACGTCTAATGTAAAGTCCTGGACTCGACTATCGAAAACGGCTCGGAGGGGGACGTCGACCTCGCCAACGAGGGAATACTCGGGCATGCAATTCTCTACAAAGGGATTGTCTAACTTGAAATGCTGGGAATATTCGGGTTGATCGAGGTATTGATGCATCTGTCGCATCTGTCGTACGCGGTCATGGAGTTTCTCTAAACTCCAGAGGTGGATGACAGTATTCTTGTAATCGACGACGCGAACTCCCACGCATGGCTTCTGGGCTTCGTCAAGAGCCAAATCTTCACCCTCACTAGGCACGTCATTCAGCACCATATCGTAGGAAGAGCAGCGTGCATGGCCGACATCTACAACCGTGAATTGAAACACGACATTTTCTCCTAGCTCTTCGCTCATGATCTGCGCTTCCTTAAGTGTAGCGGCATGTTGCAAGACAGCTTCAGCCATCTGGACATAGTGTCGGCTTCTCCAATGCGCGATAACTTTCTTGGCCCTCTCGATTTCCTCTTCGGACAACTTTGGTTTCGCTTTAGGTCTCTTAAGCGGATCTAGCTTCTCAATTTTGGCCTCGAATTCTTGCTTTTGAGTTTCCAATTGCTTCTGCATATCGGCCTTCAGTTTTGTCAGAGTTTCCTCCATTTTGGCCTTTTCTTGTTTGATCTCCTCCACCTCGACATTAGCTACTTCAGCGTTCTTGAGCTGATCTTGGTATTCTTCTTTCTGCTTCTCTAGCTGGACCTGCATACTATCTCGTATTTCTCGGAGTCGGTCATCGCCGTCGCCAGCCTTTGGAGTCGACGGCATCGTAAGCGCCGTATCAAGTGAGAGGTTGTCGATGGTACCGGTTGACATGTACTTCTCCCGAATGGGATAGGAAAGGTTAGATTCTAGGTCTTCGTCGCCCTCGCGGTCATTGACACGTTCTGCTCGTGCGCGCTGGACGTCTTCAAATAACGCGTTGAGTTCCTCATCGGTCAAGCTTTGAAGGTTTTTATCTGTTCCAAGAATGGCGCTAGCGGCTTCTCGTCGCGCAAATGACCAATCCGAATCCCCTCGCCCGTTTCGATACGGAGCGGGGGATTCTGGTCGACTCTCGGCGAACTCGGAGCCAGCTTTACTAACGGACCGTTCGTGACCCAGTCGCGGAGATGGCGATGTGCGATCCAAGCTTTGTAGCTGACTTGCGGTAACAGATTGACGGAGTAAACTCTGTCGGTTTTCATCTCGCTCGGCGCGGGCCTCCATTGGATGGTTGAATCTGAATATGTGGAAGTCACCAAAGATGACTCGGTAACCGGAATGCAGTGTCGTCGTTTCCTTGATGCGTTTCCCGTTAATCATGATAGACGCACCGTCATTCGGTGTAATTGTAACGGTGCCATCCGGAGCATTGTCAAAGTAACAATGTTCGTGTAAAATTCGAGTACCATTGAGACGAATGTTGGCTTGATGCTCCGAGTTTGTGTCCACGTTTCCGACCGTCGTCCTGCCCGGTTTGAGGTTGTAGACCAAGCATTCGTCAAGGAGAGGGTCGTCTGACAAGTTGACAAGATGGGGCATCTTCTTCGGAGTATGCAAACCTACGAATCCCTTCTCGATACTAATACCAAGTTCCTCAAGGGCGGCTTCACGTTCCTTATGAATTTCCTCAGTCTTTTGAAGTTTCTCTTCCCAGGTTTGATTGAGATCGGTCAAGAGCTTCTCGCTTTGGCTTAATTGTTCGGCGATTTCTGCCTTTGATACCTTCTTGACACTACCGTCCGCCTGCGTGATGCTGACTATTTGTTTCTCTAGGGGTGTGCCTTCGGCGTAAACCTCCTCTGGTGGAACTGCAGAGCCACTGACACCGCCCACTGCACCACCTCCTAGTTTGCTTCGCAGCAGTGCCAATTCTTCTTTCAACTCCCTAATCATACGAGCATTCGCATCCTCGTTGACGACAGCATGGTTCTTGATTCGCTTAGCGGAATCAGCGTAACGTAGGGTACTTAGAGTCTCGTCGTAGTTGATATCAGCAGGACTGATTGCTGCTATCATAGCAGTCATACTGTTACCACCAAGCGAGTCCTTCAAAAGCCAAGTTAGAACACTGTCTCGATATGGAACCGTCCCGCCTGGTCCCTTCTTCTTTTTCCCAGTCGAGAGATCAGCCAGTGCTGCTATCACACGACCCAGCGTCGAAAGGGACCTATTGATCTCGGCACCCTCCTTTAATCGGGCACCTGTGGCGCCGGTAGAGGTTGCTCTTTCGGAACCTGCTAAATCGACTAAACTGATTTTGGCCTGTTTTTCCATCTCCATTTTCGTCTCCGCGTCGTACTTCTTCTGTGTAAGCATAAGAGTAAAGACAGCGTGACTCCTACTGGACGTTTCGTTCATGTTTGTCGCAGCGACCGTTCTCGCTTTGTTGCCTTCGTCCATGAGGTTTTCGATCTCCTGGAAACTGCTGACGACCAGCTTGGCGAGATCCTCCACGTACGGGCCGGTGGAAGGATGTTCTCGAACTTTCAAGTTGCCCTTCGTCGACGGATTCAGCAGATCCCTCACCCTTTCGTTATAGATTTCGAGATATGACACTTCCACGGTACATCGTGTTGTCTTATCCTTCTGAAGCTCCCCGATCCTCGTGAACATATCCTGGCAAATGCTTGGTATGATGCCAGCATCTTTTCCGTATCCCATCATAGAATATGATTTGCCGGAGCCTGTTTGTCCATAAGCAAAAATACAGTTGTTATAGCCTTGGAAAGCATTGTCCAAAAGCGGTTTCCCCAGATCGTTATGTAGATTCTCTTGGCCAGCATAGTTCGAGTCATTTTTGTTAAAAGACCAGTATGACCTATCGAAGGCGAATGCCTTGGGTGCGGTGTCTTTGGCTCCCTTGCCACCATGAGCAGCATCAGACGGCGGGGTGAGGATCGTTTGGTTGTCTTTCATTTCAACGATACATTTTGACCCACGGTCGATTTCTAAACTCAGTCAGCGTTGATCTAGTCCCGGCGCAACGGCGCTACTAGGCTCCTAGCCCTAGTTCCGACGATTAAGTAAATAAACACAATCATACCTCTACCGTTGAAGGGCCGAACCCTCACCACCACCTTAATGTTTCCTCCACCGGCGGGCGCCATGGTTGATAGATGAAGGTGAAGCCTTCCCGTCCACTACAGCTATTCACCAAGTCTGATATAGAAAGGAGGCATCGACGGGAGGGGCGCGCAACCAGAGCTAAACGTAAAGTGGAGTGAGTGTATGTTGTAGACGTTATGTCTTCTTCAAGAATTTGGGAGCCGTTCAAAATTTTGAAATGACGTTTGCTGTCCGAGTATCCGTATAACTTTATATTTCCTGTGAATCCCAATCTAGACGCCTCGAATATTCATCCTCCCCCTTATTACGCGGCGATGGGCGCAAGAGAAGGCCGATAGCTTCTCTGGAAACCCCCTAGTGCTGAGTGATGGGGATCGTGGATCGAGGATCGTAAATGCAGGAAGCGGTCGCCGAAAGCAGCCAACCGGCTGCGAGTAGCCGTGGATCTTTACTCGTACTTCGCGGGGGCGGGACGACTCGATGGGGATATGCAGTTATAAACGCGGTATGGAGAATCTAGTATGGAGTTTGTCAGGCGTTGTCGCGGCGATGGTTATTGTGATTTGGTTGGTGGGATATCAGTCAACAACTTGTTCATTAACAAAAAGCAGAATGGAACATTTGGAGACTTGGGGGGACGCGATTCGCGACCGACAACTTGTCATTCGTCACTAAAAGGGATAAACTGGGATAAATTATGGGGCAAATTCTAATATGAACAAATTCACGTGTCAACATCAGTTAAGTTACGCTAGCGTCTGTCTAGTACCTAGTACCTATCTGTCAAAGCATATGAGCCTTATCAGCTGCGCCGTTCCTTCCATCAGGTGCAATCAACTGGATTTCAGGGGCAAGAGGGGCTTTCTACTGGACCTACGTATCGATATCGATATATGTACATGTACCCCCCTTTTTTATCAGAACCCTAAGAGCCTTGTATTGGAATTCAGGCTTCAACAGACAGAGATATGTGCACCTTTCAGGAGCCTAACAAGTACTACAGCAGTTCAAGTCGCTATTTAGCCTTGAATCGTTTTCATCAGAATAAGGCAAGGCTGGGTTCTCATATTAGCCACCTAGGGTGAGATGAATTAAATAGTTGAGTTACAAGTTACAACTAGATCCCATTCCTAATAAAGGGATGGCAATCCAACCAATCCCTAGGGGACTAACAAAGCGAGACTGGGCGATAGTCGCTACATACCTCCCAGTACTATCCTTTCTTTACCCCGCCCTAAGGAATAGACCTTGAAGGTGGTCACAAGAACCTAAGGCACTATTTTTTCAAGCCCAGGTCCTTTTCGAGCTGTCCCTTTGTGGTGGATGGGTAGAAGTCCTTATTCTGCTGGAAAGTCTTGACTGCTAGGTCTCGATCTAGTTCGTTCAGCTTCCTGTATAACGGTCTCACGAACTTCATACGACCGACAGAGCTGAGAAGGTCGACTACGCCGGGCAGCTCCTGTCTATCCCCAGCCTTGAGTGAGATGATATAGTATGCCGCTTTCAGCTCTATATTCTTCGAAGAACTGATGCCGTAGATAGATCCCAGGAGATGAGATCTGTCGGCACTCAAGGGCTTCGAGAAGTTCTGTACGGTTTGTAAGAAGACAAGTGTCTGGTTCGCTGTGAATGACTCGATGTCTTTGGCGCTGGGTTTGTAGTCCTGTCGATAGTGAGTCACCAGAAAACACAGTCATATAGAGGTATACCAGAAACTTGGTAAATATGGATTCCTTACCTCACTCTTCCATTTCTCTGCAAGTGCAAGGCAGCTATCGACGTAAGCTGTATTGAAGTCAGGCTTGGGCGGCAAGCCTGGCTTATAGAACTTCTCGTCCCAAGGGATTTGGGCAATCTTCTTCTTAATCTCCGCGTTGCCATATCCCTCAAAGAAGTCCAAGAAAGTTTTCTTGAACTCGAACGAGTCGAGGGACTTATTAGCCCACGTCTTGAAGTAGTGCGGTATGAACTTGTCGAAGTGCTCTCGTCCAACCAACCGGTCTAGGTAGTAGAGGAAATGGAAACCTTTCTCGTACGGAACCGAGCTGAAGGCGTCTTCGGGATCTACCCCTTTATGGCTGATAATGAGTTTGGTACACTCACTCTCGGGCCCAAATAACGCAACCGAGTCCTCTATAAGCCTATTAGTAAAACTACCTAGTAGTGAAAGGGGCCTATCGGTTCACATACCAAGGTTTTTCCAGCCGATAATGGCTGAGAAGTCAAATTGGGGCGCACCGTGGATGGCAGCGCCAATACGGCGTTCGAGATAAGTAGTCCATCCTTCATTCAACCAGCTGCGATGGTTTTAGTTCATCCTGACAAGACGATCATTCATGATCATACTTACAAGTGCTCCCAGGATGCGCAGCCCACGAGATTACCACTCCAGCTATGGCTTAACTCGTGGGCAATCACGTCAACATTCTGGCGATCTCCGCTGACGATAGTTGGCGTAGCAAAAGTGAAGATGGGGTTTTCCATTCCTGTATTTCCATGTTAAAGGGGGCCACGTAACCGCATTAGGCGACTTAGAAACATACCTCCATAGGCGAAACTAGGGGGCAGCACTAATACGTTGTACTCTCCCCACTGATAGTCAAAAATCAACTTCTCAGCGACCTCGAGGAACTTGTCCATGTCGGCTTCGAGTTCCCATTTCGCACTCTCGAGAGCCTCTGGGCCGGTTGCAACCACGGACCGCTTACCAATGCGCGCGGTCGCCAAGTCCCCTGAGGCTAGTGCGAATAGGTACGATGGGATGGGAACTTTTTGCTCGAAGCGGAACAGCTTGTCTCCATCCCCCTTGCCGTCCGAGGGCACGGGCACTCCGCTCGCCACTACAGGGAGCGGCGATGTGATGTTGAAGGTAAAGGTTGACTTAACATCTGGAGTATCTTGACACGGGAAGATGGAGCGGGCTAGAATGGCTTGGCACTGCGAGTATACATACGGATGCTTCTTGTTGCCGGTCTGAGCTGGTGTCATCCACTGCAAGCCAACGCAACGGTCGGTAGTTTCTAAACTAATGTCCAACTTCACAACGTCGCCTTGAGGCACTCCATTCGGCACGGAAACATGGAGGGGCGCACCGTACGGCTCGACCCTATCCTTCACCGCCCACTCCGAGTCGGCAGAGTCGATCTTAACTGAGGAGATTGAGAGATGGTTAGTATCGAGGATGATCTCGCGGCTGCCCTTGTCGGTTAGAGACTCTAGCTCGAGGAGGACCGAGCCTTCTAGTCGCTGTTTGTCGAAATTGACCTTGAAGTTCACGGTCGTATGCTTCATGCCCCATTCGCCGTAATTGGCTAGGGTGTTTGGGTCACGGGGAGCCATGGTTTTCTGGGGAATAATGCTATAGCGTCGTAGATGCACGTTTACTGATAGAGACGATGGTCCAGTTTTGCGGAAAGTGAGTTGGATCCCCCTCACGAGGCTATCCAGTCTTCGCATCGACGTTGTCTGTCGGGCGCCTGCCGGATTGAGCTAGGAACTTACATACATGCAGTGTACATAAGATATGTCGTCAATTCGCCCGTAATTGGATGGAATCACGAAGCCATCAACGGACGAACCAGAGCTAAGCGGGGAAATAAATTCACCTAACGAGCAGAATCTCATCTCCCAAGTTCATATATCCTACAAATGAATGATTGATACTAGATATACACATACCGAGCTTTGTACATTCTATCCGATAAATTTGATACACCGATACATGCAGCTCCGATCCCTCGTAATCATCGAAAATCAAGATATTCTTCTCACTTGTGTTGATCACATTGAAGCCGCGTAGGAATGGAAACACGCAACAGGGATATAGTAATCGCGACGACGAGAAACTTGGACGTTAAGATTACCAGCATTGCGTGCCAACTTGCTTAAGTAGGTAGGCGGACAGGCTGAAACAATGCTGTTTTCAGCAGGGCTTACGGATTCAGTAGGTTCTGTACCTACCTAGCTAACTTATCGCGACGTGCATCGAATCCATGCAGAACCGTCTTCTCTCCTGAAACAAGCCGCCCTCAGCGGAAACTTTTCCTCTGTCCAACGACGGCGGCATGTCCCTAGTCATTAGGCCGCTTGGCAAAGATGGGATGAAAATGTTCCTGGAATTCGAGAAGACCCGTGAACATGGAAGAACCTTCAACTTCATACCCACAAAGTCTGCCTAACAAGTACCGTATAGGTAATGATAACGTTAAAGAGCGTAAACGGCAAACCGGCTGCTTAGCTGTCGGACGCTATGACTCTAGGAATCGACATCTGAGCCTATCTAGTGAAGGGTTCAAGGTTGCCTTGCTTCGTTAGTGGTGATAAGGATGTGATGCCGTAGGCAGTTATTCTCACACCGCAACAGCAAATTTCGAGGGGTAAAAGACGCGAGAGTGGAATAACAATGATGTTTCTTGCGATGACGGATTCTGCGTTGCATTGGCGAGCCAGTCACCACGTGCGTCAACCCCTCGATCGAAGGATGATACATACTTGGTGATGCTGGTGACAACGGTTACGGCGCTGCCTCGGTGATTGTGACCGCTCATCGCTGGTAGACTGGGACTGTGACATGCGCGCCGTCACCGCGTTTGGCAACGACGTGTTATTTTAAGGTCCCAGGGAGCCCGTGCTCTAGATCTTGGCATGGCACAGCATGCAGCTTTGAGCACAGTTCTTCGAGATAGCATCTTGGCATAACCCGCCGCTGCACAGCACTGACGACAATTCAGTGAAGGTAGCCCGAGTTGGAAAAAGATAAATGCTCTCAGACCTCATTACGACTCTACATTCATTTGCATTTGAGGTTGGTATACATATTGCACCATTCAATCTACATAGTACGCTTTTTTACATTTTCCGGTTGGGGTTATGTTTCTTGGGGAGAGATGGAACTTGCCGTGTTGTCTGAATTGAAACACAACCTCTTCCTAGTATGTATCGAGAACTTGACCATGGTCGCCTAAATTGGACGGGTATTGCTTATGCTTAACGTTATGTGTTAAGCTTACCGTCCAACGAACCAGCATATCCCGCTGTTGCTTTATTCCTTGCCACCCTCCTAATACCGGCTTGATAATTTTATGCTTACTTATATGAAATGAGCGATCAACTGCACTGGAATTAGCAATATTGAGAGTGCATATCATGCATTATGCATCATGCGTACCACCAGCAAAGCTTGGCCACTTTCACCCAACCCAGCTTTTCCAGCCCTTTAGAAAATTCCCGTCCTTCTACGAGTCATGTGAGACGGGTAGCCCGACCTCGTCGTTGCCGGAAAAGGGGTCTCCGGCACTCCAGGTCTTGGACGCGCGGGGAGCATAGGGATCTGCTTGGCACTGCAATAGTATGTACATTACCAACAACGACACTTAAGTGTTGGAGTAATAGCACATATATAGTAAGAGGACGGGATGAAAAGACGGGACGAACGTACAACACATATGCAACCACTAACCGGCATATGCTTTTTTACCTCTAGTCGTTGTCACGAGTCGCAGAGTACCATAACACTGTTGCGGTCTTTGCCGTCGATGCTTGGCGTTCATATAGGAGAGTCAAGCTAGGTTTCGTGTTGGCTTTCTAGCTTGGGAATATCCAACAAAACGCATTCTAGCCTCCTTCTAAACCGTGAAAAAGCTTTTTGGATGGAGAAGAGGAGAAGCACCAGCGAGGTTGCTCCTGAGGCCGGAGATGAAGTCTGGCTAGCAGCCCTGCCAAATTGCCATGTGCTGGCTAGTCCGTATGGTGGATCTCAAGGCTTCAGACGTGGGGAATGAGACCACCTAATTCCTCTCCTAGGCGGAATTCGTGATAGCCTTGTCGTTGAGAGCACCGGAGTTGGTCCCTGATATGGCTAGGGCCTAGGACCAGTCCCTCCCAAACCAGTAAACTGGTACGCCTTTGTGGATATTAAGCGTATTCTCAACATCTCGTCGCTTGCATATCTCATGTAGATCGATGCTGAATACCTACTACAGGTATGTAAGTAAGCCTAAACATTCAATCTTATATCTTACATCACGATACACAATTGCTCCGATTTCAACTATGCGTCTGATTTAAAAAACTGACTTCCTAGTAGACCGCGATTCTACTTATCTTAAGTCCGAAATAAAAGGGACTAGATCATGCGCCTTATTGACTCAATGAGTCAATGAAGGATGAGACGAGTAACATACCCGTCTCCATAGATATATACTTGATTTTGGCTTCTTAAAGTCGTCCGGTGTCTCCAGTCTTATGGAGTTTCCGGGTTATGGGCTCGGTCTATCTAAGTGGCAGTGTGGCTCATGGAGTAGCTGAGTAGCACAGAATGCCATCTGTCAGTAGAAGTAGAGCTAAATATGTTGTGTGAGGAGATCTCAATTACATATTTTGAGCTGGAAGGACGAATGTGGTAAATGAGGTCTAAGCGAGGCTATCCCATGTTTTGAGCGTGGGTTTAAATGAATCAAGATCATCTCGTATGCCTGTTTGATATATCATTAATTGAATTCAACCCTGTGACGCACGAATGTCCTGGTTATGAATAGCGACACTGAAAGTCGTATCCCCCATATTTTTTAAGTTATGTAGCATTGTACGTTGGCCGGGATATACGTAGCCATATATATGTTGAATGCGGTTAAGCTGGAGGCCAAAGAGTCGCTACCATCATCGCCAGTATTATGTAACGCGACGATGAAGATAACCGGAAACACGATCTGGAAGAAACTCGCCTCACATAAACAACATATACGTAATACCAAGTTCCATGATATAAGAAGTTTTTAAAACATCCATATCACGAGCCTGGAATCGGATGCGGCCCAATCCTTACCCGGTGCGTATCATAACCAACGCGCCGTCAAGTCTTACAGCACTGTGCAGTCTGAGAATATGACAGTGGCGGCGGCGGTCCATAGAAGGCCTCCTTATAGAATTCCTTCGAGTTCCACAGCAGAAAGGTTTAACGCCGATAGGCTGAGTACCTGAAAACCCCGCGAGACCCTGGCTGAAGACCAGGAACGGGTAAGGAATCAAGCTAGGGCCTCCCTGTCGATATCGCTGTATTTTATCGGCTAGATCCCTCGGGTTTGGGGGATGATCGGTCAGATCCCGGTCTACTCCCGAGCTGCTCCAGTCCCATGGCAAGCGGGAAGGGTGATCATAAATCCTGGGTTAAGCTCTTATAAACATACCTGAACTTGTATTATAGTGTGTAGTTGGTGGTTGACAATTCTCAAGCTCTCGGACCCAACTGGATGGACTTACCAATTCCAAACCCCATATTGAAACAATTCGAGAATTGAATTACAGTATATCCCCCCTTCTCTTCTGCTTTGAAAAGAGATCATCATAGGCGGAATCGCATTGACCATATTCAGCACCGTTCGTGACTCGACCCAATTCGGGACGAGCGCGGGAACTCTAAGATGTTGTGCATTTCATACAAGATGTGTGACAGGTTTGCCTTGATTTGGGTAAGCTAAGCCTGAGCCACAATAGCCGTTCTCACTTCTGAAGCATACTGGTCCTAGCATCACTAGCATCACTAGATGTTTGAATGCGAAGCCTCATAAGGCTCAGGCAGTCTTACCATTTGCCACGTTTTCTTGTTCGGCAGTCAACTGCTAAGGATTCACCTATGACGAGAGATTTTCAGTTTGAAACGTCGGCGATAATTAATCATCCCGATTTTTAGACCTAAAGGAAGTTCGGACGATGTTGCGAACTAGTTTGACTCGGGGCATAAAATGTCTCAGCCTCCCATCCATACGCGCTGACAAACTAGCCAAAATCTACAATACCTCTTACATACGATAAAGACGCTTGTTTTACCATTACGTATAGGCTACCTCTGAACAGGTTTGAAAGAGTAGCTGAGCTGATCTTTCCTATCATTGATATAGGACACCGAAAACAGCGTCGATCACGTCAAGATAAACATCATGCAGCTCCACGTTTTCTCCTGCAAGCCACACACGTCAGATACATTTGTACGTAAAATCCAAGCTGCAAGTTAGTTGCTTCAAGTGATGATCAGAAACAGCGCGCCCCACGTTATGGTGACAGCGGCATAGAGTCTGAAAAGGGGCTAGAAGTGAAAATATGTACCTTGTCCCCCCACTCAGCAGAGAGCCCCTTGTCCGTCTGATTAGCTGTAGACTCCTTTGCTGCAGAAGTAAAACCCGGAACTTGTAAAACGAAGAAAGCGTAACGCCGGTTTACTTCCATCTCAGCGGTAATCGAAACTACAGGTAACGCGTTTTCGCTTGGGAATAGCCTCTCTAGAATCGCCACGTCTTAACCCAAATTACCTTTTTTGAAGGCATTCACGTACAATGTGACCATCCAAGAAATATAGGTCAAGGTTCAGTTTGATGAAGGAGCTCGTTGTTGACCCTATTCCATTTTGAGGTTCGGTTACAGCAATACGCAGCGAGTCACACCCAGCTCTGGTCCACCAGCCGCGCCGTTACGCACTAACGCAAGAGCACAGACGGTCCTCGATTAGAGAATGCATCCAATCACTGATTATACCCTGCTGTCGAATTTATTCATCTTTCGAGGAGCCGTAGCTATCTCTCACTTACCTAAATGCCAACCAACTAGTTCAGAGCGTAAATGGTTGGTGTGGGACGGGATCTGCTTCCTGTACTTCCGCTTCAAGGTTATATGCAAGTCAACTTCTCTCTCCGAGCCCATGCGATAAAGATCGTTGTGTTGGCTTTTGTGTAGAACTAGACCCAGCCTATCTTGCGCTTTGATATGTAACCTTTTACCTAGCATAGCTACGATAATGATCTCTTGGAGCTGTGACGATTGCCGGCTTGCTATACATCTATTTGGTCCAGCAATCTAGCACGGAAAAAGAGAAGAGCCTATTAAAATGGTTCGTTCCACTAAGACTTGGTAAGTTGCGATTGCTACACTCTCACCTCGAAAATATGGCGGTCAACAACTCCTCGGCCAGGTGTTCGTTACTACCCATCCATTATCATCGGCACACGATGATCTCCGTATTGGCATACACACAACTCTACAATCCATGATATTCGGGTTGAACCCTCAGATGTTTATCGACAACGACGGGGCTAATATGCACGCAGGGCCCTACCATCCCACATATCCTGCCGGTAAAAGACTTGGGAAAATGGAAACCAAGGTAAAGGGCATCACGCACCGAATCTTGGTCCTCACCTGGCCTGGGGTACATACACCTTACCTTTAGTCCTACCTTGGTTATCTTGCATCTCGCTAGGATGATCGCATTGCGATATATCTGCTTTCATCTAGATGAATCAATTCCCTGGGTGATGAGGTCTGAGGGTCGAGTCGGATTCCCTCGATCGGAAAAAGAGAAGATCGCTTAGGTTGAAGTCTACTGGAGCGGATCGCCTCGTGGCGTGGCCATTGGACTTAAATCATGTGCTTGGATCTTCAGCACATGTCGACGCTCGGCCTTGACTGCATCCGACTAAGGTTATAATGGTCTAAGATACTCGCAGAAACTGTCATAGCGATAAATAATAAAAGCTGCATATGCGCCGGCCGGCACAAATACCCAGCGAATGTCGAACCGGTCAGATCACTTAAGTGTATCTTCCCCAACTTCTGCGTTGCGATGTTACCGTCTTCGCAGATCAATATCCAGGCGTACAGTTACACATGCATATATTGCCTCCGCGCTTGGGTATCATAGGATCATACACCACACATCTATAAACGTCACATATACATACATAGGTACTAAAATATGCAATAAACGAAGCCACCTCCATATTCATTTAGAGCTACTTGAGCTTACCCTATCATGTTTTCATCCGTCTCCGACTTTTCCGTCCTTGATATGTTTTATGTTTTATCAGAACACGAATCGGATTCGACAACCACCAACTGCAATTTTTTCCCAATAGGTGTGACATCCTCCTCGGGATGTACCTACAGACACTTTAAACTTTCCCGTATAGATTCATGGCTAAGTAGCCTACTATATGGGTTGTCTCCCGCCTACATACTACTGTGGCACATCCATTGATGTTGTTCCCAGGCCCAGCTAGTCGGGTCTAGAAGAATATGATACATGATACCAAAGTTAGCTCTCCATGACGGATGCACTGGTACATACTTCCCACGCAGTTAGCTCTATCACTAGCTTTGCATCTCTTCAGGGACCCCGGACGATAACTCGGTGAGATAAAGCTACGACAGTACCTCGAGGTTCGTCTTCTGCAGCTCCGTCACAGAGAAGTTCCATTCGTTTCAATTAAGCAGTGTTGAGAAAGCTTCGGCTCAACCTATGAACAAGCATTGCTATATTAAACCGCATCCCCCTGTTCTCGACCATGTTCTCTTCGCTCTGTAAGATAGCCATGGGTGAACATGGCCGGCCATGGGCGACCCCTGCATGGCAAGGGTCAAAGCTCTCCCAACCTACCCTACGACGGCCCCTGTTCAGGACTTAAGCGGTTTCATTCCCCTGTCGGAGCAGCATTCTGGACCTCCACCAATGGGCACCAAAACTGTTTCTTCGATTTGTCTAAACCCTTTTCCGCATCTTGTCCCGATCCTGATTGCGGATACCTTCATCAACCAGTTGTTGAAACGCTGCCTGGGCTGTGTATGTCCAGGTCGGGTAGGTAAGCTGTGTCTCTGTATGTACGGTGTCGTCGACCAAGTCTACTTCGGGTCGTACCTATTATTCAATACGGTACCATACCTACACATGCATGCAGCAGCAGTATCATGTCGCGCTCCTAAGTGGAGGTATCATCCCAAGTCCCCCTGGCGCATTTGGCCTTACACTACGACTATGTACAATTCCCCTTATTCGCTTCGCCTATAGGATACGGACCAGACCAGAAAGCTCTGGCTCTGGGGCGAACCTATACTCCTCGTATTAAGGACATGCATGTCCTGTTTCCCCTGCCTCTCCGTTTCCATCTATATGTCTATTACATATGTCTATCACTATGAAAGGCAGGGCTACCTCTTAAGCTCTTTTAAGTGTTTGCATATTTTTGTCATGCAGACTTTTATTGCTTTCTAGATACAACAGGTTTTTTACACATATATCTCTCCCGTCCCCCATTTTGCCAACCTATCGTTTGCATGATAGAAGTTTATTTCCTTTCCTTGGTTATAATAGTCGTTATTATTGTCGGTTTGTAAATCATCTAGGGACCCCCGTCCAAGGTTCAATGGCCCACATAGCTGCTTGCATGGTAGACAGCGATGGCGAGAGCAGCAGTCTTCGAAGCTATATAGCAAATGCCTTTTCCGCACAAGCTTCCACCGATTCAGTATGACTTCATTTCTATTCTTTCTTTCTGGCTCCAGGTGACGCCAATGGATTACCCTACCCAGCCAGCTAACATTGTTATACAGCTATCGTCTCTAAGCTCATCTGAGGAAAAGAAGCCATATATTTGGAGGATGCAGAACCCCGAGACCCGGAAATACCAGTTGTTCCCTCGAGAGAAACATCTGCCACCGGTGGCCATTGGAAAGCAGTTGGATCCGGAGCAGGCCTTCGCCATGGCTATGGGACAGCCTATCGAGAAGACGGACAAGCCGTCCGTAGCAAATGGTCTCCGGATGCGAATCAAGGAGCATAATCTTACAAGGAGGAGGAAAATCAGCGTCCCGGAGTTAGGTCCAATGACTACGGTCCAGGAGGTTGCAATGGATTCCCGTAAGTACATTAGTCGTATTAACGCACAGCTAGTACTAACAAGCTGTAGCTACAATCCCAGGCCGGCCTGCATTGCATGAACGATCCATCAGTTCTCCCGTTAATTCATGGCGTCAACGACATATGGCGGAGTCCACCGTGAGGGAAAATATAATTGAAGGTTTGGAAGTATCAGTCTCCAATGATACGCAGAAGTCGGGCTCGCCTCTCAGGCAGCCGCTTTCCCCCAAGGACCTGGCGCCCTTAACGATACCTTCGCAGAGTGGCTCACTCCCGCGACTAGCTCGGCAACTATCATTAAATAGACTGAGATCTAAGGATACGCAACCGGAACCATCGATTAGGTCGGCCCGAACCGAAGGCTCGCCCAAGATGCGTACTCCATACACGCCTGCTTCGACTTCAGCTACGACCCCTATGTCAGCGACAACCAACATGACTACTTCTACGCTTCCGACGCCGGTATCAGCACCTGCGGAATGTCGAGCTTCTCCAAAGCCGTGGGAAAGATTAGGTGCGACCACCCCGTCAGTTAGTACACAGCAAAATGTCGATCCTATGGCAACCCCAAAGGCGGAGTCCGAGACGCAGACACGAGCAAACCTAGTCCCGTCCCATAGGCGTGGTCAGTCCGAGTCCGGAAGCATTATGGATCGTGGCCGCCCCCGGAAACGGAGCGATGGCACACCTATTGGCGGCAATGTCACCACTCACAAACGGAGTGCATCTAAGAGAAGTCTTAGTGCTGAACGACGAGCTTTCGAAACTCTTCCTCAAGGATGGAAGGCTACTGAGGCGGCGAAGAATATGGATTCAGCCGAGGTCGCCTATTTGCAGAAACAGGCTCTAGGTCAAGCCTTGCGATTTGAGGTACTCAAAAAAGATGATGTTGAAAGCCTCTCCAAGGTGAGTCACAATCTATTGGGACTATATTTTCCATATACTAACAATTCGTAGGAACTTCGCCATCTCGACGAGCGAACCGAATATCTTCGTCGCACATACACATCTCTCCGCGCCGGGCGCCGCAATCTCCACAGTCGCATTTGCCAATACTTGCGATCACCACGTGTTGCTAAATTTAGTTACGACTCGATGCTGAAACAAGAAGAGACCCTAGCCGAGCTCGATGCATCGATTGACGATTGGGTTACTAAGCTTGAGCAAGCCGAGAACCGCCGAACGCGTGTTAGGCAAAAGCTCCTCGAGCATGTTGCTGCTGCCGCTACGCTTTCAATGGTGAAGGATGTCGCCGGTGCCAGTGAGATTCTTCAACAGGCCATGGGTGTCCGGCTTCCTACCGGAGCCTCCGATATCTCCACGCCACCACGAAGCCCGACCAAGACAAATGCCCCCACTCAATCCCAATCTCAATCTCCGTCGCCATCGCCTCAACGTGTCGTCGCCAGGGTACCTTCGATGATACCGGAGGAACTAGAGGATACTTCAGTTAATCGTAAGAGCTCGGCTGAATCTGCTCTGCAGCGAATGGAAAGCATTCGCATTTATGCCGACAGTGATGTCTACGCACTCCTAGCAGATGTTGAAAATGAATTCACCAAGCTCAATGGCGGTGTTACCAGCCCTGAAATTCCGGGACGACACGATTCCGACGAACAACGCAGAGTATTACATCGCGCCCGTAGCCACGATATTCTCAACAATGGTCACTCGAAGTCTTTCAACAAAACGCCACCCATCTCGCCTCCCGCTCCTTTACCACCGATGAAGAATTCACCTACTACGAAAAATGGGCCCGGATTGCTCTTGACCGCTGCTGTTTTCCACCCTCCAGAGTAAACGGCATTTTCATATTCTTGTCATTCATCTTCATATCACTTCGATACATTTCATAACTTGTCTTATTTAACGACCTACTACGTTCATTTGCTTTCAATCTTTACGATCGACGATTTACGGCCGGCCACCACGATCAGCAACAGCATTTTTTATATTATATACCCTTCGCGTCATTCCTTCAGGCACAATAGCATTTACGATCTCGGACCTCCGGCGTTCCCACATTCGATGCCTATTTTACCTTCTTTATTACATATTTTGGCATTTACCTTTTTGCCACCCGCACTTCATTTCATGTCAACTAGACGTTTCATCTCATTTCCATCTTAAGGCGCAAGGGTCGTCCCCAAGTTTCCTCGTCGCAACGCCCATGACATAATACGGCTACCTCTATACCCAGTGCGCAAGGTACCGTTAGGCGCGTCATCGAGGCTGAAAAGAGGATCGCTATCCAAAAGAAGTCTGTATTTTCTAGTCCCAATTTGGGCATACAAAGGAGTCACAGGCCAGGGTTGGATAGGCCGAAGGTGTAGGATTCATTGTAAGAGTGGGTGTGGGTTAGGGAGATAGAAGAGAGTGCAACATAGTCCCAAAGACTGGACCAGCAGGAGAAACTAGGCTGCGTAGGAGTTTGAGAGCTGATTGTGAGGAGCAATACTCCACTTACAAGCGGCTCAATCTTGTAACCCTAGAGGCCTACGACTTCACTGTCACTATAGGAATTTACCTATTACAATGAAAAAATTACTTCTAACCTATACCTCGTCCCGCAATCCGTCCAACATGACATGCACGCCCAACGTAGCCCACCACATATGACACTATTACAACCCAGGCAGACGGCTTGAGACTGCGCCCCGTTTCACGTCCCCAGCTGCACCCAAACCCCAGGGCCAGGATGCAGCTCGGTGGCCGCCCCAGTCAAGGCCTGGAGTTGCCCATTCCTGACGTTTTCCCACGTTTGCCAACTGGTTGAGCTGAAGAAACAAGTGATCCTTCCCGGCTATCGATCAAACAAAGTTTAAACGACAGCCGAGAATCCTTCGGGTGAAGCCTCGTGATCCTCTCCTCCAGCTTGCTTCTTTCTCCCTAGTTCGATTTCCCAATTTCCAGATGCGCTACTATCTTGGGTAGGCCGATAAGCACCCTGACAGCAAGGTATATGTAGGTAAAAATGAACCTAAGTATGGATGGAAGATGAAATAAGGCTCATAGGATTCACCCGCGAACAAGGGAAGTGGTTTACTAGAGTACTATAGTAAGAGTATTCATTCTCCGCTACCCACGAGGTTCATAACTCCGCCGCCCACTTATTAAGCTGTGCTCGACGAATATTACCTGCAGATTGCTTCGGTACATCGCGCATCCTTCCAATCCATCCATCGAGATCTCTCCGCGCTGGTTTAGTTAGCTGGATACTTTTACCTGCCTGAATTCGACGCTGTATAAGTGGCCAGGTTTGGTAGACCTGTTTTGGAGGAATCCTTTCGGCGATAGGGATGCTATAATCTACGTGCAATTTGTCACCAAGCAGGTTGTTGGTAATAGGTTGTAGTAGGTCAGCTCCAAGGACAGCGGAGAAGGCTCGGCGTCGCCATGCTTGGTAGTAAGTAGGTAGGCTATGGCAAAAACGTGAGCGAACTATGAAGTACCTACGTAGTAAGCTTGCTGTTTCGGAAGGCAACCTCTATCTCTCCACTACTACTTTCGGCCTTATGCTCATGTTAATGACCATTATAGAAATCCTATGACTTCATGCGCTGCCACGTGCGAACGCCCGACTTGTACCATATGTTCGAAGGGGAGGGCCCAGTCCGAGTTCACCTATCGCAGTGTAAGTTTCGCCTCACCGGTCCGAGTCTAGCTGAAGTTGTACAAGAAATGCAACCTCTTCCTTCAGTAGGATAAGTCTTGTATGGGACAGCTATGAGCGTAATGGAGGGTCTGTTTCGAGCAGGCATGCGGCCGGTAGACCTAAAGGCTACCTCACGCGGGTTTCCCGTCAAAGAGACCCGGCTCGAAACTCCATGGACGGACCCGAACTAGATGATCTAATACGAACCGGGCGATCTACAGGAAACCTATGCGTAGTATCGATCGTCACGGCTGTTACGTTCAAGGCGATCATGAAGGCAATGTATGCGGGTAGGTAGTAGGTAGTAGCAGCAGCCACAGCATCATCACGAGTATCATCATTTACTCGAGGCGTGGGGGCTGTATGGGATTCCACGTGCCAACCGCTACCACCCTTCCTCGATGCACGCAATCCTCTATCCAGGGAGTAAGTACCTGAAGCTAGTGCGAGGGAAACGTGGTTGACAGCACCGAGACTAGTAATAGCTCAAAACTATAGCACGACTAGGCATGTAAGTAAGCTTACACATGCAACAAATTCGACCTGCGAACTGCTGTCTACGCCGCCCTCCTACATCGACGAGAAAGCTGCATTTTTGTTGCTTGTCTGGCAGTAACTCGCGAGGGGATTGACGATAACAAGATGCACATAACTGTGTGCCGCATACCTGCTGCCGTCGTCCCGAAGAAAAGGCATCCGTAAAGTTTAAACCCCAGAGTCGAATTGTTTCGTTTCAATTCCTCCATAACCCTCGAAATGCCATAAGTTATTTCCCAGCAATCCTTGGAAAACGGGCCAAAAGACCAGAACTTTCCTGTTCCAGCGTCATGCTATGTCGACCTACCTTTCTAGGCAAATAGCTGCAAGATGATGTTAAATTTAGCTCCCACACCACCACCGGACCTGCCATGACTAAACTAGTACGTAGATCATAACATGTGTGAATAAGCTCCGGGTTGGTGATTTATTAGGAGCAAGGTATGGTATATAGGTTATTTTACTTACTCTATTTACATACATACGCAATGCGGAATTAATCGGTCGAAAGCAAGCCCACCAGCCCCTTGACGCAGGAGAACGGCAGTGAGGAGCAGCCAACCCAGCCCGCTGCGAGCTGCGAGTGGCCGCCACCGCCGGGGCTCCGCCGTAAGCAAGCAAGCGTCTCACATGCGCGAGTATGATGTTTCGTTTCGTGTGGCGGGCACCCGGGGTAGGTACCTACCTGCCTACATACATCCCAACCGGTCTGTTGATACCTACTACATGCCTCCCCGTATCTCCCTACCGATTATCTACAACATAACGTAAAGACTTTACTTTAAAGCACGCAGCTTACCGAGTCTAAGCCACATGTATGTATGTATGTGTGTGCGCGCGCCTCCGATTTGGGGGCAGGATTGCTTGCAGATATGATGCAAGCCGAAGGCTTGATATATCGACAATAAATGATCTGATTATCGGCGGCGTGCACAAGAAAGATGGGGTCGGCGGCGGTCGTCCTATTCGCGGGGCCTCCTGGTGCTGCGCATACATGGCTACTACCTAACGAGCAGCACACATCTACATTGCTTATAAAGGGTCTGCATTGCATTGTATCGACGCGCTAGGTAGCATTATAGGATTTTCGTTGTGTTTTACAGCAGCAGCGTTGTGCCGAGGTTTTCCTAGCTCTCTACATAGGAGCTCTGGGCTTTCTTACTGTAACAATTTTTTCTTACCCCTCTACGCATCCAAGCTGCGCAAAGATCATGAGTGTACTACGTGAGCAATCATTTTGAGATTACCAGAGATTCCTTCAACCAAGTCGTTGGTGAGCACGTACGGTCGCATGCAGATTAGCGGCGCGCGCATAGCGAAACGGGAATTTTCTTTTCTGGGGGGTAGACAGGAAATAAGCATGTGTTTCATCAGATCAGCATTGCAGAAAGCACCTGCATGAGGTGTATCGTCATGCCTAGCTAAGTACCTGGCCTGTCCAAAACCGATCGACAATTCAGGAGGGCAGTCTCAATATACATAATCGCAGCGTTTGGGCTATGCAATAATTGAAGTGGCCATGTATTAACCGGTTAGGTATCCTTGAGAAGATTGAGGTCCCTAGATGCCGGGGTGTAGTATACCGGATTCTACTATCTGTGACCAAATACCACCCAACTGCGCCGCGACCGCCTCAGCTGTCCGGCCTTGGTTATCAGTAAGAGCTCGGATATCTTCCGAAGCTAACGTGCTGGGCCGCTGGATTCCCATTGCCTGCGCCGTTTGCACCGCCGGCTCCGGGAACGCATCTGTGGGAAGGGTGGATGCTATCCATAAAAGCAACCAGATCACCTCCTCTTGCCCCTTTTCCACGGCCAGATGTAGGCCGGTCTTCGAATTTCCCAATGGGTCTTGGTAACGAATGAGTTGCGATGAGTTCATCATCGGCTCATCTGCATCTGCTTGCTCGGCATCGCGGAGGAGTTCTACGATTCCACCTACGTCACCCTCACTGCACATGACGTGGTAGGCTCGAGCAGGTCGAGCCTCAGGATTGGCTTCTAGGTAAGCCTCCTCGGTGATTGCCGGAAGAATGTCATAGTTCTCTTGGACACCACCTTCATTCGTATATCTTGTTAGGATGCTGGCACCATGTGCTGACGGTAGGTATTGGTTGGTGGACGAAGGTCCTGCGACATTCGCGGCGAGTCCCGTATCGCAGGAAGGACATTGGAGCGATATGGCCAATTCCGCGGCTTGGTCAAGGAGGCATTGCCAATGGTAGTGACAACCGCAAGTCAATTCCAAGTCGTCAGGGATTAACTGCAGCTCATCGCTACCGTCGTCGTTATCCAGCTCTAGGGTGAGAGGCTGTTCACAGACTTTACAAGCCGCCATCTTTGACAGGTGGTCTGGCTGGTATTCGATGAGGATGATCTTAGGAGAATGGGAAAAAGGTTACTGGGCTAGGAGAGGGTATGATGATATGTGGTCCAAGCCCAGGTGTCTGTATCCATCACAGGTGAGAGATGGTCCAGCAAGAAAGGAGGGCCGGAGGACGAGAGTTCTTCGATCTCCGCCATCCGAGTGAATCCATGCACTATGTCGGTAACGAGTTGCTGGATGCAAAGAAGATGGCAGTGCTAAAAAGAGGAAGATATCACAACACTTACCTATCGGGATCGGCCGTTTTTCTGGCGACGAAGAATTGAAATTGATATAAACTCGCAGGTATAGCGGTTGTATGTAAATATTTAGCAGTTTTTACTTCAATCTCAGCAGCATAGCGCTCATGCAGATTCAAAACACGGAATCTTCATAGGAACTTCTAAAGTTGGAAGCTTTGTGCATGTTGAAGAAATCTCGAAAAGCGAAAAGCGCGTTCATTGCCGCTAGATAAAATTTAAGTGGACTCACGGATTAGTGGATTTACGTGATACCGGTCCGAATATTATGTCAGCCTTGGAGCCGGGATCCACTCAGGGATATAAACAAAAGATACTTGGGTACTTTTTCCAACCAATGACATCTGGAATTACTGATGGATCCCATGACTTTATTCAAAAAATGGGGGCTACGATCTTTCGAAGATCTCCGGAGCTAAAGAGCGGAGGCCATTGGTAACACGATATCCAATAGTTCACTTGGCTCAGCTGAGCTAGGGAGAACAACATATCGATTACAAAGCGGTTATGCTATGCTCTTGTGCTTTTGCAAAAGAGGGAGAGGGAGAGTGGGAGGAAGTCGAAGACGAAGATGAAAAGGAACATTGAAGAATATGCTGACTGAAACTATTTGTTATCGTATCCTCACTCAATGGAACATTTTCTTCGATTACTGGGGTCCTGTCAGAATTTTGCTTCAAAAGTTTGGTTCTCCCTCGCTGGCGCCGATTCGGTCCGTGGGGAGAGACGAACTCTATACCAAGCCAGGACGGTGTTATCCCCCATAGCTAGCTGAAAGCCCCCCGCTTGGCTCTCTGTTGCAATAGGCAATATGCAGTTTCTCAGCAGTCAAGTCGTTAGCCGCCGAGGCTTGGGACCGTTATTCAGGCACATTGCGGGATATTTCAACGTTCGTTCGGTGGATCCCGGGGACGATATCTGTGTTGCCGCCATCAAGGCTAGACTCATCGGTTTTTTCTCTTTTACCTGTGCCTATCCTTGAATGCCATGTGGTTTTGGATTGATCCGGCAGGTCGTGGCTTGGTCTAACCCCCCAGAAGAATAGTGGTCGTCGTCATGATATCGATGGTCTATAGGGCTAAAAATGTCCGGCCGTTAGTTAGTGGCCGTTCCGTCCAAACACACCTTCTCCCATGCATGTTCCGTCAAGTAGTCGCAGTAGTCTAAGTGATTCAAGCTACTATTTCGTGTAACATCGTTCGACAACGTCGGTAATTGCTCCCAGAGGGTTAAGCGAGCAATTAGTACGATTCTGGGGCACGATAGGAGGTAGCCAACCCCTACTTTTATTCATCGGTTACGGCAAGCACATGTTTGCTAACGACACCGAATATATTGCTCCCGGTGAGGAGGACCACTTGTAGTACCTGCAATACGTTGAAGCGATTGTTATTCTGCTGCACTAGCACTATCGTTGACCGAAGCCAGCTCTACATACCATGTACGGTATCTGGTGTTGTTATGTATGTATGTACATTTGCCGATACTGCACCTGGCAGTCTCCTTCGGACTCGTTGTATCTCCTCCCCAGGAAATCCCCATCAACTTTTGTCTTCTGTCTAGAGAGTGATCCACCAGTCTATGGGTTTGCATGATCATCATAGCGAGCGTATTCCGTGGCACATATTTGCCGACGCTGTCTTGTGTCTTATGTCTTGTCCTGATATTTCCTGCCTTGATTCCTTCGCTTTGTCCTAGAACTCCGTAGTCCGTCCCGTTCGCCGTTATCCAACTCCATTCCATCATACGCCATGTATCATAGTCCGATACCAAAGTCGAGGCTAACAGTAGGCCGCTAATCTTCAAGGGGTAGTGAGCGCCGTATGAACGGTCTTCGCCGGCTGGGCATAGCTATTTACGTCGTTTGCGGACGTGCCCGCACCCAGCGCTGCACCTGTCGCAGACTTGGGTCTTCCGCTGTCCAGTGGCCCATGGTTATGTCGGAAGTTTGAAGTTCCTGATAGATGCTTTCATCTGTGATCTGGGAAAGTTCCTGAATTATCTTGTTAGTGGTGGAGATTAGGAGAAAAGGGGGTTTGCGTATCGCAGATGGATGTTAGGGTCGCGTAGAAGTCGTTGTTGGGATAAGGGGTTCACCGTACAACTCGTAGCTGATCATCACAGGCTCTTAGCTGCCGACGGTGCGCAGAGCTCGGCCGCATGCCCTGTAGGACGGCGTCCCGGTTCTCGATCCATTTCTGCGCCGCTGCCTGACGGAGGTAGATCTTCTGGCCTTCGTGTCTTCGGGCGTAGGCATCTAACAAGATCCTGCGGAGGGTTATGTCTATTAGTGTCTTGTCGCCACCGGGAGGGTGCTAATTCTTATCTTCCGGAGAAGTGTAACGTACTGTCTTAACTCCGCCTTCTGTTGTTCCGCTTCACCACCACTAGCTCGAGGGACTGTCACGTCGGCGGCACAGTTGAGGATGTGTTGACCGTCTATGGCGCATTGACGTAGGGCGGCCCAGCCTTCAGTGTAGTAGTCATCGGTGTTCGGGGGGTCTACTGGCGCTGCGGCGATGTAATATTGAAGAGTTCGAAAGTCGTTAAGGACTTGAGCAACTCGTGCTGTTCGGTAGTCGTTTACTGGGTTGGTTGTTAGGAATAGGTTCGTAAAGGAGGCGACTCCTTGGTATCCGATATTGGGCAGCTACTGTGTGAATCCATCGATATGTACTTACGTCCGTCCATTTTTATCCTTTTAGATGTGACTTGCAAGATACTCGGCTTTAGGTTAGATGTCTGGATCAAGAGCACGAGGTCCGAATTACGATAGGGGGGTTTTAGGACGTTATCGTTCTGGCGCCTTAAGCAACAAGACTGCGAGGGAGAAAGGAGAAGCTCGGCTTGATAGCGATAATGGGGAAGAAGGCTGCAGGGAGGTGTCTAAAAACTCCTTTGGATGGTGAAGAAGAGGCTTCATCATGAGCATTTTAAGCAGCGAATTCACTTGGCTTTTGTAGAATCAATCTTCCTAATGCGAACCACATGGAAAAGGCTTCAAGATCTCACGATACAGAGCAAAAGAGAAGATAGATTTGCAGTGGTGGTCCCTCCCCCTTCGGAGTGCAAGTCATGGTACGCGCATCATAGTCTGTCAGCTCCATACACTCTGCTCACGCTGCCGCTTGCCGAATCGGAACTTATTATCAACCAACTAATCGGGACGGTGATTGACAAGCTCAAACCTGGACATCCTGACATAGCTGGAGGTGTATCTTTTAGATCTGCCCCGTCCCTTGTAACTCTGGGAAGAGCCCCCCTGGTACGCCTGGGATGTAACTTGCAGACGTACAGCAGCCATCTGGGTTACCAACGCCACGACATGCGGAACTGATGCAGGGACATCAACGTCCGTCGTCACATAGGGCTTGAGATGGGGCTGTTTAGTGGGAACCTAGCTAGAACGGTAGGGCAGCGCTTGGGGGTGCTAATGTCAGGGGAGATGGCCGTAGGGTTAGGCGAGGAAGAGCCTCCTCGTAGGGCGCGAGGGTTGGCCAACACGGTTATGTTAGGGCAAGAATTCAGCAACGCCACTATACCACCAAGAGTCAAATACAGTTAGTGCTCAGGTGAAATGAAAAGACTATTCAGACTTAGGTGTGAGGTAGCTGACCAATGGCGAGTCGATGTTGGCCCTCAGCCACTATTCGGGCGCAGCTGAACTAATATTTAGACAAATTTCGTCGTTTTACACTCGTTGGACTGGCCGAAAAGAACACAATTACCCAGCTCGCAACAAGATGGGATCTACAATGCAGTCCCACATGTTCCTTCATCGAGCACGACAGTTGAAACAGAAACAGAGGGGGAAAAATCAAGATGAAATCTTAAAAAAAGAAAGAAAAGAAAATGTTGTCGTCTCGGTTCCTGGTTGTTGATCTCTGTCATCCCACGTCGTGCTCCTGGGCCCCTGTTGGTTACCCCCGAGTTCCCCACGAGGTACCACGCTCGTGGATCGCCAGGATCGGACATTTCGCAGGGTAGACCAGTCTGGTGGCTTTCCGCCGAGTAGATTCAGAGTCGCAATTCCCAGCCTTTCGGTTGAGATAGATGGCCGTACGCCCGAGATACCCGAATTGTTGACAATTGACTTGCTTATGTGCTGCATGCTGCTGATACGTCACATCTGCACTTGGAGATGTGGTTCCTGATGACAATTATTCACCGCTTGGGGCTATATAATCCTCAGATCGTGTATATCGCCACCACCTGAACCGTACGAATCCCATTTATACCCCATCTTTAATACTTACCTTCAGCTATAGCCAACTCTAGACTACGCTTTCAGATGCGATTGCTGTTTTTGTCCAAAGACTGGTCCGGACTAAGAGAATTGAGGATCAAATGTTTCCCGTTAACGGAAGATCTAAACTAGTGACACACGGATGGCTTGGGTATCGGACGAACCCACGCGCCTCCACAATATGCTGCTATGGTCAGCATTAACGAATCAGCTATACTGATCATCAAATCCCAGCCTTACGCCACGAGCGCCTCACCCGCTAGTCTTTCTCAGCAATGGCCTGTAATCGTTCATCGATCTCGTCTTCCGTCAGAGTTCTGAAGAAGGGATCTGACCCCTCCTTACCATCCGCTCGGGGGCCTCCAACGATTCCGATCTCAATCTCGCCCTTCTTGAAGTCCATGCTCAGGACCGTACTTAGTGTAGTAATGGCCAACTCCACAACATCTTCCCATGTGCCCTCCGCATGATCCTTGTTCTTCAGTTTCTTCTCCAGGTGGTTAAGTGCCTCCTGCTGCTTCGGACCAGCGGCCGTTCCCTTGTACCCCACGTAGTATCCGGCAGGGTCGCACTTGTAGAGTTGCGGTCCGAATTCCGAATCCAGCGATATAAGCGTCGCCGCTACACCGTAGGGGCGCATATGTGCCTATCAGAAGCGGTCAGTCAGCTGCGCGACGGCAGAGCCTCGCGGGCCTTGGACGGAGCCTTACTCTCTGGGTGTAGACCTGGCTGATGTTGGCCAATCTCTTGGCTAGGACATCACACGGCATTTCGTAACCGTAATTGTATCTGAATTCGGCAGCCTCGCCCTGGGCGCGCTGAGCAAACGCTCGCGCATCGGCAATGGACCCGGTCATAACGCATCCTACCGATGGCGAGACCTGGAAAATGTGGGACACGGACGAAGGGTCGATTAACTTGTCCTATTGATTATTACCATTAGCTTTCCATTAGCTTTCGGCGCCGAGTCGACGTTCACCGCAATTGGGCAAAAGCTGAATATCACGTACAGGGACCTTCTTCTGGGAGAGGACAACGGCGCAATCCTTGCCTCGGACCCCAATGGACATGATGTTGGCAGCGGTGATCGCCTTGAAGGCATATTCTGGTCGAACAATGGTTAGCTAGAGATGCCCCCATGCTGTATTGGCTATAGCGTCGTCGTTTATTGAAGCCATGGAAGCTCGTGACCGCTGAGGATGACGCTTATGGGTTGGCAAGAAGCAACATGTAACATACCGACTTGGTAGAGTCGGCCTTGCTCCGAGAAGATAGTGATATGTCGGTCGTAACCCGCGCTGCCTAGAGAATAGCACCTGAAGTTAGCTCGGATCGGGTAGGGAGCTACAGGGGGAGAGAGAGAGGGAGGGAGTGATTGTCCAACGCACCGCCCGACATGATGAAGGATTACTAGTATCACTAGTAAAGAAAGCTGGCAATGGTGTTTTTTCCGGTGTGGATTTAAAAGGTGAAAACAAGAGCTGGAAATGCTTATTTGCAGATCAGAATGCCGATTTCTTTTTGGCAGTGAAATACGACAAGCTGAAGAGGTGAGGTTGGATCAAGTGATGCAGCCTTATTATTATTAGCCCGGAGCTGTGACGCGCCAGGTTGTAGCCTTGGGGGGAGCAACGGAGAGCTTGTGTACCTAGTGGACTGTACCTAGCTACCCTATGGAGCTTGCCTGCCCAGCCCTGGAGGTGACCTCGAAGCTCGGGCCTTAAATTTACGGATATTCTAAGGCCGAAGGTCCGGTGTGACAGCTGTCCAGCCCGTGTCACCTGAGCACCACCTGTTGATCTAAATAAGCATCCATGGATCAAATCATTGATTGAGGACGAGTGCTCAGCAGCTTCGATAAGTGATAAGATAAAGGATCCATTTATTTTTTATATTTCCTCTCTTCCAACCCAATTGCACACGTCAGATTCCCAATGGCGATACCAGTTGATCTTATCCATTGATTCAACCAATTGATCAATCCATGCCAACCAATTCTCCACTGAAAAGTGTCTCTCTTAAAGTGTGAAGTCTTCATGAATTTTTCATTGGCCGTACTCCTTCACAAGGGACACCATCCTACAGATATAGCCCTGGCTAGTTCACTTATTACTACCTTACTGGTCTCGCATTGAAAGAGGCAAATTCTTGAATTCAGCCACTATTAACAGCAGCCTGAGACAATCAAGCTAGACAAGACAAGACCGCGGAGGCACGTGGATATTACATGGTACTATAGGTATCAAATTTGCCTTGTGCCTGTGTACCGTGTCTCTGTGATGGTGCTGGTGGTGACGAATTGTCACACACTATAGCAACATTTTTTTGTATTGCCTGCCATATCCAGCCCTTGCCGATTGCCTCTTTCGTCTTTCTTCGCCAATGTCTTCCCTTCTCTCCACTGGGGACGCGCCAACGCAGCGAGTTCCGGCATGGAAACGATTGGGCCTCAAGCTTAAGCCTGCATCTGACGAACAAAGCCAGAACGCTGCTACCCTACATACAAGTACCGTTGCTCCGCCGGTGCCCAACCATCGTCGTCGGGAAAATCCCCCCGGCCCTATCAATAATAATGCGAAGAGAAAATCTTCTGGCGTTCCTGCATTAGACCATTCGGCGAAAAAGGCAAAGAGAGACGTTTCCCAATCTCAAACCACCTCCACTCAGACACCAAAGAAGGCCAAGTCGGTCTCGTTCGCGGCTGAGCCCACCCAACCTACCGGGTCTCCAGCTACGCCAAACGGCACACAAGTTACAAATAAGAAAAATAAAGCGCCGGCCAAGAAAGTCGTCTCAACACCTGCAAAACCGGTCAGGAAACCAACTGCTGTCAACTTAGAGCCTGCTCTTGCATATTTGCGCCAGTGGCACACATCCAAGGATACCTGGAAATTCAACAAGAATCACCAGACGAAGTTACTGGAGCAGGTATTTGCCGATGAGACCACAATACCGGCGGCTGATATCCACATATTCTATGAATACATTCGGGGTTTGAAGGGCGCCGTTAGAACAAGACTAAAGGAGCTTGCGTCGGGCATTAAGAAACAAGATATGGAACTGGGACCCGAGGGTTTCCCGGCATCGAAGAAGGAGATGGCCGAGAGGAAACAGAAAGAGTACCAAGATGTCATCGCGGCCTTTCTCAGCCAGCCTCGAATTACGGGGAAGCGACGTTTCGAGGAGGTGGATTATGTGTTACGGACTTCCGACATGGAGATGCAGCGCCGAGTCGTCAAGCGAATGCGTTGTGAGAACGTATTAGACGAACTTTCTGACAGCGAGGACGCAGAAACGGCGTCCACGGCTACTACGACTACGACTACGACCGAGAGGGGAAGCAGCTCCGCCGGTGACTCTGAACGTGCCACAAGCGAAAGCGCGCTAACAGGTGTTGACGAGGTACAACGTCTCCAGCTGAATGATGGACCCTTACAACGAGTCAAGCGCAAGAGGAAAACACGGACCGCGGTTGTGGAGGATACGAGCTCAGAATCAGAATCTGATTCGGAGTCTGAAAGTGATTCCGACTCGGACTCTGGGTCGAGTGGCAGCAGTTCTTCGGAAGAGGACTCTGGAGACGAGGTAGCACAACCACAATTACGTGGAAATGACGCGGACACGTCTTCTAGCAGTTCGTCCTCATCTGAAGCGGATTCCTCATCTGATTCTGATGACTCTGAGGACGATGACGACTGATTGGAACGCTAGACACGTGTATTCTCTCCACATGTACTACGCAAAGGATACCCAGATTTACTCGCATAGAATTATTAGAATGCAATGGAACTGTGTAACTACAAAATGTTGACACAGATCAAAAACGTTACTCGCTGTTGTCTAATTACTTGGATTGATTATGTTGTTCACTCTGCCTAATCGTCAAACTCGCCCGCGTATCGAATGCAATTCGGACAACGAATATACGTCCTATGCAACTGAAAAAAGGTAGGCCCCTAGAAAACGCCGTATGCCGTATATATTTCCCACACCATCCGTTAGTAGACAAGCAATGTCTACTCCCCGAGCCTTCCACCGTTACCGAAGGGAATAACCGATCTTCTGGTATCTTGGACGTAAGTGTTGTATGTAGTGAAGCTATCCATTGTCCACCCATCCATCATCTGCCCATTGGCTATCCAGAGCCTTTCATATTTAGGCATCCTCTGGGTCCTCGAGGTACTCGTAGTCGTCTTCAGGTGGTAGTAGCCAGGCAGAGGCTGCTAGGCTTACCGCGATCAGAACGGAGACGCTTGCGCTGATGGTGCATAGGACCCAGGACCAATCCAGGGACCAGCCGGGAATGATGAACTGGGAGTCGGTGTCGAAGAGGTAGGCCTTGCGCGGATTATTAGAATTACTATAGCACACATATATATATAATAAAATGCAAATGCATTTGGTTGGATGGAACCTACCACAATGCCCATGCTAGCGAACTCGACGGTAGCATCTGCGATCAGGAAGCAGCCGATCAGCTTCCATCCCGTCTCGCGCTTGTACTTGCCACCAGCCATGACGACGAGGAAGGTAATGAGGGTCGCGAGCTCGACGATGGTCGCGAAGGAGATCAGGAAGCCGCTGCTGCGCCACATGGAGCAGAAGAACTGGTCGTCGCGGCAGTCATCGTCGTTGGGGAACGGCCGACATGATGGGTCGTCGACGGAAGAGCAGCTCTTATGTAGCCCGAGGGACTTTGTGAATGTCGAGCCCGTGTCGGCGGTAACCGAGTATGATACCCAGTGCGGCGTTAGGATGGATACTATCGTCAGAATAGTTGCTGTTGCGGCGGGGGAGCTAGCGTTAGCATATTTGGAGCTCTCCTCTTTGGATGGGTTATGTTATGCATGATGTGGATGTGCTGTGTGGATTGGGTATGAACAATTCGAGTATTGCGCCTGATTGAATAATTCAAAATTTCATCGAGTACATCAATCCCTCTCTAACCCATATTCCGATAATAAATTTTGCATATTCAGACGGAAAAGGGGGAGACGTTGGCGTTGAATTGCATCGGGTTTGTTGCTGCCTGTATGTGGTGGTGGAACGATAAGGAGACAAACAATGACGTACTACAGACGAAGACGCCCAGAGCGACGCCGTAGACAATCGGGCGCGTCATGGCGTATATGCGAGGTCGGAAAGGGGGAGAAGAAGGGAGAAAACAAAAGAGACTGATTTTAGAATATCCTGTCCTTCAACTGATGAGGCCCTTTGACAACAGGTCTAAAGGCCCGTTCCTCATACCAAAATTTGTTGAAATTGCGCTTCGGAAAGGTGCGTTGGGTTTTACATGCTATGTAGTGTAGAAGGACAGCAGAATATCGGGTCGGAAGATGGTCGACACTGTTGTTTGATAGCCCTGGGGCACGTTTAGACGCAGATCATGTGGCTGGCGTCACTGTAGAGGTCCACTGGAACCACTAGAATCTGCAAGCCCACAGCCTGTAACACTGTAACATGGAAGCCATTATGCCGTTTAGGTAATGATGGTCCGTGCTTTGGAGGGAGGGGATTCAAGATAGACCAATAGAATCTAAGGCTGGGTTATTTTAGCTTATCTTATCTATATAGTAGCCTTCAGCTTTTTGACCAGTCCCTAATCTTGGAGAATCTTGGAGGGGGACACAAGAGCCTTGCATTCCAAACCACTCCAACCCTCTCCTCTCTTTTGTATATGTCTGCTTCAATGTTCCATCTATCAATATATCACACTTCCAAAAGATAAATAACGATAACTACCGGAGTCTCGGGGTAGTTCTCTGATGACTCCCAATGCAATCATCATGACATGTGCTACTCAAGTGGTCGCAATTGTGGCTGCATTCGTGTCTCAACAATAAGCTTCTGCAGATATTCACGAGCTCGGCACACCGCGTTTTCGTAGTGATCTACGCCATACATTCTATTCTATCTCGCCGTAGCGGCATTTGGTGGCATTTGGTGGAGTGCCGCTGCATCCCACCATCATTCTACATCCATACCCTGATACCTCATGCCGCTCGTGCCCTGTTCCTGCTAATCTCCATATTACGCTACATACATATACGTACGAAATCTTTCACAAGCATTACAACAAGAATACTTCTTCCGTGTTTTCCGCGTCCTTGCGTCTCCTATCTGCAAGTCTACAAGCCTGCAAGTCTGAATACCGATATGCAACCTATTCGGTTCGGAGCGGCATTGATATTTTTGCATATTTGTTGATCTCTAAGGCTCGACTTCAGGAGTTCATAGAAGTCTATGTATTCCCGACTCTATCACTGTGGTATTCCCCGGGGTTTAGGTTAATGATATTCTTCAGGGATAGTCCTCGCTTCCGAATTCGAGGACACCAATCGTGGCCTTCGATCGAGAGGCGTGGCTAGCTCGAGGGTTGCAGCTCTCTTCCCGACGATGTGGGGTTATTTTATCCATCTGAATTAGATCTCCGTCGTCAAGACCCCTACCAGTTCGTGGCAAAGGCTTCGAGTAGGTACTTAATTACCTATGTATAGAAAAGAGGGGGCCACTCAGAAGCTTCGAACAGACAAAGACAATATATTTCCGCTGTCCGCGCTAAGGTATTGATCAACTAACAACTATATTGGATACCACCTACCTAACGTAGGTTTGCGGATATCCAATGCTATCTATTAGTAGTCCTAATAGTATAGGAGTGTAAGAAGTCGGTCTAAGCCAAGGCGCGGGTGGAGGAATGGAGGAATCTCATGCGGGTCATCCCACATGAAGATAGCATCACTGGATTCCATACCGCTCTCGCGGCCGCAATCGGCATATTATATGAGCGAGTATTTGAAACATCGATATATACTCCAAACTTTTCAGGGTCTACGCTGCACATATCCAATGCATTATGTGTACTTTACCTACATGTAGGTATGTATGTACTCTATGTACCATACCTCCCTAATGTAAGGGAGAAAAGCACGCAAGATCCGATCCGCTACACGTCAACCCCTTAGACCGTCTTTAGCTCAATCTTGGTGTGTTATCTTGACCCGTACCAATCCGCATTCGGTCATGATTCATTAGATACTTCGATCAGATAATCGGCCCTCCTGTAAGCATCGGCTTTGGCTTAATAGTCGGCTTTAGCGGCTCGCCCGGACTATCCTATCTATCGGATTGTTAATATTTCTTGTGTTGCGTCTTCGAACTTTTTAAATATTCTCCTTACCACTCCCCTATCCGGAAGACTCGGCCTGGTCGAGCAACAACCTGGCTCCTGGACGTTGTGGCGCCTATTCCTTGACGTCTATTCGGAGTGGAGAATTTCACCAGCGACGCCACTTGACGACTTATCGTTCCGGTGTCGATTTAAACTTAGATAAATATTTGAAGGGTATCTTCAGTGCTCTACCCTTTCTCGCAAATACTCATAATAGTTTCCGCTATGGACGGTTGATCTTATATTCCGCGGTCCTGTGCTATGAGCACCTCGGAGTCTTCGAATCGGGCGATTTCGTTGTGTAACGGTGTAGGCACTGCGGTTGACGTTTCTATCGATCCTTGGCCTTATTAATCAAGCAACATACCGATATTGGATGTTGGTATATATATGTTACAATGGTTGAACACCACCCCGTCCATAATAGCGAGGTCTACCTGCTGGGGCGGACGCCGCGACCTACCGTCCCACCTCCTTCTCCGCCGTCCCCTTCAACGCCGAGAGAAGCCGGGCCAAGTAGTGCTATTGAAGAGTTATGCTTGGACGATACTGAAAGCTTCGAGGACCCTGTAGAGAGTAGCTCGCTTGCTAAGGAGAGAATATCGGGCGCCATTCACGTGCTAAACACCGAGGCCACAGCTCTCCGGGTCCTTACTCACTTATATAGGACCGATGCGACAGCTACACAGGGCTTCAGTGCTGCGGTTGGAGCTATAACGAGATACAAGGGCGAAAAAGGCAAAATTGTTATCATTGGAGTTGGAAAGTCAGGCCATATTGGGAAGAAGCTGGTTGCGACTTTCAACAGTCTAGGAGTACACGCGACATTCCTTCATCCTACTGAAGCTCTACATGGCGATCTTGGGAAGATAGGAAAGCATGACACCGTTCTCTTTATTACATTCTCGGGCAAGACCCCCGAGCTACTTGCCTTGCTTCCGCATCTTGATGCAGCATTACCAGTAATCGCACTCACGTCACACACACGACCAGAGGACTGTGAGCTCATTCGTCGGCGGCAAGGCACCATACTCCTCCCAGCTCCTATCCACGAATCCGAGGTAGTATCTTTCGGCGTCTCCGCGCCCACAACGTCAACGACCGTGGCTCTCGCGTTGGGAGATGCACTCGCAGTAGTAGCATCTCAAGAGTTGCATTCTACGGTCATATCTGTCTTCGCGAAGAACCACCCCGGCGGAGCCATTGGCCAGGCATTCCTTAAACCTCGTGAACTTCGCGACCTCGTGGTCCCTCTCCATGAGATCCCTACTTGGGAATCAGACGATGAGGCCTGTGGGGTGGACATTCTCAAGCTAGGCTACGACTCGCCATCCGGATGGGCTCGCGTCGGTGACGCCATTGCCTCACCAGGTTGTATCAAAAGTCTCAGCACTGCTCACATGTCGTGGCCTGTATCTACTATCCCGAACTTCCTGATTGAAAGGGGCGAATGGATTAGCATCCTTGCCGATACACGTATATCCCAGGCGGCGGAATGGCTTCGGGATTCAGTCATGTCACCTGACTACGATGAGGCGGCCTGCAAAGAAAATTCGATTTTAGCAGTTATAGAAAATGGGGAGGTTATCGGCGTTCTGGAAGCTGGCCAGTTGGCAAACAGGCAGGAGTAACGAATAAGGGAGAGGAATAAGTCATTTGCATGAAGGTTATTACGATGGTTACGGCGGTGTAACGGGAAGACAGTACCAATTGGCCCCTGAGGAGACACCAACTCTTTCTCTCCTTTTCTTTCCTTTCCGTTTCATTTTCGCTCTGCATCCTCGATGGGAATATTTGGCATGGATACACAGACATAAAACCTACACGGGAGGCGACAGTCATAGAAATTTCGGAAGGAACTCATCTTCTGCAGGTCTTGATGGCACTGCCTCTAGAATTTCGGACCGTGGATGGCATTAATGGACTTTCATTTTTGGTTCTTGGGGTATCTGCTCAGACCAATCTCCACCATTCAATTCCTTTGTTCGCATGATGCTCTGGAGTGAACGTTGTCGATGTGCAAGGACATATTTGGAGACATTTCTTGTTGGGTGTTATTGACCGACAATTTCTCACAAGCGAGGGATTTTCAGTACGAAGCTAAATGGTCACAGCATATATCTATACGATCCTTAGCATATCAGATACGAGCCTCGTCGAGATACCTCCCTACCTGATATCGTGTTTTACTCGGGGCGAATGACTAACCGCTCAGCAATTCGCGTCCCCGACACGTTACGAACTGCCAAAGCTGCCAATCACCAACCCATTAGCAGTCTATCCAAACGCAATTAGCCCATCTCAAGAGGTAAGAAAGTCAATGGCAATGTCCATCTTTTCTATGGCAATATCGGTTAGTCCTGGTTTAAGGACAATCAAAAGTGAAGGGTACCATTATACCCCCAACCCCTTTTTTTCGACACCAGGGAATATCAAGCCATGTTAGCTGCGAGAAGATAAAGAATGTCTGCTATCATCCAATTAAACCACCGCGGTAGTATACCAATCTAAGATCTAGCCGTCGCCTCCCATCAATGATGTTTCATAAAGCCCGTGGCCTTGTTTCTAAGCCATATCGAATTTCACCCAGGCCGTTTTAGAATGAAATGCCACCTAGTACTCAGCCTACCACCCACCGCCAGTTCCTCATCCATTTATCAAATCCACCCCCTACCCCCCCTTTCCCTTTCTCCCCACTCATCGCCTCCACTACCAAGGCGTGGGCAGCGCCCCAGCCTGCGCAACGAAACTCCCCGGAGTCGTGGCGCCCAGACACGAGACCGAGCTGGTCATGGCGTAGATATACATGCACGCGTCGCTCAGCACGGTGCGCGTCGTCGCGCCGCCTCGGCTGTAGTCCGAATGTACCGGATCCACATCCGCATCCTCCTCTCGCGGCCCCGGCACTCCTGTCCATGTCACGCCCCCGTCGTCTGTCCACGTGACCCCCCTCTTCCCGATTATTTTGGACGGGATAGGTGGGAGAGGGGGCACGGGGCCGATGCTTATGGTTGGGATGGGTATGAGGGAGGTTGGGAGAGAGGGGAAGGATGTTGGGAAAGATGGGAATGAAGTCGGGAAGGACGGGAAGGACGAGGGGAATGGCGGCCAGGATGTCGGGAAGGGTGGCCACGACGATGGGAGGGATGGGATAGGCGGCGTTGGGAGCGTGGGCCATCGCGAGAAGGAGACCTTGGTGCTCGGGATGGAATCCCCGCGAATGGTGGTCGAAAGCGGGGACGCGCTGGCTAGGGCCAGGAACGTAGTAGCTACGTATGCGATGTTAAGCATTGTGGCGGTTTCTGAGTTGTTATGGTGCTTTAGTTTTACGTGATGTCTGTTGATAACTGCTGGTAAGATGCGATGACGGGTATCAGCTCGTTGAAGATTTATCGGCACCTATGGGCTGAGATACGTGGGTATTTATATCGCGCGCGCCGTTAAAGAGACAGCGTATATTTACCAATTAAACGGTCTTCGTACAGTTGATCTCTACCCTTTTACTATGGTAAGAGTTGCTAGGTCTGATAGATCCCGTCTCAGTTGTTGCGTCATCGGCATCGGTATCGTCACCGAAGATGATGTTACAATCGGGCGGCTTGTGTACATCCCGTCCACGCAAGTTGTACAATGTCGAAGACAATCGCGAGGTGGCAAGCGGCTCGAGTCTCACCGAACGGTTCTGGCCATTGATACCAAGTGCCCGGTCGGCGATCTAGCTAAGATGGTTTGCTACGTCCATTCGAAGCACCGGATCTCGCCTGTACCTATGCTGGAATGCTACTGCTCTAGCATTTGCAGAATCGTAAAGCCGCCGCGTCGTGGTTGTTAGCTTCGCGTTTCTTGAGGGCAGGTTGGATTGGGATGTATGTTATCATGAGGCAGTAGCTTGTTACTAGTATTCCGTAGTATTGGGATATGTTGAACCGAGTTCTCATATGCTGTCGAGGCTGGATGTAAGTCTAGTAGCTGGAGTCAAACTGGAAAATCGAGACTAAACGAGTGTTTCTTACCACTCACCGGTGGTGCTAATTCATTCAATGGCCCGTACTTCTCTTTCTCAATCGGCGTCGAATCTGCCAACTTAATCTCATTAGAAGGACGATCATTCTTGTGTTGTAATAGGGTCTTCAAACATAGTACTCTTGGGGGCTGGCTCACCTTCACTTTGCCCCTTTACTTGTATCCCAACTACTTACTCATGACGACATAAGTCCTATCATGAAGTACCGTGAGACGTAGGTATTGGTCCAATATGGTAATGATTATACGTATAAAAATGGAGCAGGTCGTTTGCGTGACTCCAGGACGACTACTGAAGCGGCGGTGAGCTCCCCTTTTAAGTAGTACCCAAGGCTTGAAGTCTCACAGAACCTTGCGGCTCTCATGGAACTGATGTCGTACCGACCGTTTAACCAAGCGTGAATAGTGTTATGCAAAACACAGCAAGTGAAACCTTACAGAGACGTGTTTTGAGCTGTATGAGGCGGTGTTGCCCTTGTGTCTTACATCGTGATACGTGCTATACACATTACGTCTACATGATGAGCCTCGACGGTAGCGGCAAGCTAGATAGCTTCAGAGGCATGGAGCGTGGTTCTCAATCCATCGATCTTGTGAGCAGTCACTTCCTAGGCTTATAGTAGTAGGCTCCGTATGAGAAAGAAAGAAAACTTCCAATTCAGGTGGTATTTACATTGAACTCGTAGCTATATGCTATTAGAAGGTGGCACTAAATATGGCTTGTAGCCTAGAGATAAGTACAGTAAACTTGAAGCAAAGGATTCCTTCTGTGTCTGTGTGATGTGTATCCCTATTTGTCCTCCTTTGCGTACTAGATAGTGATACAGGTACGGTAGATGCTCCAGGCAGTATGCAATGCCACCCATGCACCTGAACTATGCTGAACTATAATATTGCCGCTCGGTATGGTATTAGGAATAGAGTGTAGGAGTCTCGAACATTTGGGATATAATGCGTGTAATAACATATCGATTAAATTAGTAAGGAGGTTGGTAATGCGATGATGGTGGTGGTTGTACAGGCCGAGCTGTTGCAAGCCATGGCGTTGATAATGATACTTTAACGTTCCGGTCGAACTCCCCTTCTAATTCCATTCTCTTCCTTCTCTCTTCTGAGTCTTGGTGACTCGGAGCTCTCGTCACTATTGTCCCAGCGTCCATCTCTGATCTCCCTCTCGCTAATTCGTCTGTATTTTGGTATGTTGTACCCTCCATCTCCCCGTGGGGAACCGTTCTGGCATTCGTGTGTGTGTTGGATTTCGAGGACGGCGGTACGTATGATGATGATCCGCCCCAGGCACTATTTTCGTATGGATTGGATGCATCTTGCGGGACGGGCGAGTATGTCGGGTAGACCTGTGCGCTAGCTCCCATACCACCCTTTTTATCGCTATTTGCGAAGTGGGCGATGTCAGCAGCCGGGTCGGGATTCTTGGGTGTCCGTCTAGCTGCCTTGCGCGTTCTGTACATCATGAATAGGCCAGCACCCAATGCTGCTAACCCGGTCACTCCCAAGGACACGCCAACACCAATCCCGGCCGCGGCACCACTCGAGATCCCGCTACTACCAGTGGCCTCGCAACTTGAATTGCCCGTCGCTATGTGGTTCGCTAATGCTTCCGTAACCGACGCCTCACAATTACCCGCGCTAGTCGTGGCTCCCGTAGGTGTCGCAAATGCCCAGCCATTCACTTGGATCCCGTCTACAGTCGTATCTGCCGAGACAGTCGAGGTAGTAGTCTTCCAGCCGCTGGTATCTCGCTGAGCATATGTGAGCACCTCCCCCTTCTTAACCACCGATGTGCATTGGCCGGTTCTCCCCGGTCCCAGAATATTCCCTAGGCCATAATTTCTACACGTTGATTATTAGTATATTATCTCGTTGTAGGGCATCGTCAAACGCACATTGGACAACATGCCACGAAGGTGCTTGTGCTGTCCTGAGCAGACTCTGTGGCAGTGTAATAATCTTGCGGACAAGTGACTGGCCCTAAACTAAGTATCGTCTCCTGGGTGGGACCGAGTCGATCTTGTAGCCACCAAGTCGTCACTGGCTTGGGCAGACATATGTCATTTGTGTCAACCTCGAGCCCATAACCCGGGTCCCAACCCGCAATGACTTGCGGAACGTATTGCCAGAGTAACTTCTCACATCCGGCTTTATGTGGCTGCGCTGTCGGGATCGGGATCCAGGAAGTAACGACACCTTTGTTCGTCTCGGGCAGTCGATTCATCGTCGTTTACGACAAGCGGAAGGAGATCACCGTATAAGTTTTAACTAAGTACGAGGAAGGATGAGCAGAAGAGAGTCTCGAGCACGGGAATATGCCGTGGGTGGACCATCGCCCTACTTTATGAGGACTTCCTTGTAAGCTTGGGGGCCGATCCTGACCAGGTAGACCCAATAGGTCTCAGTATACACTAGACTAAAGCTTGGGTAACTTGCGATTGGTTGATTCTATTTATGTCAAATATATAAACCTTGTCCCCAAGCCTTTTCTCGCTACAGTTTGGCTTCATGCAGTGGATCTATAGGGAGCAGCACTAGGCGGGCTGAGAGGGCACGAAGGATCTGGTGCTCCGGATGAGGTTTGGGCGGATACCAAAAGAAGCAGTCGACCCACGCGCTTTTCTGGGATGCCACGAGGGCACCGCGGGACCTTGTATCAATATTTGGATCTTAACAAAAGGGTCACTGGTTAGATTTTACGAGAAAACTTGGAACAATCTCGACAATATCCCCCTCTTCGGATTTCGTGGCTGATTGGACATGTCCAGTCCCACTTGATCTGAGTCTTGCCTGTCCACCTATCACCGGACAGCATAACTTCGTGGATGCCCAGAAGCGATGTCTAGGAGGCATACACTTTGCTGTTTCGCATGTGTCTTCTGCAGCTCGCCGACTTCAAGGATGTCTAGACCCTTGTCGCTTCGGGCTCCTTCACAATAACAAACCCGATTTCTGGGATGCGGCTGCTAATTGTGCCTGGCCTTTCCGTTTCAATGCCGTCCATGTAGTTCGATGGCCTGTAGACTGATTCCCTCCCCTCTTTTCACGAAGGGATCTGTCACGATAGAAGTTATGAATCAAGTGTGCCTATGATATAGCTCACTGTCGAGAACTTAGATAGTCGGTTAGACCTTTTGAAATGAGATTTCTAGAATTTAAAATTTCTCATGGGTCGATGTCAGATGGGTGAGAGGTCCTAGCAGCAACCTGGTACGTAGCATTGCCCATGTTATGGGGGCTGCCAAGGCTCTAGAACTGCAGGGCAAATTGGCTGAATTCAGCTGGACCACGCGAACACGGCAGTCAGCAACTCACGGCCTCTCTCTAAGCGCGGCAGTGGAGGCGCATCGTGGCTCGCGGACGCCGAAGCGCGGTAGGGCTGAATTTAAGTTGATATTCTTCAACAGCTGACGCTTCTTGTCGCTTACTTCATACCTGATGTTTTCGGTATTTTGTGTAAAAGATGTAAAATACATACTGATGATTGATGCTGAGTTATTGACTTGGCTTCAAATGTTGATAGACATATTAGTTGACGCATATAATTCATTCTTTGGGAGTTCGAGTCCTAGGTAGTTTCTGTGAGAGATTCTATACTAATAGTACTTTGGAAATGATTGGATCAAATGCGATACAGAGGATCAGTGCTTGGTTAGCATTTATTAGGCCTAAGCACTAGAGCCTATTAGGGCTTGGTACATGTAAGAACCCCTGGAACCTTAGTCTGGGGACTTTTGAGGGCCTACTATGTATCCATGATGCTCGCTAGCTAGCCCTAGAGGAGACGGTACAGTTGGCGCTACGGCTTGGCCCGCCCCTTTTCAAGTATCCATACATCCATAACCTTGGTATTCTATAATAATCTGCCCACCTGTAATGCATCATATTATCGAAGCGCTGCTACAGTCTTGGAAGCCTTCAAATGTTGGCAACTCGACACATAGAGTGTTTGATGAGGACGCTACACCTATACATTTTCATTCAGCTGTATCCTAAGCAAGTAACGAGTTTTAGCTGGGAGGTGAGACGCTTAGAAATCAGATGTAAAATTTGCTCTCTACCGGTATCCTAATTCACCTATCACTTCGCTAATGCATGAGACGTAAAACAACCTTGTCTAATGTACGATGACATCAAGAATTCATTGACAAAATAGAAGATATCAGTTCTCAGTTCTCAATTCTCAGATCAATTGATACATATATAGGACTATGGTCCGCGAGTCCCGAACAACTCCTAATGCCGGTATCCGGCTCTACATGCAGATTTCACATCAACCTTCGGAGTTCGTCTCAACATCGCCGACATTGGATTACCCATCAGACGGTGGCGCTTTTGGTAATGCCTTCTCTCTAGCAACGCCTTACATTTTACCAGGAACTTCGTGAAGTGACACCTAACCACTTCCTCGTATTCTAATCCACCATAGCCGGCTTCTTGCAATTCCTCGTCCAGTTTTTCTTTTCTGTGGGGTAATACATAACTGCATGGGCACACGTACAGATCATCACAGGATCTTGGCCGTAGGGGCGGCAAAATCACATCGACTGTCTCCCACCACACCCCAAAGAATCCTTCAATGGGATAGTTGAATAGCAAACGCCTCATCTTGCTATAGAATTTCAGGAATTGTTCGAGTCGCCGAGCGCATTTTACGTCCGTCAGTTGAATGCTGTCGACAGTATGGTGTGCAGACTTGCAGCAGGTGTGTCTCATATCAAGACGCTCGAAAGTTTCGAGTCGGCAAATTGCCCGATAACAATGCTCCTTCTGCATCCTAGAGAACTCACGCACCCGTGTCCAGTATTGAAGATTCTTGATCCGATGGCGCTGAACCCGCTGCTGTAGGTTGGTTGCCGAAGGGAAACGGGGTGAAAGATGGAGACTCCAGAACCAATGCTGGGGAATACAGCCACCCGAAGAACAAAGACATTCACACCGATCCACCACGTAATCATGGGTACCGATAGTCATGATCTGCCTGTCCACTTCGCCGCTTCTCATCTCTGCGGCAGCGTAGAATAGTAGATGTGGCCAACCTGGCCCCGGTCCGATCCCAGTGTCAAAGTCGGCGGAAGCGCCCCTTTCGAGGTACCAGGAGACCGTTTCATTCCAGTCCCGACCCAAGCTATCGATCCGATCGTCTTCGAGAGGGAACCACGTCAACCTGCGATCTTTATGCCATTCACAGTACTCGGCGAGCGGCGCCATACCATGGGCACAGGGTATGTTAACCCAAGTGAAGCCAATATCGTAAATCATCTTGTGGCGGGAAAGGACACTATAATCTTTGATGTAAGAGAAATATCGACTACACAGGGGCGAACCTCCCAACACGCAATCCAGGCGTTCCGGTACGTCGAACTTGCGCTTCAGTAAACGATATATTTCTAATCCATTTTCGTGTATGACACTCGATTTGGATAGACCAACCTCGTCTTGTTCATCTTGGCTCAGCCGTTGCAAGGCAAACAACTTGAATTCCTCTCCCCGTGTTAGTACTTCTTTAGCCACCATTTGAAATATTGGTTCGCAGCCTTTAGCGCTCTTGAGCATCTCTACAAATAGGGGACATTCGGAACATCCTAACTGTTTGGTGGAGAGTATCGAGCGATCTGTGGCGAGGAGTATAGCGGCGGAGTCACTATCTTCGAATTCGCACGCCATGTCAAATGCCTGTCCTATGTCGCAACCCTGGTCGACTAGAAGGCGAAGACCTTCAGGCCAGCCAATAGCAAGTTCTATTGGCGACAAGCCATTCCAATATTCTTGTTTCAATTGTTTAGCGTCGTAAAGCCGTTTCAAGCCAGTTAGGGACCGCCGAATAATAGCTAGACACAAGTCTGGGCACCCTAATCCTAGGGAGTCTGTAAGTAGAGAGTCCCGGGCGCCTAATTAGGGGTCGTCGCAGCATGTCTAACCTTCAGCTATTTCCGGGCATGCAATCAAAGTCCTTCGCAATGTAGACTCGTTGTTGCCGATCATCCAGATATAGTCACATAAGGAATCCGTTAGCTCGCCGTATTCCTTAATGGTGTTATACATGGGTACCCCGACGAAATCATTCGCTATACTGATCGCGAGTAGATATTCCATGGGTCGAGAAACCTGGATGGATTTCGGTGAACTCCATATTACTGTGTGTCCGCTGTAGTGGTCGACTTCGCAGCCTGAGCTCATCATTGGATCAGCCCCTGAGATGCAGGCGATGTTAATGAGTTGTGCTAGATCCTTAGAACAATGTTCAATATCGTTTTCTGGTAACGAGGCTACTAAGATGAGTGTCTCCTTCACGTTTATTTAGCAGCTTCACTTAATTATATCACGTAGCGCCGTAATTACGTACCATAAGTAATGTGGCTCCATTCTCGTCCTCATCATTGCCGGAAGCATGGCCGCATTCAATAGACCCTTCTATGTTGCGGGCGAGCATGGAGATATGATCTGCGGTAAGATATTTAGTTGGGAAAAGAAACGGGGCATCACGGAGCTGTTCGCGGACGCCATCGAAGAGCTGAAATATGGTACTTTCGGACCGCTTCACGACGGATCGAAATTTGACGTAAGGTGATATTCCCCAACCCTTTCTCCCACTAAATAGGCTGAGAGAGAACTCTAGGACGCCTTGAAGGAATGTGCTTAGCTTCATCTCTATCAAGTAGCTTCTTGTACTCTTTTTCCCATGAACAGGGCAATTTCGTACCACTAAACTTTCGACGCGGAATCCAAGTGAACCATAAGCCCACCGAGTCGTCGAGGGCTTTGCACGGCATTTACACCTCCACAACTCAAAAGGCCTCTGGGGCTCCTCATTGGTCCTGGGCTCAGATCCATATTGTGAACAACTGGAGGACCAGAGTCTTGCTGCTTTGCTTAGGAGGCTAGTTTCAAGGTCCGGATCCCTAAAATATAGTTCGCTATGGCTGTTGGTATAAGGCTGCTGCCGTACGGCGTCGTCTAGTAGGGCTCCGAGTATGTTTCGAATATCTCGCAAAGGTGCAGTTGGGTTGCTAGCTAGAATGCGAATGAGTTGATCGAAATCTGTTTGTTGAGCTTCGAGTAGGGCTCGAATTTCGGCTTGATGAGTTGATGATTGCATTTGCAGTTTATTTAATAAGAATGTTATGTGAGTAGTGGAACCGGCAAGATTCTGTTGTAAAGTATTCAAGTTATCATTCGCCTGGAGAAGTAGTTGATTTTCGGCAGAGGCGATCCTTGATTGAATAGCATCAACGCTCCGGGACTGCAATATGTTGGTTTGTTGGGTTAGTCGTTGTACCTCCTGGACCTTGGTAGCCAACGCATTGGTCTTTGAAAGCATACTTGAACTCTGCTCACTGCGGTGTAAGCCATATATATGCTTAGTTAGCCAGAATAAAATAGTAATGGCATCTACTTGGGTCAAGCGTACCATAGTAGCGACTGAGTTTCGAATCCTGAGACTTGCAACCCTCGTTGAAGGCTATCATTCAGCGTCTTCAACAACTTTGTCTTCTCTCTCACTTCCTTTTGTTTCTTTGCGGTCACAAATGAATTCCATATCTGTATTGTCGCCCTACCAGATGTGGTCTTGCTCATCTCTACGAGTGGTACTATGATTTCTTGAATCTCCACCATAACTTTGCGAGCTTTGGCGGCGGATACGGAGACTATGGCGTGTTGAGTATCGGAGAGGCTTTTGTGGGAATGCGAGTCAGGATCAAGCAATCGATTTATAGAAGTGATCTCATGATCTAGCTGATTGAGAAGGAGGGATGCCTTCTTGGGAAAGCCCTTAACATGGTGTGCAAATTCAATAGCCTTCTTTACTAGACTAGCAAGTTCGAAGCTGGCTGATACAGCTCCCAGAATTGTAAGAGGATCCATCATAGCCGTAATTCTTCCGTATTCCGCCCCGAGGCTATTTAATGAAGAAATGGAGTAATGTAGATAACCAAGTGCTTCCTTTACTTTCAGCATGAAGCTGCATATATATCAAGTACTTATGCGGAATCTGATCCAGGGGTCAACACTTGATGTAACTAAATAGGCGTTAAGAGTCGAAGAGTTTGAGGTAGATTCCGAAGCTTAGCACGTCTAGGGGGACGAAACCTGGACGGAAATAGAGCGGTGTTATTATAGCATTATACCTTAGTGGGTTCTTTATTCGACAATAGGTTTATATGGGATGGTTTTTTTTTTTTTTTGGAATGGCTGTAGTTTTATTATATTTACTGAATACGTCAGCTGTATCATGTGCTTCACGCCGCAAAAGCCTTCGCTTAAGCACCACAAAAAAGATCTGTAGGAGTGATTTATTCTATGAATCAAGTATTGTATGGTCTTATATGTTGATTTTTGACAATTTATTATTTAATTTTCTTTGCCTGTGTCTTAGAAGTGTCTCCTTTTCCTGGGTAGGGGAGTTGATCTCAACCGCTAACGAGAATATCTTTGAATAGGAGGAAAGCGCGTTCATTAAAAACACAAAACCCTTATGAAATATGTATTTAGTTGTTTTGGCTGGTTAAATCTCAAGTTCCTCACGTAAGATATAATTGCTCTGCCTCGTGACGCAAGCATGCCAAGGTGGCTCACCGAGGCCTGGCCCGACATATGTCCCTCGCGCAGTGTATCAAGGTCACTACTCGGCACAGCCACCTGGCAATACGCAGTTTTACCTGAACCATGGGTGCGTGTAGCCACGATCCATATTTAATCTGAAGTGCGACCATATGCTATTCGTTATTTGGAGAGCTAGGTTCCTAACACATCAGGGGCTGTGTTACCGAACTTGATACCGTCTTTGATCATCATTTGCCTTGCCACCCTTCATCTTCTGGCTATTACATAGCAAGAATAAATTAGACTCAATGATTATACTGGTAATAGCTAAGTAAGTGAACATATATCGCTCCTGAGTCCTTATCCGAGTGGCTCGGTTATGTAGCCCATTGTCGGCTTTACTATTATTGTCTTCTATTCTACTATTTACTTCGCCACATTACTGTCATATTCATCACTCTCTAGGCTTTATGACGAAATGACGTGGCCCCTCATCGTTAGAGATCTTATTACAGTCTTTGGAACGATTGTCAAATATTTCAATGCACTTCAAGCCTAGTAGTAAGCAGAGTGAGGTCCAACTATTTCGGTTGCGCAGGTAAGCATCGTTCCCTACCATTGGATTAAGCTCACGTCGAATTCGATAGGCACTATGCTCTTTGATTGAATAGATTTAATAATACGGGATTAGAAAAGTTACTAATAATGTGAAGTCGAGTCTCTGGTAGTAGACGCACGCCCCTATTCACAAGCAAGGTAGAGTATGGAAGACCTCGAACAGGTCCGTGTATACCCCTAGTCGACGTATGCCGTTGATGCGACATCAAAATACTCACCACATCTATGAAATATCAGGAACGATCATTGTCCACTATAATTTGCTCTAGCTCCCCGAAAATGACTCCATTGCTGGGATGGTAGCTCTGCCGGAAGCGAAACACCCATAGCCTCATGCGTATTACTCGCTGTAAACATCTCGTGCGTGTTGCTCGAGGTCTGCATCTCCTGTTGAAACTGTTCCCATAGCTCAGCTGGGGGTTGCTTCGTGTTCCTCTCAGGCTCTACCATTGGGGCATTTGTAGGTCCTTGTCCCTTCGTCGTCGTCCTACGCCTCCACCACCACCAGCTCACGAACCCAGCTACGAGCACGATTAATAGCAGACTCCCGAGCCCTACACCTAAGCCAATGGCTAGTGACGATTGTGTCCCGCTCGGGTTCGAGGTATCTGTTACTATGGGCGAACTATTCGTAGTACTAGCGCTCGAGACGGGAGTCGGAGAAGAAGAAGAAGTTGTCGAAGAAGTTGTCGGAGAGGTTGTCGAAGACGTAGGCGAAGAAGTTGGTGGGCTGGTGCTAGAGGCGATGAAGTCGTCTCGTTGCCACCGGATATTGACGGCTGCTGCGTTTATGAGGATGTGGGATAGCACGGTGACCTTGTATTGTTGATTCGATACGTCAGGGACTGTTACCGAAATGGGCGTCTCGCAAACAGATGAACATGACAATGTCGACCACGTACCCGCCGTTTCCGGATCCGTATTGCATGTGTATCCACTGAAAGGTAGTACGTGTAAGTCAGGTGTCACTACATATGCACCTTGAACGCCTGGAGTAATATAAAAGCAACGTACAGTGGACAGCATATTGCTCTAGTCTCCGTAAGGCTCCCAATGAAATCTATCGAATTGCAACCTGCTGACCAGCCTGATGGGCAAATGGCAGGCGAGTAAAAGGCGTCTGTCGGTGCAAACCCCGGCGGATAGCATTTGGATGTTTCGCTCGGCCCGAGGGTGTGATACTTATAAGTCGTGGTATTGCCGTCATCGAGGGTCTGCGTATAGACGACACCAGAGACGACCGAATTACATTCCGGTGCTGGTGTAAATGTTGCTGTTAGGGCCCCGAGGCCAGTCGACATTGCAAGCCACCTAGTCGTTTATATCGTATGCTACACCAAGTAGGTAGAGAAAGGGAATTATGTATACTTGCTGCACGAGCGTCCGCTCATAATGACATAGAAGTGTCGGATTGGGACGAAAAGAAGCAATTGCCATAGCTAATGTTCGATACCTACCTCGTAGGCAAGAAGGTATGATATTTGTCTGGTTCTCCTATCCAGGCTGAACCATGGGTCGCAGTTTGCCTTGAAAATTGAATACTACCTAAGGAATTTGTACGCCCTCACGAAACAAGTATATATACTAGGTATGTAGGCGCTCATCCTTAAATTTATATTCTGGTATATTTATACATGCTGGCGTGTATATCGAGGCTCTGATTGGCCGACTCATAGCCCGTACATGGCGGCCCCCAAGCCTCTACGCCACCATATCTGCATGTCTCGAAGTGATCATAACTCTAGACCCATTATCATAGAAAATGCTTACTTGGCAACTCTATGGGACTATTATAGAATAATTATGATACGATAGTGAATTGCCCGAAGGCATATCCATATTACCCGATCTGCTTTGCAGACATCTGGAACTATAGAAGAGCGTCGATCCTATCCACAATATTACGTCATTAGATATGTACTTAGTATTAGGTACATATATATCGCGTATGGAGGGCCCTCCGGTCTATATATTATACACTCCCCTAACTCCAGTCATTACTTTTCATGGGAGGCTCTATGCTTGTACGTTTCACGCGAATATAGGCGAGATGATGAACCCGAATATAGACTAGAGTACGACGGGCTACATTTACGTAAGTATTTGGGGTATCGTAGAAGTTATTGACCTGGTAACCTATCCTTGTGTAACTTGGGTGCCTAGTACTTCCATATGTACCGTTATGCAAGCAGCCGTAGTACGTCCCATATTCGTCTTCAAACGGGGTCGAATTCACGTCCGCTAGTTTTCACTCTTCATCTTTTCCGATTAGCAGTATCCATAGATCGTTTTCAGCTCATCCAACAGACAGAATGAACTCCGTAGCAACTGTCTTTCATTTCTTCCCATTTCTTCCATTTGAGTTGCGGCGTGAGATCTACATCTTAGCTACTCCACCCCGAGTTGTCCATGTGCGAGAGTCCTGGGATTTCGTTGGCGAAGATGCTTTTTGGGACTGTTACGACGAGTCTGACCATGACTACGAGGATTTCAAGCTCGAATACGCCTATCATTCGTTCGAAGATAGGTACAAGGCCAACCCACTGCGAGTTAAGATACATCCCGATATTGCGTACTTTGCTCGGAACTGGCGAGACCGTATACCGAACGAGCTAAGACGGCCGCTCCAGACTTGCCCCGAGTCGTTCGGATCCACCTCAAACGCTGCTTCAAGTGGACCGTGGATACCGACAGAAGAGACCCCGGAGATTCCACTATGCTGGCTTGAGGAGGACTTGTACGCAGCTTTCGAGCTTGTTCGGGAGAGCCATCTCTACAGCCAAGCCCCGATCCCGCCGTTGCTGCATGCTTGGGCCGAATCTCGCCATATATTGATGGATTATGGATATCAGCTCGCATTTAGCACGCGCACGCGAGGTCCGCGAACATGGTTCCACTTTGCACGCGACCGGCTTTACATTGTTGAGCGAGACACACGTTATTACCCCCATCTCGGTCTGCTGTCCGGTGAATTCGACATGGCTGGACAGTTTAATCCTAAAGACCTACGTCGGGTCAAACTACTTATTCTTGGCCAACGTCGCTATCGACCCCCCTACGCTGTGATGATGCACAATGCTGCTTTTCAGCATTGCCTATCTCTTTTCCCAAACCTTGAGGAGTTGTTCTTCGAGGAATGGTGTGGGGCCAGCTCCGGTGGACAACTTCAGTCTACAGACAACAAGCCTGAGCTAGATTCGCACAAGGAAACTGACGATGAGAAATCCATAATTGGTGATGCCCGCGAACTCTGGAGATGCGTTCCGTGTGAGGATATGGATGGGATAGCCCAAGTACTTAGCTGCGCTGTTGGTTTTGGACGCCGGGACCTATATAGGCTGGATGTAGCGCAGTATTCCTGCCGCCGTTTGTTTGGGTATAAAGGATCCTGGTATGAAGAAACCCAGGAATTCCTCGAGGGGCGTTATACCCAGGCTTGCCGCCCTTATGTCAAGTGGAATACATTCAGAGTGAAGTTCGTGCATGTCTTCCCAGAGACGATGGCTAGACAGTTCGTGCGTGGGCGACTAGCATTTTGGCATTATTACATGGAATTCAAGAGGACATACTGGAAAGGCAAGTACGTTGATAGTCTCGGATGCGTTTCGGAACCGCCAGCCTTCGAGCATATGAGGTGGTGGGACTCTGACCAGTATCGGCGCTGGTTTGTGGAGGGGGATCGAGATATGGCGTATGAACCTGATCCTGATGGCCCCGCGGCTGATGAACGGTACGGGCATTTTGCTAAGTATTGCTTCCCAAAACCGCGTTTGGGTATCATATAATTCCATGCTGGGGACGAATCATGCACGAAGTTTCCTAGAGTTTGCTAAGGTTTAATTTGTTGTTCATGGAAAATTAGTCTGCAGACATAACCCCATTAAGTCAGCGTAGCGTATAGTTTGGCCTAATAATGATAAAATAATAACAAATATGTCTTTGAAGGGACAACTTATGATTGCTACCTAGGCCATGTTTTTACCGGCTGCGGTATAGCCTAGGCCAGGCGGCACCCACGACGACCGGCGGGAGTATCTGCGGAACTAAAGGCTGAAACCAGTAGACGGAATTCTTATTAGTTACTGCGTTATATTTGATCATCGTCGCCCTACTAACATAGAAAAGGCCGCTTAGTAAGGAAACACCATGGCTTCTTCCCTTTAAAAAGGAGGTTGGACGAAAAAGAAAACTTGTTCGTATACAATGATCTCATGCGGGAACGCATCGTTTTTATGTTGGGCAAATTTCGAGATGTTGCGAAACGATGCGGGTGTTATATAACGAATCGTCCTCAGCGATGTGTATATAAGTAAGAATGATCGCCTATAGTGAACGGCAATATATTCTTCGATTAATCATCACACTTACAACGTAAATTTGCTTTTCGAATATCGAACACTTTGTTAAGTCATAGACTAACCTTTACCAATCAACATCGTCAAAATGAAACCGATCAACGAGTCTGACGTGCACGGTTGCTGGAATTATGAACTGCCAGGGACGGTAGAGAGTTATCTCGGCGGCCCACCGGACAATATGGATGACTACTACGTCTGGAACGAGGAAAATACCGAGTGGGTTGAGAAGTCGCCACTGCGCGAGTGCGCCGCCGCGGAACGCAAGCGGGCCCAAGAGTACCACAAAATGGTATGCGAGGGCAAAGAGGGCCTGGGGGCTCGCAGCCCGACAATTCTCGAGGCAGCTATCCGGAAGCGGAAGCCGGGAGCGATTATCTACAGATTTATCCTCGTTTACCTGGGAGTGTTCCCCGAGCTTGTCTATGGGTCCAAGTCAATGGGTCTCGAGCCTCTCTGGCACGTGGCGGTCGAGAGTGGCCACCAAACAGTATTCGAAATTCTGTGGGACACGAAGATTATACCCGCAGAGAAGGGTTCCGAGTGTATGACCAAGGCGATTCTGTCCTGTCCTAACCTTGGTATCCTGACCTGGCTGGCATCCTTCGTACCAGTGTCACCTTCAGACATGGAAGCACTTGAGCGCAGAGGCATGGACAAGGAACCGCAAGGGTGGCAGCAATTCTGCGAGGCTGTCCAGGAGCAGAGACTCTCCGGCTTTGTTTAAACGGAGGTAATACTCCGTAATAATAACCTCGAGCGGGAACAGATGATATGATGTCAACTAGTATCAACTAATATGTAATTCTAGTAAGCACTGTCAAGGTGTGAAAACACCGAGAGAAAAAGAAAAAGAAAACCATAAAGAAGAATAGATGAAACATAGAAAATAGAAAAAAAACTCCTTTTGTAACGAAGAAGTAGTTGTTGTTGTACATACTTAGTTCGACACCCCTTTTAATCAAAATGTGACTACCCAATAGTTCGCTTCAAGTAACTACGTGATCATGCGTTGCCGCAGAAAAAGCATACCCTCGAGATGAAGAATGCGTTTACAAAATTAATCGTTTAACAAGACTTTGTTCTCGAAATTTCAGTTCGTTTATGGTTTATGTTTGATACTGACACAAATCAGGAGATCTGCCTAATAACCGACTCGATATCCGTCAAATCCCAGACATCCGCAAACACTCCGTCCACGACGTGGTATAGCGTGAACTGCGTTGTCTCCACACGGCACCCAGTTGGTTTGATGCCCTGGAATGTGCCTTGGTGCGTGCCCGTGACCTTGAAATGGAGAGAGAGAAAGTCGCCCTCGATAGTGAGGTGCTTGATCTCCCAATGCCAGTCTGGGAAGCCGTCAATAAGAGGCTGAAACTGTGCCGTAACTTTGGAAGGTATCCAGGGCTCGTCGTTAACGTTGAGAGTTGGCTTGGTGTAGAACTGCTCCATGCCTTTGAAGTCGTGCGCATTGCACTTGTCGATATAGGAGGCGTATAGTGCCCGATAGACGTCATTCTGTGATGTCTGTTGCGCAGTCATGGTCTAATCGCTGTCAGAAAACGCTCATAGTTGGTAGAGAAAGATGAGCTGAAGGTGCCTACATTTGCGTGAACAAGACTCGGAAGACTTTTTAGCGATGAATGGGAAGGAGGCTTATGAAGCTGAGTAAATAAGCTGCGTTGGATCTGTTGGGATAATAAAGGCGAGGTATAGGCCTACTCATATATACGAGACGAAGGGCCGCAGTCGTGACATAGTCAGCACAAGACTGCCTAGGCGCCAGGTTTGTTGTTAGATGGAACGTTGAGCTGATGCCAAGAGACTTCTATGCCAAGGTATTCCCATTGCCCCTTGGCGACCGTTCTCCGTCCACCGTTGATATTGAACGTTGTCAAGAGAAAGAGGCGAGTCTTCATTCATTCATCCCTCGGCGGCTGGCACGCTGTGCAGCCGCGACCCCTTTTGGCCGCCTTTTCGTCATTCGATTTCGAGGCTCTCGCCAAACGGAACGCTCGAAATCGCCTTCGCGATAGTGGTTGCTAATGGAGTACGGAGCGATAGGCATGATTAGCTGAGCTGGGGAAATGCCGTGATAAGTGTAACTTGTAAGTGAAGAAGGCTGTCCCCGACTCTAGAAGGGGAATAGTCGAGCGCGGAAGAGCGGACGTGAAGGAGTCTATTTCTAGATTTGTATCCCGAGACCCTGGCGATAACAGCTACGCTACGCTAATTGGTCGCACGAGACCCTTTGTGGAAGACATGCGCCATATAAGCGCCGTCAAGGGGATAGGGTACTATGTGCCTTCTCATGACCAGCTACACCTCATAGTTAAGCGCGCTGAACACCGCAACACAAACTAGCCACATTGAGGACTCGAAGTAGCTTATATCAATATAGTATTGTATGAAGCTCGTAATTAAAGGTGTTGACCTTCTCACCAAGCAGTTACATGGAAGAGACTTCATAGAAGGGCTACGAAGATATGCCTAATTAATATACCGACTAGGTGTTCGACACTTCAAGCCTCGATAGCTTTGTTAGTTAAATGGAATAAACGAGAATAAAACTTGTCCCTCAAACTTATGTACCGAGAAAAAAGAATCACTCTCTTGTTGAAGGAAACCTCAAGCTGGATTCTCTGTGCTCGGGTCCACCGAGTCTAGCCACCTACGCTAATTTAACCACAATCCACATCACAGGGTAACAAAGGCTGCTTGGCCCAATGGTAAGGCGTCTGACTACGATCGAGTGAGTTCATAGCATCCGTTCAGTTATCAGGAGATTCTGGGTTCGAGCCCCAGGGTGGTCATTATTAGAATTATTCTTTTTTTTTTTGGCAGATGAAAATACATATGTAGGTATAGGAACAGAGTCTAGTCCCTTACGCTAAGCATCTAACTTGGAAAGCTTTCCCTTCATTCTTATATTCCTCTTGTATTGGAAAGTAACGCTGTGCACATAAATGTGGTCTGTATCAGCTTCGGCCTTATCAACCATTCGCCGCATTACAGTGCATCGATACACCTAAGCTCACCTCTAATAATCGGGGGTGGGGCGTCGCAAAGGGTCGAACTCGGTTGCTAAGTAATGATTATTCGAGGGTGTGATGAAATATTGCTCCTCTATCTTCCGATGGTATACCAAGGCTTTTGACCAGCGTTTGGGAGAGAACGAGGGGTTGTGGTGTATCTTAATAGCGTCGGTAACGGTATCCTGAGGTAGGTTCTCGTAGCGAAATCCTTCGAGGTTCGGTAGACGGGAAGCTAAGTTTTCGAGTGTTGTAGGTTTCCAAGCTAAATCATGTCGTACTTTAAGGAGGAGGCTCGTAACGGCGGGGGCTTCCGGCAAGGTTTGCCACCAATATTTCTCGTAAGCTTCGTTGAAAAATACCTTGTTTAGAAGTAATTGATCAGCAGGGGCCAAAGCTGTTTCGGAAGAATCAAGAGATTTTCGCTTGGGGGAGTAGATTTCTATTTCTAAATGGAGTTGTCCTTGGGGCTCCCATAAGCTAAGCATCCAAAATAGATCGTGCATTGCTGTGATAATAATGCAATTATCTGTTGTACGTATTCGCTTGTTGTATGATGGATCTTCCCACGGGTGACCTTCAAGCTGTAATGAAAGTGAGATGCATTTGACTTGAGCTCGGTTGTCGCGAGTTATAAGGTGAAACTCGGGCAAGGTCCATAGTGTGAGTTTGATATGTTCGAAGTTGGAATGCTCGATGTCATTTTGCTGTTGACGTGTTAGGGTTACCGGTCGAGCGGAGGAACGGCTATGGTGGGCTAAGCGAATCGGGAGGGAGACCTGGGTTTCTCTGGACAGAGCTGCCTCGGATGGGTTGGTGGCGGTAGATCGAGACATTTCGGTCCGTGAGTAACGTGATCGGGTAGAGGAGAATGTAAGGTAAGAAGAGATAAAAGATGGGAGGGGGCGTACAGTTGAGATTGATGAGATTGAGGAGCAGGAAGTAATATCCAATAGTAGATCGAAGACTTTAGCGTGAAATAGCCCGAGAAGATGGACAGGGAAAAAGAGAAGAGAGCCTGGGGGGATAGAGGCTTATTTATATATTATTGAAGATTTGCCTACGTTTAGTGTCTGAAGCTTTTCAAGGTTTTTGTACATAATGTGGCGTTTAGGTTAATAGGGGTCAAAATAATTTAGAACTTAAATGTGGAAAAAAGTATTTAATATAGTTTGGATGGTTACAGAAGTCTCTTCCTCGGCCGCGCAATATTCTAATATAGATTTTGGCCCTGGTTGAGGATTATTCTCGGTCCATAGCGTGGCAGCAAGCTTTAGCAGTCTGCTTTTTGCGGCCACTAGTAGGACCATTTCGGCGAGTGGATAGTGAACTTTGTTGCGTGCCCTGTGTTGCCATATCCTGCCTGTGGAAAGGCGGTGAGATGATGATAGATTGAACCTTGAAAGACGCTGGTTAGTTAATTAGGTTAGTTAGCTCCCGCCTACTGCCCTAACTCCTAGAGACTAAAGAGTGAATGAATCACTTGGGGAAGGGAAGATTATTTAGGATTTCTAAGGTTGTATTTATTTAATCTAGAAGGGACAGGTTTAAGACAGTTACGAGCGAGAAGGTAGGTATGTGTTTGCGAGTTGAACCTTGGAAATCGGATCTATCGTAGAAGGTTCTGAAGATCTAATGGGAGGCAAGTACTGTTATGGTCAGGAAGCATGCTGATTTCGGGAGGATGTGGATTGTTCAAAATAGGGGCAACTCGCTTGGTCAGTATGGCTTCAATCACTAGATTATTAGTCAGGACTTCCTTCCAAAACCCAAGAAGATAGCATGGATTAAATAAGTACAGTCGCTAGCTTGAAAATCATGCAACGCGAAATTGAAATAATTGAATTGTATAGGCCAAGCAAATATGGTTGGAAACGTCGGTTTCCATATCCCGAATGTTAAAACTATCCCCTAGTCATCGGTACGAATGCAACGCTATCGAAGGCCTTACAAGGGAATCTATCCAAAAGCACGACGAAGAGGCTATCTTGGAGACCCCCTCTCCCGACCACCACACACCATTTACCAACATTTAACCTATAAAGCATTAGAATGAAAACAATTCGTAAGTCTAAGAAGTTGGCGCTTACCGAAGTATCTAGTGATCCGCCAACATTGGTCTGCTCGATCTTGCACCCATTGTTGCAACTCTATGAAATAGTGTTAATAGATTCACATCATCTGCAATTATGTCACTGCTTAAGTATCTAGTGTAACTTACGGCTTCGTTGTCACATATTGTCAGCTTGATCTTCCCTACTTCTTGGCAGGAATTGCTGCTACCGCACTGGTAGTCTGTTGCTGTCACGATGGACACACCGAGGAGCAAAATGGCGAGTAGCTTCATGATGTTGGGGGTCGAAGGGTAATAGATATAATAACTTGATGGAGTAAATGTTTATTCTGGAAAACTAAGTAGAGAATGGTGAGCATGCTGAGGGCAGAGTGGACTTATTATATACGTACGAGATGTATGCATGACCTATCGTGTAAAATCTATTAGCCCCTGCGCGGGTTCTCCGGAAATGATTGCTTTCTGATTCTCTAAAGACTGCGTATGCTCTGCTTCCCCGGCCGACGCGTAACTGAAAAAGAAAATAAATGTAACCAACAGAAACCGCCGCAGACGCCAACGTAGGGATAACTTGAATTACAGCGGCCGTAGATTACTCGAAGCCGTACGACCCGAGAGCAAAGAACTAAGATGCAATCTTAGGATTAATGTTCCTTGATTTACGTACAACTATATTATTCTAGGTTGATTGAACGTGGTGGTTCAAGTTCGACTAACACCATCAATGCACTTCTACGATATTGTTTAGACGACGACCAACTTGCCAATATATCTTCTAAGTCCTATAATAGTCAGAGTATCTTAACAAAACAATATCGGACTGATCTCTAGTAGCCATGGGGTTCTGTCGATTCTAATGTGGTTTCTAGTGTCGTTAACACTAGGTTCCGTCCCTTGCAGGCCAGGCTTATTCTCATCACATTGGCCCGTTACACATCATTAATTCAAACAGCACACGGAATCCTTGTTGTCTCAAATCCTCCATATTTATTCGGTATCTAGTTCCAATCGGTTAGCTTGTTTGCTTCCCTCAGGGACTGTTGGTTATATCTTCAGCGGGGGTTTTAAGGGGTAAAATCGCCCGAGATATGATCAATTAAAAAATGTTTCATATTGAAACTACCAACAATTTCGAAATCGAGCTAGTGAAGCTGATAGTAGGATAGAAAAGTCCATATAGTTTTGGAGTTGATTCGGCCGAGAATGGTCGGCAATACCGTGTATGTATTGGAAAAGACTAACTGCTAGGTAAATACATGCGGCACGAGGATGCTTACTGACTCATCGTGGCGGGTGGTCCATTTGTCCGCGCCAAGCCCCATATCTAACAGGTCTATGAATTCGACATCTTGCGGCTCTTCCTAGAGCAAATGCAACCACAATCTACTGGTACTCCTTGATTTCCTCCAGAATTCCGTCGTAGGCGCGGGTAATACGAATTTCACCCCAGAATTCACCCGATAAGTGCGGAAGGAAATTGCGTGGTACCATTTCCGTAACTAACGAGTCGATCGCGCCTTTTTGGCCTAGAATCACCCCATTGAAACGATTCGGCATGGTTTCCTTTGGTCGTACAACTGCGATGACATCCAAAGTAATAACGGTATTGGTGAAACAAATGTGGGCTGAAACCTGTACCAATCGAGAGGTACGATACGGCTCGTGGACCTCGTTAGTAGTGCGAAGGAATTCTTGGAATTGAGGACTTAGCAGCTCTTCTGAAATCACTGTGGCTTGTGCCCCTGTATCGTAGAGCATTGGTATGGCTATCAAGTTCTCCGTAGGATCACTATCTTCACCATCGATGGCCTGGATCGAGATCGAAGCTTTTAATGCTGGAAGATTGTTTTCGCAGAACGGGGACTCGAGAACAACCGTACCAGGGAATCCCTCCGGCATATTTTCTTTGAATTTCGATGCCAGAATACGACGCCGCTCAGCTGACAGAGGTGTCGGTGGTTGGACATCTGTATCATATGGTACATGGACTGGCTTGAGAACGGCTTGGCGGCTAGCGCTTGTTTCTGGTTGCTTCAGTAACTTTCGTCGCTGCTCACGGCTAGGATGCCTAGCGAATATGAATGGTATTCCTTCTGGAATTGTCTCCGCAGTTAAAACAGCCGCGCTCCGTAGGTCGATTGGCGTGAGAGGGGCTTTTACGATCAGCTCTCTCGCAGAAGTTGCCCTTAATCGTCCAGTAAGAAGCATGAGGGCTTCATCGATCTTAAATTCCATGACAGGTGTAGCCATCTCGTCTATTCCGAACACTAGTGACGAGGAACGATGTAAAAATCTTAAAGAAAAAGAAGTTGGGTTGGGGTTAATGTTGGTACGGCAAAGGTATTCCTACTGCAATAGGTTGGTCTACTATGTAGTTTTATATGTGTTGTATTGATTGATGTATGTGTGTAAGTTTAGAGTTGGTTTTATTTAATCTCAGGTGGCCTCGGACAACGTTTAAGTGTAAAAGTATCTTTTTTTCCATTACATAGTTTACATATACAAAAGCTTAAACCAGTAGCGGGCATAACCCGCAACCGCACGGCTTACTAGTCTGGGGCCACCTGAGATAAATAGCATCTAATATAATACGTGCGGTATTAAGTAAAGTGATATCCTATCAGTTAAAAAGCCTTAATATAGCTGCAGCCGCTTATATGATCGGCCGCTTCACGGGAAGCCAGGAAGATGGGCATACGTACGTACTTAGGTCAACGAAAGCATAGATGTCGGGATCTGAAAGAATTTGTAGTTGAGAGTAATCACATTCGACGCCCTTGTAATTGGACCTTGTCCTAGAGATTCAAATAATACTATCACACTTGGATGCGGATCGGGGCTTGCGGCAACAGTTCTTAAACCCGGCGGCCGCCGATTTCGGATATATCCGGAGCTTAAGCTAACGGCTCCAGCTCCATCTCCAGGGCTAGCTAGAATTCCCTTCGGTAACCCGTCACCGCTATTCCGAGCCGAAACTTTCAATTTTTACCATTCCTTAACTTTCCGCTCCGTATTCCAATGCGGCAGCCCGTACCACCATGGCGGCCGACCAGAAGCAGAAGCCGGCTAGCAAGAACTACAAGGGTTTCGTGGCCGGCATCTTCTCCGGCATTGCCAAGCTGACGGGTGCGTCCCTCCCTCTCCATGTCTCTACTTCTCGCACCGATAAATAAAGCAGTGCTGACTAAAACTCAGTCGGCCACCCCTTCGACACTATAAAAGTGCGCCTGCAAACCACTGACGCGTCGCGCTTCAGCGGTCCATTGCAATGCGTGGTACAGACCGTGCGCAACGAAGGGGTGCGGGGTCTCTACAAGGGCGCCTCCCCTCCCCTTGTCGGATGGATGTTCATGGACTCGGTGATGCTCGGCTCCTTGACCGTGTACCGCCGTCTCCTTGCGGAGCACGTCTTCCACCCCGACCTGCATCCGTCATCGCCTTCTAAGAAGCCTCCTGAGACGGAGGGCCCCATCGCGGCGACCTCCCACGCCGCGGTGCACCTGCCCACTTATGGCCATGGACTAGCGGGTGTAGCGTCGGGCTGCACCGTGAGCTTCATCGCAGCTCCCGTAAGCTCGTAAACTCACTTCGTTTTCGGACTATTAGCTAACATATCATCAGGTGGAACATATCAAAGCGCGACTGCAGATCCAGTACGCGGCGAAAAAGTCAGCGCGGCTGTACTCGGGGCCGGTGGACTGCCTGCGCAAGATCTACGGCGCCCACGGCGTGCGCGGCGTGTACAAGGGACTGTGCGCGACGCTGCTGTTCCGCTCGAATTTCTTCTTCTGGTGGGGGTCTTACGACGTGTTCTCGCGCGCCTTGAGCAAGCGCACGAATTTCAGTGCGCCCGTTATCAATTTCTGGGCGGGTGGACTCAGCGCTCAGGTTTTTTGGGTCTTGAGCTATCCGAGCGATGTGGTCAAACAGCGCATTATGACGGATCCCTTGGGCGGTGGACTTAATGATGGGACGCCGAGGTACAAGAATTGGTTCCAGGCAGCAAAGGCTGTTTATAGAGAGGGCGGTGCCAAGGGATACTGGCGAGGATTTGTGCCATGCTTCCTAAGGGCTTTCCCCGCGAACGCAATGGCATTGGTGGCATTTGAGGCTGTTATGAGGGTACTGCCGTAGATGGAACATAATTACCCTCCTGTACGAAATTACGCGGCCCAAAAATTAGACCATAGACACCACTGAGTACTAGACTAGAGGGGAAAACGAAGAGAATTGTTTGCAATGACGAATTTCATTCCGGGAATCCTAGTCTATCTGCGATAGCATAGCAGTGCCTGTCCTACGCCGAGTCCATGCACCAACCGCCCCAGCCTTTTCCATCCGTCGTAATTGCAAATGCGCTTAGTCCTCATCCTCATCGGCTTCGTCGTTGACGACGTTGAAGAACTTGAGCTCGTACACTCCCTTGGAGGTAGAGACGACACGGAGCCAGTCACGGAGCTGCATCTTCTTGAGGAACTTCTTGGTCCTGGAGACATGGAATATTAGTATTTTGTATGTAGCCGAAATAGTAATTGTGGTAGTGTAGTGCTTACAGGTACTTAAGGTATCGACCAGAGAGCTCGTTGTGGGCGATGACCTCGATCTTGCCCTCGCCAGCCTGCTGGATAACAATGGTGTCGCCGAGGTTACCGGTGCGGCCGTCGACCTTGATCTTGTCCTGAAGGAACTTCTCGAAAGCGGCGGTGTCGAAGATCTTGTCGCTAGCGGGCTGAGCAGCGTTGATGACGAACTGAGGCGAATTGTAAGTATGTCGCATTATCGACAATTGCTAAAATGTTAGGGGCGCTTACCTTCTTCGTCGTCTTGGCCTGCTTGCCGGACTTCTTCTACATGATGATTGACCTTAGCCTACTGTTTTACGCCATGATCTCGCTGAGTGCCAGAGAGACTGGGCCAACAGCAAAGCGGTGTCAAGTGATACATACTGTTTGGGGAGCCATTGCTACTGGTGGTGAGTGAGAACGCAAAGAGATTGAATCCTGCGCCTAGAGGTTGAGGTGATTGAGAGAGAGAAGATGTTGGTTGCGAAGCGCTGATTGTTGATGGAATGGATTAAAAGAAAAAAGTTCGACCAATTTTGATACGAACTTTTTGGTGTATCGAAAAAACGACGTGGGGCTCGGCACGCCGATAGGGCAAGCAAGAACTGGTCCGTGCACCACCTCTTGCTGATTTCATTCACTGTATGAAAGTCATAGTAAATTCACTTGGCGCACTGTAAGAAGATCCACCCCGCCCGCGCATGTCCGTAGCCAAGCTGATTTACGAAATAGCTACGACAGAAAGGAGTAAAAGCCTCGGCTGGCGCAAATAAATCCCTGTTCAATCTAACATCATACGGACCTACCTAGCTGAATTGGTAACATAGGTGAGACCTTGGAGGAGCTATCAATGGGGAGGCATAGCTTTGTTATGCTATAACCCATTATGATACCGAGGTGCCGTGTATAATTCTTCCACATTTCTTTCTCCATCCTCGACTTTGACATACTACAACTTAATAATTCCACTCATCACCATGGCGCCTGACTTGAAAATCCCAGCCTTCGAGGCAACACCAATTGATACTATCGCCAAGGTTGCCGCGACAGCCCGTGAGTCCTTTCGGTCTCAGAAAACTAAGGATGTTGAGTGGCGGCTTGTACAGCTACGGAAGCTCTATTGGGGTCTTACGGACTATTCCGAGAAATTCCAGGCCGCTTTGAAGCAGGATCTGAACAAACCACCCCATGATGCCATCTTGTCCGAGATCCATCATGCTACTCAAGACCTTAACCTAGCTATCAAGAAGTTGAAGGAATGGGTGAAGGACGACAAGAATCTCGACTATCCTTGGACTTTTACGTCCATGAAACCTCGTATCAGAAAGGAACCTCTCGGCACCGTCCTCATCATCGGCACCTACAATTTTCCTTTGATGCTCAATGTTTCTCCCCTTGTTGGCGCCATCGCGGCGGGCTGCACTGCGGTAGTCAAGCCATCCGAGAACGCGCCTGCTTCAGCAATGGTCCTGAAGGAGGTGATTGAGAACTACCTTGACCCGTCGTCCTTTTTCGTCGTCAATGGAGCGGTGCCCGAGACTACTGCTCTGCTTGATGAAAAGTGGGACAAAATCTTTTACACTGGGAACGGTGCAGTCGCCAGAATCATCTCAAAGAAGGCTGCCGAGACTCTCACACCAGTCGTTCTCGAGCTCGGAGGCAAAAACCCTTCTTTCATTTCCAAGTCTACCGATCTAGCACTGGCTGCTAGACGTCTAATGTGGGGTAAGACAATCAATGCTGGCCAAGTCTGTCTATCACAGAATTACGTGGCTGTCCAGAAAGACTTGGTGGAAGACTTCATCAAGCATCTCAACGCGACCTACAACGAATTCTACCCCAATGGCCCTAAGGCGAGCCAAGATTATGCCCGCATCGTTAATGAGCGTCAATTCGACCGCATCAAGAACCTGCTAGACTCCACCAACGGCAAAATCGTCATGGGCGGTGAGACGGACAGATCTGAGCTCTATATCTCACCAACCGTTGTGCTCGTCGACTCCATCGAGGACCCCATGATGCAGAACGAGTCCTTTGGCCCCATCTGGTCAATCATACCCTATAACACCATAGATGACGCCATCAACATTATGAACAAGGTCGACCCTACACCCCTATCCCTCACTACATTCGGATCTAAAGCGGAGAATGAAAAGAGTAAGCATCTATAATAGATTCTCACAGTAAATTAGACTCATACTGACAACCAACTACAGTCCTGAGCCATGTGACATCCGGTGGCGCCACCATCAATGACGCCTGGATGCACGGGGCGATTGCCACAATCCCCTTCGGCGGCGTAGGCGAGTCCGGTACAGGATCCTACCACGGACGCGCATCCTTCGACTGCTTCACGCACCGGCGCACAATCGTCGAGGTACCGGGATGGATGGACAAGCTACTCCGCGTGCGATACGCGCCCTTCGCACCCGCCGACTTCAAGCGCCATCTCTGGATGACGGGCTCAAAGCCCAACTTCGACCGCGACGGCAAACCCCTCTCCGGCCCCGGCTACTGGCTGTGGCTCGTCTTCGGACTCGGCGGACCTTCCGCAAAAGGTGCGTTGGTACGGTGGCTCGTTCTCTTTGCCGCGGCGTATGCCGGCTTAACTCAATATCGACGGTCGTGGTGAAGTGATGAGTGAGCTGCCAAAGGCCCCCCTCATTGACTGATTTTAGATTGGCTAACGATTGGGAATAGATGACACCCCTCAAGCAAAACTGTGAATAACGGATCTTGAATGATCTTCTTGGGTGTGGATTTCTATCTACATATGTACAATACTACAACTCGAGATAAAATCTCTCGCATATTTCATTGCGTCGTCAACTAGGAACTGTCTTCCAACTCCATAGGAGGGTTAAGTGGGATAGGTTGGTTTTCGTATAGGCGGCGAGCAATCATTTCTCGGGGCGGGCTCAGGCCAGGGGGGATATAATGAGTCGGGAGATGAATAGAGTGTAATTGGTATATAGGTAATGAAAAACTCATAATCTAATGCAAAATGTATTTGCCTAGGTGTACAAGTAAGCATGTTACATTTCAAGCGTGTTATGTCAACATTTTTATTCTTAGAATTGATGGTATCTTGTTTAGTACTCATAGTCCGGAATGACCTTAAGCCACTCATCTCAAAGGCTCGGGCATGCTTTCGCCTCCAGCCATCTTGTAAGCTCAGGACCTCTCTACCGTCCCACTAGCGTATCAGCTAATCTTCGGCCTCTCTCACCACCAAGATATAGTGTGTCCTCGCCATCACCATCAGCGCGTGCCATTTCAACCGCTTCTTGGTAGCCCGCAACCACCATCTCCTCATCAACACGTAGACCATGCTCGACGAGAGCATTCACAACACCACGCACCCGCGCCATCTCTCGCATCGTGCCAGCCGGTATCGTGTCGTTCTGGCTTGAGTACACGTTCAGCCCAACGTTCTCCTCAATCCGGGTGATCCCGGGCCCCGTGCTCTCTGTTGCCGCGCCCTCGCCTTCCATATGCTTGCTAATCCACACATACCCATTGACACCTAGCACGACGTCAATCTTCTCCGAGTCATCCCCCGCTGCACCGCCTCCGCCCACCGCTCGGCCTACATCCAGGACGAACGTCTGCCTCTTCGCACGAACCACACCACCACCGCCTCCGGTCCCGCTGACGGCCATGAACAGACCATTCCGTAGCTTGCCAAAACGTAAAGATCGCGTATGCAGGACCGCACCACCATCACCATACAGCTGCTGCACCTCCGCAACCAGTAAGTCGCCCTCACTGAAGAATGTTCGGATCTGTAGCTCGTCCGTCTCGGTGCGCCGCCGCTGGATGCCACCTGGTAAATTGACGGCGCTGAGGGGCAGCTGGGCGAGCAGCGAGGCGCCGACGTCGACGCGCCATCGCTTGGCTTGCACTTCGACGATGCGGCCTACGACCAGGTCGCCGATTTCCGGGGTGTAGCGCGCGCGGAGGGGGCGTACCGAGAGGAGCTTGTTGGTTTTGGAGAGCGTGCCGGCGACGGAGGAGATGATGGCGGGCGGGTCTGACGTTGTGTATGTACCATGGCCGCTGTAGGGATAATGTATGATATGAGCTTAATTCTCTATAGTGGGTGTTATTGAATAGATAATAGGGGAGTACAAGCGTACCGCATCCATTGAGGGTCTTCTGTTATCACTTCGCCGGGCGTTACGATCGAGTCGTCGCCTGTCCGTCGGGCTCGCTTGGCTGGGCGCATCATGGAGATGTCGCCTTCCAGGTCGACACCGCCGTCTGAATCTGAGTCTGAGCCATGGCTAGCATCTCGGTAGTTGTGTATCGGCGCTTGCGCCGGTTGGAGTATTGTGATTGGCATTATGTTGGCGGTCTTGTGTGGGTTGTTTGTTGGTTGTATTGTCAAGAAATAATTTTGTCCAGAGCTCATTGACCCCTGTAACCCAGCCAGCTAGCCCTGGAGCCGGGTCCAATTGCATTTGCTAATACCCCCGGCTCTTGCTATCGATACGCTAATGCTACCCACTAACGTCAGCGTGCGCGATGGGAAGGCGCGACAAGAGCGCCGGCAACTCTGGGTTAGGCAACTTTGGCATGTGATCCATTCCATCCAACTACAACTACGTATATCTCATCTTACATATCTCCATATACTTCATGGTTCATTAACTTGTACCTACCAGAGTGAATATTGCGGCGAGACTATCCATATCACCAGCATAGACGATGCTACCACCTTATTGAACGTCACGATGCCAAGCTGGCTTAGGCTGAAGCTTTTCGAAGCTCCCTAACTCGTCGCCTTACGTCATCGCGAAGCCTCCAGAGCTGCCACCCGACACTACATAACCCAACGAGCCGTCTAGCAATCACGGTACCGCCTCAGTAGGTACAAGATGGACGACTTCGCTACCGATGTCTTCGTCAACCGCGACGATCCCATCCCGACCGTCATCCTAGATGGGTCTATACCACCTCGGCCACGCACCCCTTCGACCCCCGCAGAGCATTCAGATAACGAGACCCCGTCGCAACGCAAGGGGATCCGAGGGCGCATCTCAGCTTTTACGGAGAAAGCCAGGATCCAAGATCAACTTGTTGAGAAATTACTGGCTCGGGTTGTTCCTCTTGATGACGCCCAGATCCCGCAAGATGAACCTCAGAAAGGAGGCAGCCCGGGCATTGTACGTCCCAACTTCAACCTGACTACTATGTCAAACAACTTTCGTCGCTTTAATTCTCGCATCGGCGTCGTCTTCGTGTTCCAAGCCCGCGTCATCCGCCTACTGTCCTGGAGACGACCCACACACACCCTCTCCTTTCTAGCTATATACACTCTCGTCTGCCTGGACCCTTATCTCCTACCTCTTCTTCCGTTAACCATCCTCCTCATCGGCATCTTAATACCGAACTTCGTAGCTCGGCATCCCGCTGCCGAGTTCAGTTTATCTAGCGAGCAGGCGATCGGGTATTCGCCGCATGGGCCCCCACTAGCCCCCGCCATCACAGTCAAGCCTGTCAAGGAGTTGAGTCGGGATTTCTTCCACAATATGAGGGACCTACAAAATAGTATGGAGGACTTCAGCCAGCTCCATGATGGCATCATACGGCTAGTCGTGCCGCGGACGAACTTTAGCGATGAGGCTCTGAGCAGTGCCCTGTTCGTCTCCGTATTCACCATATGCCTCTTCATGAGTATTGCAGCGAATGTGTTACCATGGCGATTGATATTCTTAGCTATAGGGTGGGCAGTCACATGTATGGGCCATCCTGCTATCCAGCGACAAATACAGAATGCGCATGAGAAACACATACATCCGCAAGAGGAGAAAGCTAGAGGTTGGGTGGAGAAGTGGGTTGAGCGCGATGTCATACTTGACAACGCCCCAGAAACCAGAGAGGTGGAGATTTTTGAGCTACAGCACTTATCTAATGCGGGCGAATGGGAGGCATGGCTGTTCAGCGCCTCCCCCTACGACCCATTATCGCAGGCCCGCATTGCCGGAGAGAGACCAGCCGGCACACGGTTCTTTGAAGATGTTTTACCTCCTAGCGGATGGGAGTGGAGCGAGAAGAAATGGGCGCTAGATCTCTGGAGCCGGGAATGGGTAGAGGAGCGCATCATCACGGGCGTTGAGGTTGAAACAGAAGGCGAAAGATGGGTTTACGACATATACGATGAACAAGCGACCGAAAAGGTAGGGGTGGTCGAACAGCCAACCCCAGTAAAGGGAAAGGACAAAGCGAAATCCTCCCCACCGAAACCTAGTTGGGAAGAAGGCGAGGATGGCGATAGTAGGAGGGGTGAGTGGAGGCGTAGAAGGTGGGTGAGGTTGGTGAAGAGGAAGAATATCCCTGACACTACTGCCTAAATCGAAATTATTTTGACAGTTCCCATATACCAAGTCCTATGCATTGCTGAAAAATCTGGTTATGAGAGGATATTTGGCAATCACTTGAACCATCTCAACACACCTCATTACATCTAACACCATGAGTTTGGGCTTGTTTCTCTCAGCCATATAGGGTTGCGCCAACCATGGCTGACAACATGTAAATGTTCAAGGGTATAATATAATTCAGATCACTCAACTAACAAAAAATGTTCACAATTTCAAACCCAACAACCCCAAGCAGCAATAAGAGAACGATCACAGTATTATTTAACTTGTAATTTTCTCTTACATATCGTCAACACATACCATTCACTATTAGCAGGGTTATACTTCAGGGGGGGTAATTCGGCTCCTCTATATATACAATCACAATTCACCATTAAGCCTTCGGCTAGTTACAAAAGGAAATATTTTTATTAGTTTTTATATGCTTCTAGCGTTTTTTATCCTTTTTTTGTGTATTTAGTTGTTTTTATGGCACCGAGACGCCCGCTTCATGGTACTGGATCAAAGCCTTTGCTTACATCCATCCAGGATACAAACCTATCCATGTACCCAATTTTTTAGGCGCTTAGCGTCTTGAATTCTTAGGGCCTCACGAAATTCGGCCCATGACGCCTCCTGCTTGTCTAACCCCCGGCGCTTAAGCTCGGCCGTATTTGACGTTGTGACCGGCACCGCAAGTCTGACAAGGGACGTCGGGATCTGTAGATCAGGTGCGAACGCAGCGGCATAAGTCATGCACTCCGGGCCCTTTGCTGTCAGCTGCTTGAACCACAGCATGGTAAAGGCCGGAGCGTGGCCATACTCGATCGCCACACGCCAGATCGGTCGCAGGTGCAGCGCCGCGAATCCTTTCACGAGGGCCGGGAATTCCGTCATGTAGATGTCTATGACGCTCTCGATGACCGATGCATCCGCGTCCATCTTGAAAAGGACCTCGAGGATTGTTGGGCCGGGGTAGATCTCCTCGCCATCCTTCGCGTCGAGGAGTTTCTGAACGTTCTCGTTAACTCGCATGCGCTCAGAGGCAATGCACTCAGCCAATGGCTTCATGTCACCTAAATTGCCCGTCTTCTCATTTCGGAGAAAGCAGTAACTAAAGTCCTGCTTGACATGCTTAAGGCACTCCTTCAAAGGCTCGGGCAGTTCAAAAGGCTGTGTGTTAAAACCTTCCATCTTGATCACTGGGTAGTTATTCGTGTTTCTGTTGTTTAATTTTATCTTTCAGCTCGATAGATATTATCTGGTGCGTATGAAAGATGCTCGGAATGTAGAGTGATGTCTAACTGAAAAATCATCATTCAAGCCGACGAAATGCGCTCACTTATATACACATCGCGAGCAGCAGTTTGTTACATAACAGCTCTACTATTTCAAAACAAATAGAGCTGTGACATACTCCACGAAAAGAGATGTTCTCACGGAATATTATTGTATAAAAACAATCTAGTCTCCATCATACTATCCTCCATAGAAGACATCTACGTTTCCTAAGCAGTAAAGCCTTCATGCGTCAACTAATAGGCTTAATTCCGCCAGAGCATGATTTATAGCTTACATTATACCATCACCGGTTCGGCTGTCATTGTAATAAAGTTCATTCCTATTATAGAACCACCTGGGCAGTCCACGGCTACTCCAATCTCTGTAGCCTCCAGTAGTCCATAAGACATCATCGATATGGTAGCTGTGAAGGACCCTATGCGAGGTGGATAGCATTTATTTACGATCTTTAGCACCTTCAATTAACAATACGAACTACGTGTATGATAGTTTAGACTCACCACCCCATCCCCAAACTCACTACAACTGCTTCTTGACTCTTCAGGGACTAAAAGTTGTTTTACTCCTATAAACTAATAGATCCAAACCTCTGCTTGTATGGAGTCTAAGACTACTTGAAAAAGATAGATGCGACCCATTACCGCGTCTCGACGCGTCGATAAATGACACTAGGCGGTATAGAGAGCCCGGATTATGGCTATGAGAGGTCAAGAACCTTTGCGCAATGTATTTAATATGAACCACTACATACATGATATGACTCCTAACCTCGGAACTTGATAAATCAATTGGCCATATATGACACAGCCTTCGTTAAGAACAGGTTAGCGTAGGGAATGGATACGCCCTTCACTCGTTCCTGAGCATCACCAGAAACAATCACAATTTTACTAGAATTTAAGGGTCTTATTTAACATTTTCTCCTTTCGGAGGCTACTTATATGCTATACTACACTAGGATTAATAGAAAACATCTAACACTGGCCAATCAGGAATCAGGGTTGAGGATGTGATTAAAAGACATCGAGCTCGAAATGCCTCGCTCGTGGAGCCATTCGGCAATCCTTACGCCCAGGCGCGCTTTAAGAGCTATCGCCATGTATTCCGCACCAAGCTCTGATATAGGTAGAATTGCGCCCATATTGATCAAAAGCTCGAATACGTCGAGATATCCAAGCTCAATTACGAAACGCCATACAGGCAGGAGGCCAAATTCACGAGATCCCCAAATAGCCTCTGGAAAGTGCTCTACGTAGACGCTTACTACATCCCGAATAAGGTCAAGATGGCGAGTGGGAATGCAGAAAGTTAGAAGCATTTTAAAGGGATGCCGCACAAGAAAGTCTTGTCGCTCAGATAGGGGTATCTCAGAGACATATTCCTTGAAACGCTGGCCCTCAAGGTTGATACTCTCCTTAAACGACTTTAAAATGTAGCTTATTTCATCTCCCGTGGAGATTGGAAGGAAGTAATCGTCAACGTCGGGGACATATAAGAGAAGCTCCTGGTATAGTTCATCGGGGATTTCGTATTGCTGAGCCATGCTGAATGAGTATTGTTCGAAACTTGAATACTAAATTAAGCGATATCAAAGTCTTCTAACTACAATATCCAACTAAGGCTACTCAAAGAACGATGTTGAGATATATATTTCAGCCATGGAGCGCGGCTTTATTTTTCTCAGGACTTTAAATAGTCACATACATGTGCACACACAACAATCATTAGTTAGATAACCACCTTATTGCTTTAAAATAAGCCGAATAAACGTAAATACGGCGATCGTATACTGAGGTAGCTGCGTATTGACGACTTAAGCGTATTACAGTCTCAGCTATAGCTGGCGCGATGTCAATACTATATATCATAGTTGTTAGAGTGGAGGAGGATGAGATCGTTAGTCCTCATTCACGGTTCGGATATTCCATTTACTAACCGCAATAAATCACTATTTTCAATTTACTTGGTTCCTCGGTTGAGCTTATAAGGAGGAACTCGGGAATCTTATAAGTATGTATATTTAAGGAATTTCGCAAGGAGTGGAAGCTGCCTAGGAGTTACACAATCCCCCCTTTCGCTAAACCCCGATCGGTCCCGGCGGCCGTCGCCCCATTTCGGACTCGGCGCTGTATCCACGTGACGTCACGTGATATTTATAAAGTACTTATTCTTTTCAATCCCTATGAACGGCTCTGGAGTATGATAAGGGTCTTGTCGTCTTCTATTTCCTTGTCGTGGAACTATGCCATGAATTATATTGCCTTCGGAAATGAAGTGTTGGCCATGCTGGACAGGAAGAAGATGTCTCAGCCTGAGTCAGCCACCGCCAAGGCACCGCCACCAAGCCCCAGGTCCTCAGCCATTACAAAATGTCGGCTTAATGCAGTAAGACTCTGCAACGTACCATGTTAAGAGAGTGCTACTATTATCACGCAAAAGATATGCCAAGGGAGATCGGCTTGCGCGCAAGGGACCTCAGAGCATATTACCTGAGTGACAGTCGGTTGAATAGCTAAGAACCTCGGCCGTGCTCCGTATAGGGAATAAGTATCGAAACGTGCATAACCCTCGCACAAATGAACAGTGCCGCTACTGAGTGACCATTTACTTCCAACTTGCAATGTTAGGTAGGCAGAAAATGCTGACCATCCAGATGCTCCACCACCTATATGTCAACGCGTCCTCCACAGCGTTGCGTAGCATAATTACGCGCCCCATCACCATTAATGCCGTACTTAACACCACAAGGAACCCGATTGGAGGCCAAGACCAATAATTCAGACAAGCTGCCGACCACATTGTTACACCAATAACAATACTGAGTCGACATACCCAATCTCCGAGATCTAAGGGTGCTGTGCTTCTTTGCCGAACGCGATCTCCTTCTTGGTCCTTCAAGTCCTGGATCTGCATGGTGGTAGTAATCATGCACGCAACTATGGCTAGCCATACCGATGCATCAAATGCTACGCTCCTCGAGCCTGCCGCAACTTTGAAGGCGCCGGATCCATAAGCGAAATACGCAGCACCATTTATCACGTTCCGAAGAATAAAATGCTCGTCGGCTCCCCCTAGGTCGTTGTACATCCAAGTAAGCACTAGACATAACGTTGTCTCCTGTGCCGCACCCAGGCAGAACGAACAGATTGCGAGTATGAGGGGAATTGCAACCAACAGAAGCTGCCTGGCTTGGTGCATGTTGAGTTTACCAGCGGGAAGCGGTCGCCAAGGCTTGTTGATGGAGTCTTCCAGGATTGATTCTTTACTCCTTTGGTTTGATATCGAGAAGACGAAAACGTTAAGCCAGACCCAGCTAAAAGTTTGCGGGAATCTTAGCAGGACCTCGCTACTTGCCGAAGAGCCAAACTGTCCTGAAGACGCCGTGAGTATCCCAAGGAACGTGACTGGTACGATCATCGTGGGGATATCACTGCGTGGAAAGAGCCATAGAGTATATAGGGTCGAGATAACTTTAGCCATTTTTGTGACGCGGGTCGGTCTTATAGGCTTAGAACATAGTCTATTTAACTAATAATTCTCCGAGGTTCTAAGGTCTATGCTATTTCTTACTTTCAAGATTAGTTGCTCGTCGACCTATTTATGCCCATCTAGGATACACACTCTCCGAACCATATTTCCCCCTTCTAGTGTTGTAGCGGCTCATCATACAGCTATATTGAAATCCTTCAAACCAATAGGAACTCTTCCTTGCTCTATGTCATGCATATTATGTCGTCACATCAGACGCTGTCAGAGTCAGCCGGCATCTAATCCTCATACTACATACATGTACTTTTCGATGCGCATACCTTCACTTTCTACTTCATTCGTATGGTAGAGCGATCACTATACATATTGAAAGGCGAGCGGCTAACAATATTCCAGGTTTACGAGATTCAGCCAAAATTTCAATGGTGATAGTCGCTTGAGCACATACTTCCCAGGCATAAGACTTTATAACTACGACTACCGGATGTGAAGGATACTCTTTGCATGATCTTAATCGTAAGAATGATATATTGATAACACTAGAGTACAGCTGTATAGTTGAGTGAACAAAAGCCCAGGCTAACGTAATTTAGTTGTCGATGGAATGTGTCCGCGGCGTACAGAATTAACAAAGTAGTTGGGCTAAGAAGTGGGAATCTTGATTTAGATATACCACAGGTCCAAATAGAGGGAATTTATACGTCAAGTATCAGAGAAAATGAGTTCCTGTTACCGAGTGTGGCCTCTTCATCTTAAGTCTTAACACCGTTAAGCCATAGGTGGAGCTACGCCTATTGTCTAAGCGGCCTGTTTCTCATATAATCGATTTATGATAAGTAAAATACTAGTAGCTATACGTAAGTATATACTCGGAAACCATAAACAAAAGCGACAAAGGAATTGTAATTCTTTCGATCTTCTGCGCTCGGTCGCCGACGATAGTTGGACCGGAATCCGAAGCTTCCGCCTAACCCCGGGTATCTCCAAGGCTGCGCAATCTCGATCAAGGGATGAAAGACCTTGTGCGACACTCCAAACTCTCATGACGGGAAATGCTGATACTAGACGAGTATTCCTGGTATAAAGGTGTTTACAACAACCTATAGCTGCACCTCCGAATGAAGTGGTAGCAGTAGTATCCACGTTAATATTAGTAAAGCTGCATGTCATAGTTGGGGAACTACACGGACATAGCTACTAGAGATCCTAGCAAGTCTGGTTGGCTGGCTACATAACCAACAAAGGGCGACATACCTGCTAACATGTGGCCGGGTTTAAATACATTATACGATATCATTAGCCAACACAGGCTTGGGGGCTCCAAATATGATTACAAACATAAAGAAGCCTAAGATCTTCCCCTCATTACATTATTGTAAGCAGAACTTGCATTTATTTTTCTTATCAAAGTTTATGGTTTTGATGGTAGAATAGCTACCCCCGGCCCCATTTTGCGGTTAGGACTATAATCTTGAAGTATCTACATAATCCCTCTCTTTCGCTATAGTTGTAACCAAATATACTTCGAACTCCGATTGTCATCATTCAGAAGTTATTCGGAATATGCCGACACAAGCCTACTTTGACAAATACCCATCATTTCCTGATGATGTTCAAGTAGCCGAGCTTCAGCACGTGAGCTTTGCCAAATTACTAAGCCAAGACGACACGGAGGCGAAGATCCTCTTCGAGGCTTGCCGAGCATGGGGGTTCTTCGTCCTTGACCTCACAGAGTGTGAGGAAGGTCAATCCTTCATAGAGATGGCAGCGGATATGTTCGCGCTTGATAAGGAGGTCAACTCGATGGAGGTCGACGAGCTCATGAAATACGCTTATAAGCCACCGTATTCCTTGTTCGGGTAAATAGTTGCTGCCATTAAGCCAATGTGCTCGATATTTGGATATGCTAATGAAGGCGATGTAGATACAAAGAAACCGGCAACCTCAAGATTGAGGATGGTCGGCCAGACCGTGTGGAATTCTACAATGTTGGACGAGACGACATAATGGGAGTTTCCGCCCCGTTGTCGAATCCTCCTTGTATCGAAAAGAGTAGGCCGGCTATCAAGAGCTACATGGAGCAGGCCCATTCAATCGTGCGCTTGATCTGTTCCACATTGGACTCTCAGCTCCATCTCCCATCAGGCACATTTGCATCTCTGCAGCCATTGGATAAACCATCGGGAACTGCCCTACGTTTATTGAGATACTTGCCCCAGCCTACTACTGACCGTCGCACTTCCCTTCTCGGGCACACAGACATTGGTTCTCTCACTATTCTATTCAATATCACCGGCGGGCTGCAACTGTTGGCTCCTGGTGCTGATCCGACGGACGAAGCAAACTGGCGTTACGTAAGGCCCGCCCCTGGTTGTGCTATCGTAAATCTTGGCGATGCTATGGTCGAATGGAGTGCAGGCGTCCTCCGAAGTAATATGCATCGTGTCACATTCGCACCCGGAGCTCAAGGCCAAGTACCCCGCTACAGCCATGCCTACTTAGTAAGACCCCAGGCCGACGCTCCCATGAAGAGACTCTCTGGAGGCGACAGTCTTATTCCCGGAGTTGAAAAGGGTGAGGAGGAAAATACGATGAATGCGAAAGAATGGGAAGCGCATAAGGCTATAGCTATTAGACAGGGCAAGGACAATGCGAGGAGCAGAGGTGGGAGGGAGATTAAGATCAAGGGTGAGAAGATTTCTGCGCAACCTATAAGCGAAGTTAGGGCTTGAGTGAGCGAACGCTACCCATCAATACTCTGGATCTGTGAAGGGATATTGTAGCGTGCTCCGTTTGTTCCTTTCCTCTATCGTTTCTTGTCAAAATGCTACAATGCTCACTATATTCTGCGATAATTACTCCTGTTACATACATGTAAGTCTCTGATTGGTTCGTAAAGTAAAACGCGAAAACGGATATCCAATCGAAAGAGTTACAAGGAGAAGTACTAGATTACAATATATGTATCTATCCACGGATGTCCAAAAATAGATCCAGTTTGCTGATCGTGGAACCAACATCCGACACGATCGGGAGAACACGTTCAAGAGCGCTTTTTCTTAAAAGAATTATTAAGGTATAAAGTTCTTTAACTATCCTAGCGACTGGGATATCTGTATTCTAAAGTTATGTAAATATTTAATAACGCCTACCGAAGCTCGTAAGACCGCTTTGGAACCAATCGCCCTGCCCGATTAGGGGTTATAACATTTGAAGACAAGTGCCATAGATGTGGCTTGTCTCTAAGGGGGTAGCACAGCCACCCCCTTATATTTGATACCGTCGATCGGCGGTAATACAGCCCCCATTGCAACACTGATTACGTCGAGGGCCCTTTTCACTGAGCCATAGTAAGTGAACTGCATTAGGACCCCGTGTGGCCACAACAATTTCCTCCTATTTTATGTCGAAATCCCCAATCCTCCACCCCCTTATTACTTGCTACAGCCAGAACAGAATGACAGAGTCGACGAGAGCTGCCGATGTCGAATTCCCATCTCATGATGATACTTACGGGGATCCCATGGATATAGGTAATCGCGAGTCGTATTATAAAATTGAAATAGAGAATATGCCTCCCTCTGAAGTTGATGTGTCTCTTGTTGGGCAATGGGAAACTAGACTGACTCAAAATCGGGTCACAAACGCAATTGAACCAACAGAGAGACAAAAACATGATATCTGTGAGTTCCAAACTATAGGAAAAATGAAAGTTGACTGCATACCTCTAATATTATAGAAGTGTTAAAATTGAAATTACTTCTACACGGGTGGCGACCTCCGGAAGACATCTCACCGTTAATACGGGAATGCCGCTCGTTGAATCTAAGACTTGACATCGATCGACTCACACGGTTCGCGGCTTACACGAATCAGCTTGCACTAGTCAAATACTTTGTCGAACGCAAAAATGCGAACCTCACCCGAAAGGACAGTTCAGGCAGATCGGCGATATTTTACGCTCTATGGCCTCTGCCAGACTCAGAAATGTTAACGTACATCATATCAAAACACTGGGATATGTCGGTACCAAGGGATATAAATCTACAAGATGTACCGAAGAGACGGACTCTGTTGCATTATGCATCGATGTTGAACCACTTGCCCACTATCGAACTGCTCCTAGACATGGGTGCGAGCAGAGAAATAGAAGATAAAGACGGCAAGACTCCAATAGACATCCTCGACTTCATACCCCGCTATGGAAGAATACCACCAGTTAGTTGTAGTCGCAGGGTGTTGCCCGACTCCTTGAAATCTATGTTTTTCCAATCGCTTCGAATGTTGCCGCACCCGACATTTGCCTTTTTCCACGGGGCCGAAGACAAAAGGGGCATGAGCACGAAACATCTGGATCAAGTATTCAGCAATCTAAGTTCCTTTCAAAATCCACCCACAAATTATAGGCCGAATTATAGAGCTTATAATTGGCTTCATCTTCCCTGGACCAATGTATGGCTCCCTCGACATTTATAGCAATGCAGTCTAACAATACTAGGGTACTATAGCTTTGGTAAGTTAGGCATATGAAGTCTCACAATTTTAATCTAATATTTTAAGACCTTTCTCGGGGAATTGAGGCGAATTGCGGGTTATACTACAGTGAACCCTCCTTTTTTCCTCCAGGACCCGCCTACTGTCCCCGGCAACCCCGATCTGAACCATGCAGAACCGTCGTATGAGTCAAGTTTCGACTCGGGTCCAGATGTGTTCATTGTGGTATGTACCCTAATACCTCATGTATATTGGTGAACAAGGCTAATACATGTAGTTCCCGTGTCTCGTGCTTCGCACTAGGGGACAACAGCGGAAGATGCGGTATGAGGTACAGGATCTGAGGACGCACTTAATGCTTTACGACCCTAAAATGTTAACGCACCATGAGCGTACACTGGATGAAACGTACTACCCAAGCCTCCCATCTGAAGCCCTAGATCTTCGAAATGACGATCAAGTTGTTTCTAAAGAGTGGGCTAAGGTGAGTCGTGGCGTAATAACTGACGACAAAAAGCCGATTTTGACAGTACCACAACTTTGGCTCTGGAGATTTAAAAATTGCATCCTAACCTGCCAACCTACGGACAACCCTGACTGCAGGAAATGGCCACGTTTTTATTATGGCACGAGTTGGTCAAGCGAGTCGCACTCCTCCGCAGGGATCTTGACTGGACTTATCATAGCGCATCACATTAGGGAGTTTGGTCAACGACAAGCCGACGGCCTGTTTCCATCGCCCCTCGATATATTTGAGGCTAGTGTAGTCCAGATTTTGACTGAAGTAAGGGCTTACATCGATCCGAACAATCCATCACGACCGGAGATGAACACGGAGCATGATTTTACACTGAGAATTTCCGACGTTCGAGAGGAATTGGTTATGATTGAATACATTATAGGACAACAGCTTGATACGTTGGAGAAGCTGACCACGGAATTTGAACTGCATAACCCTGAATCACTCCCATTTCTAGGTTCAGAGAAGAAACAAGACCAGTCCCTATCACCTGACGAGATACGAATGAAGAAACAATGGGAGGAAGTTAAAATGTCCAAAATCGAAATTGAGAAATACCAGAAACGAATAAAGAAAATCGACGCCGACGCGGAGAGAATCGAGAAGAGCATCCAGGATCAGTTAAATCTGAAGCGGATACATGTCAGCATAAATGATGCTCGAACTAGTTTGATACTCAGCACCGCTGTTATTGGACTGACTGTCATCACCATTATATTCGCGCCGCTCTCTTTCATGACCAGTCTACTTGACTTACCTATTGACACTTTCCTGAAGAATCGCCTCAACTTAGTACCAGATGGTACTACAGATACCGCAAACGAGGTACAGACCACGGCTGCATATAGTACCAATTACGTTGGTGCGTGGTTTGGTAGGTTTCTATTTCTCCAACTTGTGTCCTCTAGGCCTTCGTCATCTAATATTTTCTAAAGCAGTGGCCGAAGTTGCGTCGCTATTCATTACTATTCTGCTTGTGATATTCAGCGTGTGGTTTCTAGGCGGTACGAAGAGTTTTGCTATCTCCTCAGGAGATAAAACAGAGAAAACGAGGACAAGACTTCACCATCCAAATATAAACCCAAACTCTGAGGGAAAGCCCACGATATTCAGATTCCTATTCGGGAATGAATCTAGAGGTACTTGATAGCTACTTCGTCTAGCTCGCTCCATTTGTAGATTTGAATGACTTACTGGAAGCTTGGAGACAGATATTGACCTCCCCATCCTTCAATCTCGGGAATTCTTCATGTATAATGGATTGAGCCGGAGGGTTAGTTTAATAGAAGAAGTTCACACTGTACTAGGAGGAGTTTATGGTGCCAATTGTCGTATTAGGTTCGAATCATGTGTTAATATATATCCTATGAGTAGAAGGCCGCTTCACGCATCATACTCCTGTCAGCAAACACCCCAACTGCGTGTGATGTTCCCGTCAGTTGCGGGAAGTCCCTTCAACGACGCCCAGGATCGTATCTACTATATCCAGGTTCAGCGTGCCGATTGTCAGGTGCGAGAAGCATCTCATACTAAGTCTTCATCTGGCATTCCTTCAACTCCCTTAAGTTACTATTCTCCCTGTCGCCTGACGAGGCCCTGCCATGCCAACCTCAACACCCATATTCCTCGCAAGTTAAAGCGGTCCTTACATCCGTCGTTAGCCTTTGGGAGACTCTAGACAATCTAGGGGTTCAAGCTGCGGTCATTCCGTACGCTAGCTCATTGATAAGGTTCAGATTCTCATTCTATCGCCTATTGAGGCGCTTAGAAGTGAGTACGAAGCGTCGACCGTTATCTGAATCACCAGATTGAAACTAATCTTTTAGAGTATGTCCCACTATCGATACTATAATTTGCGTTCGTGGTATAAGCATCAATTGACAGGCCTATGTGATCAGCTTGGTAATCCCATCGTCGCGTTGTCGCCTACCGGGCGATCTCCATTGACTCCAATTAGGTCGCTTGTGTCATTTATCAGTGCAAAGAAATTCTCAAAGTCTACATCTGTCGTGGTTTGTAGCATCATGATATCCTCGTTGATAAGAGCGTTCCAGTCAATATCTATATTCGGCGGCTCACTCTGAGTGCTGAGCGTTTCTGTAATGTTCGGCGTGAATGGTAGGTCAAAGTTGCTTGCCCAAATATCTTCTTCCGGTGTTGTGCAATCTGATCTAGGAGCTCTCTGTTTGGCTGCATACTCTGCTGGCGTCGTACCTGTTACTTCTTTGAAAACCCGATGAAAGTGCCATTTCGAGACACGGGCTTTCTGCGCCAAGTCACTGGTTCTATCCGGAACACTTTGGGTCTGCCCATCCGGCTCCAGCACGAGTTTCCAGAGATTCTGTTCAATCAACGAGCGGACCCTCGTCACCGCCGCTTCTTCGGGCATTTCCCCTCTAACCTCTGGTTTACAGCGTTTGCAAGGGCGGAACCCAGCACGCTCCGCATCGTGACAGCGAGTGTAAAATGATACGTTCGCTCTCCTTGCTCTTCGAGATTTGCACACCGGCCTGCAGTAGATCTTCGTCGTCTTTACCGCATAGACAAACAGTCCGTCAGCAGCAGGGTCTCGGCCCTGCACCGCATTCCACCGGGAAGAGTCGGAAGTATAGGAAGAGCTGGACATGATAGGCAAGCCAACTCAATCCTGGAAGTGGTGTGGAGTAGAATGAATGAAACCAGTGCAGCCGATTATGATGACGCGGCGTTGCCGGAAAATGAGAATAGGAGCGTTTGTCTGCAACGCGAAGACTTGTGGCCGGTAAGAAAGCCGACAGTTATTGCTACTCAACCTTGAGAGAATGATCAGATCCCCTTGACTATCATAAAGTGTATGTCTGGCACTGTTTCCTCGGAGATATAATCGTTCGTTGAGAAACTGATGATGCTTGAAAAAGGGCTGACGTTGGGATTGGGAAGAGGATCTGGAAGAGGCTCCGCCCCCTTGACGGGTAAAAGTGGAACCACGCCGGCATTGCGATAGAAGTGACCAATCAGATGTTCGATCATTGCTATAGAAGTAGCCAATCAAGTGTTGATATCGCTTTCAATGTGGATTATCAAGTGCTCAATTTGACTTCCATAGCAAGGGAACCGAGCAGGAGCAGCGGTCAGATTGCATGTCTACCATGGCCTGCTCGTTGCGTTCCAAACTAATGGAGATTCTTCCTGTGATTTTGTCACATTCATGAGTTTTTTGACTCATCGCGGAGCCATGAAGACGAGCAACTCCGCGGCGAGGGATCACTTCCTTTGGTACTTAAACCTTTGGGTAGAGCCAGTCTAGACACTTTCGACAATAAGACAGACATTCCGACAAGATTACAAACATAACAGCACCTATCCACATCATCTTCGAACCCCAAACTTCAACGTCAAATCTCAGAGCCTAGAGACTCATTCATCTTACAAAATGTCAGCCAACGTCCACACCGTCATCTCTCCCGCCATTCACTACTGGGGAACTCCGGTAGTCTTGATCTCGTCTGAGAATGAAGACGGGACGAGCAACATCGCACCTATGTCTTCTGCATGGTGGCTTGGTCACACATGCGTGCTAGGGCTTGCTGCCGAATCCAAGACCACCCAAAACATCCTACGTACGAACCAGTGTGTCCTCAATCTGCCAAGCGACTCCATGGGGGAGTATGTCAACAAACTAGCCGACACGACCGGCTCAAGCTCCGTCTCTGCATTCAAGGTCGCGGCCGGCTACAAGTTCGTCAAGGACAAGTGGACGAAGGCTGGACTGCACCCGCAGCCCTCGAGTTTCGTTAACCCACCCCGAATCGCAGAGTGCCCGGTACAGATGGAGTGCCAGGTGGTCTCGTCCAATAAACTAATGAGTGACGCCCCGGACCGACACGGATTCATCCTTGCGATTGAGGTTCGAGTGTTGCGAGTTCATATCTTGCAGAACCTACGAATGGAGGGATATCCGAACAGAGTCGACCCTGACAAGTGGAGGCCACTCATCATGTCGTTTCAGGAGTTCTACGGTCTGACCGACCGCAAGCTGACTATGAGTTCGTTGAGCCGAGTCAACGAAGAGCAGTACCGGCCAATTGCTAAGAGCGATGTTAAGAAGTTTCCTGGTGACGATGATGATCAGATTGCGGCGGCTGAAGGTGGGGCACAACTTGGTTGATTTGATGAGAAGAGATACTGTTACCTTTTGTTTCGGAGTCATAGATTGTTCTCATTTTTGTAGAATTCATAGATAGACACATGGATAGACAAATAGATGTTCCTGGTGAGCCAACCCACAAGTGTCGACGAGCTGGTGAAACGTAAATACATAGCGAACAGGTTCCGTGTTGAATCTTATAAATATTATTCTAACCATTCTATCGGATTTAGAAAAGAAATACAAGTCGTCTCATTGGCTTACATTCATGCACTATTAGATTTTATGAATGGTATACGAGTTTGAAAGTGTTTTGGTGGCCTAATAGCCAATTTTTATTTTATTTATTTACTTAATTAAGGACATACATGTATTACGCTATATATTGAACGCTTTCGCTCAATCTCGTTACTTGCAGCCACCGACCGAAACTATTGTTTCATAGTTTCGCCCAACGTTATGCCCAAATGTAACGATGTCATGATACTCTCTTAAATAGGCATATTGCCAAAAGTGGAGTTTTTGCACAGTGAGCTTTAGTCAAGGCCGTACTCCGGACGTGCTATGACTTCGTCGGCAGGGATGTAATCTTCAAGGCGATCCCAGTCCTCATTAAATCTCGTAAGGAGGCCTCTTCCTTCGAGCATATAAAGATCATCGATACCAAAGATCTCACCAGTCGTGCCGTAGTTCTCTAGGAGCCAGTAGAGAACGCGAAGGTCGGTGCATTTGAAAACAGCACGCTCTACCCATAGCCTCTGGTGTTGAACTGTGAAAAGACGACCAGTCCATTGCGTATGGTACTGTTGAGCCATTGCCGGGATTAAGTCATATCTGTCGCAATCAATCATATAAAATACCAACGGGTTCATGCCAATCTGAGAATCGCCTACGATGGCTCTGGGGCATACGGCGTTGTAGATCTCGGCAACCCTAACTACGGTATTGAGGTCACCCCAAGTACGGACTAGCCAAGATAGAACGGGGCCGTTGGGATGGCGTCTCAGATACAATCGCCAAACGTAGCCAGGGTCATGGCCAATCCGGTTGTCGAAATGCCGCTGAAATCTAACGGCATCAAGAAAAGCATATTTCTCAATCGCATTGCATGTGTTCCATAGTTGCCTACTTGCACTGGAGAGGCTGAATAGGTCCTCTGGGGTTTCAAAGAGATCTACGACCATTTCAAACAATTCGAGGGGTAGATCGAACAGAGGAACATGCTGTGGGTTGGGTACGGCGAGTACCCCAGGCGGGAGTGGTTCGGTTTCTTCACTCGGTGTGTGGAAGGCACCGCCATTGGGATTTGGGGGGTTGTTCGTCCCTTGAGGATTATTGGATCCTTGAGGGTTATTGAACCCTTGGGAGTTATTAGGCTGCATCTCTGCGATATTAAATTCAGAGAGTGTGTGTATGATTCCGTTTGCAATGATATGATTCCGGTTCGTGACGGGACGTTCTCATTGAGACTTATGAGAAGCTAGAGCAATGAATTATAATTAGAGCGTAGCTTCGTCGTGCTTATATATTTTTCGGCCACATAACAGCTTCATTATTTCATTAGGACTTGGTTTAACTAGTAAATATGTTAAGAAACATGGTGGCTACACCTACATAGCAATGGCTTGCTCAGAAGCCGTATAGAATGTTTACGATTAAATTGTTCGTAGCCTCGCATGAGATTTTATCACTGTAGACAAAGACATATTATGCTAACAATTTTATGGTTATAATACAAGATTATAGATGTGAATCTAGCAGAGAAACCACGCCAAGAAGTCCTTGACATCATGGCTGCTAGATGTCAATAGACAAATATTCCTGCGAGAGAACGATATATGTGTATTAGTTGCTGTAAACTGTTACGAAACCGCTAGGCTGTCATGTAACCCACAATCGTTCGCAGTATGCTTATAAACGCGATGGAATCGCGCTCGGTAGTTCATAATTTTTATTTCTGCATCATCTCATAAGACCATCCTAAGAGCATTAAACATATCTTCCGTCTCGCAAAGAATTTCGATCAAATTTGAACCGCTTCCAATCATCCGAATACTCAATACAAAACCCAAATCATTCAACATGGACAGGATTGAAGGTAAACTGGATGCTGATATCCCGGCAGAGTTCCACCAAGAACTTAGTCAATGGGTGAGACTACCTAGTCAGTTTTTCCTTCCCGGCTCTATTGACGCATCAGGCCGTCACACCTGGAGCGACATGAAGACTCCTGTAGGTCTAGGTGTTTACCACGAAGCTTGTGGTTTCAGGAGCTACGTTGAACATCTACCTCAGGCCACGAGAAAGGAAATCCTAGAACGCCGGCCTTACGGCATTCTCCTGCACTTTATGCTAAAACACAGCCGCGATGTTGCATTGATCCGACGACTCGTCCACATGTACGAGGAGGATTTCCCGGAGGTGATCCGGGGCTCTGAAGAGGTTAACCTTCGACCGATCTGGTGCCATGTCATTGAGGCTGGCCACGCCGACGTGTTCCAGGAGTTAATTGAAATGTGCGCGATTCCCACCGTAAGTGAGTTAGGTGCCCAGTATATGGCGACAGCCACCGAGCGAGCTCCCAGCTTTGAGATGTTGGAATGGCTTCATAAGAAGGGGGTTCCAGTACCCTTCTCCGGCCTAGCCACCATCGAGAGCCGACAAATCATTACCAAGGGGAGCGAGGAGTGGGCGTTCTTAACCCACGGCTCTTCCGACGACTAAGTCTCTTAAAGATGCCTGGCAGCTGGAACTGTGAAGGCACCAAATGTCAATTCAGACAAATGATCTAAAAATCCCATAAAAATTTCATAAAACTTAGGTACATACCTAGTAGATAAATAGAAAAAAAAAATTGCTTGGCTGGTCCGAGCCGTAATATTCTTTCTCCCTTTTCTCTCGCAGGAAGAGTGATTTGGTCGTGCATAATTAACAGCCCAGAATGTAATAAGCAGTCATTCATTATATTACTTAATGTGAAACTAAGCTATTGTTGTAGGTCTTTGAGTGTTTATGGAGACACGGCTTCCTCGTCGGTTGACGATAGCCTAAGCGTTATGTTGATTCCAAATATAGAGGTCTACGGGGGATGTAAAATGTAGGGGACGGTTTAGGAGACCATTTAGGAGACATGATCAACTTTTACAGCCTCATGGTGAACATAGCTAGCTAGTATCCAGCATGGTAGAAACCAGTCTACCTATATATCCCTAGTCCCATCAGCAAACGGCCTCACAATGGCTTTGACTAGTATAAAGCTCCTTTCTCTACATACGAGAGGCTGACAATAATGAATGATGGAAAATTTGTGAGAGCAGGATCTTGCTTGAAAGTTAGATTTTGACTCCCATGTGGTCAGGTTACGATTTTAATCACATAGCAGACCACCCTTCTAAAGCCGATAAACGTTAACTCGGTAACTGAGCTTATCCCGTTAGGAGTTAGGAGCTCTCTCTTAGACCGACTTAGATTCTTTATACCATTCCATAATAATGCCTTTGTCGTTATTACAATTCTTCTCATAAACTCACCAGATTACTTGCACTTAAGAAGGAAAAGGTATTATGTGATTAAGTATTCATACATTCAATACCAAGAATCAATGTTATTGTATGAGAATAGATGTTCATACGTATCACGTTTGAATAGTAGGAAATGAGGGTATCCTAAGTCGTGGCGAGCTCGCCCACACATACCAGCCTCCTACTCCAATACATAGTATCATATGGTAATTAGAAGTGCGCCCCTTCTATGTAACCTCGCCAAAATTTTCAGTATTCCCTGGGTTAGACCGTTGAGCTATTCGCTTGAAATTAACCTCATCCCTATACCACCAGCTTGTCCAAGATTTTGTGGATACCAGCACTCTTGCCTCGACCATCATCAAGCTCGTCCGTCATCTTTCTCGCCCTTTCCACTAGGACGGTTAGAACCTTCTGCGTGTAATCGAAGGTTCCCGTGCTCTCCATATATTTAACGGCGTATCGCTTCACCTCCTCATCTGTGGTCTTTTGCTTCAGGATGTTGAGAAGCTGTAAGTTGGAAGGGTTCGAGCGTATGCTGTGAATGATGAGGAAGGAGAATTTGCCTTCCGTTAGGTCTTCACAGAGCCCCTTGTTCTGGCCGTACTCGGGGCTCGACAGGTTCCTGTAGTCGTCCTGGATCTGGAAGATTATACCGAGTATGTTAACCAGCGGTACACAGTCGATCGGAGTGCTCGACTCGGCTTGCATTAGCTTAATAGCTAGACGGAAAAGCCCTCCAGTCTTGTTGCCGACCATCTCAAGATATTCTTCCTCTGTGGGACATGTCAGAGTGTCTCGCCAGAAAAGGTCGAGTCCTTGGCCACGGTGAAGGTTGAGCAGCTCTTCCGTGTAGACGCTGACTGCCTTCGGATTCTTCAATTTCTGTAATTCTTGTAGGGCGCAGAAGTAAACGTAATTAGCTGAGTTTATGGTTTGCGCTGTGCCGAAGATGCTATGAGCAACAGGTAGGCCTCTCCGTAGCAGCGAGCTGTCCTCAACATCGTCTACAAGTAGTGACGCAGTATGTAGCATGCCGACAACCTTCGTAATGACGTCTAGACTTTCCTGGGGCACCTCTAGCCACGCATTGAAGGAATTGACCATGAGTGTGCGAAAGTCCTTACCCGGATGGGCAAACAGATAGTCAAATGGCCCCATCAGTACTTTTTCCTTCTGCTCCGTCCATGTTTTTCTTGTGGTGTAGTTCAGATCTTCGGTCTCGTAGCGCGCGGGGTCTTGAGAGCCGGTAGCATGCATGCCTGTTAAGGGAAGGGCGGTAGTCGAAGAGCTTCTTTGATGTCGGTTATTAGCATTCTGGCCGAGCCAGTCGGACTCCGGAACAGGTCGAAGGACAGATTTGGCAGGAGGAAGCGGGGTGATGTAGCCGGTCGAAGAGGTTCTGGGAGGGATGGCATTGGGAGATTGTAGAGATATAGAGCTACTGTTGGAATTCGGAGCCATGATTGCGTCAACGGCTCTCCTAGTGAAGGGAAGAAACTGCCTCGGCGGCCACGAAGATCTTCAACGGCGGGAATTCGGCAGGAGACGGTCGATTTAATGGCTGCCTAGCTCTGCGATGGCGCAAACTGTATTGAGATAGCGTCGGGAACGGTGGGGAAGTAAGGCTACCAGTACGCAAATTGACCCGCTGCTGTTGCTAAGATGGATGTTATACGTTGGTTACATTTGCTGATGCCTAATCATTACGCGGACGCAGGTAAAGGCCGAAGGATCTCTGTTGTGTGCGACAGGCTGACTACCTAGATATGTATGATCGTCACCAGCCGAAGAACTGAGGCGCAGTATAATACGAATTGGAGACGTGGACTTCAGAAGCTACCCGATGCTATCAGAAGCTTGATAATGATCCATATGAATACGCCTAAGTTGGAATAAGTAAAATAGATGTCACTCAATAGGTAACAAAGAATATTCGATTGTCTATTTATATCAATAGAGACCAGAGTCGTTGAAAATGCGATGGTCGTTCGATATTGAAGCTTCCTCTTTCACATGCCTAGGCGCGGCGGGACGTAAGGGCAATCAAACGCGAACGTCATGACCAAGAAGGAAAGGTACAAATCAAATACACCCAGTCTTTCTCCCAAGATCTGGGTTTTTACCCCGCATTCCCATTTGCTACAGGTACCTACCTACCTTGTATTTCCCTCAGTGTACGGCTCAATGTTTTAGGTGACACAGTTAGGTCAGTCTAATTGTCAACTGGTCTTCAATGTTGTCTGTTTCAAGCTACAAACTACACATGTTCTGCATCTACTGACCTCATGCGAAGCGGAAATGAGTTTCTCCAATGTATTGGAGACCAATCTATTAAACGACGTATAATATAGCCAGTTTCTATGGTACATGTAGCTGTTGATATAAAATGCTTCTTATTGCTCTAGTGTTTGTAGGGCATGTGATTACATGCAGCTTGACCTCCATTGGACCACTGGAGCTTAGCTCGGCTACCAAGCTCCAAGCACAGTACCCAAGGCAAGGGATCGCTGCCGACTGAGCTACCAGCGTTGCCGTGTTAACGGTGATTCTCCACTTAAACATCACGACCCTTGTAACTAACAGCCCATCGCATGAAGAATCACAGAACCAAAAACAGGTCGGGTGTCATGCAGCCATCCGTTTCTCTTTTTTTCCTCTTCTCGATTTCTTCTGAGATCAGGAGATCGTCCCAATGTGATACCCCCCCCAAGTTGTTCTCTTCGTTCCCTTGTATTAACAGTCTGCCGGCGTCGCTAACAAGCAACTCTTTGGCATTTTTTACCTTTTAAATTGATTTTCGCTTATTGGTCGAATCTCCCACAGTGCTGCTGTATCGCATTGCGTCGCATCACAAGCCCACTGCAGTAGCCTCACTCACCTGTAATATACCAACAACAAAAACCCACAAGATACCCAAGATACCCAAAAATGGAAAACCTACTCTCTCTCGCCTTCGATAACCTCTCCTCCTACGATGGCCCCAAGATCCGAAAAGGTCTACGGCAAGTCGAGGGGCTGCTTGCCAATATCTGCCTGTCGCGATCGCAGAGCAACAAGGACCGGCGTGCCTCAACCATGGCTCGAGACTCTATGCAGCTAGACGATGAAGAGGAGCGAGAGCCGTTGCCTCCGAAAACGCTTTCCGAGATTAGTGACGACCCGGCCTTCTACGAGTTCTTCAAGCTACAAGATGGCTTCGAATGGAACGTCGCCCTGCGCCTCGTCAACACCCTCGACCGCCTCCTAGCCCGCGGCGCCGACGGCTCCAACGATCTGCTGATCCTAAGTGCGCTCGACCTCGTCCAGGGCATCATGCTGCTACACCCGCCAAGCAAGGGTCTATTCTCACGCGAGATGCACATGAATGTACGTTCCCCTCTCCCTCTCCCTTCACCCAATCCCTTACTGACACTCCGAACCACAGCTCCTCCTCGATCTCCTAGAGCCAGACTTCTGCCCCGCGATCCAATCCGCAACGGTCGTAACGCTGGTCACAGCACTCATCGACGCACCGCGGAACACACGAACCTTCGAGTCGCTCGACGGACTGCTGACGATAACCTCGCTATTCCGCAACCGGTGCACGAGCCGAGACGTGAAGCTGAAACTCGTCGAGTTCCTGTACTTCTACCTGATGCCGGAGACGCCGTCGATCCCCAGCGCGCGCGCCCAGCCCGCCGGAGTGCCGGGCCTATTGCAGCGGAGCCCTAGTAAGCTCGCTAAAGCGTTTGCAGGTGGAGGAGCGGATGCGCCGCGCCCGCGGTCCGCTGGAGACGGCGATACGAGGACCCAGGAGGAGAAACAGGCTCTGCTTGGCCGCCATCTGAATAGTGTGCAGGAGCTCGTGGAGGATTTACGGCAGAGCACTCCGTTTGGGGGCGTAGTGGGTTAACACACGCACATACACATACATACATACACACGTAGGGCGCAAGCTCGATTTCAGGTCTTCCAGTCACTTTGCGTTGCAGAACGCATATTTCATTGTGTCGGCGTTAGGGGGGTTGAATTGTTCATGCGGGAGGATATTGTCTCGAATCTCTTTGCTCTCGAAGAGATGAAGTATGGCCACGGCAGCGGAAAAATCGGGCAGATGGCCGCCCATACTACCTAATGTCTGTTGCATCGCATTATGTTTACGATTGGCGTTGGGGGCCGAGGAAGGCAATGCAAAGCAAGGACGAGGCGTTTGTCATAGACCAAGAGTATCCAACCGCATTCATTCGTGCTAGGTTCTTATGTACTCATTACAGTCAAAATTAAGGTGATATACCAAAGACTCCATGCCATTGCCCAAAGAAATGCTTACTTGTGCCCGCCATTATCTCCTCGTCTGTTTTTTTCCCAGTCAATGCGCGATCCCTTACGTCCTATGCCGCTCCGCCTTTTCGCGGTTCATCCGTTGACAATTCGAACGGACCAGGTATCTCCTCCCTCACTGGTGGATCCTCCTTGGAAGAGACCGACACTTTCTCACCTAGTTCCACCCGCTGTATGCCTTCCTGTGACGCGTGAAGTTCAACCGGTTGTACGATATCACCCGGATCATTGGGGTGAAGGCCGACAGCCCTAGCAGAATGGTCAGAAAACCCAGGGCTTGTTCTAGGCTCAGTGCTTAAGGCCATGCCGATCGAGCTATCCGGACGGTCCGTATATGGGCCCACAATAGCGTCAGGACCATCATAACTACGTGTGAGTCCGTCCTCGTGCGGCCGCGGCCTCGTGCCTATCGGACCCACTGTGTCCGAATCGCCAAAAGTAGAGGGCACGAACTGTTGTCTCTGGTCTTCATAATCTTCCCCAGATCCCGCTAGTGTCTCCCGCGATTTGGCCTCTCGTCGGCGATGGATCCAAAACCACGTCACGGCACCGATAATAATGGCAGCACCCACTGCAACACCTACGCCGATACCAATTCTAGCGCCTTCGGGAAGCCCAGTACTATTCTCAACAACCGTCAAATTGGGTGCGCACAGATCCGTCACAAAGGTGCCAGAGACCGTGGACGAGGTACAGATCTGGCCATTATTGCAGCACCCGGGGCCGGTAGGGCAGGCATATTGAGACGTGGTACAGCCCGACGGAATAATGGGCACAAGAGGGGACACGGAGGAGGTGGGTGGAAACGAACAAGAGCCGCCGGAATGGCAGACAGCCCCGTATTCACAGCACTGTCCGCCGAAGGCTTCTTGGCAAAGGAAGGAAGAACTGCTACAGGGGCGCCCGCAGCATGTAGATTTAAGACTAGTCGACGCTATGGCTGTCGATGTGGCAACCGACACGATGGAGGTGATGGTAGCGTTGCAGGAAACGTCATTCTCGGGGCAAGTAGAAGTACAAGTTATTCCTAGCCCACAGCACTCGGGCTGCCAGGTTGAATTGAGGAAGCAATACTTGTCATTACCGCAACACAATGATGCTCCAACCGGACCAACTTCGAGGCAGCTATGGAAACCTTGCGCGCACTGGTTCGGGGTCTGATCTCGCCTTGCCTTGTCGGGTAATAGTGCGGGGACCGGCGGCGTGCCCTCCCCATAATAGCGAGGTCCATAGCCAGGCTTGTAGGTAAAGTCAGGCGGCGAAAACAACGCCGCATCAGGAAACGCGGCAAATTCCCCATGGCCGGCCACGATAGGGGCATTGACGAACGATGCGACCAAAAGTGTGGCGGCGGCAATGATTGGGTGTTGGAATATCATCGTGCGAAATCGACGGTCGCCGGACAGACAGCCAGCCTTACTAGATGGTGGTCGAATTGCGCATGTAGAGCGGGTGGATTCGCTTCGCGATGGGCATATACAGAGAAAAACCAACGCGGAGCGGATTCAAGGTAGAAAGAAGCTTCTTTCTGCACTGTCTCGAAAATGAACACGGCGAAAGGAGAAAAGAAAATTGACGGACGAAAACCGTCAGCAGCAATCGCGACTAAGTCATAATCCAAGACGGGCTGAAGAAAGCAATACTCAAGACCAACCTACCTATCGGCGACCTGCCCACTCGGAATTCTGCAGATTCATTCTATCCCGCAAAGAAGCCTATTGGGCTAGACCAGCAGTGAGATTTGGAGCTGGGTGACACCAACAGCTGGAAAGTCCTCGTATGTGATGTAAGACAGCCTGCCTCTATTAGCCAGTATGGTTACATCGATCGGGTTAGACTATTGAAAGTGAACCAACGATGGATGGCGACAGCGAAGATACAACCAGTGTTGACCTTGGCGAACGACAAAAATAGTGAGGCATAGAGCCTCTATTGCCGCTTATATTCGCCATGATGTATTTGTAGGTGTAGGTTGAAAAAGTAATGCCTATCGAACAACAATGAATATTCTAGGAGCAACTCTTCGAGACGCTATGTTTTTAACGCATGGAATTCGATCTGATGACCTTATGTAAGCAGCTTGGTAGGTGCATGTAGCTTGGATAAGCTTCGGAAAGCCACGACAATCCATGGCACCATCGTGCACGTAGCACGGGTTTCGTTCTTATGAAACAGCGGCCTGTATTGGACATTCCGAAATTTCCTGCTATAAAGTGTAACCTTAGGATTGTTTCTATCCACCTACAAGTAAGGCGAGAGTGCTATCTCCTAGCCAAGTATCGCCTAATGATAAGGAGGATAACCAGCCGACATGATCTTGGAGAGGGACATTCCTTATCACTACCAATTGCTTCATCAAACGAACATCGAGTAAATACGAAGGATCCCGGGACATTCGGACCGGTATACCTCATATCAATCACCTATACAGGTGTAAATCAGCATCCAGGGATTTTCAAGATTGTATACCCGTCTGTGTATTCTACCACGTTACGAGGGCTGAGCACAAAGTAGTCGCAGTGCTACGATTTGACAACCTCGAGATCCAAGAAACAAGAACATCAAATCCCCGGTCGACCATTATGAACCTGATGTTCGCATGTAAAACTACGTCTTACAGTACTATACTATCATAGCGATAATGGTATGTCACCCCCTTTTCAAAGTCCTTAGTGCGAACGTCTCGAACACGCCGAAATTTGGGGATTGGCCAACGGAGGTCCGTTTAGACTAGAATAACTTTCATATTTAACTTCCTCTGCCATCGTATCAAAGCCACATGCATTTCTTACTCTGCTCGCATATGTTCCTCGTCCTGCTGTGTCCACTTATCCTATCATGTTGATAGCCGCTGCCGTCGGTCGTACTTACTTAGCACCATAGATACCTAGTAGGTATATTTAGCATGGCACGAATAATTGGATGAAGTACTGAACAATGACTACACCGGGCCACTTTATTGTCTTCGATATTCGTCCGGAAGCGGAGAGACAGTATCTTACTAGCCCCACGCGCAACTACGAAGCCGAAGATGTCGTTTAGGAGAGATAATAGTATACCCACGAAAATCCCAAAGGTCATCTTAGGAACTCCGCGGAAGACACAGTTAACCATTATGAGAACACTAATATCGGCCTTGGAAAGCTCGAAGAATCTCTCCTAGCCGTTCTACTCCGCTAAGCCTAAGGAGGTGGCGAATATCTAGATAGAAATCTGGGAAGATCTAACGTGTGAACACGTTTAATCCACTACTTTCTTAGTCGAACCGTGTAGACCTAAAGGTTATAAGAAATATTGAGAGATAGACGAATAGTATGGAATCTAAAATAGGTGTACTTCGCATTGGGGCGGTTCGTCCTTGTATAATATCAAGGCGTGACACCCACGACCCATCGGCGTGTAGAACATGCTCATCGGACAGGCCCGATTATTTCGACCGGTTGTTTGAAATAGTTTGCTCAGACGTCCCTTATACCAATTTCTAGTCTAGAGTTCGGCTAGCACTGTTGCATCTCTGCTTAACGTATAGCCGTGCTTTCATACCATATAGATATGAAACGGCGGGGTGATACGACCGGAGCGCGGTGACCCATATACAATGGAAGGTCTTTGATTCCCAGAGAGTTGGTTACTCATCTTTCTCGAATGTCCCACATATAGGTTGCAACAGTATGAGGGCCCCTATTTGTTTCGTTTACGTGTTTCTCGCGACCGCGGGCGTCGCCGCGGATCAAACGTACGGGAAGCGATCCGAAGAGTCATGCGAGACGCCCACTGTCAGGGAGGAATGGTATAAGTAGACTTTCAACGGACCTTTGGGACTTTGGCTAACTGGATAACGGCTGGATAGGAGAGAGCTATCGCGCGAGCAGCGACTCGATTTCATATCGGCCATACAATGCATGATGTCTAAATCAGGGGAGACATCCGACATATTCGACGGGGTTAAGTCGCGATACGACGACTTCGTAGCGTTGCATATTAGCGAAGCCGACTTTGTCCATTGGGTTGTGAGTGTTCATCTCCGTTGTCGCATGTTTTAATTTCATCATTGATAGAATTTCAGGGGCATTTCTTACCGTAAGCCTTTCTCGGCCCACCGTAACGGGTATTGAGCACCGTCGATTAACTTGAATAGATGGCACCGGAAGTATTTGTGGCTATTCGAACAAGTACTCCGAGATGAGTGTTCATACCCAGGCTCAATACCGTATGTATCTCCCTATGCGATATCTCGTGTAGATACCTGGGCATTAACGATTAAAGGTATTGGGGTATGCGCCATACTCCTAAGGGGCCCAGAAAGAGAAGACTGATAGGAAAGCTTAACAGACTGGACGCAAGATATGGTTGACGAGACTACCGTCTTGGACTCGTTGGTCTTCGACGAAGAAGAAGGCTTGGGAGGTAAAGGCCATGCTCCTTGATATCTGCTGAAGGGGAACTGAATAATTGAAAGGTAACGGCGAATGGATCGAGGATACTAGTAGCTATCCAGACGAATGGAAGACAGACATAGATATACCTGGAAGATCAGGAGGCGGTAGGTTGCGTGGAAGCCACATATTTTCCGAGCTAAGTTAACGACGACTAATTTCAGGATGTATAATGAACGGCCCATTTGCCGGATTTAATGCTTCTATGGGACCTGGGAATCATACCGACTACACGCCACGTTGTATCCGCCGAGACTTTAGCACTTGGCTAATGGCACGAACGTTAGACGCGGGCACGGCGGATTTCGTAAGGGATGCGGCAACCTATTTCGAGTTTGAGCATAGAACTGAAGGCCTCACCACTGGGATCGAGGGAGTGTCTGTTCATGGCGGCGGACATTTGGGTATAGGGGGTGTGCTTGGCGATGTAAGAAAATCTCGACCGATAGACCTTTTCATACGCTTACCGAAACCTGTCTAGATGGCGAACACATGGTCCTCGACGGTAGATCCAATCTTTTGGCTTCATCATAGCGCTTTAGATCGTCTATGGAATACTTGGCAACGGAACGGTAAGTACTGTCGGAGATGGAATTCCGGACCTAGCTGCTAAAACCGAGAGTAGATTGGCCGAAAAGGAAGGAGGATATAGGCGGACCAGACACACAGTGGGCGTACCCATACAATTATTTCGGCGATAAACCTTACAAGAACGTCACCTTGGATTTCGAGATGAACCTGGGCGAGCTGGGTGGGATAGTGAAGATCCGCGAAGTTATGGATGTTCTAGATCCGTCATTATGTTATGACTATTCGTAAGTTTGCTAGGTGTGTGTGGCTTGCAGAAAATCCCCGGTTTCGTATGCGGGAGACTGGACGGTGTAGAATAAGGCAGGGAACATAACATTTAATACTGTTGACACGGCGGGTATATGCCTGCAGTGGGTATTCAATTGTATTCTGAACGCTGAGTATAATGATGCTGGATGTGTGAAGTAGACAACACATTCGAAGTATGATGCATGAAGGATGTGGATATTAACTTGCCGGTCCGCTCTCAAGCCGTAACCCTGGACCCGCCAGAGAAAGCCGCTTCCTCTTCCCACCACTTGAGGAACTCTCTCATTCTTGCGGTCCTTTCTTTGGCGAGTTCCCGTCCAACTTCCGTCTTCATCATGCTCTCGAGCTTCAGGAGCTTGTCGTCAAAATGCTGGATGGAATCGGTCATGGATGACTGTCTTGATCCAGAGAAAGTGAATGTTCTGCCGATCCCGATACTTCCAATGGCATCGAGTCGGTCAGCATCTTGAACAACAGCTAACTCGGGATAAGACTTGATAAGATCTCGAACTCGAGCTGGATCTTTGATCTCGCTCGAATAGCTGACGCCTAGACAAATTGTCTGAACTCGCTTGGCAAGTTCCTCTGTAGTCCCCAAGGATAGAAGGAGCTCGTATACTAAAGTGGAGGCATCCTCGCCTGGCTTCAGATACTTCTTGTCTCCTACATCATGTAGAAGAGCACTTAGGACCACGACTTGCTGATCCCGAGTATCCGCCTGGGAGGAGTGGGCATGGATGTGTTTAGCAAGTCCTAGAACACGCTGTATATGGTTAAAGTCATGAGAGCCGTCATAATTAGACATGTAGGACTTGACATATTCCGTGACCGAGTTGACGAGGCTCTCGTCTAAGGACTGCTCGATTGTAGTCATGATCTTCTACCGGTACGCCCGGCTATTGCGCTTCGACTCGTCAGCCCATGTCGATACGCGCTTGTTGATACCCTACGTACATATTCTTTATCCACGAGGCACTTTGCCGCAGCCGAGATAGAGTCCCTTGATAAGATCTAGAAGGATTCGCAAGGACTAATAAGCGCCGGAACGACGCTAAGAATCGAAGAACCGTAGAAAGACCCGCACAAGACTTCTTACCCTGTTAGCGAACTTCCTAGGAGAGAAATAGTATTACGATGACTTTTGACTAGGAGGGTGTGGGGAAGAGTTAGGTGGTATGAGGGGATCCCGTCTATGGGCGATCCCGGTGGAGGGCTTGTCGGTGTGGATGCTGAATACTCAACACCCTCAACACCAAGGTTGAAGAACCAAGATTCATGCAAACTCATAGCAGGCAGCATATGCACATACATACCTTACCCTAGTAACTCGCTTGGTAGTTTGTGATCGCCGAGATGCATCCAGTTCTACTACTCTGCATCGACGCGCCGAGCCAAGATTAGTCATGTGACTCAAGCTGATGCCTTCGACCATTCAGGAGCCAGGACGGCATTGGACGGCATCGATGGATGGGACGGCCCTTGTCGTTTATTGCATAATGCATACGCTAAGGCAGGTTTATCGCATTAGCCCAATTCGGGATTTTCCCGGTGCAGGGTTCTTCAGTGGATTTCTCACCTTGCTCATCATCAGAATCCACAATCCACAACCCACAATCCCGTTCCCTCTTTTTCCCTCGTGCAGTAGGGCTGGTAATAACCATGGAAAACCATGGGAAAAAGGACGATGACATGACTGATAAACGAAACCGGGATGGACCGTTACTTTCGGACTTTCACGGCCGCACGGTAGATTCTGCACCGTCATCCTCTCCTACCCGCCGGAGCTAGTGATATGACCTGCATAAGGCTTATCAATTTGGGATTCCGTCGCCGTAGCCCGGCTAAGAAGCAATTCGCTCATGTTCTAGGCTTACTGGAATCCTTTTGAAAAGAAAGAACCGAAAAAGCATAGAGCTTGTTATACTAGTAACGTCAATCAGGGATGAAGTCATCTCGTTCTTGTTACCTGGGTAATCGATGCCAACGCGAAGCTCTCTAGCTGAAGCCCGTATCCAATCGCGACTCAGCCAATTGGTCGGCATCGCGACAAGCTTCAGCCCAATACTGTCCAATTCGAACCTCAACTTCTGGAAGTCACAAATGAATGACAGCTCCAATAAATGGACCGATCTCCTCATTGAGCTAACCTAAGCTGAATGAGTGGACTATATCACCCGCCAATGAGGCCTTCATGATGGCCTGCAGCTCTGAATGCAGGAAAATTACACAACTTTCCACATGGAGCTACCATGTTGGTCGTCCCAACTAGTGATGATTTTTGTGTACGCATACGACGGACATCTCGATGGGGAGAAGTTTTCCGCCTCGCTGATTCGTCTACTGCATACTTAGGCGTGTGATATGTGATGGACGGACGTTGGTATTGGCTGCCGGCATGTGGCTATCAACCAATCACCGTCGAGATATAGACGCCGATTCGCCTTTTCCCGACTAGCTCGGCCTGCTTTCCCGCCCGGTTACTATTTATTGTCCAGATTTTGTATTCCCGTACCCATGTTTTTACAATCCCTCCACTCTTGGTTAACCGCCAGTATGCAGTCCGGCACACACCCAACTTCGTTGCACCGAAGACTGGATTAGTTTAGGTTGGGAAATGTGTGCTCAAGTGACATTACATCCCACTAGATATGTGTTACCGGCCAAACAGAGGACACGATCCCATCCAAGATGCGCGGCCCCGCACATCCAGCTGCCGTAGCGGGAACCTGTTTGCACAACAGGCTGGAGATAGGCTGGGAGGCCGATTATGTCGTTGGTCTGGATATTGGGCCACACCCTGGCCCTCCTATACGGCCGCGATTATTATAAACAGCCCCAGCCTGCCTCTGTCTTCCCTCCCTTTCCTCTCTTCTTTCTTCGGCAAGCATTCAAACTCCTAAAGCTAGTTCTTGTTTCTTCTCTTATCCTTTTTTTGTTTTTTATCTTTTATTTGCTTAATTCAGTAGAGCTGTGCTCTTACGACCTAATACCCAACTAAAATCAGAAAATCTATACACCAGTTGCCGGTCAACATACCCCCTAATTCGCTACCGCCGAACCCCCCTAATAGAACAAGAATCTAGCTTTACTTGCTCAAAAAAGTCCCTTGAAATTTCCAAGAAACGACAATCTTTGCAATAGCAACCTTAATTCATAATGGCGTCCATCCAGCTCTCTTTCTCTCTCCGCGTTTCTTCCGGCGTCAAGTCCGTTCATCTGCTCGGTTCTTGGGACAACTACGTCGGCCAAATCCCCCTTTCCAAGGACAAGTCTTCCAGCAAATCCGGTTCGTGGAAGGGCACTTTCCGATTTCAGGGCAACCTAGAGGCCGGTCAACGATACTGGTACTACTATATCATCGACGGCTACCATGTCTCTCACAACCCCAGCGAGCCCTCCACCGTCGAGCCCACAACCGGCCGGGAACTAAACATCCTCGATGTTCCCAAGGACAAGTCCAGCAAGTCTTCTTCCAAGTCTCACAGCTCCAGCAAGAGCTCGTCCCGCCACACTTCCTCTTCGTCCAAGGACAAGCACCGGTCTTCCAAGCGCCCTTCTTCTCTTGACATCCCCAAGGGCCGACCTCTTTCCGTTTCTCAGATCGTGGCTCCCAAGCCCATGTCGCCCCACGCGACCCGCCACATCCTGGACGTTGACTACAGCGACGAGACCATCGACGAGCTCACCGCCCGCTTCGGCAGCACCGGTTTCGAGGAGGACGACGTCATCTCGGACTTCTCCACGTCTCCCGTCTCCTCATCCGGCTCCAGCCTGTCCTACCGCTCGGACAGCTCGTCGCCCAGCTCTTCGCTCTCCGGCTACAGCACGCCCGCTTCGGACTGCAGCAGCTGCACCTGCGAGCGCTACGGCATCACCCGCAAGGGCGACCGCGTCAAGATCGACTGCGGCGGCGCGCGCTGCGGCTACAGCGAGGACGAGAGCTCGTGCTCCAGCGGCGACGAGGAGAACTACGTTCCCCGCAACTCCCGCCGCAACGGCATCGTCGTCCGCTCGTGAAGACTTGCGCCCCCCGGGGTGTCCCACCAAGCAGCAAACCATCATTAATCTAATACGCCAGAAGGCCGGAGATAGCAACCAATGCATCATCCTGGCTGTTCGCTCATTTACGGGTATCTACCCGTCTCGTTGTTCCATTGCATCAGCACGGGTTTTCTAAATTGCGGCGAGCGCGCGCTTCCCAAGCTGGCTCTTGCGAGTAGCCGCGCCGCCGCGCCCGATTGCGCCCACCCATCCGGGTCGATGCTACGGCCCCCACGACCGCGTCTTCGCGGTCGTGCGATTCGTTTCGTATGTTTCTGACAAATACATCCGGAGCGTTCCTGTCCCTCCCCCTTACTGCTACTCGCACTGGCGAGAGCGGGGCGGGGCTAGCGCGCTCTAGCGAAACACAGCGAGACCGTCTGCCTGAGGCACGTAAAACAAGGCAGCGGCTCCTGGGGATGTGAAAAAAGAGGAAATTGTTGTGCCCCGGACCTGGCTCTGTCGACGGTCCGGGCTAGCCACTGTATTTAGCTATCCGTCTACCGCAGAGAAAAAGATCAAGGTGGATGGATACTTGGGAGGCAGATCCCTTGTCAAGTATAGCTGCCACCGCTTGGTGGATAGAGGACTATTGAATCTATTCATCGAACTCCGTATATCTTTGGTATCCGAATTTGTGATTTGTTTGATTCTGGGTGTAATGATGACTTGAGCTCTAAAGATATCATAATGATATGCTCAATTGGTAATACATGTTTCAGCTTAGCAGCGCGTTCCTCTAGCCCCCGTTGTCTATTCGACTTTCGTATCATGTGGTACGCGTAGATTGCTTGTTTGAGATATTAGTGTGATTTGGGGTGTATACTATGGGACAGCGTGGCTATGTGAGGTTGGGATATGATGTGTTTTATACTACTAGTTAGATAGATGGAAATGACAGTCGTGTATATACTGGACCATGGGCGTAAATCTACTAGGTGGGTGATATCATGTTTGGGAGGTATGAGACAAAGGCCTCTAGATCTTAGATGGAGGCGGGCACTGGGCTTGAACGTCGTTGACCTAAGCAACGAAACGAGTCCAATTTAATCTACGAAATCACACATGACAGTGAATCATCAGTCAAGAATGTAATGAACTTATTTTTATTTCGATTCGTGTTCTATGGACGAATCTCCTCTAGTCTGCCTGTCTAAGCCAGGAGTAGGACCCAAATTGGTATCCATGAGAGAGTTACACCACCACCACCCGAGGCCCATGCTTATTTGGGGCCTGAAAACGATAGTAGAACATCAAACTTCCCGTAATCCATGCCCTGCCTTGCTGCTCGTGCAGCCCAAGGTTTATATTTGCTTGACTCCGAACGCCTCTGCGCCTGTTCGTTTGCTTGCCAGCTTGCCTCCCGCCTGTCGTTGCCCGCGTGTCCAACCGTGGACTCATATGAAGCCTGACCAACGCCTATGGACCGATTCATGCGTTCCGATGCAATGCGAAGTGGTTTTGTAGTTATACAGTTGGATGAGTCATAATAATGAAAATGTCGTAAACGAGACCGTCGCACATATGAAGGTTTGGCGACGTATCCTACCGATGGAAGAGGGGGATCTACAACGTCGTGTAGTCGCTGGGACGGACCCTGCGCTGTCGGTTCTGGTGCCGGCCAGGATTGACAGGCTTACGGAAGTAGGCATCGTTATCACTGTTAGGGGTAGTGAAGTTAGGTCTATGTGGCTGCTGGTTTTGGCCATTGAATCCGCCATTCATCATGCCCGAGTTGTTCATATTACCCATTCCAGCGCCGTTCATGGCGCCCACGTTTCCTCCTCCATACATCCCATTACCATTCATGCCATTCATGCCCTGGAAAGCAGCCGGGTTGAACATCCCATTCATTCCGTTCATGCCCATCATAGGGTTCATCATGGGATTCATTCCCATCATCATAGCCATGTTCATGTTGGGTTGACCAAATCCATTCATGGGGAACTGCATCATATTAGGCATCATGCCCGGCATACCGTTCATGCCTTGCTGCATCATATTTTGCATGTCCTTGGCTTCCTGTGCCCGTTGCATAGCCTTAGGGCCCTTGGGAATCTTAGGGTTCTCTAGCAAATCCTCCGCTGGTCGCTTCTTAGATACAGCCTCCTGAGGTTTTGAGGTGTCACTAGAACCTTCTGAGGGAGCAGGAGTAGACGATTTCTTAGGTACCTCCGTAGTTGGAGACTTCACATGTGCGGAAGATGGGGTGGGTGACTTAGTTTTCGGAGAAGCTGATTGGTTCTTGACCTTCTCCGGAGCTGATGATTGGTTCTTAGGTTTAGGCGAGTCTGCTGGTGGCGTATTTTTCTCATCAGAAGGTGCCTGAGACGGAGATTTCACTGCGGGGGGGCTCTTTGATCGTTCCTTTATTCTGGATGCTTCCTTCGCTTTAAGATACTCTTCGATCTTAGTAGATGTCTCATCGTCTGGCTTGAGGTCATCAATAAGTACTCCATCTGTCTGACAGCCTGGGCAAACGAAGTCGCTCTCAATGAGCGCATTGGTGATGCAGTCATTGCAATACGTCTTCTCACAACACGGTGTCTTCATTGGCTCTATGAACATCCTTTTGTCGATGGTGCACAGTAGGCCCTGCTCCTCCAATTCCTTATCCCCGGCAGATGCTGCTTTCTGAGCCGCTGCTGACGACTTTGTCTTTGCCTGGTATTGTTCCCACGAAGCCTTATCAGGCTCTGCAATCACGAATTCACCATCTGCATTGACCATGACACCAGCAGGGGGCTTGACTTCCTCGCCGTCTGCACCAGTCTGCTGGAGGGCTGACTTATCTACGGTCTTCAAGAAAGAGCGGGGAATTCCTGTTGTCCGCTTAACACGGGGACGGTTGTCGAATTCCGGGTTGTCGTTGGTAGGACAGACTTGAATCCAGTGGCCTTTCTGTCCGCAGCGGTAGCAGATGTAGCCGTTCGGAGGATCATGGTCGGGTACGTTGGCGGGTTTCTTCGCGCCTGGCTTGTACACCGCAGTTTGACTATGATTATGTTAATATTAAAAATTCCATTTCTTTTGATGGGACTGACTTACTGAGACATCTCTTCTTGTTGAACTGTCCATTGATCTGATTGTGCTTGGAACATGGCCTTCATCTTCTCTTCCTCGGTCATCGCCGCATTAATCTGGGCAATACCAGTCGAAGCCGGCTTCGCAGCCTTCGCGGCATTCTCTCGTCGTGATGAGTTCCTTGCGCTCGCGGGCATCTTTCCAGAGACATATCGAGCAGCTCGACCGGCTCCCGGCTTCTGGGGAGGGAGGCGGCGTGCGATCACTGTAGTCGATCGGGGTATAATAGTTGTGTCATCGTCGTATTCTAGAAGACAGTTAGCATCACCGTCAGGTCGTTAGAAAGAGATCTTACCTTCGCTACCATCCTCAGAGTAGATTGCTAAGTCGAAATCGGTGCCATCACCCAAGCCACTCTTTACGATTATGTCACGCTTGAGTTCGAAGACAGAGATACCAGTGCCATCAAATTCGACACGGGACGGCTCCTTCTGGGACTTGAACTTGAAGAACACAGAGGAAGTCATGATGAGTGGTAGTAGTAGGTCTGAGTTACAAGACTAGGGCAGTAGAGGGAGTGAGATCGCGAGAAGTAACTCGCAAAGGCTTGAACAATGGGAGATACTAGAAAATTAGATGAAATATAATATGCAAATACCGAAGTAGGTGATTGATTTGATTGATCGATCGCAAGCTTCAGTTCAGTGAGAGGGGATTTGTATTTGTGTTGGTACTTGCGGAGACTTGGTGGCTAATTGACTCTCGCTTCTGTTTCTTCTCTTTTTTTCTCAAGGACCAACTGGCAAGTAGATAGACGGGTATCAATTCAGTCTGTACCTGAAAGGAACAATGATAGTTCAGACTCCAGTAAAAAGAAAATGGAGATTCATGTACAAAGCCAGAGGCGGTTCGCCAAATCAGCTCAATGTGACGAACTGGTAGAGATCCCACCCGATGTCCAAAACCACCTCCAGAGCACCGTTAAAAATCTCGTCTGTTAGCCCGAGACCTCCCGCCTATCCTACTAAAAGTTTGCTGCGTAGAAATTAGTAGACTACCCTGTTGATCATATCTCGCGACACGAATAGCACAGCGGTAGTTGCTCAAGATACGCGATCGGGAAAGGGAAGGAGTTCAATTGATCTGGGATCTAAAGCCTACGGTCGCAAATGAGATAGGCAGTAGTAGGTGGCTGATGGTCGCAATATCGAAAATCGTTACAACAGGATGCACAGGTTGGTGTCAAAAAGTGCGTCGAAATGTACGAAAACCGATGGGAGAATGATGAAAATTGGTGGCGAGGAAAGATGTTGAGAAGTGGTTGATGGAACGGAAAAGAAGGATGTTAAAGCACGGAGAAATGGACGCGAAAGAGGAGGTGGCCTTGGCTAGGTAGGTAGGTATTGAATATTAGTCAGACGCAAACTTTAGGCACAATACACAGTGATGACTGTATCCAGTACAGTACTAAAGGCAGAGTCAAAGGTAAGTGCACGTGACTAATCCAGTTAGTTCTCGCCCCACTGTGCGCTTTTATCACCACAGTCCCGGAATATCGGCTGAATTTTACCTTACTGTATGTAAACTGTAAGTAAACTGTAAACTAATAGGTACAAATCTTATCATGCTACCGTTGACATTTGGCAGCACCTGGATACGAATCGTCTTTATATAGATGATTAAAACAAAGAGCATTGTTCAAGAATGACTTCACGAAATTAGAATACACATTGTTAATAACAATTCATTGTAACTGAAATATTAATAATGAATTTACTTGGCGCTGGTGCCTAATCTATGAATACTTTGACTCTTAAATAGTGTCTCTATATAGCCAACTCCTTATTCCTCCGGAGTCGTCTTACAGTACAACATCCCGCCTTAGTCTCCCTGAAGTTTCGCCATACCATTTACTCCGTCGTTGTTTCTGTCTTCTTGCCAAACTTTGGGATATTCACTCCCCTCTTCTCATTATGAGTAGCAACCTGATTATCCTGCCTTCTAAGTTTTCGGCCTGTACGTATATCTCGACGTGAAGTACAGCAGCAACCAAGACCAGCATGAATAATAAATGCAAGAGCCGTAAACCCGGTTGCTATCCACGAGAACGCAAGCATCTTCGTACCAACATCGGCGCTAACATTAAGATCGGTTTGTGACGTTAGCGCGTATTTGAAAATTAGAGACATTGCTGTGCCGAGAGCCGAAGCTATGAGGACCAGTAGCGTTGCAAGTAACGCGAAGAAGCTAATAGGCAGGCTCCACCATCGCGAAGATAGAACAATAGGGGAAACGAAGATGAGAACAAAGCTCAGAACTAGACCGGATATGAAAAAGCCGAACATAATATTCGAAGCGATCCGCAGGATTGTTAGGATGTCGTTTACCTGAGAAGGTAAGGCAATTGAAGCTCCGGCGAAGAGCTCCTTCATAAGAATCTCGACCGGGTTAAACCAATAGAGATTGGTCGGCGTCGAGCAGTATGTGATCCCACTAATGTATCTATCAGCAAAGACCCTGACAAAAAGTCCAGTTTTCCCACATACTCTGTATCATATCCTTCGCAAAAGTTCCAAAGGCCGACCTGATAAAAGTCGTGCAGACCTAGAGTTCGCGCGATCGAGTTTTGCAAGGTCAGGCTAGTTGGCGCTGACTGGGGAAGGATGTCGGAAAGGTCAAGTTTAAAAAAGTAGATGTCGTCTAGAACTACAGCAGCTCTTGTGTTGCCTATCTCGACCTAAAGCACAACCCAACGGTTAGATCCATGCGTTTATGTGTAGGTAGTAAACCCTTACCAGAATTAAGAATATGGCAGCGACTACATAGCAGAAACATGACACTGCGATAGCATTTCGCCGTGTTTTTGTTGCCCTTTTCAGGGTAACAGAATCTTCGATACTCGGTTGAGGGCTCTCCTTATGAGTCTCTGGAGAGGAAGAAGACGCCGCCGCTCGTCTTCGAAATCCGGGGAGGGCCCCTAAAGCCATACTTGACCTGTCCCAGAGTTCAAAAGGTATTCTAGGTTAAGAAGCTTCCAATCTTCACCAATTTAACGCTCGACCTCGGCAGCTCAGACGTAGCTATCCCCAGATTCCGTCAGATTCCGTCAGATTCCGTATTTGGTCAAATGCTGGATTGTTCAAATGAAGCCTCGAAGGAGAGTCATTGAGAATATCTTCAGGCATCAGAGCCTTCACGAGAACCATGCACGTGGAAGCAATAAAAGAAACAAGTTTAAAAATTTACTAGACTTGACTTCTCGGAGAGTTGACTTAAGATCAACAATCACCAGCAAGGATAAAAAGTGAAATCTTGATCTGAGGAAGAGCGATCATCCCATTTCTATTCATTCATTGGATCTAGTAATGAATATCACAAGGTACTCGTTAGGTACAGTACTTCGTATGTCTTGCTTGAGGCTTTGAGGGCATAAGCTTTCAAGCTCCCCACTGGGGACCTGCTAATAATCCCTGTAATCCCCTGTAATCCCTTGTAATCCATGCCGACTGCCGGGCAACGATCTCACTGCCACCATGCCAAGAGCCTACTGTAACACTGAACCAAGCATTAGGAACCTTCCATCCCGTGTCCCGCCCACGTTTTGAAACGAGAGACCCAACCTAATCAGCTGGGAAAAGCCTAGACCAATAGGGGTCGAATTCACTTACAACTACCCATGGCGCATGGTCAACATTGATCATACATGCTATATAGCTTCACACCAATATCCTTTGTTTAAAGACAGAAGGGAAAGTTTTTATACATGTCGAGATACAACAGACAATCTCCTGAAACTAGAGAAACAGAAGCTGAAAATAGTTTGATACTGATCAACTTTTTTAGTAATGAAAATCGGGACTTATGGGACTTATAGCTTTCGGCCGGGTTTTATAGTATCGACCCATAACACGACTGTTTCTGACATCATATCCTTGTGCCAACTGAATGACGGAACCAGCCACAGAACGCGTGGAAACCTACGATTTCCCTGCAATCTGCTCTTAGATTCGCTCATTATCCTCCACTTAAACCGTAATCGCTATTATTCACTGTAGCTCCGCCTTCTATTCCCATAATTCAGTAACCCACATGCAAGTAGACCTTATGTACTCAAACGTACTCAACCTACCCACCATATGAGCAAACACAGGGGTGGCAGGTGGCCCTGAGGAGGGACCTGGAGGGTTGACCGTTGTCGAGATAGACATGGACCAAGTCATCCCAACTTTTCTAAAGTCTCGTCATATGGTTATAGATTATAGACAACTTTTTTTTCTCTTCGATTGCAATACCTTGTGCTTTCACAGCGTTGATGTTGATACCCTTCACCTACCTCGTTTATGTTCGACCACGCTTAATTCGTTTCCTGCCATACTGACAAACCATGGCGCCGCGACTGGGAATCCTGCCATTGCTGGCAGTGGTTGTTGGTGTATTAGGACAAAATACGATCAGTGATGATAGAACTACTGCCACGGACTCGACAATCACCTTGGCCGAAGCTACGACTCCAACGGGTCCGTATCAGTCCTTCACTTCCCAGGTAACACTGGGCACGAGCCTAGGATCGATCGATAACGGAGCTACATCTATGGGCGCCAACAATATGACTAGGACTACGATTAGCTCTTCGACGAGTGACCCGGTGACATTCCTGACCGGTTCCGCAACGTCGACGACAGCACTGTCAGGGAACTTCTCTAGTTCCACTACGTCTCCTACGCCTGCGGTGACTAATACGCAACCATGTAACAACTATCCGGAATTCTGTAGCCGGAAATATAGCAACATCACACACGTCGCTTGCCACAATTCGCCGTTTATTACGCCCAATAACCTAGCAGCGAATCAGCAGTACGACGTTATATCACAGTTGAACGATGGTGTGCGATTCATCCAAGCCCAAATCCAGTGGCCGACTGGAGGCAACGTACCGCATTTTTGTCACACGAGCTGTGATGTTCTGGATGCTGGACCGATCACCGATTGGCTTAGTCAGGTCAAAGGTTGGGTCGCAAGTCATCCGTACGATGTTGTGACAATCCTCCTAGGGAATGGGAATTAGTGAGTATATCTCGTATCTTGCTAAATAGTCATTGGCTAACTAGTGGGTACAGTTCTATTCCTAGCTTATACGTACCATATATCGAGCAAACGGGTATTCTACGATACGTGTATACGCCGCCGGTGGTCCCTATGGCTCTGGACGACTGGCCGACGTTAAGTGAGATGGTCTTAAAGGGTCAAAGAGTTGTGATGTTTATGGACTATATGGCAAATCAGACGGAATACCCGTGGCTGTTAGACGAGTTCTCGCAGTTGTGGGAGACGCCCTTCGACCCGGTCGACCAGAAATTCCCATGCACTGTGCAGCGGCCGCCGAACCTAGCCGAGAAAGATGCGAAGAACCGACTGTACATGATCAACCATAACTTAAATATCGAGCTCTCAATCCTCGGGGCGGATATGCTGGTCCCCGCTCGAACGGAGCTCAACGTGACGAACAACGTCACGGGAACCGGCAGCCTGGGCCTTTCAGCGAACAACTGCCGTAGCGATTGGGGGCGAGCGCCTAACTTCTTAAACGTGGATTACTATAATATGGGAGGCTTTCCAGGTTCCGTCTTCGAAGTTGCCGCTCAGATGAACAATGTTACATATAATCGTCCATGCTGCGGTATGAGTACAAGCGGAGCGGAGAAACTTCTGAGCAGCGGGCTCATATTCTCATTGGTTATGATGGCGATATTCTGGACGGTTTTATAATAGACACCTAGATTAATATTGGTGGCGCCCACAGGGCGGTTCATTGCGTTGGCGGCGTTTTTTAGACGGAGCGTACAGCATGGTAGAAACGCATTTCAGGTCAATAATTGGAAAGGCGCCCCTATTCAGGGCCTGGAGTAAATAGTGATGAAACACCTGTGTGTATATCATCCATTCAATAATCTTATATATAGTAAAAAGACCTTCAATTTCATTCTTTGTAGTCTTTGAGTCGTAATATCGGCCGTGGAACTCTAGCCTCATCAACAACTTTCGAATAGCTAAGAATATGGCTAATCTCTGCATGTGTCGACACCACACACCTCATATAAGACCTATAAGACACACACCCTAAGACCTTGAAACCTTATGAGCCATTTCTCATAGTCGTATAAACAGACTATATAGCACTCCATTACGGCTCGCGACATAAGAGACCGACCACGAAGCCATAAGACATAGAACTCAAAATTTGACCCGCGAATTCTCCATTAGATTTTAAGCAAGTATACTAAACATACCCGGATATGAGGAAATAGCCGTTATATTCCAACTCACACATTAACAGCAGACCCCATTTTACTATCGTCAAGCCTCCTCAATCCCATACGCCTTCAGCGCCGTGCCGCCCCAAATCATGCGTTTCTCCTCATCACCAAACGTAGCCATCCAGCACAAGCGGTCCACAATCGCTTTCCACTTCTTCCAGGCATCATCCCCCACGCCGACCGTGCACACGGGCCAGTCGCTCGCGAACATGATGCGCGAGGCCCCGAAGGCGGCCAGCACGACGCTGAGCCACGGGCTGATGGCGTCGAAGATGTCCTCGGGCGAGCGCTGGCGCAGCGACTCCGGCATCTCGGGGAACCCGCCCGATAGCTTCATGTACGTCCGGCTGCACTTGCTCAGCGTGAAGATGGCGGTGCGCCAGGCGATGAAAGAGGGGGAGGTTTGCGTGTTGTAGATTGTGAGGTCTGGCTTGCACATGTGGTCTGTGGCGTGGTGTTAGCATCTCCACTTGAGAATAACAAAGTGTATGGGGATAGGCAGGGTCGCGTACTAATTATAAATGTGACTCTTTCATTCTCTGGCACCCCCTCGTGTGCCCGGTCAATCATCTCGACGACCTCCTCGAGCTGCCCCCGACCGCGGTTATGCTGGTCAACGCCTAGATCAAATACGAGGCCCCTGCGGCCCAGCAATTTTAAGCTCTCGATGAAGCCGTCCTGTAGCATGGTCCTGTCCGGCTTGTCCTGTAACAAGTATCGGAAGCCCCTGACCTTGGGCCAGCTCTTGCCGGCCTCTTGCTTTACGAGGTCGATGTATTTCTCCATGACGGCCGCGCCGCTCGGGAGAGGGGCCCATGGGATATAGGCCGTGCACAGTGATGCATCTTCGGCCGTGTGGCCCTCGCCAGGTTTTGGTTGACCGGTGATGATACGCTTTAGCCATGAGACCTCCATCAACGGGTACTCCCAGCCGCTGCCGTCTTTCTCGCCAGCTGCTAGGTCATTCTTGCGGTCTGTCTCTAGGAAGATGAAACCTTTAGGTGTGGACCCCTCAGTGGCAGCTCTGTACTCTTCTATGGAGTGCTGTTTGTGCAAGGGGTTCTCCGGTGAGCACCATGCCAGCGTTGAGAGCTCTGATTCCGGAAAGAGGTGAATGTGAGCGTCGATAATTGGGATATCGGCGGCCATATTGGAGGTTAGAATACTTTACTAATGGGGGTATACGCAATTCTTTTCGCTAAGAAGTCTTTTCCAAGCGTATTCTTATAAGAGCAAGTATGGAAATGACAACGGATAGAATGACAAACACGAAACGGTGAAGGTGTAACTAAGCAAGCTCATAATTATGAAGCTTCACCAAACTGCTGTGTCCAAGAGCTACGTTCTACCCCGCCATAACCCCTACTAGAAGTCCACTATTTCCCCTGAATTGGCCTGGATTGCCATGCATAGCGGCCCCACTCGCCACATCAACGTTGACTGTCATTCGCCCGAATACCACAACTATCTTCATCGTAGTCCAAAGACGGTCGAGAGGTAGCGTTGTAAAGATGGGCAAAGGTTGCTTTCTATTGATTGTGACGAATAAGTAGGACAAGCTCCTCGTCCAATAGGGAGATCTAGTATGGGATAAATGGCGGTAAGGAACCACTAAGTGCCTCCAGTACTGCTCATGTGCTTGCCGCACTGTCTCCTATTATACCCAAACTCGAAATCGTTAGATAAATTCTAGTAATTACTGGATTAGGCAAGTTGTCGTGAATAATTCTACTTTTGGGAAGACACAACGTCACACTACAACTTCACGTGCTTCATACAAGTTGATATATAGATGTCAATATTGGGTTTAGATACTCAAAGTAACGAATACAATAAAGGGATGTGTCCTGAGATCGAGCTCATACTTCAGGGTCAAGAGAACCCCTTCTCAAGACTTGCTAATGCCGATGGTAGGTCCATAGTTGGGCAACCCACGAGCGTCCTTCTGGCGCGCAACGACCGCAGAGCCGGTATCCGTCAACGTCCGGATGCACTCCTCTCTGTATTCGAGCACCTTCTTCGTAGCAGGGCGGCTAATCATGTTCATGTGCCAGCGGAAGAACTCCGGGTAGTCCTGCTCGAGGTTCAAGTCGCCGTTTGGGAACATGGTTGGAAGGAAAGTGTTCCACGGGATGAATGAGAGGTCTGCGTAGGTGTACTTGTCGCCAACGAGCCAGACGGGGGCGTCGGGGCCAAGTCCCAGTGATTTCCTCCGCTTGCCTAGGAAGCCATCCATCATGCCGAGAATACGCTTGGCTTCGTTGCCATAACGGTCGATAGCCGTTATCAGGTTCTCCTCCACGTGCATATAGGTAAACCATACTGTTAGGCAAGTCAAGTTAGCGCAAGATCGACTGACTACAGCTCAACCATCAAACCGAACAACGATGCTATCAATTGGTTAGGTGAGCGAATGAGCCCTCCGGATATAGGTGCGAAATTTGAGGTCAGAAAACCAAGTCTCCAGACACTCACCTTTCTGTCCAAACATCGGACCCTGGCCGCTCATCTGGAACATGAGCCAACTCTGGAGCTGCCACTTCTCTTCAAACCTGTCGTCCCCGTATGTGAACTTGAGGTCTTTATCGTACGTAGCGATGAGATAGTTGACAATGGCGCCAGATTCCCAAAGCGTCACATTCTTGTTCGGATCCACCATAGCAGGCACTCGTCCGTTCGGGTTCAGCAAGGTGTAGGGCTCCTGCTTGATCTCGCCGTATGGGATCCAGACCGTCTCGTGTGGTACGCCGAGCTCTTCGAGAAGGATGTTGACTTTCCATGGGTTGGGTCCTCGACCCTGGGGCGCGTTGTAGACTTTGATGGGTAGCATATTGAGAGATATCGATAACTTGAAGAGATGATTCGATTGTGCTGCGATCTTCCATAGCTACACCAAGGCGGCCACCATAGCTTTTATCGTCGAACGAAGCTCACGATCTTCACCCATATCCCCTCAACTCCATTATGACACCGCTCTTAGGATTGATAAAATCCGTTAAGCCCGGGCAAATATAGTACCTATGATAGCGTCGCATCTCGATGAAGCGATAGGACTCTTCAAAGGCTCCCGACACCGGTAGTAAGTGATCCTGGCGGGTAGGGAATAGCTTTCGTCCCGGATCCGTCCGAGATATACTTATTTGTCATGCGACGGCCAATTTCGCCGACATTAGTTTTGATCCACTTCAGTCATCCATTCCTTCGGGGACTGAATCGAAGGCTGGTCATCTCCCTTTCAATTCCCGAGGGGATAGTGAAATAGAAGCAGTATAAGACTATCCACAGCTAAAAGCGTGTCAAAGTAGGCCCTGTATTTAAAGGAGCGATAATACGGACGAATTCAGTTACATAATCGTCATCTCAACCGCTTATTACTAAATGTTGATTACTGTTTTTCTGTGTATTAATCACATAGCTTTAAGGAGAAAGTGGGCCAGCGAGGAAGTTTTAGGTATCTAAGAGAATACTACCCTACAAGGTAGCCATTCGAATTCCCCTTGCTGAGGTTTTCGTATGTGTGGTCAGAGGTCATTTGATATATTGCATTCGTTGATGTACCTCAACACTTATTCTGTTCCAAGATCTCGATGGCGAGCCTCGCAAAATTCATATGCATTGCATTACCCCTTTTCTGCCACACCAGGACCACAAACCAGCGAGGCAATCGATATGCATAGTTCCATATCTTGTAAGACCGTAGGCCAGAAGTGCCATGCTTCTCCTGCTCTCACAAGTATCTCTAGTTCCCCTTTGGTCCACACCATATGACATAGCCCAAAGGCATTGAAACGCCACGCTAACCAGCTCCGAACCCAATGACTCCGTATATACGCGCCTTACTCCGGGGGCACGTAAGGGTGAATCAGCATTTCACTAAAACGCTCTAGCTTCTCCTTACCCCGAACCTCTTCTACCAACAGAGGCATTCTAACCACATTGAACTCGTCGTATAACTCCTCGATCTGGTCAAGGTACTTCTTCTGCATCTTCCGTCGGGCCTTGCACTGTTCGCAATTGCTGCCTTGCTTAGGGAACAGCAGTTGGTTTACTACAATGCAGTGTGTGTCGATGCTGTAGCTGGCCAATTCCTGGATCATGCGCTCCGTCTCGTACAGACTCAAGAACTCGGCTATGCAGACGCACACAAACGTCGTCAAGTTCTCGTCCTTGAACTGGGTGTTGACCTCGGAGATAGTCTGGCGTAGACTTTCCAGCTTCTCCATCATCTCGTTTAAGTTCTGCCCGTTCGGAAGTGTGCCTTGGCTGCCAAGGAAGCCATTAAGTAGCGGTCCATATTGTGAAGAGAGTTGCGAGATCTTGGCAAGGGCTTTCTCGAGAACGGAGGGGAACTGTAGGAAGCGGAGCGTGTGGCCCGTAGGCGCGGTGTCGAAGATGATGACTTCGTAGGAGAGCGACTTGACTTGCTTGAGAACTTCGGCAAAAGACATGGCCTCGTCTATACCAGGGATCTGGAATGTAATATTAGCTTTGGTTACGCGTAACACATGCCAGGTTATAGCTCTACTTACTGCGAACGCTAAGTCCTGCATCATACCCCCCATACCTCCGAGCGGATCGCTATTCGCATCATCGCCCTGTCCGGCTATTAAATCTTGGATACTTCCGTTCGGGTCGATCTCCATAGCGCTCAAGTTCGAAAAACCTTCTACTAATCGAGCCTCCTTGCCGAACTTTTGCGAAAACGCGTCGGACAGGTTGTGCGCGGGATCAGTGGAGATGAGTAGGACCGAGCGGCGGACCTTGGCGAGCTGTATGGCAAGGGAGCAAGAGGTTGTCGTCTTTCCTACACCTCCCTTCCCGCCGACGAAAATCCATCGCAACGTCTTTTGGTCTAGGATAGACTGAAGGGTCGGCTCGAGGCCGTCGTCCGCAGAGACTACGGCAGTCGACATGGCGAAGAACAAGGATAGGGTACGACGATTAAAAGGAAATGTGTATAACACAAAGAACTCGAGAAGGAGATAATAGACGCGAAGGAGGAAGATTCTCTATTCTCTAGTTGCGGGAATGCAATAAACTGTCGTGGCACGGATCTGGACAAATCTGGAGGTAGGTTCTGGAAGACTAAGATGGAATCGAGTCGAGCTCAAGAGACTGCACAGTGGTACTCCAAAGTTCCAAACAAATCAAAAATGCCCCGCAATCTCCAATGACGACGGGGTACGTATCGATTGGTGGGGGTTGTGTTCAAATGTTCCAGGGTAAGTCGATTGATGCATGGTCTGTGCGGTTACTACATGGTGGTACAATAAAAGGGGTTCAGGGGCTTCTAACTTTCAACCACACCACTCTTACACCTATTATTCACCCTACTTAATGAAAGCATTCCCATACCCTAAAACGATACTCATAATACAGCTGATTATATCTCAGTACATTTTATTTTGGACATAAATACGGCGCGCTGCCCCTTGATTTTGGGAATGATCTATGACCGAGTCATTGATGCTCTATCTTCAGCATACCAACATATCTATGACGCCGATGCCTTCATTTATCTCCAGTATTATGAAGTTCATTTGGCACAGCTCTTTCAATGCTCCCAGGCACTTTCTCTTGCACCTTCTTAGGTAGGATCGACTCTTCACCTCCGCCCTTTGCGTGAGTCTTTTGGGTGGATTGGCCAGGATTCTCGCCAGTAGGATGAATCTTGCACCAATGTTAGAGAAACCAATGAGTTATTCATGGGGCAAATATCGGCTTACGGAATCTGGAAGAGCTTCTTCTAGTCCCTTGGGTGCCTTCTCTTGGACCTTTCCAGGCACCTTGGATGGACCCGTGGCATGCGACTTGTCGGTGCTAGACATTCTTGCGGAAATCATGGGCAAAATTCGGGTAATAGATATGGCCTGCCGTGAACCCCGGCTTTTGATCATTCGCATGGATTGTGAGTACATCGTGTTACAGAGGAGTAGTGTATGCTAAGGGTTGATGGCCAAACTTATATCCTATATCTTTCGAGGTACCAATATTCTTAAGTAAGTTTTATATGATTCCCTCGGAATGATTCGTCGCTCTAAGAATTCCGGAAGCTATGAGGTTTAAATACCATTTCATGTGGCGGCTCATGGTGAATTTCTATGTCGTAGTAGAAACCCGGTATGATGCTATGAAAAAGACGGCTTGAATACTAGTAAACGAGACGGATTCAACATTCTGTGCTATAGTTCTGGATAATTTATGATATAGATAAGCCATGCGTCGGTAGGTTTGTATGTTAGAGAGTCCCGTCCTCAATGGGGGATTCTCCGACTCAGAGCTAACCTGAGATCAGGTGTATACTACTCGGATTCTGCGCGTCATGATATTTCACTAGTATCCATAAACCAAATGGAATGTATTATCCTATGTAAGGTGCACTAGTGCACTCCCGTGATGATGGTGAGATGCTTAATTTGCATCGATCACACTAGGCCCTTTCCTGGCCAACCTCAATGTATAATATAAAAAATGTGGTCCGTAGCCACCAGCCTGAGCTGACATGGCATGATGGTCCCCCAAGTACTTAGTAGGTACATTGGCGTAATGTTGATATACATACACACATATATATATGCTTCTGTAAATGACGCGCTTCGTCCATATGTCCGTTCGTATATAGCATAATCGGCTAACATTGAGTAAAGAAACGACGATGCCTTCGTCGATGGTGCTCATACCGGAGCACTCCCTTCCCCAGGGGTATTCAATAGATAAAGCCGTTAATCAGATAGAAAATTCCCCTTCCAACGCCTCGAATAAAAAACATAACTCATGTGTACGTGGCTACTGGTACTTTAGTCCCGATGGTGTCGCGGGCGTACCCGGGTGCTAAACCATTATTGAATTTGGCTTCGGACCTCATTTCCTCCTCAAGAAAAGACGCATGGCGTGCTTTCTTACTGTTCTTACTTCTCGAGGTCGTAGTATAAGCAGTGCTTGTACTACTCCCAGCACTTGACCTTGGGGTTTGAGAATCGCCACTACTTCTGCCGCTGTAATATGCAGAGGCAGAATCTCCCGCGGAATAATTTGGACGCCCTTCGTAGGTTGAATATCTTCGCGAGGGAGGTGGGCGAGCCCTAGATTCACGATACGAGAACCGAGAGAAGTCTGTTTCCTCGTCTACACCTTGATATTGCGGCTGTTGACGGCGCTCCTGGTTATTCATGGCCTCTCGTCGCTGTTGGCGATCAATCTCGGCACGGCGCTGCAACTCGTCGTGGAGTGCATTATTCGATTCGGCCGCTGTGGGATTTGTTCCATGAGCCCGGACAGTCGTCTTCTTCTTCTTTTTCAAACTAGCGAATATTACCAAGTTTGTTGCCGAGGCTGCCGTGTCAGACTCGACGTATTCAAACGCATCTTGGTGCTCTAGAAAGGCATCCGTCTCCTCGAGCACGTCCTGACCTAAGATCATATCGTAAGGGCAATCGCGTAAGACATGTAATTCGATCAGCACGCTTTCTCGAGCTGCCTGAGACGATTTGCTACTCCCTTTCCGAGGTGCAAATGCCCAGCGTACTGTGATTGAGCCTTCTGTTCTGCCGACACTACCGTCCGCAAACTGAAGTAATCGCTGATCCTGCATGTTCATTGATGTAACGGCCCATCTCTGCCGTTTTACGTAATCCCAAGAAAGGAGGTTGGGCTCAGAACCGGAGTCGGGTAGCGCCCAGATTGGTTTGTCCTTGCCGAGCGTCCCGCGTACACGCTGGCTGGGTACTCCCATCAAATTAACCCGCAGTACCGAAAGCGCGCTTAGTGGCCTCGGAATCCGCGATAGTCGTTCTTTGAAACGCGACATGGTCTCTGTTTCCATGAGGAAGCTATGGCCGAGGACAAGATCGTAGACAAAGTCACCTAAAACATGGAAGACAAGGCGCCAGCTCCTTTTTCCCTTCTTCGACGACGATGATTCATTCTTGTTGATATCGTTATCTTGGCTTGTTGGAGCTGAAAAGCACCAATCGGCTTCAACAATGCCTCGCGTCTGGATATGCTTCCCATTTGCCATTCGAAGGAGCTTTTCGTCGCCCTGCCTATGATTTTGCACCTCGAGGCCGAGCGTGGCCGCGAAAGAAGCAGCGATAATATTATACTCGGCGCCAGTATCTGGGATCGCGTGTGTTTCTCGTTTATTGATTCGGCCGTGAACGACGAGGATTCCCGGCCGCTTTCTATTCTTCTGTGGCGATTCTGGCGATTCCCTCTTCACCTGTTGTTCCTTTCGTGCTCTGCGCAGCTCTTTTGCCTCTTCTGCCTCCTTCTTAAACGCGGCCAATCGTACGCGGTCATCATATTTGCTCCTCTCTTGATCGTTACTGAGTAATTCGTATGCTTGCTGGACTCGTTGAAACTCGATTTGCTTTTGCGCTTTAAGAGCAGGATCCTTGACTTTGTCTGGGTGGCATTTCAGTACTAGCTTGCGGTGCGCTGATCTTATTTCCGGCTGCTGGGCGTCCCGCTGAACACCTAGCACCTCGTAGGGATCGGGTGGGAGACCAGAATCTTCCATTTTCGCGCCCCAATACGCTTCGAAAAACCCAAATTATCACGAAACGAAGACGAGTTCGAAATACATGTACAATTCGAGAAGTATTGAGAAGCTTAACGTCGATTTTCAGCTAGACTTCCAAGACCTCTTGTATCGTGGTCTCCTGCATGGCCCCCAACATAGCCCCAAGCACAGCCCCGCTACCAATCACCACCGAAAATGCATCTCAGCATTTGCTGCGTCATCAGCTACACTATCCTGGCCAATTGGCTAGGAAGGCGACTTCTACTTGAAGAAAGTCAGCCTAATGCTGAGGGAGCTATGAATTAACCGCTGCAAACCCTAGCGATACATATACCTAGTCGTCGACCCCCGGATGGGACGGGCGGCGGGTCCTTTTACTCGCCCGCCATCCCCGCGATGTCAGATACCAGGTATTCAGGCTACGCAACTTTCTCTGAGTTCATCGCCTCCGATCCCGAATTATCAATCTACCGCTCCTTTCTAGCTCTAACTTCGCGGAATCTCCTGTATCAACAGTCAGAGATTTTAGCTTTAGAGCACAAATTTAGAGAGTTTGATGAAAATGACAGTAAAAGCGGTGCGGATCTCGACGTACTCCTCTCTTCAAAATGTTGGGAGACCTTCGCCGACAAGGCGGCGGATGAAGAGCCAAGGGAAGCGGAGCGGATGGAGACTATTAGAGAATTGCGAGCTAAGTTGAAAGAGTACCGTGAGTTATTTCTATACTATACACTGAGTACGTTCCTGTGGTACCTAGAAACAACTAATGCCAAGACCCAGATGAGACTCTTCTACTCCAAAAACAAATCCTTGGGTTACCTAAACCTCAGAAGCGTGCATTTCGCGCATTTCAAGGCTGGTTTGATAACGAACGGCCATTTGTTGGATATGGACATGATTTACTAAAGCAAGAAGGGGATTTCGTTGCCCTGCAGCCATCGCCTGATCATGACTTTCTGACGACATCACTGCAACGCATAGCTGGAAAGCTGTTTCCGGTATGTTGCCACAGATATCGCGTTCTATATTCCGAGACATAGTTACTAACTTAGTACTAAATAGGGGGTAAGACACGAGACTACCGCAGAAGTCAAGTACTACTCCGCAGAGCATGTTTCTCGACTCGCTACCATTCTCACCGTGCTCTTAGCGTCACTTGTCATCAACGTTGCGATCGTGCTCTTGTACGTTGTCAAGGATGAGCACATACGGCTTGGCATGGTCGCGATTTTCACGTGTCTGTTTGCCGCAAGCTTAGCCGTACTGACAGATGGGAGGAGAACCGATATCATTTTGGCTACTGCGGCTTGTGCTGCTGTTATGGTGGTCTTCGTGTCTGCCAGCCCTGGAGGCGACGGTTAATTGCTAGAAATATAAGGTGGAAATTACAGGTCAGAGTCGGGCGTTTTAAGAGAAGAGTCTTCTGCTGCACCTACGTGAGTAAACTTCTAGTTCAATCATCGACAGTTTCCAATAACCGACTCAACAGCCGCCTCTATGCTAGTAACGATGTACCAGGCTATTATGAGTGCGTCGGGAGGTCTCACGATAGAACGATTCATTGGCCGAGCTGTAGATACGCTCTGCTTTCTAGACAGTCCCCGGACAGCCCAAATTAGGGGCTGTTCAGCTTTTTGATGCTAAGACTGTCGCCTTATTACCTATCTAGGAATCAAGACACTAGATAGTTATCAATATCTTGTATTAATAAAATCGAACGCCGTAACGTTAGGACTAGTTTTATGAGGCTTTGAAGGGGGCGAGAAGAGGCGACTCTATCGGTATCATCGAGTCTAGGTTGTAGCGAACGGTAAGCGATAACGTACATATATACGTGTTTACGCAATGTAGGTTCCCATAAAGCATGTATGGATTGCTTTTCCTAAGCTGTTGACCGAGTCAATTTCTCACTGTAGCCTTATTGCACGTCCTAGGTACTACATGTAGGTACCTTAAAACCATCCAGCATCTCCAAGGGGACAGCACTCTCCTAATGCGGCACAACGAACTGCAGAAATTTACCATCAAGGTCACACGTACATATTACGTCCATTTAAGGAATTAATATATGTTATTAGGTATTGTAGACATGAGTGATGCAACTTAAAAGATCGAAGACATTCTTGTGGAATTCGATGTGTGGTAGCAACCTAGGGAAGCATTAATGAATGTTCTTGTCTCGAGGCGTTACACGCCGATTTCTACTAAACTTCTATCTATCACATATCATATTCATATGTAGCCCGGAGCGGGTCAAAAGGACCAATAGTATTGTAATGAGCGATACCTTAATTCCATTCAGTTCGGTTAAGTAGCCTCAATGTAGATCAGCCTCAACAGTGGTATGAAGAGAATCCTTCACGGGACCGATTCAGTCATGCCCCTCTAATTATAGTTGAGTCTCACCTATGGTGAGCGACGGAATGTGCATAAATACTACCTGCTACGCAGTAAAGCCGAACTCCGTACCAAATATGTAGTACGGCAGTTTTGCTTACTATAAGTCAGAAAGCCACCACCACCAATCAGCAGTGAATGCACCCCACCGTATCGAGTGTAGCTACCGAGTGGCCAAGCCGGGAGTCTCGCCGGGCTCGCAGGAATACGCCAGGCCGTGTGAGGGTAAGACATAATCGAACGCCAATATACGACCTGAGGTGTTATCTGATTCGGAGCCAGAGAAAGTAAAGGCGTGGGCAACAATTACCTAAGTCCTAGGCTGCGGGAAATCTCCTCATATGCAGCCGCAGAGCCTACCCAAATGAATGTTCCAGCCCCAATGTTGCTATGTAATCCGCACACGCTTTCATGTGGCATCGGGCTGAGCGACTCCTCAGAGAGAGCTGGCCAATGACTTTTATTAAAAAGAAGAGCCTGCAGAAGAATAGAAAACCTAGAGAAGCCGCTTGTTCTCAACTACCCCCTCTCTAACTCCTCTCGACGATTCACTCTTTCCAGCCCAAATATTCCTTGACTCAATTCATACGATAACTACATGTACCGATTATAGACATACAACATCTACAGACCTTAAGGAGATAATCACTCACATATTCTCCAGCAAGGCTGGGAAATCTGCGACTCGTCATCCCGGCCCGCATTATTGCGACTATTAGCGAGCGCTGGTGGCCCCTTTCTTAATCCCATATAGCCAAGCATTCGATTCGCACACGGGACGATGGGCTATATCCGAAATGCACCAGACGGTATTCCCACAGATGGACAAATGATAGTGGCCGTTTCGAGCGTCTTGACAGGAGTATCCTTAATCTTTATTTGTCTTCGGGTTTATGTTCGTGGGCACATGCTGCACGCAGTGGGAATAGGTACGCTAATACTGGAAATCTTACCAAAAAGGTGCCCGCGTTCTCGTGTCTAACATTCTTAGATGATTGGATTATATTCGTCACCTGGGTACGTGCGACATAATGGGGCTACATAGCTCGGGCCTAATCGTCATTTCTAGATGCTATCATGCGGCGTTACCATCGTTATATCGATACGTATGTGTCACTCGCCTAGTATCCTGTACCGTCATTAATATAAAGTTGGCAGAAACTACATGGGGCTTGGGGATAAAGGATATAAGAAACATACCAGAACAGAATGTTATTCCGTTCGGAATTGTAAGGTTCCACTCCGTGTCTGTCTTGACATCGGGCTAACTTGACGTTAGTTGGAATATACGAGCGCCCCTTTGTAAGTGTTTTGACAATATAGACTACTGTCATCCTCGGATTCTAACTTACATGGCTTAGATACATTCTAGCTGTCCTCGGCTTCAAACTTAGCCTGCTGGTATCCTACTTCCGCTTCGTCCCTCAGGGGATGTGCAAGTATGGTGTAAGCTGCGTGTTGGCCAGTTGTACAGCATTCCATGTGGCATGTCTAATAGTCCATATGTCTATGTGCCAGCCGGTATGCTAAGCGAAACCTTCCTACCTTGTGACGATACTAAACCATGATTAGGTCGCTTCGCAGTGGGACCCTAGTATCATAGGTAAATGTGTCAACATACGTGCATATTACATGGCCTCGGCGGCGCTAACCGTGGTGTTCGATTTCGCTGTGTGAGTGCTCCAGCCCTTTTCGATAGATTTAGCTAATATTTATTCGCTACAAGCATGTTCCTTCCATTCCCTGTGCTCATTAAAACCAAAATACCAACGAAAAAGAAGGTCGTGCTACTTGGCCTCTTCGCTCTTGGCTTTTTCATCACCGTCATACAGATTATCCGGATAGAATACCTAAAGGACCTCACTGACCCTCTCAATTCCGGAACGGTTATTCTTTGGTCTGCAGTTGAGACGCACCTGGGGGTTATAGTTGCTTGCATACCCGTACTCTCTCCACTGTTCAAACGCAAACCAAATGTGCCCAGTAAGGGTACGTATGATTCGTCGCGGGGGGGCTCCCCAGGTTCCAGCGCCGCAAGAGTGTCATACAAGATCGACCAGAAGTACAGCCCTTCTATAGACAGTCTCTTGGAAATAGAAAGCAGCGATGGTCGTGGTGTAGCCAGTAGGGATAACCGAGAGCCTGTATTAGGGAGGAGCCAGATAATGAAGGAGGCAGATATTGTCGTTACCAACCAACTTGCTCCCGCTCATCTGACGGCCCCTACTTACGCTCAACTGGCAAGAGCCCGGATGGGAAACTATGAGTACTGGGCTGGCGGCACTAATATGACTGGTGAGAACAACAACATGGTGGGCCGCTACACGAGCCACGTTTAGATTCAGATAATACCTAATTAATGCCTTGGTTATCATACCTTCCTGTGTGACCTTCGAACATGGCCACTGGCTATATCGTAATATTAGTTAAAATTGACTAGAGCCAAGTTCTCGATTCCCAAACAATAAATGGTTACCGTCTCCGTTGAGGTAAGTAGATAACTGGAGGCTTGCTCCTAAAGTCTATTGGCGGAATCCTAATGGGTGTCACACTGCTGATCTATGCGGACAGAGCCTCTCTCGTGATACACACCTTGTTAAGATACTGGGTGACACGCAGGATTGGCAGCACCCCGTATATTACACGACATAAGTGGCAGCTACAGCCCTATCTGTAGTTTGAAATTCGAATTCGATCAAATGCGCGGCCCCGTGTATAACCTGAGGGGAACACTTTGTGACATGAGATAAGAATAAGTACGGGATAGCCGGCATGAGACATCTTGACTATTTACCTCGTATAGCTCGTGAATCTTGGTCAGCTTATGCCATAATAATGAAATTTCTTCAATCCGTAGAGTATTTTATAATTATATGTTGCCCAGACTTTAAACATCGCCCCCAACGATGTTGAAACCATGGCCGGCCATGCTACATGCGTCACTAAATAGCAACCTTCTTATCTCTTTTCGACTAACAAAGTCTTAGGCGTACGGGTTGAGCTGAAAGAGGATATGCAGGCTATCGATCTTCATAAAAATGCGTGGATATGGCGAATGAAATCGGCCATATTTCTATTCTCTTAATTCAGCTTGGCTTATCCACAGACCCGATTCCAGGGAGCCGGAAATGCCAGAATCTCGGGGAGGTTACCTACGGATGGGCCCTTGACAGGGTATATGGGGGTTGTGGTTGGCAATGCCGCCATTGTGCCATGCATTGCACAAGAACTATAGCTGTGGTGATAACTTTTAGCCACATTCGTGATCGGAGCTTGGAAATGACGTGCTCAAAACTCCAAAATATTTGCTTGGGGACTTTCCCCATCTGTACTCAAAGCTCCTCCATCACGTCGCAATATGCGCCAATGCGACGGCCAGGAATTCCTAATAGAGGAATACGGTGAATGGCGAGCTCACGCCAAGATCTTGCCCGCGGGCTAGCCTCAAGTATGAGAAATGATATAAAGATGACGGTAATCTACGATCCACCATAGTATGTAACAAGTCGATTTTTCTAAGACCGTGTCGTCCCAGAGCCAATTCAATACTCGGGCTTTGATAAAACATGGCGGATCTAAAGGACGCGTCTGTGGTGCGGCCCGAGTCATTAACGGAGTCCGAAAAGAAACATGGCGAAGAGACGACCGCAGTGAAGGAACGGATTCTGCAGCAGCAAGAGCTGCAGAAAACGGAGCCTCCGGTTCTCCCTATCATGACCCTATTTCGTCGAAAGCAGCAGCGCAACTTAGATGAGATCGCGACCCAACCCTCCGTATTTGATGATCCAGAGACAGCGCGGTATTTCCAACCTACTGAAAAGTACGAAAACCTACATCGGTTCGACCCGAGCGCTAGATGGACATGGGCCGAGGAATTGCCACTCATTAACAAACTCGATTGGAAGATCACGCTGTGGGCGTGCATTGCATTTTTCGCTCTAGATTTAGACCGGGGGAACCTATCCCAAGCGAACACCGACAACTTCTTAGAAGACTTGGGCCTTTCCACAAACGGTACGCAATACAGCCACTCAGTATACGCGTTAATGGGCTAACTTGATAGACTATAATTTGGGCAATACTGTGTTCAGATTGGCATTTTTATGCGCTGAGCTTCCATCGCAGTTAGTTAGCAAGAAAGTTGGTAAGTAAAAAGACCCCTCCTGAGGTAATACCCCTTTTCTAATGTGTAACGTAGGTCCTGATCGATGGATACCTACAATTATGTGTCTATGGAGTATCGTAGCGGCCTCACAGTTCTGGCTTAATAGTCGAGAGACCTTTCTAGCTTGCCGTGTTCTGCTTGGGCTGTTACAAGGCGGCTTTATCCCAGATATTGTCCTATATCTCGTGAGTTGACTTTCCCCCAAGCGTCACATAAGATATCATAACAAGAAACTAATGTGCTGCCACCTAAGTCATATTTCTTCAAGGGTAGCGAACTGCCTTTTCGCTTAGCTCTTTTCTGGACAACCTTAAAGGTAGTCGATATCATCGCCCCAATCCTTGCTTTCGGTATTCTACGGCTCCGGGGCCACCAAGGCCAGGAAGGATGGAGATGGCTTTTCTTAATAGAAGGTCTCTTCACCCTTTGCGTCGGTATTTGGTCTTGGTTTATGATGGCTCCATCTCCAACGCAAACTAGAGCATGGCATCGACCGAAGGGATGGTTCAATGAACGCGAAGAGGTAATCATGGTTAATCGCATCTTGCGGGACGACCCATCTAAGGGCGACATGCATAATCGTCAAGCGGTCGACTTCAAGAGATTATGGAAATCCTTATGTGATTACGATATCTGGCCAATTTACATTGCCGGACTTGTCTTTGGAATACCAGTCGGCCCCCCGGATCAGTACTTAACACTGACCCTCCGAAATCTTGGATTTGATACCTTTGACTCCAATCTCCTGTCAATCCCAAGCCAGGCTCTTGGTGTTGTCACGGTACGTTATTGACGGCTCTTTATCCCACTGAGGCAGCGGCTAACCATGTGCAAGATGCTTATTCTAACATACCTCTCCGAAGCATTGGACCAAAGGGCTTTGATGGGCATGTTCGCGCAGATCTGGATCTTGCCTAACATCATTGCGCTAGCAGTGCTACCCAGTGGAATATCACCGTGGGTGAAATATGCTGTTGTGACAGTGTTGCTCTCGTACCCTTACCGTATGTAAAAATTCATGTTTTGATCGATGGTAGCTAATAGGAAGATAGCCCACGCCATTCAAGTTGGTTGGTGTAGTCGCAATTCGAATACAGTCAGAGCGCGAACCGTCTCTGCTGCAGCTTACAAGTGAGTTATCTGTCGCATATATCAAGTAGTCGAAGCTAACGTGTCGGTAGTATGTTCGTCCAGGTGTCTGGTATCGTGTATTCCAACATTTACCGCGCTGATGATAGGCCTGAGTGTATGTTTCCTACTTACCCCTGATATATTTTCATTCAGCTTACGCGGATATTAACAGACCGTCGCGGAAATAAACAACTCGTAGCAATATGTTCAGCTAATATAGTTGTATACATTCTTATTAAATTATACTATATCTGGCGTAACAAGCAGAGGGACAGAGAATGGAATGCGATGACTCGAGAGGTAAGAACCGCACTCACGAATTATACATGGCATAGAAACTAATACACTCAAAGGAGCAAATACATTACCTAGACACAACAACAGACGAAGGAAGCAAGAGAAAGGACTTTAGATTCGCTCACTAATCTGAGGCTATATGTTGGAATGCGATCTCCGCGACAACCTAAGTCCGGGATATGTTGCAGGGGGGATGAGCGTACGTGCCAAAGGGATGGGAATTTTAGGGCTGAACTTGGAGTCCCTTGAGGCCATTTTCAGGATACCGAAAACTCATATGCATCCCCAGTTATCTCTATCAAGTCCATGTCTTCATCGGTATCTACCAAGCGAATGGTATCCTATTATCTCTACATCCAGGAATAAGGTGGATTATGGAGTAGACTACCATCAGCATGCTTGCATACGATGTTAACCAGGTCAACGCATATTATTGAGCTAGGCCGACGAAGACAACGAGAACAGCCGCATAAGCGGCCGTGCCCGACATAACCTCCTTTGGTTTATCCAAGAACCACGCCATCACTATCCCAAACGCAATGACAAATCCTGTTGTAGACCCAAGAGACATGTATAGTTCTTTACGCAGCATCATAAGCCACATAGGTCCAATCAAGAAGCAGCCGCCCACCGCAGCCATCACAAGCCGTTCCTTAAATTCAGTAATCGAAGACTTCGCCACATTGTCATTTCGTGTGCCTCCTATAGGGGAATTTTCGTCCTCCCATGGACTAGCAACTGGTATTGGCTGTTTCACGTTGCCTTCCAGTAAGTCGTCTAGAATTTTGTGGATAACATAAGAGTCGATCTTCCGTTCCCCCGTAACCAGGAATGGGTCTTTTGGATTCTGACTGCAATTACCCATATATTCGTAGTCCTGTACAGCCTTGACTATCGTGTGTATTAGAAAATCACGGTGTTTGACGTGAACTAAGGTTATCTGCGAGATTAGTACTTACTATAGGCCTCAAGGTCCATTTCCCAGTCATCAGTCTCTTTGCCAGTTCTCTTGATATCTGCCACGTGTTTGACCAGCTTGCACTGTATTTTCCGTAGTTTCATTCGCTGCAACTCCGCGAAACTTATCCTGAAGTCATAGTTCTCATTAGGTCTTTTCCAATCTTTCTTAGAAGTCTCCACATCATCAATCTTCTGTCCACGTTTCCGTCCATAGAAAAGACTAGAGTAGGCACTCTTCTTTCTCTCTATACGGTCAATGAGACCATTTCTGTGATGGCTAATGACCCAGGGGGTAGGGTTGTCTTTCATCCTATTAAATGCAGCACCGGTCGCCGCAGTAGCAAACTCTAGTGTGCCTGTGCTCCGACAGCTTAAGTTTGTGGCATCTTCGCTCTGTTGTGGAAACTGGCTCATAGCGCTGATCGACGGCTCGATGCTAGATTTAGGGGAGTTGGGGTTTTTGGGCGATATAGCAGCGTTTATAGCAAGCGCTGGGTCATTAGGAGGTTCGGTATCGGGGGCTTCCTTACTGCAGCTGTCTCTTGATGCTGTCTGGTCTCTTCTATCAGAATCCTTGTATCTTATGGATGGGGCCTCGGAGTAGCTTCTGTTGGAGTCATTGCTCATAATATTGGTCGCTTTCGATTCTGGAGGAATAACTTATTTCAGTCATACTAAAACGTACTTATTAATAGGCAAAACCGACCATGATCTCTCTTATCGATTGTTGGATCAGCAGCTATACTCACGGAGTCGTCGCCGGAGATGTCTCCATTCTTGGAGGTATTGCGATCATTACTCTGCGCCCCGGACATTATGGTTGAAATTACTAATTGGCCGCTGATTGCTGCTGATTATTTATGATACGCACACAAGTCGGTAGCTTATACTCACGACGTCGGCGTAGTGTAGTTGGAGCGGATAGCTGGTGCGGTATTTTTGAAATCTCTTTCCTGAGCAGATTAGTTATCAATAAGCAGGCAAGCCAACGGCTCTTAGAATGGCAATATCACCGAGCGTAACACGATGCCACCGACCTAGTGATAAATGAGTAACACCCACGTGTTTCTACATGCAAGCCGTCGGGTGGCCCGGCTGAGAATTTAAAGACGCGGTTCCAAGCTTCGACGCAGTCAGGACTGTCATTTAACCACTTCTATTATAACCCAATTGTCCGTTTTCAAGACATCGTTTCTATATATAAAGTATGAAAAAAGTAGGGATAATAGTGCCAAAACACACGGTTCAGCCTGTGGTTGAGCCCAAGCCCAAGGCGCCATCTCTCGACGTTTCCATTCAATTCGAACCCCGCACAATAAAAATCGGCTTCAGAACAAAGTCCCAGGCAAACCAATACCTGGTGCTGATGAACATGGAACCATTTGTGAAGGCTATGGACCTAGATGTCAAGATAGTATCCGATCGTTCCGATAGTTCCGACCGCTCAATATCGATACGCCTTCCATCGAGAGTGACCGAGATAGTATCCAGCGTCTCTTGCGGCGGCTTCTACCTTCGCTTTAAAGACCAAATTATTGCATCACGGTGGCAGGAGGCTCTATTATTGTGGAAATTCCGGGGGGAGAGCAAAACCAGATTATATGTTGATAGAGATATCGACAATGATGTGCTCAACTTGGTGTTAGACACTCAACTTTCCCTAAAGCTACCAAAAACCCCATCCGTCGGACCAGCGGTAACGAGTGCCTCAGCCCCAATACAGCTGGTGAAGGCGATGGCCCGGAAGCATTAGATCAACGCATATCAGGGGGAGGGGGGAGGGGATCCGAATATAATAGTATTCGAAATTGGATGCTGACCGTCGTGGTTGAAGGATGAGAGATATGGAGGTTACTATAGGACGACCCAACACATAAGGTCTCTTCATTCAAACAGGAACATATCGAGGACTAGATTCTCGTGGTAAATTGAGCATGTGTTATACGAGACTTTGCAAGACAGACTATAAAGCATAGACAGATCAGGCAGTTTAGGGCCGTACCTTAGAGCGCCATAACCCTATATAAGATTCAGGTTATTATAAGCTATTAGTGTCAATAGTATAGGTGCATTGGTGGCGTAGCTACAACAACTGAGTCCCTGAACTTGAAATCCTATCCTACTTGCACGGAGCAAGTACTTGGCCTAGCTATAACAAAATTCATATAAGAGGATATAAGAAACGACAGAAAGCGCAAAACTAATTAATAGTAATTATGAATACGCTTCGAGCCTCGCAAAGTAACGATCAGGTTTAGGATCGATTTGCAAGCAAATCGATATCATAAAATGATGGTAGAGGAACCACTTGTCAAGAACATGGACCTCAACAGCCAATTATCTGATCGCTTCGTCTCGCTACGCCCTGCAGTCAAGGGTCATGTTACCGAGATAATACCCAACCCCACCTGCGGTAGATCCTATACCCGTCTTAACGACGAGGAACTCCCACCCCAATGGCAGAAGACCCCGTTGATGTGGAAATTCCGGGATGGGAGCAAGACCAAGCTATATGTAAACAGGCGCATTGATACTAATATTCTCAACGAGATGCTGGGTATCAATGTAGCCATATCATCGCCATCAGAACTTAGGAGCCCAGGAGCCGCGTTGACTAGTGCACCATACCGCCCCTGGTTTAAATGAAGCCTTGTTCGATTTACCATCTCCATATCGACCCTGGGCCATATCTATCGTGTAAAAATGTTGGATTAGAGAGGACCGAGAAGGAAATCTTCATAGACATGATGAGGATGTCATAATAGTTGTTGAAAACCGAAAGCTAACTGTCACTTTCCGACGGCAGACGTACAATATCTACCCTAACAAAAAGAGTTCGGCAATATAATATATTAAGGAATATAGCATTAGAGTAACCACTGTCGTAATTATTATCTGAAGCCTTGAGTGTTTATATTTTCTCGATGAGTCTTATGCATACTGCATGTAATTCTAGCCTACCTTCTAAGTCTGCATATATGGTATCATCATGGAACAGTATAATATTCTCTACCTTGTTCCATTCACAAAGAATAACTGTGTATTATCTATATTGTATATATATTGTATAGCTGTCTATTCTTCTTTATTCATTCATATCAATAATATACCTACTAAATTAGATGTACGCTGTTAATAATTCACCCCCAAGTGCTTCTATTCGGCTCCTTTTAAATGTAGACATAATTCATATATTCCTCTTCCTCGCTAATATCTAGCCTAATTCAATAGTGCTGGGATCCCATATGTGTATGTAAGTATTCGTTTAATACTAGGGCAAAGGTTCTTCCTACCAATAGCTTAAACAATTGCTAAAGAAACGAAAGCACAACACGGTATTATTATGTCGCAGCACCTAGCCGACAGGATGTTACATCCGCAAAAGCATAGCATCGATTAAAGAGACAGACGGCGGACAAAATAAGGATTTCTATTCTATTGTACTCTCCCCTTTTTGCAGGGTTTCTCCGCATCTCATTATCTTCAGGAAGCAGGACAGCCCATTTAAAGCGGGCACAGCAAGGTACCCTTCCAATGCGGTTCGTCTCCCGGTTTTGATATTGATGCCGGGGTTACACTATATGAACAGATGCAGTCATCTCTGCCGGCAAATATAAAGATAAACTCCCCGCGGCATTCCAGGCTGGACGCTGGTAAATAAACTATATCCGAGCTCATGCCGCGGCGTAGAGGAATAGAACCTTTACGAGGACAATTATTAGAAAAAAATAGATCTTCGGGCAGTTTTTCAGCAACGACTTTTTATATGCCATTTCGATAAACTTCAATAGACCCTCACAATGTCCTATGACGATACAGCATCGCGGGCCACGGCCCTTCGACAAGTAGTAAAGCTTCTTCAAGATGCGTCGGAAACACTGATTTCGGAATGGGGGAATCCTTCGCCGGATGCCGTACCGGAGTCGGAGACAAGCTTCGCGATAGCTGGCCGTAAGGCATACGATGCGCAGAGAACTATCATTGCGTCTCTAGGCTCGATTGAGGAACTCGTGGCTGAGCCCCATCTACGACTCGTAGACTTTGCCGAGTTGTATTTTGAAGTTCGGGCGCTGCATATATCAATTGAACACGACATCGCTATTCTCTTAGCCGAAGGCGGCGCTGATGGTGTTGCTATCGAGGACCTGACGAAGGCGACAAAACTAGAGAAGAATAAATTATGTGAGCATCCGTCTCAAAAACAACGTCTTTGATAAGAGTTATTAATAGGATCAAGTGCGTATCTTGAGGCTTCTAACCACCCAGCACGTCTATCGCGAGGTCGCCCCGGGGAGGTTCGCAAACAACAGAATCTCGCAAGCCTTGGTTGACGACGAGAAGTTGCGGGCGCAAGTGAAGTGCAGGTGGGTTCTTCCCGGCTGATAAGATTAGTTGTTCCTCAAGATGGTTGTTAGCTAATAGCTTATAGCTCTATGGGATATGCCGCCTCGTCAGCACTTCCGGAGGCTCTGAACGACCCCATTCGAGGACCGAGTCACGATGCTAAAGACGCAGCTTGGACATTAGCTGTTGGAACAGAACTCCCCTTCTTCGACTGGATGAACCAGAAAGTCCCTCGTTCGCGGGCAGCTGTGGACAAAGCAAGCCCCGGTGCCGCTAGGGGGTTCTACAAGGAAGTAGAAGCATCGCCTGGCGAAGAATTAGTTCCCAAAGAGGATGCCAGGATCTACAACCTGTATCTTGCTGGCAACAGTAAGAGTCTAGGTAGTGCCCATCTGTATGATTTCCCGTGGAAGGAGTTAGGGAGTGGGTTGGTTGTCGATGTTGGGGGCGGTGTCGGTAAGTCTTTTATTGAATACGAAAGAGTCTTAATTGGTCTCGAGACTCGGGCGTCGGGTGGAGCTAACACAGCATACCCAGGTAGTTTTGACCTCCAACTAGCTCGGTTGTATCCAGAGCTACGCTTTATTGTGCAGGATCAAGCGGTGATGACGGAGCAAGGTATCTCGATGTGGCAAAAGGAGTTCCCAGAAGCTCTAGATTCAGGGCGGATGCAATTTGTAACGCATGACTTCTTCAAGCCCAACCCTGTAAAGGGGGCCGATATCTACTGGATGCGACACGTCTTGTAAGTCATAGTGTGCCCTCCAGTAAGCATTATGAACTGAGGTTACGACTAACTCCGAGTAGACATGATTGGAAAGACGAAGACTGCGTCCAGATTCTCCTGAACACTGCCGAAGCCATGGGTCCAAATTCGCGGCTGCTTGTCGCCGATATCACTCTGACTGAAACATTAGGAGATCCGTACGTTAAGGCAGCACCCAAGCCGTTGTTAGCCAATTATGGCATCCATGGGCATCACGGGTTCTCTCTCGACATAGCCATGATGTCTTTAATGAACGGCAAGGAACGTACGCCTTCGGAATTCCGCAGCTTATTCGAGCGGGCGGGACTCAAGATGGTCAAAGTGTGGGATTGCCGTAGTATCTTGGGAATTATCGAGTGTTGCTTGGCATGAGTTGTTTAACTAACTCATTTGACAATAGGGGCGAGGCAGCAAATGGTTTACTATACTCTAGCCCCCTCGTTCGCTCAAACATGCATCCGAGGAAGGTTATACTCTTCACCGCTTGATCTATGTAGTGTATCGATGAGTGCACTGCCTTCTCTAGGCCGCATCCGCATCTTACAATGCTACCTAGGTACCTATTAGAGCATAGAAAATCAGGCCAACTCAAGTTAATGCGATAGGAGAATGCCGTCATGTCTTACATACAGGTGCTTTCGTGCAGTTGCGTTGCACTACTTAAATGTCTCGCTGCGCTATAATTAGCACGCCAAATCATATTGACGGGTGGCCATTTTCTAGTCAAGCCTATATCGTGCCACTGATAATTTCCTTGGGGATCATTTCGAGGCTGTGAGGTAGTACTCCGAGGCTTCAATCCGCATGTCATTTCGTTCAATAACACAACCGGAAGCCCACGAATTATGCGAGAGGCATAGCGCAGTCATGAAGGAGTCATTTATGAATTAGGGGCTTGGAAATGTCAACTATAACCGCATGTTCAAGAGTGAATAGGGGGAAAAGCTGCCATGTGCTTGAACTGTGACAAATACTGTATTACGTTTGGTTTCTATATTAAGACCATGACCCGCATTAGGCTGGCACCTCAAGTGCTAGGTAGCAGCATCTGGGCAGTACGTATTGGCTGCCCCACTGTGGGGGCTATAGACAGCGGGGTTTTACCTGGGCAATTAGTGCAATCAGAGCAATCAGCTCCAAAAAACACAACTGCATTAGGGAATTTCAGCTGTTACACACTCCCCTCACCACCTCACCCACTTCATACACCCTGGTCTAAGAATCAACCTTGGAAGAACCTCACAATCTCCAAATCTCCCCAACTAAGCTTAATCTTTCCAGATTCGCCCCTGAACACTCACATACCCTTCACGTATTCGGATACATCTCACCCCCTATTACTACTATTGGTACTGTGCCTTATCTCCTTGCTCGGTTCGGAGGCAAGAAGCTGCATTCACTGCCCCGGTCCCGACAGCTTCGCCTCGTTTGTCCTACATCTAATCTACTGGCTTCACCGTCTAATAGGACCTCCAACTTTAAGCCTCTCAACTACAAGTAGTCCATTTATTTCGCTGCTCGCCGGATCTTGAACAACAACAGCAATAGCAACAGCAGCCACAGTTTCCTTTGCTCTTCATCACTCAAGTTCAAGTCCAAGTCACCACCGGCACAATGGCAAACGACAAAGACATCATCACCTGCCACGTCTTGGATACCGCCGCAGGCAAGCCGGCTAAGGGAATCCGCGTGAAGCTGGAGGGTGGACATGCCCCCCTGAAGACCTTCGAATCCCAGACCGACGACGATGGCCGCATCAAGGCGTGGCTGCCGTATTCTGGGGCCCATTCCTCGGGAGACGTACCAACATATACCCTGGACGATGTGTTGAGCGAAGTGGGGGACAAATCAACTTGGACACTGCGATTCGATACCGGGAGCTATTTCGGTGAAGGCAACACCTTCTTCCCCGAAGTTCTAGTCACCTTCACCGTCGACAAGGACCAACATTACCATGTACCCCTACTTCTATCTCCCTACAGCTATTCCACCTACCGAGGAAGCTAGGCGGCGTATTGCCGGAAAAGGAAAGTGACCGCACGGAAGAGGGATCGGACGGTTCACCACTATCGAGTCCCGACGTGGACCACGGCATAAATTTGGGTTGAGCCCGACTTTAGTGGCATTTTATTTGGGATATAAATGGCGAGTCGCCTATCTCAAGGGCATCGCCTACAGGGGTCCGCATGTTGTGTGCCGGGAATACCATGATGGGCGCAATACATAGTACTGGCCGGCGGGAATTCATCTAAGGGGGAAACCTTCGTTAGGATTTCAGTCTAAAATCTTACCATTAAATCAAAATCAAGCAATATCAGTAGGCCAAAGTCTTCTACTCTCCAAAATGATAGCCGTGGCGATTAGTAACGTAGCGGCATTTTGTGTCTCTGCAGTCAACTTGGCTACGGGGCTACGGGGTGTAATGTAAGCCCGCTAGGGTCGCTTATAGGAACAGCACAGCTCTCTATATATGCCTACCAAGCACTATGTAGCTAATATGCGCCATCTTCACCCTGTAACAAAAGGATGCTGCCTCCTCAAATCTAAGCTCATTCTATCCACTCCGGGATATCATTAACGAGCGTTCTAGCTTGGTGTTGATACGCAAGCCGAACAGTATACTCTATTTTGCAGCCGTTTCTAAGCACCTCTACCCGGCCCCTTAGGTATCGCATTTCTGCCGTAAACTCCAAGTTCAGCGCTTCTATCAGGTAAAATGGGAAAGAAGAAAATGGAAAACATCAAGGATATGCGATAAAAAGGGAAATCAAAATATCCATCTCACTCTTTCTTAGCAGCTTCTAGGTGCTTATAAACCGTCTTCTCAACATCATTCCAGAGCCCAATAACCGCTCCATCGAACGCGGGGAGAATCTGACTGCACACGACACCCGCAACACCATGCTCACGATCGGCCCACCAGTACAGATTCGGCAAGCCGGCCCAGCTCGCCGTCTGTGCCGACCGCCCCGTCGCCGGGTTCGCGCCCGTGAGCATGAATGTTATCCCGAAGCCTTGCGGCGGGTTCCCCGCTATCGGATACACCTCCGACCCCGGGTTCGTGAGACGCGGCTTCGAGGCACGGAACCCGCTGCGCGCAAAGTCGGGCCATTGCGGGACTTGGTTCGTGAACATTTCGTCGAGCGTCTCTTTGGAGAGGAGTTGCGCGCCGGTGCGGGGGCAGGTGCCGTCGTTGAGAAGGATCGCTAGGATGCCTAATAATGGATGAATAGGGTAAGTCTAGATTCGCTTTTCTCTGCTAGGGAGATGGTCCACGTCGGCGGGACAAATAAGATAACTAATGGAAAGATGCACTTACGGACATATTCCTGTGGTTTAGCAAAAAGACCGGCCCCACCACTGCTAAAGAAACCGGCGATCTCTTCGGGGGTTGACACGACTAGCGCTCGGCGAAGCACGGGATCGAGCGGGATCAGCTTGCCGTCGTGTTCTCGAGCATCCGCGTGAACCAGGTTCCTTTTCATGGCTTGCGTCGGGATAAAGTTGACGTTCTCCAGACCTAAGGGCTGACAGATATTTTTCTGGATATACTCGTTTAGGGACATTCCCGTTTTCCTCTCAACCACTATTCCTGCCCAGTCTATACTGATCTGAACGTCGTTAGTTCCACATGCCGACCTATTCACACCCATGGGATTGCTTACTTACTCCGTATTTCCACTTCTCGCCGGGCTGGAACCGCAGTGGCATCTTTAGGAAATCCTTTATATCCCCCGAGAACTCATCAATGCCTTCGGGGTAACTCCAATCTCTTAGGACCTCATCGGAGAACGAGTATGTGAAACCCGCCATATGGCATAGCAGCATCCTAAGCGTAATCCTATTTTTCTTGTCTTCGAACGTCCCATCATCCCTCAAGACCTTGACTACCGTTAACTCAGGACACAGCTCCTCAACTTGATCCGCGTCATCGAGCCTCAACTCTCCTTTTTCAACGAGTTGCATGACGGCGATACCGGTCACCACCTTAGTGCAGCTCGCCATGAAATAGACGCTATCCAGAGTCGTAGGCTCCTGAGACCTAATCCCACGCCTCCCTGCCGCATGCGCGAACAGTTCCTCCCCATCTCTCCCCACGATAACAACCGTCGCGCCGGGGATCGTAGTCGATATCGCATCCTCGCCCCGGACGATAGTCTGCTCCACGAGGGAGCGGAGCTCTGAAACGGCTTCTTCTGAGAATTTCATGGCTTCCCAGCAAAACCACTACGATATAGATCCTCCCGATGGGTTTCCCGATTTGATTGCCTCTATTCCGTGCCTCAGAGGCTTATCAGCCTGGTACCCCTGCTGGGTTTCTATATAAATCTGGATCTTATATGTATATATAGCCTAGCCGCGGCAAAATCTGCCCGCTGCGTTTAACCTCTCTCAGGGCGGCAAAGCAATTGCGAACCGCCGACGCGCACAATCGAGGAGGTAAGAAGCTATCGTGCTTAACTGGTAACAAAGGGAGGCCGGTGAAAAATATATCGAGGCTGCGAATGTGTGTCATCATGTCATCCCCCTCTTCGATGCCGGCAGGCCAAGGTTGCACTGGGTAGGGGTTGGGTCCAATTACCGTTCTCCTTTCGTTCGTGCATGCAACTCATTACTGCTCTGGGAGGAGAGGTGGGGATAGAGTAATATCTGCATCTCCCTCGAGATTGTGAGATTATCCAATACAATTTGATCCACACCGTCTTCTTTCACGAAGTAACGTCGGTTAGTTTCATTTGCCTTGTATTTCGTGATGCTACCTAGGTATTACAGCCCCTGCTCGGGTGGCTGGCCGGTGTCCTCGCTAACGCCGCACAACGCCAACTCGAAATGCCTTGCCAATTATCACGATCTCTATCCATTATAGATTACCTGCGAACCGTTACAAGATGACACTGTCCGCCTGTTCTAACCAGAGGTTGGCCAAATCCCTTGTTAAGCCCAATCGGACCTGCTTCAGAAGATCACTGGAGCTGCTGTTTGCGAGGACGCCGGTTCTCCAATCCCATGCTCTCTTAATAGGACCTTTAATGACGCCACTCTTGACCACGGATTGGTGAAGTTGGGACGCGATCATGGAGCTGCCTGTCATCACATAACTGCCGCCCAAGGATGAGGTGGATTGCTTGAGAAGATCCGCAGGCGTGGAACCTTTCCCATGTCCCGACGCGAGAACTAGTTTATAGAACTCATCAGAGGCGTCGTAGACGCGTGAGCCAACGGTCTGAATGTCCTCGATAGCCTTAAGTAGTGTATCGATTTGATCCAGAGTAATTATCGGCTGTGGCTGGCCCACAAAGATAGATGCCTCTCCGAGTAATGCTAGCAGAAAATCTTCACTAACAACCGCGTCCCGTGTATCATCGTAGAGACCACCCCTGATGTTGTCGTCGGCACTGGCGATGACAGCCACCAGGGCCGCGGCAGCCTGTTGGCGGCATAGCAGAGATTTGTTTGTTGTTTTGCCCTGTCTATCACGAAGCTCAAAGAACTTTCTCAGTGTGGCATACCCACTTAGCATTTTACCGAGGAGTTCCGCCGCCTCAAGGTCTTGCTTGGCGAATTGCTCAAGTGCGGCCGCACGCTCCTGTAGTAATTGCTTGAGAGTACTATCGAGCTCACTCTCTGGAGGGTATACAGTAGACTCCACGAGTGAGATAGACATAAGCGTATTAAGAACATCTCGGACCTTGCCGGGGCGATGGGCCAAAGCGTAGTACCATAGGGATTCCCCGAAACGGAAGGTGTCCTTTGCTAGAATGTCACCAAATGTCTATTAAACGTTAGTATAGGCTTACCATCTCAGTATGGAGGTTCGCATACCTCAGCTGTGTCCTCGGCGAAATTTATCATGCCAAGTTCGTTAAGCAGCTTCCACATCTTATCGACCGTCTCACGAGAATCTTCGTCAATGGCACTGAGAACTCCCTGGAGCAACTCCTGTACTAACTGCTCTGAGCGTTCGGGAGAGTCCATTCGTCCAACAACTTGAACTGCCATCTCCCACCCATCGCGGGAAATCCTGCCATTTAGACCAACGCCCGATATATGCCTCCGGTCTCTCAAACTGCGGGCATAGTGAATAAGAGTCGTATCCTTGATTCCATCCTTCTCGTCAACGACTGTGCTCTGGTTCATCCCCAGCACCTCGAGCTCTTCCATGTCGAAATCGTTCATGTTGATCAAATTCTGGGGTTCTTGGGGTGGCAACCATCGCCCTAGTGAAGCGACCTCGGCCACTGTTGACGCAATCGGGAGTGACCATAGCCTCAAGAATCCAATGACGCCTTCAACGTTGCCTTCGAACGCAGAAGCGACTGCTACCTCGACGGCATCAGCTGAATTGAAATGAAAGTCGTCTCCCGCAGCTGTCTGAAGGGCGAGGGCAAGGCGATCGAGGAAGTCGTCATCCCCTCTCGTTTGATTATTTGGCGGAAGTAGTCCTGAGCGAGACAAGGCAATGTTTCGCTTGTTGTGGCCGTTGTCCCACCACCCAAACAAGCCAACCGTCGCTTCACACCAATCCTGAGCAGCCGCCAGAATAGCTTCCGGCTCTCCGATGAGGATAGCGTATAGGGACTGAAGACCTTCGTAAATATCCCAGGGGATTCTACTCTCTGCTTTTCGAGCGAGTCCCGCCAAAGACTGACGTCCGTCCATCGAGTCACCGAATTCAGATTCGCCAAAGCGACTCGACGAAAGATGGGGCCTTTCCTTTCCTTCTGTGAAGTTGATCAGCCCTTCTTTGGCTGCCTTGGCCTTTAGACGAAACAATGTCCAATCGCTGCTATAGATGTCCCAGCTGTTATTGCTTACCGCTGGGCACATCTCCATAATTACACACAGATCTTCCACAACACGTTTGATATTCGCGAGTGCCTGTCCGCTGTAGATTGGTTCGCCCCGAATGGATTTCCTAACGAACTCCCAACCAGCCTTTCTGAGGAGTTGCACGGCACCAAGTATGTTGCCACGCACGAGGACATTGTAGACTGCCTGCCAAAACAGCCCGTGGGACGCCGGAGAAGGACGATGTTGGAGGATGACATCCAGCTGGTCTCGGTCGATGTTGTGCTCGTCGTTCTGCCAGTCGAAAAGGATGGCAGGTAGGGCTAGATTCTTGACTCCGCCATATTCATCTATCGCCTCGGGGGTATGATGAATCCGGAGAACCAGGGTGGCCAAGTAGAAAGCCTTCTCGAAGTCCGGGGCGTCGGCGCTAGGTCCCACCTTAGCGTCATGCTCCTTGTCACCCTTGGGGAGCTCTTCGAGGTAGGGGCCCCATATCTCATTAATCAGTTTAAGACAAGCGTGGGCTAACGTATCGTCCAGTTTCTCCTCATCATCCTCAGGACCTACGCCCTCATCGTAAAGTCGGTTCACGAGTTCCTCGGTCTGAATTAACACTTTGTCTGGTTCGGAAACCGTCGCAAATGATGACTGGCTGTATAGGTCTTTCGCGAGAGCGGCATACTTCAACTCGCGCTTCCGACCCATGGTAGAACGCATGGAGGAGGCACGGAAGATATCTTCGGCTTCTTTGCTGACCCGCTCGTCTGCAGCGGCTGTCGTGAGCACCATCAAGTCTGCATCGTCGGCATACTGATCGCCATAAGGCTCAGTACCGGCTATTTCTCGCAGTAAATCTTCCTCTACGTCGTAGTCGGCCTCGTCTTCTATAATGCCTTCCATATCAGCATCGGCATCGGCGTCTTCATCATCATCGTCTCTGTCGTCGTCGTCATCGTCATCGTCTAGCGGATTCGTACTATCAGGTTCGGTATCTTCGCCTTCGGTAGTGTCGTCGTACGGTATGCCATAGGTTCCCGCTCGGTTTGTTTGCACTTCTGCACCCTCATCTTCCTCCTCTTCATCTTCGTCATCTTCTCCGTGGTATTCTCTACTCAGGCTAGACGGTTGTCTCGAACTAGCACCTCGAATTGACCTCCCTAACGGAGCACTACCGCGTTTTCCAGAGCCAGATTTAGATGAATTCAGACTCGGCCTTCCAAAGTTTGGTGTCTTGATCTTGCCGGTCATCATGCCGATGGAGCTCTGCAGAAACGAAGGGGATGGTTCGCCGGCTGGGGTAAAGGAGGGCGCGGAAGACGGGGGAGGACCAATCGGGGTAGTAGAGGGATGGTCTGCCGTGAAACCGAATCCCGAAGAAGCTTTCCTTGAGTTCCTATCAGGAGTGGACGGCGAGGAGCTTATCTGTGAGAATCGGTACGACATACTTGCGGTCGTGAAGCTTAGCTGCTTCGTATTGGACCGATTGCAGGATTGCAGAGTAGAAGCTCCAAGAGCCTCTAAGATTCAAGCACTAGAACCGCTTGAATTCAATTAAAAAAGCCCATGAGAGATAACGCCTGGGATTGAGAGTAGGCGCTTCAAAATGTCGGCACTGAAGCGTTGAATTGTTCTGTCGCAATTAGATGTGTATGTGTTACAAACAAAAATTTACGTCGCGATGCTGAAGCTTTCTTTCACTTTGCAAGGAACGCGGTTGTTTAGCGCATCCAACTTCGTAGCTACCTGGCCAATGTGCACGGTCCATTTGCACCTAGGTACCTTCCCCTACAGGTACCTAATAAGAAGAAGCAGGTACCTATCAATGTCCACCACCAGGAACGGGCAGGTGGGTCTTCAAAAAGCATGGGTACCTACAGTACGTACTTCAAGGTTACTGAGCAGTCCTCCGGGTTCTTATTTGGGATGACTGGATATAAATGGCAGTATTCCATACCATTTATCCCTTCGTTCACTTATTCTACTTTTGTTCAGCCTTGCTCATATTGAAATATATTGAATGTTGAAACATCTCTAGATCAAACCAAGATTGATGTCAAGGTGTCATTGTGAAGGTACACCAATACCTACATCCACTCGAAATGAATACTTAGTCTACTCGCCGGGCATTACGGACATCTAAGCAATGCTCATGTCTTGACGAGAGATTCGACATGCCAGAGCTGAGGATGAAATTGCTTACACCAAGAGGCAGTGTAAAACAGACTAACGTCTTTCCTCATGGCTATGATGCACATCCCGAGTTTTGTCCATAATATTCCCGTGGTGCAAAATGCAAAATGCCGGTTGACGATATCGCAGTCTCTAGTGTCACGGAATAAATTGGAACAACTCGGTAACATCCAAGGATCCTAGGTATCAGCAGCCTTGAGGTTCGATCGATCCATCCCTTAATCCAATGTACAGGAGATGCAGGAGCCTTACTTGATGCCTGCTGGTCATCGACGAGAAAATACGCAGGAGTGACATCAAGACACAGGCTTAGCAAGGTAACAACGGACTCAATTTTATCCTTGGGGCCGTCTTTATCATCTGGTCTCCCCGGGTTAGTCAACTCTCCTCACTGCCGTGCCGGCTCCCCCACCTGGTTATTCTTCACTGGTGGGGTCGAAGAGAGGCTTGCGAAAACTCCGCATCAAACAAGTAACATTTGAACCAAGACCGAGACCGTCTGAGCAATTCATTTCATTATAAAAGTTGATAGCTCAAGGTTTTTTTCTCGTCTCATATTCTCCAAATCTATAGTTTTGATACCTTTCATATTTATTCCTAATACTCTAACATCGTCATGGCTGACACCGTTGGCAAGGTTGGTATTCTACTTCTTATATCCCTTCCGAGCTGCCATCACTCATTACCCCGCGCATACGTAGTATAGTAGCTTATGCTATACCATGAAGCGCCATGTTTGATATTATACCCCCTATATCACCTACCTGGTTCAATGCTAGTTATGTCATGAAGCTGACTGTGTCGCCACTTTCAACGGATAGCCCATCAAATGCAAGGCCGCTGTCGCCTGGGAAGCTGGCAAGCCTTTGAGCATCGAGGAGGTCGAGGTCGCACCCCCGAAAGCCCACGAGGTTCGAATCCAGATCTACTACACTGGTGTCTGCCACACAGGTACATTCCGCCAAGCCCCATCTTGATCCCGAATCAAGTCCGAATGCCCTACTAAACAGTGGAGCAGATGCCTACACGTTATCGGGCAAGGACCCAGAAGGCGCGTTCCCCGTCGTTTTGGGACACGAGGGAGCTGGTCTCGTTGAGTCAGTCGGCGAGGGAGTCACCAATGTGAAGCCTGGCGACCATGTTGTCGCGCTATAGTAAGCATATACTCAGCCTTGAATGCGTCCCCCCTTCGGCTAATATCGGACAAAAGCACGCCCGAATGTAAGGAGTGCAAGTTCTGTATATCCGGCAAGACCAACCTCTGCGGAAAGATCCGAGCCACTCAGGGCCGAGGTGTCATGCCGGATGGTACCTCGCGATTCACCTGCAAGGGCAAGTCGCTCCTCCACTTCATGGGCACGTCTACTTTCTCCCAATATACAGTCGTAGCCGATATCTCTGTTGTCGCCGTCCAACAAGATGCCCCCATGGACCGAACCTGTCTGCTGGGCTGTGGTATTACCACCGGATACGGTGCTGCACGAATCACCGCCAACGTCGAGGAGGGTTCCAACATCGCTGTCTTTGGAGCTGGCTGTGTCGGTCTCTCCGTTGTCCAGGGTGCCGTGACGCAGAAGGCGGGCAAGATCATTGTCGTAGATGTGAACCCGGCTAAGGAAGAGTGGTCCAAGAAATTCGGAGCCACTGACTTTGTTAACCCCACGAAGTTGGATGGCCAAAAGATCCAGGACAAGCTCATTGAGATGACTGACGGCGGCTGCGATTACACGTTCGACTGCACCGGTAACGTTGGTGTAATGCGGGCGGCCCTTGAGGCTTGCCACAAGGGTTGGGGTCAGAGTATCATCATCGGTGTCGCTGCCGCCGGCCAGGAGATTTCCACCCGACGTAAGTTTAAACTTCTCCATACCAACCCTTTAAGCAAAATGCTAATATCATGAGCAGCATTCCAACTCGTCACCGGCCGTGTATGGAAAGGCTGTGCTTTCGGCGGTGTCAAGGGCCGATCTCAACTCCCTGGCCTCGTTGGCGACTACCTGGAAGGTAAGCTGAAGGTAGACGAGTTCATCACTCACCGTGAAACTTTGGATCAAATCAACACAGCTTTCGAGACGATGAAGGCGGGAGACTGCATTCGTTGTGTTGTGACAATGAAGGAGTAAAAAACAAAAAATTTGGGCATTGAGTCAAGTGTTTTATCTGTAGAGCAGTGTTGGGTTTCATGTAAATGGATGGGACGAGTCATGGAGGTAAATCGCAAACTGTAACGTAAATCTTGCAAACTAAGCATCGTGTGGATATTCCAGGCTTTTGATTATGGGCATCTCACTGCCATTTCGTTCAATTGACATTCTGCTTGTGATTTGTAGTATGTGAATAGGTATCGAGAGATCGCCGGACTCGTCCAGATCCTATTTCCGGGGTTATGAACCTACCACCGACATATTTCTATACTTCGAAGCGTCCGCGTTACTGACAAGCCAATTGACGACGGCCTTCCCCATGACAAAAGAATAAAAGAGTATATGGAAGTCACTAGTAAAGCTACTCCGTCGTCCCAAACGCGCTACGCGCTTTTGATCAACACTAATAACCCTCAAACGAGACGATTGCTGCGTCATGCACGTATCTTATTGAGAAACCATTCACATATGACCGATCAATCACAAATCCAAGGAGAAATCTAAGGGACCGATGCTAGGAGTTGACTGGTATATACGTCGTGCTCGGATAGGTTCAGAGAGGCGGTCTAGATCCCAGAGGCGAGCGCTGGTAGAATAGGGAAAAAAATTATTATATGCTATGCATGTGCTTGGAGCCGTGTCTGGCAGTTGATATTCATTGCGCGCCGGTGTAGTGCCGTATGCACACATGCATGTATATGTAGGAGAGCGCGCCCCCCTGCAGAGCCCTGGCCTTCATCATTCGAGACCCTGCTTGCATCACAGAGTGGTTCCGGTTCTCCGCAAATATATCCACCACATGATCGGTGGGTTCCCGCAGAAAGCGCCTAGTCCGCAGATGCTACGTGGGGAGTAAGAAAGCGCATACAAATAGAAGCGAATTATTCAATCGCTAGACCGATAGGTAAACGCCTCGCCGCCCAATGGTTCCCCCCTCCAAGGCAGACTGGCCGGGATGATCTGGATCGGCGCTTTACACATACATATATAGTACGATATAGTCGAGTCAGCCAACAAGGTCTTCAGTTCGACAATCTACGGTAGCGTGAAAAGGTCTATCATGGCAGCCATGGTTACTAGTTACTAGTGACTACATAGTAGTTCCACAGACGATAACAACAGTCCGTGATACGAATTATTTTAGCGTTGAATGTTCGTATCGGGTTTGGTAGTAAGGGAACACCGAAGGGACAACAATCGCGCGATATTCCCAGCTTCACCCCCTGACACGACACGAGTCGATAGAGTTAAAAGAAAAAAAGAATTACCCCCCAACGCCACCGCCAACGGTCAATGTCCTTGCGCTCTCCACTAGTCGAGTCGTTGTAAACGTTGGTAATCGTCTCGCCAGGTTTCAGTTGCCAAGTTCATCAAGCCGCATTGCATATTCCACTCTGACACGACAGCAACCCCGTAACCATGCTGAAGTAGGTAGAACATTTTTGAAGTAATGGGAATAAAGTAGACAGACATCCGGACGGGACATGTGGCAGTCTGAGAGGCAATCTTTCAGAGCAAGTCGGCGAATGGAAACTGAATTTGCTCCAACTCCCTAGTAAGCATGGCGGCGGAAGGGATGCATTTATTTATCTATTGCTCATCTAAGATGATCAACATAGGCGCGGCCTCAGATAGCGGTACCGCCTATCTCTCTTTTGTGCAGGTCGATCCGGAGGCGGCGTGCTACGCTGGATATCGCAGCCGCCTGGCGCGCGCGAAGTTGCCCGAAATCTACCGGGTGACTCGGTTAGTCTTCGCCCGCATGAAATAGACAAGCCCCGGCCATAAAATCACTATGATATCCATTGTACGTATTGTTATCTCCCTCCCTCGCCTCCAAACTTGGAAATGCAAAGAGAATGAGACTAATACCTCGTAATATAGAAGTGAGCCACTCAGCACGGTTCTTAATCACATTATCCGTAAGCTGTTCGCCGCATCCCGGTGGTCACCAGAGATGTTTTTCAACTTATTACCTATCAGTAGTCTCACTTACATGACACTTACACGTGTGTGTAGACTAGCACCATGTAGATAGATAAAGTCGTAAGAGGTGGCTTTTCCACCGAATTCCCGAACTATGGTTCTCCGATGACTTGTCTATTGTCCATTGTCTATTGTTTATTACCTACATGGTGGTATATACTACATGTATGCAACACTTGAGTGTAGAGTGTAGTGTATAGAGTTTGAACTTATTTACTGTATCCACGTCAACTGGTGTGTGTAAGAATGTGTGTACTACTACTATCTCCTAATGTCTCTATCCCCATCTCCATCTCTACATAAATAAGCCCCCCGGTCCCTGTTCGCTTGTCCTGGTTCCTTGTCCGTATCCCTGTCCCCGGCTTCTCACTGATACGTGCATCCCCTACGGCATATCCCTTTACGGTCCCATTAGATTCCCCCGTTTACACCTAATCGGCTCGCCTCCCGTTTTCGGAGCCTTGCGCGGAATCGTCGTCATCAGAAGTGATACCTGCACTATTGCACTAGTGACTGGAAAGGCCCTGGTTCGTTGGCTTATGACCATTGACCAGGTAAAACTGATGATCACAAAATCCCAACGAGGATCCCGTTCGCCTCATCCTTTCTTTTTTCCACATCACCTAATAACTAACTAACCTATTCTAAACGGTTCCATCTTCGCCGCCAAACGTCAGGAGTCATTCACTCTTACTTACTCTTAGGAAAAGGGTCATCCATTCGGAAATCCTCCCTTCCATTCCCTTGTCACCGTTATATTCTCTTCTCTTCCCTTTCCCTTCTCGCCTCAACACTTCTAATATCGACCCAATCATCCCAAATTTCTAAAGGGGCAATAGCATTGGACGATAATCAGCCTTGATAGGCGCCAAGCTGCGTGATCTGAGCCTTGATCCTGTAAGTCATCCATCACGGCCCGAGGCCCATTCGTCCTACTGTGTACACTGCACATACTACACATACTGCACACTGCACACTGCACACGAACGGCCCATCCCAATTCAGCCTCTATTTAATCCTCCTTTTTGCCTGGTCAAGGCGTCTTCTCCACCAGCTTGCCAATTCCCGAGTTTTCCTGCTCATTTAAAAAGGTTGTCTTCTGACATTCGGTATAGCCGCTTTCGAGACCTTTCCCTTGATTCTCATCCTACTACCTATTCCGGAGGCAACACACTACTTCCCTTCACCACAAAGACAAAACCGAAACACCGACTTCGCTGTCTCGTGCCCACCTCAACCACATTCCACCACCCACAGAATTAACCCAACATCATACTTTCGAACCGTAAATCATCATGGCGCCACAGAAGCCTCGCTGCACCTTCAAGGAATGCAAGTCCGCCGCCCAACGAATCGTAGGCGACTGCGGATTCTGCGATGGACACTTCTGCGCGAAGCACCGATTACTGGAGGACCACAAGTGCAGCGGATTAGAAGACGTAAGCATGAACCGAACCCCTTCCGTATCCCGCGGCAAACCGGACTGGCCGTCCACGCAGTGGTGGCTAGTTGGGCTTACCGACTACCTCTTCGAGGCGGGACTTGATGAGAAGGAGGGATGTTGCGGTAATGGTTCAAGCATACTAACACGGACCCTCAAATCTAGTGCAAGAAGGAGTCGCACGAGCGCAATGCCGCACAGCTCGAGGCCGAGCGGACACAAGTCATCCGCGGCGTATAGACGGCGGCGATACGCCCGGCCCGTTCAACCCGCGCGCTTAGCCCCCAAGAAGCACCGTCGCTCTCGACTGGGAAACCGACGACCGCGACCCTGCGTCCCTCTCTTCGCTTCGTCTAAACATGGTCATTTTTCTACTTAGGACACATAGCGGGCCGGCTGCGCGCACGTGAGCGAACGCTCCATAAGAGCGGCCGGCAATTTGGCGAGGTCTGCTGCATCTTACTTTTCACACACTTCCTACTACTCTTCTACGAGCATGGCGTCCGGGCATATTGGCTTAGGGCAAACGTTGTATTCATAATAGTCGTTATTTCAGCCTGCGTCGGCGCAACAGGCGGAATAACCAAATCGAGTCGTGGGAGCCCTAAATTACATCTTTTATTTATTCCTTCGAGCGAAAGAAGTCCTCGGCGGTTGAGCAGCCCATCAATCCAGTCAGAACGAACGAACGACTTGACTTCTACGAGATCTGAGAATCTGAGTGGCCTACACTATGATAGAGCCGGCTTGGATCTACGATGGCATTGTACATACACATACATGATTACCTAGTTGCGAAGCTTTTCCCTGTTTACGGAGAAAACCTCCGTGAATGAAGACATTCTGATTTCCACACCCATATTTCCGTTGACCTTATGTGCTTCGTGATATGTTACAATCGTACAATTTACCCGACCCATATACACAGTGACTCGTACTATATTTTCTTAGACCTTCGCGACCTTTTTGACGGAGCCTCTCTTTGTTGCGAAACAGACTCGGGCTCGTCTTTAACCTTATCGGGGATATCCGATTCCTCCATCTTTCCTAGTCCTACACTTTCAACATCCTCATTAACGACAACATCCTTCTCAATTACATCTTCTTCCTCCTTAACCTCCTCTTTGACTTGTACTAGCCCATCCTCCTCCTTATCCTCCAGCTTCTCAACCTTGACACTCTCCCTCACCTTCCTCCCTTCCAAAACCTTCTTGCGCTCCGCCGCCCGACACAAGCCTCGCAAACCTAAATCGCAGTCGCCGCAGCGGCGGCCGACGGGGAGACACACCGTCTGCCCGAAGCCGACGAGCAGCCAATTGATCTCGCGCCAGCGGTCGCGGGGGAGCCACGACTGCAGCGCGTGCCGCGTCTCCTCGGGGTTCTTGGTCGCGTGCCACCCCCACATATTCGTGATGCGGTGCACATGTACGTCGACGCCGATGCCCTCGGTGCGGTCCCAGGCCGCGCTGAGGCACAGGTGCGCCATCTTCGGCCCGACGCCGGGCAGCGCGACTAGCCCCTCGTACGTGCTCGGGATGTCGCCGGCCCATTGGTCGCGGCAGATGACGGCCGCTTGCTTGATGTACTTGGTCTTGTTGTTGTGGAACCCGACGGCCCAGATCAGCGTGTTGAGCAGCTCCGGGTCAACCGCGAGGATGTTCTCGAGGGTCAGGCCTTTCGGCGCGTCGGGGGCGTGGGCGGGGAGTTCGGTTTGCAGGCGGCGCATGGCTACTGCGTTGGTGGTGTCTTTCGTCTGCGATGAAAGCATCAGGGCGATGAGTGTCTGAAATCGCTTGTCTCGTGGACTGGCGTCGCCCTCGGCTAGGCGCTCGCAACCCATCGTGTCGACAGCTGCATTCTCTGCTACTCCGCCTGGCCCGCGCATCGCTTTGACGGCGTCGTACATCTCTTGCCAGTCGGAGGGAGGTGTTACTGTGGCCTCGCCTGTATTCGTGTCGACGGCTTTCCGAGCGGTCTTGCGTTGACGCTTAGGCGCCGTTACCTTCGTCTCGATCTCCTCTTTGATCTCTTTCTTAACAGTTCGTTGCGGGGAGGTTTTCACAAGAGTTGTGGTGCGCTTTCGCTTCCGCGTAGCCGTTGAGTCCGGAATCACGTCTTCGATATCTGTGGCGGGTGGAGGTGTCGAGTTCTCCTTGGTGCTAGAGTCATCGTCGCCATACCGGAATCGCGCGAGTGAAGACCTGGTAATGCGTCGCGGTGGCGATGCTACCGGCCGAGGAGGCATTGTGCCGAAGAGTCTGAGGATGTTCCTTGCCAGGCGCAACAGTTTCCCATGCCGTTGGCTACCTGCTAGCCCTTGATCATTAAAGGGGTTGAATCCCTCTCTAACTTTCGTTAAAGGTAGATTGACCAAGAAGCTGACGACAAATGGACCTCTCAGCGATCGTGGATTACTATCCCATGTCAAGGTTTCCCGGCTCCTTGCGGCTCGCAGGCTGGTCCCTGCATTTGGATCCACTGCTAATCCCTATTTGGCTGCGTGCGGATCCACTATATTAGCTTAATGTCCATCTTGAATAGCCCCACAGCCCCTCTCTATCAATGAGACCCGTCGCGTGCTATGAAGTCACAAAATGCTCTTCACGACCTATATCCGTACAATTTTTGCGGTAGTACGTATTGACGGCGAGACCTACATTTTAGGACTTGTGATTCGATTTCCGCCAGCAGAGTAGTAGCATCGTGACTGCGCTCTTCGTCCGAAGTGCCACCCGCGCCACCACCCTGATCCCACGTCTAGCTTTGCCTGAGCTACAGTCGCCTCATCGAAATCTTCCTCAAGCCCGAAGGCCGAATTCTCGCCCCCAATATCACGATGCCTCTGCCTCGATTCCCTCAGAGTAACAACTACGCCTAGATAGCACGGCGATGTCGACTTCCACCCGTGATTCGGCGAGTGGTAAACAATTCCATTCACGCACCTAGTCGACTTCGCCTCCTTTTGCGCGAGCTAAGCTCGCACGAGCAGTAGATCGCGGACATCGGGGAGGTATCAACATCCCTTAGTTTACCCATTATCACCGATACGGACCGCAAGATCGCGTATCTCTACGACATGGCGGACGCCCAGGACTTGAGCAACATTGATGAGAAGGGCATCGGGCTTATAATCCGGTCGGTATTTGTGATCGATTTAAGAAGATCCGGCTTACAATGATGTCACATTCTTGATCATACGGGCTGCAACACGGCTGAAGTCGTACATGTTATTGATTCACTGCGGGCAGTTCATGGTAAGGAAACTACGACGCCGGTAGACTACTATCTCGAGGATGTAATTATGCCGTCGAGTGCGAGTATAGAGGATGCAAGAAGAAATTTGGTAGTGAGGGGGTTAAAGCCATATTCGCGGTATGCAAGGATTTGAGTGGTATATCTCGATCCTAGAGAGGAATGGCTTCTCTTAGAGGTAAGAGTAGACTACTGACATAGAAGCCTACTCCGTCACAAATACATGTGGAGAGTCATTGCCATGGGACTGAAGTAATATAATTGACAAGGACCTCGGGAGAATCCAGCGCATCATGGAATCAGCTTGCCCAAAGGATGTACACTTACATGAAGATTAACACTAAAGCATGAGGTAATTCCGCAATTAGTATTTCACTATCGACCATATAGAAAGTTACCAAAAACTATCCTATCAAATTATGATCACTATATCGTAGTAAATATAATTAAGATGGGAGTAGATAGTTCTATCGAAAATGTATACAGCAGTTGAAGGAAACCTTCAAGTCGAGGGTATCAAGACAAGCCCTTTCCGAAATAATCATACAGTTCTAAAACTCCTCCTATCCCCACGAAACGCCGTGGCATGAGTCTATTCGTATTATATGTCGCAATCAAATAAGGAATTCTTCAGTGATCCAATGTCGAAGCACGACAAGGCCTTCCTTAAACCTCGGCGTATCGCTACGAACGATTATAGCGGCATGACTATGCCGAACCTCGTGAATCCATACGGGATACTTGCGCCAACCAACTTTGTCTAACTCATCAATCATAGCGAATTGACACGGCGCCAACGCTAGAGTTGGGAATTGGGGATGCGACTTTCTCCGTTCCAATGCCAGAATCTGGTTATCGGCTTTGGTCAGGTTGTCGTCATCATCCTCATCGTCCGAAGCTCGTAAGTACGATTCCCCTTGCCAGCTGTTGAGGTTCTCGTAAACATCTTCGACCGTGCCGCGGATATCCTTGATCCATATGGGGCTTCGGTAGTTCTCTATTTGGATACCTGCAAGCCCCGATTCGTGTAGTCGAATGCGTTTGGAACTGCGGAACGTCTGCACTATCGAATTGAATAGAAATGCGGTAACGCCAACCGGAATAAAAATGGCGAGCGCAAGCATCAATGGTGCGTTCCGTAGGTAACTTAGGCTGAGATCAGCCATTGTCCTATCATTGGGCTTCGCAGTTAAAGGCGAGACCGGATGTAAGGGATCCAAAATGACGTCTTCGTAACCCTTCATATAACTCGCCTTGATTTTGCTCGTATCTGTATACGGATCCGTCTTAGTTACGTATGTCGTATAATAGACGGCACTCCTGTCGTTGACCACATTGGCGTAGAGCGTCCGTCTCTTAAACCTCCTCAGCCCCGATATGAAGACCGACTCGGGGTCAGCAAGCACTTCGAGCAATGGGCGACCGGTACCACGATAGTCATCGACTATAAATAGTTGCTTCCCGGACATAGACAGCGTGCGCGCACCAAGGACATTCCACAAGTTATTATGCCATCCTCGTAGAGGTGTTCTAACGCCAAGGTGCGGCGTAGCGAAAGTCGTAAAGTTCTAACATAGTTAGTTGGCAAATAAGGGTTAGTTGGGATATGCACTATTCTACATACCACAGGCTCGACCTCGCGGAACACGCCTCTCATCTCAAGCAATCCGACAGCATAGCGGGCTACTAGACCTCCCAAGGAATATCCAACAATGCTGAGTTTCTTTATGTTACCACCTCTATTCCGGATGCTTTCGAGTTCCTCCTCGATCTCGAGACACACGCGCTCGCCACCTCTTTCGACGCCATCGTAAGTAAAGCTTCCACTATTTCGCTTGGCCGCTAGAAGATAAAGTTTCTCTTCCGGATATTGATCTCTTAGCGCTTTCGCTACTGATATCATATGATTTGGGTTACCCCAAAGCTGCAGTTAGAAAACATGTTAGTAAATGACGTGCGTCTATATTACACTTATACGGCAACGTGAAGTGAGAATTCTAGGTTAAGCCGTAGGCAACGATAGGGGGCTAACAGTGGTACCATACCCCATGAACAAGGACGCAGAGGTGATCTGCCTCTATACTACCGCCAGTATATTCCATATTGAACGATAAACAATTGATAATTACTCTTTTCAAACTGTTATAGTATGTAATGAGCGTTGACAAATGTATTATTTTAAATATTTTGAAGATCAGGACTGGAGTTAAGCAATAAATCCAGCCGAGAATCCGTATCGGTCATCTGCGACAGTCCGCGTGTCCCCAAAAAGAAGCTATAGGCTTGTTCCTGTGCTAGAACTCCAGGATAGGCTCCAGCTGAACGCGGGCCGCGGGCTAGAACGTAGTACTAGTGCGGTAGGCTTCAGGTGCTGACGTATAGACTTTCCTGTTAGATCTGATGACGACTGGGCGCATATGAAGGGTGCACATGAAGCATAATAGGTTCTTATGATTTAAATGGAAGACACTTCAACAATACTGTTATATTATTTGGGAGGAATCATTTGATGAGAAGTGAAACGATTTATGAAACCAGTAGCTTTTTATAAAATTGTAAAATATTTGATGTTCAATGGTTATCGTCCATCCTGCCATACAGCTTACCTAATCCCAACTATTAAGGAATTACCTGTAGATTTCCATGAATGTGTAAATAATAAGCCTGCATTATCGATTTGACTCCCGTAGATAATGGAATTGCTTATCCGCCTTATCTGCTCTTCTCAGTGCTTCCTAAAACTGTACGATAAAAATACGGATTAGAATAGGAATCATCCTTCGGAGCTTTGTTAGCATACAACATGGTCTGAGCGTAGTCCGGTGTATTTGCTACACTGCATAGAAAGGGCAATACACAGTACTTAACAATTAGTACTTTATGAAGGTATTCACAAAGTTGTGAAACGAGTTCCATTGGCTACGGCTTATCTTCGGTATTTTCGTATTGACGTCTTACTGTGAGACGAAGGCAGGGGCAATCATTGCTACTGTTCCTTAAAAGCAATGACGTTCCACCACTCTACCTAGTGGCTTCATTGATTGTAATTACTCTGTTTTTAATTCTTATCAGTAGGAGCCACATGCAAGTATCGGTAAAACCTGGTTAGATCTAAATTTCCCATTGTAGGTTGACTGTTTCATTAACAATAGATAGGAAGCCTGGCACGGTCTACTCGGTTATAAACATATCGAGCCTTTGCTCCTACACCCATTCACCTTCACATATCCGATATATGAGAAGGCTCTGAACAACAAACTGCACTGTACTGGCCATTCTAACGTAGCAAACTATACTCTGCCATCATTAAATAAACCCTGCTGTCTTATTTCTTGTCTCCGGATATTCATCGGCTGGATCTGATCACTGTGCAACTCGGTCTGTTATTCGATCCTGCCTTGCAAACATATCGCATGTTTCTTCTATAATGGCCGGCTCTCTTGCAGCACTGAAGAGCCTACCATGTCCCGCTGGGAATGCCTGTACTGCATTCCAATGCCTCTTTAAGCATGACGATGACAGCGATACAGCTTCTACTACCAAAAGCCCAGGAGAGTCACTCGGTCAAGCTAGCACAATATCAGTAAACCAAGACCCACCAGCGAAGCGGATTAAGCTGGACGCTGAGGTGCCTACAATGTCTCGTCGGCAACCTATCGAGCCAGTAGTGGTGGAGAAACCGGCGTCCGGGGCAGCTCGGGTAAAGAAAGACCAAGCATCTACGCCTCTCGGGAGTAAAACAGGAAGTAACGAGATGGCGTACTCTATGCTTTCAGCAGGCCGGAAGCGTGTCCTGTCGACCGGAGGTCCAAACCAGGACGACGATAAGCTGCGTGGTGATGAAGGTGAGAATGCTGCAAGTGGGGTAACTCCGCGCGCAGATCTTGGAAGCCATAACAAAAAAGGCAATGGGACGCTACGCGACAGCAACTCTGGAGATAGCATTCAGGATGGCAAGGCTGTAGGCGGAAATACCCCACGTGGTAGTTCCCTTTCCAAGCCACAGGAACGTAAATATTCTACAGTTCCTCCCCCTGCCACACAGTCACGAAACACTCTGACCTCTTCTATCACTCATCCACAAAACAGCACAACCTCTACTAGTGCTCAGATACACAAGAACTTAAAGGCGCCATCAAACTCTCCTACGCCACAACCACCTAGCAGTTCTTCTAGTGTACAACCTAAAGCAGCCACTCAAAAACCAGAGGCACTTAACCCTCGCCTGCTGCAAAAGTCACCTGCTAAGCACGACACGCGCGTAAAACTCGTTAAAGCTTTGCATGAACAATACGTCCGTCTGAACTCCGAGCTCAAGAAGGAAGCTACCAAAAACAACGAGGCGAAGAAGTTGGTACTGTCTGACCAAGAACTTATTGTGAAGGTGCTCGACGACGAACAGTATATTGCTACCCGACGAGTAGCCATATATGGTAATGCCATCAGAAACAAGATCATGATGTATAAGCGCATGACTGTTGCCCAGTGGATGGAGGAGCGGATGGCCGCTTTCCAGGAGAGGAAGGCCCAAGATGCTGGAACCACACCACCCGCCCCCGAGCCAATCGTAACTGGTCTCACTCCATCTCAAGAGGCTGACTTCGTGCATCGGTTGGCCGGGCCCCTCAACGCATATGAAAAGTTTGGCTACGTATGTACCGTTCCTTCCGCCGAGGATATCGAGAAAGCCCGAGAAAGCGTTCAAGCCGCTGGCAACGTTGAAGTATGCGATAGGTGCACACGACGCTTCCAGGTCTTCCCAGGTCGGAGGGAAGAAGACGGTGCGCTGACAACCAATGGCTCTTGCGTCTACCATCCCGGTAAGACTTACTTCACAGAACGAGGACCCGATAAATTATCGAGGAGCCAGAAGAAGTATCGGTGCTGTCATCAGAACGTCGACGATGACTCGGGTGGATGTACTACGGGCCGCACTCATGTCTTCAAGGCTACGAACGTCAACCGGCTAGCTAGTCTGCTCAACTTCGCCCAAACCCCACCAAATCCGAATGTTCCAGCAGACAGAGCTGTTTGCTTCGACTGCGAAATGGGATATACGACTAATGGCCTTGAGCTTATAAGAATAACCGTATTGACTTGGCCTGACTACAAGGTCTTGCTCGACATACTTGTCCAACCTTTCGGAGAAGTCCTAGATCTTAACACCCGATATTCAGGCGTCACACCTGAGGATATGGTATCAGCTGAACGATGGTCCCCGGGTGACGATCCTAGCCCGACCATCGTCTCCCAGACTGATCCAACGAAGCCCTCTGACCGCCGACAGAAGTCTAAACTCAAGATTGTGCCGGATCCCAAAGCAGCACGAGACCTATTTTTCTCTCTCATCTCCCCTACTACTCCTCTTATCGGCCATGGTCTCGAGAACGATCTCAACGCGGCACGAATCATTCACCCGACTTGTGTTGATACCATCCTACTCTTCCCCCACAAACGTGGACTGCCCCATCGAAACGGCCTTCGAATGCTAATGGACACGCTGCTGAACCAGAAGATTCAGCAAGAGACAGACGAAGCTGCCCCGGAGGGACACGACAGTGCAGAGGATGCTAAGGCTGCGGGTGAGCTGGTCCGACTTAAGGTGCGTGACGAGTGGAAGGATCTCCGAATGAAGGGCTGGACCATCGAGAACGGTGTCGTTGTTCCGCCGACTGCAGGATGGACACTAGTGACGTCGAGTTCACTGAAAGCGAATTCTACCTGATGGGAGAAGCCTACCATATGAATGGCGAATGACACCCCCGACTACGCCGCTTGTACGGTGCTGTACTGTGTCGGATATTTTGCCGTGGTATTACGTCAAGGAAGGATAGGAGGCCAGGTCATAGGTTACTCTTTTGTTGAGGACGCGTTGAGTTATCCTATGATTCCCTCAAGTCGGCGATGGGTTAGACCATTCTACAGAACGGTGATGAGTTAAACAACTACATGTACATGTGGATAGTTCTGCTAGCAACACATAATTGCAATGCATTCACAAAACAATGCCAAGATGCCATACATGAATTTATGTTATTGTTGTTTTCACTGAAGAACAAGCAGACTTTACTGGTATTGGCACATATTATTCATACCCCGAAGTGGAGAATCGGGTTTGTTCATCACTGTTTTACACATAGACGTCCAGCTTCCCGGACAACGTCTCTAACCCCCTTTTTTACGCCCGGCCCACCGAAAGTAAGAACTGCCCATTGTTTCCTTGCTTGCCACCGCCCGGTAGGTACGAGACATTCGGATTTGAAGCGAGCGTCTGCGCGATCTCACGGCTAGCTTCGATCTTTCGAATCTGGATCAAACCATCGCCCGCCTTGGCAATAGCCTTAGAAATAGTCTCCGCACTCTCAGCTTCACCCTCGGCACGGATGACGTTGGCCTGTCGCTCCTGCTCAGCCTTCTCGACGATGAAGCGTGCTCGCTCGGCATCCTGCTGTGCGATCTGCTTCTGCTCCACGGCCTTCGTGAACTCCTTGCCGAACGTCATGTGTGTGATCGACACGTCTTCCAGCGCGATGTTGAATTCCGATGCTCGCTTCATGAGGTCTGCTCGGATGCGCTGGGACACGGCTTCTCGCTGCGTGATCAGCTCTGCGGCGTCGAATTGCGCCACGATGGATTTTAGCACTTCGTTGCCGATGGAGGGGAGTACACGCTCGTCGTAGTCTTGGCCGAGGTTCTGTTTTGCGTGTTAGCCACTACCAAATCTCCCATGCATACATATAGTCCGTAGTAGTGTTTGAGGAGAATGAAAAAAACCCACCTGGTAGATCTTGGGCAGGGCCTTGACCTCGGGTCTATGCAGAACCCTGAGTGTCAAGCTGACCATCTGCAAGTCCTTGCTGCCAGTGGTAGTAGCAATGTTGCGGGGCTTGGTTCGAACGTCGAAGACGATGCTGCGCTGTAGCCAGGGGACCAGGAAGTGTGTGCCCTCGTTGATGACGTCCTCTTTGACACCCTGCAGTCGGTCGAAGATTACTGCTCGTGAGCCGCCGCGCACGTCGTAGATCGAGGCCTGCACCAGTGCCGCGAAACCGACGGCCGGTACCGCCCACCGTGATAGATGTCTGAGTCCAGCTTCCATTGTTGTGAGGTTGTGCTGAGCTTGATCTCAGCTCCCGGTGTCTGCTGCTGTCTAGGTATCGGTAGGTTCTAGGCGGAGCCTCCGGGCTTAAGAAATCGTTCAAGCTTGAAGCTGTGCAAGGATTGGAGGGACAATGATGTGGCTCGTGCGCCGATATGGGCTAATCGATTAAGCCACATGGGGCGGCGGGACAGCAAAAGGTACGTACATATCTTTAACCACCAGTTGACCAATCAAGGTATGGCAATTGACATCTAATCCATCTTCATTTTTGACGTCGCGAGATTCTACCGAGATCTTTAATCCTCACTTCTCTACAACCCTCAATTGAACCACCCATACGTCAATTGATCTCCTCACTCACGATGCGTCCTACTCAGGCTCTTATGGCCGGTGGCGAAGGCCCCATTGGCAGACACGGAAAGTGAGTTTGTTTTCGAGATAGAGCTGCGTCTTTTTCCATTGTCCGATACCCGCCCCATTACAAGCTATACAAGCTCAACTTGGGCAACCTATAATAAGATAAATCTCTGCTAACGCCGTTACTATAGGTTCCTCGGTGGTTGGGGTAGCTTCGGTACGTGCACTCTATTCGATTTTCGGCTACGAATGACGCAAATGGCAACGGGATACGGGACAGATCCGCAAAGAGGATGGGGAAAGATGCTGGAGAGACGGATCATTGATGCGCAGGGGGCGATTACAGACGATGTATATGGGTAAGGTTCGCTAACGAGATGGAAAATAGGCGGTATGCCGCAGAAGGGAATTATTCAGTACACCCTCAGCGCAAACAAGCAAAACCCTCTCGCCGGTGCCGCAAACGCCGCCGTCTTCAACACGTGGCGACGATTCAGCGCCCAGGTCCTCTACATCGCTCCCCCGATGATCTTCTTCTACTACGCCATGTCGTGGGCTACCGACCGGTACGATATCCCCTATCGTCCTAGCATATCAAACATATATAGATACATATGCGCTTGAATTGGACTAACGGGAAGCAGAAACCACTACCTCAACTCCAAGCAAGGCCGCGCGGAATTCGCTGACGAATAAATGGGATGAGCGGGTAATAGACAATCAAGGTCGGGGTCGGACCGCCGTGTGTAGACAAAATCCTGTATATCTACCGATCAATAGACTGGCGCGCAAGAGGCGAATATCAAACAATTCCTTTATCATCCTGTTAGTGGTCATATTGTTCTTCGTTCCGGATTTTCCTGTGGTATTTTCCTAGGTCTTATTGCAAGGTCAGGGGGGATGTATAAATGGCTGGATTCATCATTGAGAAGCATCTACGGACGATTAAGAAGGGTTCGCCGATGTCTATCAAGAAGTGCCCATGAAGCCACTGAAATCCAGTTGAAGATATTCAGCGTTTTATTTTTCTAGCCTCATAACCCCCTTAGTGATATTCATTCATGTCCGTCCGTCTCATTCCTTTCGAGGAACTCCGCAAAGGCGCTCCCTTCAGCCGCTTGTCTATTCTCCATTTCCATCCTCGTCAAAAAATCCGTCGGCTCTTTTGCGGCGGTATATCTCTTAAGTTGTTCTACTGTCATAGTACGTGTGGGATGCTCGTCTGTGCTGTATGTCATGAAGCCCATAGACCTTATGACCGGCTTGGTTGCCAATTGATCAACAGCCCAACTAGTTACTTTGGCGAGGACCTTGGAACGGATATTGTAGTTTCCCCTATCATCTACCTCGAGAGCCATCTTCCAGGCTTTTGCTAAATCATCTGCCTCAGTGGCCTTTTCTCTAGCTTCCTTGGCTATCTCTGCCAATCTCTTAGCGTTTTCACTGGTAGCCTTCTGAGGGCTTTCAGTGGTTGCAGCTCGAGCAGCATTTTTCTCGGCAGCGTCAGCTTTCCTGGAGAGTTTCGTAGCAAATCTCTCCGAACCTGCTAATACGGACTCCGCCTTAGTCATTGCTTCACTGACCGCGGTGTATGCCTCTTCAAAGGGAAGTCGATTCGCTATTCTTGAGAGACGCCTATGAATCTCAGAAGATATGGATGTAACCATGATACGGGCACTTTTCCTAATATCTGATTGAAGTTCCTGGCCCAGGAGAAGATTTGTGCTGGGCGTCGTTTGGAGTGTCGAGGTAGCACCCATCTCGATAGACTTCTCAGCAATCACCTCCGATGCTATACGAGAAGCCATCTTAGAAGCTTTATGTTTAGACAGTTTGCATTGGACGCTCGGTCGTATCTGTATAGGATTATACCAGATATACGTTATGGTGTCTCGGGAGATATTAGTCGCCCAACCGTCCTGGATTGCCACGGCTTCAGCCTTGGCAACGATATGATGGCAGCCAATTTGATTCGTATCGCTACCAAGGTCGCTCCCGCATGGTGGCAAGAACTGGCCATCGCGGTCGACGATGTAGAGCCGTGAGCCGCGGCTGCTCCCTGGATGGGCGGTGTCGGAGTTGGTCAGAAGACCGGGCTCTGCGCACTGGTATGTCCTTCGGTGGACGAGCGATTCTTCCTCCTCCTCAACATAAAGATATTTAAACCTTTCCGCTAGCTCAAGCACTAGGGGAGCTTCAAGCTTTCGTCTCATACTACTGTGGTAAAAGATTTGCCAGCCTTGCTCCGGCTCAGCGAGTTTGATTATTTGGCACCCCATAGAACCAGGCATGAAATTTTTGGGATTTAGGTTCGGGAAGTCTTCCGCAAAGAGTTCCTCCATGTCGTCTAAGGCATCCAACGCTTTTACACGAACTTCGGAATCTTGCAAATCGCGTGCCAATTTCTCGTCACCGCTGTAGCAGATATAGCCAGGGTTGAGTCCCGCGTGGGTACCGTCATTCGCTTTTACTAGGTATCGAACGGGTTCCTGTATCTTCCTCCAGTCCCTAGGTATATGAGGCGTAGATATAGAGCCAGAACCTTGGGCATTGTCGATTCGTCCGCCTTCTGTTCCCATGACTGGTTCTCTAGGGCGCAGGCTGGAGATGCGTCCGCATAGACGTATATCTATAGCTACGTCACAGGATAATGAAAGACGTAACTATGAAGTTGGAAGCTGGGTGTTCAAGTATATTTTACTTACTATTTAGACGCTTGGAACAAGGCGTTTGGGATGAAACTACGTGAGATGATAATAGACACGGACTATATTGTGTACACTTAGAAATATATCCCATTGAACACTCATGGGAGCTCCTCCCGCCATGGGTGCAATTATGCCAAGTCTTAGCTGATACTTGAGGCGTTCCTTTGCTTCTTTTCAGCTGCTCCAAGTTCGATCTCCTTTCTCATATCATTGGGTGTCATGCATCGAGATCATTCGGCTTCGAATATGCTAACTGTGTCTTGAATATATATCTCAAAGTATCGTGATAGTAGATCGTGGAAGAGCAAGATTTGGGGCGCAAGTTATTCATCATTATATCAAGTATCACATATAATTTGTTAATACATTATGACCTCCGTGTCTTTCGCCGTCGACGTTCTTGTGGTCAGTAATCTTCCCCCTATTGTGAGCATCAAATGCCAAGGCTTTAATACGGATGCGCTATACCCGATTAGTCAAATTTACAACCAAGCAGAGTTGACGTAAAGTAATCGCCTCGGGATTTCTCCGGTAAATCCTACCCAGTACATCTCTCGTCCCGAAATAAGCTCACCTTGACATTTCGACGATAACATTTGAGTAGCAATCTCCCCTCCTGAACTCGCCACAATGGCCTCCAAAGCAGTTGAAGCAGTTGCGAAAGCTGCTGGAGGCGTAATGAGCGTCAGCCAGGTTCGCAACGCCCTATTTCCCTCCTAATTGAGCATCAATTGGCGACGGCCTTCCTGCATCCATTCTCGAGCGCGCCAGACTTGCTAACGAAGCCACTCGTCCATAGAAACAAACTGTCCAGTCCACCGGCATATGGGAACTCATCCGCCGGGCCTTCGCCGTTGACCCCAACCGATCTAACGGTGTCCCGCTAAACCCATACTTCCGTAACCCTACACCGGGCGGCCAAGACCCGCTTGGCTATGACGACCCCGTTACTATCCCCGCGGGCGACATCGCAGACAACCCGTACTGGAAGCGTGATGCCCGACGCGCATACCCGAAGCTTAGCTTCGTCACTCAAGGCGATGCGGTGGCTCTTCTAACTGTGGGTAGCGCCGTAGCCCCCAAACAAGAGCTCATCGGCGAAGCTGGCCAGAAGGCACTCGTCGCCGCACAAGAAGAGGGCAAGACGACCGGTTTGGCGACATTCTTTGAGAAGAGCAAGGACGCGGCGAAGGAGACACTACTAGTTAATGGGCTACCACCGTTCCCGAGTGGCCAGAGGAAGCAGACTGTTGGCAATTGGCATGTGCATGACTATGCCTTGTCGGAGAAATCATACCCTGACGAGTGAGTATCACTGGCGGATGGAAGAGACAACTACTAGGTTCATAGATGCTAACGCGGATACAGACAACAATATCCATGCCGGTCCTTCAAATAGACCTAGAGCTTTGTATGAGGAAGCAAGTGTATATATGACAGAAACTAGCCCTACAATTAGATTCCCATGCGGTTAGAAGTTTTACGACAGCTACGGTGTTGCTCGAAATTTCGATATGTTCGATAATTTAACTTGCGAAGTTCCTTAGATTACAGAAAATATCTCTAAGTTGGGTATCATACTAAAAGATTAGCCGAACCGTCTATTCGAAGACGACACATTATTTCCATTTTCCTCCCCCTACTCGAAGATGGGCTTCAGCCCTCACCCCGTTATCTCCGTCTCCCCCCCTTGGGTTGCCCTCCCAATTCCAAAGTCTTCGATATTCTCGTTCTTCTGACCTATCGGAGGGCCCCGGCGGCGCCCAGCAGAGGATTTGTCGCCTTCCCCGACCACTCTCTCGATCATTTTGACCTTGCCCCGAGCGCTCTGTATTCTGCTGTCGAAATCGTTGACTGACTCGTCATCATTCTTGGTTGAAAACGTGCCGGGTTCCAATAAACCGTAAAGCATTGTGACATTCTTTTCCAGTCGTGGGTTATTCTTTATGGGGGGCAAACTCTTCTTTTCGGGTTTATCCTTGTCCTGAGAACTCGAAGAGGACTCTTGGGGCGATTTCTGAGACGGTTCCTGGGACGGCTCCTGTTGTGTATCTTGTGAATCGTCCTCTTTGGCTTCTGACAGCTTCTTCAAGTTGGGTATTCGGTTTGCCCATATTATCGCTCTGCTCTGCATCTGACCAGCCTCGAGAAACTTTTCAAAGCCCTTCTTCATGCCAACCGAGCGCCCTTCGATTCGGCCAGCTTCCGCGCCCTCCTTGAATCCTTCTTCGTAACCTTCCTTGTAGTATGTCTCTTCGAGATTTAGAAGATCGTCGAACGGGTCTTCAAACAAGTCGTCTGAAGCCATCTTTTGAGAAGTGTATTGGGATATATATGTTGGAGTTGAAGTTGGAGAAATTATTATTCTTGATTCGCAGTGGTTTTATCTTTCCTTGCCCCGATTTCAAATCCTGTATTATAAGTGGCGTTCCTGTGATTCTGGGCGCAAATGGATACTCGACACTGTCTTCCAACTCACAGCTAAAGCTCCATCAGGTTTATATGAATCAATCTGATTCTTGGAACGGTAATGGAGGGGCACCTTGGGTGTGGGGTAGAAGAACTCGCTAATTAACGATTATTCAACATTGAATCAGCGGCAGGTGGCGCTTGTACTTTACATTATGAGGAGCTTCCATACAAATAGAAGTACCGATTAGTTGGTGAAAGTTAGATCAAGTCCTTTATCGATAAGAGATTCAAAGAAGTGGTGCTCATGCGATGCTGAAAGTCCAAAGCGGTCATAATTCCTAATCAGCTCCGAGCTATCTTTAATACCCTACATACCAGATCCGCGTTATTAGGAAGCGAGGCTGAAGTCTATAGCCAATACCCAATCCTCTTACCCGATAAAAGCTAGGATACCTCGATCGTCGATTCAGAAAGTCAGCATAGGAAGAGACAGATAGAGGCACAAAATGGATATTAGACGCCTCGAACCGCGGGACATTCCGCTGATTCAACATGCCAACCTCGAGAACTTACCCGAAAACTACTTCATGAAATACTACCTCTACCACGCTTTATCATGGCCACAACTCAGCTACGTTGCCGTCGATGTCTCGCGTCCTAAGAAGACCCCCTATGACTACCCGAAGATCGTCGGCTATGTGCTAGCTAAGATGGAGGAGGAGCCCACCGACGGCGTCCAACATGGCCACATCACCTCGTTGTCCGTCATGCGAACACATCGTCGGTTAGGAATCGCTGAGAAGCTTATGCGACAAAGCCGTGAGTTTCCTAGACACACAAAACCATACTCCGAGCGCTGGAATGTAACGGTATACTAACAAGAACAATCCAGAACTGGCGATGGTCGAAACCTTCGGCGCACAGTACGTCAGCCTGCACGTACGTGTCTCCAACAAAGCCGCCATTCACCTATACACCAAGACGCTAGGCTTCGACCAAGAGAAGACCGAAGCCAAGTACTACGCCGACGGCGAAGATGCCCACTGCATGCGGCTCGACCTATCCTCCATTCGGGAGCAGATCCGGGACGCGCAGCTTGAAGCCGAGGAAGGAAGTGAAGGCGTGGATGAAGGCGAGCCGGTAGGCGATGCGGGCAAAGCAGAGGATAAGAAGCCCTTGGCGAACCGTCCTAAAGAGACAATGCGCAAGGTCAAGGTCGGTCGGGCCCTCGGCGTCCAAGCTTTGGTCGAGAAGGACGAGAGTAAACATTCTTAGAGAGAGTGTTCGACGCCCCACCACCAAGGGCAAGCTGGTCTCTAAAAAGGGGGCGCGCTGAAGCAGCCGTAGAGGGGGATTCATACATGGTCTCTGAGGCCCAGGGACCTGAAGGCCGTTTCCGCTTCTAGATCGGGATAAGTGTCTTCAGCATAGGAGTCATTGGTTGAATAGCATTTGATCTTGACACGGGATGGGGAAAAAACTGCCTGGCATAGGGGTACTCGTCTACGAAGTTGAAACATGTTACAGGATGTACTTAGCATGGCGCATCTAGACATCTTGTTTTCACGCACGAGATAGATCCGGAATGGGAAGAAAAGAAGCATCGTGAAACTTATTATAACTACTTATTTATGTGATAGCTTCTCACGCTATAAATTTTGATTACTTGACCATGATCTCGTGATTTCATTTCCCTCATTCTTGTAGATAGTCTGTAAGTCCTTAACTCCTTGCACCATTCTTGATCCCAGTAGTTCCAATAGGCAGTCCTACCTACCTAGTAGATTTCAATAACCCTCCTCAGCCATCTGCCTCGCAAGAGCCTCATCCGCCTCAATCCTCAACCTCTCTACATCGCGTCCCATAGCTTCCATCTCACGCTCTAAAGCCTCAGCCTCCTTCTCCGTCTCCGTATTCCCAATGGGTTTCTTCTCATCCCCACGCTTTTCCTTCTCCTTCTCCTGCGCAATCTTATCCCTCAATTCAAACAACCTCCCCGCGCTCGCTATAATCTTTGCTTCCAGCGCATCCGCCTCATCGTACTTATTCTGCGCCATGTCCGTCTCCACTACGCCCTCCGACTGCGAGCGTGCCTGGGATGGTGCCTGTGTCTGAGGCGTCTGCGCACTAACCGGCCCAAACGGGAACGAACTCGGCGGCCCACCAGCCGGGAACCTGCCCCACGTCCCGGCCGCCTCGGCCGCCGTTTTCAGCGCCTGGTCGCGCGCGAGATTCGCCTGTTCCTGCGCCAGACTCCTCGCGGATTCGGCCTGTGCACGCGCCAGATCCGAAGTCTCCTGGGCATGGGCACGTGCGCGTTCGGCTTCTTCCTGGGCATGTTTCCTCGTCTGTTCGGCCTGCGCTTGTGCATGGGCTACATGAGCCTCCCAGGGTCTACTATGGGGGCTGGGGCGGAAGGGGAAGGGGCCGTTCGCAGTCCCGAGCATACCGGGGAGATTCCCCGGCGAGATGGTCGCCATGTTCGAGCCGGGGACATGCGGCGGTGGCACGCGCGGGAGTGGCATCCCGCCGGGCCCAAAGGGGAAGGTGTTGCTTCCGAGTCCTAGCCCCGACCCGGGGCCCCGCCGGGCGCTGCGTTCGGCTTCGCGCTCTGCGCGCCGGAAGTCCCGCTCCAGGGACCGTTGCTCGCGTCGCTCGGCACGTCGGCGATCGCGGCGGTCCCGGCGGTGACTGCGTTTTTGCTCTCGACGCTCCTTCCGTAGGAGGCGGGCCGCGCGCTTCTGTTCGCGCTTGAGCTCTTTGAAGCGTGCGAGTAGAGCCCGGACTTCTTGGCGCATCTGCTCGCGGGCGACAGGATCTTTGATATCAATCGTACCAGTGCTGTTGGCGGCGGCGGGGACAGTAGGTGCGTTACGTGCGGCTTTGATGTCCGCTTTGGCGGTCTTCAGCATGGCTTTTGTGACGGGCTGCTCGGGGTGTGCGAGCCATGCGGATACAGACTGTTTGGTGGTGGGGAGCTGGTTGTCTTTGAGAGAGTCCCAGTCGGGTAAGCTGCCGATGCTCGAGTCGTCGGAGTCCGATGATGAGCCCGAATCTGATGAGCTAGAGGATGAGCTAGGCGAGCGTCCGCGGCCGTGGTGGTGACGGTCGTGACCTGATTTCCACCAGCGTCCACGACGGCCGCCACGGAAGTGTCCGTGATCACCGAATCCTCGTCCTCGCTGGAAACCGCTCCAAGGGCCGAGTCCTGGGGGGAAATTGCCTGGAAATCCAGGACCACCCATGCAAGGATTGCCATCGCCGGGTTGGCCATTCCAGCGTACGCCGTTACGATCCACTTCAAAGGAATCACCGAATGACACGCGGTCGCCGTCGATAGTGAGACGTCCGATACGGAGGCCCCGGTTGACGGCCTCTAGCGGTCTGAATGGGTTCCATCTTGATCTATTACCCGGCTCCTGAGTCTGAGTCTGAGGCTGAGCCTCGCGTTGGGATTCAGCAGTAGGAGTCTGCTGGCCGGGCGTCTGAGATGCACTAGGAGAGTGGGTGGGTGATGGACTCCGACGGATAGTCACACCTCTGGGCCCGAAGAAGCCATCATTCCATTCGCGAATCATGGCGTCGACATCGTGCTCAGACTCTTTTGGTGACTTGATCTGGCCAAGCTGCGCCTCGGCGATGCTTCTCCCGGTAGGAGAAGGGGGCGACTGCGAGTCAACCTCCGCCCGTAGCTTGCGGTCGGCGACGTGGGAATTAGCTCGGGAGGAATGGTGAGGTAAGAGATAGTTTAGAAAGGTCTGCCAGTCTTGCTCGGTAGTGTCATGTTCATTTGCCCAGTTAGGGTATGGGAAGTCATTAGGAGAAGCGTCATCCGTGACCCCCAACATGACCACGAAGTTTTGGGAAGGTGTCCGCCTAGCCGTGGGGCGAGACTCGAAGTAAGAGTGGACAGAAGTTACCGTGCGATGGTCATCAGCGCCCGTGAAGTTATAATGTGATTCTCTTGGTGTTTCTGGTGGGGTGTAGATGACGTTGTGAGATGACGACGTAGTAACTGAAGCATCGTCATCATTCGACCTGGGACGTCCAGCGGGCGACCGTCCCGACTGCGAATAGATGTCTGTTTCGGTATATGGCGGCGGAGGAACGTCGTCCATCGTGAAGCGATTATTATGTAAATACTATCGTATGTTGGGAGCAGAAAGATTACCGCTGACAAGATTACTAGGAGTGTAGACAACTGTGTAGAGCTGAGATGCCCGTAAGAGCTACTAGGTAGTTAGTTAGTCGGTGGCGTTGGGGTTCAAATGCTGTTTGACAGTCAATGCCTAGAATACTAAGAATAGCGACTCTTAAGTACTACAACAAATATTCACTTGAAGGTGTTACGTATTGTATCACGAAAGCTTGCGCCCGATGGGCTTCGGAAGCATTTTATTTCATTTGCCCTACAGGCAGGCAAGCAGGCAGGCAGACCGATTCGATCCTATCTCTGCGATATATTGGGGCCGCGTCCTCCCCGAAGAAAAGGTTTCATTGGAGGTTGAGCTGCTCAGCCCTCGATTCATCGAACAGACCATCCCTCAACGAGATTCGCTTAAATCCGGGTGGAGGAGTACCAAGCTTCTGTCAGTCAGCCCACCCCACGTTCTAGCGACCCCTCGGCTGTGTTGGTCTGCGAAACCCCCTGCATTTGCATGCTGAGCTAGCTACTAGGTGACGCGGCCACCATGACCATCACGCATGTTCGCGCAAGGCTGCATAAGAAAAATGAGTCAAACCGGCGGGATATTCGAGAGAGCTCTCGTAGCCTGCAGCTTACATCCTACACACATCGAGGCAACCCATCTAGATTGGGATATCTCCACCTGTTACAATGTCTCATTCCAGTGCTGTCCCGGCCTGTTGCAATTTGGACATGACGTGGCGAGGTTCAGGAATCATCTTTGGGTTTTCCCAAATAGGTCGAAGTTGATGTCTTCCTCCTTGTAATGATCAGCAACGATGCCATGCAAGTGATCTTTAGAATGCGCGCCCCTATAAGAAGTTAGCGATCCCCAAATTCGGTAACGCATGCCGCTACGTAAAGCACTCACAAATTCGTAATGTACGTGTTGACAAGCTCGGTAGGGACGAATTCGGCGAGGGCATTCCGAACTCTTACTTGCTGAACCATCTCACCGTCGGCAAAGTTGACGTACTTCGAGGGGTCACCCCATTCGACGAACGTTTCGTCGTGATACCGACTATCGGGACTGAGCTTATAGACGCCGCCCAATACAATGACTGTTCTGCCTTGTTCTCGTGCGGCGCGCGCGATAACCGCAGCACCGGCATCGACAACAACTCCGCCTTTCCTAGTAATTGCTCGAGCTCCTAGGATGACTTTGTTGACCCTTGACATATAAGCCATGAGCCCAACGTTCATGATATTGACTACGGTCGATCCTCCGGATGATAGAGACTTTCGTAAAGAGGCGTAGGCATCATCGGTAGTAGACGCTTCAGAAGGGTCGACGACGAGAAATAGAGTAAATTTTCTCTTGGTCGCGGCGCGCATCAGGAACTTCTGGACGGTTCTCGAGGGTTGATGAACCATTATATAGTCTCCCGGGTGAATGATGATCTCGGCGTAGGCTTGAACCTGCTCGTCAACCTGCCTAATCTCGTCCATAATCTCCTCGATTCCGTCGATAACTTCGGATCGTAACGCATGAACATTCGTAGATTGCGGATGGCGTTGCGGTGTTGAGGCTCCGGAACCGAGCCTGGGTGTGGAGGTAGGTGAAGGGTCGAAATCGGGATCCGAGAGTAATGTGAACATAGACTGCGTACGAGCAAACGACCCGGCAGCAGTCAACGAGGCTGGGCGAACTAGCCGTTCGGGAGTGCTAGCAACGATCGCGGGCGGTAAGGAGGGGGTCGCATTCGGAGGCGTGTCGGTGCCATTATCGTTTCTGTCTTCTTCCGCCTCGTCTCGTATTAATCCTAGAACTCTCTTCACAACATTACCGATGACTAGCTCATGAGGCTGCGCTGTCACAAGTTTCCTTCCGATGAGCTGGACTCGCCCAATAAGCTGATCGACGTCAATCCATTTGTCCTTGGCAACCACTTGGAGAAGAATGTGTGCCGTAGCGATTGCGCAAGGCTCGGCCCCTCGAATTTGTCGTTGCTTGAGGAGACTATCGCACATGCGTTAGTCCTCCATCTGACGAATGTTACATAAAGAATCTAGCGCTTACGATATGAGGGAATCCACGGACGCATCTACAGGCCTACTCTTCAAGGTGTCAAGGAATTTCTCCAAGTCGGGCGCGTGGGCCCCCTTAGGAGCCATGTTTCAATCGACTGTAGCTCTTCAAGGTCTATCGTTATATGGGAAGCTCTGATAGCTTAGGGCACGACAATCGGGTTCGGAGTTGTTCGGCGCGGATGGAGCGCAATCGGCAATTCGGAGCTCTTACAATGTAGCAGGATTTCAGAATATAGATGTCTCTATATGGAAATTCAAGTAGCTAAGTGGTAGGGAAGGGATATTTGTAACAAATCTTTTTGTGCCGTCCAACTCCCACTGTGATAATTATTAGGTAGAGTTCATAGGGGTGTTCTTTTTTCTACGAGAATTTACAAATTGTGACTCAAAATGATCGGCGGCTGCTAAAAAAGGTACGTAAATGACGAACTGATACATGGGGGGGTACACTGTACATAGTATGGCGGGGTCGGTTGCATTTTACGCACGGGTATTTAGCACGTGATGGGTAATTTACTCCTTACAATACGGTAACCCGTGTACCCAGCAGTGGTAATAGCGGGACGCAATGCCGCTAATTTCCAGTGGTACGGTGGTGGTCTCGGTGGTCTTGGTACTACTAACCTAGTACTAGGTAAGTTCTTGGCTCCAATTATTCCATTCTGTTGAGCCAGGTGCTGCTCTTTGCTCAGCACCGGCTCAGCAACATCTACCGCAATATGCTGTAATAAACTCCTGTCTTATTATGCTACCAGTTGACTTACCTGGACCTATCTAAAGTTCAAGTGACGCTTTAGCAACCTTCTTTTGGTCGAACAAAAAAAAACTACTGGCGACACGAAAGACTTTTTCGCGACAGCGTGTTTTTTAATTGTTTTTTATTTTAATTTCTTCTTTCCTTTTTTCTTGAACCTCTCACGTATCAGCTTCAGAGCTTGGTAATTACGAGGAATGAAATGTTTGGAAGACCCAGGTAATCTCTATCACCATTGTTGTTCGTAGCTGCCAGCAATCGCACCTCAACCGAGGTTTTGAAGAAGAAAAGCCCGATCTCTCGTCTCAAGTACATACAACGCAATAACACGGACCTCGTATACGCCACCAGCTTTCTACATAAACAACTTCAACTTCGCTTTTTTAATTTTACTTTTCAAACTCCAACTTCGGGACGGGAGGGGAACAAACACGACTCGGGCAAGTCAGCCCAGCCGATCGATCTCAATTGTATTATCCACCTTTCCATCTATCCGCCTCCACCATCTAAGATATCTTAATCGAGCTTCCTAATTATTGCTTGTTCTTCGGCGGGCACGATCGATCCTTCATGGCTTGCAAATACACCAGAAGATGAACTCTCTCAATATAATATCTGCGCGCGTCTCCCCGACCTCCAGTCCCGCCCCTTCGCGATCCAACTCCCTAAGCCACCTAGGTTTAGCTGTCGCCCAGTCCGATGGCAACCCAGCGCCTTCAGGGGAGACGCCGCCCAGCGAGAAAGGCGCGATAACATCCGAACCGGAACAAACCACATTCAGTAACGACGGTGATGAAGGTGATTTCCAAGGCGCGGATGAGAAAACGCCCTTGTTTGAGAAGAGTGATACTAAGGAGACGAATATCCGATCCTATCCGTGGCATGTTATTCCCGGGCGCATAGCGACGAGTCTCGTCAACTCCATCCGCTGGGTTCTGTCTACTATTGCCGCGCCTGGAGTCTACTTGGCCGCCTGCTTTTACGATGATGAAGGAAACTTCGCTCCGTTGCGACAGTTTAGAAGCTTATTTGGCATATATGGCAGCGATACGCGCAAAATCGCAGCCGATTACAAAGAGAACTTCATGACAGGTAATGAGAAACAGGTTCCATCCCGACGTCTTAGCCAAAGTATGAGAGGCAAGCATGCTTTCATAGCCTCTCGGCCGACGCCCTCGTCTGGGACTTCCTCATCTGGTCTCTCGTCGGATTCGGAATCAGAAATAAGCAACAGAACGCAAGGCGCTCGTCGTAATTCCGGCTCTTCCGGCCGTCATGCGCGATCCAAATCCCTTGATCCTAATGAAGAATCCGCCCCGACGAGAAGATCGATCCGAATCAAGCTGAACAATGATGAGACTATGCGACAGCGAAAACACAAAAAGGCACAATCCGCCAGTGCAGCCAGCACTACGAACAGCGGCGAAGCCTCGACAGATCTATCCGCGCAGCTCAAGTCCCCAACCTCACCTATTGGAGCTTTGACTAAATACCCCAAAACTCCCGCCCCTCCTAGGCCATTAATACCCCGGCGACAACCTTCTTATCTCCCCTACGAACCTCTCGACCCGAAACACCTAAAAACGCTGATATTAGACCTGGATGAGACTCTGATTCACAGTATGTCCAAGGGTGGCCGAATGGGCTCAGGACACATGGTCGAAGTGCGGTTGAATACGACGTACGTCGGAAGTGGGGGTCAACAGGCTCTTGGGCCTCAACATCCTATTCTGTACTATGTTCACAAGCGGCCGCACTGCGATGAGTTTCTTCGAAAGGTGAGAGGCGGACGCCTCTATATATACATACTGTTCAGCTAACGAGTTGTATAAAGGTCTGCAAATGGTTCAATCTCGTTGTCTTCACAGCTTCCGTACAAGAATATGCCGACCCGGTTATCGACTGGTTAGAATCCGAGAGGAAGTTCTTCTCAGGCCGATACTACCGGCAGCATTGCACGTTCAGGCACGGCGCATTTATCAAGGATCTCAGCTCGATAGAACCGGACCTAAGCAAGGTCATGATTCTTGACAACAGTCCTTTAAGTTACATGTTCCATCAAGGTAGGATGACCCCTGAATTTAGATGCATATCGGTCTCTGTCCAAGTGAACTACTAGTGTGCTAACTAGAGAATTCGTGCAGATAATGCGATCCCAATTCAAGGCTGGATCAATGACCCAACAGACAATGATTTGCTACACCTAGTGCCTCTTCTAGAAGGAATGCAGTACGTTTCGGATGTCAGGGCATTACTTGCATTGCGGGGCGGGGAAGACGGACAGCATATGACGACGTGAAGACAATAAAAACAATAAAAGACGAGTCCAACATTTCAAGGACAAACAACATAGCGGGTGTTAATTGGTACTGACAAGGGAGGGAGGGGATTGAATTGATACACCGAGGGTTTGCATTCAAGGAGCTTCCTATCAGTACGTGCCGCGTTGTACAGGTCTAAGGCGTTAATATAACAAGTGTACATTTCCATGGACTCGACGTCGACATGAAGAGGTTAGTCGGTTTGTAGCAAAGCATCATAAGGGACTTTTCCCCTCATCGTAATCCTAGTCTAATGTTATCCATTTACGACGACTGAGCGGGGTACAACGGATTGGTGAGACTATATAGCATGTATGTGTATGTATTAATAACACTAATAGCTCTTCCTAGTTGTGGTCTTGTTCGGTATTGTGGAACAGGTCCAATGGATATTCATCTATTTCACGTCGTCATCATGTCGTGAAGCACCGGAGCTACGGTGCTAGTTATGATGGGTTGACCTGAGAATAGAGTTGTTTCCGGTAACGATCAAGCCACAACCGAGAAAGCGGGCCAATCCGAAGCCAGGGAGATAGTGCTCCGGTCCAAGCAATTGGAATGTAACATTTGAACTTTGCTGGATACCAGGTTTCATCAGAGCTTCCAATTGGGCTATGTAAAATATATTCAGGCTCTAGCTTGCCCGCATGTAACTTCATTCAAGACAAACTCTTCATGATATACCGGACACCCGAGGACGAACTCAAAGTACGAACAACATCCAAAGCTTCTATAGCTCCAATACGCCACAGAACTGAACACACCAATGATCAATTGATAATAAAAGCTGTGTGGCCAGCTTCAGCCACAATTTAGTAGATCCCGTCATTTTAGGACGACGATTCATGTTCTATGCCGCCCCACGACCCAATCATCAACCTTGTGACATCTAAGAACATCTATTACGTCACTTACAGCTTCGAACCAAGACTTTGGTGCTGAGGAGGCTAGAACGGGTCAGAGCTATAGATTGGAGTTACAGTACAAAACGAAACTTGGTTACTTAGATCCATGTAGCACACCGGATGTAGTTCTTAGAAGTAGGTAGGTACGTAGAGGTAGCTCAGTGATGTCTCGGATTAAACCATTCCCCTAGACTGCTTGGTGTCAATATTGTTTTCGTCATCGGTGCCGTGGCTTGACGTTATAAGAAACAGCTTTTCTCAAAACCGATTCCTTCCTTTATTCATAACCCATTACAAGTATTACGACGATTCCTCACAAATTCGAAATAGAACCTAGCTCAACACCACTTAGACAACCAGTCATATCTCACAAGTATCCTAGCCATCATGTCTCTTCACTGTAAGTGATCACCCACAATGATATACTCCTCGATCTTGTATCAAGGCGGCCATTATAACCAACCGGCGTTTGATGGCCGTTTACACAATTCATAAATTCTAAGGAATAAGATCTTGACACTATTCGTAAACTAATAAGCATCTCACTCCTAGACCTTCCTCCCGTCAAGCCCTCAGCCATTGCCCTAGGCACCGCCTTCAACCATGGCATTGAGCTCGCTGTCCTCTCTCCGCTATTCGGCGAGACCTACCGACGGGCCAAGGCGGCCAACACCAAGGAAGAGTTCATGCGATCAAGGGAGGCCTCGTCGGCCGCCGTTGCTGTAGGTACCTCGCTTGTCGGTTCCGCGCTCCAGGCGTACGGTGTCGGCGCTCTTATCAACGCCACCGGTACTCTTAGCTACAAGGGCGCAGCCTATCTTGGGGCTCTGATTTTCGCTGCCACATCTGCTCCTGCGGTATGTACCCTAAGTCCCAATTCGTAGAAATCCTTCACCTTGTGTCGCTGGCTAACACCTCGTAGTACCTCACCCAGCTCTTCACCGAGAAGCGACCCGTTGACACCGTCGCGGTTGGCGTGACGTCCAAGATCCTCGAGACTGTCGGCTTGTCGCTGTTCCTCACCTGGTGGGGTACCCGAACCAACCCCTTCGATTAGGGAGCCAGGGGTTTTGAAGGACCCACGTATGTGAGCTTCCCTACGTGTTAAACAACCGAAATTCGCTGGTATGGCGGTAGGAAGCAGGATGGAGTCCGAATGTCTTTAGTTGTATAATACAATAAAGTAAACGTTTATGAATCGTGTCTGCTGTTCCATATTAGATGTAACAACTGCTGCTAAATCAAAAGTCCCATGTTGTCCAATAGTGCCTCACTAGATGAAATTTGATGAAATATGACAGTTCGTATGAATCGGATTTGATTGTTCCCAAATGTAAACGACGAATATTTTCCCCCAACGCCAGAGGCCACGCCTGTGTAGCCGACCGAAGCAGTACATACAATGATCCGAAGGTACCCTTGGATATTCGAAAGGACGATGAGAAACGCCTGGCAGCTATGTATGAGTCATAGCCGAAGCTCGCACTCTTAGTCTCGCCCGTAGAGATTACACGTCAAGCCGTAGTGCCTTATACAGGGATTTCCAGAAGACGAGAAGACAACCGCAAAAGAGCCGTCTAAGTGAACTTAAGCTGCTTAGCCTCCTTCTCTGCGAGCTTAACCAAGTCCTTATAGGCCTCGGTAAACTCCTTGACATCTTCCTCGTCTATTTTCTCCTCCTTGTCCTTCTTGCCACCAGCGCGCTTCTCAGTGACCATGACCACACTCGTCGGCCTCTTCGTGCTACCAGCGGCGCCGAGTTCCGCACGCGATGCGACGAAGATGTACGGCACATTAACGTCCTCGCACAGCACCGGGATGTGGCTGATGACATCCATGGGGCTGATGTCCCCGGCGAGCACCACCACGCCCGGGAACGACGTGTTGCCGGGCCCGCTGGCGGGCGATTTGCGCAGCGCCTTGACGACTTCTTTTACGCCACGTTTGAGAGTCTTGTGTTTCGCCGCTGTAGTTGGGAGAAATGTTAGCGCTTGGTTCCTCGTATTATGAAGCTACACTCGAAAATGTGTAAAAATTGTGTGGTTTGGATAACCCAAAACACAGATTTTGCATAGATATCGACATACCCTTCCGTACGGTCTTCATGACCTTCTTAGTAGCCTTCTCATCTGCCAACGGGAGTGCGAAGGGCACCAGGGCACCGACGACGGGCTCCATGACCTTGCCAGCCTTCTCCTCGGCATCCTCAACAGTGACGGGGGTAGCGGTGTTGTTGGCTTCTTGTTGGTCTTCGAGGGTGGCTTTGACAGCACTCTTAAGCTTCTCCTTCTTTTCCTTCTTCTCTTTCTTGTCCTTCTTGGTCTTCGTCACGCCGTCTGCCTCGCTGCGCTTCTTATCCTTCTTCTCCTTCTTCTCCGGTTTTGTCGACCCCATTTTGTCTTCCTTTAATATTTTAGGTAGATATATGTTGATCAAGTCCGCTGGAAGTACGAGACTATTGAGTTCGTGTGGATATCGCGTGGTCGTCGGTGTATGTTGGAATTCAATGGCTTGGTTGTCGAAGCTCTACCAATTGACCGATAAATAAAAATTAATTCAAGCTGGAAATTTTTCTGCTCGCCGATAACAGATAGCGGATAACGGATAGCGGATAGCAGCTTTTGCGGGGAGAGATCTGAACCAATTAGAGCTGCGGTATGATGGGGTATTTCCCCCTTTAGTTTAGCGGCAGACAGCTCTAACCTTCACTTCATTCCTTTAGGCTTTAGGGGTGTCATTCAGTGGCATTCACACACCACACTCGCATGTGCACGCAGGAACCAACTTTACCATATCATACTTAATCTCAACGTATATCTAGATCTATCATCAGATCCTGCAAACTTATACATCAACACATATTCAGACGTCACTTATGTCGGTGAGAATTTACCCATTAACTAAGAATATTGATGCTTTCTCTTTTCGATCCCCTTACCCCTGTTCTCAAGGGAGGCTTCTGAAGTCTTACAATTATCTTGTTAACACAATTCCCGGTTGGCTTGTACAACAATGGCTTGGCCGTATCCATATTTCGGCCATGTGCTTTCAATATGTCTTACGATCTCTCTTCTTATATAATGATAATCATATATAAACCAAAAATGCAAGGGGAATATCCAATGGTAGTGGGCTAGTAATATCACTGCCCATGTCTACCCATGCCCGCCCCCAAATTCATCTACGTCAACCCGGTTTGCTAGCCACAACAGAAGAAGGCTTAGTTCCTCTGAAGGAATGACGATCCGGCAAGGCGCCTTCCACCTTGACCGAAGGATCTCTCTCCTCTTTTAAAGGCCGAGCATACGAGATGCCATCTTGAATCCGGGGTACTTACAACCTTGGAACCCCGCCTTGAGGATATGCAATGCCACTCTAACTGTGCCTTACGACTTGCCTTTTTCGTACCACGAGCTTCTCCTCTTTATATTTGTGGTTTGTTCTACATGCTCTCCCACCTATATATATAGGTGACCGAGGTTAGAACTCGTCGTTATTCTGGTTTTCCATTGGCCCCCCTCGGTCAAGAAGATTCAGACAAGATGGCTGCTCGATCATTCTTATTGTATATTGTTGCAGCAGCGTCGTGGCAGACGTCTTCCGCAAGCGTGCTTCGACGGGACGACAATGACTCTCCTAGTCCTTATGATTTCGTAGATCCCCTCATTGGTACTCGTAATGGCGGTATGTTCCTTGTAGCTACCTGATCTTTGAAGACTATCTCATCACAACAATAGGTCACGTCTTCGCCGGAGCAACTTTGCCTTTTGGTGAGTTTAACTACCATCAATGTCAATATGAATACTGTTGACAACTTTGTAGGCATGGCGAAAGCTGTTGCGGACGTCACAAGCGACAACCAAGGAGGATATGCCTCGAATGGTAGCCCGGTGACAGGGTTCTCTCATATGCACGACTCGGGCACTGGTGGCGCCTCGTCGCTAGCCAACTTCCCAATATTCGCCTATCCAGGTTGCAAAGATGACGAGGTGAATGGTTGCGTTTTCCCCAAAACTAAACGCAGCGTCGAGGTCGTCGACGGAAATGTTTCCGCTCACCCTGGTTATTTTACCATCGATCTCGAATCCGGCATAAGGGCAGAAATCACGGCCGCGAACCACACCGCGCTTTACCGCTTCACATTCTTCGGAAACGCTACCGGGAAAGCCGCTGTGGACGCGCCATTAAGCCCCCTATTCATCGTAGACTTGACCGATCTACCGGACACGCGCCAGAACGGCAGTGCATCCGTACAAAAGGATACAGGTCGAATGTCAGGGAGCGGTACATTCCAGCCTAGCTTTGGAACTGGCTCATACAATCTTCATTTTTGTGCCGACTTTCCTGCAGGCAACACAATACGTGAAACCGGCGTGTTCACTAACACTAGGGCTGATAGCGAACCGACGAGTATCGTAATGGGAAAAGACAATAATTCCCCGCCTCTGCCTGCGGGCACTTATGTTCGATTCAATGAGGTCGAACCGGGCTCTACGATCACCATTCGAGTCGGGCTTTCGTTCAAGAGCGTTGACCAAGCTTGCAAGAATGCCGAGACAGAGATACCAGACTTTGACTTCTCCAAGACTTTGGCTACTGCGGAGGAAATCTGGAAAGACAAGCTCTCCGTCCTAAGCGTTGATGCGACTGGCTTCGAAGACGACAGCATGCAGACAATCTTCTGGAGTGGCGTATACAGGGCAATGCTGAGTCCCCAAGATTATACCGGCGAGAATTATCTTTGGGAAAGTGATGAGCCATATTATGATTCGTATTATTGTATTTGGGACTCGTTCCGATCTATTCATCCTTTCATCACCCTTGTGGACCCATACTCCCAAACCTTGATGATTCGCGCTCTCATCGATATCTATCGACATGAGGGATGGCTGCCGGACTGTCGAATGTCCCTCTCCAAGGGATGGACTCAGGGAGGTTCTAACGCGGACATCGTATTGGTAGACGCTTATCTCAAGAACATCACACAAGATGTAGACTGGGAGACCGGATACGAAGCTTTGATCAAGGATGCGGAAGACGAACCTCCCGTATGGGATTACGAAGGCCGTGGCGGCTTATACAGTTGGAAGAAGTATGGATACATCCCCGCGGATGATTATGATCCATATGGATCCGGTCTATTCACGAGAAGCATTTCCCGAACCGTGGAGTATGCCTATAACGACTTCTGCATCGCTGAAATGTCGAAGGCGATTGGCAAGCAGGACGATTACGAGAAGTACACAAAACGATCAGGGAATTGGATAAACTTATACAAGGAGGACCAGAAATCGGATATTAAAGGGATTGATACTGGGTTCACTGGTTTCTTACAGCCGAAATACCTAAATGGTACTTTTGGATACCAGGATCCGACCTTATGCTCGTCCGTCATGCAGTTTGACTCTTGTTACCTGAACCCGGGCGGCCATGAGACATACGAAGGCAGTCCTTGGCTTTACACCTTCTTTGCACCCCACGACATGGCAGCTCTAATCACTACTCTCGGTGGTCCCGACACTTTTGTCAGCCGCTTAGACTATCTTCACGAGAGCGGCATTCTCTACGTCGGTGATGAACAAGCTTTCCTCACAATATTCCAGTATCATTACGCAGGCCGTCCCGGCAAATCCGTCGAGCGCGTTCACTATTATATACCCAGCCAATTCAACACCACAACAGCGGGAATACCAGGCAACGATGATTCCGGTGCCATGGGGTCTTTCGTGGCGCTAGCTATGATGGGAATATTCCCCAATCCGGGCCAAGATATTTATTTCATCACGGCGCCATTCTTCCCGTCCGTCTCGATCAAAAACGGCATGACGGGGAAGACAGCGACGATCAAGACTGTCAACTTCGACACTGCGTATAAAAATATCTACATCCAGAGCGCGAAACTAGATGGAGAGGACTACACCAAGAACTACCTCACGCACAGTTTCTTCTTCAATGGTGGCACGTTGGAGCTCACGTTGGGAGATAAGGAGAGCACTACTTGGGGCACCAGTGAAGAGGATATACCACCAAGTGTGAGCACGTCAAAGTAGTGTTGGGTTAATTGAGGGTGCGTATCATTATGATCTGGCCATTCATACTAGTAGGATATATCAAATATAACCGATATCACGGCGCCAAAGTAGCTAATTCTATGAAGACTCATTGGCAAGGCGATATGGAGGTGTGGCTTATATGTGAATAAGGGGGTAAGTCGGTACCAGCTACCCACCACGTGCTATCAATTACTGCCAGCTCCGGAGGTATTTACGGCAGGCACGATGGCCGCAGTTGCCAACTCGGGTATTGTACGGCTGTCGCCTCAGTGATTCGGGTTATAGCAAACCACTGAGGGCCAATCAATCGACATTTTTCCTGGTTAACCTTATAATTCCTAATTGCAATCCGATTTTCAACAAGCACTATCAGTGTAGCTGGTGGTGCAGTTGTAGTTGCAGCAAACTCAGAACCGTTCACTGCCAGCTACATCGAGAAGCTTGTGGGTTCGATTCCGCTGGACACCATTCTCCTTTGGGCGCCTCGGTCGAATTCGATGTTGAATATTGACACCGCATATCTGTGGATGCGACAACATCACCTTCTCCCCCTTTTTTTTTATCATTTTTTTTGGTCATATCTTACCTGTCATTAACCTGGTTAAACCCCCTTGAAGAGTTGATGCAACCTAGTACCCAGTGACATCAAAACCTCACCTCGTCGTACGCCACTTTCTAGTATGTCTTTCCCATTTTTAGCACAAGGCAGTGCCATTGTGCTATCTATTAATAAATTCCTATATATTCACCGCCATTTCTAGTGGTTTAGAGTATCACTACAAGTGCTGGCTCGTAGTTCCAATGTACCTAGGTAACTATATAGGTATAATATTTGAATTCAAAACATGCCACCGTTCTAAATCAATGGATAACTTGACTCCAATCTAACACTTCCGAGCCTTTGAGTACCCGTCAAAGAGTGATATTTAATCCACCACTCATAGACTTGCAGTTGAGCTTGTATCTTCCCGAGACCAAGCTGGGTTGACATCATCTGTTAGCTATATACCGAGGAGGAAGATTAATCAGCGCTCACCTCCAATTCACATTCGCCATACAAGCATACTTGCAACCGTTGATGAATTTACGGATGTCCTCCTGAAGTTCGGGCGTGGAGGAGTACCGGTCGAGGATTTGCTTTTCTCCGGCATCGAGACGTTGAATTGCGGACTTCACCATCTCTGCAGCGTGGTTCATAGCCTCTTGGATGGACCCTAATTGTAGACAGAGTAGGGGGACCAGCGAGTCCACTTGCGATTGTTCCTGCAATACATCAGTACACTATCGAGAATTGATTGTGGCGGAGGGTTGTAGACTAACCACTTCCTTCTTGACGGAAAGAATGTCGTTTGTTCTGGAGATATCGTCAGTTTGATGTCTATGGCATGTATACAGTAGCCAAGAACTTACATGCAGATGACAAGACTCGCTTCGTGAAAAACTTGCTGCATCGTCCTATCTTTCACTACTTCCTCGGGCAACGTGATTCCGTACCCATATCTAGGGAATTTTATCAGTTTTCTGACTGAATAGAAGATCATTATACATACTCAATAGTAGACATGCAAACCCTTGCGCCACCAGAACCCATACGAATGCGTAGGTACTCCTCAATGGTGGGAAATTGGTCCGTAAGTTGGAATCTCTGTTCCTCTCCACACATCTTCATGTAGAAGAGCAACTCATCAAGAAACCCCTTGATCTGACCTAAACTCTAGTGAGACTACAATGTAGCAATTGAAATGACATTAAGAGGACCTACGGTCATTACTAGCCCTTGCAAAAGCCTCCCCAATAGGCCGGAAGAAGGTAATGATAGGGTCAGTAGATATCTCTGAAAGGTTCGGGTTCGGGTCCTTGGACAAGCTCTGCCGTAAATATTCAACGGTCTCTTGCCGGAAGGCGGAAGCCGTAACCCAGTCATGTATGACTGTAGAATATTCTATAGAGTCCGTCTCTAGAGATCGATAAGTAGGCAGTCGCGAGTTAAGTGTTGGTCAGTATTCACACACCGTCGTCCCAGGCAAAAAGCTTTATGATACGTATTAGCTAGCTAGAAGTAACATGGTCTCACTATTGTAGTACTTACCCACATCCCCAAGTGTGTGACAATCCGCAGTGCATCGTATGGAGCGAACGGCCACCAGGACGCTCCGAAAAGGGCTATGTTCGTCTTTTGTAGTGCGCGGATTCGGTTATTGTCCTTCGAGGAACGTATAACACTGCGAGTTGTTAGTGGATGAGCGACTAGGTAGTGATGGAACACCTACGAGTTAAGGCTCTCTTGCACATATTCTTCCAACTTGTTCAGCTCTGGGTGAACCTTCTGGGGCCAGTGGCTTATCATGGACTGAAGGTCCGGTATAGTAACGTGGGACCCTCGTATAGACATCAATAGTTTCTCTCGGGAGCTGACTTCCAGCGTTATAGGCTGGGCGACGGGGCGTGTTGTCGCCACTTCCTGGACGGTTGTAGTCATGGCGATCTGTATAGGGGGAAAGGGGGGGGGCTGCTTTTGACCGATCAAGCAATCGAAGTTTATTAAACCTATGAACTAGAACAGAGAATTTGATGACCGGATATAAGCAGTCATTGTGGATTGTGACTCCTATTTATATATCTCAAGTTTATCTTGACTTCAGCTATGAACAATAAGGAGCCGATACTGAAACCTACCATTGCCCCGAGATATTTCTCATCAAACTCGGATTACTGCTTGTGGTATAGAGTCCATCGCCGAGACTAAGTATATATGAAGTATCCATATCCCGATCCTTCTATCGGCACTAGTTCTTATGGCTGAGGAAAAGGGAATCTATTAGCGCGTGCTTAAACAATCTAGAATTGGTATCGACTCGCAGGATCTACCCGAAGTCTCAGACCCTTTTGCAGACAGTATCCGTCAAATCATAACGCCGGGATGACGACTGTGGAACTTGAAATGGACGGACACCTATAGGGCAGATTCCAGAACGGGAGATATTCACGTTAGCGGTTACTGGCTTATAGGGTAAGAGAGCCAGTTCGAATGTATCAGTTACAGCCACTTTAATCGTCGAAGTTAAAGTCATTGGCCGATTTACTCTCGAGCTATTTCCAATTATAAGATGTAATGACGCCGACGGGCATAATACTGCGAGACCGAGTAATGGTATCACATGTAGGAATTATCTCGGATGTAAGCCCCGAGCATGGTGATACACGGTTGCCAACAAGAGCTATGTCATGGGAATTAGAAATCGTATAGAACGGTCAGTGTAGTAAGACATTAAATTCAGTTTCACCTAAGACGCCACGGTAGGACACCAGGGTCCTATAGACTATACCTATAATATTTATATGGCATTACTGTAGTCTATAGTATACTTTGATGCAGCTCTAGGGATTAATTTAGGGTCCTCATTGAGGGTAAGAATGACAAGTGGTAATGTCTAGCCTCAGATACATGCACGTTATTGACCAGGAACTTCGCAGACTCATTCCAATATGTTCGCCTGGATCTCTTTAATGAATTAAGATCCTCGTAAATGATCACGGGCTATACCCATCTGGGAAAAACGATACTGGTCCAGAGCACGCTTGGTACGGGCTTGTTATGAATGAAGTCGGTATTGAAGTCATATAAACGGCGAGATTGAGTCCCCGATTTCTATAGTGTCTTATGTTAGACGTAGCGGATAGCATCTGAGACCTACTATCTTCACTTAGGGGAGATGAATTCATGATATCGGGCTTCGGGCTACTAAGCCAATCACTCGGTAAGCATAGCTCGTATCAGGGATTTTTTCGTCAAACGTAGCAGCGGAAAATATCCGCCCCTCTAATGTACTTGGCTGCTTACGTTGGCCGTCTTACAGCTGAGATCTCTTATATTACGGCAACTGTTTTCGCGTCTATAGATCGGTCTGTATTGCCCCCCTGGAAATAAAAATCGCTCTCGGGTTTAAAACTCCAGGTTCGGTGTCTGAATAACTGTTATACTGCGCAATTCATTAATTAGTTGTGAGCTTACATCCTCTGGCCTAGTTTAACCTTGATTCGGGCTGGCTTCATGTCATACTGCATATTATAGGCGTGTGATATGATTCCATGTCTACCTAGGTAGGTAGCCTCAGGCCGACGATCCACCGATGTGGCTTCAGTGTAACACCATGGTATGTCACTGTGATACCCTCACGTGCTATCACATTATTCTTCCTATCGATTTTGGTGTACGCTTTGATTGCTCACAAGTATTCTGTTAGCCTAGGCGGAACGTGATCCGTCTAGTCACGTTATCGCGGTAGTTCTAATATATAAAGTCTTCACGTCGCCCTTCGTACACATCATTCATCGGTAGCTAGCGAAACTGAATACTTCTATCGGCAGATTTGGATTCCGAAATCCTACTTCTTGGCATTCTCATAATAAGCGCTTAGATAGTCCAGATCTTGATAGTTTACATGGGAAAGACGAAGCGAATATTGATTGTCAGACTGACCATGATAGGCTCCTTCATGAACTATAGAAAGGTGCTATTCAGCATTCTAGTGTCGCATCAAGTTAGAAAGATTCCGATACAGGAGTTGCTCGCTTTTTGCTCCTTTCCATATCCATACTCAGGTAGGTACATGCGCGATGCTCGGTATATGGAAACTAAAACCTCTTTATTTGAGAATCTATTTTATATAGCGATTAGAGGAGTATTTTGCGAAGAAACAAAGAGCCAAGGCCTGGAGAATATGGAAGTTTTGAAGACCGAGGGCCTTGTGTAACGTTCTCCGTCGTCACATGCTATATAGAAGCGAACTTACTCACACTACTCACCTGTAATATTTCATACCATTAATAGCAATTGGGCATGGTTCGATTATATGGTGCGTATTCTAGGACGTCCTTAGGCATGCGTTGGCTTTGCTATCGTCCTATTTGGTTTATTTTATAGATGGATCACAACGACTTTCAACTAAAGTTGTTCGTTATATGCTAAGGAGTCAATGTCTCAAGGAACTATATACTATAGCGGTACCGCGACACCATTCCTTAGTAACTGAGTTGTCATCTTAAGAAGCCTGGGGCCGGAGAAGCTAATCCACCATCAGGGGTACTAGGTCAAGCCCCCGCCGTAGATCAGCAGGAAAATGGAAGAGCCGACTAGAATCATCCTTATTCCGTCACTTGTGATGTTTTGGAAGTCTTTGATGGAAATGTGGAATAGCTAATTCGGTGATCTAGGCTCACTGGCGGGGTTTACAGAACAGAACTACTAATCCTATGAACAGCCTACACATAGGTCTGACTATAACTTTTATCGTATTGATTTAATACAAGATGTTTCATGAGCATCGGATAGCAGTCTTATCTTATCCGTACCCGTGCTTACGATCTGGCCCGGCTTTTTAATCACGATTGTAGCGGCAACGTTAAATATAGAGCTAGAGAGCGCGAAAGGTGTATCAAATCATTCTCTCGCTTCCGATACGTGGCGTTGATCGAAACTCTAACAGCCCTAACTGTTACTTTGGAATCTCGAAAAAGGGACGGAATCACTAGCAACCAGCCATTGAGTGCCAGGTAATGACTGTTAGGGTCGAGAAGCCTAGCAAGCAAGTATGTGGTTTCTCGGACTATGAAATCACACCGCCCGAATCCTTTGTCTCCCCCGAGCATCCTAAACTGGGAGAAAAGTCCTCCCGTACGGGCGTGTTGTCAATGAAGACACCAAGTTCCATTCAAATGTTACCCATACTCGAGACATCCTTCCCAATGAACTCAATATCGTACCTAAGTAAGATATGAGCCAACATGATCTTGAGCTCGTGAGCCGTAAAAAAAATCTGGGCCAAACCTGTGCAAGTAGATCACCATACCTTTTCACGGTGAACTAGGGTTTTGTACCTAGTATGGAGATGTTTTGTCACCATCTCGTCACTGGTCGAAGCTCCTGAAGAAGTAACCACCCATTCAGCTATACCAGAATCATTTGTTCGCAGAGAGGTTATTACTTCTTTCCTCTCTTCTGTGGGGTGGGTACGATTACGGGAACAAATTCGGGGCGCCTATTACGACGCCGTCGATCTCGTGGTTGAAGGCCCACCGCATCTAGTTATCAGGTTCCCCCGCTGAGTGCCATTATTATCGACATTTTTGCCACTATTCCCTGTGTCAACAATTAAAATAATTATTCCGTATCTTCTGTAAGTCTTTTATCTTAGGAGGAGCACGAGGAAGGGCCCTCTCATCTGGGGTCGAGGAACTAGAGAAGCCAAACCAATGCATGGATGGCACATGGTCTTGCCACAGACCAAGCTAGGCACTCTAATATGGGGCTGCATATAGGAAGTTCCAACACCGGCAACATAGTGGCACCGTGTATCGAGTTGATATTATGAGCTGGCTATTTAATGTAATCATCTGATGATTACCCCTATTCAAAGATGGGTCTATATAGGTACCTAGGTACCAAAGAAAAAGGGGTCGGAATGGAATAATTTGTCATTCCGTTTTTGGCGGGTTGAAAAATGGCCTCGGGAATCTCCAGGGCTCTAGGACTTGAAGTGTGGCGGTTATTATTCCTAGATAAGCGAGGGGTACCTTCTAAAATGTATTTCGGTAGGTACCCATGTATTTTTTACCCCATCGTTTTTCAATTTCCTGTTGTTTGGGTCGATGGGACAGATGTGGACAGACGTGAACAGATGAGGTTCCGTCCAATCTGTTCAAGTTCCATCTGCCCCATTTCCAACGTTGATATTTCATGTCTTATTATTAGACATGACGTTTGGCAAAGCGCCCTTGACTCCTTCTTGAACCGACTAAACGTTGAAGATGCGGAAGTTGTCCACCAGTCAACTAAATCCTACTGGCCAACTGGTCCTACTAGCCATGGATGCTAACAGACCCCTTGCGACTTATAGTTATCCATACTAACCAATTACGTCAGTGTAAGTAGAATAAACAGAATAGACCCGTGTTATTCATTGCATCGTCACCGAGACATACAGAAAGTTCTAATGGCGTGGATAGCCGTGACGGGATAGGTTCCACGGTTAAGTTGCCGCCTACTGTAGTACAGTAGTAGTAATGAAATGAGGACAGGCACCCGTCAGGAATGTTTAATGTTGTCGGGACTGGCCACCGCTATCTTGCCGTGCTTCCCGTGGGAGCTGTGCGCTATGCGCTATGCACATAATCAGCACATAATCATGGCCAGCATTGCCTCTGTCTCTTTCTCGGTCGGCATGTTATATCCGCGGACTCGGAGTTTGACGATTATTACCACATATGTACGTACGTACGTGCAATGAATACTGTAGGACTGACCATTTGTGCTAATACTATAACGGCCGAATTATGGCTAGATTCTTCTACGCAACGAGCCTGGATAGCCACTAAGTTCCGATTATCCGTACCACAACATCGGATTTCCCATGCACATTCATGATTGCCACATGGTTCACGTAATTCGTCATGGCCGAATCGTAGCCTCTGTTCTCCCCTCAGACGGGAAGCGGCACGACTTTTCCCAATAAAACCTTAAAGGCCTCCGAGTCTGAGACATTCCAACGATCTACCATCATTAACGAACAAGCCTGCGTCAGTCACCTGCCAGGACGAACTTAACCAGTCAGATTCCGAGCCTAAAGCACACGCATCTCTATCTGCATGCTCATGCCCTTGCCCTGTCCTGTCATCAACCGATGATTATTTATTCGCTGGATTAAGAATAACCTCTTCGGTCTAGCCTACATATATCTCTATCTCCCTGTACATATCCTTCTTCTTCTTGGACTCTGCTCGCATCCCACACTGTCCGATTCCTAGCCTTTTCTCTTACCGATTCTGTAACTTTCCCCTCGAAACCCGCCGAATCCCCCGGTACCACCCCAATAGTAATAATACTTTCCGATTGAACCCTCCCAGCTCCTATCGAAACGACGTTGACCGGAAAACGGCACTAGATTAATAAGATCCGACTTTCTCTAGCTTCTGGAACGGTTCAAGCGCGCGGTTGGCTTTTTGCCAAGCACTTTTTAGCACAAGAGCCGGCCCCGGTTCACTGTTCTTGGCATTGAAACAATCCCCGGCTGGGTTTTTTGGACCTAGGACCTTGATTTTCAGCACTGCTTTCAGGTAAGCAAAGCGCTTTTTGTTCGCTGCCTCAACAATTCGTCAGCTGGGGCGCAGTTCTGTCGGCTACAAAGCCGCCCGCAATCTTCAGCTTCGCCGAGTGACGACGTCCAATCGAATCCGCAAATGAGGCAATTTGCTCACAGTTGACCTATTAAACTTCGTCCCATATGGACATAATTCGCTGCAACCCCCCGTCTATTCCGAGTGGAAAACGGCCAGGGGCAAAACCGATGCAGAAGACTACATAGGTACTGTACTAGGTACATACATAGGCAGACATCTTCGTGATATTCATCGTCGTCGTCCCCCCGAAGAATCTATTTATTTCTTACCTATATCTATCTATGCATACCTATCTCGCTACGCAGCTCTGTTTTCTTCATATTTAATCCGCGTCTTTACGCCACGTCTGAACTATTTATCTCCTAAGAAACTTACCGGGCTCCCCATCATCGTGATATAAAGCTTAACGGGGTGGCCGTGTAGTACCAAGCCACATTTTCCTATAGCTTCACGACTAGTCTTCTTTATATTGGGCTTGTCTTTCAATGAAACCCGAACTAAGAAGAAACAGCAGAAATCGTATTGTCATCATGTCGACCTCGAGCGGCAGTCGGCGCACAAGCCGCAACTATGACACCGGATTTCCGGAAGCATTCGCTGAATACACTACATCTTTACGTCACCCAGAAGCAAACGTTAATCCAGGGGCTTGTATCTCAGCAGAAGACATTGACCCATCAAAAACATTACAACGAAGCCGTAGATCGTTCCTAGCGAAACATAAGCGCACAATAAGCCATGGCGTGATACCTCACGACACGGACCGGTTGTCAAACCACTCGGCGTTGGCTCTGCCCACGATTGATAGTGCCGTTGACGTGGGCGACCTGAAGCCCACGAACACGAATGGTAGCATCGGGCGTTCGTCTAAGGACGGAGCAGAGAGCATCGACCGCATTGAGGTATCTCTCAACGGGGACCGCCCTCCGTCCTCCCCTACCACAGCAAGCGATGATGATTTCACTGACGATGGGCGGCAAAGAATCAAGCTCTTCCGAAAATGGCGGATTCAGAAAGACTAAGAGAGTTGTGCCAAACCGTCGATGAAAGGCTGCGGCGGTTGTTAGATTATGAATAGAGGCACCTCAGCCACGGGAAAACACCATCGTTGGGCTGTTTGGTATTTGCGATCTCGAAGACATGGGATTCTGAGGCCCAATGTTTAGGACCTATTAAAAGATTGATTTTTCAGCATGGAGTCTGGCCCGTCACGGAATCATTGGGAATGGGAAAATAGCAATCAGAAGGAGCTCGGCAGGGAAAACAATCGGTCACCTTTCGAGATTCTTCATAGTGAGTGGTGAGCGACAAGGGGTAAACGGTATGGTCACTTCAGTACTTCTTTCTACAGTTGAGAAGTCCTTTCAGGTACAGGTAGCGTTGTCGTAAACGTATTTAATAATTCGAGTTACTAGGAACGAAAGTGTCTGCCTATTGTTTATGTCCTTTACATATCATCGCCGCTATCGTGCCCAGACGTGTACCTTCCCGTCCACCCTCCCCCGTATTTTCTCTCGGCACGCGGGTCACTACGGAACTCAGCCCGGGCCTAGGCAGTTACCAGACATCCTCAAACTCATCACATCTATCTTCTATGATCGTCTACTCTCGACTAACCACAACTTGAGCCATCAGTGCCGGGAGGCTGGTAACATCTGGTGCGCCTTGCTTAACTAACCATACATGCCCATGGACATCTGATGAGCATCAACGACATATCAAACAGCCAAGGCAATAACAACAATAAACAAACAGCCCTTTCGAAACAGAAAGCCAAGTCCACCCCGAGGCACACATTCACGTCCCAAATGTCCTTACCACGATCTCTTTAGGTTTTTTCATCGAGCATTTCGATGAACTAACAATCATGGATAACGGCCATCCACTCGCCAGCATTGGCGCTGCTCTCCCACTAATGGAGTTTCAGCCCTTCAACAGACTCAAGGAACCTCTTCAGGAGAAGATTTGGGATTTGGCACTAGAGCAAGCTGCCACCGAATTCCAGTCTCTTTTCCCAGAGTATAGCCGTACCTGGGCCATCTCTAACCGAATTCCCTACTTGACGTACTCCGTTCCCGATCTTCCTCCCCTCGCCTTGGCAGCTATTAAGCGATTATTCGGCGGGCTCTTCCGAGCAAACCGAAAGAGCCACAGTCTCACCAGTTCTTACGTCTCTGTGATGCATGAACGAGGACGACCGTGTGGACTGGCACTTAAGTTCGTCGACGTTTTCACCATTCGCACCCAGACGCTACAGCAAATCATCGGCTACTCGGCCATATCGGATGAAGACCTCAGAACCCTTGCGGGCGAAGAATTCCAGACCCAATACCCTCAACCCATCATGGCCAACTACCTACAGCAACTCAACGAAGTCACATTAGTCACGAACCTGGTGGTGACGTACGAGATATTCGGCCAGTCCAACACTTGGAAAGCGTACCGAGACCTGCTCACGCGCCTCCCCCATCTGAGAACTTTGTACGTTAATATAGACCCTCGCCCACCCCCACCGTCGCACTGGTATCTTCCCGAGTGGGATGAAGACGTCGTTGAGCTATCGGAGATCCGCGATGGAAAGATCAAGTTCCGATGGGAGGACTTCGACAGCTTCGAGCAGGGATTCGGGGAAGTCTATAGACAGCGCATCCGCGAAGCAGGCCTTGGTAGTCGAGATTGGGATCGTGCCCACCGCACCCGCGAGTGCTTCCAGAACCAAGAAAACTGGCGGGCGGAAATGATGGACGTCTTTCTCGAGTCTTGGGAGGTCCTTTCCAAAAAAGGCGTCAAATGTGTCCTCGTCGATCTCTGCCAGAGAAGATAGGAGGATATGTATCACCAGACAAACATGATGGCTTCCTGATTTCCACTGTTGAAAACTCACGGTCCGACTTCAGAGCAAGCCTAAGAAACTGTGTGTTCAATAAGAGGAGGAAGACAAGTCTTGTGGTCAGTTTCATTGGGAACCATATTGGAGGATAGTCGTACACGAAATTAGATCGCTTACGAAGTCGATGACATAGACGTGTAACTGGAAAATGTTCACGAGGTATGCATGGAGGTTGCATGCGGCACGTAGGGTCGATTCGCGAACGGATTGCTTGTGCTTCGCGAGGTTCGTCTAGGCAATAAATGAAATCAGTTTTCTCTACTTGAATAACGTGAATCATGATTGTCCTTGCTGTATTTCGTGTTCTCGAACATGAATCCATATGAATCCACCGGTATGATCAACCGTTGAACCCACAATGATATGGGTCCGCCAACGTCCTAGGTCCGTTACATAGCCTCGATCCTTCGCGGCCTCTAACCCCTTACATAGTATAACCCGTTCTTCCTTCAACCCCTCGGACGATATATAATAATTCCAAGTGCCTGTGCGACGCGAAACCAACGACCATTGATCCCAGCATTTTAGATTGGATAGAGGCAAACTAACAGAGTCGAAGGAGCAAACTTAGACTCAATTCGTTCGGCCGAATCTAGTGCGCATCCTTTCGTATTTTTCGTGGGTCGTAAGCCTCAGAGCTTGTCTTGGCTAAGTCATACATCTTAATAGAAAAAGCTACGACCCCTCTCTACATCCCGTGTTAATATGTAGGCTTCTCAAGACTTAAGTGCCCCTCCCGTCTAGTATATTATACTACTCCTTCCTCGCCTTCTCGTTTTTGAACGAACTGTAGCCAATTCTCTTGCTACGCGTGCGAGATCGAGTCAAAATGCGCTTACAGACCGTTTGGGCGAGGATCCTCGCTTTGACCAGCTTCTCGCAAGCAGTCTTGGTACAGGGCGATATTGACCCCAGCATTGACCCGGCATCTTACGGCCCAGGCGACGTCTTGTATCGAGATGTCCTCGTTATCGGAGGAGGTTCGTCCGGAACTTACACCGCAGTCAGATTAAAAGACCACAACAAAACGGTGGTAGTAGTCGAGGAGAAGAGCGTGTTGGGTGGCCATGCTGAGACCTGGTTCGACCCCGAGACTGGCTATGCCGTTAATATCGGTGTGGTGGTCTTTGCGCATCTGAAAGTAGTGACGGACTACTTCGCTCGATTCAATGTTCCTCTCACTACAGAGGTTGCGTGGGGACAATCCGAATATGTCGACTTTTCGACTGGAAAAGCTGTCAATTATACGCCGCCAAGCCAAGAGGCCTTCGGTGCTGCATTGGGTGCCTATTCCGCCCAGCTCCAGAAGTACCCAGCTCTCCAAGGAAGCTTCAACTTGACGTATCCCGTCGAGGAGGATCTCTTACTTAGCTTCGGCGAATTCATCACCAAGTACAAGCTCGAGGACATGGTACCTACCATCTTTATAGTCAATCAGGGATATGCCCCGCTGCTGGACATTAGTATGTTGTACATATTCAAGTACCTCAATTCGGACCAGATCAACAGCTTCGCACAGGGATTCCTCACGACGGTCAACCACAACACCCAGGAGCTATACCAAAAAGCAACTGCCTTTCTCAGTGACGATGTGCAGCTCAGTTCAACCGTGATGGCGATGGACCGCTCCTTACCAGGTGACGTCCGAGTCGTCATCCAAACGCCAACAGGCCAGAAGCTCGTTCTCGCGAAGAAGGTAGTTTCTACGGCTCCTCCACTAGTCGATAATCTACGAAACTATGATCTCTCCGATGACGAGAAAGCATTGTTCTGCCAATTCTCTGCCAACGGTTACTATAGCGGCCTCCTCAACAACACGGGCTTCGACATCGGTATGTCCGCTGTCGCGCCTGGCCAACCATACGACATTCCGCAGCTTCCGGCACTGTACACAGTCAATATAAACCAAGGATTGGCGCAGGTCTACTACGGTAGCCCCGAGGTACTCCCAGAGGAAGACGTGAAGGCCGATATCCTAGCGACGATACAACGAGCACAGGAAGCAAGAGGACTCCCAGTGACAAGACCAGAGTGGCTGGCATTTGGCAACCATGCGCCGTTCAACCTCATGGTTTCGAACGAGGCAATCAAGGACGGCTTCTATGAGAAGCTATTTGCTCTTCAGGGTCAGCGTAATACGTTTTATAACGGCGCCGCTTGGCATACGCAGGACTCTAGCGTGCTATGGCAGTTTACTGAGGATTATATTCTTCCTATCCTCTTAGCTTCGTTGTAGTCCTATAGTATCATCACTAGCAGAGGAAGGTCAGTTAATATGGCAATAGAGTTGATCTGCGTTGAAAGGACAATATGCGAAGATGCTAAAACTTGCTACTGTTGAAGGAACAAACAGGTTGTAGACGTAACCTTCCGCTCAAATGCTGTCAAAGTCGAAACACACGCGCCAGTATCAGGAGGCCGATCAGCTCCAACTAATGTGAAAGCTGAGTTCGTCCAAAAGGAGGTTAGACCAGCCAGCCGCTCTGTTTCTTTAAGGCTTCTTCCCAGCTCTCACTATCCGATCGCGAGAACTCTTTAGATTCAAGAACGTCATCCGCGCCGAAGTTCCCATATAAGTGAGGACATCCTGGGATATCCCAATATGTCGCAGAATGGAACTTGGGCGCGAAACGGATCTTAATCACCCAGATATTCGTCACCTCCTTGAAGAAGAGGCCAGCCGTTATGGGAATCTTGCACTATGAATCAGCCATCACGTCTGGGATGCGTGGTGGGGCAATCTCGAAGCTCACCTGGCTGCCGGTGCTCAAGTGAACGAAGCCATCTTTCTTATCAAGTTCCGAAAGTGGATACTCGGAGGGGATCGGCGATGGAGGTGCCGAAGGTACGATCTTATAAACAAAATCCGGCAGGGGTGATGGGGGAGCCATTGATACTACAGGAATTGCTCGATCCTTGTGAATAAGGCATATGAGGCGCCCAAGAGTAAGATAAAAGCTCGAGATTGCGCCATATCGGGGTAAATCTATTCGCTTACATAATACAGACTCCGTCGTCAGCTGCCAGGCTTCCTACCAAGTGCCGAAATATCATAAAAGGGGCCTGTCAGTAACAGGACACTCTGTGGTTCAAATTTAAGAAGAGAGTCTAAGGGGGGGTCCTCCATCCAGATACGTTAGAAGACATCCATTTCTCGTATGCTCTACCTAGAAAACGAGCGTGATTCTCTAATTCAGACTGCCATACGCACCATACCTAACTATCACGCACCATATGACTATGTCCATAGCAATAATACGCAGAGAGCGATTAAGGAGAAGATTTATATACCTGTAAAAGAATTCCCCGAGATAAACTTCATCGGACAGCTCCTAGGACCACTCGGGCGAAGTCTCACCGAAATCAACGCCGAATCGGGCGCCACCATTACCATCCATGGTAAGAGTTCAATTAAAGAAGGAAGAGTTGGGGGCCAAGGTCGTAGGCGAATCAGGACTGACTAATCCCAGGACGAGCCCCTTCATTGCCTTGTTACCGCAGGTACACAGGACAGCGCCGACAGAGCTAAAGAGCTTAACCAGGAAGTCACCGAGACTGATATTACCACGCCGGAGCATGCTAACGACAGAAAGCGTCAGCAACCCCGTGACCTTGCTGTTGTAAATGGGACCTTCCGAGACGACGAGGGTCTTCGCGGTCATACTAACACTACTAACAACACAGTAGTAGCCGGCATCATCTGCCGTATCTGTAACGGAGTCGGCCACATCGCCCGTGGCTGTCGCGATAGGAATAGCGACGTTCCGTGGAGACGTGGAAAGCCTCTGTCGAAAGAGATAAATAAAGCAGTAGGAGGAAGCGACGATCTAGATCTTGTATATTCGCAATTCATTACTGAGATGGAAAGCTACATAAGATCTTACTAAACTCGATTCGGGTTTGGCCAAGAAACTGCACGGCAACGACGCCGTCCACGTAACGTATTGACTAACTACAGATCTGGCTACCAAGAATAGTACAACGGTGATTTTGTTTAACACAGTTTCGACTTATCAAGCCCAATCCAAACCTCAAGCCTCATTTTAAAACTAGTTACACATTAATTTGGTGGCTGGAACTTTTTGAACCAAGGTTGGTATCTAGGTAAGATAGCCAGCCCTATGGAGGGATCGTGCATGATGGTATGGCGTAGTGATGTTGTGTAACCGTCATTATCACCAAATTTATATAGGACTCGTAGCCCCTGAATGGGTAAATTTCACGTCATCCTTGCCCCTTTCTTCCCATCAATAGTAGCCGCCATGCTATCGCTGATGGCTCCGTAGGACCAATAGTAGTCTTACACTCGGTGTCAGTTCGAAGCCCCAACCAAGCATTGGGGGCAGCAGCTTACAAAGACGGAGGTTGGCCTGCCTATTTTTACTACTCCGTAAATGTTTTGAATAAAGATTCATATTCGACGGACAATACTACTCGATTAGTAGTTAAGGAGATATCTACCAAATTACAGGGCAAGTACAGCAGCTCCACCGGGCGAATTGGGGCGTTCATCATCACTAATAAGGTCGTGATTTGTGAGCCGACATTCTAATTTGTATGATGCTGTCTTTATCATTACTAGGTCGTCTACACCGATTTCTCGCGGAACATAGCTGGAAGAGTCCACTTTACCAGATCTATGTCTATGTCATTGAATACGAAAATGAGCTTTAGCCTGGAAATTGTGTTCTTGGTGGCAAATATCGTGACACGAGGATCAGCGGCGGTCAGTAACTACCAGACATGCTATAAAATCGATGGCTCGGTCTTGGACGGATCCTTCAGATGCGACAACGGTACGACAGGTCACTCAGCATGTTGCAGTCCGGGAGAAGTCTGCTGGTCCAACGGAGTCTGTCAAGCCGTAACTCACGGCGTTCAAGACTGGTTACGGGAGGGGTGTACTGACTATACTTGGAATGACCTAGCCTGCTTTGACGTTTGTCCATGGAGTATGTCGCAGTTAGAGTTCTTGCTGTATGATCTGAAGGCTAACAATAATGGCAGTCCTTGGTAAACCAGATGTTGGTCGCACCGCTGCAGGAGTTCGACCGTGCGACGGTATAAATATCGGCATTACATACTGCTGTGACAATGGAACAACCGGACTCGGGTCATTTGCATGCTGCAATGATAAGGCTCAAACTTTCATGTACAATAATCTAACCACTTTACCAACGGTCCTCGCTACGATTCCTGTCATTAATGACCTGGCGACCTCTACCCAGGCAGTTCCAATCAATGCCACAGTTACCATTACTGATGGAACTCCAGGAACAACGGGCGAAGGGCCTGTTGTGACTAGTGCTGCATTGGCGGAGAGCACAAGTTCCCCTGCTGATTCAAATGATTCGGCGACCTCAATAGCACTCGGAGCGGGTCTCGGGGCCGGATTACCTGTGGCGGCCGCTATCATCGGAGGTATCTGGCTCACGATTTGGCGTTCCAAGCAAAAGCAGCTGCAGTCTGAAAAAGAGTCACAGCAACACATTTCGGGAGCTTCCCTGGGTTTTAGTGATGGTACACTTGGACCACCCATTTCCCACGAACTGGCGCCGGATGATGTGAAACCTGAATTGCCGTCGGGGTACGAGAGTAGGGAACTCCCGGCATAAGCAGATGAGTGCGTAGACTAATGGTTAGCGATTGCAAGTAGGCAAGCTCGTCGAGGCATGCTATCACGTCATGGGAATAGATCATGAGGGATATCTAATGTTGTATCGTTGATGGTATCTGCTGAATGTGTTATTAATTGTATACTATATATTCCGTACGATAAGACGAATGGAGATAATCGGTGGTCTACTTCCAAGGTTGAGTGTGATAATCGGGGATGAAGAAGTTTAGCCCGAAAAAATTGAAGGCAAATAGGACAAATTCGATTTTCAATAGATGCATAATATAACAGAGATGATTGGTAGCTACCGTGACATGTAGAAGATAGGTAGACTCTGTTATTCGTCTCTACTATCCATGGATGATGTCATTATAGTAATTGGAAGGGTTGAGTGGGTTAGCTTCTGAGTGCCGGAAGCACTGGCCACTGCCAACTGGAAAACTATCAGTGCAAGTAACTGCCAGATGTAGATACAGTGGGCCTTATCATGTGATAAGACCCTCAGGCACCAGAATACTGCCGCCCTCGACCGCCTCAAAAAAAACTATATAATATTGGCCCTCCACGCCATTTTTTGACTGTTTCTTCTTTTCTTCTTTAGCTCTCTTTGCCTTTTGGCTTAGATCAAGTGTAGTATCTGTTCTTTTCAGTTTAATCTCTGAAAGAGTTCTACTTGAACTCAATCGTGATTATTCTAATTTTTGCTCCGAGGGAGCGCATCCTCTGGGCTTGCCCACGATCGCTCCCACCGTGTCCCTGGTATTACACTGCCCCCAGGTGATGCGAATATCTTTTCATCGCTATCCTTAGCTTGCCTACGGATGTGAAGAAAAGCTGGATGTCATTACTAATGTTGATTTATGAGTCGATCTGTAACTTCGGCTGGTAGTGCCGTTCGATTGGTATTTTTTATAATTTGGTAACTCCGGATATAAACGTAGGAAGCGTCCTGTAAAAAATTCAGCCATCAACTGCTTAAAATTACTGGAAATGCTGCTCGATATTGCTTCATGCAAATCCCTGTCATTCAATAATAGTGATCCGATTTAGAGGCCGCTGTCATTCTACCTTGAGCCTACATGTGAAAATAATTGAATTGAATATTCAGGTGGCCTTAAATGTGTACATATGTAGGCAGTTGCTATCGGGCCCCTCACCGTCTGATAGTTCAATCTGAAAACTCTGATTTCTCTCATTTACAAAACCAAACGTCTCGCATACCTTCGTCTCAAGATGGCTAGCGACGGATCCTCAAACGCGATAGACCCCTCGATTTTCGACTATCTGAAAGCTCATGGCGAGGAGGAGCTCGAGGTTGGTGACAGGCTCCATCAGATAACTGCTACTCTGAATCGTCACATTTCAACCTGCCAAGGTCTCCTCAGCCGTATCCACTCGACACCAGGCTCTAAGTGTGCGTGTAGAATGGCAGATATGATGCCAATTGCTATTTTATGTCTCTAATATTTATTATAGTGCCGCCTCTCCTGAAGCAGATAGAAGTTGATGGTATCAAGCCTGAGGTCGATAGTGCTGGCGCGCTCGCGGAGTTTGCCTCAAAATACCCCTACTACAAGTGATTCCTCCCTTCTTCATTCATAACGAAGTATTCCATGTTGACGAAGCGAAGGTACAACGGCAAATGGACTCGAAGTATCCAGAATGTTGTCGGCACCATCTTGCTAACCGGTTGGCTGGGAGGTTTGGGAACTGACTCTCGCCCGGGCGAACTTGGTCGCCTGCTTACTATTGAGGAGGTCGGACAGATCTTAAACGGTGCATTCATTCCCCAATTCCCATATCATTAGTGATGCTAATTCCCCATGTCAAGTGCCTGTCAATCTGAAGGATAGAGACGCGTTCCATATCACGATCGAGGAGTACATCCTGGCGCTGACAGACATCACCGAAGAGCTCAGCCGTCTTGCCATGAACTCTGTAACGATGGGTGATATCAGCCTTACTGTCCGAATTAGTGGTTTCATCAAGGATCTATTTGCCGGGTTTCAACTGCTCAATCTCAAGAATGATATCGTTCGAAAGCGGGTCGATGCTGTCAAATATCATGTTAAGAAGGTCGAGGATGTCATCTACGATTTGTCGCTTCGCAACTTGATTCCTAATGGCGAGGCTAGCTCTTGATTTCGCGGTCCACAGGCTTTATTGCAACCGGAATACATACCTATGTTGCTAGGTGTAGGTAGCATAGCAATTTCGACGGAATTGTCTAGGGATAAAAATTGGGCACTGACGAGGCACATCAAAAAAAGCCATGTCATGTCTAATATTACTTCACCCTAAAGGTCGTGCAAAAACATGATTCTACTAGTTTTATATCCCATCTAACCTGGCTATTTTGCCCCTGGAACCTATTGCAGTAATATTAATGGTGTAGAAGGTAAGGAAGCTATTCAGAGATCCTACAGGGTTCGCAGCTATCCGACAAGTCGCATGGTTTATCCATAGATTGTACAATTCCAGTCATCGTATTTCCAAATTCTCTTGACCGTTGGAACGAAATGTATATCCGATAAGTTATCGTACCACGTGATATATAAGACCGTGCGTATGGCGCTAGCGTCCTCTATTCCCTGCACTCACGTGCGTTCAGGGGCCTGTAACCAATTGAAGATCCAGCAACGTACATCAGTTTTATTTATTGACTTCTTCCATCAACAAAGATCCATCAGCTATCCGCGGAATCCACGACCATCAACAACCCTTTTCACCTGGTCATTATTCTTAGCTGCGTCTAGAATGGCCTTGCTGGACCCCGTGACCATGTCTTCTCCAGTTAGTAAAGCCAAGACTGGCGAAGTCTTAAAACCAAAGGATAGCGAGCCTCCCACCCAAGCTGTTCGAATTATGGAATCTCCACAAGCTCAAGTTATTAGGCATATACACCCAGTATTGCTCGCCTCCTTATTCCTGGCGCGATTCAAAGCTCTGGTAGCAGACCCTGTCTCGACTTTGTCAAGTGCTATTCCCGTAGTTATGGTCATCCAGGCCGCGTATGCCATCGCGTGTCTGCCAGCAGCCGGTTCCCAAGTTGCAAAGCCGGCCAAAAAGATTCGACCCGGAGAGAAGAAGAAGTCCGGATCGGAGGGCACGGGACCGAACATCGCAGTCGTCCGTATTCACCCCTATGATTTTTTGTTCAAGGCTAACAATAATCTTAGACGACTCTTGTTGCCCTGATATTATCAGCCACTGCGGCAGTTGCATTCCATGTTGTCCTTGTTCTCTTCGGCGCCCCTTTCTTGACGCATGTGGCCCAGACATTCTTCTGCTCGACGCATATGGCTCTTCTCGGGCTGTTCCCGTTGTTCTATACGCGTGGTGTGTCGAGTAACGACTGGCTCGAGATTCTGAGTGCGAGGGCTCCCATCGATGAAGCATTCGGAGGCTTGATGGGTGCTTGCTTGGGAGCTTGGCTTGGGGCAGTACCAATTCCCCTGGACTGGGATCGTGAATGGCAGAAGTGGCCGGTGACGATACTTTGCGGCGTCTATGCTGGTTACCTGGCTGGCAAAGCTCTAGGGGGTACCTTGGCCTTTGGGATGAGGCTCGGATCGCGGCTTGACTGACGCCCATCTGGGAATAGCCTGCGGCTGTCAAGTAGAATTACACCAGTCACCAACAATACAAACTTACAATAAGCGGAGCACACTTTCAAATCCTAACCTTCACTGGCGCGGGTACCTTCCCGGGCACATGCACTTTTGAGTGTGCCAGTGATCATTCCTCAATCACAGCAAAGTACAGAGGTCCCTACTTTGACTAACCCTAATAATACAACTACCTCACCTACATCAACAATCCCTTCTACGCAACCAATTTTTTGCACCAACTCTAAGCCACCTACAACATCGCAAAGCATCCTCTAAGGTACGTGCTTGAGACACTTCAAGTCTCTTGTTTTGCTATTTTGTTCTCGCTCCCTCCATTATCATTCTCATCATCTTCGACCTCATCATCACTTGTCATTGCTAGTCTCAGGTTTGTAACTCCTCAAGTTCGAGAATCCCTTTGAGCTCCGCAACCTCGTCGACTTGGCGGATTTCGTCGACTGGTGCGTCTCGCTGACTCTACCGGTGCCCCTGTACTTCGCCGCTCTCCTTATCCTTGCCGTCCTCCATTTCCTTGCCGCCGTCCTTGTCCTCGCCGTCTATCCTTATCTTCACAGTCTATTCCCATCCTCGCCGTCTCTGCCCTTGTCGTCGATATTTTCGACATCCCGTTGTTGCCCCGCTTATTCCGCTCCTTCTCCGTACATTTGTTTTGTACCCGCCATTTCATGTTCCCCCTTCTTCCCATTCCATCCTACCACTCTACCATCCATCCATCCACTCATCCATTCATTCATCCTAGAAATCTTTGCAGAACTGCAACTAACAGCCACCACTCCTCACTAGACCAAGTCACGATGCCCATAGAGTGGAACGAAGAGGCTAATCACCATCTCCTGATGGTGATGTTGTCGCAAGTTTGCGGCAACGGCGCCGAGTCGGACAAGAACAAGAAGAAAGTGGCTTGGGCTGAGGTCGCCGAGACGATGAACCTTCTGGGCTACGCGGTGTCGAAAGATGCCGTCAAGTAAGTGGTTTTCTAATTCTCTTAGTCGTATTCATTCCTCAGCGTGAAGTACTTGCTATAGCCGGCAAATGGCGCTTTTCTTACATACTGTTCTCACCCCCATTAACCCTATCGCTAACCCCTTTCCTTAATTAATAGCCAGCGCTATCTGAAGCATATCCTGATCAAGTTCAATAAGGAGATCAAGGACGCTAAGGAGAAGAAGGCCGAGGACGAGGCCAAAGCTTCCGAAGCCACTGCCGGGACCCAGAACCCCACCAAGACCGCTTCCGAGGCTGACACCGAGGCCGCTGGTGCCGGTACCACTAAGGACGCCAGTAATGATGACACCACCGCCGCCGCCACTACCGCAGTCCATACTCCACCTTCTCCCACCCCTTCCGGCCGCCCCCGCCCCGCAAAGCGACTGAAGTACACTATCATTGACAGTGATGACGAGTGAGCATGCGATGAAGGATAGGTGCGCACGATCCGATCGCGTCCCTAAGTAGCCAGCACCTACTCCATCGGCGTCCGCGGCACGTTCATCATGCTTGGACCTATCGCCAATGTTCTCCTATTTGTTCGTACACAGTCTACAGGTCACAAACTACAAGCACCTAGAGTTGATGCTATACCTAATACACGATTCGCCTATAAGGCGCTCCCCCCCAAACTTTTTGACCTTTTACTTAATGACACATCTTGCATGAATCGTGAAAAGCAACGCGTAACTAGTAGATACATATGCACACACATGCACACACATATACGTCTATAAACGGCGATCCCGTAGGATCTAGGTCTAGAACCAATATCACGCGACAGGATCGCGCGTGGCAAATAGGCCGCTCGATCACACTGCGGGCTACCCATGCTAGTTTTTCAGCTTATACACCGCGGCATATAGGGCGAATCGGAACCTGCCGATCGCCTGCCCCGTTCCTACCCGATCCAGTCTCTTGGGTGTCTCGTAAACATGCCATCGTCAATGATTCTGTACTTATTTAGGGTGCATTTATCACACATAAAATTCCGCCAGCACGGCACTTGTAGTATTCGGCAGCATATACCAAATACAGAAAAACACAGAAAGATACTCAATAGGATACCAATCGTAGGATAGTCTCTTGGCTTTGATTGACCTGGTTGTTACGATTGCGCTAAGCACGCCAAGAAACCGAGCTATTGTAGTCTTCTTTCTTCCCTAGTCTATTCGAGTCGTGATACCCTCTCGACCTAACTTAGTTATAGCTATAGGAAGGGGGAAGAAAGAAAGCTAGCCTATACCGAGTCCTACCTATTTGACTAATATATCTATTTAGATACTCGTGAGTTCATATTACTATAATCCTATTATATTCTTAACATCATACCCATGTATCCCATAGTCGTAGAGATAGAAGCAGCCAAAACGTTAAGGGAAGCAGAAGTAGTAATACTAGCCCTTCACTTCCCAAACGTCCTTCTAACCGACCTCTGCGGTAACCCCCACTTGAACAAATAGATCGTGGTGATAATGATCGTAAACACAAAATACCTACCCCAGTCAATGGCCCTCGTAAGTCGTCTTCGTAGCGGTATCCTGACCCTCGTCCTTCGTAGAGCGCCTCCTTCTTTCCCCTCTTCTGCGGCGCGCCGGCACACCTCGAGGAATAGCTTCGGGTCATCCGTCACGACGCCATCGAGCTCGCGTTTGATGGCCCACTCCATCCAGTCCTCGTCATTGACGGTCCAGGAGTGAACGGGGTGTCCCGCACGTTTCATATCCCGGAGGAAGCGCGGGCCGAAGAACGGCAGTGCTAGCGTTGCGTACAGCATACTGATGGACATGCTGGGCACGTTTTGGGCGAGCGCGCGCGCGTATGTACTTGAGAAGCCTACGTGTGCGACGGGGAAATCGGGTAAGTATTGCATGCTCAATTTGATGTATTCGGTCTACCACATGTTAGTACGAGGGTACGCCTATTATGAGGATATGTACGGCAGGGTGAGACAAGGTATAACGAAGCACTTACAGTCCAGCAACACGGCAATATCCTCTCGTGCCACGGCCGGATCCCTGGGACCGAAACAATCGTCTCGGCGGTTTTCTGCATCATCTCGGTAGCGTCATCGTCTCTCTACCGCTTTAACGTCAGCCCTCGGCCCTTTAAACAACGTTGTGAGCCCCTAGCTCCGTGCTGCAGCCAATATCGAAGCCATCGATTCCTCCCAACAATCTCCATAAAATCCCACGGGTTCACTGTGAAAAACACACCTTAATATCCAGCATAATCCACACATGTTCTCGTCCGGGCTCATTGAGATACTCTAATAACTCCTTCAAACTCGGCATCGACTGCGCGGGCTCGCGTAGCGTCTTCAGTTCCCTCAGGTAGCTCCACTCGCAATCGCGCACCTTGACATCGAGCCCGAAACACCGTTTCAGCGAGGGGTCGTGGGACAGCACGACAACACCGTCCTTGCTCAGATGTAAATCCGTCTCGATTGCGTGGGCGCCCGCCTCGACTGCAGCGCGGAAGGCCAGCATCGAGTTCTCGGGCGCCGCGGCTTTGTACCCGCGGTGCGCGATGGCTTGGGGGAGACGGCGGGGTGATGAGGTAGTAGCGGAGGGGTCGGAGGAGGAAGGAGGAGTTTGCGTGAAGGTATGGGGGAGGCCCGGGATACCTGCTATTCGAGGTTATTAGCATTTTGGCTACGAAACGTGGATACGAAGCCGGACGGCGTGTGCTGCCGCGACGTTGGAATTCCGGAGATAGGCGGGGAGCAGGAGGAGAGAATGAGCTCACCCGGCGTCTGATTCCCCACAATCGCTTCGTCGCGCTTGAGCAACGGCGTCTGTTCGCCTGCCATCGTAATCGGATTCGGTAGCTTTCTATCTAGCAAGATAGAGTTAAGCACGTAACGGTGTCTCTGCAATCCCACAAATAGCCTCAACCTCGAGCTTAAGCTTCGGACGGAAAAGTAAGGAGGGAAGATTTAGATTTCTATCACAGGACTGACATGGTGGGAATATACTAAGGTAAGCACGGAAGAAAGTAAGAGGTAATACGTATAAAGTTATAAAGGTAAATCGGTCGCTAGCTAGCTAGCGGACACGTCCGGAATACGGAATACAGTCCAATCCCATTCAGCTGCGCACGCTAGGTAGAAGCGAATCGCGGCCGGTTCGCCGCAGCAACATGTGCATCCGGGGATAACTTCCAGGCTATCCGAGCAATGGTACGCCCGCGTGCGGCACGGATAGGTAGGGAGCGAATGTAGAGAGGCTTATACAATAGGTATAGGAATGAAGGAGGGTGTCCGAACCAATGCAAGCGGCTGGAGTTAACCGGCGATTAGAAAGCTTGGTTCGGGGGCTCGGGGTCCTTGAAACCCTGAAAAGCGACCTCTTACCGGTATTACCTAAGCTAATGACATACAAGGATGTACATCAATTGATATATTATGGACCCCTGTCGCATGTCAATGATACATACTTACGAACTGACTGACTGGATAAAGTCTGGGCCTGCACCGAAGCAAGCCCGTGGTGTGCCTGTGGGAAAGCCACGATATGCAGCATATAGTACATATATCTCAAAGAGGGCCATCTCCGACTCCATGGTTTCTTAGCGCTTCAATCTATTCAAGGTATCTTCGTCAGCATTCAGCCTGAATTCAATCAGGTTAACAGAGCGTAAGATGTTGCCCCGACACGTGGCCCTCCCACCTCTCCTCGTGGGCATAGACGTCGTCATTACTACATGTAGGCGTGCCGAAAGCTGTATGCTACATATCACTACATGGATGTATTCTATATCCGAATGCTTGGAACATCTTCTAATTTTTCTCTTCTGCCTAATCAACTTGCATTCGCGGGGGACATACTTGTCGTAACCCCGTATCAAGATAAATAAATAACTTTTACATCGAGCACCAACGTACATAGAAAAAAGCATAAATGTGAAGAGATAGCGTCAATGATGACTGATACCTCGTAGCCAAAAGCTTCAAGAAGAAATATCCAAGAAAATCGCATCTCCAGTGGTACTAAAGTTGTCCTAATCACCCCAACACCAAAAGCCAGCGAAGCCAGTGTCCAACCAATACTTAAATCTCCTAACCTTTGAAGCCATAAAGTTCATGTAGTACGGGTAGTAAACATCACAAAAAAAGGATGAGTTTGTAGCGCTCCTGTCCAAGTAGCACTGATAGGAATAAACCTGAACCACCATATAAATATGACTGATCCCCCCACCACACGAATACAATCCATTCTCTATATCGACGCCGAAAATCAATAAAAAGATGTTGTAGATCGCATATTAGCGTCGCTCTCTTCCCGTCGCCATCTCCGGTCGTACACATAGTTAGAGCGCTATGTTTAACTCAAGACCTTCCAAGGCTAAATTTCCGTCATGGCTCGTCCGTGGCAGTGGCATCATATTCGGGTAATCTTCGTTCCCCATTCCAAGATACATATCGCTCGATGTCACGTCGTCCCCGGAGCTAAGGCTATCATCACTTATGCTGAGTACGCTCTGTGGTGGACCTGGATTCGTCGTCAAATCTCCGATATTAAAGCTAGAAAGGTCCCACGAATCGGGTGACCATTCCCCCATAGCCGTCGCAGTGGTGGTTGGGGTTTCCGTAATCGATAGGGACGGCCCCCCATACATCGCATCGTATACATTAATCTGGCCACCATCCATGGAGCCCAGCAGCGTTTCCCATTCGGATATCGATACGCCTCCACCTGAGCCACCCTTATGCATTGGAGGGTATAGTTGGGCTTGTTGCTGACTATTCGCCGCCGGCAGCGACGGATTTCGAATTTGGGACGGCGGCAGGGACTGAGCATCCGGCGAAGCATCGTTCAATGACAGATAATCCAGATTTCGCTGTTTCGCTCTGTGCGACGGTGACATGCGCATCATCGTTTGCTGAATCTGAGATATCGAGAAGCGGTGGTCGCGCCGCGGCATCGCCTGTTCCGCATTGATGTCGAGGGACGCTCGCGATTGCGTGCGGTGCATTTCGGGTCGAGGAGCCTGGCTGTTAGGAATAGTCATGCGGCGCAATTTTTCCTGTTGGGATAACAAATCCGTCTCGCTCATACTACCAGCGTGTCGACCACCACTATAAGGAGACTTCTTCCTCGAGACACTCAATAATGGGGAAGTCTTAGATGGAGGAGCGGCCATGGTTGTGTCGGGACTGGTCCGTACCGACGTTGGTTGGGACGGTACATCAACGGTAATAAGCATTGATGCAACTCGTTTCAGGTCGTACGTGCCGGGTGCGTTTGCTTTCAACAGTAGTTTGAGCACCTCGTTGATGAGTCGTTCGGCATCCTTCATCAACTTGCTCTCATGCTTTAAGTCAAGGCTCTGGTAGAGCAAACTCGTCCCACATAGCACAAGAACATCCGCCATGTTGAGGCAGAAGGAGAAAGACATATTCCTCTCCTCGAGTAATTGGATGATCTGTACGATGTGCTTGCTGGATTCCCCGACAGCGATAAGTGCCGGTGCGGCTTTGGCACCTAAGTTGGAACCTACGGCGGGACGGTGAATGAGTGCCCGGATATAATAGTACGCCAGGGCCTATTATAGTCAGTATCGACTCTAAAGGGGTGATGACGATTCTTCGTCGGCGGCGACATACCAAAATAGGTGATCTGCTCCCCGTAATATCCGTCGACGGCTTATCTTGCACGAAATTCAGCCTAAGATGGGTAGGCAAATTCTCTGACCAGTCCGATAGAGCTTCATCGAGCGATCCGATTTCCCTCAGCGACAATTCGTACGATGTGGCGGCTGGATAAATCGTCTCGAGAACATTAGCAAGAATGCGAGATACCCTGAACAGAGCCAGCGCGCTCGACAGTCTGGTATACTCTCCCGGAAGAGTCGGTTGGAACCCCTTTTCCGTGACATACTCGTCATCGGTATCCGATGGATATTCGGCGTGGATGTCATCTTCCTTCAGCAATTTAGGCAAGCCAAGCATAGCAGCGGAAAAACTAGCGACGTTAGCTGGTTCCAAAAAACACGAATCAAATATCAAATGACTCACCAGTCGAGGGTATACAGCGTCCAGAAGACTTTCTTTCGCGTCTCGATAGTGAGAGCGCCGAACGAGAATCGCTTCTGACTTTGATGCAGTCCCAGCCTATGAGATAAACCAACGGCTACGCCCTTGTAATGTTGCAAGCGCTTGTAGTCAGCCCTGATAGTGCAGTACATAAGAGCGAGGACTAAGCATTGTAATGTATTCATTGTGTTATCCATGATGACAGCGTCGAGAGCCCTTTGCCACTGGGCTTCACAGGCGGCAATCTGCTCCGAATCCGGATGGTCGCTGGAGAGCGCTGCAATGCTGAAAACGAGATAGAGTTGTGCGACCTTATGGTTATTTTTCACCTTCTCCGAATCGGCGACGAATTCTTCGTATAATCGGAGGAAGGTCGGTTTGTGGAGTACGGGGAAGAGCGGCGCCCACTCTTGGAAGTAGATGTTCACACACCGGTCCGAGAATAACCTCGGTGGTACTTTCATCGACTGGGCAGGTGGTTTGGCGACAAGAGGATAGCATCCTTGGATGTGGAGGAAGGCTTCCGGGTTGAAATCGGAACACGGTTTTCCATTCTCCTGGAGTTTACGTTTGAATGTCTCTGCGAGAGTCGTTAGATAAACGTCGGGCGACGATACTGCCCTCTGACACACTTACCGATGAAAGACCGCCCACTCGAAGGTCCCATAAAGTAGGAATCTGAGTTTTCGACGCCAAGTAGCAATGGGGAGGCCTGCACGCGAAAAACATCCTCTTTCGCGGGAGTATTCGCATCTCTCTTCTGTTCTACAACTCTTGGGCTTCCGGCGGATCCGATCGACGATTGTCGGTGGTCATGTATCCTCGACAGCATATCGATCTTCTCGTCCTTCTCATCTAGCAAATCCTTCAATTCTCTCACTTCGGATTCCAGTTGTCTTACTCGTTCTTCGAGAGATTCGGTATAGCCTCGAGGGAAAGCACGTCGGCTAAGTTTGTCACTGGTACGGCATTCGAATCCGACATTGGCGCACTGCGAACAGCATGGACGGATCCCGTCGCAGCGAATTTTCTTGCTCCGACATCTTCAATACGACTCTTAGCATATTATATAACATAAAGGGAGAGCCCTCCACTACATAGGATACACACCTGTCGCAGGCTTGGGCAATGCGGCTCTGTGAGCTGGTGCCCACTTTGATCACCTTCATAGGCAGGATTCCAGGCATCGTCGCGGTTAACTATCTAATCTAAGGCGACTCCGTATATTGGATATAACAAGTTGCCCATGCCATGGGCGTTAGTATCGTATGGTTCCCGGTCGAAGCCCGTTGCGTGTCAGCACTTCACCAACGACAGCGGAAATTGCTCATGTCTTGGTGTTAGTCACACGTATTTGCGAGTATGCCCGTTATCGTATAGATCTCATCAAACACTATATAAACAAATAGCAAACTCATAAGCAACTAAAGTTGGCGTGTAGTACTTAGTTGGTGGCTCGGACGTGGGCGCGGGAGGGAGAAACAGTCTGAGGGACATAAAAAGAGTTAAAAAACCAGAGTTGAGAGAGTTGAGAACAAGTGCGTGGGGACAAGAAGGATTGATTAGTGGCCCCGGGGAGGAAACGGCGAGAAACGGAACCACCAATGCCCGCTACTCCAGATGGATTTCAAGAGATCAGCGGGGTATTATACTAATGGGGTGCACTAACGAATCTGGGGTGGGCAAGGGGGGGGGACGCCTGGGGGGGCAACCTTCTAGGGGAGACAGGGAGGCATACAGCCCTAGAGAACAATTCATTGTTGAAAGGCAGGAAGTACAACCCTGTATACGAAGTATCATCTGGAATCTAGTAAGCCAACGAGTTGATACATTACATCAGCTACCTATACCCTTTTCTACTTAGAACCGCACTGGGCGAAAACTACTACTATGTATGTATAATATCTATTAGTACACTATCTCCTATAAGAGATTCAACAAAAAAGGAGGAGGGTTCCAGCACTGAGGTTATACATGTACATAAGTTGGGTAGTTACCTCGGTAACTGAACTCAATTAATAGCAATCTCCGCGTTCAAGTCTATTCAAGTCTATCCATCATATATACAAGTAGAGGAGATGAAGTATGAAATGACACATATCCAGCATTGATTTAAAGCCAGTTTTAAACTCATTGGATACCCATATAATATACTACTATGTACGTTTAAGCTGTTGCCCAGGTGCTGGAAGCACTTGGGTTCAGGAGTCAGGTGCCTGCCTAAAAAGGTAAAAATGTAAATAACCTTTGAATCATAGCGCTCTAATGTTAAATCCACAGATTAGGTAAATCCACAGAACTCAGGTACGTACGTAATACGCAAAGGTATAGATGTCAGAAAAACAACGCATATTTAAGCCGTTTGAGAATATCCATTGACAAGTTGACGAGACACAAGCAGACAAGACAGGACTTCGCCGCTCATAACCTACTATGTACATCATTCTATAACTCCACACAATCTTTACCTAGTCTAGCATGATCCACTAGCCATGCACGAGATGGCCATCACACACATACCTAACCAACCTAACTTCACAAGGCATAATAATAGGGCGGTGATGGTTGGCTACATGTAGGGGCCTACTACCACCTAGTAGGTATGTAGGGCAAATCAATATTAGGTGGATACTGCATACGTCTCGACACTAAGCATTTGAGGACTGACGAACTTTCGATCTCTAGCCCAGCTTGCCCAGTCAGCTCGTCCAGCCCATGATAACCCCTTCAATCTGGGCCTTGGCATTTCATCACCATATCCCCGATCATGACACCACTTGCATGACTATTCTAGTTAGCTTCTCAAGATCACCAAGCTTCGTCGGTCACGCTTCTGGAACTAACAGGTCTCGAATCCCTCCCTCAACTGGGGATTACCCCAGCTTTCCCAGATACGCGAAGCCCGTTTCACACATGGCTATGGTCCACTGTTCTTAGCCTCGGTAGATTTCCAGCATTGCGTCGGCATGTTGTGTAAGTGCGGTAGGTGAGCGAATCAGCAATTGAAAAACCCGAGAGACATGCGATTGGCTCCCTTTGGGTAGGTACCTACCTACCCATCCATCTAAAGCACCTGGACAGTACGCGGGTCCTCTTGCGGCCGGTCCGAGAAAGAACATGCGGCTTCTAGAAAGCCCGCATATTTCCGCTGGTAGGATATAGCCCGGCATCCTACAATACTATGTATGTACATGTATGTATGCGCTGCATCTCCAAGTTCTACATATTTACCACGCCATCCTCGTCGCACTACTCGATTGCTGCAGCTCTCGGAATCGTCGTGACCGCCGCCAAGCTCGATTCTCTCTACGGCGGGCGGCCAGTTCCTATACTACTTCCTATGCAGTGCAACACTTGAGGTAGATGCCAATGTAGTTAGGGCGTGTCGCGAATGTTATAAACCCGGTTAGTCAACTAGTCTGCGCGCTATCTTTTCAGCACCAATACGATGTTGATTGTAACATCAAAAACTTGGTGTTTGACCTTGCTGTAGCTTCGAGGGCTCACTTTGGACACTAGATGTCACGGACAACGTCCGCCGCAATTTAACAAAATCATGTTAAAAGCACCCTATTAGTTCCTCCCTACCAAATAGGGATTCGCTCAGAACAAAATCAACTCAACTGAGTCAACTCGAAGACCCGACTTGCCGCTTGGTAATAGACGATCGTCAATTGTAAATCCAACGGACCGCCATATTACTCACCTGCCATAGTGCATTAATAATAATTCAGCAGAGGAAATATATACCAAGTATATTAAACTTACCTTTACTCTCGAATGCACTACCGGAGCCGTGCCTGGCTGACTAGACCTGATCGACGGGCGGATCAAGAAGGGGTTTTTGACCTTGTTTTCCTTGCAGAAAACTCATTTATCAGGGTAACGAATATAATTAATCGACTATCTGATCTTTCTACAAAAGACTCTATAGCTGTCGATCTGCAAACATTCCGCGAATAAGTCAGACTTAAACCTTGCCGTTCCAGAGACCATCAAGGCATCTCGACCCCTACCCATGACCAGCTTGAATGCAATGAGTAGGCGTGGGAGGGTCAGGCGGCAAATTTTCGTCTAGACAATATCAGAACGTACGGCCCGTCTTAGGGGTTCACCTTGGAGCGACCAATTCCTTCCATATCGGGATACCATATGGGGGCATCTCTGATGCGGCTTTGGGAGTCACCACCGGTTAAAAGCGCCCACGTCGTGGATAAATCGGCGAGGGAGATCATGGCAACAGAACGCTGGGCCATCATGTAAGGAACGAGCCCCATACGTGGGTTGAATTGCCTTATACATCCAGTGCCGAACATGTGCAACTTGGGATTGGTTCAGGGTTCTCGGTCCGACTCATAAGCCAAAAGGGCTCTCAAGCGCCGCTAGTCGCATCTTTATAGATTGCTTCTTATCGTTGCACAAGCAACTAACGGTATGTAAGCTCAGATATGGGCTTCTCGTAATGCCCAACGTTTGTCAATATGGCACTGAAAGATCCCGTCGAGCAGCACACTCCTTGCAAGCCCGATGATGTCACCGAACATTGTCGAGCAGACGTTCGAGTCTGCATCAATCAAAGCGGGATCCTAGATATATTAAATGCGCTGCGTGGATGTGGGCCGCACTCGAATGCAAGAATAATCTTTGCTGTAGCATGTTGTGGGCTCCGAGGGCGGCTGAGATAGAGTCGGTACTTTGAAAAGTTCCTCAGCTGAAATCCTCCTCCTCGTTGGCGGCTTCGGCGCTAGGATCCGTTTGACTAGGCACCATCATGTCCAGGTATTTCATTACTGTATCATCCTGAAGCAGTTTAGACCTCTGTGGAAGTTATGTATCAGCAAAGTATTTTGATGTATTATCATAGCGGAGGCAGATTCGACGGCTGTGAGGTCCGTCGGGATGTTCTGAAAGGTGAGACGCCGTAACCAGTATTCGACTCTAGGCAATCTTGGGAGTATTAAGGGCATCTGTAGGATTTAATCTCACCTGTTCATCAAGGGCCTGCTGATTCTTCTCAAGAACGCTCGTCTCAAGAAATATGAGATGGGAGGCGGCTCGCCAGACTTCCGCCGTTCCTGATTCCGATTCTTCATCCCGGTGAGCCTCGAGCTGCTCAAGCTGCTGTTGAATTATATTTTCCACGACCATGATAGCTCGCAACTCGAATACCTGGTGTAGTTCATGATCTTGAATGAGATCCTTGATTGTGCTTAGGGTGCGTGTAACATCAATGTCCTGCCAGAACACCTTTAGATGACGGGATCCGTCTGTCTCCTGTAGGAGTCTGAATTCTAGTCCATCTGCGGATTTCAGGGTTAATATTCCCATATTAAAGTTTATACAGGTGCAAATAGAACCCGACAGTCACGAGTTGGGGTATATAGATCTTAGGAAATTCTTACCTTCCTCATTTAAGCACATCAAATATACAAACGGCGCTGTCCAACATGGATTGCCATTCTCATCTTCTGATAACTCCAACTTCGGTTGCGCATCCCATGCATGGAGTTTCGGTATCGCAAGCGGGTCATCCTCAAGTGGTCTCAGGGGTAGGACAAGCTTCTTTGAGGTCGAGTCTTCGTCAATAAACCCGTAGCTGAACAACATTTCTGCAGGCGACTTGTCTTGTCCATAATTAATGGTTATTTCACTGCCGGAAGGTACCACACATCCTTTACGCAAGTAAAGACTAACTCCGCCCTTGGGACTTTCGTCAAAATAAGCGGTAGCCTTACTAGAATGATTAGCTAGATCAAGGCAGGGTACCATGAAGTGCCCGAACTGAGGCAGGGCCAAGTAGCGGGATCTATAAAGCGCATCAAGGAGGATCCAGTCGCTAATCGTGACCGATTCATCAGTCAACAGAATTTCGTTCCAGTACGGTAGGTCAGCAACGTTTTCGCGGAGATCATCAAACTCTTTCGCCAACACAGCTAGTTTAGCGGACACCGCCAACTATTCAGACACGTTAATTCATGTATACTCAACAGAGACCATCATATGAGCTTGTAGCTCGCTACGTTATCTCACCTCCAGCGAAGTACCCTTTAAGAAGGAAAGTTCCAATTCAGTCCACATCGTAGGAGTCGACACCTGGGTAGGTAGGAGACAGAAGTATTGGGTCCATGGCGTGGATGGACCCTGACCACCCTCATAATCGGGTGAAGACAATATTCGTTGAAATAAAAGAAAGAGGAGAATATCTTTTCTAGTCGACTATAAAACGTTTCATATTAGAATAAAGCATGCTGTTTTCTTATATTGATTGGAACAGTACTGACTTGGTGCCCTGCTGCATCTAGGAGCCGCCGAAAATACACATTCTCTTTAGCATACTCTGCCACATTTTCAGCTGAAAGAACAAGTTCTTTTGGGATCGTTAGAATATTTAAAGGCTCAGCGGTGTTGTCTTCATTAATTAAATCCTTTCCGGCCACTAAGCCATTGCCCTGGCCGTTGATAGCAGCAACTTTAACGTCGCCGAGAGAAACGTCATTTAGGGTACACCAGGCTGGCAGGTCACTGAGCAAAAAGTAACCTCGTCGCATCTTGAGTCTGTGATAGGTAAAATTTGAGAGAAAATAATCGACTTCAGGGGTTGGAAATGGACGATGTCTCAGACTATCATCAATTCAACACCCAAGCGTTCAAATGTTGTTTGTAGTGGAGAGACTCACCTAAGTTCCGGGTACACAATGTTTTCCAGGGGTCCAAGCGGCAACCCTGGAAGCCTGCCACGGTGCCGATACGGCGGGTCTCAGCCTCCGAAACCTTATCTAAATTTTCTTCGATTCGGGAAAGCGAGCGCAAATCTCTCCCCGCAATCGCAATCTGACCTTCAACTTCAATTCTACCATCTTAGAACTCGCAATTTATTTCTCAAGAGAAACTTCATTTCATACATCATACATTCAAGGTTGTACAGTACAGAAGATACACGATGCCACGAGATCCTTTGATCGGCCTTGTCGGCAAACCTTCTGCCGGCAAGAGCACGACGTTAAATAGCTTGACCGATGCGACGTCCAAAGTTGGTGGGTCGAACCTAGCCAACATTATGTGCATACATCATCGACCCGAATCACGGCGCTGATATATAACTTGGTATATAGGAAACTATCCGTATGCCTAGTCCCCTCCATATGATGATGATATCTATACCAATATCTATACAAGAACCTAGAGAACGAAAAACCTATAAGCTCATTACTGATATTGCGCGCTTCCTAGTTTCACTACCATCGACCCGCAACGCGCCATCGGCTATCTCCAAATAACATGCGCCTGTGAGCGCTTCGGCGTATCAGATAAATGCAAGCCCAACTACGGATCATGCGTTGACGGTCGCCGTTCCGTCCCGATAGAACTTCTCGATGTAGCCGGACTCGTTCCCGGTGCGCACCAAGGTAGAGGTTTAGGAAATAAGTTTTTGGATGATCTTCGACACGCAGATGCGCTGATCCATGTCGTGGATGCCAGTGGGAGAACGAATGCCGAGGGCGAAAATACGAGAGGATACGACCCTTCTCAGGATATAGCATGGCTGCGTAGCGAGATTGTTGCATGGATCAAGGGGAACCTGTGGGAGAAATGGGGCTCGATAAAGAGGCGGCATGTTGCTACGAAGGCGACTGCTGTCGAGACCTTACAAGGACAATTCTCGGGATATGGAAGCACAGCAGCAGTGGTGGCCCGAACGCTCGACCGCATGGGCTTGAAAGAGCCGCTGGAGAACTGGAGCGAAGAAACGGTAGATCGTGTCGTCGGCGCATTCACAGATGAAAAGTTCCCTACGGTGATCGCGTTGAATAAGATCGACGATGCCGATGCTTACAAGAATCTTATGAAAATTACCAAGATGCAGGATCCCAACATGGTAGTCGCTTGTTCGGCGAAAGCCGAGCTATTCCTCAGAAAGATGGCCAAGCAAGGTTACATAAGATACACAGAGGGTTCCGAATTCGTGGACACGCGGGAAGACTTAATCGCGGACGGCGACCCAGACGGCGGGGGATTAAAGGAGCTAGACGAGAAGAACAAGAATACCATCGAAGAGTACAGGGATATGATCTTATTCCGATACGGATCCACCGGTGTTGTCCAAGTTCTCTCAAAGGCAGCCGAAATCCTCGGCCTCGTCCCCGTCTTCCCCGTACGGAATGTATCGACCTTTAGTTCCGGATCAGATACCAAGGTTGCATTCCGAGACTGTGTTCTTGTGAAGAAGAACACGACTGTCGGCGATGTCGCGAGAAAGGTGATGGGGGATGCACCGGTTGCCTATGTCGAAGGAGTTGGAGGTGTACGAGTCTCAGAAGATGCTGTCGTGTCGGTAGGCAAGAACGACGTAAGTTTATATCCAACCCATTCGGGGATAGTTCTCACAGTATTATCCAGGTTCTATCCTTCAAAATAGGTCGAGGGTAGTCTCTCAAACCCCTTAACCGGCAATCTGGCTTCTCCGATGAATGTACCCCTATGATCTCCCACATGGCTACATATCATCGAAGCCGCTTCAGGCTCTTGATCGATCTATAGTCAACCCGGTACTGTCAACATTATATTGAACATGGTTGATATATATTCCGAAATTATGAGTTAGCCCGGGTTCGGCGAAGCTTCGGAATACTCCCGATGACCTTAGGTTTGACATTACTAGAGCGTCTACCTAATCCGTGACCATCATAATTGTTCTGCCATACCAGGTTATGTCAAGTCGTGTCTCCTTCGCTGTCCTTATTGCGCGTATAGGCTCATATAATCACAAGCGCCGCCATGTTAAGATTGCAGGGGTTTGTTCGTTACTACGGTATGTTGACCCGTAACCGTAATCACGTAAATCAAATTAATATGTTTCTTAACAAGTGTGTTTGCTAACTTAACTTGAAGCTATCCAGAAATGATGAGGATGTCTTACTACGAGTAACTGTTCATAGTGTGTATATAAGCTCGACGTAATCGCGGTCGATAATTCATTATTTCAGCTTGACATCAGTCATAAAAGACCATTATCCATTTCCAGCAAGAGAAATCTCATTTCAAACGAAATTCCGTTTCATCTCATACACACGTATCCTCTCACCAAATCCAATATATCAAGATGGCGCCCAAGCTTTTCGACTTGCCGGAGGAGCTCTTCGAGATGATCCTAGAAAGGATTCCGAGTCCCGAAGATTATTTCCATCTTTCCATTACGTGCAAGGCTCTATGGGATAAGCTAGGATCGCCGGAGCAGTTGTATCGTCTAGACGCCACTGCATTCCGTTGGCGCGCGAATCGCAGCACAGGGCTTCACAACTTGGAGGAGTTCATCCCCGGTTGGAGATATTATCTACAAGAACACCCAAATGGGAAGATTCTGTCCTGGCTGATTCGTAGCCACCAGCCCGTCGACGTAGTGCGCCAGGCCATTGCGGTTTACTTCGAGGTATACCCCTCGATAATTTATGGCAATCCGTTAAAAGATATAAGACCACTGGATTGCCTTATTTGTGAGTGTAATTACGTTGAATACCTCCAGGCGCTACTCGATATTGGGATACTAGAGCCCATACAGCAAGAGGGTCCCGTCGTCATGCACAGTGCTGTTTGGATCTCGCCAAGCGCCGACCCTATCTTGTGGCTCACCGCTCACGACGTGAGAATACTCCAAGCCCATGTAGATATACTCGTCGACAGGGGTATTGTAGAAATAGGCGATGCGCAATGGCAGCTCCTCCAGGCAGAAGTAGAGCGCACAGCTGGCTTAGCTGGCTAGCTAAGTCCTTGATGCACTGACACCCACCAACTACAGCATTAATCTTTTGAGCTGTGATTGTATGATGACCGAGACATCGCTAACGAGGCCCGTATAGGGTCGACTAGAATCATACTTGAAAATGATCTTGAAATTGATTAAATGAGAAAAAAGCTACTTATAGAGTACATAAACTAATAAAATTGGCTTTTTGCTATACCATATGGAATATCCTTTAAAGAGTTTGTGATGTGTTTTTTTATGAGTTTCGTAAGTAGATATGTGAGTCGCAGACGTGACAAAGACACTTGTTGCAACAACAAGATAGTAGATTTGATCAACACAATCAAACAATCCAAGGAACCATACCGATCATATATATTACCAACCTTACAAGTATAGTTAGTTACTCTTACTGTAGTATGGTGTTCTAGCTGCCTAGTAGTAATGCGATTAGAAGAATCAAAGGATACCGAGCTAAAATATGCCTTTCTTCGCATAATACTATGTAACACATTTACAAGCGCAGACACGGAATGAATATCACAGATATCGGTCCCTCGAAACGGAGCGAAGAATGAATAATTAGGGGGTATCGAAATTCATGATCATTACTGCAAGTAGCAAGTCTAGAACCGTCGTGAACGCGCATAATAACCACCGATGCCGAACTTAAACCCCTAATTCCCCCTTACCACCACCAAGTCGTTCGTCGCGCGCGCACCTGGCCGCAGGTTGTCGATTATGGATTATCGAAAGAAATAGAAAACATCGATTGTTCTCGCCGGAATTAAAAAGAACTGAACTGGGCTGAAACGTGGGCGGGAATGTTGGGTGACGTCGGTCAGACCCAAGAACCGGCGCCAAATTTGACCACCCCACCTAAAAGGTTCAAATGTTCCATGGTTGGGTCCACGCAGACGCCTCTGAGGGATCACGAACTCCTATGCTGCCATGCGATTGGTCCAACCTTTGTCTGCCGTCTATGGTTGAATCTTGCTATGCTGTCGCTGCATGCGCATTGCCGAAAAGATGCGGAAGGAAACCCGTGGTATTATTCGAGGTGTCTTAGTATTTTAGAATGATGTACCTGCAGGGGGTACGTGTTAGTCTCAAAATATAGCGAGGTAGAGGTAGAAGTAGACGTGGTTCAGCAAGAAACGTACAGCGCGTGGATGATACCCGGAATGTAACCCAGGATGGTGAGTAGGACGTTGATGCAGAAATCGGCACCACATCCTCGCTCGAGGAAAACACCGAGAGGCGGTAGGATGATGGCAAGAATAATCTTGCAGATGTCGCTACACAAGCGAGTTGAGTTAGCATATGGCTTCTACAGCGGGCAAGTAGATAGCTGTCGAAGGGTGCTATTTACCTTGCGGTGAAAGGCATTGTGATCTACGTAGACTTGGGATTTGGATTGAGTCAATCGGGTGTAGATGTTTGTCTGGAGTTCTTTATTGGTATGTACGGGGATACCGATAGGTGACTTTGTTGATATGGCGTCGAGTTCCAAGTTGGAAGTTGTAGAAGTAGTGCGGTAGAACGAGAATCAACACGTCGATGATGATGAAGGGGGGTAACAGCTTAAATAAGTGTTATCCACAAAGTTTCTTGTCTTATAATGGATCGGGAATGGTATCGAGTCACCATACAATTTAGGTATCGATTTTAGTGTGTTAGTGTCTGGTGTTAGTGTAGCTGTGTAGCGTACCTATGCCCAGGATTGATGATTTCCAAGGTTGCCTTTGTGCACGGAAAGCGGGTGCCGTTTCCTTGAATTGCTTGGTTGCGGGCCCTGGAGCTATGATGCATTTCCAACGAAACAAGAACCCAATTCTCTTTGAGAAGCTGCGTCATACATTTCTGGAGTCTGGACCCGGCAAACACTTCCCACCAATATCTACATATATGTAGGTACATCAATGATAGTACATATAGTAGGTAACACCATCGACCCTCAGAATTGACTAAGGTTACCATAAACAACGATACACATCGATCTTTAGTACACTAGCAGAAAGACTTTCATTGAAAATAATATCTCGAAAATTCAACTACCAGGTACTATCTAGTGGCAATACTGTATATTCATTATACGTATGTATGGATGTATGTAAGTGTCACCGTTCGTGATCTACCTACATACTATCACGAGTTCCGTGGAATAGTATAGCTTAGCATGGTGTTGACGTCAGACGATGTGGCGTGAAACGGCAGTGATCTGGGGGTATCCACTATGATTGTGGCTTGACGCACCACTTGCGCCAAGTTTCTAAAAATTTCGAGCGCTAAAAGTCGCCATTTGCGCAGGTGCCAAGTTCTGCGACGCGTGGTCTGGATCCGGTATCTGTCCGCTTTGAGCATTTGAATCCTTGCTCTTTTCTTTTCCACTTGTATAAGGGTTGTGGCGCATGACCGCGAGCGACGATGTCAAGTGCCAATTCCTGGACAGCACACGAATTTCTTCGACATAGCCGTCAACGACCTGCTGAACCCGCAATAGCCGTGACCCATAAGCCCCAGTATCATACCATCCCCAAATTTCGTGAGCCTACTTGCCGGTGTCCCTCCTTAAATCTCAATTTAGCATATTTCCGTTACCTAGCGCGAAGAGAAGACACCCACGTCCGCACATGACGAGTTGACTAGTGCTCCTTTAAGAGCTTGCCGAATATCGACCATTATCATAGAAATCACTCGCAAGCCGATCTTCCGCGCTGGATTTTCAATCGCCAGGGGATCTTTTACCCTGCATTGTTGCCGAATGCCGTCTTGGCAAGCTTCTTCATGCATCTCATGTATGGGGCTGACAACCAACCTCTGAGGGTACGAATCAAGAATCGACGGGGTGGCCGACTGGCACCCAGATATCGAGCCCGATAATAGAAAAATCTCACAGGTTAATTGCTACTATAGCCGAAAAGACATCATGTAGGTTAAGCAAGCTGACCTCAACCCCTCGACTACGTTCCAGTGCTTGGTGAGCTCGTCCTGGCAACTACATATTGACCGAAGTAATAGCTTGGGCTAGCTTGGGACCTTACCCCACAGCTATGTAAGCTAGGGCCATTTCCGTGTTATATCATGAGCCTCTAAGGCTATAACAAGAGGCTGAGTGGAGTGGCCAGTTAAGATTCATCTGACGGTATTGAATATAGGTTAACCCTAGAGACGCATGCCATATAACCGCATAGAGAAGAGCTTGCCTGGTAGGTACGTCAAGTTCATATCTTCTAGTCTTCGGGATGCTGGCTTCTTGGTATGTGCTATTCCCGAAATAGATACGATAATGGAAAATTATCCAACTTCTTGGACTGAGCAACCGAATAGTATTTCCACTCGGGTAGAGCACATTCAGGTTAAAGGTACCAATACGCACCCATCCCACTACCTAGCAATGTACACTCTTCAGTGTATATGATTACGGATAGATTCCCAGGTCACGACTGATTGATGTTGTGGCTAGGCGAAGAGGATCATGGTGGTTCAACAGCTTGAACTATATAGTAATGAGGACCATGGGGTTGATTGCCTACCTACTATGTAGGTACTTGACTACGTACTAGGTACTACTCAAGTGTTATCCATGTAGATTGATGCATCAACCTCGGAATTGATGTAAGAAACGATCAATACTAGGTATACTTGAACGTCCGTTGAGTTAGGCGTGGGAAGGTGCATTCCTCTTAGGTGCTACTATGGAAGCAGTTGCACCTGTATGGCACGTGTGGTCATGTATAAAAGGGACAAGCACGAGCCAATGAAGAACTAGACGGAAAGGCGGTTTATAGATCATTATTCGATACCAGTCACTAACAACCCAAATGGCGCAGTGGTTGATGTGTAAGATGTGTGCACTGGGGTAAAAAAATTGTTGGTTCAGGGGCGGGTATCGAGGGGTCTATGGTTCGAGCCGCTCACCTGCCACTCACCGGTCCATGGTTCGAGCCGCTCACCTACCACTCACCGAGCATTGATCAACCTTCTTCTTCAGACTGCAGTCCGCGGGCTGTGGTGCTGAGGTAGCACTCTAATGTGGATTGATTTGGTTCTGCTTAATGTAGTTAGAATTTCGAAGGACTAGGGCCTTTAAAAATCACCGTGGGGGAGCAGACGCTAAAACTTACACGCCGCCTTGTTCGGTTTCATATTTTTAATATATTGCTTCTGGATTTTGTATTCAGACAGAATAACGAGCTTCATCGTTTATGTAAGTAGCTAGCTACTAGGTAGGGGAATGCCGAATAAGATAAAGCAATTACTGTTTGTTTACCTTGGTTTCAATTTCATCTTGATCATCTTGATCTTACGATTAACTTTCATGTATTGTAGATGACTATCAATGCTACGTGCCGTGGCTCCTTAAGAAATATCGTGGACATAATCTACCTATGGAGGATGTGTGGTTCCAATATGAGATTACCCTCCTATGAGGGGAACCAGTAACCAAGAGTACTGACGTACTACCGCCTTTATGGTACACTTGCACTCAAACCGGTGCGATGCGTTCTCCCCCGCTACTTGCCGTGAACTATCGCTCAGCTAGACGCCACGTACCTCATAGATTTGATCGATATAATTGATATCCTCAGACTATTGAATTCCGCTTCCAGTGTCCCATCGGGACCGAGTTTCAGGCTAGGTCTCCGGCCCGACTTATCATGTATCTCGCCTTGCGAACCCCTGATAACGGACCATTGTATCACCCAATCGAGGAAGCACGATGTCTTACACGGCTATGTGCTGAGAGGAATGAATACATGACTACCTCTTTTACCGTATATACAGTTTAGAGATACTCCGACCATATTGGGGATGGAATAGGCATAAGGGGTAAATCGAGAATCAACTCGCTTCGCGATACTGTATCGCAAAAGCAGCACCCAAGACCCATTGGGATTGTTCTTGCTTGTATTTTTGTTTTATATTTGTACAACAAGCACCTGAGCTCTTTAGAGCGGGTCCTCGCGGTTTACATGGATGTCAATGTACATATCAGAGACGCCTAGACGGCGGCTGTGGTCTCCCCCTCGGCAATGGCCTATTTAATCTGGCCTTAATAAACTCAGGGACCTTAGCTGATAATTGGGGCGCGCTGAAGAACTGATCAATCTTCTCCTGGCCATTGATCAATGCACCAGCTTGTTCCTTCGTCTGGTCAAGCAATAGGGACTTCTCTCTCGTATCGTCAATGAACTTTCGTCGTTCTTCACTCATCCTCCATTCCCTGGGGAATTTGGGCTTGATTTTGACAGTGTGGTGTCTCGTATCGAGCGGGACGTCTTCGAACATGTCGGAAGAATCCTAAGAGGCATGGTAAGCAAAACGATGGTTATTAAATGAACATATAAAGAACATGGTGGGGGTATACCTTTGCTTGCGCCACCAGATTTTCAACCAAATCACCGAGATATCGCTTATTCTGGGCCTGGTGCTCGAACTGTTCGCAGCTCATCTTGGCGACGTCCGATTCCGGATTGTAACGAGGACCAAGCAACTTCTTCAACTTTAATTGTTGAGCTTCGTCTAAGGGTAGATCTCTAGGTGAGAATTCGACAACTACTTTGCTTTCTGCTGGGTGGAGTTCTCCCATGTAACTTGTATATCGGAATCGCAGCGGTTCTTGAGCAGTAGGTGGCTCAAAGGGTCTAGCTAGCTCTAATTCCAACAGTCAATTAGGCGGCTTCTAAGACATTCAACGTACGAGGCCACTCACTGGATAATAAAGGCATCTCCCAAGCAGCGATGCGAGCATATTCTCTGTATTCGCGGAACTCCTCTAACTTTCCGTGTGCCATGCTCATAATATCATCCTCGTCGAACTCGTCTTCGTCACGCTCGTCGGTTAATAATTCAGGATCTTCTTCGTCTTCGTGCCAGAAGCTTTTGCTCTGCTTAATCCTGGGTGCTCTCTGGGCATTCGACAGGATGGAAGAAATGCTCCCTAGAATTCGCTCCTGGCTTCGGGTTGACGACTCCACGTCCGGGTCTCCCAACGCAGCGCGGTAGGAATCCTCTAAGTCAGTCGCATCTGTATTGCCGTCATTCTCCTTTGTGTCTAGTTCGTCCTTCTCGTCTTTCTTTGCCGCGGGACCCCATCTCATGGGTGTGGTGGAAAAAGCCCGTCTTGCACCATATGTTCGGATGGCAACTCCTCGAGGAGCTGGGGCCGAGGCCGGGCCATAACGAAGAGCTCGCACGCACAATCGTATGGGTTGTACCGCCGAAGCCATGGTTATAAATGGCTACCTATGCCACAGCATCTGGTCGAGTGCCGAAATATCAGAGTTGCAATCAATTGCATATGCAGAAGATAAAAGCATTTAGGTAAAATTTCGGCGGGACCTTGAATTGAATAAACCTGGGCGACTTTTGATTGGTCCATAGGAACTTACGGGTCTCAGCTAATGACTTCGAGTTAGGCTAGTCTTTATTTGGCGAATATGCCCCACTTCCTGTGCCCCTCAATATGATATTTACAGCATCAATTGATTGAGTTGATAACCAGGCTTACTTAATCAAAATGACTACCTACTATGTAGTACTACCAGACTATACCGTTCAATCGATCGACCAATTAACACACCAGATATGTAGGTAGGTACGGATAGAATCTAGGCCACTGGTTAGATTGCACAAGGACCGGGAATAGTAGAAGACCGATCAATCGACGTCCATACGGTATACCTGGTTGGTATGACGGCACTGGATCTAACGACCATCGACGATGATATATTTGTTATTATAACCCTCCTCTCCTAGTACCATCTTGTATGTAGGGATCATATGCCTTTTTTAGTATCTCTTCGAGGGGATAGAGATAGGTTTTTTCTTGACACAAGAAATCCTCCTATCCTGCCGGTGTATTATCTCCCACCTGCCTATAGCTCAGCCGGTATACGGACCTCACCAGTCTCCTATCGTCTTCTAGTCTATGATATTATACTAGCCATCGAGTTAGCCAGACCACCTTATCTATTCCTCCAGGGGAGGCACCTACCGTACCCACAAACGACAGTATCCCGTTGCATCAAATAGTGATATGTGTAGTACCCACGAAAATGCTCTCATGATCTACACGGCAAGCATCTTGTCCCGGCAATAGATTGCCCAGCGTGTCAAGCTCGCCACGGAAGTAGCGAAGTTCTTCTTGTAGACCACGGACCTGCCTCTTTAATTCAGTGGTCCTTTCATGCGAGTCAACGGTTTATTTATCTCGTTCGGCAAGGTTGCCTTGGAGGTTAGCGATTTCTTCGTCTAGTCCGGCGAGCTCGTAATTGGGTAATCCATGGTTCCTTTCCGAGATGCCAGATCATTTTTCTTTGTTATTTGCTGACCTCAGCTTATTCTTGCGAGATTCCTCGATAGTTTGGGCTTCTCGTGGCTCGTTCCGAGCTGTAAGGCTGACATGATCGGGTTGTACATACTTAATCTCCCCCTTAGGTTCGCAATTTTTTTTTCCTTTCGAAAGGGCGTCCTTTATCTCGCATAGCCGCGATTTGTGATCCTTCGTATAGTCTATTATGGGCGAGTATAGCCCAATGCTAGAATAGCCGGTAATAAGAAAGTAACTAACAATGACGGGACTAGGCAGTAGAAAGCAACCAACCTTCGGATCAGGTTGTTGCGGGTGAAGGGTACATTGGGGTCTAAGCAAAATCGTATACTCGGATCCGTACTGTGAAAGAGGAGGAGTTATGAGAATATGACCAAGTCGAAAGGGGGTAGTGCACTATACGAAGTAGGTTGGTTGGGTGGTAGGATCGGATCCGTAATATTCAAGAGAAGATGTCTAAAACATTTGAGTAGGAGAGGTCGGAAAAGTTGCATAGACGGCGCATACTATCAACATATATAGATGAATCAAAAATACACATACCTGTTTGGGCTTAAAGAAAAGTTTAGGCCTCTGCAAGAATTTACTGTGGTAGTCACAGTATAGTAGAAACTTTGGCAGAGTTTGAACCTGGACCGCCTGGTAATAAATACGTGAATACCGGTTGTTGTTAATACCTACTAGGTAGGTAATTCCTTTAGGAATCAGGTGGTAATCACAGCGTGGAAAAATTGAAAGGAGTATGAGGTTTTGTTGCGTAGCCTTGGAGGTGTCCAGTTTAGGTCGGTGGTGACCTCGGGACAAACTTAAATCTTATGACAGGTAAGTATTAGGTACTTACCATCAAGTGTCTACATGTACCTAGTAGTACCTAGGCATTTTGGTAAGAGGTCACCTCCGGGGAAGCATCAAAGTGTACGCTGTACATGGTACATAACGCCGGGAAGCTTATGAATACCTAGGTACTTACTTAATAAGTAAGATGTAACGTTTTTAGGGTCGATGATTTAAATCCCTCTTAAAGCATGGATAGGTTGAAATTAAGTATTCTACTTCGCTTATTTTTAGCATTGTCGTTTGTTTCTTGCCCATTATTTCTACCCTTAATTATGTGTATAAACTTAAAGGCTGATGTACATACTAATTATAAGAAAATATATCCGTATTAATATATTTAGCTTTATGTCTTATTAGTAACTAATGGACAAGCAGAAATAACTCCTCATATACCCGTAACAAGAGTTAAAAACATCCATACAATCTATTCCTAAAGTTATTTGTACTAGGTAATTATCCAGCAATACCGGGTAGCAAGTTTGAATTATGTATGTATATGTAGCGGCAGTGGGATATTATACGATTAAAAGAAAATGATTTAATGTTCCATTTACATGTCGCTTGGTTATCGAAGACAAAAAAAAAACGAGCAAGGCGGCGTGTAAGTTTTGGCGACTTCTTCGAGAAGTGGTTTTTGCCCCGTAGGAAATCCTAAGCCGCAGTGTACTAAATGTAACTTAGAACCAAACCACCCACATCAAAGACCCTTTCGGCAAAGGAATCCGCAGAATCCTGTGCTCGCCCAAGCGGTTGGTTGATCAATGCTCGATGAGAGGCCGATATATTTGTTGCCCCCAGACCAACTCGAACTATCGACCTCTCGAACCCTCCCCTGAACCGATAAATTTGCCCCGGAACCCGCATCTTACACATCAACCACTGCGCCATTTAGGTGTCTGGCAATTGAAGTCCAATACAAACTTATATACCATCTGTCGATGCATTTTTCTTATTGGTTCATTGGGTGTTTGATTCACTTAGTACTGGGTACCTAGTACCCAATAGCCACCCAGGTTCTTCCAAGGTCGGTACTACCTAGTAGGTACTCAAGTTTGTCACCACAACTCCTAGGAGTCAACACTAGCCCAAGGCGTTCCTGCTCCTTCCAAATTTCAAGTGTTCCTCAGGTCGCGTGCTTTACATATAATTTTCCCAACAGCAATCACTACGAAGACTGGCCTGTAACATCCAGTCGCGTCGATTTTACTACCCAATACATAAATCCCCTCTTGATCTTCATCTTGGTGACATCTACCACAACAACTCCATCGCCAAGAACTCGTTCGCTGAATTTCTATTCAACACAGGTACGTGCTTATTTCGGGTCTCTAAGTCTACGTATGCAAATTCCTATGATTTCATAATCCCCACGAGTTATACGCATCTACCATGCCAACCCTCCCTTCCATCCTATGGCACTGTCACTCGCAAGTTACCTCTATCACTACCCTACCTTGATTTTTCCGAGCACTGCTTCTTTCCCTCTCAATTTCACCACGTTTTCAGAAATTCTTGGTTTTAACGCCGTAGTTGAGTACACCACCCTGCCACGATTCCTAACTCATCTAAGGTTTCCTTCCCCTCTTCAAAAGCCCACTCTGAAGGTTTGATGCCTACTACTCTTCGACTTTTGTTGCTATTAATTAATGATATTCACTGACACTAAGTTCTTAATCACTAGTCAAACCGAGAGAACATGGAGCCTACCAACTATTCCGCAGACCCCGCCTCTGAGCAAAAGGGCCCGACCGATGAGGTCGCGCACCTTGCGCGGTTGGCTCGTGATGCTACTCGAGCGAAACAGGAGACACGAAATGAGCTCCTGATCCTCAAGAAGAAGGCCAAAGAGCTTGGTCAAGTCATCAAGGAGCAGAAGCTCCAAATCAAGGATCAGCAGAACACAATCCAGGCACTCAAGAACCAGACCCAGTGCGGAACGAACGCCGCTGACGTTGCCAAATGGAAGGACAAGGCTCAGCGCTACAAGGAATTGTATATCAACCGCCAATGTACCGTCGGCGAGCTCAAGTACGAGATCGCGGGATTAAAGGACGAGATCATGGAACTGAAGGAGAAGAATCTGGAGTCGACCCGCGCCCATACCAAGGAGAAGGCCACCTCGCGCACCAAGACCAAGTCTCGCAAAGATTAGCTTACTAAGACTGACAACAAGTAAGCTATTGAAGTTACGACAAGAAGTGGATCCTTTACGCAACATCCGAAAGTCTAGGGATTCAACACATGGATTTGGTACTCGCCTGCCCAAGATACCTAGGAGATACGAAACTTCTTCTTCTTACATAAGTACATTCGTATATATGTAATAGGTATTAAAATGACCCAAGTCTATTTTTCTTAGAGAGCCGATCCGATTTCGTAGCCACTAATATTATGAACTTTATTTACCTACCATGGGTCACGTGCTTCCGGGACATACACCCCGCGGACCAGGGTCTCCCCACTAAAACTCACCTACTTTACTTACACGTAAAAAATCAAATAAAAATCGTAGAAATATAAAAGTAATATCATTAAATAATAAATTAAACATTTAATTATTATATTTATTTAATGCCTTAACTACTTTTTTTAATCACATTTGCCTTAATAATAAAATAATCTCATTTTAAAGCTTTAGCTTAACTTTAAACCCCAGATCAAAATCTTCATTTTTTAACCGTATTATAACTTTTAAATACGTTATTAAAAGTTTAAAATTAAGATCCGGGTCTTTTTTATCCTTTGATATAATATCCTTTATATTTAAGAACTTTTAATTAAAATTTAACACTTTACACCACCACTTTTTTTTAATTAGTTTTAACCTCGCTTCCAACGATTTAATTTATTAATTATGTAATATTAACTTCGATTTTATATTAATAAATAACTTTAAAACCTCTTTTATAACTACTTTAATGCTTAAGGTCGCATTTTTATTAATATCTTTTATTTTATTAATAATAATAAAAATATTAAATTTAAAGTTTAAAAAAATTACTTTAAAATTAATTTTATTAATAATATCTATTAATTTAAGATTTAATTAAATTTCCGGATGTAATAAGACTTTCTTTTTACTTACTAACTAATTATTAATCATTTTAAATCTAATTTTAAAATTCTTCTCGGTAAATGTTAAATCTTAAGCTTAATTATAATATAAAATAAAATTTAACTTATTCATCAACGTTAAATCTATTAAAATAGCAAATTAACTTAATTCCTTATAATAAGCTACTTTTAAAACATTAAATAAACCGTTATTAAAAAGTTAAAGATCATAAAAAATATATAAAAGTAAAAAACATAAGGAAATATTATATAAATAAAACACTTTCATAAATTTATTTTAAGTAATAAAATAAGTCAGTATATAATTAATTTTAATAAATTAAAAAAAAATAGGAAAAATATAAAAAAAAGTTAATTAAATAAAAAGTTAATTACTTATTAATACGTGGTTATTATATTTATTTAAGATTAATAACCACTTTTTTTTAAAGTAGTGAAGCCACTTATTAATTTAAAGTATAAATATTATAATAAGCCACTTTATTATAATATTATTATTAATTTAACCATTCTTTAAATAAATAAAATACTAATTTAAGCTTTTTTTAAATTCCTTCTTAAACCATAAAATCTATAAATTTTTACTTTTAAAAATAATGTTAGGAAATAAAATTACCTCGGTAACACTAATACATTCGATAAATAAAATCCATAAACGGTCTTAAAAACTTTTTAAAAAAACTTTTAATATTTTAAAGTTTTTTATAATTAAATTATTTAACTTTAATTATAATAATTAAGTAATTAATAAATATAGTGGTAATATAAAAAAGTATGTATCATATTTAATTATAATCCCCTTTTTATTAACATTAAAAATTAATTTTAATTTAACATTAATAAACTTTTTAATATTAAAATACTAATAAACCGTTTTAAAATTAAAAACATTAAATCGCTTTACTTTTACCTTACAACTTATTTTAATACGAATCTTTAAATTACGTCGTATAAATCCCTTAATCCAATTTTTTTTTATAAACCTTAAATGACCGTTTTTTACTATATAATGTAAAGTTATAATGCATATAACATTATAAGTAAAAGTATATCTTAAGACTTTTAAATTTAAAATCCAATTAATAAACTTTTCTTTTTACTTTAAAATTAATTTAATTTAATTATGCTTAAGATTTTTCGTCTCTCTACCATTTATTTACGTTAAAATAATAAATCGTAAGATATAATATATAATAAAAACTTTTTATAAAAAACAACCCTCATCGGTGACAATAAATATAACATTAATTATATTAATTTTAATATAAACGAATATAATTAAAAGAATTAAAAGAATTATTAATAATAATAAATTATTCTTAATAAAAAATAACGGATATTTAAAGTTATAAATATTTAAATTAATTATATTTTTTTTAATATTTAACTTCATAAATATCTCACCACTTAATCTTTAAATAATATTAATTAAAAGATTAATCTCGTATTAATTTTATTATAAATTTACGGTAAGTAATTATAGATATTCGTTAAAAACGGTATAAGTAAAATAGGTGAGTTTTAATAGGGAGACCCCGGTCCGTGGGGTGTATGTCCCGGAAGCATGTGACCCATGGTAATAGTCGCTTTGTTATTTATAATTATAATTATCTTCCCTCTCGTAGTCATAATTTATATTACGGGCACAACTCATCGAGCGAGTACACTTCGGCCTTGTGATATGCTTCATGATGGTTGCTAGGATTAGTAGTCCCCTGAAGCTTTGTGTTGCCATCATAGCTCGGGAGCTGGAGATCTCGGAAAGCTCCACTTCGGCCCGATACTTCGGGAGATGTTATGATGGGATATGCGATGTGCCGATTGCCCACGTGCTACAATCCCGAGGTGACGCTAGCGGCCGCTAAAATTCCCAGGGTCTCAATGGGGTAAGCAACTAGCTAGCCAACCAATCAATTCTTCCATTCATATTTTGTGCAACTTGTCAATCTGTCGAGCTAGCGTTCCCTCAACACCTGGGCAACATCCTACCTATTGATCTACACTTTAAGTAATAACCTGTAGCTTAAGGTGTCACTCATCGACATTACCAAGAACCCCGTCCTATGCAGCTTGGATTTAGGTACGTGAAACATTATACAATCCGATTATGCTTGTCGGCAAGCCTCAGTTCACTTTTTCACGTGCGATATTATTATCCAGTTATCAACAGGTCTAACTCGCTTTCTACTGCAGTGTTCAACGCTCCCCCAAAGATAGCGCTTCGGGTGAAAGACCTCAATTCTAGCGCTGCTAGCCATGGAAACTCCCACCATGTCCACCAAGAGCGCTCAGGGGGGTGAGCATCGCCGTTCGAGGGTCGCCTTTGTAACTGTCGGAGCTAGCGCCAGCTTCAAATCGCTCATTGACGAGGTCATCTCGGAGGCCTTCATCGCTAAGCTGAAAGCGTTGCGATTTTCCCACCTCATTGTTCAGTGCGGACCCGACTACGACTATTTTGAATCCGCCCGACCCAAGTCAGATGCTAATGGTCTCGGTGGTCTGGATGTGAGCGGCTTCGCGTACACGAAGGACATCAACCAGTTCTTCGCTCTCGCCACGCCCAGTTCTGGGGCTGAGGTGCGCAGTCGTGGGCTTATTATCACCCACGCTGGTACGTCCGGGAGACCGCTTGCTATGCTAACTCCAAGTTCTATTCTAGCTTTAAAGTACCTCGCTAACATTTTACTAGGCTCTGGAAGCATCCTAGAGGCGCTTAACTTTGACGCAGCTATCATCGCAGTGCCTAACCCGACGCTTATGGGCAACCACCAGGCCGAGATCGCCAAGGATATGGACAAAAAGGGGTTTTTGACTCATGGCAAGCTGGGGTATGTCTCCATGACCATTCGCTCCGTGTTCACACGCCCATTATCTATAGACATATACTGACATATCCTCCCTTTTAGCTCGCTAGTCGAAATTATCACGGAGGAACTCCTCAATAAGCCCAAGAAGAAGTGGCCCCCGCCTCCCGACCCGGCCTCGGTGTATCCCGGTGGTCTGTATGAAATCATCGACGCCCTGATGCCCACGCGCATGTACTAGGGCAACACGGTCAGCACGTCTAATGGGGTAGGGCTGCCTGCGTACAATTGAGACGCCTTGAACTTATCTACCGTTAATAAGCATTAATCGATTTCGGCGTTTACGGATGGGTAAGCAAGATACCCCAGGTATAAATAAGAAGGCGGGTGTAGCTAGATACACAATGCACGTGCATGAATTATGACTTCCTTTATGCATTAATCTTCGGAGTCCTTTTGATTTTCTACTTATTGTCCTCGATGCTGTGTCCATCTCCTCAGTTGTGGCCTTTATCGATCGCCCGAGCGAGGCCCAAACTCTACCATCTCTGCCCGCGTCCTATTTAGTTATGCTTAGTGATGTGCCTTGAATCTAGGATTTGGGAAGATACGTAACTAGTTTGGACACAAAAATTAGATGAATTCTGTAATAATACATGACCACGATCGCGGTGAGGTCGCTTTAGTAGGGTGTGCGACGGTCATGTCTCTGTTATCGGCACCACGAGCTACACCAATAACGCTTTTGTGGCTGTTAGAGAACCGGCTGACTATCAAGGATTACAAGCTTAAGTAGGAAATTACTGCTAATGAAATGGTGCTTGGCGCCGAGCGCTGAGGCGATGATCGCATCCGTAACGGCCGATTTGGGCAACCAAGGTAGCCACTACGCCGTGGATAATAACCAATAGGGACACTTAATACAGAGACTTGCTCGTACATAGACCGCCATCAAGGCGGGAAATTTTCAAGGTTATCACTACAGAATCCACTAGAGCATGCTATATCTGTTAGGCATGGTAGCCTTCCTTACCTCACGACTCGAGTTCTGCCTCCCTGGTTCTTCCTCTCCGGCATCCCTTCATAAGCTTCTTAGGTCGCTAAGACCCTCTCTCCCCTTTTTTCAGTTGACATCTTACTTACTGTAGGCCAGAAACCGCCCAAATCTTAACCGCCGCATCACCCCCAGTACTCACAACCTTACCATCGGCCCACGCGACGCCATTAACGCCGTCTTTATGCGCGTTAAGCGCCTTGACACGAGCGCCGGGCTTCGCCAGACTCCACACAAACACATTCGTATCCAAGGCGCCGCTGACGGCGTGCGTGCCCGCGGCATTCCACGCGATGCTCGTCACACGGCCCGTGTGCGCGGACCAACGGTCCGTTGCCAGCTCCAGGGATGCCGTGCGGTACGCGTAGATCTTGCCGGCCGAGTTTCCGACGGCGAGGAGGGAACCGTCTTTCGAGAATGCCAGGACGGAGATTTGCGCCGTGCCATTGGTGGCTTCGTGGGTCTGGGTGAGCTTGTTGCTCCCGTCCACCTTGTACAGACGCACCGCGTTGTTGCTCAGACCCACGGCGACTAAGGACCCCTGTGCCGCGATGGCTGTGGGCTGGGCAGCGCCGGTATCGAGTTTTCCGGCGAGTTGGTCCTTGACGTAGATTTCGACGCCGGCGGCCGTGGCGACGTACACACGTCCGTCTGCTGCAGCAACACCTTTGGGTTGCGCCGATAGCCCGAAGCTCTCCCCGGCGAAGGTGTTAGCTGACTCGTCGACTATACGGAGAGTATCGTCCCATCCGACGCTGTATGCTCGCCCGGCACTAGACGTAAACTGTGTTACTTGGTTTGTGTGGCTTTGGCCATCTACCACGGTAGCAACCCCTGACTTGACATCCCAGTTGCAGACCCGACCATCAAAGCTTCCGGTCCATAGCGTTTGGCCGTTGCCATCTGATCCTACCCCTAGGGCTGTGATGCTCTTGTTATGTCCCTGGACAACTCTGATTGGTTCCGGCTTCCCTTCCACAAGGTAGCTCAGGTCTCCGCCGAGACTGAGACTGATAATCAGACCGTCACTACGGCCGTATGGCCATACTACACCGACCTGTTGGTCTGGGATGCTAGCATCGCCTCCGAATTTCCACGTTTGTACAACCTTCTCTGCCTCGACGTCCCATAGCTTCACGGTCTGATCCGCGCTAGCCGTAACAAATCGTTTCGAATCCTTAGACCAGCTAACAGCGAAGATACTTCCGGTATGCTCGCCCTCACCAATGGATTTCGTCGGCTCTCCAGTCTTTCCGTCGTAGAGTTGGATTCGCTTATCGGCGCCCACCGTAACAAGGGTATTTCCGTCCGGCGAGAAGGCGGTGCCCAGCACAAAGCCCTTGTGAAGCCCAGCAGCCTTCGAGTTGAATTTGAATGGGGCACCGTGCAGGAAGCACATGGCCATATCGTCGCTAACGGTCGCAGCTCGAAGTGGTCTCATCTGCCTGATGGCGACCGCATTGATGACCTTGGAGTGCCCCGAGACCTCGCCCACGCTGTTGCCACTATCCGCGGTTATGCAGTGCCCAAACCGATCCCGCCCGTCGCCGACGGCGATGATACGCTGCGAGTCGCCATCCCAAGCTATATCATTGATGCGACCCGAGATAATGTGATATTCGCCTAAAGCAGGGTGCCGAGTTAGTAGGACATCCAATCTTTCAACGCTATCCCGGCCTAGAAGCTGGTACCTTTGGTGTTCTCAGCTTCTATCGAGTCCCATATGCGAACCGAGCCGGTTACGTCGCCGCTGGCAATGTAGAATCCGCTGGGAGAGAACTTGGCGACTGTCGTCTGGGCTGTGTGACCGGTATACTGTTTGCTAGTAGAGGGATTGTCGATGGATCGGACGAAGATCGATTTCCCGGACTAGTAAAAGGTTAGATACATATATAACTTGGTCATTGGCATCTGGCAAAGCTCTAACGGGGCTCTCTAACGGAGCTTTGGGGCACCTACACTATAAGCTATTCTTTCTCCTTTAGCGTCGGTCGACAAATGCGTCGGTTGTCCTCGAGCGGTCGCCGGAGAAGCAGCAAGTATCTTCTCGATCGTTATCGACATCCCGGCTCTTGATGATTATAAACTCTCAATCGTTACCATGAAATAAGTAGATGATACAAAGAATGCAGATCGCTCGTCACAGAGTGTATAAAAGTCAATCCTTGAGCTTTACTTTATAGAAGCTTGTGACTTCGCGATTGATTGTTTATGGAGGGGCAATCGACCTCTTATTATCGTTGCGGGGCAGCCCAGGTAGACGTCAGATCGTTTGCCAAGATTATGCCGACGCTACTAGTGTGCAGGCAGCTAACATACCAACCTTAGGCATCTATAGGTAGCACTACTTAAGCACTAGAGGATAGGGCATTACAGGGTTCACCCATGTGGCTGAAACGCCACGCGTCAAGTAATTAGGGGTTCACAGGCATCTGTATTAAGCTTCCTAAGGTACAAATCAGGCTCCGATTACAAGACCACCATCTCTCACTCAACCATTCGTGTACCTATGTAATCCGGATGCCAAAGCTTCAGAAGCCGTAATATCAATCGTGATAACCCCCTTATCGACAAATTATGATGTGAGATGGAATCCACCAGATTCTCAGCATCAAACAGACCAGAATAGAAGAAGAAAAACTAGATGTATGCCAGTCCAGTGAAGAACTAACTTCTCTCGATCCTCAAGGGGTCCAGATGACCGTGAATTTCTCACCAGTCGGAGTTGCTTGCCAGGAAGGTGTTACTGCCGACCTTGGGAATGTCACCACCTCCGACACCCCAGGCATCGTCACCAGCGTCGGTGGTCACGTTGACCTGGTTCGAGAAATTGTCCGGAGGGAGCTCGAAACTGGGTCCGTCCTCGGGTCCGATCACACCAACACCAGCAGCCTCCTCGGCAACATCATTGAACGAGGACGGCTTGGTGCATCGAACGTGGGTGTGACCCATTTCTCCGCAGTTGTTGCACTTCACGCGACTCCCTTTTAGATCGTTAGTTATATAGTCGCAAATAAATGTAGGCATTTTGATGGTACTTACAATCGCGGGGCTTAGGGCACTCCTTCGACATGTGTCCGAACTCGTCACAGTTACGGCATTGAATCTTTTTGGGGTTCGGACAGTCTTTGGAGTTGTGGCCTTCCTCACCGCAATTGTAGCATGCGCGGCTACGATCGTCTCCTCCCTGGGGGCAGTCCTTGGCGAAGTGGCCAGCTTAGGTATCCAGTTAGTCACACTCGTAACTCATTATAGGAAGACAAGACGACTCACTTTCGCCGCACTTACGGCACTCCACGTCATCTCGGGGACGACGGGGCTCGGGGCCTACGAAACTATTAGTAAAAAGTTCGATGTCAACGAGTCAAGTTACCTACAATCCGCGGCCTTGTGGCCACCTTGGCTGTAATCAGACACGCGGTTAGCAATAAGTCATCATAGAGCTTATTAGCGTATGGACGTACCCGCAGTTGCGGCAGGAGAATTTATCTTTGCGTGGCTGGGGGCCTTGTCGCCGTTAGTAAACGATTAGCTTAGGTAGTGAAGGCCAAAAACTTACAATCACGAATACGATGACCTTCCTGCTCGCAGTTGTAGCACATAATTACTACACGCTGCTTCTCAACCTTCTCGCGAGGGCATCTCTTGGTGGTATGACCAATCTCGTCACAGTTGCTGCATCGAGGCAGACCACGTTCGACAGTCTCTCCAGCGTCCTCCAGGCGCTCCAGGTTCTCCTCCGGCGACTTCGGCCACAGCTTAATCTCGCGGGGGCGGCGAGGCTTATTATTCCAGTGGAAGTGGACACGGTACTTCTTGCCTAGATTTCCCTGCATGTCCATGTGGGTATGCGTGATGAGCAGTGAGGGATTCTCAAGAGCAACAAGGTACAAGTCGATGTCCTGAGCACGGAATGCCTTCTCCAGGCTGGCGTAGGTGACGTCAGGCGCAGCTCTCAGGTATTCCTGGATGCCCTGCTTCACAATGTCGAAGTTCTGCTGCGAGGCTCCATCCTTGATCTTTGCCCAGGCGACTTCTCCGTCAACCTCAGCGTAACCGGAACGGTCAATCTTGCGGGCACTCTTGCACTCGGCAACAGTGTGTCCTATGATTAGAAGTTAACTCGAGTTATTTGGGGGCTTCAAAGTCTCAGTCTGCTTGTCCTTGTCCTCTTACCTTCCTGCTGGCAGTTGCTGCAGACCATGGGGGGCTTGTCCGGGCAATCCTTGGCCATGTGTCCCTCCTTCTTGCAGTGACGGCACTCTCCAGTGAACTCTCGAGGAGGAGCGGTAGGACAGTCGCGGATCATATGGCCCTCTTCACCACAGTGGCGACACTTCATAACACGAGGATTGGGGCACTCGGCCTTGTTGTGACTTGATCATAGAGTTAGTCGCATTCAAGATTCGCAGGATGAACGAATTGACTTACCCCTCCTGGCCACAGTTGTAACAGGCTCGATCGCCTCCATTTCCACCTCCATGGGCGCTAGTAGCGTCAAAACCTGCGGCATCGTCACCAGCAGTAGACTGAAACTCATCAGCAGCGTGCTGAAAGCCACCACCGTCATCCCATTCTGCGTTGCCCGCCGTAGCGGCAGGAGTGACCCAATCAGACATGCTGATTGTTTCCGAGAGATCCTAAATGATTTAGCAGTGTGACCTCAGAGAGTGTAGGGGTGGTCAAGCTGATGATGGCAATTCCGGAAGGGCATATGTATTGACCAGAGTTTGGGATATCTTGTTGTGCGTAATGGAGTGATGGGGGGATTGGAATGGGGGAACACGAAGACAGGCAAGGAGCATAGGTTCGCAGCTTACCAAAGTTCGCAAATACCACTGGACTTTATCTACCATGGGGTATGATAGGTTAGTAGATCAAGGGAAAGAAGAGGTGTAGTCCAGATTTCCGTTGTGCTCACAAAAATGTGGCTTGCGTGAAATTAGATGGCAAGTGTGCTTAGGAAGATAGGTGTTTGTTTAGTGCAAGGGCCAAACACGAGGGAGGGAAGAGGACGCGATGGTAAATAATGAAGCGCGATGGACCGTGCAGGTTATGTGGTGTTTGATGGAAGGCAGGAAGGTATGAATGCCATCAGTAAGGAGACGTCGGGAATTACTTACCTAAGTACGTCGGGTTGGTTGCTTAGGAACAGGTTACCCGAGTAGATAGCGCGAGGTAAATGTCAATGAACCTATTCAAAACAGGCTCCTGTGGGAGAGAATGTCGATCTTAGTAAACAATTACCAAGAGTAGAATGGAAGAGACAGACGATACCAGTGTTGTGTTGAGAGAGAAGGACGTGTCGATCTGTCGTGAGAGAGAGAAGAGGTGGTTGAAGAAAACAGAAAATAGAAGGGAAGGGATGTAACAAGATCAATACCTTGAGCAGAACCTGATCTTAGGAAAGTAGAATGGAAAGCTCCAGGGCTGCCAGCTGGTCAATGATTTAATAGCATAGCAATCTCATGGTCAATGCTGATTTTTCAGAGCCTTCTATCAATGTAGGGAAACCTTGGAAGATCAGGAAATCGCATATTGTACGGGGCTAACGCTAGCTATATACATATGTATGTAGGTACATATTCTGAAATCATCTGCTCCGTCCAGGTGAGAGATAGTGGACAATGGAAGGTACTGTCCCGGGTATGCCTTCCCGCCCCCCTTATTCCTCGGCCTACTATGGATGGTCCTTGCTTGTAGATATCGCCAGGAACAATACGTACGTGTGATCTATCCATCTACCACATGTAGCCGTATATACCCAATGCTGATACATAGAGTCTTGGCATTCATACAACAGGGGCAACTACCCCCGGAGTAGAGTACCTAGGAAGCCATTCACTTTTAGATCCACGGAGCTACTGCAAGTATGCGGATGTATCAATAAGTAGTCTATTTCTGAAGTGTACTCCACGTACACGCATATAATCAGTGCTCTAAACAATCCGCCATTGCGTAAAGGCAGTCTCGCACAAGAAAAGTATTCAACAAGTCAAGTAGATACCCAGGTGAATACCAGACATATGCACAAAACTCACACCTCTAGGGCGTAATCGAAGGTATGGCCGAATATCTTCATACAATAAGTGCCTTTGTCGCATTTACTAACATGCTTGCGGACAAGCAAGAAGAAATCTGATTCTAAGTATTAATATTGTACTAGCCACAATCATCACATTAGAATATAGCCGATCCCTTGCGAGTCTTTACTTTCAAATACGCCGGGCATGAAATATCCCCCCTTTTATTCTCTGAGCTAAGTTGTCTCTGGTTTACTTCGGGCAAAAAAGAACGAAACTCAGATCACGATATTCAATGTTGTATATATTATACACGAGCCTTTCATTGTCGCCCGTAGCTGAGCCTGAGGCGTGAGGGTAATAAAGGTTGGTCCCCTATTCGAATTTAAAGGGCCCCTAATTAATCGTGAATCCTTTCATTATATTGCGTTATAGACCAAATTATCGGCATAATAATATACTTCTAGTTCCAAATCTAGAAAGCTGTGTGCTAAAATAAAATAAAGGCATGTTACAAGCTACATCCAGTACCATTATTGTAATACTCAATTAGATGGATAAGGGCCGATGTGGAAAGAAATCACACAAGAACAGACAGAGCGAAAAGTACTATATATACTGGCACACTTAAAACGTGACCGACGATTTTCCGAAGTAGATATCTAGCTTGGTGCCAACTGGTACGACGAGAAGCTCTACATTTGCTATATTCTCTAGGTTATAAAGGTCTAGTGTAGTCTCATCGGCTTATATTTCACAAGTTTCTTCCTTGATATGTGATATATTCAAATATATGATATAGTTTACTACAAATATTGCTATTATTATTCTAGAAAAGAATGTCGAAGAGCGAGACGTGCTTTGCCGCCAGGAAAGGGTTGACCGGAAGATGCTGCAAGCTATCATAGATTGGCATTTTGATAAAGACTGGAAATAAATAATGATCTGTTAGAGGTCTTCCAATACCTGGTGGATCCCTAGGCATGGGTATTCCTAGACTCTCGAGAAGTTACAAGTTATAATAACTGAGGAGTACAGATAGCAACTAGATGCCGAAGACGACATTCTGCGAGTTGTCCAGGTCCGAACCGGATCTAATTACCTCGGTGTAAATATGCAATGAGCCTCTGTGACGATGCACCGGCTACTCTGGTGGAAAGGCATGAAGCACCTTGCGCCTATATCCGCTCCTATCGATGGTAAGTCTAAAGTTCAAACCCCTAGCTGAAGGCGCACCTGATCGGTTTCCTACTCTCTTGACTGGTAGATTATAACGAGACTATTTCTTTAACCTATGGAGTAAATACGGTAGTCATCGAAGAAGCCGAGAAGCGTCAAGTAGTGAAGCTGGTGATGTTTAGGGAGGTATTATATTCCACCTTAGCTCTAGGGGGCATATAGCACTTGGTAGGAACCTTATAGGACCAAGATCTCGGCCGACCTCCGCTTCCGCCTCCACCTCCGGTTCCTCCACAACCGGGCAGACGCATCCGGCATTGACTCATTCTCATTAACCGATTCATCATGTTCGAGCATTTTTGATTCCGACATTTGCCCGCGCTCTTTACAGCCGCGGCGCAGTGCTGGGGCACCGTTTGGCCTACACTTAGCGGCAGCACCCGTAGCGTTATGCTGCATTACGGATTGGATGCGCGTGTGGCTGATGTACCCGAGACGTGGGTTGCTTGGCACGTCGACAACGCGCGCACCGCGTGCCTGGGTATTCTCATGTTCATATTCTATTTCCAGCGCCGCTACGATGTGCTGGATGTCTTTTTGATTGTCAGCGGCGGCTACCTGGGGCTGGTTGACTGTCACATCTTGTAGAACGAAGGGCTTGGGTCTATGGGAGCTTTTTGCTTGTTTGCTGAGTTCCTCTGTATTTGCTGTCTTAAGGGCTGTTGGATGTACGCAGAGTAGAAGACCCTAGACGATCGACAAGAAGGCTCGTCTTGCTTGGTAGATTCTTGGCGGAGAGAGACCATCGACCAGAAAGGTTCGGCTAAAGTAGTACCGAAGAACTCATGAAGCATGGTCAAATAGCATGCAAGGAACGGCGTTAGCTACATATATAGCTTAATAATAGTCGTATAGAGCCGCGGCCAGTGACTCACTGCATATGATCCTACCCCCTGCCATTGCGGGGAGAGCTCTCCAACGTATCAACTGTGATGTCGAATGATAAATTGAGAGCATAAACGCGAGACTTAAAGCATACGACATCCGGTAGTACAAGACATTTTCTATCTATACATACATATCAAGATAATAGACGTGCACGGCATAGAAAACTCTTAGTTATTGACATCGTACTCCCCCGCTTACCCCGAGAGGATCTCCATACCACTTCGGCTTTTAACCCACATTCAAACAACGAAGAGATACTCATTCAAGATGTCGGCCCCATCTGACCTACCGGAGATGACCTACAGGTTCCTAGGCCGATCCGGTCTACAGGTCTCCGTGATCTCCCTAGGCGGCTGGCTTACTTACGGTGGTCATGTCGACAAGGGTGGGTTGCCAAGGCACGCGGTTATACTGGTCCGCTGCTGACAGGCCGCTTAGAGAATACATTCGCATGCATGAAAGCTGCTTTTGACAGTGGCATCAACTTCTTTGATTGTGCTGAGGGATACGCAGGTAAGGAAAGCCTCAGATGGGGAGGTTGTTTTTCAGTTGAAGTACATGAGCTTACACAGCGGCATCCCAGAGGGAAAATCGGAAGAAGTTATGGGCGAGGCGATCCGGAAATACGGTTGGAAGCGCAGCGATCTCGTAATCTCAACTAAGGTATCTCGTCAATTTCTTAGGCAGCACTCCAACTCTTTGAAAACCGGCTCTGACACGACTCATATAATATAGCTCTACTCATGTGCCGCCTTTGGTGACAAAAATCCTGTGAACAACAAGGGTCTGAGCCGAAAGCACATCATCGAGGGCATCAATGCCTCGTTGTCTCGTCTAGGGCTCGAATATGTGGATCTGATCTATGCACACCGGCCCGACAGACTCACGCCGATAGAAGAGACGGTGCGGGCCTTCAACCACTTGATTGACACCGGGAAGGCGTTTTACTGGGGTACATCGGAGTGGAACGCCGACGAAATCGCGCAAGCATGGCGCTACGCCGATAAACTAGGGCTAATCGGCCCTGTCATGGAGCAACCCCTTTACAACATGCTCGACCGCGAGAAAGTGGAGAGGGAGTTTGCGCATCTGTACCGGGAAATCGGCCTTGGGCTAACGGTGTTCTCCCCAATAAAGGGGGGCATCCTCTCCGGAAAATACAAGAATGGCGTTCCCCCCGACTCGCGATTTGCTCAGGAATCGGTAGAGTTCATCGCCGGGTTTTGGAAGAGGACAGGGAAGGAGAAATGGGACGGCATCATTGAGCAGGTGAACAAATTAGAGCCTATCGCGAATCAGTTGGGAATTAAGCAGAGCCAACTTGCACTCGCCTGGGTTCTTAAGAACCCGAACGTGAGCTCGGCCATCACAGGCGCAAGTAATCCCGAGCAGGTCTACGAGAACGTGCGAGCCGTCGAAGCCGTAGACAAGTTGACGCCAGAAATCATGGCCAAGATCGACGAAATCCTAGGGAACAGGCCGCCTGCTATTATTGAGAGGTTCTAGAGGAGCAACTCGTGTATCTTGACTATTGATAGGTTATACATATAATCTTGCAATGATAGGGGATACTAGCCCAGATTAGATCAATGATTTTCGGATGAGTACTCCTTACTACATAAAATGTGACGGTTTCAAGTAGACGCAGAGCAATTCAATATAGGGCCACTCGATTTAGGACAATATTAATCCATTATTCATTAAAAAACAAATGTAGAACGCCTCTCATATGCCTGGTGTATGCTTGGATCAAGCACCGATATTGATCCTGATGTGAAATTGAATCACACTGATATCCCATGTTGACTAATCCTCTATACATCCCAGGCTAGAGCGTCAATATAGTGGCTTGTTGTCCACTATGCTTCTCATAACGGGCATAACGGCGCCGTCGAAACTTCCATGTCATCCATATGCTGGTCCGGAACTCCATTGCTTTGAAAGGCATCACGTCCCCGTCTGGCTAAATCATTGTTCAAATGCGGGGCTCAATTAGGATTTAAGACCGCTCTAGGTGGTGGCTCCGGTAGATTGGATGCCGGGGCCGGCGCTGTAGATTCGGATTGATCGGCTCGTTGCTGTAACTCGTCATAGGCCGGAAGTCGGCCAGCGCCGCCTCCCTCCGCTGTCGTAGCACTTGGTGGCGGTTGTACAGGTGACAGCTCTATATCCTCCGTATCATCAGATCGTTTCTGTGGCGCTGTGTACGCAGGTGGTGCCTCGCCCAGTTCATTCAAGCCTTCCTCTCTACTTCCAAAGCCTGCGCCTAATCCATCCCTCCTTGGCCGTCGCTCGCTCGGCACTCGTGGTCTTTGTCGATTGCCCATGGCTTCTATATCTCGTGCTAAAGCGTTGGTACCGTATCGCATGCGGAACTTTTGCCGTTGACGGTGACGGTAACATAGGAGTAGCGTCCCAGCTCCTATGAAGATGATGATCGGGACAAGTACCCATGAAAATGGATAGGTTTCGAAGATGTTGCCCGATCCCGAGTCGCCGTCTTCCGAATCCATCTCGAATGCGCGGTTGACTCTTGTCGCGTGACTTGAACCAAGGGTCACTTTAATTCAAATGTCTAAGCGAGAGAGATCGTATTTCAGGACAGGCGAAGCAATGTAGGTGAGAGATTTAGAGTCGCTCTAAATCTCCAGTTAATATTGGCGAATTATTGTACCAGATGTAGAGTGCGACGTAGGAAGCGGAGTTGCTCTGTGGCACCGGGATGATGATGGAGGGTGGTGATTTCATCTAATGTCTGGCGAGTGGACTGGCGGGTGGAGTTGTATCGTGTGGTGCCGGCCTTGCAACGCTGAACTCTCGGATGCATCACATAGGAGAAGATCTGCAGAAGGGTTCTTGCTACGCTCGACGGCAGCGCAGATGCATATGATGGTTCACTGAGTGGATTGTACGGTTCGGCGAACAAAGATACGGGATACGGAGTAAAAACGATGTGAGAAACGACGGGAGCCGTCCTCTTGGCTAAGCCGGCTAGCCAATCAATTTTCTTTCAGAACCGTATGGACTTGTTCTCTGAAAGTCTGAAAGGCAAAAGGAAGAGTTTGGAAATACAATGTAGCTGAGATGGACTTGAACGGTCGACCCGACCGGTAAGTTCGGGATGTCCATCTGATGACTAGACTCGGAGTGAGGGATGTATGCTTTGTCCTTTGCGACGCATATGGCTGGCACTGGGTCAGGCAGGTTGGACGGGTTGGACGTTTAGGTACGACATACGTAACGTCAAGCTAAAATCCGCGCCAATCTGTTACTGCCCCGCCAAACCCCCTTGCTTGCTTTCCATAGGTACGAGTTGTACCTATGTATTTCGGGTGGGAAATACGATGCACGTTTACGGAGGACGCCTCCAAAAGTTTTTTCCATTAGAACTTCTCGGCGGGTCGATGTGCCAGCTGCTAAAAAGATCTACCAGCCGTTACAACTAGTGCTTTTCAGTGCCACTTTAGCTGAAATAGGGGTTGGACAGACGGTAATTAGGTAATAATAGCGATTAGGTCCGCGGCTGGCACTACGACTGGCAGCCACTGGACAGCTGTCAGACAGGTCTATCAGGGGTTTCCTATGGAAAAAACTTTTGGAGGCGTCCTCCGTATTTGGAATCCAATACCGAAAATACATAAAATTCTATTCCAGATTATTGATAATGATACCTACATGACGGAAACCATTGGAATACATATTAGAAATTTAATACATCAGTATTATTAAAAATAAGTTGAATTCTTTACACATCCATTGGAAATGCTATAACCGCACATGTGGTTCATACTAGACATCAATGTACGTAGCAAGCAGTACTGAGGTACGCAACCGCCCTAAACTTTATTTTAGGTAAACAGTCCGGGTCCATCCATGGATGGAAACCTGATGTCCTATGTGGGTCCCTGCGCTATGAATGGATTACAACTTGCATGTGGGAAGCTGTCATCCAGGGACTTCTTCGATCTAAATCTGGAATTGTGTAAGGCTTTCCTTTCTTGCGGCTGCAGGCATCAACAACAATAATAGCCTTGAATACTTACACAGGCCGGGCATCATTAAGGAATTGTTATTTCCTACTTAATTATAAACGAAGAGTTTGCTACTGAATACCATTTCGTCGCACTACGTTAGGTAGAATACCGTAAAGACCGGTGAGAACGCAGGATGGTTCGCGCCATCAAAGGTTGTTCATGCTGACCTACACTTCAAATGCTCCTCGGCCGCTAACTAGTGCTCCTAGGGACTTTGGTCGAGTGTGACCCGTCGATTAAGTCTATTATCATCAGCATCGACAGCGAAGACAATGAGTACATAATTGAGGACCTGGATGAGTCTCACCTTGTGGTCAAAGATAATATGGTGGCCAAGTTGAAAACGGAGCTCGACAGGGTATGATTAAGTTCTTTTCACTATTCTATCTTTGGCTACTAACGTATTGCAGCGATTAAAGGAGAATGTCCCGGAGGTGGAGGATGATTCGGATTCAGATCGGGATGTGAAATAATCGAGCATTATAGCACTCTAGTTCTCTGCCAAGCCTTTACCAGCATCGCCTCTAAAGGGCATACGTGATATTCGATATCATGCAAATCAAACGAGCACCAATTTATTCATAGGCCTATAGCTTCATGCGCATATAATACATTTCTCAACGCCTTCTTCTACGATATCAATTTACAATTTCTCAAATCTCGGTTTCGTCTTCTTCAACCCAGACAGCAATGCGGCTTTGAAATCGTTAGACTGGAGCATTGCCTGGTTCCACACGCTGGTGTATTTCAAACCTAGCCTTGTTAGCTATCGTACTACCTATGCGTAGAGGATGAACTTACTGTCTGCCACTGTGTTATCCCTAGCATGATTTAACAGCTCCTTCGTACCTTGGACTGCAACTGGGCTCTTCGAAGATATGAACGATGCAAGTTTGCCGGCGGTCTCGATAGCCTTTGCTTTGGTCTCTAGCACTTGGCTCACGAAGCCAACCGCGAGAGCTTCCTCAGCACCAAAACCTCGTGCCGTCAAGCAAACGTCTTTCACCCACGAGAAGCTTGAGACGATCTTCGGTAATCTGCTTAGGGTTCCGATGTCTGCAGCCATACCGATATCCACTTCTTTGACAGCGAACTTGGCATCTTTTGAGCAGATTCTTATGTCGGCACTACTAGATATATCAATAGCTAGGCCGATGGATATGCCGTGCATCACACAGATCACGGCTAGTATATATTAGTCGGTAAGTTCCAATCTCAGAAGTAAAAGTGCCCTCACGTTTCTCGCATTTCTCGATCTGGCTTATGCATTCCTGAAACTCGAGGATCTGTCGCCTGTTTTTCGTTGCTATCCTTGACGCATCTTCTTGTTCACTCTTATTCCCTAGAACGCCTCCTTGCTCGACAGCTTGTACGTCTAGACCAGCAGTGAACGCTCGTTCACCAGCCGATGAGAGTATTACGGCGCGGACCTCCGGGTCATGCGATAACTTTGCGAATATAGCTCCAAGCTCGATCCACATATCAGGTGTGAACGCATTCAACTTGGACGGGCGGTTGATCTCGACATGCGCCACATACTCGGATGGTGACGAGATGAGGAAGTGCTTGAAGTCTGAATATCCTTCTAATTTAGACATGATTAATGACTTGAAATTGTCAACGGAGAGTACAATGAACAACTAATATGGATATGAAATTAAAATTATAATATTTTTATGAAGCTCTAAAAGAGTAAACTTGGAAAGATGAGAGAATGTAATTATTATATTCCATCTTAGCTTATGGATGCTGTCTTACCCCAGACTTGCCGAGGTATCTTCTACAGACCCAGGCGGATTACGAAAGGAATGAACATTGAACCGCCTAACGGTTTGGGGGTTCTCCATTTATTCCCACTGGACCCCTGCCCACTCTTATCATACCAGGCTAATCCAGATATAGTTTAGGCTGTCGGTGGAGATTTGCTTCAGTGACCGACCTCTAAGAAAAAAATTTGGAAAAGTTGATTGGTTTTCACTCTTATCACCTACTCTTTTTTTCTGAAGAAGCACACGACAGCGACATCAAGTTCGTCGAAGATGGCCGCAGAGGTCGCGCCGCTCCCGCAGCTGAAGCTTCCTTCGGGACCTTCACCAATCACCGCGGAACAACGATATTGGAAATCATTTAAGAACCAACTCGTGCTCCCGTCACCGACACAATACCCCATCACGCACATCACAGTTCCTGCAGCGAACCCAGACACGGCTGGATCTTCCACCAATGACTACTTTGCGGTTACGACCGGAACCCGCGTCCAAATCTACTCGATAAGAACAAGGAAGCTGGTCAAGACCATTACACGCTTCGGAGACATTGCGCGAAGCGGAGATGTGCGGCGGGATGGCCGTATAGTAGTGGCTGGAGATGACACGGGCAAGATTCAAGTATTCGACGTTGGATCGCGAGCCATCCTCAAGACATGGGCGCAACACAAGCAGCCCGTATGGACGACTAAGTTCTCCCCGGCCGACCTCACGACTCTTATGAGCACGAGCGACGATAAGACAGTGAGGTTATGGGATCTTCCTAGTCAGGGGAGCACGTCGACTTTCGTGGGTCACAACGACTATGTCCGCAGCGGTAGTTTCATGCCGGGGACTATGTCAAACATGCTGGTCTCTGGTAGCTATGACGCAACAGTCAAGCTATGGGATCCCCGAACACCAGGCACAGCCGTCATGACATTCAAGCACGCCGCGCCCATCGAAGACGTGCTACCCCTCCCCTCCGGCACCACCGTGCTGGCCTCCGCCGACAACCAAATATCCGTCCTCGACCTCGTAGCCGCGAAGCCGCAGCACGTTATATCAAACCACCAGAAGACTGTCACATCACTGTCCCTGGCGTCGGGTGGTAGACGTCTAGTCTCCGGTGGTCTAGATGGGCATGTCAAGATTTTTGAGACGACGGGCTGGAACGTAGTCGCGGGCGCCAAGTACCCATCCCCGATCCTCGCTGTCCGCGTCATCACCTCCGGCGCCAACGACGACGACCGGCACCTCGCTGTGGGCATGCAATCCGGCGTGCTATCCCTGCGCACGCGCCTCACGGGCCCGGAAGCGGCGCGTGACCGGGAGCGAGAAAAAGAAATGGCGGCACTCCTCGCGGGCACGATCGGGGCACACGACAAGGCAAAAAGCAAGCGCAAGCGACGGCACGGCGCCGCCAAGCGGCTGGAGCTCGTGGGCGAGGGCGCCGATGTAGTCATCGCTAACGACCTCTCGCGGCCGAAGCGCGAGACCGTGTGGCAGCGCGACCTCCGCCGGGGCCGGTTCGCGGCCGCACTCGACCGCGTGCTAGACCCGAGCGCCAAGGACCACTCACCGCTGGCCGTACTGACGCTGCTGACAGCGCTACGACACCGCAGCGCGCTGCGTGAGGCGCTCGAGGGCCGCGACGAGGCCACCGTGCAGCCTGTCCTGCGCTGGGTGCAGACGCATATCGTGGACCCGCGGTACGTCGGCGTGTGCGTGGACGTTGCCACACTGTTACTCGATTTATATGCCGAGTACGTGGGAGGTAGCGCGGAGTTGCAGGCTGGCTTCAAGATGTTGCACCGACGAGTGCGGCTCGAGGTTGAGCGCGCGCAGATGGCGACACAAACGGGAGGGATGTTGGGGACTTTACTAGTTGGTATGGACTAACCCTACATACTGCCCACTTAGTACCTACACCACTCGTAGGATATATTCTCTACACTCAGACAGGTGTTGATCAAGGGTAGAGACGTAGGGGAAGGGCACTAGAAACAGTCACGAGTTGGTTGTTGTGTAATTTTGCATGGCGATGGCGTTTTGGGTCGGAAAAGGGAGGGTACACATGTGTTTACCCATCTGTGTGCACGGTCAATTCAGGATCGGACTCGATTTGATTATAGGAGACTTCGCCTCTAAGGCATTATCATCATAAGACTTCCTTTACATAGGGGAAGCCAGAGAAATAGAGTATATGGATCCAACTATTTTGAACTTGTTACCCGATGAAGACCTCCTGTTCGCGGAGGTAGGTATTAATTTAACTTCGCTGTAGAGATAAGTATATGAATTAACATCTCACCACAAGTCATCATCGAGGGAGAGATATGCATTGGTATCTTTGAAATGTTCGTGTATTTTAGGGTAACCTCTAGACTCATTTTACCACCTGAATCCGAGTCCGCCTCTAAATTCCCCAGCTTCTAATTCCTTCCACTAGGTTAGGTCTTCTTCATCTCTAAAGTCTAAACTAAGATTTAGACATCTTTCATTCAGGTCCCCCGCCTCCGAGAGATTTTTCCTCCACGCGCCAATTACCTACAGACGTCTCCTTCGTCTCTCCTCCCATATACATGAGCATGACCAAGCACAATTATCCCCCCTTGTATCAAAGGATTATGAGCCCTATACGCTTGAAGAGACTGGAAAGGAGATAACGTATAGGAATGGAAAAATTACCTGCGCCTGCCCTTGTTAAAACATTATAGTATACAACGCCTTCTGTTCCGAATTCGTGTGCTTCGTGTTCTTAATATCCACCATGTCTTCGTGCCCTACCAGTGCCGATGTCAATCCTGCTCATCTCTTCCATTAGAGCCCATTCTTCGTTGCCCGCTGCGGGAGACGGACCCAAGCCGCCGCTCATCATCGGTATTTTAGCTGGAATAGGCGGGCCACTGCCATAACCTATACGAGCGGTGCTAACACCGTGATTCTCGTATTCAAAGGTGCTTGCACGAACAAGAGCTCGTGGTGGCGTGCTGTTGCGCTGGTGGGCCGAGGATGGCCCTAGTGGACTGGGTCCCGAAGAGATTGGTGCCGGTAGGGCTGATGCACGATGCGCTTTCTTCTGTAGGCGATTCCGCCCCGAACTAACGGGTGGGGAAGGCGTCGGTTCCGAAGCGATATATGTTGATGGTGTAGTAGGCCCTGACTGCGGCCGAGTGCTTCCGCGGGGTGGACGTCGGTTAGAGGGCGGCATCGGCTGTGCACCCGCAGGCATAGGACGAGTCCTCGTTTCAGAGGCCTCGATTGGTTTTTTTGGTTCTGGTTCTGGTGCCCAAGTGTCCATAGGCAAATGATCCGATGGATCGATCTCCCGTCCGTCTGGCGTTACAATTTTTCCTTCCGCATTGGTATACTCTGTGGAATTATGTGCGTCCTTCGTAGTCACGGAAGGGTTCAGGGCATCGTAAGAATCTGGCCCGAACGGTACCCCCGACAATCGTCGGCCATCAGATGGGGCCGGAGCCGGTGCGGGGCTGACTGATTTTCGCTTGATTGTGTGGTTAGGATTTGGGTTTGGCGAGACCCCTCGAGGTCCCGGAGCCGGTGGTGGGCCCGATGGTGTGGTGGGCCCGCCAGAATACCTAACGGGACTTCTATCATAAGCCCTCGAACTACTTGGTTGGTGGCCGTTGGGGGTATATTTGACGAGATAATTCGTAGGAGGTTCGCTTTGCTGTCTCCCTCGAGTTGGAGGATCCATAGGAGGTGGTTGCGTATACCGACGTCCTTGGTTCCGTTCCTGGTGGAAACGATCAGAAATTTCACGGGCTAGGGCCGGGTCAACTCCCGGAACGAGCGTCGGAGGTACTGGAGCTAGCTCATAACCGTTTGGCGCGTGAACTTGACTATCTTCCAATTCACTCGCGTAATTCAACGAGTAATCACTTTGTCGTCGCTGGTATGGTCGAGATGCCAAGGTGAGCGCCTGAGAGTAGTCCCCTTGAGAGTAATCCTCAGGACCTGTCGGCGATGGCGAAGGGCTGAAACGGTTGGGATCGTACTGCTGTTGGGATTGAAGAGGGGAAGTGCCATATTGCCCCGATGCTGCACTTCCGCGCCCACTTACATGCAATGGGGCAGGGCTCGGAACTTGGTGATACTCCTGTTCGTCATACTGCAATGCTCGAGAAGTGCTGGTTCGGGTTCTGGCGGTTGGTGGCGTCCAAGATTCCGGAACATCCTCCACCGTCGGCTGCAGCGATCGGTGCTGGGATTCATATGCGGAATCATAAGAGTAGTGGCGCGGAGCTGATTGGGAATGAGGATCGCTTTCATGATACTGTGCCGTGTGTTGCATGTCCGGTGCCGACTCGTATGGACGATAAGTAGGTCGACCAGGATAAGACGAAGAAGGCGCCGAGTATCGCTGAGCTTCGCTCAATAGAACATCGCGCCTCATAGGCGGTGTGGCTTTATGTTGTGGCATATCAAAACTACCACGAGGGACTAGTTCGTGAGATGTCACACTCGAGTTCCTAACTCGATGCACCGGTGGAGGTGGAGGGCGATCATCATGTTCGCTCGGTTGCCTCATATGGTGTACTGGCGGGCTTGGAGAGTCATACATCATCATCTGACCATGGCTAATAGATGTTCTCAATTCATGCTCGTATCCCCTGGAATAAGGGGGGTCCACATGACGTGGTTGTTCGCGTTCTTGGGCGGGAACAACATAGTTTCTGTCTAGCATTCGATGTTGCGAATGCTCCGCTCCACGAGTTGGTGTCGAGTATGGAGCTGCACCATGATGTGCCGAATACTGGTCGGCTTGGTGGCTAGGTCTAGTCGAGGGTGGTGTGCTGTATTCAATAGTTTGCAGCGGCGAGTGCTCTGGGATGAATGAACTCGGAGGATTTGGCTGGGGTCGAGGCGGCGTATGTACTTGATCTGCCACCAACGGCGAAGGTGACTGTCCAGTTACGGGATCGGACGGGAGCGGACGTCGCTTTACCGCGGTCTTCTGAGCTCCGACAACGGATTCTGCTTCGGGGCCAGACGCTACAGTATTTGGTTTCACTGCTGGTTTCTCAGGTTTCGGACGACTATCGTAGTATGTGATTTCGATTCTGACTTCGCCCGCGTATTTGCCTTTGCAGTTCAGGTTATGCCACTGGTCACTCTGACCACCGCCGCGTACGATGATATCTCGAAGGTCAATCCAGGTTTCGCCTATCAATTCCGTCTTCCTATCGTCGTTGAATACCGATAGCTTCAACTGATAGTAGTCGGGCGAGTCGTGAACTCTGAATCGAAGCTCTTGGTCCCTACAACCGGAATCAACTATTAGATACCACATATAAGAGTTATTCCCATGTCAGATACGCACCATTTCGGAGTTTGTCCACCTCTGATATCCGTAGTCGTCTTCTTGGCTTCCTTTGCCAACCGCGCAGCACAGTAAGGATCCTGTTTCCCGATGGTCTTCCTGTTTGGGAGGTTCTTCGCCCGGTCAACGATAAGAACAAGTGTGCCAATTTCGGGACCGTCGATGCTCATATCGGAGAAGATACCGGCCGTGTGATTGCCGTTCAACGGGTTGGTTAATTTCGGTTTGGTAGCCATGTTTGAGAGCTTTGAAGCTTCCTGCTTGCTCTCGATAGGTTACTAAATCGGGTGTCCGATCCGATGTCTGGTTCAATTAACAGAGCCTATAGTACCAAAAAGAAAATATGACTAGGCAGACAGGCTGTAGTTGTGTCTCAGTCCCTCGACTCGGTGGCAGAGGTACAGTCCTTCGTTGACCGTCCAACCAAGCCTCGTCCTCGTATACGCCGAGCTACTCCAAGCTTGGGCTCAGAGGATGACGAAAGCGAGTGTAAATATTGAACGATTGAACGACTGAAAGAAGAAAAATTACATTCATCAAGGCCAATCAACGAGAGAACCCAAGCAAACATCCAATGCTATGAAGTAAAAGACCAATTGGACTATGCCCGCGGACGCAGGAGAGTGCAGAAGAGAATAATGACTTGCAGCTGTTGCAGTTGCAGCTGCACAAGAAGATGTTCAATGCTGGATACCTGATTAAGGCGGGCGGCTGCAATTGGCAATTGAGTGGCTGGTGACGAAAACAATGAGGTTGGGCTGTGGTTGGCTGAAAGAACCTGGCATGTTCCTGCACGACCCGTACCAAGCCCTGTATTCACCCCTGTACCTCTCTGTACCAAGCAGTACTAAGCAGTACCAAGCAGGAGCCTTCAGGGAACCTCCACAGCCGAGCACCCCGCCTCCCCAAATAAAAAGGCGCTAGGAAACCAGAATGACAAGGGCTTGTTTAGTGGATCTGTAGCCAATAGACACGCTGGATCAGGGTAACGTGTATCGATAAGTGATCTTTTTGGCTCAATTTATCTCCTTTTCAATTCGTTGTTTTGGTATTCTCCATGGTCAACACGAAGGTTATCAGCGTCAAATATTAGCCGTTGAGATGTGCCAAATGGGTATTCTTATGCCGGTCCCTATGTAGGTTGTTTTATAATTAATCGACACCATTTTCAGAAAATATCGGTGCCTATATCGATTTGCAGCCTTGACGCGCAATCACACCAGCACTGCCCAGGTGCGCCGTGCCGAGACGCCTGAATGACGCGACTAGAATTATTTTCCGACGGCACAGATCAATCCCGCCGTATCGGTTAAGCGTCGTATCAGCTGATCTTATAAACGATTTGATCGCTGTCGGCTTCTACCGTTTCGTTTTACAGACGCTCAGTCCATTGGAACACTCCTCGTACGCTATATATCAGTTCCGAGTGGTTTGAAGGGCGAGGATACGAGGGTATCGTGTCCACTTAAAACGTAAGCCCTTGCCTGGACGCTCAGCGCTCCTGCTGTAGGTCGTATCCATATGGCAATGGCCAAAATTCGGCGCTCATCGGCCCTACAAACCATTTCAACTTGCTACTTTCACACTATCCCGACTCCTGTCAGCGGTAGGTTAGTATTCCCGTTGATTCTGACTGAGGTCATACAATAACTGATCACACCTACCACGCGATAATTATCAAAGGTCTAGGAAAAATCAAATACGATCGCGTAACGAGTGAAGCAAGGTACCAAATATTCATGAAGATTCTCACAGTAGTATTGGTGTACTAAGCAGCTACTTATTTACGTACACAACTAACACCTCCCTTGAGAATAGATCATAGAGTTAACCATCGTTCGCTCCGACATTCCAAATGCCCCAAACATGATAACCCCAAAATTGATCAATATGCATTTACATATTATCAAGACGATCCTTGGCACTTTGCTTGGCCTCATCGGACACCTTCGGGTTGTTGATAGCACTATGAGCAAAGTCAGAATCTGCCATCCAGACGACATTTCAAACCAAGGAATGCCTACGCTTTCAATCCGCCAGCAATGTTGCCAGGATTCTTGTTTTCATCATCTCTTGCCTTTGGCACTGGAAACAACATTAGAAAATCAACTTGATGTCCTTGTGTATTGAAGACCCACCGTTCCCTCCGTTGAACTCATTTTCGAGGACCGCCTTCGAGTGCTCTTTGGCACCCTGGCTGGTATTGGGGTTGTTCAAGGTAGCCTTGTGGCCACCGGCAACTTGAGCTTCAGTAGGCATGATGAAGAAGTGAGGGTTGGTATATGAATAAAGTGGTGCTAAAGTGTAGAGATGGCAAATGGTTGACCGATGTTGTTGAGATGAGGAAAGAAATGGTGAGATTCCGGCGGGAGCTCTCTCCTCTTATACACCTAGCTCTCAAGGCTCTAGAGATCATCGAGACCATCCATGCCTACTCTCCAGTTGAATATTCCTTTCATTGGAGTGCGGAATTTAAGTCATGACGACAATGACTATGCGTAAACCGGGGTCATTTCATCACCAGGTAAGCCACATTAGGTCACTTAAGCGTCCACCAGAAAGGCTCTATCAATATGTAGGCTCATTACATATATGATCTACTAGGAAAAATGATAGATCCAGACCTAGCTCGGGCCATTAGCATTAGTGACGTCGTTCAATAGAAGAACGGACTGCATAGTGCCACTGAGGTCGTCTAAGTCTCGAGGCTCATGCTTTCAGGGCTACAAACATCACGGAGAGTCTCCTCCGCCAGGGGTAAATGAATAGTTGAGGGAGCTATACCATTAGGAAAGTCACTAGCTGAGGTCCAACCAAGTCCATGTTGTCCTTCGTGGCGTGGTTTGTACGATTCAGCCCTATAATGTGTGACGACAGCACTCTTTAACATCCCCTAGTTACCCCAGTCGTTTAACCGATAGATCTCTTTCCCATTTCATACTGAACCAACATATTGATGCTAGGATCGTCCCTGGGCGGACGTTTGAGTCCCTCCTTGATCCCTACGATTTTATGAACATATGAGGTCTAGATGGTAAACTAGGTAAGTAAGTAAGATGATAGATTAGTCTGAAATAGTTTAGCGGTGAAGGTGAGTTATTGTGTAGAATTCCAGGAAGCAGACTACGAAGCTCATAATTCTGATAAAGTACTACGGATTCCTGCATCTTCTCTACTTACTTGCGTCTGTATGCCTCCTACCTACAATGCTTCCACCAGCGAACTTTAAAGTTTGTAATAGAAGGATAATAGTATAAGCTAAAAGTAAGTCAGTACATAGTCAGGTTCAGAGTACTGTTCTAGAAGTATTCTCCATGCTTTTTAGAGTAACTTGCAAAGGGGCATTGAAGCTATTCTGCACGCGCTACCTCACTAGTCCTGCGGGTAGATCATGGACTAAATGAGTCGTTAATCTGGCCCTATTCGATTAGTAGATCTAACTGTCAAGACTCAATACTACAGTACTGATACACTATATCTATTATATTAGACACACTCACTGGAGATAGGTACGCTAAGTGGTAGCTATGATAATTGTATAGTAAGTTTAAAGACTTGACGGTGCGGCTAAAAAAGCAAGATAACTGGCTAGGGTCCTCCCGAGTAACCCGTGGACGTATGACGAGTTGATGTTGAATCGTGATGTCAACTTCAAGGCTGGCAAGCACGGACAATTTGCTTTAGCTAAGAGATATACGGGTGGTGATGGAAGGCTAGGGAACTTCCATAAGACTTCAAACTTGGATATCTGCTGACGACGCTAAAGTAGCTCCTTCTATAGAGTTGAATTTAAGATCAGATTTGTCTATAGGGATTTAAATACATATGTATTAGAATATTGTGTGACTTTGCCGTGATTGGCATGCAACTCGGGATTCGATTATGAATAGAGTTGTACGTGTTACACTTTATTGCCTTAAGCTTAAGGTTGGGTCAAGCCCTTAAGTAGAATGAGCTAAGCAACAGCCACATTGTGGCTTAGTGCAAGGGACATGCCATTGATCAATGATCAATTGGTCCATCGTCCCAAGCTTATAACTCCAACCATTCAGATTCACTAAATAACATAGCATTGCGATCACTTATTACTCTACCAGACTGAAAATCTCGGCCAGCCGTCTATTATATCTCGCAATGTCTTCTCCTGAGGATTCACCACAGCCACCAGCTATTAACTATATAGCCGGCTTTTTGCTTGTCGGGATTGCCTGGGGGCTAACAACACCCTTCATCCGGCGTGCCGCTAAAGATCACAATCCACCAGCTCACCCCCTACTTGCGAGAGACGATGTGAAAACAAGCTGGGTCAAGAGTAAACTCTATGGCGCATTCTTTGCCGTCGTTGATCTACTTCGGAACCCAAGATATGCAGTTCCTCTGTTAATCAACCTGACCGGGAGTGTTTGGTTTTTCTTACTTATCGGACAAGCGGGTAGGTCGACGAGCCCTACTTGAAACCCACCAGAACCTTCGAGCAGCTGACACGTTTCCTGTAGAATTGAGCTTGACCGTCCCAATTGTAAACACACTGGCGTTCTTATTCACAGTACTTGGTGATTGGTGGGTTGATAGGAAGGTTATAAGCAGAGGTAAGGTCTCAACGCCGTATTGGTAGTTAGATGTTTGCTAACAGATCATCAGACACGTGGATAGGCATGATTCTGTCTCTAGGCGGTATTGCGTTATGTGTTCAGAGTAAATCAAGTTGATAGAGCATTTTTGAAATCAGGTTATTAGCGGACTCATGTATCATTGCGAGATCTTTGAGAGCCGTAGTTTCGGATATGGATTGAGACAAAAGAGTCGAAATAGATTCAGCCTAACATGTATTGATGGCATTCAGACAAAGCCGATAAGCTTCTAATCGATCACTAAAAATAGAAAATGACGTGTTCTCGATATTAATGAAGCCGGTAGCGCATGTCGGCATAGTAAGTGGTCGGGTGCCGGCATGGTTTTGCTGGCAGAACGATGTTTGCTTCGGTAAGAAAAATAGAAGGTTGACTTCAGCGTGCCCTTACCGAAGGCCGGACCTGCCGAAGAGAAAATGAACAATAGAGGGAGCTGTATGTGTATTCTCTTTGCATTGAGGATAAATCAATCAGGCGTGTACAAATTGGTATTATGTTCATACTTGTGTTTCCAGTCAATGCATAATAAAGAAATACTCGGTAATTAGTTGCTGAAATTCAGAAGCCTGATAGGGAGCCGCATTTCCAATAAATTTAATAGATCGATACAAATCATACAATGCAGAGGCTTAATTTAGGAAAAATGCATCCTTGAAGTATCTAGCTTGTAACCTGGGGTCTGTGGTGGGGTTGACTACATAGTATGGGCTCTTTGAAGACTCTCAGGGTACTTTTGATGACCGAAGGAGCTTGAGGCTCCCCCTTTTATTTCTTCTTTCAACGCCAATTCCACATTCGAACTGATCGACAGCTAAGATATTGAGAATAACCTAGCGTGATCGCGCTTGGCTTTTCACTTCTCCAATGACGCACCCCGAAATCTCTTTGATCGACCAGGAACCGCAGGGGTATTCACAGACATTCTCCATAATACCTGCGGCCTCGTACGAGTGATTGGTCCTTTCAAGCAACAATCAACAGGAACCCAAGAATGTTACTTCCAACGCAACCTCGCAGCCGAGTTGGCGGCCAGATCAGTATTTAAAAGCTCCGAGATGTCCGTCCCCTAAATGGACGATATATATATCTAGGTACCTCTCTACCTTCTCCTGTATGTTAAAAGGAACTGCATGAAACTCAGTCTTTCTTAACCTCTGTCGAGTCTATCAGTACTTACCGAAACTTCTGAATCGAGCCCTATCCGGTCTAAACACTTGGAGTATAGTCAACATGCGTATCTCTTCTCTACTCGCTGCTACCGCGGCTGCCAGCACCGCATCTGCCGCCGTAATGCGCATTGCTGCGAGTTCTATTAGCTGGAAGTGGACCGTGACGGGATGGAGCGCTGGTTGTGCTGAGCAATGTCATTATGGTAGGTTTCAAGTGTCAATGATATTTCTACTCGTCGCTCACCTACCATTCCAGACTTCAACGTAACTGCCGTTGGGAATTCGACCGGGAAACCCGCTACACCTTCGTTCAAGGCCTACTGTAGTGGAGAAGGCGAAGGCGCCGGCTACCAGGTTTGCAAGACACTGGAGGAATCAGAAACCGATTACAGAGTCGCCGCGCAGCTCCTGCCGAGTAACAGCACGGGCAGTGCTCGTCGAGCTCAGATTCAAGTGAGCCTGCAATATACCGACCTGCAAACTCCGTCGACGTGGTGGAACTATACCGGGAAAGCTGAGGCCTTGTACAACGAATATGCGGCGCCGTTCATGAACTTCACAATCACCCCTGACACCGTTTACGGTGTGGCGTAATGGTAGGGAGTCAAGGGACAACATGTGATTCGTCAGGTGCGACATTCCGACACGCTGGTGATGAGTTGTCAACGTGGGCAAGAGGAACACTTGTGTTGCGGTTTGGGGTGCCTGGCCGACAATCACGACCGATATCTGGATGGATGCATCTCGTACATGGTACCGGCTTATCTATCTAGTACGTCTCGCCAAACAGCTCTTAAAAAGAATAAGAGTCCCGCAACGAATGCGATCATAAGCTTGGCCTCGATCTCGTACTTCGACTCGAAGCCGATCAGATCTCTGCTTCGAGCCTGTTGACGACGGTAGGGTGGTATCACATGGCTAGGTCGGATGTTATTGTCTGATACATCTATGCCTAGTGGCCCTGATTTCCGTGTGACGAGGGGGCAGTTGAGCGAACAGCTCCGAGCATACCTAGTACTGCTTTTGCAGTCTTTAATGATATGAATACTTGATCGACCAAGTATATCAATTTTTATACTATAATGATAATAATTAAGCAGTATTATCTTATGCTTTCCGAGGCCTTATATGTATAGGTGCTATGGATAATGTTCATGTTTGAAGTTGTGATTTACCTAGTATTATTAGTGACAGCAGACATCAACTGATGAAGAAATTGAGGTACAACAAACATTGAAGGTAAAAGTGCTGCCTGCAGATTTGCTTCTTTACGTAATCTTGCTTGCGTTGGGTCTTACGCAAGTAACTGTGGCTGGTGAAGATTGAAATTTGCCAAGGCGGGGCCAAGACCCAGGGGTTTGAATGAAACTCATTACATCAGTGTCGCAGCAGGAGCATTCGGCGCTTGCCCCCTCCCCCGCCGAATGATGGAAGTCCTGTACGCACCTGAGCTTTGGCCCGAACCACCAAACTTCCAACTAATTCTAACCTTGGAACATCCATATTACAACATAACAGCTGTGAAAAAAAAAGGTAGCCTAATCTTGGCAAAACAACTAACTTCGAAGAGGTTCTCGTCATTGTCAGCATAAAGAAATCAGGCATTAAAGTAAACCACCAGCTTTTAATCTACCTGTTCGCAACCACTGTAAGCTCTTAGACTCTTAGACCAAGAACCCCCTCACAACCGACACTGAAAGAAATCGTGATCTACTACTAGATCTAGAGGTCTAACCAATAATCATCACTGGCTTCCGATCAGTTCGGATCTATTGGTCATGAACGTTATCAAGCTTCAGAGGTAATTATATAACTGCTATCATCACTTTCATGGTTGCCGAATCTAACGGCTACAACCAGGAAATTTCCTCAATTTGAACAAGGCGATATCTTCGGCCTCACGGATGCCTTCCGCAAACTCGATGTCGACGACAAGGGCTATATTGACGAAGCTACCGCCATTAAAGCCACTCAACAAAGCGAGCGACAGCCGTACGATGTCGTAAGACAAGCTTTAAGGGAAGTCGAACTTGATTCCTCGAGGAGAGTCGAGCTCGAAGACTATGTCGGCGTAAGTTACACAAGATTTTTTGGAAGGCATCAGTGTTACATCTCTGGTATTAATACCCGTCTAGTTGATCGCCAAGCTACGCGAATCATCCCCTGCGCAACGGCGCATGAATACCGGCGGCGCCGCGTCGTCTTCTCCCGCCGGTATCGTATCCCAGAGAACTGGTGGTCATTCGTCCAAGGGAAGCGTTGGCAAGATCCATGTTCAAGGTTCCAGCGCCAACGTTACCCATACCATCAACGAAGATGAGCGCACCGAATTCACCCGTCACATCAATGCTGTCTTGGCCGGCGACCCCGATATAGGAGATCGGCTACCGTTCCCGACCGACACCTTCGAGATGTTCGACGAGTGCAAGGATGGTCTTGTACTCGCCAAGCTGATCAACGACAGCGTGCCCGATACCATCGATGAACGTGTATTGAATGTTCCCGGCAGGAAAATCAAAAAGCTAAATGCTTTCCATATGACGGAGAACAACAATATCGTTATCGAATCTGCGAAAGGTATTGGCTGTTCTGTTGTCAACATTGGCAGTGGTGATATTATCGAGGTTCGAGAGCACTTGATTTTGGGTCTGATCTGGCAGGTCATTCGAAGGGGTCTCTTAGGCAAGATCGATATCAAGCTCCACCCAGAGCTCTACAGATTACTCGAGGAGGATGAAACTCTCGAGCAGTTCCTACGCCTGCCCCCAGAGCAAATCCTCCTTAGATGGTTCAACTACCACCTTAAAGCCGCTGGTTGGCATCGCCGTGTCAGTAACTTCTCAAGCGACGTAAAAGACGGGGAGAATTACGCAGTTCTACTAGCACAGATTGGGCGAGATTATGGTTGCACCCGAGCTCCCCTCCAGACACGCGATTTACTACAACGAGCCGAAGAGGTGTTGGTCGACGCCGACAAACTTGGCTGCCGAAAATTCCTCACGCCGACCTCTCTTGTAGCAGGAAACCCTAAACTCAACCTGGCCTTTGTCGCAAACCTGTTCAACACGCACCCGGCCCTAGACCCGATCACGGAGGAGGAAAAGCAGGAGGTAGAGGATTTCGATGCCGAGGGCGAACGAGAGGCCAGAGTTTTCACGTTATGGCTCAACAGTCTCGATGTACAACCGGCTGTTGTCTCGTTCTTCGACGACCTGCGTGACGGTACTATTCTCATGCAAACTTACGACAAAGTCATTAAGGGGTCGGTGAATTGGAGACACGTCAACAAGCGACCTGCGAGTGGCGCCGAGTTGATGAGATTTAAAGCTGTCGAGAACACGAACTACGCCGTCGAGCTTGGCAAGCAGAATGGATTTTCTCTGGTTGGAATCCAAGGGGCAGATATCACCGATGGCAACAAACTACTCACACTGGGCCTTGTCTGGCAACTCATGCGAAAGGATATAACACTGACACTATCCGCTCTAGCCCAACGACTTGGCAAGCGGGAGATCACAGATGCTGAGATGGTGAAATGGGCAAATGAGATGTCCCGAAAAGGCGGCCGCAACTCCTCGGTTCGATCCTTCAAAGACCCTGCTATTGGCAGTGGTATCTTCTTCCTAGACGTGCTGAACGGCATGAAGAGTGCCTATGTAGACTACGACCTTGTCACCCCCGGACGAACTGATGAAGAAGCGTACCTGAATGCCAAGCTTAGCATCAGTATTGCTCGAAAGATGGGCGCGACAATCTGGCTGGTGCCAGAAGATATTTGCCAAGTTCGGAGCAGATTAGTCACCACTTTTATCGGTAAGAGCCTTTAAGATGGAATACTAAATTAAGAAATGATAGCTAACAAACGACTCCAGGTTCACTAATGGCGACATACGAGAAAATGCAGTAGATGAATTTTTCGGTTCTCGGTTCCTCGCACAATGCAACAAGTTGACGGACGATGGGGTCTAGGGTATTGGAAAAGTTGGGGGGAATCTGATGACAATAACGCTTGAGTCTACTGAGTAGCCCATTATTAGCCTTGATAAAATCCCGAACGCAGTTTTCACTCGTATATCCGTTATATTTGAAGAAATGAATATATTGCTCCCTCAGTGACGGAATAGCATCGTATAGCCGAGCATCAATCTGATATGAATACTGATATTAGACAATGATACTCTATGGATAGGGTATACCCATACCATGTACCCTTTATTTTTGGACTTTTACACATGCCATGCCCATGGGCCATGGATGCGGGCGGAAAGGCTGTATGCAGTGCAACAATAAGTACCCCGCCATTTATTCCCGCAGGAAATCAGCTAGGATGAACATTTGAACCTATGTCAACCTTGGATTACAATCGTATTACGTCGAATGTTCCTACAATCCGTTGCTGACGGCTTACCAGCCGAGAATTGTCGGTTTGTAAGAATAGGAAAAGAAAGACAAAGAATCCATCAATTGATCTGGGTCAGGCTCCACTTGTATTGTTGAATATCTGGAGACATAACGCTTTCTATCTCCATTGTCTCGTGTTCCGACCTTACCTACTAGACCTACTAGCTCGACCTTCAGGGTAAAATACCTTCTTTAGTACCTACTTGTAGGTAGGCAGGCTTAAGGAGGAGGTCATCGCCGAAGGAGCACGACACACCAATTACTTGCGACTAAATTCCAACCGGGTTTGGCGGAACAGTTGTTACTCGAAATCCATTGGATTCAAAGTTCGCCCGGTTGCGCCGGCCGTGCTAAAAAGTCAGGTGGCAAGACTCGCCCGATTCCTTATTCCGAAAGAACGAGATGATGAGTCCGAACGCCTAAGTGTCTAGCCCTATAAATGAGCACACATCAAACGTTACTCCATCCACAACACCAATCTAGGTATTACAGTTCGGCCTCTAGTCTTTTAAGGCAAGGAGCCTGTTCAATATCTTTTCCTTCACAGGAGACTAGTTTGTTGACGTTAATTGGTTTTGCACCATTCTCAGGGGCCAATCCGTCTACGGACGCCCGAGTCATTCCTAGAAGATGTCTGCAGCGGAGGAATTCGACACGGCTTCCAGTGGCCGTAATCATGTTGCAATGGACACCAGCACGCATGAGACACACGCGAGACGTGAGGCGCAGAATCAAGCTGCACTCGCCGAGGCTTTGAGAGCTGTACATCGTACACCTGATACCCCATCGGACAGCGATTCGGGTTATGAAGCCAGAGATGAACCGTTGCAATCCGTTCTATTACGACGTAAATCGAGACCTAATTCATATGACAATTCGTCATCAGATACCCCTGAGATCATATCTGTAGAGAACCCAAGCCTAAATGAGAAATCGAGCTCCGAGCAGCTTCGTCAGGCTTTGCCTAAGCTCAATTCTACGAGCAAAGGGAAGAAAACATACATAGTAGCTAACGATGACGAGGAACTTCGTGAGATATTAAGACAGGTGCTAGAAAGGGCAAGTCATGGTCTGCGGTTCGGTTTTCTTATAAGGTATACTAATATACATACAGGAAAAAGATAAGCGAGCTCCAGGGCGACGCGAGAAGCTTCGGGACATGGTCTTCACGAGGCAGTTCTCGGCGTTTGATAGACAAAATCAAGATGCCGCAAACAGTCCGTTCCACGGCTTCTACGTTCTTTTCTGGATTTCGGTAGCTATTCTTATCATCAAAATGGGTGCTGATAATTGGAGAAAAACGGGAAACCCGCTCGGCACCAACGAAATCATGAAGACTATGTTTCGAAGAGACGGTAAGCTTATTCTTTCGACTAAATCAAATAAACCATTGGGCATTTCCAATGATATTCAGCTACTAACTCTTTGCTCAGTCATTGTACTTTTGCTTTCGGATGGTATCATGTGTGGCCTGACCGGGATGAGTTGGATCATTCAGCGCCTAGTGTACCTTCAATATCTTGATTGGGATAGATCAGGATGGATACTTCAAAATGTAAGTCTCTATCGCGATTTCCATAAGATTTATGTTCTGCTGGCTCATATTTTTATAGATCTGGCAGACACTGTTTGTCGCAGGTGCAGTTGGCCTTACACTTGTGAGAGATTGGCCGTGGACGCGTAAGTCATTCTCCCCGTCGCTATATATCGGTTTACTAGATCAACCTACTTGAGAATGCATTGGGACAGACCTTGGTTGTCCAGCCCGATGTCCTAATACTTCTATCTTAAACCTGAGCTTCAAGAACCGTTCTGATTATAAATATTCCAGACACCGTCTTTTTCGTTCTCCACACTCTCGTGATGTTGATGAAGCAACACTCTTATGCATTCTACAACGGCCACCTTTCATCTGTCTATAAGAGAAAACAGGTTAGTATACCCAAATACATACCCATCTGTGAATCCTAGCCAGCCACCTAAGGCACAGGGCTAAGTGTCCCACCCGCTCAGCAACTCACATATCGATTAAGAGTTCGATCAAGTTACTAACCCCCATATCCGCTTAGAGTCTGCTCCTCAAGTTAAAGCAGTTGGAGAATATTTCACCTGTGACATCGCCATCACTAACGAGTCCTCAACCTTCCGCTCTCTCCACATCGCACCTTGCTCATCCACCCTCGGCGGATGAGTACAATGAGAGACGGCGTTCATTATCTAAGTCTCGATCTACCGATCAAAACGACATTGAAAGTATATCTCGTGCCATTGAAGCAGCAGAGCCTCTCGATATGGAGCAACTACAATTATTTGAGAGGTTGATTAAGTGGGAAACCGATGCACTCACAGACGAACTCAGGGGCAAGGCGACAGACACTGCACATTACTATCCGAACAACCTTACCTTTCTAAACCACTACGAATACATCGTGCTACCTACAGTTGTGTATGAGTTACAATACCCTAGGTCCGAGAGCATCAATTGGTACTACGTGGCTGAGAAAGCCTGTGCTCTTGTCGGTGTCATATTTGTTATGATAATGATCTCTCAAGCGTTTATTTACCCGGTCGTCATGAGGACCGTCCATATGAAGGAATCAGGTTGGTCGACTGCGCAAAGGTTTAAAGAGTTCCCATGGCTATTGAGTGATCTCATATTCCCTTTTATGATGGAGTACATGGTAAGTCTGATGACTGTAACTTGTCCCACGCTGGTTATACCTTTACTGACTTTCGTATAGTTAGCCTGGTACCTCATTTGGGAGACGGTCCTCAACATCCTTGCGGAGCTCACTTTTTTCGCGGATCGGAGCTTTTACGACGCATGGTGGAATAGCGGTACGTTACTCCCGTCATACTCCGCTCGCCCCGTGACACTACTAATACTGCTGTAGTCTCTTGGGATCAATACGCTCGCGATTGGAACCGTCCGGTTCACAATTTCCTTCTTCGACACGTATATCATAGCTCCATATCATCCATGAAAGTGAACAAGCACACCGCGACAATCCTTACCTTCTTCCTTTCGGCTTGCGTCCATGAACTTATCATGTGGTGTATATTCAAGAAGCTTCGCGGCTATCTACTTATCCTACAGATGTTCCAACTCCCGCTTGTTAGGATGAGCCGGACCAAATGGCTTCGAAACCAAAAGACACTCGGCAACATGATATTCTGGATTGGAATCTTCACGGGGCCGAGCTTGCTGTGTAGTTTGTATTTAATCCTTTGAGGGGTTGCAAGCTACGTACTTTGGCGTTCGAGGGATATTGGGAGCAAGGAATGCAAGAGGGATTACGGTTAGGCATACCCGGAACACATACGGAGGAAATTCAGATGCGTTTTGGAGTTGAAGGCGTTGGTTGGTGTATGGATTTTGGTGTAGCAACACGAGAGTACATATGGATATCACAACATTTTAGTTGTAGTGGTAAGCTTAGTAGCTATAACGATCCTCTCATTTTGTATAACTTCAATACCCTGAGTATTTTGTCCCTGTTGTTTATTCCAATTTCATTTTCCTCTTTTGCGATAACTCGGTTGCAGTTTTCTTCGTCGCGAGATACTCGCGAGATTCTCGTATTTCAGGGTGACAGCTCATGTCACACTTCTCTACTAACAATCCGTTCGCGGACGCCCGTCACCATCTGCCAATGACGAATTTCCCTTATCATGCATATGCAATGAGCTGGAATGTATCAGATTGGCTAGATCGAGTCAGTCAAAAATTGCCTCATGGTTACCTTGGGAGTTAGGATGATATGATTAGGTGAGCGCTACATGCGATCCTGAGACACGCATGTGAAGAGTCTCGCTTCCCATGCTTATGCCTCCATCATACTCATGCAGCTTTCATGCAGCGCATCAGGTTTTTACAGTGCCGGTGATATCAGCACGCCACAGTTCGTCGCTCATCAGCTTTAGGTTGACACCTGGATGGGCTACATTGCGAATGCTGTATACATACTGTATGTGTGCATCTCGTAATAGGTAGGTGTTCAATGTTTATTGCTTCGAGCAATCCTTCGATAAATATATGCGTCGGGTAAAATGAAGCCATTGAATTATGATTTGGACATGTGTAACATTGAGCTTTGGGTGTATTAAATGTATCTAGCCAATTGCGACCGAGGTAAGTAAGCGGTAAGTAAGCTCTACCGTACCTATGGCATTCAGTTCAATGTGGTTCCTCGTTGGTAACTGCAACAGCGCATTTCCAGCACAGGGGAGCTAGGTATGTAACTGTTCATTGGCTGGAGGGAAAGAATATTGGATGCCGGAAGATAGCAAAAAATAGTAAATAGCTAGCAAAAAACAGTAGATAACGTCATAGCAAAACAATTCGCCGCGGAAGCTGCACTATGCAAGGTTTATATGCGTTTAGATGGTCTAGTTTACATGTTTTATACGGTAAGGATCACCACTGACACTGTGTCACAGGAACAACATATACTTCCGACAATTAACCGTCTCCTTTCAAAGCAAATTTTATGGTTTCGACCAACCAAGTGGACAACTTCCAACCTCCGTTGGAAACATTACATTGAACTCATCCACTACTGGAGCTGCTGGGGAGTCTTGAACTATTTCAACTTCCTCGACACGCGACAACTTTTAACATCAATTCCTACCTTCGCAATCATCAAGGTCAATTCCATTGCCCATTGAATCATTCCTCAATCTCGTTTTTTGTCCTTTTTCACTTTCTTCATCTACCTACTCTCAACTTGGCGGCATCATGTCTCGAGGAGGTACTACTCTCTACGTGACTGGCTTTAGCCATGGCACGCGTGCTCGCGACCTCGCCTACGAATTCGAACGGTATGTCCCTTATCCTCGTCGGTGAAATCGATCGACCGTCCTACGGATGCGGTGTCCGATGTCACCTGCCTTCTCCTCGTCCTCACCCCGACCTCGCTTCGTCGTTCTCGGCTTCGTCGAGTCCTCGATCCGTCTCCCACTCTAACGCTTCTGCCTTCCACGCCCTCCGTCTCCATCTCAGCATTTTATCTCCTTTCGATCGAGCGGTCGTGTAGCGTCCTTAGATGCATCGTTCTACGTCCCCTGAACCACCGCGATGGGAACTCGAAGCTTCATGCAGTCGATGCATAACATAGCATATATCATATTATATCATTGGGAAAGTCTTACATTTTGTTGCGGGGATTGCTGACATGAATTAACTATAGCTATGGCCGCCTTGTCCGTTGCGACATTCCTGCCCCTAGGTCCGCCAGCAGCAGACTGTAAGTTGTACAATTGTAGCTTTGGCCCTGCAAGCGACTAATTTGGGTTACAGGTTCGCCTTTGTGGAATACGAGGATCGTCGTGACGCCGATGATGCCTATCATGAAATGCATAACAAGCGCATCGGTCGTGACGATCTTCTGAAGATCGAGGTAAGTCCAGCTACCATTTATTACCAATCAACTTGTCTGTCTATGCCTACCGTTAACTAACCTGTGTACAGTGGGCCCGCACTCCGCCGTCTGCATCTTGGCGTTTCGATAGTGGTCGTGACCGTGACAGTAGACGCGAGCGTGGAGGACGATCCCCTCGCCGCGGACGTTCGCCTTCTCCCCGCCGCAGCACTCGCGACTACTCTCCCCGAAAGGATGATCGTCGTGACCGAGACCGCGACCGCGATTACGACCGCGAACGTCGTGACACTCGCGACCGATCCCGCTCTCCGGATACTCGGTATAAATCCTCCCCCAGCAGTCCAGTCAAGATGGAGCTTACCCCTCAACCCAACAGTGACCGCGACCGCGACGACCGTGACGATCGTGATCGCCGCGATAATGGCACTAACGGTGACGATCGAAAAGGTATGTTACAGTACACCATCTGAGGGAAGAAGCCCTACTGACATCAAATAGCAGTGGACAGTCCCCCCCCTCAGCATGACGATTTGGACGTTGCGGAGTGATAAGTATAACAGGCTATCTTACTCGGGAGTGGGTTGCGTTTGCAACGTGTGAAAAAATATCTCCTTTGTCGCATGGGTGTTCGGTTTGCTTTTCTCCCCTGGGCTGTCACTCATATTCTAGCTTCGATTTCACCGATCGACTAATTTACACCCAAGATCCGAATGATGGAAAGGTTCGATTCCGAGGCGATGCGTTTGATGCAATTGAGAAAGAACTCCTCGATCGAGAGGACTGGTAATTATGAGGTCAAGGCAGCTAGGTAGCAAAATGTGCCTAGGCGTTGAATTTCTAGTTGACTTAATTTAGATCAATTCTACTGGAGTCAACTGACTTATGAGATAAGTAGCTTAAAGATGCTCTACTTGTGATTTTGTGATGCTCTATTGATTTACAATACGCTGGATCAGTTTACCTTTGCGAAGGACATCTGACTAGATGACTTCGGACAAGTACTTTTCGGGAAGATAACTTTTGATTGATAGTCGTCAGATTGGCGTCGTATTTCTAAGCTCAGTAAGAAGCTGAAATGATTATACATAGTATTATAATATAACAAATTCCAATCCTATCCATACATATTATATTTTGAATTCGCACAGCCGCTGGCTCTGACATCTTCAAATCCTCCTTCATGTTTAGTCACGTCATATTAGTACAAGGGTCTAAAGAAGGTATCCTTTCTACAGTCTACTTAGTACTGTCGTATTTCATGCAGAAAATCTCCAAGCTCGAGGTGGATCTCGAAATTCTTGAGCTTTGTATTGGTCTACTCGATAAGCCTTCGCTTCTGCTTTATCTACCTATATTAATGTAGGCTTGGTTGTGGGCCTCATGCCGAGGAACTTGGGTATTCGAGGCATGGATAACAAAGAAGAACGAAGCGCTGTAGCCCTGGTCCGTAACATCAAATACACGATATTTGATAGGAGGAGGAACACGTTTAAAGTATATGTCATATATGATTTTAGGTACACGCTATGTGATATCTAGACAGCCTTATGCCCGAGAACTACATGCTACCTATGTAGTAAGTATATGGCTAACCTTTGATATCCATAAGGATATGCCTTAGCCGAAGCAGACATCTTCAGTGTTTTCAACAGTCCTGTAAAAGAATACCACTTATTTTGACTACCGTCTCAAGTCTTACTATGCCTCATTTGCTTTAGATATCTAGTATTTAGTTACTTCATATGATTTTTTCTTTTTTCTTCATTACCTGCATACACAGGTAGTGTCTTTCTTACGTGGAGCGGATGACGACACTGTCACTTGCGTTTAGTTGACTCTCAGGTGAGTTCAGCGGATGACTGCCCCCCCAAAAATCTAAATTTTCTCCAAGTTCCGACTGGCCGACATCCCGACTTCGACATTTAAACCTGCATTAGAAGCACCTACCATCTTATGAGTTTACCTATCACCTATTAGCTACATCCAACCTGCCATCCCATCTTCTAATAGCTAAATTTTCTAGCTCTATTTTTTTCACTTCGTCCCCCTTTTTGACTCTGCTTCCTCACGATCACGCTTTTTCAGTTACCATTTTATATACACTCGCTTTTCCCTCCTGTAATATATTGTCGTTAATCTGAAGCTTATATTCAGGAGGTAGAGAACGATCATGAGCGCTCTACGTACCTTTGCCAATTCGATGATCTGACCGTACCAGTCGCAGAGCGATATCCTGTAGCAAGGCGAAGGATACGGCAACTCTGCGCATTCACCGCCGTTACCTATGTTTGCCTTCGATAACCCGTCTTACAAGCTCGACTATGTCGCCCGAACCGTCAAGAGCCTCTCGATAAAATTTGCATCGTTGCCATAGTCGTATTCAAAAAAGTATCTCTACCTTCCGATATACATGACCAAATAGCAGCCGCGCGCAAATTTCTCGGGTCCCTTTTTCAGCTCCGTGCGAACCACACGCTGCTTATCCGCCTCCCATTGCGTCTGCCGACTTCTTCCGCATTCGCACAGCTAGAGGACCAATATGGCTGCTGTACGTCTACTTGGCTCCCAACATGGCCTACCCCTGTGCTAGGATGCGTTTCGCCTGCAGCAACTGACTCAGATCCTCCAGAGCTCGGAAGACATCAAGGCTAAGTACGCCAGCGGGAATAACGGCGGCGATCGGTTCAAGGATTTCGTCTCTCAGCCGGTAGTCGCTGCGTTCTGTGCTGGTGGTGTCGCTGGTGCCGTGTCGCGAACCGTGGTATCTCCCCTCGAGCGACTGAAGATTCTCTTCCAGGTGCAGAGCGCCGGTCACAATGAGTATAAGTTGTCGGTAGGCAAGGCTCTTGCCAAGATGTGGAAGGAAGAAGGCTGGAGAGGCTTCATGGCTGGTAACGGGACCAATTGCATCCGCATTGTCCCGTACTCCGCCGTGCAGTTCGGTAGTTACAACCTCTACAAACGGGTACGTTTGTTGTTAGATCTATCGCTTCCTAGGTTCTGCCTAGTACGGCGATATCCAATGGCAAGTTACATGGGCTAACATGAATCGCAGCACTTCTTCGAGAAGTACCCTGGCGCCCCTTTGAGCCCCCTCGAGAGACTCGTGTGCGGTGGCATAGCCGGTATTACCTCGGTATTCTTCACCTATCCGCTCGATATCGTGCGAACCCGACTGTCCATCCAATCGGCATCGTTTGCCGCGCTTGGCAATACCCCCAAAGACAAGCTCCCGGGCATGTGGACCACCATGGCCGTGATGTATAAGGAAGAAGGTGGCGTACCCGCATTATATCGGGGTATAATACCTACGGTTGCGGGAGTAGCACCATACGTACGTTCCAAGTCCGCGCAGTGGATGTTCCATATACAGGGTTTGGCAAATGCTGATGATCATTTAGGTTGGGCTGAATTTCATGACGTACGAGTTCGTCCGCAAGGTCTTGACCCCCGAGGGAGAGCAAAACCCAAGCGCAGTACGGAAGCTACTTGCAGGTGCCATATCTGGCGCTGTTGCCCAGACATGCACGTACCCATTGTCAGTTTACTTATCCTAGTTTGTGATTCTTCATTGACTAATATGCGTATAGTGATGTTCTGCGGCGGAGGTTCCAAATCAACACCATGTCTGGCATGGGCTATAAATACAAGTCGATAGGAGACGCCGTCAGAGTTATTATAGCTCAGGAGGGCCCAAAGGGTTTATATAAGGGTCTCATTCCTAACCTGCTGAAAGTCGCCCCCAGCATGGCCGCCAACTGGCTCAGCTTTGAAGTCACACGAGATTTCTTAGTCGCCTTGAAACCCGAACCATTGGTCTTATGATCGGAAGGGAGCTAAGATATATCTGGGCACACTTCAATGTTTGCTTCTCCTGGGTCCCGCTCAGGCTGTACTTGACTACGTTTAGATATGCGCTATTGATGTGCAGAATTCTGGGTGGGCTGGCGTTGATGTGCTATAGGAAGAGCCACTGTATATGGAATAGTAGGCCGGACACATTACACAAGGGAACGTAGATAAACAGACATAGAGAGCACGAAGATCCTGGTTTAGCTAGTAGAAGCGACTACGAGCTGAGAGATCATCATGTCACATGTGTACGCCAGGAGATAACCATCTTGGGTCAGGTCATATCTCCTTTTGGAAATATAGCTTCAAGGCGACACTTTGTATAGAACAATGAAATGAGTCTAAAAAGTAATCAGAAACAGAAGCGATTGCTCTCTACATATATTATACGTGACATGGGTATGAGGATTAAATTATCAAATTATCCAGTTTCTTGGGACCCATTGAGGTGGCATACACACTACTTTGATCAATCGATTAATCTGAATGGAATGATGCTTTCTCCTGAAAGTCACTGACAATATTATGTAAGATTACGAACAGAGTACAGTGGATATATGACCATGCTAGACCCAAAATATGTTAGCCCCAACCAGTAAGTGCCACAGGGCAGTACGTACCTTTCAGCCCTAACTGCCAACCGACACCGCCCGCCACACAATTCACTCCATCTTTGCGATTTCTAACTTTTCGCGGCCCACTCGAAATATTTCCCAATCCTCAGACTTACTAACCTACAGCACAACAGCTTCTCTTCTCCCATCGACTCTCTCTTCTCAATCGCAAGAGTCACCGTTAAGATGGGTACGTCCGTTATTTATTTGGAGTTTTCTATGCGAGTGGAAACGTGAGAGATGAGCTACATCGTCGTAGCTCATCTCTTTCGTTCTCTGCGGACATGCGGGAATCATCCTTTGGGATGCACCCGATAGAGCATATTTGAACCAAAAAGCTGACCATGGCTTTTTCTCTCTGAATAGGTATTGATCTCGACCGCCACCACGTGCGTAGCACCCACCGCAAGGCTCCCAAGAGCGACAATGTCTATCTCAAGCTCTTGGTGAAGCTGTACCGCTTCCTGGCCCGTAAGTGATCCTCCAGAAATATAGGGATATAGCCTCAAATCACTATGGATGCAAAGATCACTAACTTGATTCCCGTTATATAGGCCGAACGGACTCGAGCTTTAACAAGGTCGTCCTGCGCCGCCTCTTTATGTCCCGCATCAACCGACCCCCCGTCTCTCTCTCTCGCGTCAAGAGCCAGATCAACAAGGACTCTGAGGGAAAGACTATCGTTGTTGTTGGTACCGTCACTGATGACAACCGTCTCCTTACGGTCCCTAAGGTGTCGATCGCCGCCCTCCGATTCACCGCCACCGCCCGTGCCCGCATTGCCGCCGCTGGTGGTGAGGCTCTGACCCTCGACCAGCTGGCTCTCCGTGCCCCTACCGGTGCCAACACCCTCCTAATCCGCGGACCCAAGAACGCCCGTGAGGCCGTCAAGCACTTCGGCATGGGCCCCCACAAGCACAAGGTACGTGGGCTCAAATGTTTCATTGCGCGCTTCCCGACACGGCATACTAACAATTCCTATAGAAGCCTTACCTTGAGTCTAAGGGACGCAAGTTCGAGAAGGCTCGTGGTCGTAGACGGTCGCGTGGTTTCAAGGTCTAAGAAAACAATGGCTTGGGTTGGGTCTTGCGCTACGTCTCTTCGGATATACCATGACAGCAATTCTCAACGGGATGGGAGTTTTGCTGCTTCAGGAGTGGTTTATGCATGGCTTGGCGTGATACGGGATTACAAAATCAGTTCGTACAGAATTGAAATGCATTGCCACTTCTTCTGACAAAGACAAGGCGACCGTTCCATTCGTAAATAGTGACAAATATGTGACTTGAACTCCTGGCAGGATCTACAGTAGAGTCGTAACACCGTCAATGAATAGATATCGAAGAAAATATCAAATTTAATCCAAATTTCGGGTATGTCTGGCGCGTGTTTACATCAAGTGGTAAGATATCGCCTCGTTGGTACTAGATTTTCCAAAAAGACGCCACCTCCAAAAGGTGAAGCTAATAGTGGTACATGAGGTACCTCATGCTACTATACCGTATTTCGTCATAACTCCAAGACCAGCAACCGTTTGCTTTCAACCTACTTCGTCTATCATAATTCTACCCAATGAGACTTCCAATTAGTCCATTATTTCGTCTTCTCTCCTTCTTGATTCAGCATTCTCCAGCGTTTGATCATCAGATCGTTTATCGAAAGATCTTCATATGACAGAATGTGCGGGCGTTATTCATTAGCTTTGGTACGTTCTGGGACTTCCGATATCATCTTAGCGGGCAAGAGACTAACCACAATTAAATTCGTAGCGGCCGGCGCAAGTCCGCCAAATGTTACAAGATGACAATATGTCCGTAGATGACGCGCCAGATGACGACGGTGATGGTGACGGTGCGCCGAGACAGAGTTACAATTTCGCCCCCGGCTACCACGGGATTGTCTACCGCGCCAACGTCCCGGACTGGGGTGCCGGTCCCCGAAGACAGCAGACTAATACTTCTAATAATACCACATCCGAGGAGCACATGGATGGCAAGTCACAAGATGATACGCCCGGGACTAGTTATAAGCTGCAAAGCATGAAATGGGGCCTGATCCCTTTCTGGACCAAGCGCAATCCGGATTATGGCTCCATGATGAAAACCATCAACTGCAGGGACGACTCACTCGCCCAAAGTGGCGGTATGTGGGCCAGTATGAAGGCGCGAAAACGATGTATCGTCGTTGCGCAGGGCTTCTACGAGTGGTTGAAGAAGGATGGCGGGCGTGAGAAGATACCACATTTCGTCAAACGTAAGGATGGGAAGCTGATGTGTTTTGCTGGGCTATGGGATGTGGTGCAGTATGAGAGTTAGTACTCTGGCTGATGTTAGAGGATCAATGATACTAATCGACGGCAGATGACGATCGGAAGCTCTACACGTATACTATCATCACCACAGATTCAAATAAACAGCTCAATTTCCTTCATGATCGTATGCCGGTCATACTAGATAACGGATCCGAAGACGTGCGCACTTGGCTGGATCCCAAGCGCCACGAGTGGTCGAAGGAGTTACAGGCGCTCCTGAAACCATTCGATGGAGAGCTAGACGTCTATCCAGTCAGCAAGGACGTGGGGAAGGTGGGCAACAACTCGCCGAACTTCATCATACCCATCAACAGCAAGGAGAATAAATCCAACATTGCGAACTTTTTCGCTAAAGGCGGCAACACGAAGAAAAGCTCAGTAAAACAGCAGGCCGAAGTCGAGGTCAAGAAAGAAGTAGGATTCACTACCGAAACAGAGACAGATACAAAGGTCACACACAAAACGGAAGTCGGTATCAAGAGAGAAGCCTCGGACGAACTTGTCGATGAGAAGCCCCCGCTGAAGAAAGTACCGGCGGCGTTTAAATCGGAGACATCGAATAAGCTATCATCGCCGCAGAAAGGGGGTAGACAGAAGATTAGCGCTACGAGTAATGGGACTAAGAGCCCAGCTAAAGCGAAGCAGCCAGGTACGCAGAAGATTACGAAGTTTTTTGCGAACAGCTCGTAACGAGGCTTTCGAGGCAAGCGGGTACGCCTGGGGTAGTAATATCTAGGACACTTTGGGCGACTAGAAATTTACTCGGAAGGCAATAATGAATAATTAAAGAGGTCAATATGCTCACGCAAGAGGGTTTGGATTAGCCACTATGGGTAAAATTCTGTACAAGCTGGCGTCTTGAGCTATTAAAAAGGAGGATGTATCAATGAAAGGTGTCGGAAAGGATTTACTTTAACTAATCGAGTTCTACGGTGGCTGTCTCCCACGATCACACGCACACGCGAGCCGCGATGATAACCATTTGGCGCATACATACCACAATAGGATTTTCATGTTGTTTCAAGACTTATACCTAGTTTGGTTGACTAGGTACAGAACGCTTGCTGAATGGAACGATACAAATGAGTGCGCTTCGCTATGATCTATCTTACGGAGATACATCATGTGAAGCAATGACTATGCTTCCTACATTACCCCATCCTATATCTCCTACCATGCCGACATAAGCCTGAAGAGCTTAGGTATATCTACGCGAGCTGTTCACTTAGCACTTGAAGACAGCAGGGCCGGGCACCGTGTAGGAGTGGAAGTTGGTGTAGATGTTAGCGGTGTCTGCCAACGAAGTCAGTACTTAAGATTCACTCATATTGGCGCTCCTTGGTTCGAGGTCTAGGAAGGGAAAACTCACAGCCGGGGTCGGTAGCCTTGAAAGCGCCGGGAATCTTAGCAGTGGGGCTGGGCGTAGCGCTGCCGCCACCGCTGACCTTGACCTGGCCGCAGCCGACGTACCATTGCGGGGTGGCGCCCGGGTTGTGGATGGCGAGGGATTGGATGCGCAGCAGGTACTCGCCGCTAGGGATACACTTGGGAATCGTGAAGGAGTAGTTGTCTGCTCTGCTGTTAGCCAGACGGGCCCTAGGAAACGGTAATATACAGGGGAAAAATTACCCTTCATGGTCCAGGAGGCCGCGCCGCCGTTGAAGACGGGCGCCCAGTCGTTGATCTTGAACCAGTCGCCGCTGCCATCGTAGTCGACAGCTGCACCAGGAGCACGGGACATGTACAAACTGACGGGGCCTTGGTGGTAAACGGCTATATATAAAATATGTGAGCCCTATCCTCACGGCCTGGCTTTATGAGCCTGAATGACGTACCCGTGTCGAGCGTGAAGGTGAACGGGTCGCCCGCGTTCAACTCTAGAGTGCTCGTGTTACCGCCGGTGGCGCCGCCAACATTGCAGCGAAGGTCCTTAGAAGAAAGGTCTACCGTCACCTATTAGCACGAAACTACTTTCTACTGTGTTTATTGGAGAGTAAACGAACCGACAACGGGAGAGTTGTAGTTGGTGTTGCGACGAACGTACTCATACACAACGCCCTTGGATGTGCCCTTGGCCAAGGCCTGGAAAATGTAGTGAGCGGAGGCGCTCTGGGCAGCGAGGGCCACAGTGGCGGCGATGGCGACGAAGCTCTTCATTTTGGCTGGCGGTTTACTATATTTGCCTCTTTACTTCAAAAGCTGGCTTAGTTGGCGGTGAGAGTATACAGACCGGAGTTGCTAGCAGCAGGTTTCGCCAGCTACGCAAGTTGGTGCTCTGGGCCATCCTTAAAAACGAAAATGCACACGATCTCCCCCTTCGGCAGTTCTGGCTCCCTTTGGCTGGCGCCCGCGTTGCGTCGAACCCCGGATTCCGTATATGAAGCGGGCCGCGGCTCCAGTCGCTGGTGCGGGAGAATTGGCTAAGCACCCTCTACTACATACTCACGAGGCTTGCGGAGGAGGAGGGAGGGCTCTGGCCAGGCCGAGAAGACTGGGGAAACTAGGGCGTCATAGCAATTGGCTGCTAATAAGCTATAGATTAAGCTGCCTAGTCGAAACGCCACCGTGGTTGGCTGTCGTGGTTCGTTCCGGTGCCGAGCAATTTACGTCCTAAATGGGCTGTATTTATGCACGATGTGTTCACCGCGAGCCAGTTATGGTTCGGCACTGGGATTCCCCGGAGGACCGGATGCGAGATCTGGCTAGCAAGGATCGCGTCAAATGGACACCCAGAATCGAACACGCTCGAACAAGCCTTTGCCCAGCAAGTCTTGTGATCTGAGCCTCTTTCTGTGAGGCGAATAGAAATCTCCGACTCCTTCCATGGTGTATAGGAGTCTGGGCGGTAGCATGGATTGGGATTAATAAGGAAGGCAATGCCATTTATAAGCGTCTGAGAGGGTTGCTGGCCACTATGGATCGGTTCTTGAAGGTTATACCTGCTTACCGGATCTGAATGTCCACGCCCCTTTCTTACCATAAAGCAAGCTTATTGCGGCTAGAATTCTTAATCTCTATACCAGCTCTGGATGCCTCAATTTCGAGGTTAAGCAAATCTTCAAGCTCGCCCGCCTAGGTAGTGTTAGGGCATCCTCAAAAGCCCTCACTCGCTTGTTAGACGAACAATATTTTCATATTCTCTCGACTCGGTATGCGGAACAATGGTATTATTGCCAGCTAGGAATGCTCATCGTACCCGAGGTGACTGACGACAAGCATGCGTCGTATCAGTTATCACAATCGGGAATCGTGGAATTCGGTTCTCGTGGCATCCAGAATACGACGTCTTGTCAAGGCTACCGTAGCAGGAATAATGAGACTAGTAGGAAATGCAAACATGTCAAGAAAATCATCGTATACTTATGCTCCTACGCATGATTCGGAATACCTCATATATATAAATTCCAAGTTCTTAATGCTCATGCCTCCTCATCGAGAAACCATAGGAAATAGTGAAAGGTTGTATTGGAATGTTGCTTAAGCCTTATCCTCACCAATAGTGTCGAACATATTGGTGATATTCCTTTGAGGAACCGTCTTGGGATAGAGACTAGTGAGAAGGGGGCTGGAACGCCGAGCCCGTCTTGCCCAAAATGAAGACTACCTAGGTTGTTGAGGAGCTTGCCAGCCACGTCTTCATTCCCTGTACATAGCCGCCTTTCGTTCTATGCTGGTTCATATAGCATAACATGGGCGCAGCTCAAAACTATGCAGGTCAAGATGAGCTAGGGCTTCAGCAACGAACTGTTACAGCTCTGGTACAAGATGTGATCTTGTGACAGAAGCACCAATCGGCCCTTGCAACCGGTCGAAACTTTCGGCGGGTTAGCTTTTTGGGGAGAGTTGGCCAGATCGGGGGGGTTTCGGGGCGAAAAGCGATGGGGCCACGACGGACTTGACGATTACGAGAGTATGAGAAGGATTCTTTCGAAGCAGAAGGGGAATATAGGCTGAGAAGCGGGAAATGGTAAACAATGGAAGCGCCGATGACAAACCGGGAAAGAGACTCATCAACGGATATTTATCCAAATCAACATTCAATTAACCTTATACTTGGCTGGGGAACATGGGCCGCTAGTCGGACCCCTGTTCCTATGGAACTTATAGTAAGTAAGAATCGATCGCGATGCCAAAGACAGAAAAGCCGTGAGCATAATGTTAAAGGCATGGAGACTAGAGTAATAGTCTATGCTGAAAACCCTATAACGCCACTCAAGCTGGGGAAGAGAGCAAGACATGCACAGTGGATATGGAGGGGGAGGAATACGGGGGGCGCATTAGGAATATTGATTGAAAGAAAAGGGGGGGAAGATACTTAGGTACTTAACTCGCTGTAACTGTGGGGAAAGAATGGGCTAAGCGGGCCTTAAAGCTCTAGGAACCACATGTGCATGCTGGAATCGCTGGAATCACGGGCCTTCAGAGCTCTGCAATGTGGGGAAATCTCAGCCCTTTCGCACCTAATTACTCCGTAGCGTCGCCAAGACGGGGGTCAAGCATCTCATTGATCCAAATCATCAACTAAAAATCTGCGCAAATTGGGGGAAAATGGGAGATAATACCGTTCACTTAAACAACCCTTCTTTTTATCTCCAACTTCACTGGTGCGCCAACTCCAATGCCTGACCATTCCCTATCTCGCTATTGGTCCACGGCTTGGGGTTCCAGAAGTTCATCTGTCCCTGACAGAACCATATCCTGGTCTCTTCCAAGGTTGTTTAGTTGCCGCCGATCTTCTATGCTCCCGTCACACATCCGACTTGGCTAGCCTCCCGACTTTTCCATCTAGCATATTCCCCATCTTGAGCTTGATCTGTACCTGACCTTACTAGTACCTCACCTAGCCATTGGTACCTTGTTCACTTGTTATTTTGTCCTGTCCGGCTAGGCATCTTCGTCTCAGGCTCAATGGCTTGCTGAATCATGTATTTAGTTCTCTTCTATTATCCCCGTGAAGTAATATCGCTTGGCTTATTACTAGACGCTTTTGGCTGACAACCATGAGCGTCTATCGCCTATTCCAACCAGTCGGCTCGCACGTTGATCTGCTTTCCGCATTGGAAACAATATAAAGCCTTCATTATAGGTCACCAGCATGAACCGTACTAAACCTTTTCTATACGAGTCTTCTCCGGCCCCGTCCTCCGCAATCCAGTTCGTGCTTTAGCCAGGCCTCTGCCTTTGCCATTGAATACAGTATACTTGCCTTGCAGATCATGTCCTATCACGTCGTCTTCCCGGAAAACCGGGCGAGGAACGTGGTTCTTGGCTTCGCCGATGCCACGACGAGATGCCATTTATTAACCCACTCAGATCCCCTCCTCTAAACTTGCTAGTCACGCCTCCCTAGGTCTTGGATGCTTGGCCAGTGACCTCAAGATGTCGTCCTTCTCACGTATTGCGACTGCCGTCCTGGCAGCGGCCACCAGTAAGTCTTGGGTGCTTTCAGCATAGGAAGACATACACTAAATATGCGTAGCTTTCCGGCTTTGCGCTGCCCAGGCCCCCGTTCCGTACACCGACCCGGACACGGGCATGGAGTTTGGAACATGGGTTCAAGGCGACCAGACAATCGGCATGACGCTGCCCGAAGATGCGTTAACGAAGGATGCCACGGAATACATCGGTTACCTGGTATGTTCGGCGTAGTTCAACTCTCTAGTATCTACTATACTAAGTGTCTTCGTAGAAATGTTCCTCAGGCTGGTGTGGTATGTCCCATGGAATATCTGGTCAGATGACAGATGCCCTGCTGCTTATTGCCTGGCCCTACGAAGGCCAAGTCCTTACATCTTTCCGATTCGCGACTGGGTACAACATGCCCGGCGTCTATACGGGAGACGCAAAACTCACCCAGATTTCGTCCAAGGTCACCGACACCGGGTTTGAGCTTATTTACCGATGCCAGGGCTGCTTTGCTTGGGATCAGGAGGGTTCCACTGGCACCGTCAAGACTACCGAAGGACTCCTCGTTCTCGGACATGCTTCGGCTAAGACCCTCCCCACCAACCCTCAGTGCCCTGCCGATATTCGGTTCGTTCAGCACGAGAAGTTTGGACAGTTTGGTGCTCCTCTGGAGGGCGTTGGAAAGGCGAAGTATGCCGATTGGGCTGCCTTAGCGACGAAGACCGTCGATGGCGACTGCGGCGACGACCCCACCAAACCGCCCACACCCATTCGCGCTTGTGCCAAGGAGATGGCTGGTCAGACATTCGACTACATCGTCGTCGGTGCCGGAGCCGGCGGTATCCCCATCGCCGACAAGCTCAGCGAGAAGGGCCACAGCGTCTTGCTTATCGAGAAAGGACCGCCGTCCACAGGACTGTGGGGTGGAAGCATGAAGCCACTCTGGCTTCAGAAGACAGACCTTACGCGATTCGACGTTCCAGGTCTGTGCAACCAAATTTGGGTCGACTCTGATGGTGTCGCTTGCCTGGATACTGACCAAATGGCTGGATGTGTCCTTGGTGGAGGTACCGCCGTTAACGCCGGCTTGTGGTGGAAGGTAAGCTCTCTTGGTTATATCTTTTAAAACGTAGGCACTAACGCACTGTAGGCGAACCCCAAGGATTGGGACGAGAACTTCCCCGCGGGATGGAAAAACAACGATCTCAGGGCCGCAACCGATCGAACATTCCGACGCATTCCGGGAACCACGAGGCCATCTATGGATGGTGAACTGTACATGCACCAAGGTGTTGACGTTATCTCCAACGGATTAAAGGCTGCTGGATGGAAGAACGTCCCAGTCCCGAACAATGCTCCGAACCAGAAGAACCACACTTACGGTGCCACTACTTACATGTTCTCCAACGGTGAACGAGGTGGCCCGCTGGCTACCTACCTGGCTACGGCGGCCAAGCGTGATAACTTCGCTCTTTGGATGAACACCCCTGTCCGACGAGCTCTGAGAACTGGTAGCCACATCACTGGCGTTGAGTTAGACTGCACCATCGAGGGTGGCGCTTTCGGCACTGTCAACGTTACCCCCAACACCGGACGAGTTATTGTCTCGGCAGGCACATTCGGCTCGGCCAAGTTCCTCTTCAGGAGTGAGTATCGATGCTACGCTATATAATTGAAATGCTATACTAATTGTAATAGGTGGTATTGGTCCGGCCGACCAACTTGAGGTTGTTGCCTCTTCTCCTTCGGACGGCAAGTCATTCATCGCGAAGGATTCCTGGATTAACCTCCCGGTTGGCTACAACCTGATGGACCACGTCAACGTAAGTGAGCCCAATGACGTGTCCCAAGCTTCACTAACATGATCACACAAAGACCGATACCTACTTCACTCACCCTTCGGTTGTATTCTACGACTTCTACGAGGCGTGGAACACTCCCATTCCCGAGGACAAGTCGAAGTACCTTGGTAAGCATGGGCTTGTATATTCTAACCTTGAATATTGGATTGACAATGAACAGCGAACCGTACCGGTATTCTTGCACAAGCCGCGCCTAACATCGGACCTGTCGTATGTATACCTAGCCATAGTATCACAAAAACACCACTAATCAAAGCAACCAGTTCTGGGATGAGATTAAGGGAGCCGATGGCGTCGTCCGCCAACTCCAATGGACCGCTCGTGTTGAAGGTGAAGACCGGACAAACACTAGCAGTAGGTCTCTTTGCCACGACATCACAAATTCAAATTGCGCTAACGTCACATAGCTACCATGATTATGAGCCAGTACCTCGGTAGAGGTCAGACTTCTCGCGGCCGAATGACCATCAACCCCAGTCTTACCACAGTGGTCTCCACACCGCCTTACCTACGCGATCCTAACGATAAGGCTGCCGTTATCCAGGGTATTGAGAATATCCGAAAGGCCTTGACTCCTGTGAAGGATCTTGTATTCAAGCTACCGACCGACAATGAAACCACGCAAGCCTTCGTCGACGCCATTGAGGTGACTGCTGCGAAGCGTCGCTCAAACCACTGGATGGGTTAGTATTGTTCCATCCTCTTCCTACTTTTCGACCTTACTAACTTCTCATAGGCACCGCTAAGCTTGGAACGGACGATGGTCGCAAGGAAAACGGTACTGCCGTCGTAGACCTCAACACCAAGGTCTACGGCACCGACAACCTCTTTGTGGTGGACGGATCGATTTTCCCGGGTATGGTTACCGGAAATCCCTCGGCCATGATCGTGACTGCGGCCGAATACGCCGCCGAGAAAATCCTAGCTCTGTCGCCGAAGGTTCCCGGCAAGATCACCCACAACACTGGAGGACAGATCATTACCCTGCCTTAGAGTAGTCCAGCTTGCGTCGTCCCAGAGTTGACGATTATATATATCCATGGACAGAATTCTTGTACATATGTTTCTACATCCCGAGATGTCCACGGGATATTCCTAAAATTATATATACATATACGTGCGGAATTTCTATAGCAAACTATATACGCCGTGTTTGCACCATAAGCAAGCGATGACCTAGATATGTCCTAAAGTACGGCGTGTGGCCTACGAAAACAAGCTCTCGAAGAAGGTCGCGTCGAAACCCTGGAATGTCCACTGATCCACATCTGCCGCGAGCTCGGGGAACTGGTACGGGGAAGTGAGATCCGGCTCGAATTGCATGAAGGCGTAGTTGTCATCCTCTCCCATCGCGGCCAAGAAAGTGGAGGGAGGGTAGTGTGGAGGCTGCAAACTGGGGTCTGTCGGTAAGTTATCTAGACTCTGTGCGGTAGCGAAGCCGCCCTCGGGCATGCCAGCTCCTCCAACATGGATCTCCTCATCATATTCCCCGTGATCGTAAGGAGTTGGTAGAGGAGTCACCACACCGCCGCCCGGCTGGGGTTGGTGAGGCGAGCGTCTGTTCACTGGGTTGATGTTGATGGTGCCTAGATACGGTATTTCAAGACGCACGGGAGCTTCCATACCTTCCCTACCACTACCCGTCTGGTCGACATCGGTCAGGGGCAGCAGCCGCGTGATAATATCGGATGTCTCACGGGAGAGTTTATCATCGTCTTGCTCTGCCATCCTCTTCATCATATCCCGGATAGTAATTGCCAACTCCCGATCTTCCGCGCGCTGATGAGTCGCCACCGGATCCCGGGCCCGGAGCTTCGGGTCCAGATACCCGAGCAGCAGCGTCATAGCTGCGGTTAACGCGCCATAGTCGGTGTGGCGGCATGCGGCGGCGGCGTCGGTAAGGTGGCGGAAGACGAGGTAGCCGCGCAGCACGGCACGCGACGACGACATGCAGGTCGTCTTGCTATAGTCCCAGCGGCGCTCCTTAGGATCGCGCATCATGTACGGCAGGTGCAGTAGGACTAACAAGTGGTGGTGGCTCATCTGCGTCATGACTTTAGCGTGCGCGTGCACAAGCTCCGCCGGCGACGCCGTCGCCAGGTTCACGACCACGGGCTCCCACCACGCGGACCCCATGGCTTTCCCGGCCTGCTCCAGCGAGCAGTCGATCGCTTGCGTTGTCCCGAACAGCGAGTCCGACGGTCCTGTTGCGTGCCCAGAGCGTGCGGCGGCCCGGTGCATGTCTAGGTTCCGCTTGATGATGGCACCCGTCATCACCGTGTGGATTTTCTCCAGGCGCTGCGTCGGCGCGTCGTGGAGTGTGCGCGATGGGTCCGCGAAGTTGTCATCATCATTGGCGGTTGACACGCCGAGGAGCACTGCGTAGCAACAGGGAGTTAGAAGTTGTTTTCTTATGAGAAGAATTTAGGGGGGAAATAGGGGCTCCGGAAATATCCCCGGTTGTAGTGAATTCCGAGGTGGGTCTAAAAAGGGAGACGAAAAGGGGTAAAGGGGTAAACGAGTAAAAAAAAACTTAGAAATTCATACTAGAAAGATATCGGTCGGAAAAATTGGTGCGGTACCAAATAGAGCTGGCTCGCGAACGCGTTGCCGGGTCCGACCTTGGGTCGACCGACTTCATCGGCTTGTGATCTGGCCATTTGTCCACACCCATGAGTTGAGCGACGGAGTTGGCACGGCGAAGGGCGAGCCAGGATTTCCGCAGGTTCCCGGCATTGGCGCTAGATCGGACCAATCTTGTTAGTCACAACGTACAGAATGACTTGTGAATGGGCGCTTTTTTTTTTTCGAAGAAACATTGGTAGAAAAGGGGTCTACATGGCATATTACGTACTGGTATAGCGCAATCAAATTCAGCGTCTCGAGTCCTTCGACCGAGCCTACGAGGTCGTCGTTGGAAGCCACCAGATCCGAAACTAGATTCACAAACCTAGTCATCTGACTTCGGAACGACTCCTTCGAGTTGAGATCCTGCGGAACTTTGGCTGTAGGCATCTTCTGCATGCAGGTTGTCACCTGCAACAACCTCTTCGCTAGCAAGGCGGGATGGCTCGTTGCGGGTGGGACGTCCCCGACGGAGGATGGAGGATCGCACGGACCATCAATGCCATTGAAGAAAGTTACAATGAAGAACGCGCTAGCTCCGCCTGTCAGTATGAGATCGATATCGTGCTGGCTCGGGAAGGCTGCATGGAGGGCCTTCGAAATTTGGGCGTGCTTGGCGGGGAGCTTCAATACTACCTCGCCCTGCGTCGACGGAGTTGGCACAAACGATGCATTAGACGAAGTATACATCCTATTCTCCTCCCGTAAGGCGTCAAACATACTAATCACTGGCGGATGCTCGGCCGCGGACGGACGCTGTATATTATCCGATGACGAATCCAGGTCGTCTTCGGCCGAAACGGACGGATTAAGGGGTCGCCCGCCTACGCGGCCAACACTATAAGAGTTGGGGTCAATGTGCTCGACGAGTCTCTCAAGTAGGCCTTCTACTCTACTTAGACGCTGCGACAATCCTCTATCTGAAGTTGGGGGTTGTTCATCGGGAAACTCTTGGCTCACGCAGGTCGTTCCTCGTGCCTCGCAGCCAATACAGATAGTGGCTGTGGCGGACTCAAATTGGCAACGGGTCTTCCTCCGTCTACCTTATCACCGAGAGTAACGTTAGTGTCCGTTAGAATGAACTTATATATACTAGTGGATAGACTCACATTCCCAACAGCTGTGTGTTCCCTTGCGAATCTTTCTTCTCTTCGCATCTGAGTCCGCTCTGCTTAACGAGCTTCGTACGGGAAGTTGAGACATTTCGCTCTCGTCGATGGGGTAGGACGAAATACTGCGTATACTATTACCTCAATGTTAAATTTCATCACACTTGCCTTGTTTTTTCGGTGTATATCTAGATACCTGTACTTACACTATTCACCTAGGTGAGTCCGTGATAACTCTACAGGAAGTCAATCGTTAGACAGGAAGTTTTGGTCGTGCACACAACTACCAGAGTATAGTAGGCCATGAATTGAATTACAGCCTCACAAGTGATGGGGGGAAAGCAGATCACTCTTCAATAGGCCACGACATTCTTCTTCTGTTCGTTCACTTGCTTAGGTGAGTACTCTTCTTGACCCTAAAGTTGATGCCAAGACAATTCGGCCGAATTCACGGACGGACGAATTTGTCAGCGGGTGTTGACGCCCACGCAATAAGGCGGGACAGGGATGAATTAAGATAGGCTACTAGATTCCAAAGTTATTCGCATCCACTATTACCTATTGTCTCTTCTCGACTCCGTCAATTGGGATATCCGGTTTGTGTCTGACCACATACATACTTTTGAATTTTGGTCTGTCGCGATAGCGCTATTGTATCGACATACATGTGACGATCGCATTGGCCTTCCTAGACCATTACGCAAGCAACTCATTGCAGCCATGTGCTGATAGTGCCCATAACGCGGCATCTCGAGAAATGGACTCATGGTGAGGCCTCATGCAGCTGTGATGAATCCAGAGGAACGTGGAAAGGCCGTGCGGAGCTCGATGCTAGTACGTCCGGGGAAGCGCACCAGCATATCAACACGGATAGCAGCGTCAGCAGTGATGCACGCCGTCCATCAACCGATCCATCAACCACGAGCGGCAATAGAAGAACTTTAGATCAGTCGAGAATCTACCGGGTAGTTGCTTCACGGCCAGATCCCCCCCAAATCAAACCCTTTTATTAGATAGTTGAAGTCTAACTGTGTCTAAATGAAACTGAACGGCCAGAAAACAGTAGCACACGGTCCAACGACCAGCCAAAATTCATCTGTAAGTAACCGACTCATGTACTACAAAATCTCCGGGCAGGGTGGTTGCAGAGCAAGGCACGATTTCATGCTCTAAATCCCTTCCACTATTCCAATGTAGCACCTCAGGGAAAGCATCTATTCTTAGGGGAGCCTGGTGTCGTAAGCTTTTACAACTTAGCACGCAATTCAATATACACAAGCATGTAACCGCCGTCTATACGAGTGTTCGACAAGTGTCCATTCCCGGACCAGAAAAAGGGCGCAAATCCTCTTCGGCCAGAGAACGGGACATGATGTGCTACTATAGATCTCCTGTCCTTCGACGGGATCAAACATCGGATGACGTGGCTGGAGTGCTGGCCTTTTCTAGGTCACATACTCTGCGGACATCGGGGGCTGTCAGACGGTCTGTTTACCACGCTTCGGAAATTTCGCTCGTGTCGCTAGGACGGCTGCATTTGATGGATATGGTAATTGGAACTTCTTATTAGCCATGGTCGTCCTCCCATCGGCCTCGTGCCTATTCTGGCGGCTGGATTTTACCGGTGCAATCAGAGACCCTCATATCTTCCTATGCCAGCAGTTGGAATGCGGGCATCTTAGAGTGCACAAGGCTATCGTCACAGCCCGCAACTAGAATCCGGGTCGGGTCTCAACCCTCACAGTGTTAAACGCCGCGCCTGCTGATGCCGAAAGACTGAAACTGCCAAGAAATCTTGTTTTCAGACCCTAAACCTCTTCTACATTGACTCCTCTGCTCTATAGGATGGACCACCATTAAGAAGCATCTGAATATGGGACTTCATAGCTAGGTACCTAGTTATCGCTCAGTTTAGAACTTCTCAAGGGTCGCTTATAAGAGCCCTAAATATGGATGGAGATGCTCGACAGCTTATTGTTAGGATAGAGAAAAACACACGCTATTCCGATTTCAAATAAAAAATGCGAGGTTTCGAAGGGGATTACTACATTTCGGGGCCATATGCGCTTCGGGTTGATGAAATGGAAACGTCTTGGGGCTCGCAGGTCTCGTAGGTAGTTATTACAAGACATCTCGGGATTAGACGCTATTCCCGATGCTTAAGCCAGATGAGCATATGAGACTTGGTGCTAGGCTTCCGCCGTCACAATTAACTTTAAGCTTACAATGGAGGCTCTGTCTATTCAGACAATAAAAGCTCTTCGTGAAGAATTATTTGGTAGCGAGCACGAACTCAAAACGAAGGTGCAACAATGGACCATGGAGGGGAAACAATAGTTGTAGTCGCACATATACACATTACTATATTCTACCCAATGGTTCGGCGTAAGATGAAACTGAGAGTATCTTCATATGGCTGTTCGCTACGGTGCGAAGGCTATGAATTTGGTGGCCTTTTGAACGTAGTGGAGGTGTTTGAGATCCACACAAGGGTCTGGTCGCGGCCAATACCTACCTATCCAGCTATCTTGAATGGGTGGGTGAAGAGGTAGATGAGAGAGAAAAAACTATGGCATGTAGATAGCTAGCTGACTTACCTTACGCATGAGGTGTGAATACACTGAAGGCAGCTGTATTTTCCAATTTTCATTTTTCATTTTCCATTTTTAGCAGTAGGAGTAAACCAAGATCCATGACCCGTTCCAGATGGACGGATAAGGACATCAACCAGGTTTGTAGGATTACTATGTACATATGAGAGTTAGGCTGAATACCTGGGTAATGCCAAGCACGCTAATAGAGCTTCGTAGTGTAGGCGAAGTTGTTAACATGAATACCATGCTATCTAATAAATTTCTGGACCATTTTTAAAGAACTGGCTTAACTAATTCAATGTTGTATATCTGAGAACCACGATAATATCCATATGAATCTATATATATTATGTGAGTCCCTTCCTACCAGGAATGCCGAGGGTCGAATCTCCTCCTCTTAAAATGAATACCTACCTATATAATATATATGATCGTCACTCCACGTGCCGCTTACATCCCCGAACAGACAAACATAATATCGATATGTATACTCCACGAACACTAGATGTGTTTGATCCCACAGTTTCGATTAATTACCAGGCGACTGACCATCTAATTACATGTAGACTACCTGGGTATTATTATTATTATTATACTGGCGTTATACCGGGTGTTTGTGCCGGACAGGCTTGTGAGGACCAAAAAAGACCCCTTATCAAAGTTCCCAGGGCTGAAACGGTCATGGGTCTTTCCATATTAGTATTAGCGTCTTTACCAAACCCCTAGTCAGATTCAATACATAGTAGAATCAATTCGACCTAGAGGGTCTCTTTACCCACTCACCCTCTCTCAAACAACTTTCGAGTCTCAAGTCTCAAGTTCGAGTTTCGATTCACGAAAATTGGGCTAAGGTCGCGCAGCTCTACCTAGGTAGCTTTCCCATGTTCCCCGGCGGGTGATTACGTACCTGCATGCATACATACATGTACACACACCTACCTACAGACATACATACATGGACGTATGTAAGGTACGGTTGGGACGGCTTTCGGTAAGGTCTACTATGATGAAACAGTCTACTCGGGCTGTCGTCTTGTCGCCTTGACTGTCTTCATCCAATCGCATCAAATCATCAGTATAGGGAGACAAGAAGAGATCTCCGACGTGATATCCATGACTGATTTCGCCATTCCAAGAGGCCATGGTAATTATCAGCGTCACGTCAAGACTACAATTGTCTAGGTAGGTATCAACCGCAATCGGACGACATTTCCAGCACGTCTCGTCAAATTCGAGGCTACATATGCATGGATGGAAGAATACGAGTGTCCGTCCCCCCATTACGGCCATTGCAGATGCAGCTACCCTCTGGCTGATACCTTAGCTTGAACCATGTGGCCTCGAGGGATGCTGGAGGTGTCACACCCCTTTTGGGCCTTGGTATACTAACGATACTAACGATACCAACGTCTCCCGGCCCCCAATATCCAACAACCCGTACCCCCTGTACCACTGTGACAAGGGTTTGTTCGCCCTGTCAAGCTCGGTACATCCCGACGGGGCTGGCTGCATTACAATACCCCCGTACCGGTCTGCTGCTAATCCGGTCGCAGATCCTAGCTTTGGCCGTAACCACCAACTACCTTTCGACATCAAATATACTGCATGACAAGTTTCAGACCCGCCAGGTCTCAGCTTGTAGATCATCTCGACTTTTGACGTGTTATCATCGCCAAAAATGCACCCTCGTCTATCGGCTCGGCTAGATCTACCTGTACAGAATGATGAACTTGACTTGCATACAAGGACCCAGCCCTGGCCCTGGAAGCTAGCCCGGTCCCCATATCATGATGCCACCGATGCATTACTGAGCCACATTCTGGAGCCTCAGCTTAGTTGTGGGAACCCATACATAACACAAGGCGAACCTCAAAACCCCCCTGACGAGCTCTGAAAGCGGAAGTTGCGATGTTTAGCGTCTCTCCTTGAATCCGTCGATTACGAGCTCTCGTGCTATCCATCAACTGCGCGGAGAGGAAATTTTATGCCGGAAGTGGTTAGCTAAGGGCACTTTCTAGTTTCCCTTCTGCATCACGGCATCGCAATATAATCCACCTATATCCACAATCCCCGGTCAACTGTTTTATTGTCACTTGACCTCGCTCCCCGTTCAACTTCACAGTTCTCGGCATTCAGCTTGGAGAGCCCCAGTCGGGCCGTACCCTGCGAAGATCACGGAGCCGCTGTTTAGATGGAACGTTTAACGCCATGATTTTCAACACATCCATCTGACACACACGGGTGGCTTCCAAAACGACCTACACGCTGTTTCCAACGCCTGGGGAGCTACAGTATTCGATCCCGTGAACCCCACATTCCTTATACGGCACTCCAGGGTAAGCGGGAAGCCCTGGACAACGACAAGGGGTCCATCATTGATGGACATATCAAATCTAACCATTACCTAACCACAGTATACCAGAGAGCACGCCAAATACCCATACCAGCTCACGGCGCAATGCATAATGCGAAGTTTCTGTTGTAGGTCCTGTAGCTGATAACTTTGCTCTAGACTATTACCCTTTCATCCTATAATGGTTCGTCTGTTAGCTACGGCCGACGTCTTTTCCCCCAGCTCAGCTTTCTTCTCATAACACCTTGACGGCGTTTGAACGGCTTTCGCTTCGGACTTATAACAAACTTTCGTTTAGTTCTTGAGAACTTGGACTCAAACTCGGGAGCGTAGATCTGTTTCCTTCGGATACCCCAAGTTATCCTTTCCCCAAGATCCTCCCAAGCACCCGCGTCTTCGGATACACTACTTGGTTATGCAACTTTGACATAGCTTCGCCCCTCTTCTTCTGGAACAACCACCCCTTTCCGTCGATAGGTGTCGTCCTAACTTCACCTTCTGCGTCTATCCAAATCCCCTGCGTCCCCCTTAGTAACACTCTTGTCACCGTCTCGTTCCTGATACCTCCAAGGTGGCCACTCACCTTCTCAGCCTGCCGTCTTTGGTTTTTCTGGTTTCTAGACGGACCAAACCAAAAGCCTTCTCACCTCAACCATCAAGAACCGAGTGATATAGAGGGAGCCAGATCTACGACTGGTTTGAAGTCTCGGTCAAATCCCGCCATAACAAGGGGTCCTGTGTTCCTCTCGTTGCTTGTGCTACCACCCCCTGACCGAACTCATCTGACTAGGAGAGCGCTCTGGTTAGTGGCCACGCAAGCAGGCAATCCGTCTTTTCCCTATCTCGGTACGCATAGTTACGTCGATCGTTTCAATCTCCTGGTGCTCATCGGTTTCCTTAGCGTCGATCTGTGTCGATAACTCTAATACTCCCGCTGGACCCTGGTTATACTTCGCCCAGACAACAAAAGCTTGCGATCCCCCACATCACGCACACGCGCTCTCCATCTAAACTCCTTCTGATATTCTTCTTGGTTTCTTGGTTGTTGTTTTTTTCTCTCTTTTCCAAGGCGAGCATATGACTTATAGCCTTATCGTGAGCTTCTTTCCCCTCTAAGTTCAGATCAGAAGAGAAAGGGGGACACCAAAGCTTTACACGAAGACTAGGGAGGAGACATTCTACCCTCCCACCAAGCACGCCTGTAGTGTGCCATTCTAGTGGCCTTTTCCTACTAGGCTATGTGACAAGACGGGCAGGTTGGCGCGTTACATCCTTATTCGCCGTCGGAATCGTCGCATGTGGTCGGCTGAAGGACGCTATATGAACTGATCTCATGTCTGTTTAAGCGGCGGGCTAATGCCGATGATATAGCGGCATCGAAATCACGAGGAAATTATCTTGCCATATAAGCTGAGGCTGAAGCTACCGGTGTTGGTATTGGAAAATCTTATTCAGTATCGGATGCTCTTAAGGGAAAGACGGTTGATGATGACGGCTCGTCAGTCCTAACCGGGGGGTATTCATTTCATTCGCGCCGTATTGAGAGCAAGGCGCAGTTTATTACAACGTGCCTAGCTAAGGGAGGCAGACCAAATCTACCCTTACTCCTATTACTACTCCTTTTTCTCTCGAATTTTACATAATTTTCCGAACGAGTCAGGAACTCCAGCCGAGCCTTCTATAATTACCTTCACGTTCATCCCGCTCATCCGGCAGACTTGTCCTTAGGATCTCTGTCACAAACATTCATTTTTCGTTTACTCGTTTTTTTGGCGCCTTACTAGGCCATCAGTTCCAGCATTGAACTTTTGCTCCTCGAATGCGAGCGGCCCACATCGCCGTGCCAATATATTGGGCCGCCTAGTCGTCTTTCGTTCCAAGGGGATTCCTACCGAATCCTCCCTTGATATCAGTTCGCAAGTTCTTCCACTGAGTCTCAAAATATTTGGCCTCACCTTTGGCTTCTCACGCGCCGATACATCCCAGTTGGTACGGGAACGTAATTTACCGTGATTTCATCTTCGCCCGACCAGAGATAATAAGAGTGAGAGCTACCTTCCCGGCCCTATACGAGGGATCGTTGGATCGTTGCCATTATGGACGTCACGTCAATGTTAAACCAGTCCACGTTGGTAAAACGAGAGGTACCAATGAGCACGGAAAGTCGAAGCATAGTAAACCATGTTATTAGGTCAAAATCACCAGCTGCAGGAAGAGGAAGAGAAACGGGAGGTTTATCCGCCCCAAGCACCTCATCTCATGAGGTGAAACCACCGGCAGCACCGAGTCGATGCAGAACGCCGTGGGACGGTAACGGATATGCACTTCCACTAACATTAGACACCAAGTCAACACAAACAGCTCGACCAACGTCCAATAGCACCTCACCTGCAGAGTCCGGAAGTCCCAAGTCACCAAGACATAAGTTCTCCGACAGCCATAGCAGCCTATCTTCCTATGCATCCTCGTCGGCTTCTTTCTCCCACTCTAGAATTTCATCCATGTCCACAGTAGGGGGGATGCAGTCCAGCAATGCTCTCCTCGATGCACCTTCACTGGATACCCAATTCGAGTGTGCTGAGCCTGCAGGACTCAAAGTGCTGCCGTTAGACATACGTCAGAATACCTTGAGAGAAGCAATCGTGTCTACATCCTCTTCAATGAAAGGAGATGCATTAGTCACGGATCTAGCACGGTCTAGCTCACCATCTGATGCCATGCTAATGTCCCGGGGCGTATCAAACATAGATCGGACGAACAGGCAGTGTCTTGTCAGGTGAGTAGACGTTCCTGCATTTCATATAATTGCACCATACTAGTATAATCCCCTACGAACAATTGGTCCACATGGGAGTCATCGAGTCAGCCTCCGGGCCGAGTGACAGTGTCGGGTTAGGGGGGGCAGGTGGTAGCCCCCCCTAATTAGAGCAATGATTTGTTGGTTCGTCCAAAGTCTAGCAGTTCATGGTCTAATTTACCCCTACCAATGCGGCTCTTCGGCTTCGATTTGATTGCTCTTCGTTGTGTACGGAAGTACAGCATGTTCTCATTCCCATTCATTCTACTCATTACCTCACATCCCATTCACACACAATCAATTCTCTCTTATAAAAGCCGAGGGCCATATTGTACACTCTCGACCACACCTAACACCTTCACTTACACACTTTCACCTACTAACAACCTTACTTCAGTGTCCAGAATACCAGACCCAACCTTGCCCATCTCGTCGTCCCTCTTGACTTTGCTGGCGCACATAGGAGAGCTATTTCAGCCCCTGATTTCACTGCAGCAGACACAATTGATAAGGACTTTCGCGCCCTCCCTGGTAAGCTTCCGTCTGCTTCATCACCACTTCGAGGCGAACCTCGATCCAGTTACTTCATGGAGGCGACGTCCCCTTCTCCGGCCGCCCCCGGTCCGCCTCCACCCAACAATGGTATTGTATGCATGTACAAGCCGGATTGTGACACCGGCTCGCAGCTCCGCAAGGCCATATCGCACATATTTGGCCGCAATAAGACTTGTACCAGAAATATTCCTCCGCACGTCTGGGTCCACTTCTGTCGAAAGCACTACCAACGCAGCCGCTATCGCAATGCACATGAATGGGCCAAGGTACAATGTGACCTCGTTCAGACGCAAATTCGTCGCGTTGAAGAGTGGAGTGATGAAAACAAACGCAACGGACAGCCCGGAATCGTCCAAGAATGGTCGCTATCCATGAGGAAGCGAGAGCAGAATCGTGTCCAAGAAAAGTCGATCCGGAAGCGTTCCTATCGTGACGAGAGCGATGACGACGACGATACACTACCTGACCATGCTACCCTCAACGGCACCGCCGTCCCCGATTGGCTACGAAGCAAATGCGGCGATGGCTACAGTACGGCAGAGATAGAAGAGATTGTCGCTCGCCTGAAGCAAGAGATGGAGGAGACCAACATGACACAGATTCCCGACATAGAGATCCTCCCCAATATCTCTATGGATACTGCTAGTGACACACGGCCTAAGACGATGTTGAAGCGAAAGACTAGCACTGGCAGCCAGGCCCATAAGCGATCCCAGTCCGTTGGCGTGGCCCTTCGACCCGAGTCACAGCCCATGGCTCGTCGGGTAAGTCAACCTACGTACTGGCGAAACGAAGATGCCCTGCGTCCGACCCCTCTTGAGAAGCGTCAACGAATGTCCGATCCATCACTTTACAGTGAACCATACAATGATCGCTGGGGACATACCAACTCCCGATTCCCCGAGCGTCCGTCTCTCGCACCGTTGCGACCCACCTACACCCTACCTCATCGCCCGGCTTTCGGCAATATCCAAGAAAGCCACGCCGAGGAGTCCTACTACAATCGTGATGACAACCAAGCTCCCAATTACAGCTACGACCATTGGCCAACGTCGGCCCAGCGAAACGGAAGTCATCCCGCAGCCACAACACCGGACTCCAACGCTCCCAGGGACTACGCGTATCCTCTAAACAAAAGCACCTCCAATCCACAGCGATCACTCCCGGAAGTCGAAAATGTCCATCACAACTTTACATTTCGTTCCCCTCTGGAGTACCCTTCTACTTCCTCGAATTATTCGCCGGACTCGGCACCCTATGAGAGAGTCCCAAACCATCCTGAGAACCCTCCTACATCGGCCGCCCCCTCTGGCTACTACAACGAGTACGGAGAATCCCCTCATCGTGGCCTCAACCCCTACCAACCGGCGTGGTCTACGCCATACGGTACCATGTACCCCTCGGGATACAGACACACACGCCACCAAAGTACCCCATCAGCGAGTCACACCAGCGTTCCTCAGGCATCTATTATGGAATATGGACATGCCAATGGCGCCCGCTCCCTCGCGCCGTATGAACAGGCGTCTTCCTACCATCGCCGCCAACGATCCTACGCACCACCTCCCCCGTATCCCCGCACCCCACTAGTCCAAGAATCCGAGGAAACCCAAACCGTTTATAGTGAACGTCGCTAGACGATGCACTATACCCAAACTTGGGAATAGCCTCATGGTGAAGGGGCCTTCGAAACAACATCCAATTTTGTTTTCTTAACGTCTATTCTTATTCCTTCCTTATCTTAAGCGTGATCGACATGCTCACGAAAAACGAAAAAGACTACCATGAAAAATTATCATATAGAACGTAACGGCCGAAAATCTTAGACAAGGATACCCCTTTCTTTACCACATCGGAGTCATAACCGGCGTCACGGATTCGGATACGATGTGGCGAAATGAGAAGATATATTCGTCTCGACGTTTACGAGCCTCACTGCGGCGTCATCGACTTCTTCAGAGTTGTGCCTAGCAACGTCTATTGTATTAATAATAAGGAAAATCAACGGAGTCCAGGTATCTATGCGGAAGGGAGCATAGTAGGGCTGGTGTATGGGACCAATTTCGTGTTAAGAGTTTGCTTCATGCCACTCTCCGGAGGATCATGGTTCATTCGGATACGAGGTATGAAGGGGAAAAAAGAGCAAAAGAAAGAAAGAAAAAAATCCCATCGGTAAAGGCGTCTCGGTTACGCCTAAATAGGTCGAATACGATTTATGGCCTATGTTGTATGCCTCGGTGGCTGCCAGAACACATCTGCGATGAATTCTACTGCCACGCGATGGCGTGCTTAGATAGCTCGCTGTCCGTGGAATGCGAAGAATTTATTTCCTACGAGTTTAGTCTCCCGTGATTCGTTCTTGTCCTTGAGCATAAAGCTTCATGAGCCTGATTCTGAATGATGGTTCTGCTTTCTTGTCGCAAACGCACGGTGATATTTGATGAAAGTCAATTCAAGGTTCATATCGTAATGCTTGTGGAGGAATCCAATAGGGATACCAGAATCCCCCAACTATGGATTCTACTTAAAAGTCGAATGCGAATTCATCAATAAAAGCAAAATTTAATTAAGCCACTCAAAGTTATTCTAGAAAAGCTATCCGGGGATAAATCCGATTGTTGATTACAAGCCAGACTTAGAACTCTCAGTGCTTTCTCCGTTAGCTGTCTGTGAGCTTTACTTACATAACCTGAGTAAGAAAATTCCCTGATTGGTCCATTTAGAGAATATTGACTCAATTAGGAAATTTAGCAAAAACCAACGGGAACGACACGGGAACCAACACCCCAGCAACACAAAACCTTAGAACTCAAAAATGATATCTCCAGAGTTCATACTTATCAGTTGCCCTGGTAATTAGACGTTAGTCAGATTGAAGGCGTCTTATGGTTTCTCCGCTAGATACCCGAACTTACACTTATTTCAGGCTCACGTGCTCCTAGTTAAGTTCATTACCGACGCCTCTTCCCTTAAAATGCGTGTCCACATGGATACTCTCCCACGCGATGACTACCTGTTGACCTGGGTTGACCTGGATACAATCTAACTACACGCACTAAGGACGTGGTAGAGTTCATTCTACTATGACCTGTTGCGAACTGCAGGCGATGTTGATGCCAATAAGCGCAAACATAATATGGCAGAGTTATGTTTGCTACAGCCTCAAAAGGTTATTATCTGCGAGGGAGAGCTAGACTTGCTGATAAACACGTCAGGCAAACGTGGTATATAAGGCAAGGTGGGCGCCTACATTATCGACGTTTTGTCCTCGTAAGAAAACATTTCATCCATCACTGATCTGACTCTTATCTGATCCGTTATACACTACTGACGCGGGTTGCCGACTCGTACACGCCCACTGCGTGTTTGTGAAGGAAGATACCTATATAACACCAGCAAAAACTACGACACAATGTTCTCCCGTCTCCAAAACTTCTCCGATAGATCCCTCTATCAGCAGAAGCAAAACCAATTCCTTTCGGGGTGGCTTTCGTTGAAAGCGGTACTGAACGCAATGACCCAGAGAGACAAGACGGTACCGGCATTCGTTTTCGACATCGACGGCGTGCTAGTGAAAGGAAGGAAGCCTGTCCCCGGCGCCCGGGAGACGATTCAACTATTGCAACGACTAGGCATTCCGTTCATCTTCCTTACCAACGGTGGTGGACACACAGAGGCAGCTCACGTAGCCAAACTCGCCATGCGCCTCGACGTACAACTGGACGCGCAGCAATTCGTACAGTCGCATACACCATTCTACGACTTGGTACCCAAGTATGAAGATGAGACAGTCTTGGTGCTCGGCGGCTCAGGGCAGCAAATCCGGGAGCTAGCACAAGCTTACGGGTTCCGAAAAGTAGTGACTTCATCAGATCTACTCGCTCAATTCCCGCATATCCACCCTTTCCCCGAAATGACAGGTGCTCACCACGCCGAGCACGCACGCATCAACGACCTAACACGAGTAAGCGGCACTCGTATCGCAGCTATTCTAGTCTGGACATCACCCCGCGACTGGTGTCTGGACCTACAAGTCGTCATGGACCTCCTCCTCTCGGAGGGTGGCGTCCTAGGCACGAGATCTCGACATAACGGCAACACAACACGCGAAAACAAAGGATACCAGACGGATGGACAACCGCCCCTCTTCTTTTGTAACCCGGATTTCGAATGGAGTACCGAGCACACACAACCACGATTCGCGCAAGGCGCATTCCGCGAGGCACTAAAGGGCGTCTGGCAGTCGGCAACGGGCGGCGCGGATCTTGAATACAGCGTCGTAGGCAAGCCGACTGAAGCCACATACATCTACGGCGAGCGCACACTGCGCCAGTATGCGGACAAGGTGCTCCCGGAAGATCACAAGATCGGCACCGCGTATATGATCGGCGACAACCCCAGGAGTGATATCATCGGCGCCAACTCATTCGTATCCCGAGCGGGGATTACATGGAAAAGCGTCCTCGTCGAGACCGGTGTCTATGTTGCTGGGACGACCCCTTCGGCCCCGCCTTTTCATACCGCGAGAAATGTCAAGGAGGCCATCGAGTGGGCGTTGGAACGGGAGGGTGTTGATACGGATGCAACTCCCCAAAGTACGGAATGATTAGGAAGCTTGGAAAGGATAATGGGCGCATGAGCCTATAATGGTCGACTTCTTGGCCAGGACGAGGAGGAATGGTTCGGGTTCGGAGTTAGCGTTGGAGTCTCATATCTAGCGGGTTTGCCTCAGGCTTGCGTTCCAGTTCGAGCAGCAAAGCCGTTCTTGTTTTCAATCTATATTTCCGACGATTAATGGTCACTTACAGTATGTCCTTTAATCTTGTTCGAGGTATGAAGCGCCAGGTCTATCTTACTTGCTGCTTTCATAGGAGGAATCCCCTACAGCTTAGCATCTTAGAAATATGTTCACTATTGAGTTCACCAACCTGTATTTTTCTCATCTCAAGTTAATGATCAAAGTGCGTCTCCTCGCGCCATTACTATATATATAAAAAGAATCTCGAAACGTGGCCGACTGTTTTCCATCTCGTACAGCGCTGTGTTGTGACAATACTGCTGCTGATGTGTAAAAGTGACACACAAACCAAGGATGCCGATCCTAAATCTATCAGTCTCATTAATGATTGGCAGATGGTTGTGGAAATATACATGTACGTTGTACGGGAGATGCTTGTTCCTGTTGTCCTCTCTATGGTGTCTGTTGTATTCGACATTGCCGCTCAAGTTCCTCGTCAGAAAGGCCTCGGAATTGTTGATTTGAACTTTAACGAGAATAGCTTTAGTTTTCGGAACTATTTGAATTGATAATGTATCCGTGGACAACATCCTATCCTCACCTGGACCACGGGTTCTTTTGTACTGGTCGGAATTGGAATCTTTTATAGAAGTACTTAGATACCTACTTTAAGAACTTTACACCTGGGTCCGCATTGCAATCCCGTCCCTCCACAGCTCGAACAGCCTTATCTTAATCATCCAAGAGAAACAAAAGAACCCAATACCCTACAGAGTGTAGTAAATCATACAAGATGAGCTACCGGCTAAGGGCATTACGTCCTTCGCCACCCACACCACCCACACACGCTTGGAACGACCGCTTGCAACAACACCAGACTATCCCAGACCCTCATATGAGACAGGGTAGGTGTCAAGACACACGCCGCGCGCGCGACACCTCCGCTTCCGCCGATGGCTCAGGCTATTCGGACGGCGGCTCGGTTTACTTGGACGAATCCGATGTCGACTCGACATTTGTCACAAGACAAACCAATGAACCTAGGTAGTAACTAACTTGTGGCACGAAGAGCCCTGACTCTCCCTGGAGGAGACTATGTAGCTATATACCCTAGGAGTCCTTTGTTCCCAGAAATCATCCCTTGGGGGTGTTAAATGACCTATGGTAACTGTGGAATCTAGAGAGCCCACCTCGAAATAATCGCCCATGGAACGCTTGCATGCCGGGAGGTAGCGGTATTGTAGACGTATTCCGCCAATTTTACCCATACGTCTCTGTGTACATACGAGTGGCCTAAACAGCGCTGTCATGAGGCGGTCTAAGAAGCCAAGGAAACAACTCTGTTGTTGCGCGAGGAGTACCTAGCTAGAACTACAAGTCTATATATCCAAGTGGCCCTTTGTCTCTAGCGGACCCCCCTATCCAGGGAGAAGAGCCTTCCAAGGTTCCTATCCGTGGCTAAGTAGGGCTACCCGGGACAACTCCCTACGCACAGACCACTGGAACCAACCTATACCGCGACATACGTTCAACTCGGCGTTTACCTTGGTCAAGGAGTACTATATTCACCTATTAAGCATCGAGAATAACGATTCCTTCGAGCAGTTCATGGTTTCGACTTTCAAAAAGTATTGGACGTGCCACAGTCAAGAACGGTCAGGCAGAGACAAGCAGATCAGGGGGTTAATGAATGTTTTTAGAAGGACAGCTATAGCGACGTCTAGCAGCTATGCAATGGGCGTCGGGACAACGACTAGCTGAAGAACTGAAGAACCAAAACCGCACGGCTCTATCGATCGAAGCTAAGACAGTCTGGTTGGAATACCGTGACACAGATGGACGAAGGTCAATACGTAATGAATTTCGTGATTCTAGTTTAGCAAGGAAAACATGCCAAAATCCCCTGCAACTGTCAAAAAGGTAAATATTTCTGATTGGCTGAAACCTGCTGTGGCCAGGCACTAAAAGACTGCCAGCTATGAAATGGTGGCACATGCATGAGGTACACGCGACCTCTTGATAGCACATGCTTTTTTGGTTTAATTGAAAGGGAAAAAAAAGGGTTCAAGGTTAATTACTATGTATTCGGTGCATCTAGTGTCGTTAATCTATAGTTGCAGTAGGATTTTTCATAATATCTCCTACTTGTTAATTCTCGTCTTGCTTCAAATAAGATTTCTCTATTCTCCTTATGATTTTGTGAGGTATAAAGTGTATAAAAAGTACAGAGGGATCATCAAATACATCAAATGCCATAGAGCTGAAATTCAACGTTCGTGAGACACAACCCACGTGCAGATAAACTGATAAGCCACCTGGCAGCCTGAGTGCGGCGTGCATCTGCACTATCCTACACTATCTCACACTATCAGTGGGTGTCCCTCCAGACAGTGTGCCCCAGCTGCTCAGGTGAAATTGATCTTCGGCTAGGGAACCTTGGAAGAATCTTAGCTGCTACCTTAGCTTGATTAGGGCCACCTCGACCAACAATTTCAAAAAAAACCTTACGGTGTTTGGAGCCTAGGGAAAGAACAGATAATTCTAGCCCCTCTCTCTCTCTCTTCTCGACGCGACGACTTTTCACTCGTCATTTACAATCCCATCGCCGATGAACCTTTCCAATTTCACCATCTCGTCGTGACGCGCTCGAACCATTACCATTATCCGATTACCATCACGGCGTCCTCCGAAAAACCACCACCACCTAAGACAATCCTGGCCGCGAAAGCCTCGCTAGCTCGGCGCGGCAGCAGCCACCATCAACGCGCCGATGTGGTGGTTCTTTCGCATCATCTCCAGCTCCCTCTTCCTCCTTACTATCGTCCTCTCCATACCCATATCCTTCGATGTAGGAGGTCGAGATAGCGGCCTGGCTTACAGCCTGTCGCTCTTCATCTTCTACCTGCTGTACAGCTCCGTGAAGCTTGCTACGCCCGAAAACTCGCGCATACGATGGATAGTCAACCTTCTACAGTCCTCCCAGTGGATTGTAATCCCCGTACTGTTGATATGGTCTCTGCACAATTTTGCTGTGGATGCCAACAGCACCGACTGGGTATCAAGAACAATTAGTGGAATCAGTAGTCACAAGCACACAACATGGTTCGACTGGTTCTTCGGCAATGGCGGCCTAATAGAGTCTGTTACTCTTGGAAGCTGGGATAAGACGTTGCGATACTCAAGTCCTGTTTTCCAACTTGCCGAAGGCTTCTGTACGCTATTGGTCATCCAGGCTGCGGGCCAAATTTCGAGATGGCTCGTGAACCGAGGAAGAAGCGATACTTGGGTTGTGGGTTCTCCTTGTTTATCATACCACCCTACCTTTACTAGCTACTAACTGCATTCCAGCTTATCCTCCTAATCCTATCCGCCTCTATCATCGCCAGTGCCGTCTACTTCTTATGGCGGGTCGCATTGTTCCCCTCCATCAGCAATATCGATGCGACGCTCATCGGCGTGACAGTCACCTCCGCAGTTTTCCTATGCGCCATAGGAATCCTTACCGGCCGCGGGAACCCGGTCGAGTCATCACTATTATTTGCCTACGTTGTCTTATGCGTCTACCAAATATTTACCGATTACGTTCAGTCACCAGAGGCCCAAGCCGTAGCCGCAGCAGAAGCAGCAAACCAACCCGAATTCCCACCTTTACCACCGATTATCATGGCGAGCTACTCGACCCTCGTCCACCTTTTCAACCTACTGCCGTCGGCCGTATACTCGTCCTTCGGCTTCCTCCACGCGGCATTCCAGACTATCGCACCCTCCGTCATGATCTCTTTAGTCTACCGACTGATTGTATTCTATTGTGCAACTCGTATCATACCTGCAGTACGAGAGTCAGGAGCTAGGGCTCTGATGCAGGAGCCCTCCTTAGACGATTCGGATGACGCGAACCGTCTACTAGGGTATCTATCTTTCTTCTCACCTTCCATCCTCATTTCCGTTTACACAAGTCTCTTGCTGCAGCACTTCTCTGCCAGCGACGGCGAGGAAGGTTGGACGCTCCGACACGGGGACGCGGGAGGCAACACCTGGCGTTGGGTCAATGTCGCCGCTACAATGAGTCTCTACGCTATCGAGTTGTATCTGGGTAGTGATGATGCTGATGGTGGATTGGTCAGCCATTGGAAAACCGATTAAATAGGATCGTAAATGGGACCCTCGTGTGGTCTTGATATGGCAAATTTTTTAAGACATGTTCGCCTGTGGCATAACGCAGGACCAGAACATGAGGTGGTGAAGACCCCATCGAGAGCACAGTCGCATATGTTTAATACTCGTCCATGGTCGTTGCAGTTGGAAGATGGCAGCAGAGCAAGCAGCATTGGGCAGGGTAGGTCGTCGGCTTGGGAAATGCAGGGTCACAGCACTTGGCGTTAGGGGGCATTGGGGACAGTATACCATTCCATTGAATTCGACCATATTTTATTTGTCACATGGAGCAGCAGGTAGCAGCTACGCCGAACATAGCCAGGCGTAATCTGCATTTGCGGGCAGTTTTTCTAGCCCATCCTAGGTACTTACAGTTAAAGAGTAAGGTGATAAACTGTTCACCGAAAAAAAGATATAAAAAAAGCAAACTGTTGCATTAAATGATATCACATGCTGTATAGAGGGGGGATATTCCCTCCAGATTCCTCCAAAACTACCCTCGAAATACTTGAACGTGGATCCTATTCGACCATTCCTCGTCTGTAGGTGCTTATAAGGTACATGGTATGGACAATTTGACCAATATGCCTTGTAGCTGATAACTCCCAGTAGAAAACTCAGCCTCCATCATTCGCGTAGATCAGCGACTATGTATATGCAATGTAACGGCCGGAGCCTCGTCGCTATGTGGCGCAGGCCTGCTTGCCGGTCTTGGAGATTGAGACCCGCCTGAAAATATAACCATCAGCTCTACTTCTGAGATTTTTTTTTCAAGGCGCTTTTCTCCTTTCCCCTCAAATTTGCATTTAGCGGCTGTCTTCTTGGTGTATATCTTTTTCAGTAGAGGAATAGATTTCTGGACATCATTTGCATTTTCCGTGACTGAAAGTCATGCCATTCCGATCGCTCACAGAGAAACGTACTAGCGACAGCATAGATACCCCTCCTCCAGTTCAGGGTAAGGCGAACGATCTTGATGATTTGATCCCGGATCGCAAGCTTGAGAAGAAATATAACTACGATGACTACTGTAATGGGGATATATACGACGGACCAAAACCTACGTATACGAAGGAATGGGAACTCGACGAGTCTAACCTGTTTGTCTTCCCTAAAGCCTTACAGGATTAAGCTCATATTGACTGACCAATTTAAGGAATGAGAGACCATATCTCAAGCATATCAAGTCTCTAAGCAAGGCTTGGCCCCATCTCCACTACCTCGCAGAGTGGATGGAAGTTTCAACGTCGCCAACTAAATGGCAACTCATTAGGGGATTGGCCCACCAAGACCTTAAAAAGCTTCGGGATAGTAGAGCGAGCCGGACCAAGGTTGCAGTCGTTGACTTCGTTTCGGGCCAGAAAACCCCGGACGTGAAACATATCATCGACCCAGGGCGCTTAGCAGAATGCCTAAATGAAACCGCCACGCCGAACGCCACGCGCTTATATATAGTAGAAGACCTTTCGCGAGATGTTATCGAACACCTAGGGTCCAAGCTGGATATCGATCCTCAGTTCTTTCGAGAACACATCAATGACTATACCTGGTTTAATGTCCGGGATCCTTGGGTCGAGCTTCCCGATCTCAACATAGTGTCTCGGACCCGGCCGTACTTCCGCCTGACATACATGCAGCCGAGGTACTTCAAGAGTCAAACAAGCTTCCAGGAGGCACAAAAGCAGGCCGGCCGGTTTAACGTACTTCGACGCCTCGATGAAGACAATGAGCATAGTTCCCTATTCGACGATAGTGATGCGGTGGTTGCCCTTGTTAGAAGCAAGGCATCGTTGTGGATCAGGTCGGCTAGAGAAAATCAACAGGCCGTCGGTAAGGGTTTGTACCTACGTAACGAAAATGGCGCTAATAATAATAGGGGTTCTCCTTATCGATCCCTCAATAACAGAAGGGTTCCCCCTATGGAAAGGATATAGGCCTTTCAAGAATTCGCCTTGTCCCTCGGAGGGGTTGCCGGAGGGATTCAAGGAACCAAATAGAGCTAGTCTATATGAGGAGCTACTCTTCTGGATTCGGCAGACGTCGCAAGAGGATATCGACTCGATCGAAAAGAACCCTAAAGCGATGGCTTTTCGGATTCTAGAAATTATATGCGCGGAGGTGAGTATAATATAGGGTTATATCCCCATTTCTAGGCCATCCCGTTTCGACTGGGAGTCAGCCTGAACTCCGATTACCCAACTTGCCTAGACAAAGCGATTGCTAACGTAGGATACCATAGTGGTTGACCCTCAGCCGTTATATCACGGCACGGCTAGGCCAAATTGAGTGGGAGATCGAGAAACCAGAAGTATTCCAGGGCAAGAGAGTAGACATCCAACGCGAGTCCATGAACTTCAAGAGTTCACTCACAAAGCTACACACATGGCGGCGGCGGCTGCCCGTCTACCGGTCCATGGTAGCGGACATGCGGACGAAGTTATTCCCGGACCCCTTGAATTCCACAAATCCCTCGGATCCCCCGAACGACTGCATAGCGGCGCTCCGGGAAGACTTCACTATCGTAGCGCGGCACATCGATGACCTGCTATCCCGGACGGAGCGTATCGCCGCGGTCGCGACGGCCGTAACGGCCATTGAAGAGAGCCGGCGAGCGTTGGAGCAGAACAAGACGCTAGGTCGGCTGACGTATCTCGCCGTCATCTTCGCGCCGCTCAGCTTCGTCTCGAGCTTCTTCAGTATGTCAGCCAACCTCGCCGACTTAACCCAGACCATCTGGGTGTACTTCTGCGTCGCCATCCCCATTTCCGCGCTGGTGTACCTGCTCGTCGATAAGAACTGGACGAATAACCTCCAGGGCGCGTACGATACGGCGGGAAAAGCGAAGAAGAAGACTGGTGGGTTCCTTTCGCATAAGCAATAAATTTGCTTCAAATTGGAGGATTTGGTGCAAGGAGTAATGGGAAATGGACTGGACCGATATGGGAGACAGGCAGGTAAAGGACTGGTTAGTGAGTTATCTTGGGTATCTGGCCACGGAAACACAGGCTATGGCATGGGATCATGAGTTACGACAAGCATGACATAGACAGCTCGCTATTGCATATTCCACCCTGCTAGAGAAGCTAGTTAGATTGTACTCGAGCATCTTGCAGTTTTTTGGTGTAGTCTACTGCCTCTAACTGCTCCCGTTTATTGCTATCGTGATCGTCTAAATGAAACCTAGGGGATGAAGTCGATTAGACGAGGAGATCTTGGTCTGGGAGTGGGGGTTGGACTACCGTTGCTGTGCAAATGACTCGGGTTTGAGCGACCTGCTTGTGTTAGGTATGAAGAGCACAATAGTAATAACATCGTCTGGCAAATCCCTAGCAGATGACATTTGGGTCATGTTATCTTATTTCATTGAAGCAGGTCATTTGGATCCTGGACTGTCTAGGACTTTAGCCTAACATGCTTCTCCAAGACCTAGACCCAAATCCATGGCCGCGTACATCTATCGTGTCCAGGAGCTCAGAATTCTGCCATCCCTTGCATTTTTATACAGCAATCTGCGTACTGACCTGTTAGTCTTCTTGTCGAAGCGTTGGAGGGCAACTAAGATCGCTCCCATTCCCCTTGCTTGAGAGCTTTAGCTAAGAGAGAAATTCCAAGTCAATGGGTCCCAGTGCGCATGTATTGTTGGCAAGGTTGCTGTGCCGTAGAACGACTTGATTATAGCCTCCTTAATGGGCTATATATATTAGTAAGATACCCGCTGACTAATGAGTATGATGACGGAGTTGAAGGATAATATTACCATCCTGTGGTGGTTATCGTGTACGTAGAAGGATCTTTTGAGGGAATCAAGGAACGGGAACCATTCAGCCATTCAGATACCCAAGTAACCATCTTACGAAGAGGTAAGAGATCTGGGATAGCTTGAATGGCATTCTTGGAATGTATTGACGTGGGATGCGCGAGTAATAGCATCTAGCTATAGCTTACTACTCCTTCGTATGAGAACATGCGACCTTCCATATATACTACTAGGTACACATGATAGAATTTCAGAGCTAGCCGACAGTATAGTTCACTTAGTAGTTAATCGAGAAGATCACGGACACGTCGAGGAACATTTGGAACTCATACATCGCATGCAGAGTAGCCTATGTACACTCTACTCAGCGGTGGTACTAAAGTGGAATAGGACACTTATGCTATACGATTCGTGAAGACCCAACACCGAAACGGGCAGCTTACCATCCACGCAATGGTAAGATTTAGAGGCATTTAGAGAATCCCTTAAAACAGTGTAATCGCCGAGGCTTAACACCGTAACACGTTGAGTGCGTTAGAAAGTCCGACGGTACCTTTTTGGGGACAAGGTCTTACTACGTACTAAGGATGTATCTAATAACCTTACCTTCATCTCTATTCCAACCTCGATCCTCCGTCTTATTTATGAAGTCGTTGCTGACCTTTTATCGATAATGTTTTGTCTCTTTTTCCCTTTTCTTTTTTTCTTTGTCTTAAAAAGGGAATATGCGAGTAATGATAGACCTCCTTTTCTCGTCAGGGGAGCTGTTCGTTCGATTTGTCGAGAACCAAGCCAAGCAAATAGCAGTGTGGGTCCATTTCAGTCTTCTAGAAATAGGAGAAGGGCGATTCGACCATGGAGTTTTGTTGGCCGCATCGCTAAGCCGGTTCTGGTTAGAGTGTTCCTCGGGGATGGTACGGATCGCTGTCTGGGGTAATTTGGCTCGGTATTGTATTTCCAAAGCTCCGCTTCTCAACAGACAGACTGCCAGGGGGGGACTTGTCGGTGAGGCAGCCATCCGGGATCCCTATTGGCTTCCTGCCTTCTTCCGACACAAACATCTTCCAAATGCTAGTTAATCTCGAATATCCATCAACTCAAATCACACAAGTGAGGCGTGATCCTAGCACCGCATTGTTACCTATGCAGCGTGCCTAGGTCGTGTCCCCTATTCTGATGCTAAACTTGTAGCATAGACTTGTTGAATCGTTTGCGAGCCGTTAGGAATTCTATCTTGGCCGTTTTAAACACTATCATAATAGTCTGTCATTATAGACCTTGGTGGATCTTGGCAAATGACCCGCCCGTCTAATATTAGCTACCTTAAACTATCGCCAATCTAGAGTAGCAGATGTACTACTGCTGCAAGCTTACCCAGGTAGATACGTGTAGATACGTAGGACTAGCAGACCGTATGTTGTCTGATGACCAACTTCCCTGGCATCGACAGAACTAAGATGCCAGTCGAGAAACAAGACGAAGCACTATCTGCCGCTCTTGGCCCTTTATATACGACTTGTTCGCTAGAGTTGCAGTGTGTATATATGTTCTGGCCCCGGACGAATCAGACTGTTAATAAAAAAGACGATCAGCCCGTCCCCTCCGTTCGTGCATACAACACCAGACATCCCAGGCCAGGCCAAGCTCCCTCGTACCCTTGTCAGCTCATACTCACCTCACCCCGGACGTCCGATCTTCTCTCTCTCAACAATAGGGTCCTTACCCGACATTGCCTACATACATATCCTCGGCAGCTATCTATCTCCAATCGTCCCAAACTCCCCTCCCTTTCTTTGTTCTCGTATCTCCTTGTATCAAGCCATTGAACTTTCCACCTTGAATCATCGCTCAAGCCTCCTAAACTTAAGTTTTCATCATCAGTTTCTGTGCACGAGACCCCAATCCGAATCTAGAGCTCCAACCCATCATGGCTGGCCCCCGCCTCACAGCTCCCGCTGCTAAGAAGCTCGCCCGCTCTATTAGCACTGCAACCAGTTCTTCTGCTACACCTCTTACGAGCTCCAAGGGCGGAGCTCCTCTCTCCAGGAAATATGCAGATCTTCTCAAGGAGAGGAATATAGATCCGGATGTATGTGTAGTACCTTTCGTAAAATTGAGGAGGACAAAATAGGTTGTAATATGTGACTAACATCCAATCAGCACCCGCGTCATCTGTACACTCGCTCGTCTAATCGTCCGCATCCCCCTCCTCGCACGGTGCGCCTAATGCAAACCTTCACTTCCAGCGCGCCTCGTGACGCTGTCGCAGACGCCAGCACCATGGACAACATTGTGTTCCCCGGCTCAGCTTCCTTTGAGGGAGCTTCTAACGACCCATTCGCGCATCTGCGCATGCCTCTTCTCCCCGATAGCTTCTCCATCCACCACACACCCGAGGTCGCCGATGAGCCTCTTGCGCCGGCCCAGATCAGCATCGTGGCTGCTAACCCAGAGTTGGTTTCACCATCCGCGCTCACCGAAGTTGAAGGCATGGGCATGGACGGCGTGGAGCTCAAGTTCGTGCATGAGGATGGACAGGCATCAGAGCAGGAGCCCGGAATGCTGACGGATCTATGGAAGGGTCTCGTCGACGATGTGTTAGGTAGCAGGAGTAAAAACGGCGTTGCTCTCTAACAGCACGCACCGTGCTACACTGCAACATAACGACCGCCATGAAGTCGAATTGGATTGATAGAGAGCGAGCGAGCGGACCGACAGGAGCGGCTTCGGTTGGAGAGGCGAATAGCATGATTTCGAAGCTCTGGCATTGAGCGCGCGGTTCTGGAAGTGCTTCGGACCGGTTTGAGGATATGTGTTTAATGACATTGATTTTGGTTTGCCTATTTGTATTAACGAAAACTGAGCTAAAATGGCCGTCCCAAATGGATAGCGCCAATAGGTATCGGGTTCGGAAATAGAATGAATCGAAGAGCGACGCTATTAAGTCGCAAAACAAAAACAAAAGGGGATAGACCCTTAGACGCACGCGTAATCCGAATTTTATACTCGTGATAATACTCTAGTCTCTAATGAAGTTGACCTTGGCTAACGATGTGCAAAGCTCGGATAGATCATACGAAGCACTGCCATATGGGATATTTGCGTCAGTCTATAAACGGAATTGAGTAGGGTGTATTCGACCTCAGTACCTTCACAAGTAGATCTAAGCATATTCCAACGTCTAGACTACGAACACCGATACCCTAAAGTCTACAATTGTAGATTTAGGTCCGCTTCCGTCACCATAGCGTTTTCACTCAACACCAACCAGCTTTTTGCTGATTTCCCACAGCTTCTCCTCTTTCTCGCGATCGAATGCCCATTCAGCGTACCCATACTCAATCTGACTAAAACCTGCCGGTGCCGGGCCCGCTATAGACGCCCCTTCAAGGTACATACCCCCCTTTCCCTCTAGGTCCTTAGACACAGCAGCGTATATACTCGTTGCGCATTCCTGTTCAACACTTTGGAAGTACTTCTTCATCACCTCATTACCCTTGGCGGCCGCCATCTCTTCCTGACAGTGCTTCTGCAGATTGGGACTGTCGAACGATCCTGGATTAAGACTATATCCGTGAAGGCCTTGCGCCCCATAGAAGCGCTCGATTTGGTTTGCCACTATTCCGATTTAGCGAGCTGCCTACTTCAAAAAGAGTGATGTGAGGACGGAATCCCCGGAAGAGGGCTACACTCACTGTAGATGTTGGCCGTCTTGGACTGTCCATCTGTGAGATGCGTCAGTCGTCTATCAGAACAAATGTCTAATAGAAGGACGGTAATGGGTTGCTATCTATACATACATGCACTCCAACCCTCATATTCACCCTCGAGAGTTAGATTGTCAAAATGCACTTGGCCGTACCGATGGCCCGATGACGAAACGTTCACGACGCGCGAGTGGAACTCGGGCGTGGAGCTAGCAAGCAGGACGTCCTTGAGCAAATAGAAGAGGAGGAAGTGCGATAGATGGTTTGTGCCGAACTGCAGCTCAAAGCCATCCTTGGTTCGACTCTCCTAGTGTATCAGAATAGGTCAGTACATTCTTCCAAGTCCGACACGTCAGAAAGCTTGCAGATCCTCTTGCCAAAATTCGTACGGAACGGAATTGCTTTACATACTAAACATCCTTATATTAGTATAATATTCGATGAATAATGAATAAGGGATAGAGGATACGAAAAGAAATGTATTATACTAACCAGGTGTCCGCATGACAGCAGCGTTGTTAATCATGATATTGAGCTTACTGCTCTGCTTCTTAAACTCAGCGGCGCACGCACGAACACTCGAAAGGTCCACTTGGTCCATGAAGAGTAAATGCACACGGCCAGTCTCAAGGAGCGAAGGTCCAAGAGCTTTTCGAGCTTTGTCAAGATTCCGAGCTGTTGCGAAGACGGTGGCTCCTGTCGCCAGCATGGCGCGCACCGTTTCCGGACCCATACCCGAGGACACACCCGTAATTAGAGCGACCTTGTCACTCATAGCTCCCACAAGACCTTCGTCTTGCACAATTTCCATTCCCGTTGGACGGGAGTCACCCGGACCGTTGATTACTTCCCACTTGTGTCGCTCGGCGTAACGGCCAGTGAGCTGAAAGGGAACTTGGGATACCATCGCCATGATGAGAACTTATACCTTGATCAGTTAGTTTAATGTTTCTCTCTAGCTTAAGTCTTTTCTTTGGGAAGGTCTGATATTCTTGCTCACTTATAATTACAGGATAGCTTCGCAAAGATGGGTTGTATGTTGCTTGTATAGAAGAGAGTGAATGAAGTGATGGAGAACAGAGGAGCAACCTACCCCTTTTATATTTTTCCGGCGCCTAGTCCTTTTCCTTGAAGGACGGCACTATTCCACTCAATACCCACCTCCATGACGTCTCGTCGTTATCATACTACTTGTAGAGTCACAGAACAACGTCGCCTTCATAGTACCGTCTAGTTGTTGTGGTCTAAAGATATCCCAATATCATATTACTAATGATATTAGACTCCTAGAAGCCGTCCCTTAACTCCAATGGTTGCAGGCTCGGATGGGTCCTTCATCGACGTCGGGCCAATGAGCTCTCATCACCTTAGCTGCATGTTAAATCCGGGCAGGACACCAAGCCGCTTGATGAGGCGACTTATGCTCGGAACGGCATCGATCCATCGTCCGGAAATACACATACCATACCTGAACATACCTAGCTAGTAGCGGCAATACGTATAAGCTTCACCATCCCATTATGGAACTAGGCCGATCCGAAGGATAAGAATACGAATTCACGGAATTACCCTACTACGGTACTGTATTCCAGTTTCAGAAAATGATAGCTAGAAAACACAAATATTCCATTCTTCATAAAGCGAATGACGGCTACGATTTCACTTCGTCAAGCAACCTGCTTCGTCGAGGCGAATTTCGGCTTCCTATCTACAGCTGGCGGGCTCCTCACCCGTAAATTAGCTCTTCGATCTATCAATTATAACATACCCCGCATGTCGAATATCCTCTGTCATTCTCTAGGGCGAGGCTGCGCATATGATAAGCCGGCGCTTCGCTATAATTCGTGTATAAATATAGGTTTATTTGTAAGCTTGAAGGGCGTATGCGACGTAAAACTTCCACTGTTGATCTCTGTACTTTGCTCTCGACATCTTATAATGATGAATATTTATGAACTACGACTATTATCGTCATGTAGCAGTATCACGATTGATTGGCAAATTTCATAGCAGCTAATGTGAGTCTTATGGGAGATTTAGACTTTCTAAGTTAAATTGCTCTTCGATTATGGGCCATTTCCCCTTAGTTATCGGAGAAGATGTAGGTGGCGGGTTACATAGATAGATATGTTTTGCGTGGTCCATATAGCCTGATTTTGTGTCAGCTTCATTACGTGCCCAAGATCGCCATAGAGGTCATATTTCCCGAACCCGCCTTTCCGAGAAACCCAATTGTGCAGAAGCCCGTCAAGAGTACGGGGATATTCTATGGCGATGTCATTGTCTTTGGACCGGAGGATTGACTACACACACACATGTGTCCTTGGCATCCAATCAAAGGAGGCATTAAGTCAGTCAGCAAATTCGCTATTGGTAACTTGACATCGACTGTAACCCCTCGTACATTAGTTATGTTGATATAGGAATGGCTGACTGGAGATGTCTAGATCACTCAAGTATAATATCTACCAGTACCCGGGCGAGTCATGGGGACAGATGGCGGATCAGGCTCGTAAAATACTTACGAAGTGATCAATATGGCGTTCCAATTCGCAGGTCTTCTTTCAATTCCATTCACAGTTCCCTTCGTAGCAGGCTTGTTATTTCTAGGCCTGGCCTACTCTCGTGTTGTAGCATGGTACCGGCTCCGGCATGTTGATGGACCCTGGCTTGCCTCCTTTACATATCTATGGATGCTCTGGATAACGATCAAGGGTCGCCAATCTATCAGCTATCGAGAAACAATTCAAAAATACGGGCCCCTCGTGCGCATCGGACCCAATGAACTCATTACCAGCGACCCCGAGATCATCCGACGGATGAACGCAGCGCGGTCCAAGTATCGGCGGTCCTCGTGGTATAGCGCGACACGGTTGGATCCGTACCTACCCTCTCTATTCAACTTGCAGGATACAGCCGAGCACGACAAGCTCAAGGCACAGTTATCGTTCGGGTATGGAGGCAAGGAGAACCCGGGGGTTGAAGATGGCATCGATGAGCAGTTAGCGGCGTTGATAGCGCTGCTTCGCCGCAAGTATTTGTCAACAGATACAGAACTACGTCCCATGGATTTCGCCCACCGTATCCAGTTCTTTACTTTAGATGCCATCACCAAGATAGCGTACGGCCGAGCCTTCGGTTTTCTTACGTCGGATTCGGATGTTCATGGCTACATTAAAACTAGCGAGAGCCAAGTACGTGTGCTCGCGGTCCTCGGCGATGTACCTTGGTTGTCTAGTATCCTCTTCAACAAGTATGCGCTCATCCTGTTCGGGCCCAAGCCAACGGATAAGCAGGGCGCTGGTAAGATGATGGCGTAAGTCCGTACAATACCCATGCTGAGCTTCCAGCCATGACATGACGTTCCACTCACTTCTATATCCCAAGTGTCGCCCAGGAGGTCGCTGGCGAGCGTTACGGGCCAGATGCTAAGGATGAGCAAGATATGCTTGTGGGATTCCCTTCTCTTGTCGTTTCCTATTCACGCAAGGAACGTATTGTGCTAATATAGGGGTAAGGGGTCATTCGTGAGACATGGCCTCTCACGTCGCCGATGCGAGTCTGAAATTCTGTTCCAGATTGTTGCCGGCAGTGATACAACTGCCACAGCTCTCCGTGGAACTATGCTTTGCTTGTTATCCACCCCTTTTGCTTATATGCGACTACGCGAGGAGGTCGATGCGGCCATGAAAGAAGGCCGGATATCATCGCCTATCACGGTAGATGAGGCGAAAGACATGAAGTATCTACAGGTATAGATATATCTTAAATCGACGTACTTGATTCTTAATTGCTAACTGCGACATGTTGAGGCTGTGATATACGAAGGCCTTCGTATCAACATCCCCTTTTCTGGTCTTTCGATGAAGGAAGTTCCCCCGGAGGGTGACACGAGTATGTATTGCTATCCTCTTGTATATCACCAACCTATCGGATAAGTAACACAAGATGTTCATAGTCTATGGGAAGTTCATCCCTGGAGGAACTCGTATTGCAAACGGGTTCCTAGCTACACAACGCTCGACGACCATATTTGGCCACGACGCAGACCTATTCCGGCCTGAGCGCTGGCTCTATATCGACCCCGACAAACATCGCGAGATGACCCAAACGGTGGAGCTAGTCTTTGGGTACGGTCGTTGGGGCTGCAGTGGGAAGAGCGTTGCGTTCATAGAGTTGAATAAGGTCTATGTTGAAGTGAGCGCGCCCATCTACCACCTTTCCCCTTTTATTAAAATCCATACTTGTCAGTAGGGATACTTCAACACTGCAATAGTTATATCTGCTAACATGGCTGTGTGCCTGCTCAAGCTGCTGCGACACTTCGACTTCCAGCTAGTCTATCCCAAGAACCCTATGCATATCAGGAACCGAAACATGTTCTTTGAGAAGGATATGTGGGTCAGGATTACGGAGAGAACGTAATATCCGTAGCGGATGTTGCGGATAAGGGGATAAGCCGGGCACTGTATTGAGTAAAATGATGGACGTCTAGAACGGGGTGTTACGATAACAAGATGAATATCTGTCCATCGACTAAAGTTATCTATCGATGACTTTAGATCTGGGCTGGGCCTAGTATGTTACCATAGGCGAGATCCCCTTCAGTAGAAATGATAATATGCGGACCACACCTTGAGCTGTATTAATATACACGTATACACCAGGAAAAAGCATCATTAGAGTAGTACTTGATTTACTATTTTGCATTCGTGACCTGGGTGTGTCTATACCTACAAAGAAGGGTATCGTATCTGTGTCAACCCCAATCCGCCCTGGCCCGCGAGGCTAGGTTTTGAGTAACCGCCCATTTCCCGCTTTCTCTCGACAATGATAAGCAAGCGACTCTTCTAATCGCAAGAATTTGTATCCTAAACATATTGTGCAACTGCCTCCTCTATCGCTTGAGCACCACTCATAGCTACTGGTCCGGTATAGTCTCGTCGTTGAGGTTCATCTTCTGGCGAGCCTCGACTTGTTGGCGATGTAGAGTTTTCATTATAAACTCATATGTCATCATCGTCACTGTAGCCGCCGGGACGGCTCGCATCATATTCACACCCATGCCGGCGTAGAATGCTCTCCAGCCTTCTTCCCGCAAAATGGTGCGGAACGTCATGACAACCCCTCGATACTTAGGCTGGGGGCTAATATTCCGTTCGCTATTGGGGATGTGGTTTGGGCTGCCTGGTGTAGCCTCCGAAACACCTAGGCCTTGTAGATACTCGCTCCCGGGAGTCGGCCGCCTTTGTGTTTGTAGTCTTGTCCGGATCACCTCATGTGGATACGTGGCTGAGCTCGCCATAATCTTCGACAGTATGGAAGCGGAGAGCACGCCGAGCCAATTACTTTGCTTATCATCGCTGCCCATCTCACCCATGGCTTGGCCAGTAAACTTCTTCCGCAAGAATTCGTACACCGGAAATTGTACAGCGACGTGTGTTAAACCCAGAAGCGCTGGGGTAAGTCCGGAATAAAATGATAAAACACCTTCCGAAGAATACATTTTACGCGCAGCGTCAAGAGTTGAACGGTAGTGCCAGGGAGAGTCAATGGTTGGTCTGGACGTGGGCGTGTTGCCGGACCGTGGAAACATCGACATCTGTCTATTGTATCCCGTTACGGACTGTGACATAAGCCGGGTCTTGATGACCCATATTGGATTTGTCACCAACGTGCTGCTGGCTCCAGCTATGATGGAAGACCAAAAGTTGATAAAGAACTGATTCTTCTGCACTGTAATATGTAACGTAGATCAGCAACCCGTTCCGAATACGTCAGCATCATGTGGGATAACGTACGTTTGTGATCCGCCATGAAGGTCTTGCTCTTGTTGTAAACGGTGAACCAAACAGCCCAGGTCGGTAGGTAACCGAGGATGATAGGCCCTAAACCTCTGTACATACCACGCAAACCTTCTTCTCTCCAGATCACCTTGGCTGTGCCTGTCAAACCGGAGTAGATCTTGTGGTGCCCGACATATCTCCCTTTATTTACTGGCTGAAATCCTCCCTGTGCTTGTAACTTGGTCTTTATGACGTCGAGTGGGCATGTAACGATGCCGGAAGTGAAGCCACCTATGGCTCCCGATAGAGCGTTGAATTGGGATTCGGACGCACCCGCGGCCCATCTCTGTAACGGATTGAGACCTCGAGGGTCGTGCAGCTCCATAGCCGCCACGGCTGAAGCTAAAGAGCTCGGTTTGTCTTGATGAGGTTTCGCCGACGGGGCGGTGGATGTAGCTGTCGGAGGGGAACGATGGGAGAAAACCCCATATTCTGCGGGATCGTGTGACGACCGTCCTGTCGGATGGCTCTGCGCTTCGTCGTGAGACATACCCTCGTCCGGTGGTCGTGTCCGAGGTGGACGGAGGTACGGATTCGGGGCCTCTGGAAGTGTTCAGAGGCCCCGGGAACAAAAAGAGACGTAGATTAGGCGGCGTGGGCGGGTGGAAAGGTAGGAGGATATGGTATGGGTACTAAGCGAAAGGTTGGTTCGCCTCGAGATCGGATGAGAAGAGTCGTGATGGTGTGCGATGTGCGGGGAATGCACCCTCGCAAATCCACCGTCCCGTCGACCCAGCAGCTACCGTTTGTCACATGCCATTGACATCCACACGAGGGGCCGTCGAGCAAGAGGAGGAGGGCTTCGAAAGAACGAGAAGGAAGTAATAGTACAGAGAGCAAAGTGAGGGGATGCGAAAAAGATGGTGTTGGGGGGACCTGAGTCGAGTTATGCGTAGCAAGTCCGAAGCCAGAGGATATCAATCGGACTTTTGCTGACTGGAGCGAAACCAAGCGGGTCGCTCTAATCAATCGTCAAAAAAACGTGGGAGGGGACTAGATACGCCCTTTTTTTCAAATCGTCTATCTACTCTTTACAACAAATACGAAATCTCAACGCTGTGGTCTAGCGTCAGACCGAATTCGATAGAAATAAATTAAAGTCGAGATAAATAAGATATAAGATGAGTAATAAAAATGGACAGGGGAGAGATTACAAGAGAGTTGCGGCTTTTTATATATAAACTTCAACTCTACGCTTTGTTGAGAGTTTGAAAGTGCTATGGTAAGGACCGTAAGGTGCAGAGCAGCCTACAGCGCGCGAGTGTCAGCGGTAAATTGTAAGCAGGTAGCCCTGGAGCGGGCAGGTAGCGGAGGTCAGCATTGTCAGCAAGGAATTGCAGCTCCGCTGTCCTACCTCTGACGTATTTTATTCGATTATCTTAACTATCGTCATGTACCTAGTACCATGTACTTGGGGTCTTTGGGGCCTTCCTACGCAATCGCACATCCAAGGCACGAGATCAGCATCTCCAAATCTCTATACGTATAAGGACTAGTAAATCTATATACTATATAGTAGTCACTATAATATAACCGACAAAAACGCAAACATCCAGCAATTCACATAACTAGTACTAAATTCGTAATCATCGAAGTCGTATAAAAACGTAAGGCAACATATGCTACGTATGGTTGGTTACCTTGAGTAAATATTTTTATACAGTATAGGTAAGACAATGATATCAAGGTCCCTAGGGATACACAGCATCAGATGGCGGCTCTGGGGGCAGGTACATCATTTGAATACCTTGGTCCAGGTACCCTTATCCAATTATCAATAGATGCAACCTCGGAAGCCCCAATCTTGAAGTCCCGGCACGGAGGACGGACCTAAGGCAGCGCGCCATGGATCACGTGACAGTACCGAATGCGAGAGCCATTTTGGAACATCAAATCTGAAATCGAGCTAACCCACTCCATCAGGTCATCCACATCACGACGTCTTTAATACCCTCTAGACACCCGCCAATTGATCACCATGGCTTCTTACCCGTCCCTCGCTCCCTTCGTCCTCAAGCGGCCATGGCTGCGAAACATGCTCACCCCCATTGCCAGCTGGTACAGCAATGCCGCCGGCTACCGCCAGCTCGGCCTTCGGTACGATCTTCCTCTGTTGGAATTGAGAAAGCTTGACGATGGTGATGGTGTTTGATAGCTTGGAATCCGCTAATACGTCTCTCTACAGAGCCGACGACCTGATTGTTGAGGAGAACGAGAACGTCATAAAGGCATTGAAGCGCCTGCCGCCGAAAGAAGCCTACGACCGTGTCTACCGACTCCGACGTGCGTTCCAGTGCAGCACCGCCCACCAGCTGCTGCCCAAGGCGGAATGGACCAAGCCCGAAGAGGTGAGTGGGAATATACTCTCACAAGGAGAGCCGTACGACATTTGTGAGGCTTCAATGCTGACAATTGGATGGAATAGGACGTCCCGTATCTGCAGCCATTAATCGACCAGATCACTGCGGAGGAGAAGGAGAAGCACGCGCTGGATTCTATGACCATCATCAAGAGCCATTAAAAGAGCCGAAGGGCATTACCCAAGTAGGCAGATTGTACAAAATAGAACTTGCGTTTACGAGAGGAATAGAAATGGTTGGACGGGTTCACGCGCAAGGAACCCAGGTGTAGCAACAAGCCCAACAATTCCAAAGATATCATGTCTGTATATACCTAGACCTTTCGCCTCCCCTCAAGCCACACCTTTCACTCTAGACGCTTTTAATTGTCCCCATCCCTCGCTTCTCTTCGTCCTTAGAGCTAAAGTTCGACACCAAGGGTAAGCTATGACCTGAGTATTATGTATGCTAAGTTACGACGACAGAATGCTATGCTACTTGTGCTGTATTACTTAGATATCAGGAAACTGGTATACGAAATAACCCCAAACCTGGTGCTAGTGTTGTGTATAGCTAATACTATGACTGACTAATATAGCCATTTCTATTGGTTAAACCTATCAAGTCTATAAAAATCAATACACATGGATGGCTCGTAGTTATATTTATATTTAAAAGAAATATATATATATGTACATGATAGCATACATAAAAATGACATTTAAATATGCGATAGATTGTATATATTAGTCTCGTCCTGCTGTCCGTTGTGGCCTTTCCGAACGCCTGCGGACTCTTCAGAACGAACGGCTCTCTGCGGCCGAGGATTGAACTTCTGTACAAGCTATATTGCTACTGAGATGTCACAATAGCAATAGACCAACAAGACTCCGTACGACGCGCCCGATACTGCGCACACCTGTGCGCATTCGTCTGCCTCCAGATTCCATATGGAGCAGAATGAACAGCCAAATTCTATTACAGCAGAAGCTCACGGACGCCCCGGTCATATCATGCCATCGTGCCCTTTCCTAAGCACGACCAAGTATAGGAGTCCTCCAACCAATGTAACCAACCAACCAGTATATAAGAGGCGAGGGGACATCGAAATAGAAAGTTTGGCGGGGGAGGCTTCTTGGGGTGGAGGTACTCAGTGATGTGCGGTGGTACTTGCTGGTATGTGCGGCCGGACTTCCACTCCCCCTTTGAACGCTATGCCTGAGAAGAGAAAAGAAAATAAGCCCAACGGCGCGGGGAGGTCAAATATCCCATCCTTTCCCAACGCCTCTTTGCCCAACATATCTGATGGCTCTGGTATTTTGATGCAGTAGTTGTGTGCGCGTTTCATGAGTTCCTCGTACAAAAGTATTACGTTTCCTGCCCCATTTGGACATCGAATGCCCAAGGTCGGCGGACCGAATTGGTACACTGAAGGAATACGAAGATGGTAGACAGGAGAAAAAGAAGAAAATCCATGGCTCCCGAAAAGATGCGAGTGCCGTTGATCTATGCGTTTCCTGGCTTCTCTTCCGTGTCGATATGCCATACAACATAATTAGGTAGGCCGATAACTTCGTAACCGGCTCTCTTGGCCATTTTGGCGAAGCCTTCCGTCTCGGCTTGATTTTCGAACGCGTAACATGGAAAGTTGATGCCTATGTAAAATGCTGTCAGTTCCACGGTGCCTATCTCATTGAGTAGCATGTATCACAAACCGGATCGATGGACGTCAGCCTTAACGAGGATATTGACACCGCCAATGCCGTCAAGTTCGATTTCCTCATCCGGGTCAAGTCGCCAGTCGCCCATGCGCGCCATGTACGTTCTGCCAGTATCGTACTGCTTATAGCCTGTGAATGACAATATACGTTAACGACACGAGGTATACTTCTTTAAAGCCAGCGAGTAGTTACCTTCTGCTAAAACTATATCCTTGTCCAGTTTTGATGCGAGTTTTAAGCCCTTGTCTGACTCGATCCAAGAATTATAGTCGACTATGTCCCATGTTAGCCCCCAAACATAATACACCGATATGAGTGCGAAAGGAGGAGCTCACATCTGCCTTCAATGTCATACTTATTTTCGCCTTCGCCTTCATAGCGGTGGAACCAGATATCTAGGACGTGTTAGTAGGGGGTCTATCCTTTTAGGGAATAAAAGGGCATACTGGGAACTAGAATATCGCGATCATGCGCAATGAAGTCCTCCAAGATCTTCTTAGGGCTGTCCACGATGTCGACATCACGCCAATATACCCAAGAATGTTCCGGCTTCAATGCAGCGGATAGAAGGTAATTTCTGGCGCGACCCATAGCCTTGCGTCGTGGACCCTGCGCCTCAAAGCTATGCCGATCCTCCACGGATTGGCTAAGATGGCTACCGAAGTCTTTTTCCACAATCATAACGCTGTTGAAGGGGATATTATCTGGGCGCTTCTGAATGCGATCTAGCTCCATTCCCAGCACGCCTAAAGTGTCATCAGTGGAGTCTCCGACGAGGAAGCCAAGGTCGATGAGGCGATGAGGATACGTCAGCTCGGCAATGAGCTCGAAATATTTCGAGAGGTACGGTGCGGCATCCTTTAGGGGAGTTAAGAGGAGAATTCGTTCATTGTTGTCAATAGCCTGGCGCGAGGATTTAATACCATTGAGATCAACATGCGATATCGTGGATTCGTTGATGGTTATGGGGGCGTGGTGGTTAAATATCACGGGCGTCTGGAGGTGGGCGTTCCAGGCCTGTTGTTCGTTCAGGGTCATGTCCATCGGGGGTTTGGAAGGACCCCAGCAGTAGAAGCTGTGAGATGAGCCACAAGGTCAGCAAGATCCGCTTTTGTGGTGAGAATGATCTTTCAAATAGAGGCTACCTTTGCATCTCGCTCGCGGACGTCCTGATGCCGCGCCATAGTAATAAAATAATGCCCGCGACAGCGATAGTTAATAGAACTCGCGTTCTTGTTAAGAATACCCATATCGCTCTGGTAGGGGGAAGTTGTGCCTTGGCGGACTTCCAAGTGATGCCGCCTTTGGGAAGAAGCATGGCGGATGAGCTCTTTGGGCGGCCCTCAACACCACCCTAATGTTGCGCGATAACAAGCAAATCAAGTGGGAGGCCGAGAATTAGACGCGAAAGGCGGAGGCTCTCGTGGTTTCTGGGCCAGCCTCGCTCGGGGGTAACACGGTCGGATGAGAATGACACGACAGCCAGAAGGGCGACCAGACAGCCGAAAATCTATCAGATCAGCAAGCGAATGTATAGTGGCTGGGCTACAGTATAAGGACAAGAGCAAATCAAATCGGGAGCGCTGAAGCAAACGTTTGTGCCAGTCTATCGCGGTTCTCCCTTGACCGAAAACAGTATGAAAATTGACCCCAGGGATTAACGGGTGAATTGGCGCGGAGTCAAATTGAACGAGGTGGTTATGTGTTATGGGTTATGGATGTTGAAAAAAGTCAAGATGGTGTGTTCGTGCAGCGGTAGGTTTGGCTGACACGAAGGCTGTGGCCTTGGGGCATGGGCATAATTGGCAGACACATTGGCGGCTCGAGATGGGTACTCCAACGCTGGAACTACTATGTACCTTGACCTAGCCCCCCGAACTCAGACTTGGATGGCCCACGGGGGGCTTATGGTTTAGGGGTGGAGTACCTTGAACATTCGAAGTTACCCACATCCATATCGTATATGCCTGGTGTATCCGCCAATAGGGGAACCTTAAACACTAACGGGAACGCCAATGCTGGTGCAGCAAATTTTGCAGCAGCGCCATGACTCTGGTACTTGGAGTGCTGACGCGATACGCCTAGATTTCTACTTATTTTCCTTATTTTTCATACGGTGTCCTCGAGTAAAATGTTAGCAGGCTTGGTATTTGTCAAGGCCAATGATCCGAAGAATGTTTTATGCTATTGTTTAGTCGAAAAGTATAACAAGCTAATTTTAGGAGCATAGGTACAATACATGTCTCCCCGCTGAGATTTGATTGATTTGATTGTTCTATCTATTCCCAGCTCAGGCTCCCGCATGAGTTTACAACGTCTGCATGCCGAGATAATTAGAATTAGAATTAGAATTGGATGAAAGGGGATTTCTCAATCAAGCGATTTCCATTGCTGGACCAGCCTGCAGGGTTACATACTGCGACATTTCGATTAATTGCCCATTTTCAGCAACATAGATACGATCGTATTGGTTAGTATGATGGTGTTCATCCCATGAGCCCATGTATGTTTATTAGCATCAACGTTGACATTGGTTGATATCAATGATGTAAAATGGTAACCCGCATGGGGAAACCTCAAGCTCTACTCCAATACCTACCTAGCTCTGCAAAACTACCCCATTGTTATTAAGCGTGGCCGAGGAACCGACGGAATGGATAGATGATCTGATATTTCTACGGCAAGTTATCCCCGTAGTTTCGAGATCTAGGACTACAATTTCATGGGTAGAAAGAAACATGACACTAAAAAAAAAAGTGCTAACATGGGCATCGTAGAAATGTCCTACTATTTCTAATGATTGCCAATCTAGTTTCCTATTCTAAAGCCTGTCAACCTACGTACTGAAGTACCTATGTAAACTGTCTTGATAACCTGGCAGCAATTCCGAAATACTCAAGCTTTGTATATGTCCATCACTCATAGAGGCTAGGATAAGATGAACCCCGTATCCTACTCAAGTTACTACCAGTGGTAAATAGGCAGCCATGTATGGAAATCTACTATGCATATCATGGCTATTACACCTTTAGCAGGTGAGTCAGAGAGACGGCTTATACATTTTATTGGCCCCTGAGCGTTCATCTTACCCTTGTGATGACAAAGCAAAGTTCCGAGTCAAGTTGCTCTAAAGACAAAAAGCGTTTGGAGCTTACCTAGGTACTTTATGTTGTACACAACAGTTTTCTTAAGATTATATATAGTATTCCATCGAGACCGTTTCCCTTCCTCTGTGGCTTCTATTATATCCAGTTGGTTTTAGATGGAAATTGTGTGTTGCTGGTGCTAATCGGCTGCTCCCTGCTTGTAGCCGATGTACTCATTTTCAAACGACCACCATAATAGGTACCAGCCTCAACAGTTGCGGTAAGGCTGATTTGTATGCTCGGATTACCAATTGCGCATGCCTCTTCAGAATTGTGCAAGAGCTATCCTCTTACGGCTACAGCCTTTTACCATTAAGCCAATTGGCAGGGCGGATCGAACAATTACTTACGCATCAAAGCCTCAAACTAGGCATCCGTATTATAACACATCTGCAAAAGTCGTATACGCGTCTTTACAAGAACATCATCTTAGGCAACGTATAAGCATTCAACCACATAGCTACCAGATGGCAAGCATGGCAACACGCAGGTCAGCGCGCTTGAGCGCCATGACCGCACCAGATATCACCGGAGAAATTGCTCCGCCTCCCCCGGCACCCAACTCCAGGGGACGGAAGAGGAAAGCAACGTCGGATGCTGCAAAAGAAGCGACAAAGAAGACCCTAGAGTCTGAGGAAACACCACCACCGGCACCGGTAACTCCCAAGAAACGGCGAGTCCAGAAGAAAGCCGCGGAGCCGCCACCCCCAACGCCTACGCCGAGTAGCGCGCAACTCATGAGCGAGCCAGCCGCAGCTCCGGAGACGCCAAAGCCAAAAGCTGCGGGCGTCCGGCGTCTAGCAGGCCCCAATGCGACGAACGCGACGCTTCTCTCGCCGGAGACGTCACGGGTCGTGACACGCGCCGTCTCTCCAACCAAGGTAGCGACGGGTCAGACGTCAGCGACGACGGCTAATATCCTTGAGGAGGCATGCAAGCATCTCGTCAGTGTGGATGCGCGGATGAAGCCACTAGTCGAGCAGCATCACTGTCGGATCTTCTCGCCGGAAGGTCTGAGCGAGCGCGTCGATCCGTTCGAGGCGCTCTGTAGTGGCATCATCTCCCAGCAGGTCTCCGGCGCGGCAGCCAAGGCTATTAAGCAACGGTTCATCGACCTATTCGAGAGCAACGAGGGGCGGTTCCCGCACCCGTCCCAGGTAGCCAAGTGCACGATCGAGCGCCTTCGCACGGCTGGCCTTTCGCAGCGCAAAGCTGAATACGTGCAGGGACTTGCAGAGAAGTTCGTGAGCGGCGAGCTGAGCGCGCAGATCCTCGCCGATGCGCCGTATGAAGTGATCCTGGAGAAGCTCATTGCGGTGCGGGGACTAGGTCGATGGTCCGTTGAGATGTTTGCGTGCTTCGGCTTGAAGCGGATGGACGTCTTCTCTCTGGGCGATCTGGGTGTGCAAAGGGGGATGGCGGCGTTCGTGGGCCGCGATGTTGCGAAGCTGAAGAATAAAGGTGGGAAGTGGAAATATATGTCAGAGAACGAGATGAAGGAGATATCAGATAAATTCGCTCCCTATAGGAGTCTCTTCATGTGGTACATGTGGCGCGTCGAAGAGACCGATGTGAGTACGATGGAATAGTTTTAACATTAGATCTAACTAGATTCCAAATCATGTGTAACATGTTCCTTAGCCATGCTTTCACCATTGGCCGTAACGGTTTGTAGCGTCTGGAGTCTCTAGGCCCCTGATACAATTATAGCTCGCCGGCGTGCATATTGAAACATATACTTAACCGTGTATTTAGACCGCTCAAGTTGAGTTGTAGTCGCACATAAGACAGTGCTTTCGTTTCCTATCATGATAAACATATGGATTCAAGAGTTAAAACTCACTACTGCCTTATGATGGGGCTATGCTAGTCCTATGCTTGGATTTGCATCCCAGAGGCGTAGTTTGTCGAGAACTTCAAACATACGGACTGGCTAGAACAGTCATCTTCAGCACCCCTTCATGATTCGATATCAAGCCGCATCGTAGAGCTAGCGTCTATATATAGTTCTTTTGTTTGTGGTTATAGTGAACTATGTCGCATTTTATAAAGTCTTCCTGGAGGCTTATCATAAGGCTAGCTATGAATGCTAGACACTTGGTACATGTATGTATATACTGTAGGATTGGTCCCTGGAATGCAATTCTGAAGGTGATACCAATAATTAGTCATGAGCAGAACACGAAATATATTGTACTACCAATGTCACTATAAAGTGCTTAGGAGAGCACTTGAATGTAAGGTACCCGTGAGAATAAGTTATAAAATAATCCTTATGAAATGATCCCTTAGCCCAACTGTAATATATTCGTAGGTTTCTTTTTGTATATCGCAGCTTCTGCCCTTCTATTTACTGCATTCTGTCACTAAACATTTTGAAACAATAGATCGGTAATATTAAATTATGGACTTGTTACAAGTCAGGCATGTTGTCGAATTTCGACATAGCTATGTATTAGCGCTACTGAAATTGCCGTTGTAGATCACGAAAGATCTGAAGTGACGCCAGTCGATGACGCATTTAGGACCAAAAACAAGCGACCACTAGTTGGCGATCCTGTCGCAGACTATGGAATCCGGATAGCGAGCGACAAAAGCCATATCTATACTGGAATAAATGGCAGTGTGCCGGTCGGCCGGTCGGCAATCGCCACGATGGTGTGGACGGTGTTCAACTCTCCATTAAATACGAAAATATCGACGTGTATCCCTCGTGTCCAAGCAACCCCAAGTCAGGTTCCATGCTTGTGACGCGTCAGCATCGCCGCTGAGGAGATCGGGACGGCGGTCGCATTTAGTCTTATCTACCATGAAATGCACTGGAATTCTGATGGGGAATTCTAGCGTTCGACGAGAATCTGTGCTAATGTGATGGAGAATTGAGCGACGGCAGTATCATGCTAATAAATAAAGACCATTATCTCTGCCTCAATCCAATCCGCTCGCTAATTGATTATTATTATGTAGTTCGTTAAAGCCAAGCTTCTTACTAGCGTCTACTGCAGATGCATTGGATGCAACTTTCTCATACGGTGCCTAGGCTATCTGCAACTAAAATAAGTGGCCCACCTTTATTGATGCATTCACGGTCTGGATGGGGGTGTGGGGCTACATACCTAGTACTTCTATCCCTGATGTTGGAGACGATGGGTGCTTATATGAGGTAAGTGGCATGGGATAGATGCAGATTACAGTGAATTTGCGGCCGCGCCATGGCTAGGAACCTGGGAATAAAGAATGGAGTTTCCACCAACATCAAATTGATTTGGCCTCAAATCGAGATTCTAACGGAGTGAAAGGAAACGGCAGCCAATCACTAGTTTATTCCGCCATGAGGTTTTGACAGAACTTAAAGATCGGTCCCGTCAACCAGACTGATAGGATAGGACGTACACGTGTATATCGAGTCTAACAGAGACAAAGCGCAAAATTACAATGAACCGGTATTGCAAGCCACAAATATGCCGATCTAACTGACCTATTACCTACACCTTAGGAGTAAAACCGGTAGATATCCGTAAAAGCAACATCTGGTCAGCAAAATTCGATACCCTGCGATCAAGTAACTTGCATGTGAGCTACTACCAACATGGGATAGATATTCTACGGGGTTACGGTGTATTACAAGCCAATGCCTAGGTAGCAGACAGACAAGGCCTGCAAAATGCGCCGGAGATTGATATAGCAAGCATGCGCCAATCCAGTCTATCCAAGATTAGCATCATATAGCATCATTGCCTCTCGTACCACATGCATGCTGTGATGGTAACCAGCAGCTCGGCACATTACATAGACTGGCTATAACCTCAGGCTGTCAGGTTGGCGTTTCTGTAACTGGCTAAATCTTGGAAGGAAGAGTGTTACGTGAAACGACGCAGAAACACTTCTAGAATCGTGACAAGGGACATGGGAGAAGCATGTGTTATGTTCAGATGTTTTGGTGCCATATTTTGGGTAGGTACATACATACCTACATATGTATACTGTAATACTCAATGTCCAATGTTGGTAAATACATACCTGTAAGTACATAAATGGCCACTCACTGATCAAGTCTTAGAACCTGGCACTGGGCAGCATCGGTCGTATCGGCGAATATGATACGGATGATACGTGCGTGTGGATGTATCTTTCAATGCATTTGGGATGGGACGGAGTCCTAAACCTTGCAGCGATTCCCTGCTTTTGCCAAACTGGGTCATCGAAATGAGCAGCCAATCTCGCCAAGTGGACAGCTTGATATGAAGACTGCGACACTGTGCTTCTTAGCCATACAGTGCTACCCATGTTATCTTGGTCGTCTTGAACACCTGTACGATACATGTACAGACATCTATAGATATGCAAATAACGTACGTAAGGGTCGGAGAGGGTTTGTTGGTCTCCCAATCGTATCCATATGGATGCCGGAGACAGGTGTGTTGATAAGGTGAGAAAGCAGCTGCATGCATTGATGACAAGTGGAATACGAAGGTTTCTACATGTACATATTGATTTACATGACCGTTAGGAGTTTACTGTGCTGCAGCCAAAGATAAATAAATACCAGTGACACCAGTTGACCAGTTGACCTCCAGGGCTACATAGTAGGTTTCTAGGTACATAAGGTACCCGAGGTAGGTGCATGTGGATGGGCTCCCACGCGAATGGGAAAGGTCGTTTAGCTCCGGATGCTATCCATTTGGATATTTTTTTGATATTTTTTTTCTTCATTCATACGATGTAGGTACCAGACTAAGACGGACCGGGCCTGCCAAGTTTGCTTGCTTGCTCGAAATTGATGGGAAGATCCCTTGGTCTGTGCCTCCCCTCTTCTGGTCTGCTATTGGACTAAGTCAACTGGTAATCACCTATTCATTGTTCGCACTGTAGTGACTACCCCTTAAAGAGCCCACACCAATCCCCCTTCCCATTCCTTATTACACGCCCCTACCCCCAGATGAGCCACGCCATCCATCCAAAGTCGAATTCCTAAACGTTTCGGCCTTTTCTTGCCCTGACTTCGCCCTCCATCTCCTTTTTCACAACCTTCCTCCTCCTTCTCGTTCGGATTCATTCGTTTGTCAATATTCCCCTGTAGAAGAGGAAGAGCACTCGCTCAATAGCTTCCTCGTGTCTTTAATACCTACTGCGTTAGAGTTTAACTCGACTTTCTCTCGCATCTATCCATTTTCCCACGCATTCTCCTAGCAGCCAATCAACAAAACAACGAGGCAGCATTCACTACACCCGTTTCGCCCGTGTAGAGGTGTTTAATAGGTGTTCGATCATTAAGATCTTGAGATTTCTGAGAATTGAGTCTTAAGTATCAAAAGGTTAGTCATTTTCATCTTATCGTTTTACATGGAAACAATTTCAGCCAGGAATTTCCAACTTGATATCACGGACTCAACTACGCGATGCTGGTTGGTTCCCTCCACTCGGAATCTGATTGACGTGACGCGCGTATCACTGGACACAACATATTCTCTGATACCGGACCAACAAACGCTGCTACCACATCAGACGACGACTTGTTATCTGGAGTGCATTGGCATGGCACATATGCGTCAGGATGGCGCGTTCTATCTGCTCTAGCAGCTGCATAGGCAGCCATTGAAGTTGTGTAATCGGAATTCAGGGAAAGCAGATCCCAGGAAAGCCAAAAACAAGATTATTTGCGATTTTGGATGGCAATTACTATCGAAGCACAGTCGGATTTCCTACCAGGCCATTCTTTATCCGCCAGTATGACTAGTGGCAACAACAGTACAATCAGGGAATGACTATAGCTTCCTAGTCACACGGTACTTGATTGTGTCCAAATATGTCTTGACCAATTCAGGTCAATCGACAGTTAAAGAAATTACACGGGCTGTGGACTTCGAGTTTCATTCTATCCCTCGAACAATAATTTTGGACCTGCCGCGTGGTCATATCGAAGAATTCACTGGAGGCCTGCTCAGCGAACTATTATTTTATTTTAAAAGTCTAAGATTTTCTCGAGCATTCGAACGTAGCTAACCATTCCATTTCACTAGTCGGCAAGATGTTCACCAAACAGTTCCTTTCCGCCGCTGCGGCGTTCAGCATGATCTCCGGTATGTGTCTCACGCTTCAACATAATTGATGTCCATTTCCTAATCATTGAGCATGCAGGCGTTGTCAGTGTTGGCTGTGATGACCCGACTGCTACCATTAAGTCCCCAGCAGACGCTACCCAAGTCGCCAATTGTGACTCGATTGAGGGCTCCGTGGTTATCGACAGGAACGCCGGCCCAGATATCGACATTGGTGGAAGACTGAAGGAGATCGGTGGTGATCTGAGGGCTGAGAACAACGGTCTCCTCAACAGCCTGAGGAGTGACTCTTTACAAACCATTGGCGGTACCTTCTTACTGAAGAACGTTACCAAGGTCTCTACACTCACTTTCCCCCGCCTGGGTGAGGTTGGTTCCATCGACTGGGCCACCTTGAACGCCCTACCCGAGCCTACTTTCGGAAACCCCGGTATCACGAAGGCGAAGAGCGTTACGATCGCCGACACCTTCATTGAGAACATCAACGGTATCAATGTCGAGTCTCTTACTGACATGAACATCAACAACAACCGACGATTGACCAAGTTCTCCACCAGCATCAAGAGCTTGTCCAACACTCTGTATGTACAAGCCAACGGTCTCAACCTAACCATGGAGATGCCCAACCTGGAGTGGATCGCCAACATGACCATCACCAACGTTACTTCGTTCTCTGTTCCCTCTCTACACACTGTTAACGGCTCCATGCGATTCGACTCCAACTACTTCACCACCTTCATCGCTGCCAACCTGTCCGAGATTACGGACGGTGATTTGTCTTTTGTTAGCAACCCCCAACTCACCAACATCTCGGTCCCTGCTCTGGAGCGTGTCGGAGGTGGTTTCACCGTTGCCAACAACACCGCGCTGGAGAAGCTCGACGGTTTCAACAAGCTCAATGAAATCGGTGGTGCTGTCAAGGTCCGTGGTTCCTTCACTGATGTCCAGTTCTCTGGCTTGAAGGATGTCAAGGGTGCCTTCGAGGTTGTCAGCACTGAGGACATCACCGATGCCTGCAAGACGCTTGGCAGCTTCCAGAACAGTGTCGTACAAGGCAACTACACCTGCCATGGACAGGATGCTACTGCTAACGATGACACTTCGGAAGCTTCCGGTGACGGCTCTTCTGGCTCCGGCGACAACAGCGACGGCTCTGGCGACAAGAAGAACGCTGCCCCCGCCGTCAGCGCCAGCGCGTCTAGCCTGCTTACCCTTGCCGCTCTTGGTGCTCTCGCCGCCGCCTTCTTGTAATAAACGGACCTTGGGTTGGAACATGGTGGCGTTCCCAGCATTCCCTTTTTTTGAGTGTCATAAAACCTGTTGTCATTTGATGCGTCGCAATTTGCGACTGGGGCTACGTATAAGGAACCGTTAGACTTAATACTGATGCATGTGCTACTTGGAACATGGTTTTGTTCAATTCAATGGTGATATAACTGTTATTGGTCTCCGAATACCCTGACGAATTGATACCTTTGTCGTTCTTTACTATTACTACGGGGTGGCTACTTCAAAATTGATTGTGCAAGGAGCTGTATTGTCTTGTTGAAGCGTGGACGGTTTATTGTAAGACTTACAAGAAGCAGAATCCAAAGATTAATCAGCTTAACGAGTATGTAGGAATACATCATGAAGGTCAAAATCTATTCACAAGTGACAATGTTACTATCTAGATGCTCGTAGCATCCTACATGGTATTTCGGTCTAGCTACAGAGAATATCACGGCCCAATATCCTCGTTATGTTACCTTTCCCCTCGTACATGCGTTGTCATCGTACGGATCGTACGTTGCTAGAGTATCGTACATCATTGTGTAACTAGAATCTAGTTAATACGGCTATCCCGTCTACATGACATCCGAGAAGTTGGTTATACTCCAGCTTCTACCACCATGCCGGTAGTATGAAGAATAGCCTGGATTGGTACCAGTAGTACAACATAACTGCCAGATGCTACTCTAACTTATCTGCATGCTTATTGAATAGCAGACACTCTCGAGGCCATCGCTCGCTTTGTCTAGCGCATATTGATGTACTTTTTTCTGCCCCCCCCCCCCCCCCCCCTATGGCCGTGGGACCCCTAATCACTCATAAATTCTCTTCTCGAATTTGTCGACGTCGTAGTACTGGGGTTGGATCGTGTTGCCAGCAAATATGCGGCCGTCCAGGGCGTTGACTGCCTGTTGTTCGGTTACAACTCGTTAGCATGTGGCTCCTTAACGAATAAAAACATTCTCTTGCAACGAAAGTGGAAGTAGTAGGGGTTGAGGGCTGGAGGTTTTATAAGGGGTCATGAGAGAGCAGCTTACCCGCAAGGCAGAAACTTGGTCTGTGAACTTGATATACACTCTGCGGCCTTCGATATCAATATACAGCCTCTCAACGCGACCATACTTATCGCCGCACTCTTCGCCGATCTCCTGGCCGAGCCCGGACTCCATCTCAGCCTGCAGGTCTTCCATTCCCTCGAGCATGTTACGCAATACCACAACGTTGCTCATAGACCCAAATTTGCTCCCGCTAGTACCACTGTTACTATCGGGTTGGGATGGCCCGCCCGTTTTGGACCCGATGATGCGGCCGCGCCCACCAGGTTCCGCCCAACCGCCGCCTTCGGCGTCGGATTTCTTCTTACGCTTTTCGACTTGCACGCGTAGCGGCCGTAGGATACCGCTGGCTTCGGCGCCAAGACCTTGACCTTTTGACCACCCGTACTTGGCCATGAGCCTCGCCGCGAAGCCCTTCTGCCCGGGGCGGTTGCTGCGTGCCTCGGGCTCTTGGGGTTCTGCCGAGGCGTTGGGTACAGACTCTGGGGGGACATATTCGTCCTCGTCTTCGTCCATAGCGTCTGGGTCAGGGGTCCCGGAAGGCAGTTCTGGTTGCGTATAGCGCACGGGCGCGCGGGATATGGTTGCGGGTTCAGGTTCAGGTTCGGGGGGAGCAGCGGCTGGAGGGGGAGGTGGCGGAGGTGTAGGTGAGCGCGGTGGTGGCGGCGCATTCCCTTGGGACATGGCTAATCGGCGTGCGTACGCATCATCGCCGGTCTTGTCATCTGGTACTGGAGCTCGTGGTGGCGATGGCGGTGGTGGGGCAAAGGAATAAGAATCCGGCGGCGCAAATTGGTCTGGAGAAGTCATATATGTTAGTGGACCACGAATATAGAAATAGTCTGAAAATGTGTAACTTACTCTGCATCGGCCTCCTGTCCTCCTCCTCACTATCTGAGCTTCCACGGCCCTCATCATCATCGCGTCGTCTGTGTTTGTAAAGCAGATCTTTCCACTCTCGTACCTCCCGAATCCGCTCGTCGCTTCGTAGATACTCGTCTACATTGGTGGGTCTCGAAGGGTCGTAGATCTCATCCCAATCCGTCTCGATGGGCATCTCCTCGGCTTTCTTCTTTTTCTTCCTGCGCCCACCACGCGCCCTCTTCTCGCCGGTGCCATACATATACTCATCCTCCTCGGTAGGCGCCCAGTCGGCAAGTCTACTTTTGGCGGGAGTTTGACCCGGCGCGACGCCAGTGACATTGGAGGCTACAGGGAGAGTCGGGGGGGCTTTGGGGAAGCTTGGTTTCGGTTTCTGGGTCTTCTGTTGCGGTCGGCGGATTTGAGGATGCGGCTGGAAGCGCAAGGCGGGGTCGAGGGGCTTTTTAGAAGCTTCCTGTTCTTTGACAGCGTCGAGAGCTTCTTTTGATACAACTGGGGCGCGGGATATGGAAGCAGAAGAATCGCCTTCAGGCTCAAGAAGGTTGGCGTACAGGGACAGACCTGTCCGTGGCGGTTGACCGGCCATTTTTGGAAGCGTTATAATAGCTTAATGCCCCTATTACCAGCCGCTCTAGAATCTCTTACAGACCGTTCTTGAGAAGGACAAGCCATAAAAGCGCGAAGTCGGGACTTAGATGCTTGACCATGTCCGGTCCTTCAGCCTGGTGGACATGGCCGACGAGAGGGCTGAAATTCGATTGATTTACGTGATGGTTGACGCTAAAAGCTCTAGTATTACAGGGGGTTCATACTGCAATACCCGCCAATTATTAAGTCATTGGCGCTAGTTGATTGGCTAAAGAGTTTTAGAGCTGTCTCTTAGTGTACCCAGACCAGTTGACATTCATTTGCATAGGTACTACTAAATATGTACCTCCTACGGAAAAGGGAAGCAGCTCCATCTCAGTTTCTAATGGGCGGGGCGCCATCCGGGATTAGCACGCTTCATCGGTTACCTATCTGCCTATGAACCGTTACGTTGGGGGAAGCAGGCCAGAGAGGCGGGTAAGCTTGGTAGGCTAGTAGGTAGGAGGTACCTTTTCAGGGTAACAGCGAGACTTCAAACTTGCATTGACTTGCCGAAGCCGCAGATCTTATTATCATACGTTTCGTAAAGCCTTTTTGACTTTTTTTTTCCTTCATTCCATTGCGTGATAGTGATCGAGTCGTGTGTCTCTCTTATTATTCTTATATATTCTTTTCTACACTCTAGAGTCTCCTGCTTTTCCTTGATACCAATAGATCTAGAATTGCTCCAAGCAATTGTATCCAATTCCTAGTCTTAGAATCGAGAATCTCACACCGTGTTTGTCGCATAGACTCTCAATATGTCCACTCTTCAAACCTCCATCAATGGCGTAGATTCTTCTATCGCCATCATAATACCCTCGAAGCCGAACCCCTTGACGGTGACCTATAGGGACCTCCTAGCTGAGTGTTCCTCTTTTCAGCGCAAGCTCGCTGCCATCGGAATCACCAACCGCTCTCCCGTTTCGATCGCGACGATAAACTCGTACGAATTCATCGTCTCGTTCCTAGCGACATCGTGGCAGCGCGGTATTGCGGCCCCCTTGAACCCAGCGTACAAGCAGGAGGAGTTCGAATTTTACATTGAAGACATCAAGTCGGCAATCGTTCTCGTACCAAAGGGGGCGTATGAAGCCAATGCGCCATCCGTCAGGGCCGCTCGCAAGTTCAATGCTGCCATTGCGGAGTGTTACTGGGACAATGCGAAGAACGAGGTGGCTTTAGATGTTAAGGATCTCGGGCAGCTGAAGGGAAAGGGCGGAGAGAATGTGCTACGAGCTGAGCCAGACGATGTCGCCTTGGTTTTACACACGAGGTAAGCCTCTTTTAAGTTGGGAACTCAAACTGTAGCTTTCCGTGTGCAGCGTTTGACTGAACTTATTACAGTGGCACGACGTCGAGGCCTAAAGTTGTATGTTGAAACCCGTCGCGCCGCCTGTAGCCGCATCCTGACATATGAACTAGGTTCCGTTGACACATCGTAACTTAACACGGACAATGCGTAAGTCAACAGCCCACGTGTAGCACCAATGCGATCAAATACCAGATGAAGAATCGTGGTGCTGACGGTTAATATAGGGAATATCCAGGCAACTTACCAGCTTACCGAAAAAGATCGAACGATGTTGGTTATGCCACTCTTCCATGTCCACGGCCTCCTCTGCGCTCTCCTTGCTCCTCTATACTGTGGTGGCTCTATGATTGTGCCAACTAAATTCTCGGCTTCGGATTTCTGGCATGACTTCATTACCCATGGGGCGAACTGGTATACCGCCGTGCCGACTATACACCAGATTCTTCTCAAGAGTCCTGCTCCAAGCCCATTACCCAAGATTCGCTTCATCCGATCTTGCTCCTCGCCGCTATCCCCGACGGTCTTCCATCAGCTGGAAGAGAAGTTTAAGGCGCCCGTGCTGGAAGCGTACGCCATGACAGAAGCCGCGCATCAAATGACGTCCAACCCCTTGCCCCCAGCAAAGCGAAAGCCTGGAACCGTCGGCCTAGGCCAAGGCGTCGAAGTGAAGATTCTCAACGACGCCGGCGACGAAGTTCCTCAGGGCACTGAGGGCGAGATCTGCATTCTCGGCGAGAACGTGACTAAGGGGTACCTGAACAACCCGACGGCCAACGCCTCGGCATTCACTAAGGGCGGCTTCTTCCGTACGGGAGATCAGGGCAAGAAGGACGAGGACGGCTACGTCATTATCACCGGCCGCATAAAGGAGCTCATCAACAAGGGCGGTGAGAAGATCAGCCCGATCGAGCTCGACAACGTGCTGACGCGGCACCCCGCTGTCTCGGAGGCGGTCAGCTTCGCCATCCCCGACGATCTGTACGGCCAGGACATCGGTGTTGCGATCGTACTGAAGAGTGGTGCAAAGTTGGGCCAGGACGAACTCAGGGCGTGGGTTAACGAAAAGTTGGCCAAATTCAAAGTGCCTAAGAAGGTAAGCTCTCGCATTTTCTTCCAGCCTCAAGAAAAAAGAAAGTAAAAAGGGGGAACAATGCTGATAGTCTTGATAGGTCTACTTCACCGAGGTCATGCCTAAGACCGCCACGGGTAAGATCCAGAGGCGCATCGTGGCGGAGACGATGCAGAAGCAGGAATCGCCTAAGGCCAAGCTATAAAAGCCTTACGACGCGTTATCACTTCTCTTTTTTTGCATTTATCCCCGACATATTCATTAATTTCGCTACATAGCATCATACAGTAGATAGGACTTGGCGGTGTGTATATAGCGACTGGTGATAAGACAAATGCATATGTCGATTTCGAATACAAGTTAGGAGTAGAAGCCAATGGGACGATAATCACGAAGACGCAATGTAGATCAATGCCAATAGAATGGTGCAAATAGAGTCAATAGAGAGACAACCTTAGGTGGCATCATGGTTGGATGTCTGGGTATCTTGGTATTTCCTTTCCTGTCCCGCCCGCTCAAATAAAAAAACAAAAACTTCAACAGCACTCATTATAATCCGCGACCCAATCCGTTACTTATACATGTGTTGAAGCTGCGGTTATTTCCCGCAGCGAATCAAGCCGGCCAGTAAGGCGGCTGCGTTCCCATTTGCCCCGAACGCCGTTGCTTCCTCTTGGCTCCCGCGCAGAAAGATAAACCCCCAAGAAATCCCAAGACTGCGCCAAGATGTGAGTTGTCGCAATGCAATTTACTTCGCAAAAACAACGCCTGCTTGGCGTGATTTTATTCCCTCTTTCTTTTCCTTTTCCCCTATCGATGCACAGCAGTTGTTTCAACCCGCGGCGATACCGCGAGAGGCGACGGTATAGGCGAGACCGGTGTCAAGGCCGCCTTCGTGGTGTCCCGTAGCTGCGTGGCCTATGTTGTTGTGTACTTCCTCGCTAATCTCTACGATCTCGTCGTCGTCTTCCTCATTTTCATATAGTTTGCCGGGAGTCACCAAGCGTCGCGGGGGCCCTAGCGCCTCCGCTCGTTGTGTGCTCTGTGTGACTGCTTGCTCCAACGAAGCGTACATGGCGATGGGCGCGCCATTTAGGTCTCGCGGCTGGTCGAAAGCGACAGCCGGTGCCAGATCCTCGTCAGATACTACGCTCGAGACGGAAGACCGTCGGGATCGTGTCGAAAAGATCGATGCAGAATCACTCTGGCTATCGATGCTGTCGTCGTAGGATTCGGAGGGGGGAGCGGGGTAGTTATGGTACTGCTGTCGTTGCTGCGCTGCCCACCTCTCCGACTCGCTTCGAAGATGCTCGTGCAAGGAGAGCATAATGTTGCTGGTGATAGTAATGGGCGTTTAAGTCGTCTTAAGCGGGACGGTGCCGTATATATAAAGTTTCGGTTTGGCTTTTCAAGTAGTGCTAAGTATAGATGTGACTGCTAACCAGATAGGTATGAGGTATGAGGTATGTAGGTATGGGTCTAACAGGATAGACGTTGTAGGTAGTAGACAAAGGTGTCTTGATATAGGAATGTGTCTCTCCGTACTTCTCGTCGAGATGGGAGCGAGTCACGTTTAATAGCTAATATAGCACAAACAAAATAACTCAAATCTAGTGCCGAGGCTGTTCCCAAGCTTTATTAATATATGGTCCAGTCATGATATTCCATGTTGGAGAAACTTGGGGGTTGCACCTGGGGTCCGGGTTTGGGTATCCAGACCGCCGAGGCACTCCGATGTACCATCTCTTTCAGGGACCATGGTCCATGGTCCATGGGTCATGAGTGGCATGGTGGCTATGAGATATGGGTTCACAGGCTATGGGGGGGTCGGGCGATGAGCGATGACGTTAGAGGTGCAACGCCGATGATAGCCCTTAAGCCCTCAGCTCTGACATATGAAAATCCACCGTCCCATAGCATCCGTGTGAGGATGGCTTTTCTTAGGCGAGATCCTAGATCGCCGCCTTGGCACTTGGCTACCCATTGAATACGCAAAATAGGACGCCCAGACTTAATAGTATATCTATCCATTGGAACGCATACATCCGACCTGCGCCATATTCAGAAAGAAATGAGGCGACTTCAACAGAAACCGGGCGATAATTTCTGTTTTGCCGTTTCCGAGCTAAGAGCGAAGTTGCGAGACAATGGACCGAGCGAGGCGGACGGGTGTATCATTGATGTAAGTAACTCACTACTTAAGTAACTAGGTCCAGGTAGGAATAAGAACGTCTCGTGCCAACGACATTTTAAAAGAATGGGGAAAGTACACACGAGATGCAGGGAGGCTCCCATGTCACGGGTCGAGACAGTTCCTTCTAGGCCTCCCAATTGGCCAGGGTAGACCATGATGAAATGCGGGAAGCTGCTAAATTGTGACAATTGTGTGACGTACAGCTCCTACAATTGCATTGTCCGGTGCATTGGAACATCAAGAGAGAAGAGGATGCGGGCGAGTGGGGGGTAAGAGCTACTATACCAACTTAGGTAATAGTAGTAATACAAGACGAAGAGGGCGTAAGGAGGGGTATTATTGCACCTGCCGATATCGTTACACAAGACCTATCTGTATTTAGAGCCTACCACATAGGTATACTACAGGGTACCTCCTCTATGCTCGTATAGAATGTGAGATATACATGTACATATACTCATGGTGCTCTCCGACGCCTTTCTGCTCCACATATACGCCTTTACCTACTACTACATATGTAAACTGCCATCAACGATTCCGTGCGTGTTGTACCTCGGGGATCAAAATGCCGGTAGATCTTAGATGCTCGGTGAATAGGTATCGTACATATAGATAGCCTCCGATCAACTATTCGTAGATAGATCTCTATTTAACTCGGCACTCATGGCCGTTCGCTTCGGAATCCTTCCTCGACTCTTCCAGACAGCGCCACCTAGAATCCGACCTACCACCGCTAATTTCACGAGGTACCCCGTTAAGACACAAATGGCGTCCATCACAGTTCCGCCGGGCAAATACGAATGGCTTGTCGTCGTACCCGACAAGCCCGGCACCGCGCAGAAGCGGCTTGAAGTGCGCCCGTGAGTCGGATTGATACCTACGTGGCTTACCACCTCCATGGTCTAGATCTTCGGTTGGCTTACATATGATTCCATATTGCTAGTCAGCACTTCGCCGGTTTAAAACCGTTCATCGACTCCCAGCAAATTAAGACAGGAGGTAGGCTAGATCCTTAATCCCTTTGCCCGCCAACCATGCTTAAGCTGTGTGTTTTTTCTTCAAGGTGCTGTCCTAAATGACAAACCTGAGAGCGATGATCCGGCCACATTCGACTGGTATGGTAGCTCGATGGTGATAGTCGCCGAATCCAAGGAAGAGGTGAAGGCTATCATCGAGAAGGATATCTATACGGTTTCAGGGGTCTGGGATACTGAAAAGGTAAGCCAACTCTCTCAGATATCCGTGGATGATAGTATGCCACTAACCGCGAGCGCCAGGCATTAATATTAGCGGTAAGCTTCCTTCCGTATGAAGACCCCATGAAGCGGTACTAAACTATTTCACAGGCCAAAACTGCGTTCAGGTTCCCGTGACGAGTATTCATCGGCAGCATGATCTCCTGATGGCTGAGCTGGATCTATTTTAACGGATAACGCCCTTGATGTATTCAGAACGCGCGAACGTTGAATAAACTTACATGCCTACGGCTACCCCGTGTTATTCCTGTACCACAATTCTTGGTGTGTTCTGTTTGTAATAGGATATACAACATGAATAATCCCACCAATGATTAAACTCCAAGCAATACCAAAAAATACAGCCTCCAATGCACTAATGAGTATGTTTAGACAGGGGTGATCAACCTCGCGGCTGGGTTGCAAACTCTTATAATAATCAGGATCTCAGGAGTCTGGCTTTCCAGTCGTGGCCCTCTCTAGACCTATGATTCCGATGTCTCCTTTTCTTCCGCTGCTGCCTCTGCGGCTACTCGAAGTTCATAGTTAAGGTCGAAGCACTCGGCCAAGAGTTCGGCTACGCTCCCTTGGCCTTCGGGAATATCCTCCCCGACCATGAATTTGCCATCGACCCTCATGTTATCAATTGAGTGCAGCTTCATGCTATAAGGATACAGCTCGCGCACAGAGCTCACGCCGCCGCTATTCTTCACCTCGACGAGACATCGCTTCAGAGTTTGCAGCTGGTTGTATATCGGTAAGAGTGCCTCCGAAACTGGTTCCGACGATATCATGAGATGGTAGATATAACCGTAGCTTCTTCGAATTAGGTACAGAAGCGTCTGTAATTTCGTTAATGGACAGGTAGGCTAAGGCTTATGGCAAATAGGGAAGCTTACTCTCTGAACATAAAGCTCGGCTGCCCGCCCTTGATCGTCTACCCAATTTCCATTCACTCTGCTCTCGTCGATCCTGTCAAGTTGTCGTTGGTAATCATACAAGTCGGTTTCTCGTAACGACCAGGCTTGGGTCAGAGATAGTTTGTCAAGTTCATTCCTAATGCCGACCAGCACGTCGTAGATTGGCTTCCACTTATCTGGGAACTGCCCGTTCCTGATTACATCGTCAGCATGAACGGTTAGGTAAGTGAACCCATGCCTCATACCTCTCCAGGACGATCTTCGTATACTCTAGACATCGGTCTACCAATCGCGAAACACTCTCGCTGCCTTTTAGGACATTCCCATTTGCGTCAACGAACTGGCCGTCTTTTCGTGCCTCGCTAATCTGTATCAATTCCGCCTCCCGCTTAAGTATCTCTGACGGAGTGAACTAAGCGGAATGGTTAGCGATGAAGGCATACAAGAATAATAAGAGCGGTGTATTCACTTTAGATTTAGTATTGATCACAGCCATCTGTCTCAGTATGGAAACGAGCTTATCAGCGGTAGGTCTCAACGGTTCAGCGATGTCCTCGATTCTCTTCTGTAGGGTTGATAACGACGCCCTACATCGGTCTATTCGCTGCGCAATCAATGTCTCGAGGAAGGGGGCAGGTTTGTTGCTAGCAGAATTATGCACTATCTCCGTTAGATGCTCGAGGGTTTGAGACATGCTCTCGAGGTCTTGGGCGGAGAACAGATTGGCTTCGGTCAAATGGTCTAGGAGTCGCTTGATAGTCGACGTCAGCGCGTAGGCTGCGGGTGCTTCGTTATTTCGACCGATGGTCATAAAAAATAAGGACAGCAGTTGAAAGCAGCTATCGACTACTCTGTCCACTGCAGAGTGGGTTAGCTAACTACACTTGACAGCTCGAGGCGTACTCGATAAAATTGTTCGGAACGATCGGTCTCCCGAAGGTACAGTACCTCGGTTCTCTTCTACTGCCTTTCCATCTCTAATTTCATTGAGGATCTTCACTTGCTCGATGGTTTGGTCGTACAGGATCATAACATCCTGTGTTCGAACGTAGGTTGTCCGATCGAGCTTGCGCAGCTGCAATTGGTCACGAATAGCGATGAGTCTCTCGAGAACTTCTCTTTCTCCTTCATCCTTAGGAGCCGGTATCTTAGGCGTCTCCATCTTGACGGTATCCAAAAAATCCTTAGCTTAGCTATGAGATTAGGATAATCTTGTGGTAAGCTGTAAGCTCTGAATATTCCCTTGTGATGAGAGAAAGAAAGAAAGAAAGAAGTCAGGAAGAAAGAGGAAGCGAGGATAACCCCTCCTCGCTCGGTCCCCTCTTTGTCCACAGATATCTGACCGGGTGGTGCCTCGATCACTTATAGATGGATGGTGTTTATCAATTTAAGTTTTTTCTTGAATGGTAAACGGTTAATGGGTAATGGTAAAGTTGGTATAACACATGCGTAATCCTGGAAGCTGCATGCGCCATCCAAAGACCAATGGCGATTCGTTACTGCAACGATCTATCAACCTTGGAACCCAGGGGGGCTTGCAAGTGAGATTTAGAAGCTGTCCTGGGTGCACATGCCCGAAGCCACGGCTTCTTAAGCAACCAATGATTGTCAACTGCCAGTTATGTCCTACGTAGAAAGAGCTTGATTACTGTAGCTTTCGATCGGCGGGGTTGCTTGACCTGCGTAGGACGTAGGGAAGAGAGACACTGAGGCAAGGTGGGCGTAAAGGCTAAGGTGGGCACTGGGTAGGATAGGGTAGGTGGGGTTATGTGCTCGTCACAAGCTTGAACATTGAACTTTGAACTTTGAAGCAAGTGTTCCTCGATGATGATCTTGCGGGGCACAGTATCTGCGCTGTAATTGGTTCTAATAATCAACCAATTAAAACTGGAATTTGATCACACTAGGAAAGCGGAACCTTTATTTTCCTTCCGTGCTAGCCCTACCTTTCTCCCACCAAAAACTTGAATTTCGCATTGCCAATTGTAAAGCGACTTTCGTAATATTTCACGAGCGCATATCCAACATCTTCGAGGTGTCTTCCCGATCACTCAACGCAACCACACCACACCTTCACACAAGACAAACCTACGAAAATGTCAACTGCCGAACTTGCCTCGTCGTACGCGGCGCTCATCCTCGCCGATGATGGTGTTGAGATCACGGTAAGAAGCCGTCGCATACCCCTCCAAAATCTCCATCGACCCTGAAAATTACGAGAGACGACCAACAATGTGTATTTGAGGATTGGCAACCTAGAGATACTAACGGATACAATTCACAGGCCGACAAGCTCCAGACCCTCCTTAAGGCTGCCAAGGTCGTCGATGTCGAGCCCATCTGGACGTCACTTTTCGCCAAGGTATATAATGAGCATCCGAATACGGACGGAAAAGATTGTGTTTTGCTGACACACATATAGGCTCTCGAGGGCAAGGACGTAAAGGACATGCTATCGAACGTTGGCTCCGGCGGTGGTGCTGCCGCTGCTGGCCCGGCTGCGGGCGCTGGTGGCGCTGGCGGTGCTGCTGCGGAGGAGGCCAAGGAAGAAGAGAAGGAAGAGGGTACGTTCCATACTTGCTCATACCCGCAGTCATTCTGGCGGTATAATCGTACTAACTTCCGTTCTAGAGAAGGAGGAGTCAGACGAGGACATGGGCTTCGGTCTCTTCGACTAAACGACACGTTTCGCGACTACGAATACTCATCTTCCTTTTGTACTTTCACTGCATGGTTCTGGGATTCCATACACCGACGGTGTGGCGTGAAGGCGGCAATATCGGGATGCCATGGGCCAAGTTCACTCAGTCATAGGTTAATATGACGATGCGCTTTACAGATGAAGTCATTTAAGAACAATTCCATCCGTCCGTTCCGCCACAAAGTGTTTGTTTGGTATCGTAGCGGGGGCAAGCCGCGGTCATGGCTGATCTTGATTTATGATCGACCGTAGCATGGTCTCTTGTAGGAACTACGTGATTCCTTACGTACAATGCATGATGCCTGAAATTTGCCTGGCTAGTCCATCCTTCCGCGTGACTCCTATTTTCTCATCCCAAGCCAGTCTCAACGCCGTACAATGCATTCATGATATTCGTGCAGTCCACAACGTAACCGGATTACTGTACGATCAAAGCGGCACTAGGGACTAATCCGGCCTCCTTCAAAGTCTTACCTAGATCAAGATGTCCCTCGAAAACCTTTCTGGGGAAATTCTGGACGAACTTGGTGACTGTAAGGCCATTCTCCGACTCTAGGAGCTGCTTGACCTCGAACAGAGTGGTGTCTGCTGGCAATGTCTTCATAATGTTGCCACCAGTGGTTTGCAATCGCAGACGGGCTTCATTGTGAGTGGCAGCGGGACGAGCGGCGGCCGGAGCGGGTGCTGGGGCAGCAGGAGCAGCAGCAGGGATAGCTCTGCCTTCTCTGGCGGCTTTTGCCTCCTCCGCCTTACGACGGCGTTCCTCTTTATCGGCTTCAATCCTAGCCTTAATGATTCTCTTTGCTTCGAGATCGTCGAGCTTCTCCTGTCGCTTCTTGGCTGCCTCCTTGATTTGCTCCTTGCGTTGGAGCTCCTCCTTCAACTCATGAGACTCTCTGGTTGCCTTTTGGCGGATTTTCTATATAATTATTAGTTGTCATATTGAAGCATGTTGGAGCTAGCTGGTAGGTGAAAGAAAAGGAATACCTCATTGCGCTTCTGCTCCTCCTTATCAACAGCGGCTTGGCCGTCTTTCTTAGCCTTTACGCGCTCTCGAAGCTCCTCGAGTCTCTTCTTCTTTTCCTCTGCTGTGAGAGGAGCAATTTCCTCCGTAGACTCGGCGAAGTCGGTGTGGCCCCTTACATGTAAGTTAATAATTTGAGAGGAACGGGGACGGTGTGGAGAAGGACGGTACGTACGACTTGTTAGCATGAAATTCAGCTTCACCTTGTGTACGAAACTTCTTGCCACACTCATTGCAGACCAATGACATTGCAACTGTACCATCGTCTACCTTGGCGATGTTGGCGCCAGATGCTTCCTCCTCCAGGAGCTCCTCCAAAGGCGTGTCTTGAGTCTTCTCCAGCCAGTCCATGGCATCCGGCACTGAGACAGACAGATCATCAGCAATCAATTATGACCAATTATATATGACCTAGAGAATTTGCTTACTGCCATCCGACTTCTTCACTGCCAACTCGGCGCGTTCTTTCTGAAAGCCCATATCTATGAGCTGCTCGAGGACGGATTGTGACATCTTGGGCGATGTAGCTGTAGGTCACCACCAAGATTGGGCGCAAGTGAGGATGTGTTGTGAGGTGTTTGGTGGAAAAAGAATGGGGTGACAGCGGATATAAGAATCTAAATTTAAATACTATCTGGACTCCGGTGTACTACCATACTACGGCAGCTAGAAAGTTAATGGGAAGTGAAGAGCAGAAGCTGCAGGGACGGTAAGCGTGACTTTTGTTCTAACTCTCGTTTCCTACTATGTAGAGTGGCACGTCATTCTAGATGTTGCCTCAAAACTAAATGCAGCGGTCCGCAGTGAAGAGGTACCTGCTCACGTTATTTATTATGGCAAGTACAATAATGCTAAGATACCCCTCGTAGACTTCAATGTCAACGCATATGCCTGTTTATTCCAGCTTATGTAACATGAACATCAAAATGTCTTAGAGGCTTGACAGGTGGTTCGTGCGTTCATTTACCTCTCTCCCAATAGGCGAATATATGGATGTGGGTACTGTAATTCCAAGTTACTAACTTGAAGAGGCGCTAGACTGTACATAGCATGTATATATGCATATGTACCTACTATTCCTGACCCGCTCCTCCTATGAACGAATACGCAGATAGATACCTCCCTACGTACAGAACGTTAGAGCCAGGGCTTCCCAGACCACTGGACAGGGTCCTTCATTACAAGGTGAACCCGATGTCGTAACACGACGACAACACCACCGCCGTCCGTGCTTTTTATTCCATCTTCTGCCAGATTTCCATATTCACGTTTCCTGATCGCCAAACACAAACAAACACCTTTTTCGATTCTACTAAGCCTTACCGTATAAGGATTCTTCTGATAATTATTTTGAGCCTCGGCTATACCTCGTTATTGATAATCCTATTTCCTGACAAACCGTTTCGTGTCCAAAACTCGAGCTTGCGATCGCAACCCCAATACATCTCGGCGCCCGCATAATTGCTCTAGCGGCAATATTTCACGATATCGCATTATTCCATACTGATCCACGTGTGAGAACCTTGCATATATAGGTCATCAATATGTCTGTCGAGATCGATCCTCAGGAGCTCGGCTTCCATCGTACGTCGTAAACATGATTTACCGCCATGTGATCAAGATTGTATATGCTCATGTACTACTATAGGGCCGTTCACGGCGGAGGTCTCTGAAGTTCTGCGCATCAGAAACACGAACACTTACCCAGTAGCCTTTAAGGTATGACAGATAGCTCAAAGCACTCCGTGCGCTCCGGGACAACCTCAGCTAACAAAACGTCCATAGGTTAAAACCACCGCACCGAAGCAGTATGCCTCCTTAAATCCAACCATGCCGAACCCGATGAGCCCTATCCCTTCAATACTGACGATGGTTTTCTGTTTAGGTACTGCGTTCGACCTAACTCTGGTCGAGTCGAGCCTGGCAAGGAGGTTGAAGTTGCAGGTGCGCAGTATTGAGATGCGTCATACTTCTCCTACTAACAAGACACAGTTATTCTCCAGGCCATGAAACAAGAACCCCCTCCCGATACAAAATGCAGAGACAAGTTCTTAGTCCAGTCGGTTGCGATCACGGGAGATAAGGAATTCTCTAATCTAGCTTCCATCGTGAGCAATATACTCCCACGATACCCCTTACACCGAACACCCTACTAATTAGGATCCAGTGGGATGGTATTGAGAAGTCGTCAATACAAGAGAAGAAGATCCGAGTTGTTTTCTTACCCCCTGGAGGTGCTCCGTCGGGAGGAAGTCACCTCGAGACCCCCAACAAGCCCTCAGCTGCCAATGGCGTAGGTTTCCTAATATTAGTCGGTCACTCCATATCTTGTTAACCTTCCCTGCAGACTCAGGCAACACCCGACGTCGCACCTCCCGCCTACTCATCTCCAAGTGATTATGCCGGCGCCCAAACCGAACCCAAATCGTCAGCGGAGGATAAGGAAATCAAGCGCGAGGAGCTTTCCCCGGCCGCGGGTGTTGCGGCGGCAGCTGCTACCTCCCAGCACAGCGATCCGACCCCTGAAGAACTAAAGCAACAGCTCATCCAGGCCGAGAAGATGATCGCGCAGCTGAAGCAAGACCAGGAAGGCTTACGACAACGGAAGGCGACAGGCACGGATTCTAAGCCGAACTCCAAGCCTGCAGAATTGGCCCAGACGGCACGATCCGGCACCGAGGGCGTACCCGTTAAGCTTGCGGCGATTCTATGCTTCCTGAGCTTCATGCTCGCTTACCTCTTCTTTTAGGCTATGATGAGGCTATTTTTATTGATATCGCAGGTTTCGTCGAAGCAGGTACCGATGACTACCTGTTACAGCCGTGATTTCGATAGACGAGTCTGTTACTAGGCGGGGACACTGGGTTAAGAGAGAGGCAGGCTATACCTTCGGCGAACAGAAGTAATAGGAATAAATGGGTAGAAAGTCTAACTGCCCCTTATGCAAACTGGCTGGGAGGAAGTGAAACGAAGGATCTAAATTGGTCTTCGTTGCGGTAAACACATTGTACTGTAGCATGTATTCCCCTTTGTTTTCTGCTGGTTGTTGTTGAGGTACGAGCATTCTGATATATATTCGCATGAATTCATTGCCGTTCTTATGTGATCGTCGTAAGGTCTCGGGCTCAGATGGGTACGGCCCGCCCAGGTTCTTAACGCATCATAGGTGATTTTCAGGTTTAAGATCGTCTCAAGGTCGACAGCCCCCTGATGATGATCCGTCTCAAACTTATCCATCGTCAACACTGCGTACTACCGCATTCATAAACAGCCTGAAAGGACAACCGCCACATGATAATACAACAAAGCAGAGCTACATAGAATTCAGCCAAGGCCAGATATCGAGGAATCAAGTATCATCTGAGTTGATTCTATTCTAACCACGTGAACCCAACGCCCGCCCGCCCAAAACCCAGATTTAGAATGCTCTACGCATTAGATTATTAATATGTACGATCTTCCATCGTATTAACCCTATTTGCATATCTCTGCCGAGGCGTAGAGCCGCCCTGTACATAAGCTCATCCTGTTCCCCTTATTCTAAGCCTCAATCTCATTTTGCTTCCAATCCGCCTGCGGCGCCGCCTTCTGGTTCTTCTGGCCCACAAGCCGGCCTCCCTCCTTGCGCTTGACGCGACACCGGATCCCGACGTTCTCGTCGAAGATGAAGCGCCAGATGACGTAGGTCCAGCTACGATGGTGGGGTAGGTCGTCGTAGAACTCGTGGGCGATGCGGTTGAGCGCGGGGAGACGGGTCCAGGGGATGGCGGGGAAGTCGTGGTGTTCGTTGTGCAGGCCGACGTTGTACGTGAGAAAGTTGAGCGGCCCGTAGTACGAGTACGTCTCCGGGACAGGCAGCTTGTTGGCCGGGTCTGCCTGCGTCGGCGTCACGGTCGAGTACACGTAGTGCTCGGCGATGAAGTGACCCGCCAGCGGGTGCAGGCTACCGGCCAGGAACGAGGAGAGTATGAAGTACAGCATGGATTTTCCGCCGAGGGTCTTCAGGATGATAGCGTCAAAAACCAGTTGAGCTGCGACGTTGGTTGCAGATACCCAGGTGAAAGGTACTCGATACACACACATGGGACGGATGGCGTAGAAAAGGATCTGGAAGGTGCAGAAGAAGGCCTTGCCAAGGATGGAATCGAGGAAGACGGCCTCGAGGGCAGTGGGTAGATCGGTGTCAAGACCATCGACGCCTAAAGACTTATGGTGCGTTAGGTGGTAGGGACGGAAGGAGGCGCTGTAGGGGATGCCGATGGGGAGGTTGGCGACGATGGCGAAGAGGCGATTGGCAGTGGGCGAGCGGAAGGCTAAATTGTGGCTGATTTCGTGGATAGCCAAGAATAAATTCTGGTTTGCCGTGGCGCCAACGATGTAGGCGAGCAGCCAGAACGGAGCGGAAAAGAAGGGCGTGTTTCGGAGTACGTAGGCGCATAGAATCTGCAGGGAGACGACGCCGAGGACGACGTACTTGGTGAGGGGCTCGGGACCACAGAGCTTCGTTACTTCGGGGTGCGCCTTGATGATTGCTATGCGCCTCGTCCGGTGCGGCTCTTCTGTGTAGGTCCAGAAGAAATCACGATACTTGACTTCGACCGGATCTCGCTGCAGGTTGTCTCCATTTTGTCCATTTTGTTGGGGTTGCTCCCCGCCTTTGCCTTTGCCATTGAGACGAATTGTCTTTTGCAAATTGGGCGCCTCAGGGGCGCTGGTGGTGGTTGAAGACGCCGAGGGTGCCATTTTCTGATTGTTTCCTTCAACTTCTTAATTCTCTCCTCCGAGAAAGTAAAGGAGAAAAGGAAGAAATTGTCAAGACAATCGTCTCAAGGTGGCATGAGAGTGGAAATTTGAAAGGAGACGGAGTTGCGTGTCTCCATTTTTGCGGTGAAGATTGTTTCTGGGTCTCCTTACTGCAGTACCTGGTTGATTGAACTGCGGGACGCGGTGAGTAACTCTGTAGACCTAAACCTAACATAGACTAATGAGCTGCGTTTAAGGGTCCTCAATTGGCCTTTCTCGTCCAATCATTCTCAACATCGGAGCCACAGGGGGCTTGTGTCGAATGTCGTCACCCCACTTCTCGCCTGCTGCTCTCTAAACTCTGTTACTCATTGTGTTACTTTGTGCTACCTTGTGTTAACTAAGATCTGTTAGTTACGGAGCTCAACTCAACTGCCTTATCACCTACATGAGTATTTACCCACGTGATAAACGAAAACCCTTTCAACAAAATGTCAAATAGCTGTATCTCTTTAAGAGACAGCTGCAAGACAATATTACTAGTTGTTCCTATAAGAATGCCGTCGGATTTATATGCCGAGTTTAAGACAGGACTATCAAGCCGTATTCTAAGCCCCTCAACCTCCTTACAGCCAGTTATTTTACTCAACCCCATTATATTCTTTCTTTCGGGGGCTTTAATACTATCGATTTCATCGCGTTGCTAAATACAGCCGACTTACAGGAAGCCACGATAGTCACCCTTCTTTCAATTGAAATACCACTGTACGAGAATGGAGGTCAAGAGAAGGGGCAAGTAGAAGTTGATTCCAACACTCTAAGACCAAGCACATATGAAGAAAAATAAGGCTGGGGCGTAGATGGCGAGACGGGATCCTTTCGGTGAGGGCGGGAGCTTCCTTAGCTTGGGAAACCGAACCGGGAACGCTGATGAAGAACCGCAACGCGCGAGAGTCAGAAATATGCTGAGCAGAGCACGCATATTTCTCAGAAAAGACCCAAACGTGCTTGCGTAGCACTTAGATCGGTGAGTGGGTATCACTAAGTGGCGTCGACTAGGATCGAGAAGGATCGAGAGATCGAAAGATCCCCCAAAGACTCATATACACATCTAGCCTTGCCGCATATGCACGTGGGTATCCCACATTCCCACAGGCTGTTTTACCGATGCTCGTGGACATCCCCAACATGTATGGTAGGACGGTTATCCCCTGTTCATCATGCCGAGCCGCATCGGGTAATCTACTAGGGGAGGGCGTATATGCTCTGTGTTCCTTGCATGCGCTTCCCGCGCCCGGGATACAACCACTCGACAGTCTCCTGGGACCGGTGTGCCTTCCGGTGTGCTTTCCGGTCCTTACGTGATAGGTATACCGGGTGGGCCCTCTCGCGGTAGACGAATAGACTTCATCGATAGCGGTCGTGAAACAATAGATCCGCGTAGTTCACCCCTGGGTCCGACACGCCAGTGGTTTACCAACCGGTAGGCGCCATGCTCGGTCTGATATGTATGACGCACGTGGCCCCAACGTCAACCCATATCTCAATATGCGAAAACCTAGACAGTTTATACGTATATTAAATTTTTTCATAATACTATAGGTGTATCAGAAGACTTAACTAAAAAGGGGGGAGACCTTAAGGGGCGAGTAGCTATAGTCCCTGGTCGTATCATAAATATACGTAGTATGTCATGTATCGTAAACAAATGAGGCTTTCATTAGGGAAGCAAGAAGCGAATTGCTACAGTGCCTTGTCTATCATGCATCGAGGGTCAAATCAGAAGTGTAGATCCAAAAGTGACAGGATATACACCTAGTCACATATCTCATTTTCATAGCACAACAATGTGTGATATTTCCCTCACATAAAAGAGACCATGGGGCTAGAATTAATTTTCCTTCTATCAAAAGGCCCGGCAATTCCGCGGTAGGATCCCGTAGCCTCGAGCCAATTATAGATTAGTTGTAGGCATTTTAAAGGCTTGAGTAATCGAAAGGCTCAGGGGTCGGCGTGAGAGCTGTCGACAACCGACCGGTCGAATTTAATTTAGTAATTCGTGATGTCTTAGCCAGTGTCTGGTACCCGGCGGGATACCTAGCTCAAAGGGTCTCTACTTCCGTGATCGATTCGTTGTACTTGGCTTCTCGTCTGCTAAGTGAGGCGACGTATCATTGCCTTTCCAGATATATGGTTTTCCCAGCCTCCTTCACAGTGGTGTTAAACGCCACTGGGAAGTAATATTTTGTACCATTTCCGACAGCCGTATACGGATATCGAGGACACCGAACAGTAGTATTTCCCTTGCATACTGGAACACATATGTAACGTGAGGATCGAATTCATAAACTAGGCTGTCGATTTCCGATCTCAACATATTAACATGAACCCCTCCCGCAGTCTTGGGTAAGAATTACCGACCCCCAACCCTTTCCAAATGAGGCCAATGACATGTCTGACAGTGTAGGTTCTTGGGCAGAAAGCTTGGTTACCCGAACGGCCTATTAATATCGGATTACAGCTCTAAGGCGGCACGATAGGTTGATTACATTCCTAATAGGGGAGATAGGGTCTGCCTTGGGCTCATCCAGTATGTACGGCCTGTTAAGCGTTGAAGGGGGCCATAAGATGATATTCACATCGTCTAGCATGAATGGTTCGGGAGTCTCCGGAAGATCCAGAGTTGGGGAGCGATCTGCCGGGCGTCTCTGCTTATCTGTTTTTAATGGATGCCGAATATACCTGAATGGAGGCTGGTAAGACGCCCCTACTTGCTAGTTTAGAAGGACTTACATGTAGACTAGTGGATGCTATCCGTAATACGTCAGTACGACCGTTCTAAGGCCAAATGAGATCAATTCTGACCGAGGCCAGTAAGCGAATAGTCGCATCGCCTTACCCATACACACCAGGGTATATATGTACGATAGGTCTAATGCCAAGTAGAGTAATAGACCGACCCTATCAGAGACCCGCATGAGTATAGAAAGTGTTGGGGTCCAAATGCGCAAACACTGCGTGACGGTGAAGTTATGCCAAAATTCTGGTTCGCGCACCGGGGCAGGGCGTAATCGACTGCAGAAGTGTGTGCAAGGGTAGAATTAGTCTAGTGTATACAATCGACACCCGCACAATCTCTAAAGTCCATTAGCAGTAAACAATACAAAACGTAATTAGCAAGACACGTATTATTATAGAGGGCAACATATAGGTTGATAGATGTGTATGTTAGATAGCTTTGTTATCTCAAGGTCGATATTGGGCAGCTGTAACACGCATAAAGATCAGATAGATCCCAAACATCCTAAGCTGCAAGTTACTATCCTCGTGTCTCAGAATCGACACGAGGAGACGGGACAAGCTACAAAGCCACGAAATTAAGCCTTCTCTTCGCTGGACTATGCCCGCCTTCGCTTTGCATAAGCGCATGCCCAGGTGACCTAACCGCAGGGCAGTGCCCGAACTTCGCACGGGAATGCAACCCACGGTGACGATAATATGTGATAAATGCAAAAAATACTACTCACTTGCATCGTCGCCTATCCATTTCAGTGAGCAAACGTGAAACTTTTTCCTGCTAGGTTGTGATGCATAGCCTTTTCGATCCAAGCCCAGGGCTTGCACCCTTCGGGGGGTGGCATTATGGTAGCGTGAGTGAGAGGAGGGTCCGAAATATACGGCGGCAAACAGCAGTCACGAAAATCGCCGATGGCCGTGTCCTTTCCTCCTCCTCCGGTTATAACGCCTCCCGCATGCTGCGTTATTCCACCTATTTCTAGTCCCAAGTTGGTGGGATCCCCGTAGGTCCTCCCGTCAGGTAAGCTCGATGTATGACGCTCTCCTAGTATCCATTTTTCTCGTAGCATGCCAGACAGTCTAGCAGCTGGGTCGAAGCTGATATAAACCAAAATCTTGAGTCCGTTCGTATCTTCCCCCGTTGCGTAGATCATCGAACGCTCATCGCTAGAGGCAGTAATGCTACCGACGTAGCCGGGGGGGTTCAGTATCCCATAAATCTTGTCTAAGAACGAAATCGGTTTTAATGGGTCTGGTTCAGGAGGCCAGAAATAAATCTCATTAGACGTGTAGCGTTGCTTAACTATCTCGTTAAGTTGAGCTTCATAATCAGACGCTGGCGGTATTCGATAAGGAATGGGTCCCAATTTCCTATACCCGGTCCTTAAGCGTAAGCGTCGTGAACTCGAAGAACCGCTAGGGGTATCGTCAACTAGATCGAAATAAGTGCTGCAGCATCGTTGGTAGCAGCAGAGATGAGTCTGGCTACGTGTAAATGCTGGTGTTGTGGAGCTATCGTCCCCCGGGTGGAAACTTTCGGGGGGGCGAAGTGATAGAGTCGTGTTGTTGAATTTGTCCATAAACCGAATAGACCCGTTTGATAGCCTAGGTACTGCGTTACCTTCGTCGGCTTCGGGTGTTTCGTCTCCACCCATCTCCCTTTCGTCAAAAGCCACTTTTGTGATGTAATAGGATCGTCGGCTACCGCTCTGCCCTGCTAACCATTCTTTACGCGACTCAATGATGTTGATTTTTCCAGAAGCCTCATCTTTTTCCAGCTTTAGGAAACCCCATCTGTCGTCTATGGGGCCCTCGGCGTGTTTTCTTCTCCAACTGGCTTCCTTTTTCATCGTTTGCATCTTCACGGTACGGGTCGTCCTAGGATCTGATTCATAGAGGGAAAAGCGAAAGCAATGGTAATAGGATATCCAATCAGTCTCCCTTATCTCGAAATCGGTCTGATTTGAAAGACCATAAAAGTACCCATCTATAATTTCAAAACAGACTGTAGAGCCCATATCGTATCCAACCACGTTTGCAAGGTGTATCTTGCGAGTAAAGGGAACGCGATCGTGGATATCGAAACCTGTGAGGACCCAATTTCTAAAGCCATCTGCGCCCTCTTCCGAATGGGTCCCAAAAAAAAGATAATCTTTGTTATTTCTTACGAAGATCTTGGAGGTAGACTCTAGTGGAATCGTAGCTACGATCTGTTGTTCGTCGGCCTTAAATACCAAAAGGAAGTTCTCCGTGTTTGGCAACGCGAATGAAAACAAACAAGACGTGATGCCGTTCGCATGATTCAAGACTCGGAACTTATACTTTCGGCTCCTCGCCGACCTTGGCTCCGCTTCACGGATCAGGGCCGGAATGTCTATAACAAGCTCATAGGTTGCCGAGCGACGAAGGTCAAGAATTCGCAACCATCGTTTAGGCCTCGCCTCGATGATGTAACAGAGTATCCCATTGACGTATTCGTAAGAATCAGCGAGTCCAACGATTCCTACAACATATGGAGATGCTTGAGCCAGTGCCTGGTATCTCTTTGCAATTCGCCGGAGGGCTCGCGAGAACCGGCCATCCTGCTGTGCCTCTAACGCCTCAGTCGTATGTGAAGCCTTGGCCTTCGCGGAACTGTTAGCTATTTGTACCAAGTCTCACTAGCCCGAATCTAGTCCTATAGGACTTCGTGGTGACGACTTACGGTGATAATGGCTCTGCAAAACCTTTCCTCTCGTACCAAGTACTGGAAGTGACGGCTGCTTCGTGATAAATCGAAAACTTCATCTATGTCCAAGTGCCCCACGATATTCGCCATGATCTCATAAGGCAAACGCTGTAGTCCTGACGTCCGCATGGGTCTTGAGTGAGGTAGTGTGTCAAGGTAGCTTGGACAATGGGTAACTAAGTTGGGCATGGGTGGAATTAATGACTACTAGGTGGTAATTGTACATATCGTACTTCGGAATGGGAGTATTAGAGCCGATGAACTGGCACCTAATAGTAATACCCCGGGGAGTTCGATATTTGTATTGGCGGCCTCCTCTTCGCCAGACACCGTCCGCAAAGAGCCGCATCATGCAATTATTTAATAGACTGCACTTCTCCACTAGGGTCAGGCGTCAAGCTAACCTTGGAAGCAAGTAACAACAGAGACAAGGCTCTCGGTCCCCTTTGTAGCCGAGTTTTTAGATTTTACCTACCTAGTTACGTCGATGTACATTTGTAGTACAGATCTGCTGTAGGTACGCACAGCCTACCTACCAATCCGGGACCCAAGTCTCATTCTTGCGGAAAAGCGGGACAGCGGAACAGCGGATGAATTTGGTAGATTGTTATTTAAGCCTCTGGACGACGGGATTAAGAGTAGAATGAGGCTCAACTTCCACGATTGCCAACTAAACTAGGTATCCAGCTAGTGAGTTATCCGAAAATCCATGGATCATGGGTGGGTATAACACCAAGATACAAGGATAGGTAGATATTAGTTACTGCGCATCGGGTATGATTGGTTCTCTTGGAAGGGGTAATAATACCTAGCCCCTGTACACTTACCTAGTATCTGCGGTGCAACAACCTTGGAAGCACTTGATGCACCACACAGCCCTTGCTTTTCAACCCAGGACTCGGAGAGAGGTGCAGACTCTGCAGAGCCTCATCTTCTAACATTGTATGCCATTTTTCGATATTGCATGTTCCCTCTCCACCCCCCAACTACAACTTTCCCTTGAGGCTCTTCATTTTATGGGCTCTAGGGCTTACAATAGTCCCGGCCTCCGGTCCCCAATCTTTGGTTGTGATTCCGTATTCTTTTCATTTTTTGTCCCCTATTAAACATAAATGTAACCCAACATGCTCCAGCCACCACGTTTTGAAAATCCGCCCGATACCTAGACACAACATTCCCCGGCCGATTATGTCGACCTGCATAGACTATATGCCTACTTTCAATAGGGTATACTTGGCCTCCGTTAAATGGACAATATTGATTCAGCAAACTGCAACTATAGATAGTTGGCCATCGCCATTTTTGGACCCCAGCCAGCCTGCTTCTATTTCTGCACTTGCAACCTTCTATCGCTCCGTTCATCAATCGTTCTTTTGGTGTGATGCCCGTCTTGTCCCCAGCGGGTCATACAATCACCCAGGCTTTGCCCGACGGCTCTTCTAGTTGGCAAAGTTATCAATTTGTGTCACATTGGCCAACGTGTCAGCTAAGCGATCATATTCCAGAACTCCGGATCACGTAAGAATATGTTATCATGGTCTCGTGACAGTGCTTGGGCTACATATAGGTAGCTGTGCATACGTTACTAGAACCCACAACATGATGCTCGACGGGTGTGTATGTGAGACACAGACTTTCAGCTTGAAAGCATCCGGACGGCAAACCCATATGTGTTGAGGCCCAAGCCTCCTGTTGGTTTGGGGACGCGTTGAATGTACTATGTTGGAAACTAAGGGGGCTTGCATTTGCGTCCCAATCCTATGTTGACCAGGAATTTTGCGGAACGTTTTTAATTAGGGATCTCACTACTGATTTAATGCTTCATCGGGGGCCAGAAAAGATTGATACGAACTCCTTAAGTAGGGAATTTAACGGCCCGGCGGTCGTCTGTTCGAATGCCGCCAATCCGAAACCTACCGTACAGGACGCAGCGCTAGGTATCTCCTGCAGCTTGGTCAGTGTAGTACTACGATGAGACGCCTCAAAGCTACGGCTAATTAAAAATACTCATATGCTAACAGGCTTGAGTTACTTTCGTTTCGTTACCGTCGGAGCCTGGCGAGAACCTTCTCCCATGTCGTTCGCTTAAACCATTCCTATTTTAGAGGTCGAGGGCAGCATTTATGACTTTGGCGTTCCGGAAGCGGACTTGCCGGTTAATATGCCGTATCATTTGGACAACTGTCGATGTTGAGGTAATACCAACACGTCTCGGCCTTTCGTCAGATTAGACTGACCTCGTCGGTTAGGTTCTAGGGCTATCTGCATTCTATCTGATGTTATTAGGTGATGGTGGGTCCCATTCTCTGATATCGTCTGGGAAAGGTGTGATCTAGCTTGCCGATTACTAAAGGTAGTGCTAGACTGATCACACGTCAACCCTGCCGTGGAACTTTTGAAGTACGTCGGCTGTCCGTGGAAGAAAATCTACTAGAAGACGGCTAGGCTGTATTCGGAGATGCTGGCCTAGATATCGAAGTTCGGAGCAATCTCCTGTGAAACTTGCATTTTGAGCGGTTATCATAATGAAAACAAGTCTATGGAACCATACTGTCACATCCGTGTCTACGGCCTGTCACTCTAGGAGGACTAAAAAGCTGTGGTTCAATACTATGTGGCATAGGAATACCGAATAGGGAGGTATTTACCCAACGTCCCTTCTCACGTTACGGCGAATTTATACTAATTGATAATATTGCATGTAGATCATGTCGGTTTCAGAGCGTGAGTGCCCATCACCTAGGCCCCTTTTCGCTTCGGTTGCTCCTGTGACGAGAATGGGCTTGCGATGGCGGCTGCAGTATATCCACCCAGCCGTTCGAGTGAAGTGCCTGTATTGATCAGGTGGGCATCGGTCTATGCTTGTCAGCAGCACAACTACTACCATCCTACATCGTCATCGATCCGCGTAGAGGGGGTGCGCGAATAGTAGAAAGCATATGTCAGGGTCTTCACCTACGGTCTAAACAGCCCTTATAGACGTAGCTGTGAACCTTTCTGCTTTTGAAGAGCCCCTTCATGCCGAGACCGGGCCCTAACGTGGGCCCATCGTGGTTCTAAACATGTTCACAATGCAGACATCTCTCGGGTCTAGATGCCCGGAAGTTGTATGAGCGGTAAAAAAAATCGCCACTCTAACGGTGTAGATTGAGCATTCCAGTCTACTGCGAGCAGATGGATTTAAGCTGACCTAGAAGACCTGTCACACTGCAGGCTCTGTGCCTTACGCGAAGGCTTATAGGGCATGGGTCCGCATGCCTCCGAGCGTGAACAGTATCGCTAATAGCTTTCTATGCTCCTCTGGGGATAGACTACACTCACTGTCATTAGCTTCTTTCTTGTTACACTGTTACCGCCTGATGGTAGTACCTTTCCAACTCCCTGGGTATCGGGTTTATCAGGCTTCGGAATCAACCCTCAGGTTTGTATGGTCTCTCGAGATATGGCAGCAGATTTATCTTGTCCACGAAACTCCTGCCACCCCCCGATTATTCATGGATTCAGAGATTGGAATCATATGCCTACTAAGTTTTACCCATTTAATATGCGCAGGGTCTCCTATTCGGTGTCAAGATTGCGCCACGCTGCGCTCTTAAGCCGTCTATCGGACGGAGCCCAGGACTAGAATGACAACTCACATGCCGATCAAGAGACGTAAGGAGGCTAGAGAGCCCGAAGTCAGGCTCTCCTACAAAGGCATAAGTTCCGTTTCTGTACCATACGGCAGGAATCGTGTCAAGATAGGGAATACCGCTGTCCTAAGCTCTTCCCATAATTGTTATGAAGTTTTTGTAGGCTAGCTCCCGGTCTAGGCTTGGCCCCAAGTCGTGGAATGTGTCACGAATGTAAGTGCCGTCGAATAGGCTATGGTATCATTCAAGCTAGTTGTCTTCGACAACACACAATCTGTCACTACGACAAGCACCACTTTACGCCTCATCCGGCACCGACGGCACTATATTTGACGGCCCTATTATACTATGTAATGATAGCTGACGAGGCTGTTGGATTTGCATTAATTACTACCTCGAACCGCCCCGGTTACTACATAGAACGGAAAGAACCCCTGATAAAGGCATCCGGCGGTAATGAGGCCGAGGTCCAGCGGCACGAGAAGAGACGAGAAGTTGCAGTAGGTTATGTACCAGTGCCTTTACTTGGAGATTGATTTGCAAAAGTGTCTTGGGTAGTTGGCTGAACGTATGTGCATGTGCCAGGTCAGCTCATGTTGATAGCGCACTGAAAAATGTGGGAGTTGATTAAATGGGAAAAAACTGCAGGCTGGGTGGAACGTATACCCGAGTTGTCCAGGAGGCTGGGAAGTAGCTGGCGAAATATCGCGTGATTGTTATGCCCGACGAGTATTACCTAGAATACTCTACTCGGTTGACCTTTCAAGGCAAATCCGTGTACGTAAACCCCCGAGTTGCGAAGATATATCCACGATCCCGAGGAGGTACAAGAAGACCGAACTAGGAAGGGGAGGAGGGTAAGAATCACCCATAGCCTTGTCTACCTCACATAATTACCTAATATCAACTACCTTATCTTCCCTCCGCCCTTATTCTATCTATTATTCATGATGAGCATAGTGTTCCCTTCTTTTCTCTACGCCAATGCAATATCATTGTTTTCTTTACCTGGTCTCTTCCTCTTGTGCAAGAAATACTCGCCAATATGAGACTAGTATCCTAGGTAGTCCGCGAGACCCCTCCAAGTTTCGACTCAGCTATTCTATATTATGGATATGGCAATTCCTATCTTGTGTATATACGTTGAAAAATACGATACGGTTATTTTAATAGTAAAGTAATATCTGCGGATTAGGGGAATATACCTACTAGATACCTGTATAGTAGGTCTTGGACAACGTCGTAGATAGTAGAAACGGGACCAAATTCATTATCGTACGATCAGTCGATAGTCTCCATTATAACACTTGGCAGGCAACTGGCAGAAGCTGTTCAACTTTGGCCCGCCGTTTTCATTTCTTAACGAACGTTAAGAAACAACCATCAACATCACCCGCGATCGAGCGCCTCCGGTAATCGCGGGCTTCTACTCGATTCTTTTTCTACAAATGAAACTTGATCAGCCCCCGTAGACGACGACTAACATGGCCCCCAGAGGTAATCTCACGCCGCGGGTATGCTTTGTACCCTGTCCTTATCTGAGCCATGGCGATGCGCTAATAGTAATCATCGATTAAGACGATCATGGCACCCGCTGCAGCCTTTACGATGGCCTGCGTCTTGTTTGTGTAAGAAATACTATCGAACGACTTTGCTTGGTCGCTCAAGTGTCAATCAATTGCGTCCTGGCTGACACCGAACCAGTTACACACGTTCTTCCATGAGAGAAGCCAAGCGCAATGCGGTACGCTTGGCCAAATCCCTTTTCAGCTGAATCCACGAAGCCAAGTTTGCTCACTTCCGTTTAGCAACACGATCGGGAGCAGAGGCAGAACCAGTCAAACAGACATAGAGGTAGCTCCGGGTAGAAATGGCAACTCAACTGCTCGTCGCGCGTATCTCTGCCTAGGTCTCACCGCTTCTCTCTGCGCCACATCTTATATTACCTGGCCACTTGTGAGTCACGAGCGTTGACGAATTTTCACGATGCAAACTCAATTGGTGCGGCGTGCCCGGTAGAGAATTATCAGGCCGGTATAGGTGGTGACGAGACCAGGTTTCTGGATGGTGGTTGCGAAGACCGGCCGAATTCCTGCCATGAGCGTCGACGATCAAGAATCGGAGAGGAGGGGAACCATGATGTCATGTCATGAGCCTATCGAGGCTTGAGGCCCAAGGGATGATAAGCTGGATGGAGCGGAGAACCCAAAGGATCTTGAAAGATAAAATGCATGCTGTGTCAGGAGAATTGTCGTGAGGACAAATGTTTTATAAAGACCATGTCCTTAAAAGTACAGTCAATGTGCATCATATATGATTTATTACCCTACATACTTGAAGTTCATGGTACTATAAGCCGCATGTATAGATCGGCAGGTATAAGACATTGGGTGGGCTTGTGAAACAATCTTGAACTTGGCAGATTCACATGATAATCTACCTACGAGATATTTACTCCTACAGCTCACCTCAAAATACCTATATATACATATTAAATCGTTGGTTCTATACTACAACCATTGTCTCAACACTAAGTATGAACGCTTTCGGATTATCTTTGTAATGACTTAGCATAAACGACTATACTATTTGCTATTCGGTTTACAACTTAGTAATATGATTTTTACTATTAATGATTCAATACGAGCATATTATGAATAAAATCCATATCTATATCAATTGAACGAAGAGATGGATATTCAGGAATAAGAGCGGACCTTATCCAGTGAAGACTGGTGCTATCGCCCTACAGTCCACGGGTACCTGCACATGCTGAGTTGTAATGGACCCCTTGTTTTGTATGTACTACCTAAAAATATCTACTAGTAGCCCTGGACCCTTGTAGGTTGCAACTTGTTCAGTTCTCTGCAGCATATGGATTAGGTAATGTCAGGTACGGCTACGGCTACGTAATGCACAATCCAATAAGACACTTCACTACTCAATCAGAATAGCTTCAAAGAATCTTTCTCCTTGTTTGCTTCTCTAACTTTGAACCTGTCAAGTTTTCAGTCTACGATCTTATAGCTAGGTCTTTTCACAACTCTTCGGCCATGATATAAACTATTCCGCTTATAAGATTTGCTGAAGCAACCGTCATCATGGCTGGCAACAATCTCCTCTCCCTAATAGGGTGGACATTCCTTCCTAATGTGCGTTCTGCGGTTCCCTTTTATACAGAATAGTAAACGCAGAATCTAATGCTAGGACACGTAGCTTGTAACCGGCTGGGTGCAGTCTATCTACTATGGCCTTACAATCCGAGCCGGCGACCGCAAACCTACGCCCAACTCCCCACGATACGCCGAACACCGGCGACGCATCCACATCCTCGTCGTATCGCTATACCTACTCTACACCATCTACGAAGCAGACTACGAACTACGCCGCGCATCAACATTTTATGCCGACCTAGGTGTACCCCTCGCAGCTTCCGAGCGCGATATCAAGAGCCGCTTCCGCCGGCTCGCTGCGCTACACCACCCGGACAAGTTGATGAGCAGTGGCGCCGACGCGTCTGATACCGACTTCTTCATCCACCTCAAGACTGCTTCCGACACTCTCGTAGACCCGGCGCGACGTTTCGCTTACGAGCGCTTCGGCCCCGACGTTGTAGCATGGAAGCACTGCGTCACGATACGTGACTTTGTAGTCCGGGGCGTCCAGGTTCTGGTACCATACTACAGCTTAGCCGCTGTTGCTATGTACGTGCTGGGTCTTTTAGGATACCTGGACTGGGGACGATACTGGCGATGGCTTACCCTCATCGTGCTATGCGTATTCGAGTTGTACACCATCACGCGACCATCCTTCCCTCGTCTGCTCGACATCCTCATCAATCCGATTCTTACACGGTTCACCGCCCACCCGCCGTACCTGCCTTTCCAAGCCATAACACTGGCCCGCAAGCTGAGTATCACGCTATACATTGCGTTCTCGCAGATCGGGCCGTTGCTACAACCACCGAACCAACGGGGCGTGAAACCGGCTGAAGCGACGGAGAAGGCGCTGCAGCAGAGCTTAGATCGGCTGGAACAAACCGCACGCGGTGTGGATGTGGACGTGGGACGACTCATGGAGTTAGAGATGGCACCATTCGCGGGCGACCCCGAAGTAATTAATAGCATGCGGACGAAACTCAAGGAGTGGCTGGTACAGAACACGATCCGCGCTGACCCTATGGTCAAGGATGCCCTAGGGCGGTCGTTCCAAAGGAGACGTGTAGATGCACCCGCGGGGGCCAGGGGAAATAGATGAAGGGCTTATGAAGACTTGTTTCACTAGACTATTGTATACATATGTATCCAAAATAGCGACTGCCCAGGCTTGTTCCGCCAGTCTTATCGAACCATAAATACACTGCTATCCCAACTTATGCTGCTACTTAGTACAGATTTTTGTGACTACCATTCTTGTACAGTATCACTTTCTAGAGAACACAGTGTTGCTGCTCTAGAACGTGACGCAAGCGCCAACGCTCAGAGTCGTTGCCTGCCTCTGGTCTCGATGGGAATCAACACCATTCCCACAAAGGAGGCTAAGATTAGAATCGCCGACATATATATCGGGGTTTTGGTACCGTCCCCGGGCACATTTGCGGCGAGGATAGGGGCAATAAGCCCCGCGATGCGGTTCAGGAAGCTAGCCACACCAGTCCCAGCCCCTCTAACGGGCGCGGGGAAGATCTCAGGGGTAAAAGCGTACAACACGCCGTACATGATGTTCTGGCAGAAGGCTTCGACGCAAGTAAAAAATAACTGTGAATTAGGCGTCGTGCCGAAGGTGACGAAAAAGAACAGGAAGATGGCCGATATCAGCGTGGAGATTGCGAGCGTTCCCTTCCGCCCGAGGAAGGGGGATTTGTGATCAACCGTGTACGCGGCAAGTAGACTCCCTGGTACCCCGACCATGGATATTATGGCGTAGTTACGGTAAGTTTCCGCTGGGGCGGCGGTATCAACCGAGGCATCCGAACCGCCATGCGAGAGGTATTGCGGGAGAAAGGCGTTGAAAAGCGGATAGCCGAGACCTATGGTACTCCAACAGAACCACATTAAGAGAGTAGCTGTGCCGAGCTTACGATTTTGGAAAAGAGGCCGTATATGGCCAATAGAAAAGGCCATAAGGTTCTTCTTAATAATATTTGCGGCGGACACTCCCACCGGTATTCTCTCCGTGCCATCCATATCAGCAACAGCATCTAGGATTTCTTCGGTAAGCCAGGTTCTCTTCCCGTTTCGGTATGCAATGCCGTGGACAACGGCAACGGCTTCCGATTGCCGTCCCTGGGATAGGAGGTACTTAGGCGACTCAAATAAATGGAACAGCCCGAATCGGATAAAGAACATAACAAACGTAATAATACCGATCGTCATAACGAAACGGCGCCATCCCTCTTCGACAGGCCAGTTTGTAATGAAGTACCAAGCAAAAATGGACGAGACGAGTTGTCCTACGGGCCACCAAACGGACAATAAGGTCAACAAGGCACTTGAAGAATCGGGTAGGATCTCGAGAAAAAGCGCTCCATCCACTGGTAGGTTTCCTCCCACTCCGGTCCCCATACAAGCGAAGAGTATACAGACGCCGACCCAACTCGATGCGTACGCGGCCCAAATACCAAAAATACTTGTGATTAGTAGAGTGAAATTAAAGGCAATACGCCTGCCTATGACGTCTGACCCGAGTCCCCAGAAGAAACTACCCAAACAAAGTCCTACAAACAGGGAACTAGTCGTATATCGAACTTGCTTCTCCGAGACGCCGAATTCTTCAGACAAAGACGGAAGAGTCAAGGAGACGCCCTATACATTTGTTAGCTAGTCCATTGAGACAATATACCGGACGTGGAGTATAAGGCAACTACCTACCTGCATCCATAAACTAGGAATTGGGTCAGTACAGTCAATAACTGTATATTGTCGGAGTTAAGAGGGTACTCACTTATCCGCAAACCATCCAAATCCACACAGGACGAATAGCTGCCAGTTATACCGGCCCATACCAATATCCTGGATGGCCTTATTGATGAGTTTGGACTTCACTACGGCGGGTCATTAGCATGGTTCCCCACTCGCCCGGTCCGGTTCGGACCCGGCGAGCCGAACACCTATGAACTCACATTCATATTCGGACCAGCGACGTCGTCTTTCGCCCTGGCGAACCTCCCTCCTTAGACCCTCGATAGTATACTCGGCAGCACTCATCTGCAGCATACCGGTATGTTCGGTATCACCGTCTTTAGGCGGACCAGCCTCAGGTTCGTCAAGAATGGGGTCGTCAGAGCTATTCCTAGCCTCCTCAAACTCGCTTCTACCAGATCGAGCGGAATGGCTATGCAAGTGCGCCTCCTCCAGCGGAACCAGGACGCCAACATAGTCATGAACGGACTCTTGGCGACGCCTAAAGCCTAAGAACGGAAACCTCATGATGGGCGGAGAGGGGTTGGAGGGACAGGGTGGACGTTGCGCACTAGAAACCCCATTCACTCAGTTTGCAAGACCGACGGGAGCTCCGCGGTAGTACAGATTGGCGAATTGACGAGCCTCTTAAAATGGAATGCCCACGGGCCCCGAAAACGGTCTTGGGAAATGTCTTGTTGCGCCACGTGATGGCTGAGATGACACAAGACACGACGCCGGCTTCTCCAAAAGGGGAATCCCTGTTGCCTGCGTCTCTTCACCGGTTTCCTTGATTTCCGCCCCGTCGTTATGCTCTTTGCCCGAGTAATGAAAGTATTTATGTTTGATGTAGACAATCACATCGATTTGAATGATTCTGCTTAGAAATTAGAAATGAGATGATGATAATAAAGAGATGCAAATGGTAAAGAGATCCATGTTGAGTTTATGTGTCACAAGTTTCACTAATAGCACAAGCACTGATGATCTTCATCCCCTACGCCACAAGCCACAAACCACCTGAAGCTAACCGTGACAGGTCATTCGCCAAGCGCTAAATCCCCTGAACCCCCATTCCTCCACTCAACTCCAGGGCTAAGAGGCCTATTTTTTACTGGACTCGCGTGGGATGCGTATAACCTTTCATTTCCGCATGACCACGATCGCTGCATAAATCTAAACAACAAGAGCTCACATGATAGGAAAAAAGTTATGGATGATTTTGTGTGTGTTTTATTGTAAAGCTGTTCTGTGTCTTTTTTCTTATCTAATTTATGCATTTCAAAGCATCATGAGAACGTAATATATACATCTGAAGAATAGGCTGGATCCCGCCACCTCCGTCAAGAAAATCTAGACATCTAGTCTAGGGCAGAAGGGAATAGAATCAGAAGAAGAAACGAAGCAAGAAAAGGTATACTCGAGGCTCCCGTCCTGTCTAGGATGTTGCATCATGTAAGCCTAAAGCAAGGCACGCGACCTCCAATGTTACCAAGCGCCAGCTCCCTTCTACAATACCTAAGTTACGAAGACGCGATGTAGTCTATGGGCACGGCGTCTTCATAGGAGGAAGGTAACACTCCTCTCCCTCATCCCAGGTCTCAATCGCGGCCGGCTCACCGCGCTCGGGCTCTCCCCAGGCGAAAGGTCGAAATATCCCGCCTTCGATGTCCTCCTCACCGCAACCGTATGCTCCGTGACTGTCCCTAGTCCTCCGGGCGGCGTACGTGGAAGATCGAAGTACCCGCCCCCACCTCCTAATCTCTCCACCGAGCTCCCTCGAGGCTCTAGGGTGTAGTAGCCCTGGGCGGCGTCCTCGGTGTCCACACTGACCTCGTTGCTAAGTCCCGACCGTCGCTGCGCGCTCGCGTGCGTGGTCTTGGGCTGTGTGAGCGTAAACCCAGTATCGCGGATCATGCGGCTCGAGTTTGACCTCGTGAATCCAGGGCGTCCACCTCCTCCTCCCCCTCCTCCGTTACCGCTACCGCCGCCGCCTCCTGCCCCGGGGCTTCGCGCTCCGCTACTGCTGTGCATCGCGTTGAAGCGGCGGATATGCGCGCGGTCGAGGCGCTCATAGTGCCAGGCGGCGTTGGGGTCGTCGCTTCGAGTCGGATTGCGCGAGGGTGAGGGATCGGACTTAGAGTGCGGGCGGCCAGTAGCACGGCGGGGACTGTCATCAGGATTCTTCTCGAGCCCCATCTGCTTCTCCCACCATCCCTTTTCTTTGGTGCCGCACTTGGCGACGTCGCAGAGGGCTTCCTCGACGACCTGCTCCTGCTTCTCGGAGAGCTGGATAGATCCGCGACGCTCCTTGGTCGCGAGTTTGACGAGGGCGGCGGCGTCCTGGGCATCCCGCTCCTTTTTCACCGGGTTGGACCGCAGACCACTGGAGTCCAGCTTGAAGACGATGAGGTCGGTCAATGAGATATAGGGGACTTCGTCCCGTGAGATGTCCTGCACTTTCTGGGCAGCCTCGGGGAGGTAGGGGCCCTGTCTGGTGGTCAGCTAATCATGAGCTCTACAGGATATCCAAGACACAGAACTTACAAGCCATTCCGGGCTGATGTCGATCCGAATTTCCTGCCCCTTGGGAGCCTTATAGAAGAGCGCTTGCGAGCGCTGGAAGAAGGGCGAATCAGGTCGCTCTAGCAGTCGCTTCTTGAGCGAACTAGGCGAGGTCGATATATTCGTGATAAAGTTGATGTTCTTGGAGTGGGAATACTGTTAGCTTATGCCTGTTGGTTATTCAAAGCTGGATCGGCATCTTACATCTGTCGATCGATATTCAGGAAGGTAATGCCACAATGCCAGACCACCGATGACCGAGAGCCTGGCATGTCTGAGCTCTTGGATTTGCTTCACGTTTTGAATCACGTCACAAGCAGCACGCTCAAGTTCCTGTAGACGAGCCATCTTTACCTATGGGTAGACTAGTGAAACCTTGATGAAGGAAGTGAGAAGATGGTATTTGGGATAAGTTGACACGACTGTAGCCTGTACGTCGGTAATGAGAGACAAGTCTAAAGAAGGTCAAGATTGTTGTGGATAAGTGAGAGAATAGAGTTGGCACTGGTGTGTGGATGATGTATTCTCGACCTCATAGGGGCGAGGACCTTGACTTCTTTATAGACATTCTGGTGATAATGGAGGTCATCAGGTCGCCCAGAGGACAAGGAAATGTCTGCCACCAGTCTCGATATCGATTCCAAACTAGCTCTCAAGGTAGGCAGTATCGACGCTTCACGAGTCGTGGATTATAACTAGACCCTGGGATGTAACGGGATTAGACAGACTAGATACTCCCGACTAGTGCCTCTAGAGTAGGATAAAGATGCCTAAGCTTCCATCTCACTAATACATGAAACAGTAGCGTATACTCCGGACAAAGCCGTGGCGGCGGGTGGTAGTGAGGAAAGGGGTGGATGAACCACCGGTAGTTACTAGCGCTACGTGTATCATCTTCTCTAACTCGTCTAATGTTGCTCATCTGAATCGGTTTCCTTATATATGCACCCCTGATTCTATTCTGACGGCACGTCAATGACTCGAGCAGCTACCAGTTGCTACTACAAAGGGCTGCGGAGGGCTGGAGGTCTAGACACCGTAGATGACAAATGACAATAGCCTGCCTTTGTCTGTGGCTGTGGGGTCATCGAAATCGGTAGCAAATACTCCATAGATATGAGAGAGCTATCAGTATAGCTTCGAAGCTGGCTGGAAGAGTACATAATGCTGAGACTGTAAAACAGAGTCCAGAAGGTTTTCATTGGAGACGACCCAACGGTATAAATCATCTTGATTCGTCCCACATATGTGTAAATTCTTTCATGAGACCGCCGGCCAACCAGAATTTGCCCTTGCCACATAGCATGTTGCTCCGTCTTGGTTATGGGACACCATGGTCATAAAGGAGGGAGAAGCATCCATGATGTGTACTGAATCGCGCGGGGGTCTATGGAAATGAAACGATTGAGTAAACCAAAATCTATTATCTAAACTACAAGGTAGAAAACACTTGAGGAACGCTTCTTCCGGCGTATACTTACATACATGTATGTATATAGGGAAAGTTTAATCGATCTGTTGACCGAGTCATCCCAATTCCAAATTGCCATCATAGTGATGCTAGTCCAACGTACTTATACTCTGATTGGATGTGGCTGTCTCAATGGATTCGAATGTGGCGTGCTATCAGGGATGAAACAGCCACGAGCAGAGACGTATGTACTAGGCATATACTACCTAGGTAGGTAGGTAGCTGACTGTTCTTACTTCCGGTATCCGGCCAGAGTACCTGCTCATTAAGGAGCTTTCTCATATCATATTATCAGGAATGTTCTTCGTATTTGCACAATACCTGTCTATGAACGGAATATCACGTCAACCGCCATGCTCCCGAAGGCATCATAAAAAGCCTGTAGACAACCTTGGAACTCCTAGCCAAGTCGGCAACATTCCTAAACCGAGCCGAAGAGCATCCATGCTTTCCAGTCCCCAAACTCCTACCTTTCGCGGCATGCCTATCCCATTCCTCTAGGGTGTAGTGGATCGTAACTTGTACAAAGTGTTGGTCGTAACGTAAAATGTAATAGCATCAAATTCTACCCCATATCAAACCAAAGGCGGGCCTTCCCTCAGAATCTCTCCAATAGACATCATCGTATCTACCGTACCATCTGAGCTGCTTTGTAACCGCACTTGCCTTGGGCCAAACATCTCTACTTCTCTGGCTGAAGGGGTGCTCAGCCTACGAAGCATAATGTGGGGTGGTACACAAATGGACGACTCTTGCGAGTCACTCGACCCATCCTTCCATCTAACTTTGGACCATCGGGGTCGCTTCCAGAATTTGAAGCGGTCAACCCGAGTCTTCTTTAAGCGGCAGCGGCGGTCGAGGTGGATGCGAAGGAGAAGGTTCTATACGAGGACTCCTTCATCATCACCCTCTTTATCGCCCTCGTCCTCCTCCTCCCAGTCGACTTCGTTGTCCATGGCTTCAGCCTTTCTCTGAACCTCAGCGAGACCACTGAGCTCGGCTACGTACTCTTTATCTTCGAGGGCACGCTTTACAAAGTCCCAACCTTGAGTTCTGTATGCCGAGATGATCGGCTTGCTACATGCACTACAGCACGGGTACGAGTGGCCCTTGATAGTAAGATTTTGGAACCTGTTCAAGAATCCGCGGATCTGATGTGGCACTATGCCGAGGGCAAATTCATCATTGGGGTCGCTTACGTAGGCTGTCGAAGAAGCGCTAGTCGCGGGGGCCGGCGCATGGTGGCCAAGGGGGTGTTGCAAGAGACTGGTCAAGAGCTCGACAAGAAGAGCCGACGCAATAGCAGCAATGCCTGGTCTTGTGACCGTACACTGTTGGTCGAGTGTTAGGTCTTTCTGCGACTAATCTGATGTTAGCTGGGTACCGCAAGAACAAATTTCATAACTTACGTCTCCAGGTGCTACCACGTCGTTGCAGAAGTAGCAGCCAAGCGTCTCTTCACTGCCATCCTTTGGTTCCGCGCCATGTCTCATGACCACGTAAGTATCGAAGCCGAGAGCGGCATTCATGACAATTTTCCCCGCCGCCTTGCCCATCACGGTAGGGAGCCATCTTGACTCTCTACTATCCATTAAGAGGAAGATAGCGTCATGTTCATCAATAAGGGACTTGAGCTTCTTGAAGTCGCCCTGGGTTTTCTCTACTATGGGATGACCCAGCATAGGGACCGAAAGGACATGGCCTTCACTGTCAACGCCCGGATAGATCTCCTTGAGCACCTCCGCGGCCCGGGTCGCCTTGGGAGCTCCTCCCTTCAAGCAGTCATTGTACGTAAATAACGGCTGTCTCACGGGATTGGAGAAGGATACAGCGCCATAGTCGACGAATGTGATTTTGCGTACACCCCATCCCATCAAATTCCTTGAGACATAGCTACCGAGTGTGCCTGCGCCAAGGAGAAGGCACCTGGTATTCTTGATGGCGTCAAGATTGAGGTCCGGCGAAATTCGCCATTTCATCAGTTTGAGGTTGAGATCTACTGATTGGTCTGCCAAGCGAGTAGGATCCATCGATTCCGCCAGACTAACAGATCTCGCCGTGAGTTTTCCAGCCGGATTTCGTTCCCAACCGGTTGCTTTTGGCATCTCAATAGTCTCCAGGGTCTCAACAGGGTCCATAGCGAGGGGAAGAACGATGCTGCGGGCTTCATGCCTGCGGGCTTGTATGTCTCGGTAGCATAGAATCTGAACGTTGGTGAGATGGAACCTCTGTCTCACAAGAACTAACAGGTTTCTAAGAGGCCACGCAGGATGTTCCTCATACGTAGACGGATCCACGAATGCGACGAATTTGTCCTCTTCAGGAACGCCACGGAAGAAACCGTCCTCGAATTCTCGAAGCGAACCAACCTCCCATCGATAGCCAATATCTTCTGTTGGGGTGTCAAGTGCGCCGGTTGCCCTTTTCCCACGGATCTTTTTGGCGAGGAAGAAACCATGCTCTCGAGCGTCAACGGTGTATCTCCAAGTTCCTACGCGGTCAACCAGAGCTGTGGTCTCATTGGAGTTAAAGTGAAGGATATCTCCCGTACGTTTCCACTGCGGATCGGAATGCAGAGTTGGAAACCCAAACCAATATGTCATTCGATACTTCTTGAGGTCTGCATAGGAGAGTATAATGTAGTGAGAAAGGAGGGAGGGCACAGAATAGATGGTGCCATCTTTGATAGCATCCCAGATCTATACCAAGTTGCATATTAGCCCCCTAGATCTGTTAGGTCTGGGATCTTATTAGGAATGAACTGACCTGGCGCGCAGCATTGTGAATCATCTCCGTCTTATCTACTTGCTTAAAGGCTTCTAAGGTGTTTGTGTTCCTGATGATGCCTTCGGCTCTTACAGCATTTAGCGGTACACTGTGGCACGCGTAATTAGCTAACCAAGAAAACGTGAATGCTACGAGCTACAGGAACACAGAGCATTATTCAACGTACGTGTTACTTGTAAGTGCACTAGCTAACACCTGCATTCTCACGCTGTCATCCGGAGCGGTGCCCGGGCGAGGCTCGTAGAGCCCTAGGACTGGTCGCGCCGAGTCGTTGAGTTTGTCATGATCCAGCTTGGAAGCGAATAAAGCCGAATAAAAAGGTAGCTCAATCTCAGATGAGAATGGCGCAAATTTGAGGGCGGCCATATCGCTAGAAGATTGAGTAGAGGTGAGATTTGAGAAGGTAAAGAAAGGAAAGGGTGGCGTAAAACAACCCTGAAAAGCGTGTCGTCGTGATTATCGTTGAAAAGTAGGTAGTCGGTTGTTGCAAATGAATGATATATCGAGTATCAGATATCACGCCGCAGAGATGCAGTGAATGTCATTCGGCGTTGTGGGCGTAAGGAGGGAGGAGGGGCAAGTTTAATCGGTCGAATGGGCTTGACTTTCGACTTTCGTGAGAGCGGGGCAGCGTGTTTTTACTTGTAGTCTGCAGCTTGAGGTGGATTGGACCTTCCTAAGGGATGACGGGATGACATATGATGGATGAATGAGGGATTCAATGTTCACGCAACTGGCAACTACTCAAGTACTCGAGTACTTTGAAATGTTAACTACAGAACACGACATGTATTTAACAATAGTTCGTCTGGGAAAGATATTTAAATAAATAGTAGGCACTGCATACGAACATTTGAACAATTCAGCTTAGCTATATATATCTGCCTACGCCATGTACCACGCTTAGAAAGGCATGTATCGATTTACTTATTAATTATTGGGGTCACATGTCCACATGCTAAGAGTCACGTCGTGACTATAGGCAAGTGAGATGTTGCTGATGTAAAAAGAAGCAACTGGTAAGTACTTATCATCCCACGCGGACGGATTGAAATAGGGCTGCAATGCCGAGGACTCCGCTGACGTGACCTACCCGTGCACTTAAGTACTACCTACCTAGGTAGCTGCCTGCCAGCCTGCCAGGGGCACCTGAGGCGGACGGATAACTGCTGCAGGTGCCCCTCCTACACTTCTCTTGGCACTGAACATCTGGACTTCTCCATGCCCAGGTGTACACATGCATGAATTTAGGTACCTACCGAATGGCTTCCGTTATTGGATTGCATTATACTAGTCCGACAATGATCGATCTAGTGGTGCATTGGAGGTAAAGTGCGGGTTGAAATCCACTGTGGATTTGATTCGCTGGTTAAATTTCGGTAGTGGTTTTGCTTTTCTTTTTTTTATGTTTGACGCGACGCGATGTGAGTGATCAAAGGGGTACATGTATGTATTGCTACTAGGTAGCAAATTACCTAACAGTTTATTTTGATATCAATTACCTGCCTAGGTACACTGGCGGTGACAATATTGAGAAATCGGTCTTAAAATGCAGGTTCTCTCACACCCTTCCCATATATCATAAACTCAAGATTTGATTGAATCGGGAGTTATTCTGACAAAATGCTGATCGGAATATGTGGTGGTAAAGTTCTTGTTTCTAGCCCCTTTTAATCAACGTATCACTAACACTACTTCTTAGCAAAATGTGCCGGTAAGAGCACAGTAGCTCAATACTTGATAGACCACCATGGTTTTAAGAAGCTACATCTGCGGATGACAACGCCTAATGGCGATGGCGATGTTGGTTCGAGTGCATCCGAGTCCGAGGCTGACTTAGCTGCTCATAATGCGGCTAAGAGTAATCTTCCGCTACGTCTGAAGCAAACACCTACATCTCACACCTTCTCGACGACCACATCTCTCCTCGACTTCGTCACGAAATATTGGCGGTCACGGTGGGTCACTACGGATATACATGACGAAACCGTTCTGGATACTCTTAGCAGGCGGCCGTTCTTTATCTTGATAAGTGTGGATGCGCCACTGACCGTGCGCTGGCGGCGGTACCAACAGCGGAGTAGTAGTCTGGGGGAATCAAGCAGTCGAGAACCCATTACCCTCGAGGATTTCGTATCTCAGTCTGATCAGCACCTGTACGACGCCGACACCGGTGTCCTCCCGATTATGTCCCGGGCCGCGATTCGGTTACTCAACACTTCCTCGGACCTAGCACACCTATACGCTACGCTTGGTAAACTAGACTTGACGAATCCCGACCGTCTACGACCTAGCTGGGATAGCTACTTTATGTCATTGGCATCTCTGGCTGCGCATAGGTGCAATTGCATGAAACGTGCTGTAGGATGCGTGTTGGTGGACTCCAAGCATCACGTCATCAGCACCGGCTACAACGGGACGCCACGGCATCTGTTGAATTGTGGAGAAGGCGGGTGTCCGAGGTGCAATTCGGGTGAAAGCAGTGGTGTATCGTTATCGACCTGTCTTTGCCTCCATGCAGAAGAAAATGCGTTACTAGAGGCCGGTCGCGAGAGGATACGCGACGGAAGCATCTTATACTGTAATACGTGTCCATGTTTGACTTGCAGTATCAAGATCGTGCAGGTGGGTATCTCCGAAGTAGTATATAGTCAAGGTTATAGCATGGACACGGATACAGCTCAAGTCTTCAGGAACGCTGGGGTGAAGCTGAGGCAATTCTCTCCAGTAAGTAACTCTCCTGTTAACGGTGTTGGTCATAGAAGTTATTACTAACAATACGCAGCCAGCCAATGGGTTAATTCATCTCGAGAAGATGGAACTTTACTAGAGTATTACACTATGTAGAAGGCCATAGCAACATCCGTGCTTATCTAGAGCCGCAAAACTATAGTTAATAGGTCACCACACTTAACCCAACAACTACGAACTTATAACAACGCATCACTAAGGGGTCGAACACACATTTCCAGCAAGCCAAAGTTGCCGCAGAATTTGTACAAACTAGTTGGTATTAGAGAAAATGAGAGTATTTCGACTCTATCGAGACTAACATCTCCCGGCAAGAGTATGTTAATTAGCGGGCATGTTAAGCATGTAAGGCGAAACATGATTAATGTTTTGAGCCACCGCCGACCTCACGATTCTTAGGTTCTCTTGCATACGAACGTGGTCGACTATACCCGGGAAGGATAGACGTATTGTCGAATCGAAATAGGTAGCATATTACTGGTACGTCTCGTTTCGTCGTTCGTGGCAACCCCTTCCCCTAAATCTCCCGCGCATCTTCAGCAGACATGGCTTACGCGGGGAGAGCAGCCTTCTTGGCACGTCGCTTGGCGAGCGCCTTGGATATCCATAGACCGATCAGACCGACAGCAACGACGAAAACGATGCAGAACACGACGACGACACCGGCTTCTTGTTGCTATTCGAAGTTAGCATGCACATAGCCAGTCCATCTTCCAGATAACCGCTACTAAGAGCTGTTCCCTCGAGAAGGATAGACGTCAATAATCCCAGAGCGAAATAAAAAAAGAATCTACATACAGCCCAGTTCTCCTCACGAGCGAGGATGCGGCTGAAGGTGTCGCGAGCGACAATGGCGTTGTTGATGGCAGGCATATTGGCAATCTATAAAAGAAGGTTAGCATTGACATTAGTAAATATCTGCTAACAGTCAATGGATGCTATGAGGTTGCCAATTGCGTGAGCTAATTGACGTAAATATGCGCCGTGATTTCCGAAATCACGCGCAATGATAAACTGCCCAAAAACCGCGCATTTGGGAGCCCATTGGGTCTCAATGGTTTGAGAATAAGATTACAATAGCCTCCTAATAGGAGATTGAAAGGACGAGGAAGAAATTGAGCCATTTCCGGAAGAGTTGGTGTAGTTACGGAGCTCTGGAAGCTTCCCGGTTAACAAAAATGCGGCTTACCTTCTCAGGTGTTCGGACGACAGTAACTGCAGTTGCTATGTGGAGCGCAGATGGTTGACTCGGTCGCGTGGGTGGGGGAGCTTAACTGTTTGCTTGGCGGTCAGAGAAGCTGTATCTGCGAACAGCACAAGCCCTTGGATGGGATCGAGGGGAAGGACTTCGCAAGGACGAGTGAGTTGAGGAGAGAAGAGCGAACAGAAGAAGTTAGGAAAGGTGGGAAGCGTCCGGGTCAAAAAGGAAAATAATAAGATGAGCTCGGCGCTAGACCTGGAGACGAGGGAAACAAAAAAAGCTTGTTCCGGGGCGGCAGAGCTCGGTAAGTATGGCAGCACTGCAAAGCTAGGGTCTATGGATTCTGCGCGATTTTGTATGTAGGTGGAGGTCTACAGTACAGGCACCGGGGTCACCGGATCCACTGAGTGGATAGCTGTGTTATTGTAATGCCGCAAATTGGGTATGGCTGAGGAACATCTGATCTGCACAATGGGGAATGCGGCGAGGATTGAATGCGCGAGCTACCCGAGAGTTGGCACGCGATGACTGGTTGCTGACTGTCTAATATCAATTGGAGAGACGAGAGATTTACTTACTGTCAAGTATCTGTATTTTATATATAGGACGCCGAGCCGAATTGCTTCAAAGATCTTTGCGCCGAAAGCACTCTAGCTATGGACTCTGGATAACTCGGTATCGAGGTAGGATTCTAGGAAGTTAGTTGATGGAATTGGAGATTGAGAAGTAAGGATGTGGAGTCACTAGGGGACATGGATATTGTTTATGTGCAAGAGCAAGTGATGTCAGGCTTGCAGATGGCCCGGGCGTTGCCCGTTACAGTACTAGCCGTGTCCGGTATAACGATCTAAACTCCTTTTGTGACGGCCATGGATGTAATAGTTATTAGTACATTTCCTTTCCTGGAGGAAGCTATGCCCAGAGCTTGTACCATTTACCACACATATATACTTGCATACGAAAGATGCTAGGTCGAAAGAGAAGGAAAACCCTCTTTCATTAAGTAGGACGGATCAATTTCCATGTTGGCGGGTAGCTAAACTTGTTACCTCCAGATTTAAACTTACTTCTACAGTAGTAGTGAGTGATGAGTGAATTTCTGTCCACTTGCGGTGTTTACTCACCTCCCATAAGAAGCCTAAGCTTGAAATGAGAGATACGATATTAAATATCAAATTAATACACTTCTATGTAAATAACATATAATAATAAATACAAATTATTAACTTATGTATCTAATACTATGTATACATACATAGACTTTCTTAAACCCTAGTAAAGCCAAGGCTTGAATCGTCGATTAAATCTGGGCTTACAAGCAGATTTGCACCGTTGACGGTTTAGTGACAGGTCAGACAGGCCACACGAACGACGCATCCAGGTTAGTAAGAGCTAAGAGCTAGCAGAAAGTCGCCAATTCAGAGCATGAATCAAAACAAATTACCTACATCTGCTAAGTTAGCTCTCTGAAAATTTCGGTCGCGTCTTATCGAACCTAGTATCCATGGATAGGAGTGGAGAACGGATATCCTAGTATGGGTGGACGAACGTCGTCGGCTTACCTTCTGCGGATGTAGGATATAACATACCGAGCTACACCGAAAATTCAGTGATCCTTTCGTTTTGAACTGAGCTTTCTTAATTGCTCATCTTTAATTCGTCGCGTTACATGTAGAGAGCAAGGAAACTAGTCCAAGACGAAGCTAGTTGGACCAGGGAGCGATATGCATTACCTATTACGTATTTGAGCTTGGCTTGAATCCATTTAGTCCTCGATAATGGTTCCCTATTGAATCCAAGACAATAAGGAACTTGTTACTCAGCAAAAGACAAAACGGGTACAACATTCTTCTAATACCGATATCCTTCAACCTATCGGTATAAGTTATCATCCTGAAAAACTATATAAGTTTCGATCGTCTCATTATTTCGAAAGAGGAAGACCTTCATTCCGTCTGGGCAAGTCAGACCTAAGTGGGCCAATGGAATCCTTCGAAAGGACCTTTGAAGGCTCGTGTTCGTAGCGCGTATTCGCCCAATTTACTTGAATTTGGAGTTTACCTTCAGTATGGATATAAATACATCCATAATGCCTCCCTACTCACCCAACCCCGCTAGGTTTTTGAATTTGTTAGTTTGGATGAAAGTAGTGATTATATTCTAGAAGTCTGGTGTCGGCCCAACTAACAGCTTATCATCCGAACCGCCGACAATGGCCTTAGACCACGGCTTTAAGTGGGTGACTAGCTCACAGCTACTTCTAGTTATCATTTCATTGGTTTGTTATATCGTGATTGTTGGGATCTATCGTCTATATTTCGGCCCACTGGCTAAAATTCCTGGGCCGAAAATTGCTGGTAAGGGATCATAACTCATGATATGAACAACACGAATATATTGTTATTGTGTACTGAAGTTTTCTAGCTTTAACCACCTGGTATAATGCATACTACGACATTTGGCAAAGAGGACAATATGTTTGGGTCGTCGAGGAAATGCATCGCAAGTACGGCCCAGTCGTGCGGATAAGGCCGGATGTGGTGCATATAAACGACCCTGCTTTCATCGAGAAGGTATATTCGCAATCGCCAAAACATCGCCGGGAAAGATACTGGACCGTTCTTCAAACTCTCCAGGCCGACGGATCGATTCTTGCCACCCAAGACCATGACCTTCATCGTAAACGTCGGGCAGTGCTCAATCCATTCTTTTCGCAGCAAAATGTGCGACGTCTAGAGCCCGTCATCAACGACACACTCGCGAACCTGTTCCATAGAATGGATGGCTGGGCAAAGGTCGGGGCCCCCGTACGGATGAACGTGGCATTTCGAGCTGCAACGAAAGACATAATTCAGGCTTATGCATTTGGTGACGGGGATAAGTGTCTCGATAAAGAAGACTGCAACACTGCCTTCTTCGATGTTAGTAAGTATAATCGAACCCATATTCCAGTCTTACTATTATAGTGTTGAATCGAACACGAACTTCTCGATCCAGCCTCACCCTCTTAACCGTTATCTGAAATAAACGCTGGACTAATTCAAAGCAATATAGCGGCGCCGAGTCAACTTGCTCATATGGGAACTCATTTCTTTTGGCTGGCCAACCTCCTCACCAGTATCCCTCCTAGTATCATGATTCGCCTTGTTCCTCCAATTGGTGCATTTTCGAACTTTGTAGAGGTAAGTGATATTACCCCAAGAATATTCTAAATGCCCGCTAGGCTGATAAACAAAATAGGAACTAGCTGTCCAGGTTGAGGAGGTTCGAAAAGCCAAGGATCTTCCCGAAGGGAAAACGATCTTTCATGAGATCATTCGTAGCGACATTCCCGACTCCGAGAAGGAAACCAAACGGCTAACCGACGAGGCCATGATACTTGTCATCGCGGGTAGCGAGACTACAGCGTCCACCTTCGCAGCGATCATGTATCACCTGCTCAGTGACCGTCAGCTATATGCTAAGTTAAGGGCTGAGCTGGAAACCGTTATGCCAGACCGCTATGAGCTCCCAGTGGCTTCGAGGCTGGATGGCCTTGCACTCCTAAACGCAATTATACAAGAAGCTATCAGACTTTACCCAGGCGCCACTCACCGCCAAGACCGAACGTGTCCCGACGAAGATCTCGTGTACGAAGCTCGAAATGGTCAAACTTATGTCATCCCGGCAGGTTCGGCCGTCGGCATGGCAGCCCCTATTTTGAATCGGAACCCAGACTTATATGATCAACCAGATGAATTTCGACCGGAGCGTTATCTAGAGAATCCGAAGCTTTCGAAATACTTGTTTTCCTTCTCCAAAGGCACGAGGCAATGCATTGGGATTAACCTCGCCTATCAGGAGCTCCAAAGTTTCACTGCTGGCATCGTTCGCAGGTATGACCTCTACGACCCGACGAAAAAGGTTCAGGACGGCCCAACATTGGAAATGTACCAGACTACGAGGGCAGATGTAGCAACGCACTCGGATTTCATAACCACTGCACCATACAAGGGAAGCTTAGGTCTTCGGGCTATAATTCGAAATTAAGTAGGACATATTGCTTCTAAGTGGAGTACATAAGTTTATACCTGGGTATGGATACGCACATACTAAAGGGGCCAATGGCACCGTGGGGAATGAGCGACGATCGCCCAACTCATATAGGGGCTGAATTCAAAGACTTTGGCGATATACTGCAAGTTTGATTTGTTTCTTCCAATCGTGTGGCTGAAAATTCTAGTAGGTGGCCGCATTGGTGATCGAATAAGTACCGCTGAATTGCAATGGAAATCTACATCGCTCTGTATGTGCAAACAAGACACTGTCGTCTATATATAACTCCCATCGAAAGGGTCGAGTAAACTTGGGTTTGGCTACCATTGAGATTTGTCTTTGCTCCTTGTCCGCTTATAACTTGGCCGTCTCGGTTAAGTCCCCAACCTTTAACTTTTCGCCATATTTATCAAGAACATTCTTGCCGTGGTATTTCCAGAATTGTTTCGTAGCATTCTTGCCGGCCATGCGCTTAAGGATTTTGGCCCCGCCTGGGTGCTCATCAAGGAAATCTGTGTAACGTGGAAACCATTAGTATATTGAGCTGCGTAGTACGGAATAGTGCAGAAAAGAAATCCAGGTAGATATACGCACTCGTAATATCATACACGCCGCTATCGACAATTATATACATGCCGTTCTGCTCGTCCTTGTGCTCCGCGACATCTTTAACTGTAAATGTTTTGGACATTGCGAATACGGCGGTTTCGGAGCTGGACCCGAGAAATTCAGTTAACGATTCGGTACGGAACACTTCGCTTATATATTACTTCGTGATAAACGGAGGATTTTATATCTTCTGAATGCTTTGGAATAAGCAAGACCACGTTGCGACGACTCGAGGTTTTGTAGCTGTTGGGGGAAACGAGAGAACCGGCTTGTCGCAATTGATGACAATCAATGGGAAAAAGAACCTCGGCACGAGATCAAGGTACGGAAAGCTGGGGTTGAATTACGCTCCACGTCATTGGTGCGCCGTAATCATGTCTTGCCTGGATTGGGAGTACATATGCTAGTCGCCTCTGGGAATAATGCAAACGCTCAAATTACATAGGTACGTACTCCCGCTTCATTCCCCTACATGTATGTACATGTACATGTAAGTACCCTACCGGCAATGTGTGTTTTTAGAAAACGATTATTGCAGCGTAAAACCGTTTTCTTTTGAAAACCGTTCCCCTATGGGGAAGGTTTTTGGCTTATTTGGGTAAGTGGCTTACGCTAGTAAATAGCTGTAATCAATTGGGACGAATGGTATATAATGGTTAAAAACAGGTAGGTTTTTACTCCTAAGCACTAGTGGACTGGCCACCTACTAGCGCTTGGCCTAACGGTAAATCCTACGCTCTTTAGGTGGGGTATGCCGCAGGGTCAGCCGTTCGAGTCCAGGCCGTGCCGGTTTTTTTGAATTTTTTGAATTGGGGTTCTCTTTTAGGAACTGCCCCGCTTTTTGAACCAATCAGAAAATTCCTTGTCATTTTGAAAACGATTTTAGGATTCAAAATCGTAATTCTCCAACTGAATAGTTTTGGCAGGTAAAATCATTTTTTAGAACCACCCATTCGCGCTAGGGTAGCTTCTAAGGTTGACCCTAGGTGCCCTCAACATTGAATCATGTTCCATTCCTCGGTATTATTTAGCAGTTACTCGAGGCCTCTATACAATTACCAATATTTAAAATGGTCACTGTAGTAGATTCATCTTGGTATCATTTAGTATCTATCCGAAATCTGAATTTCCCTCTTACTACTCTATTAGAACACCTATCTCCATGGCTTTTCTAAACAAGTCAGCGAACGCCGAAGTTCCTTTGCAATCACTTTGCTGCATCTTCTCCATGGCCTTAGGCATCCAATCCCCTATTTTCTGTATTCGGTTGAAATTCTAAATAGGTAATGTTAGCTTGTATGGACGTATTTGAGGGGGAATTGTTCACGTACAGAAGGATGGGTACTCATCCACTCGGGCGGTTCTCCTTGCTGTGCTCTCTCCATACGCTGCCAGAACCCAAGTGCCTCGTGAGGGTTGTAGCAGGCCTCCGCCATCATCATAAGACCAATGTAGTCCGCCTCACTCTCCTGCATACGACCCATCGGCCGTGAGAATAGAAGATCTAGAATCGCCCCGCCGATGAAATGCGTACCTAATATCGCTATCCCGCCGGTAAGGAATATGACAGAATAGAGTAGGATGTTGATTCCGATCTGACTTGACATGCGCTCGGCCACGTGCCCGGCGAGGTTATGAGCGATCTCATGGCCCAACACTGTCGCAAGACCATCCTCATTCCTTGCTATGGGCAGTAAGCCACTGAATACGAAGACCTTGCCGCCGGGAAGGACGAAAGCATTGGCAGTGTCTAATCATAGCTGGTATATTAGCTCCCCTTGTCATACCCTGTATCTCCCCCAGTAAGAGTAAACTCGGAAGTCTTCACGTACGTGGATCATCAATCACCCTGATCTCCCAGTTTGCGTCTTCCATGCCCGAGACGGGGATCAACCGTCGCATTACACGCTTCACCATAGCCATTCGCGGGTCCCAGTCGCTCAGAAATCGGCCACCTGAACGTTCTACTTCCCATATCAACCGCTTGACCTGCGCATCACTTGCCGCTTCCACTGTTTCGTCGCTGAAGCAGTTAAAGCGGCGCCGCCCTGAAACTGGCACCGTCTGAATATTGGCGAAGTAAAACGCTATGGCACCGGCGACGGATAGAACAATGACGGTGTGTAGACTCGGCGAACGGACAAATTTCCGAAGGCGGCCAGACGATATGAGAGGTTTGGCCTGGGAGAGCTGGTAGTGAGGATCATGACTGTAATTGCGTGTCTCGCGAGGGGGGCGTGGCCAGTTATTCCATCGTAAGTGTGTCTGGGAGAACGGTCGACTTCGCTGGATAAAGCGGAGGGAAGGCAATGAGGCTGAGGGGGGATGTATTCGTATCGTTAAAGAACGCCGTAGGGGCCGTAGCAACTGACACGACTGCATCGCGCAGTATGCGCTCTTGTGCGCAACGATGCAGAGGAAACAGCCTTTCCTAGTCTTCGATCGGCAAGCTTAGCTAGAGTAAGCGACAATCAAGTAAGCTAGCTTTCTAGCTATGGCTAGGTAATTTTAATCATATAGAACTCACATATATAGAATAAGTTATTAACATCGGAAGCAAGAAGTTATTGGAGCACGTTATGAATCAATTAGCATACCTACATGCAGTAGTTGACCTCGATAGGTGCCCGATTTGACAGCCCTGGAGAGGCTAGCTACGGTAAATCTCCAGGCGGGGCTTGCTGCTGACGGTCCAGCCCTGGGCCCTGGCATCCCTATACGGAATACCGTAGTGCCTATCTAGGTGGACGTCATTCTTCTATTTACCACGTAAATCTACACAATATTTTACCCAATACATGCTTACTTCTCTTTACATATCAAAGAGGAGGGATGAAGTCAAGGCGATAAGTCATATAAAAGCAGAATAGTTAATTACTTAGTCAAGATAGCAGAAATACCTATCTATCCAAACAAACCCACGGCTTTAACCTATCTCCCGTATAAACCAAAAAAAATCAACTCATTATCTTATAGAATCCCCGGATCTTGAAAATCTAGAAACCGTCTATCGTCAAACAAATTTACAAAGCGAAGAACAACGCAGCTACACCCAGAAGCGCGTAGCTAGCGCCCGTCTTAACCCCACCGCTGACGACGACCACGCAGTCGCTGCCCTTGCAGCCACCTACGCCGGTGCCGGACGCTGCGGGAACAGTGACGGCGGTCGATAGCGTCGCGTTGTACCCGCCGAAAGTGCTGGTGATAGGGACCACGGTCGCCGTCACGACGACGTCGGTCTCGGATGGCTTCGACACGATAGGGGTCGTAGCAACGTACGGGGTGCTCTCCGCAGGCTTACTCTCCACAGGCTTGCTCTCCACAGGCTTGCTCTCCACAGGCTTGCTCTCCACAGGCTTGCTTTCTACAGGCTTGCTTACAACGGGCGTGCTTACAACAGACGTGCTCTCAATGGGTTTGCTCACTACCGGCTTGCTGGAGGTCGGTGTGGTTTCGGTGATAGGGCAGACAGTGGTTGACACGGTGACCTCGCTGGTGACGGAGCCAATGGGACAGTTGGTCACGGTAGGCGCGCACGAGGTGATGGTATAGGTCTTGGTCACCGACACGGTGCTCGTGGTGTAACCCTTGGGGGTCTCGGCGGTAGACGTCGGTACGGTCGGAGGGCTGGTCTTCGTTACCGGGCAGACGGTGATGCCAACCGAGATAGTCTCGGTAGTCACGTAGCTACCACCCTTGGTCGGGCAGTTGGTCACGGTGGGGGCACACGACGTGACAGTGCGGACGCTGGTCTCATAGATAGTCGAAGTGGTCATCTCCTGCCCCTTGGTCGAGGTCGGCGCGTGGTAGGTGCTGGAAGAGTTATAGGAGTTGGTCACGGTACCTGACACAGTTGAGCTGGAAGTGGCTCCGTTCTCGTCAGTACAGGAGTCGTCATCCTCATCATCACCTGAACCGGTTGGCACTGCAGTGTTATGCGTGGAAGAGGAAGTTATCGTCCCAGTCGAGCGAGTGGACGAAGTGGACGAAGTAGTCGAGGTGGATGAGGCGGTTGAGGTGGTCGAGGTAGTTGAAGTGGACGAGGTAGTCGTGGTGGTTGACTGGGATGTAGTCGATGTGCTGGCCGAGGTAGTCGATGTTGAGGAAGTCGAAGTCGAAGTCTGAGCGTCCTCAGATTTCTGGTAAATCTTGATATCCTTAATCTTGTACTTGGCTAACTCGAAGTCGCCAGCCTTTTTCGCGACATATTCAGTGCAGGTGGCGTATCCGGTCTTAGCCTTGCAGCTTGCACCCCACTTATCGTCCTGACCACTTTATGACCGTTAGTTCATTTACACCTTCTACGTCCTCAAGTATTCTGAAACTTACGCGACTGAGCAGAAGTTGACGTTGAGAACCATCTTCATGTCCTTGAAGGCCTTGTTGATGTTGCACTTCTGGATCACGTAAGACGGCTTGCCCCAGAGAGTGCTGGGCTCCGGCTTGCCCTTCAAGACGTCTGCAGGAGCTAGCAGACGCGGCCAGTCCCAAATCTTTAGGAAATCATCGGTCCATTCCATCGCAAAGATGCCGCCGAGAGGGGACCCAAATGTGCTCGAGTACTCGGAAGCAGAGCAACCTTGGTAGTTAGCTTGTCCATCAGCAAAGTCATAGCAGTTAGGAGAGTCGATCGTTGCTGTCATATCATCCTTGACGAGGCTGCAGTCGCCAACAACTTTCGGAGCGTCAACGTGGGCGGTGTGACGGTTGAAGGTGAGGTCGTTCCAGTTCTCATAGATGTCGATTTCACCCTTGGTGGGCCACGGCTCCCCAAAGAACCAAAAGGCAGGCCACGAACCGCAGACAGGCTTAGGCAGGTAAGTAAAATCGGCGACGACCAGACCTTTGTTGTACACATTTTTACTCTCGAGTCTAACGCTCTTTCGTCCAGCTCCCGAAGGGCTATAGTCGCTCTTAGTGTGATCTACGCCAACATATACTTCATCGTCTTGGTACTTGACAAGACCAAGGCTCTTGGCGTTCTCCTTGTTCTGATACTGGACATAACCGCCATTGGGATCGGTACCCTGAATTCAACGTTAGACCACCAGAACGAGAACCAGGGCTATTATGCGGACACTTACGGAGAAGAAGTCGAACTTATCAAAGAAGTTTGTGGAGTTATAAACCTCAGTAACCTTATAAGAGTATGACTTGGTGGCGCCGGCGTGAGCAGCCAAGGCGACTGCTGCAGCACCAACCGTCTTAAAGAGTGAAGGGGCCATTGCTATGGCTATAGTAAATAGGAACGAGTGGCTAGATCCGATTAACGAAAGGACGACGTATACACGTCAAAGGTGAGTAGGTACTCTGCTAGGGACGGAAGCTTGAACAGCAGAACAGCGTAGGAAGAGAGGAAACTTCCCACGCCTGGCCCAAGGGTCGTCCCATATTTAAGAGTCTAACAAACAGGAGCCCCTGGATGGGAAACATGAGGTCCATCGATGACCAATGGCCATAGGAGTACATAGGGTATGTAGTGCTTAGATGCTGCAGGACAGCGGCGCTGCCACTAGTTTACGGCGTACGTGACGAGGCCTTCTATGGGCTCATGTTCACTGAGGAGGCAGCATTGCCATTGGATAGGACCACTCTATTTGTAAACTATATTTATGTACAACGGGAACTAACTTCCACTCTTGGGAAAGGTCCGACACTTGGGAATTCTGGACTCTGGTAGGTTCCTGGGTGGATAGCCTGACAGTGAGCAAATGGGGAAATTTAGACGAGAAAACAGCGCCAGAAGCTGACATTAGTCCGTCTTGGCCTACTCGGTTGGTAGTTGACGGCCATCATTGTGGCAGACTAGGACATCGGGTACCTGAGCTAACAAAAAGGGGTCCAACGTCTACTAGGAGAAGGTAAGCTACCTTGACTACGGGGTAATTCGCTATTCTTGGCCGCCCGAAACTTGGCCAGTGAATATCTTGGTAGGGTAAGTGCCAAACCGGGAATTAACTTCACACTCAGGATTACATATAAGAGGCGCTGTCAGGAATTGAAACACTTTTCTATTGGGGTAATACAACAGCCACTCATTAATACGAGTTATCCAAACAGATGAATCCCTCAGTTAACCTCCATTAGTACTTATCATTATCCAGGAGGAATGGGTGCCAAATAGGGCTGCCTTAGGCGTATGAGATAGCTAACAAACCCACTTATCTGAGATGCAATTCGTTCCCAATGTCTATTATTTCGTGGCTGTGTCGTCCAGTCCCTGTCGCCTGTCGCCTGTCATCATACATGGGCTTGTCGAAAAGCGCGGCCCACCACCCACATGCATTATGGCGCCTAGACCTACTGCAGGAACCGCTTCCGTTTCGTCACATTCGGGTAGGGCCAGGCTTCAGCTCTAAATTTTTAATTATTACTATTTCGAACTACTACGTAGTACTTAGAGAAAGCAGGCAACGTAATTATGTACACGTGTTAAACTATCGTTCAGCTAAGGGCTAAAGAAAATCTAGTACTGATTCTAGCTTCTCTCGCTTAGCCGATGTTTGGTGCGATGGTTCTAACCGATTCAATGCTATGATCAGCTCTCGATCAAGATCCCCAGCGGGTCTACGATGATACCGATGCGGGATCCTTGGAATCCCCTGCAAGTCATTTGGCTCAGATCGGTAATGATCTGTTAAACTTTTGAGCCTCCCCGATATCTAGGGAATCGTCATTTCAAAATCTGCTGCACGCCTGTATAGCGACAATGAAAGTCGACTCAGGATATAAGGAAGCATACATGGAAGATACGAAAGGATGACCTGGCAGCTTCTAAAGACTGAGCGGGTCGTATAGGTAGCATTTAGGAGACATTGGACACTGGACAGCCGCGCCGGGACGAGACTAATCATCGACTTGCGTCTCACGAATGAGCATAGAACCCAGGTAAAGATAAAGTCAATTCTTTCACAATATATTTTCCCCAGTAGGTAGGTATACAGTAATATTCGTGGACTCGCTCCGTTCATTTCCCCTAATTGATAGTTTCATTGGCCTAGCCTTTTTAGCGCTATACATAGCATAGCATACCAGGCGCACTATGGTAATCCTGTTTTCGTTTTTATCAGCCCTTCAGTTTTACTTTGAAATCAGACTGATTATAAGCTATTCAGATGTCCACTCCCTGTACGGGACAAACCCTCCGCTCGGCCAAGTCCCAGGCCTTCGTACTTCTGCGTACCTTGTTCATCATCTAAGATTGCCAAAGCCACCAAGTCGAAGTTATACTCTCCATGCCTGGGTGTGGTCCTAATTTCTGCTGCGAGGAAACGCTCGTGACCGTTTCCACCCTCCCCAGACGCTACCCCTAAGAACTCGGCCATAACCACCCGTATCAGACAAGTCTGTTGCGATGTGCTAGGCCAGTCTTAGGCAGTACCATCGACTGCAAGTGCGCCACGTCAAAGTAGCTGCTCTTTCTTCTTGAAAGTCGAGCTCGGTCACAACAACTTGACCAGAGATATAAGGTTTCCTATGTCTATGGCTTCGGCGGAGCGTGTTGTTACCATTGGCCTACTAAGCAGAAATGCGGGAAGCCTTGAGTAAGGGCGACCGAAAGGCGTCAAAACTGCCGAACCCAGCCAACGTAATGGCATCATAGGGGTCAAATAAATACTCTGTCCCAATTGCATCAACAAAATGACCCATCGTATAGGAAAGTCGGCGTAACGATATCCCAAGCTCAATCGATATATAACCCTTCCCTATGTTTTCTTTTCTCTTCGAGTATTCTCTTCTGCCTCTGTTGCATCCACACGAAACCGCAGACCGCTAGTATGACGACCACGGGAACCACAAGTCCGGCCGCTATTGCTGTGTTGTTATTAACTCCGCCATTGGAGGTTGGCTGATTATTTGGCTTTGATGGTATAATTATCGTTCCGTTAAAAGGCTGCGTATTCTATTAGCATACATAGATATCCCGAATACAGTGTTGCTTACATCTCTTGAATCACCCACATTCTCGCTCCCCTCGGATTCGGCGATGGTAAAGTACGGCGACGATGCAAAAGCTGGCACTGATGCTTTCGACCCCACCCAGTACTGTGGCCATACTTCTATCTCATACTTGGCTGTCTTGAAATACGGAAGCGGGTACGGGACGTTCTTCCAAAGGTATGAGCTACTATTGAGCCCAACTACCATGATATGTGAGCTATTTCTTCGTACTTCATGGCTACGCGGTGTTATTACCTGTGATATTAACTTCCAACGAATTTGCACCGTATTCACTTGTTTGATTAATGAGCCTCGAGTGGATTACGACAGGATAGTCTGTCTCATTAATCGGGTCCCATCTCAATAAGACGTCAGATCCGCGAGCGATATTCCCGAATTGACTTTGAAACCCTGCTGTTGCAATTGCCCATAGCTGGCTAAAAACAAAGACGGTCGAGACGCCTATTAATTGCATCTTTTTTCAGCTTTTATAAGGAATGGTGTCGCAGATGGTGTACGACACGAAATTGAATGAGAAAACATTGGACAGAGGACCTGGATATATTTCCAGAAGACTTCCCGGTATTTGATCATAGTTCATCCCTTGTGGGAATGGTATGCTAGATAGATGTATGGAGCGAAAGGGGCCAAGAGCCATAATAGGCAAATGTCGTTATATTATATGAGCTGCAGATTTTTGAATGAGAATATATTTTAGCTTGTCATCTCTTAGTCTGCGTTCTCTCCAATCGGTTCGTATGTCTTAGTAAACCTACGAAGCATTTATACTGATATATTTATGTTGAAATACCTACTTTGAGCCTTTTTTGCATTCGATCCTCGCTTACCAAGGTAAGTACGAGAGGAATTCCATCTGTGACATTATCAGTATTCCCAAGTTTCCTTCTGAAGTCCCGATGCCGCGGGCATGTAAACAAAGGGCAACATCTGGCCTATCTAGGGCAGGGTAGTATCTCACATCTAAAACAGCGAAGTTATATTGAAGATCTTCCGGTTGAAACCGATTATAGTCGTAAAGTGGAGCCTATGAGTCTAGGTCTCTCGTAACTCGGGTAGTTGGTAGTTTGGCTAAATTCGATAGTCCAATCAGCACAATCTTGCATATGAAACTTTCTCTTCTCGGAACACTGGTGGTCCTACTGGCTCAACATGGAAAGCAGCTGCTTGGTGGTGTAGCGATACTATGTAACAGCATGCTATGTAGCTGGTAATATGTTAGTTTTAGCAGTTGTGTTAGCGATACTGTTATTTATCTAGCGCCCTTGTTCACCCATAAAAGAATGGGTGGTTTTATGTATCAGCTATATTTAATGAGACGTGTTTTGGTGCTAATCTTAAGAGTTTATGGTTGCGTTGATACGTACCAATTATGTGGCATTATCCGACAGCTATTACATACATACACTCTTCCAAGTTTGCTTACCAACCCTCCAGTGAACTACTATAGTCTCTTAATTTTAGTGAAATATCTAGCAAGAACTCTCAGTTATATTGTATACTAGTCATCTACACTGAGCCTGTTTCGAATAAGCTACGGGTCATAATAATCAGAAAGGAAAGAAGATAATCAAGTTCTCAGTGGCATTAATCCGTATCATCATCAATAATAGACGGAACAACGTACCTTTTTTAGTATATCCGTATGGGTATAACTTGGAATTCTTTGAACTCGAAAGCCCCTAGATAGTACGGTGATTTATAGAGTAGTCAGCCTAGAGGCTACACGTCCGCCACGATATCGAGGTATATACTAACACTCATAAAGCCACTACGTCTCCAGCCCACCCATAGTCAACTGATATCAACGCGGAACATAAACGGACGCAGAGAAATCAATACATACATAGTACATATGTATCTAATTAGCATCGTGTTTACGCACATGCAGGAGCAATACACTTTAACTTCAGTGTCTGGCAAAGTTAGATATCGTGTGACCATTTCAAATTATATTAGCACGACATACACAGGGAAAGTGCCAGCTTCAGCAACTAAAGTTTTAGTTGAAACAAGCGTAAATACTATCAATAATTGATTGCTATAATATGTATGAACATGGCAATTGAGATCAGTTTCTATTTTCCTCACTCCTCTCCTTTACTCCATCCGTCCTCCACTACCCTCTTTATTCTATCGACATAGTCACTGATACCTAATCCATGTCTTTCTTATTATCCCATAGAGGAATAGTTGGCAACTTCGGGGTCATTGGAGGTAAAGCCGATGTCAGGCTTCTAATGTGACATCGCTGTGTCCTCGACAGCGTTAAAACAGGCCGCCTGCTGCCGCGGAGTGCAGCCGTGGAGCACACCACGCAACAAACGCCGTGCACTCGCCGCGGCTCCCAGAAGCGAAGTCGTGGAGACAAGACACGTAAATCAACCGCTGCACCGTCACAGTACCAGCGCATAAACGGTGACATAGGTGTGTTCGGAGGCCGAGCATCGTGCTCTCGCCGGGTGATAGAGGACTGTCATATTTATCATTTATATTTATCAGCTACGAGACGCGCGATATCTCGTTCGTAGCGTGCTCGAATTATATACCATATATGTCTACTAGATACCTATATGACATCTATAGGATGCTATCTAACCATGGGTATGGCATATATTTGGCTTCAACTACCCTTTATATATATCAATATTCTACGTGTATGCCTGACAGCAATATCCTTACCCCTAACTAACTACTTGCGAGGTGCTTCCGACATTCCTGGGTTGACTTTCAACCCTGACAAGACGGGAATAACTGAAAGGCGGCATTTGATGACGTTAACGACAAAGAGCATGACCGGGGTTGGCCAGCCTACGGTCGACTTTTTAAAGCCGTGTAGGCTCAAGTAATGACGCGTCGAAATTAAACCGGCGTTATAGCTGGTATTCTTTAGAACCCGACCTGAGCCGTCTACCACCCAATATAACAAACGCAGCAAAGTATCACGGGAGCATAAGGCACGACAATAGCATGATGTTGAATAAGAAGGATCATATTCAGAAACGGCACATTGGTATAACGATAACGCCGGACGCCCACCCATATTCGTAACTTGGCCTTTTATCCTGCCTGGAAATACCTAGCGATGTGCCGCTTGGGACTATATGTGGTTAACATGACCACATCCCTATTATCCCCCTTAACTACCACACTGAGCCGATTCCACCCGATGCTAAACCTATGGTTGTTTAATAAAACCTTAATTATAGACGCACAGGATTGTGCCAAGTCGCGGATACGGGTTGCCAGGAGTGCTGGGGTGGCCTACCCACAAGGAAGGTTAAAACTGAATGCCGAGTGATTGCTGGCCGCATGCAGTTATATCGCCGTTGAGACTTTTACGTCAATGATCGGCCCTTAGATAAACTCAGCGCTGATGATTATACCTCTTCTATGGCTGAAATGTTGCAGTGGGGGTTGAATCGTGGGGTTTGTCGACGTCAGTCGACGGCAAGCATTCGGCTCGGCCTGAACGAGGGGTATCGGCGTCGATATCACATCTGGCCCTCGAAATGAAGAGGTGTTCGGTCTGCTAATATAGACTGAGTTGCCGGTCGGCCTACATGGAGTAGCCTGATGAACCATTATAAAGGAATAAATCCATATCCCCGGATGCTGAGCCAATGGTTGGGTCGTATACTAGATTAGACTGTTGGTAGCGATTGGCTGTGTCTTGTTCTCGTTTGAGCCGTATGTACTCTGCTTGTAAGTTGGAATAGGCCTGACTGAGGACGTCGTTCTTCTTCTGGGCCTCGCTGAGTAAAACCTCAAGATCCTTGATGCGTTGGTCTTTCCGTTCTCGGTATGCTCGTTGGGATGCGCGGTTCTGAGCTCTTCGACGCTACATCGGATAGGTTTTAGTGGATCGGTTCCTTACTATATCTACCCAAGCGAACTGCTTAGCTTACCGATAGTACGGAAGGTGGCGCGTTCTTGTATCTATTCTCGCGTTTTCTTTTCGCTGCGGGTTTAGAAGTCGGTTGTTGCTGTGACTCGGCTTGGGCGACTTCTGCTGAACCATCTGTATGTTCGGGACTAGGGTACATCCCCTGAAATGCTATATCATACTATGCATTCGTGGTTAGCTAATAGTTATATGTTTACGCACGGGTCGCATACCGACGAATCCATAGGACTAGATGTTGTTGATGTATTGGACGAATCGAGGTACAAGTCTGTATCGCCATATATGTACGACATGGATTTGGAGGGAGATGCAAGACCTGCAACAGTATCGATTTCATCCATTTCTATTTGAATGTAATAGTTCCTTTTCTTCCCCTCCTTTTATTTTCAAGATTTGGTCGAGATATCAATGATTGTTGACCGAATAGTAAATGTCTATGGAACCTGGGTTTCAAGGGGGGTAGGGAACTGGCTTATACCGGACAGGATATGGAGATGGCATCGAGGATATATCTTGGGTTTATCTTCTGCCTGGAGCCGAGAGAGTTTGGCGTACATCATTTGCTAATGATCAACCAAATAAAGTCTCACCTACTTGCAAGCATCCTTGTCTACCAGCTTGCCGAGTCCGGGTAGGATAGGTAAGGCGTGGCGTCGTCAACTCAGCGTTGCAGAAAAACGCTTTGGTTTCCCATGTATTCCCAAGTACCTCATGACCCCTGGAAGTGCAGGCGGAGCTGCCGTCTAACCACATACGGGGCGACTGTCTACGCTACTGCTGTAGTCAGGGCATGAGAACTCCCAAGCGGTAGGAAAGAGAATCCGAAAGCCGGCATTCTTGGGTCGAGAGTGGGGTCTTCTTCGGAGAATAGGTCCCCTTCGGAGACAGGGAACTCGGAAAGGAAGCTTACCTAAGTAATGTAAGTGATGAACTAAAGTTAGCTCGCGTGGCATCCATGATGACATCTGCAGAATCCAGAGAATGAACGCATCAGGTTTTCTGGCTGGGCGAGAAATAATACCTAGGTAGGTACTTAGAGCCTGCATACCGACCTATCTACCTACGCATACATCCCCCTCTCCATATTGGTCGGAACGCCGAAAGCGGCTACGGGACAAGTCCGTCTTCCTCAGCGTAATAGTATAGGGAGCTCCATGACTATGGTTTTCCGCGCTCCTTGGAAATCTAGCCCGAGCATGCGTTGCTTTCGATTTGAAAACGAAAACAAAAAAGGCAAAAAACGTCCTGAATGCGATGTAAGACTCGTTACAATTGATCGCAAATACTTGCCCGTAACGTTGGGTTTGCGGCCACGATACCGGTCTCGAGTGCTATCGAATATGCCTTCCCGCTTAACCCCGTCATTTACTAGGTATCACGACCAACACGTCTTAGCGGGTAACCGGATCGACTGTCATCAAAACCTGGTCCCGTTTCGGCTGTCGATGGTGGTCACTGATCTCACGCGGATCTCTGCTAAACTGGTAAACCATGTCCCCTTGCGCAAAACTGCGGCATGGAACCCTACCAGTTTCTTCATCAGGCTACGAGAGCCGCTGATTTGCCAAGCTTTACCATCCATGGGTCCCTGTTGCGACAGCCGCTGCGCTAATTACCCCGGCGGTCTGGATCAAATATGCCCCTACCAGTACCAAAGATAGCTCTATTCGTATTTTCAGCTTTACGATTTCTTTATTACCCATGGTATTTGAAGTTTTAAGCGTAATACGAGCAATTCCTTGGAGTTAGGGCCTGACACCCTTATATATTTCAAGCATCGTGAGATAATCGCTCGTTCCGTCCATCATATCAACACCCCTGACATGATGGAGCTCGGCGTTGGACTTAAGACTTCTGATCACAGAACTAGATTTGAAAACGATCAATAACTCTTTTTTCACTTCGGCATACAGTTGTGCCGGCTCTTCTTTAAGTCCACCACTGGCAATGGCCGGTGGTGCTCGTTTGTCGTATCAGCGTATCCGCGCGATGGCAGTACCATAGGCCAAATGTCATGAGCGCGACCATTGGGCTGCCTATAGGTAGTGCGGTGCCCGCCAGATTCCCCGATCACTTGGCAATTTACCAATCTTCACCCATCATCGTCATAAGCACCTAAACCGTAAACTGTTGGTGTCACCGAAGCAAAATATCCCTGTCTACTGGTACACTGCTGCATCTGAGCAAACCCCACGTACCAACAGTTCATCGCGGGGCGAATTGCCTCTGAACGCACGGATATATAACGACGTACATGATATCGCCGTATATCGTATGAGTTGTTGGTTCTGTATATGAGAGTTGTCGACATCGGCTTTTGATGTTGACCTTCGCGAGTTTCACGGGACACGGGCAAGCTTCAGAAATTTGCAGCTTCTACATGTACCGGCGAGGGTCGCACCCAGAGGTCCAGTACCGAATGCACTGACCTATCGGATCTTACCTAAATAAAAGTCACCTCTCTCGAACAACACTACTATAGTAAGAACGTGAAAGAAGACTGGGGGATGTTGAATTGCAGCGAGCCTACCCAGATTCTAGAATAATTACTATCATAGTTCTAGAACGAGGTCCGAGCTATACTCCTTAGAATTGCCATACAATTCAAATGGAGACCCCCACAACCCTGGCTTGTAGATTTGACTTGTACAAGAGAGTACGCTCCCGCCGATCTCTCGGTGCGTCAGCGTGCTTGCAGAGATCGACGGCTGTCCCCTTATTGCACCCCACGAGGCTGGCTGGGGTGGGTGACTCTGTGCGGCCATTGATGGAATAGAACACGGATGCTAAAATGACTAATTAAACATTTAAAATAGCGATGCTTCTAATCGCTAGAGCTGATTATTTCCGGGTCTTACATAAGACATCATCGGAACCACGTGCTCTCTCCATGGAATCAGGGGATTCTGTTCTGGAAATCTGTCGGGGTCTTTCAATGTCGGCTTGATCTTTCCGAGCTACGTAGAATCTAGGACTTGGAGGCGCAGGTAGGAGGCATTCTACATGAGCTATAGGAACCATGTATCCGAATTGCAAGGACGGCACATAAGGGGCATCCGCCGGGGACCCCCTATCTGGAGAGTTGGGACCTAGCAAGGCCGTATACCGCGGCGGGTGAATAAGACTTATGCAAGAAGTACGATCTAACCAGAGGATTCGCGTTAGTGGTGGGCTACTAGAAGGAGAAATACCTAAATCCATGCAACGTCGGAAATCATCACTATCCATGGATGTGTTTGATATCTCAAAGGAATAGTCCACACGAGCCTGGTCCGACGAGACACACAACCCAGCGTTTATTCCCGACACATGGTTTCTCAAGGCATATTCACACCCTCTACCTAAACTGACACGTTGAATGAGAGCGTTATCACCAACGTAACCACCCAATATTACAAAGAGTCCATGCGTACGGTAGTTAAACAATACTAGAAAGAGGCTACAGACTTTATTGGCTTTTATTGACCGGTTTGACAGTTGATATGTCACATATTCTCCGCGATGGCTGTCTATAAGCGGTTCGAAACCTCCCCAGCGTATACGCCGCCGGCCCTGCCAAGATTTCGCTAACGAACACCCAAGAAGCGCAGATGGATAGATTGCTAGCGAGCTGGTCCGAGCCCATATCACCAAAGGACAACACCACTCAATTTGACTGTGTACTCAGGTTCTCTAGGGTCGAAAAGGCGGGATTCTGAAGTAATAACCTTAAGCATCATGTATGTCAGATTAAAGCTGCACGCAGAGCAGGATTAGTGGTCCATTTTAAATACTATGTAATCTGAAATTAAGACAGAACATGTACCGAGGTAGGTCAGATTTTTTCGTCGTTCGTGCCCATGACCGCTGGAAAGTACCAACAAGCCCAATCATGTCGACGACAAGGTAGTATTTGTTGCTCGGTTATACAGGGTTCTCACAGGCCAGCGGCTATGTACTCCGCCGTTCCCCGCGGCCTTATTGCTAATCGCGGAGACGATAGTGCACAGCTGACATTCGTACCGCCGTGTACAGTTGCGAGATTCTAGAACTTGGAGTCTATCTGGGAATGCGATTCCTCTTCATCCAAAAAAATGTTAATTCCATGGCTATGGTTTCAGCACGTTGGGCATTGCCGCGTACGTTGAGGTAGGTCAAAGGAAAACACCTAATCTGCATTCCCTTGATGATATTCTGCTAACATTCGAGGGAACAAGATACAAAACTGTCTGAGTTGATCCGGGGGGGCCGTCATGCCGAAAGCCGAAGAAACGTTTAGGCAGCGGATATCGTTTGGAGGACCGATGACCCGAGTGCACCACACTGCTTGCTTCATCAATGACTCCGTTGATTCCGCTTCCGCCCCGCACTACCTAGGTATAGCTCTCGTCGGCTTCGGGTGTCGAAAGTGATGTCATAGAAAACGCCTGTGCGAGGCATCTCCGAACGTTGGAATCGGCTATCTTACTGCTTTACTGCCGGCGACGGCTGTCCCGAATGTTCCCATCGATTCCATTTCCTTAAATAGTTCCGTGACTACGTTAAATACCATGCTAAACAAGAGCAAATGATAGGTTTCCAACGATCGTTGCCACGATTTCTAATCATTTGTCGATAGATTTTGCCTCAACCGACGTCGCGATCTATACAAGATCTATATAATTGGTATCGGGGTGGTTCTAGAAATGTTCCTCGTTCTATAATATTGGTCATATCGTGAGCTATGGATGCTCTCTCGCACTATGCCTACATGGGCGGCGGGAAGCGTGGCGTTCCACTAGGCACTAGGTAGTTAGCAATGGATATGAGGCAATGGCCGGCTCCGTTGGCTGGGTATAGAGCCTGACTTGAAAACTGAGAAACCGTGTGACAACCATAACGTCGTTGGATCAAGTAAACTTGTTTCACGGTTTTGTAGATAAGCGTTTGAGTCCCTCTTCAGCTTGTGTAGTACCTGGTTCGAACGCAATTCTTTTGCTCAAACTCAGACTTTCCTTGAACCTGCGCTTGGCTTCTTCAATATCCCCGGCCATGACTGCAATGTCTCCAAGGTTACAGAGTGCTACGGCACAAGCTTCGTCACATTCGTCACTTCTGTCTTCGCCTTGCACTTTCTGCGCCGTTGCTTGAGCCTGCAAAGCCCATGAACGGGCGCTGGCTAGCATAGTAGAACGCGTCGGGTGAGTCACCATGTTCGATCTATCGGTTTGGGACCTTTGACTGGAGTCTGGTGATGCCTGGACCGGTTGTTGCGCTAGAGATATAGCTAGGTTGTTCACTTCCGCGGGGTTCTTGTTAGCATATATGCTAGAATTATCTTCGAAATGAGAAGATGGGAGGATGGGCTTATCTACACTTACTCAGGACAGCAGTGTGACAGCTATTGGGTGGCGAAAGTGAGATTGCCTGAAGGAACAGTGGTGCTGCGAGGTAGTGTTGCGACTTGGACTCGTAATGGTTTCCCAACGCTGTGCTTAATTAGCGGCTGCTCGATCTAGATTCTGAGTTGAACCTATATCATTATAATTGTAATATAGGATTAGTATACCTTCAAGTGCGCCCCCAATCTGCTCTGGGGTCATCCAATCACCTTCGTCCTCTTTCACACCCTCGACTTGGCGTCTTTGCAACTCCTTTAAAACTGTCTCGACGGCCCACACCAAGCGCTCGCCGGCGGAATCACCTTGGAGCACATGTTCATCGGAATAGAGCTCCCCAAGCTTAACACTAATTCCGACCGATTTGCCCAAAATTCTCGTCCTCTTAGCCCATAAGTTCTCGGGGGACGGAGGCGTGTCCGATTCATTATCTTCTGCTGGCATATGGGGTGGCGGCTTCGGTGCGTCGGCAAGTCTCCCATGATTATCAACCAACCCCTCCTGAACGCTCTTCTCCATTACTTCAACCCATTTTTTGCAATCTCGTAGAAGAGCCTCGAGCACTTCGATAGAATTTCTGTAACTACCAATCTTTTCGAACCACGCTGCCAATTGGATCCTAATCCCAAGAACTTCATCGGAGAAGGGATCAAGGCCGGCTTCGGAACATTGCTCGAGGGCGAGTTTGTAATACTTAAGCGCTAGCTTCGGATCCGGCGAGTAGTTGCTATAATACAATGCGCGGCGGAGAGACTTCGCGATTTGCGGCGGAAACCGAGTGAACTGTTTAGATTGGAAGTAGTTAAAATAGGCATATACTACGTAAATAGCGACACCGGCGGCAGCACATAATCTGCATATAGGTCAATAGCATTAGTATCATATGCTAGCTTTGATGCTGTAATGAAGGTATCGCTCACAGAATAATGGCAAGGACAAGCTCTTCTGGGCTCTGGCGGAACAGGGAACGAAGGCTTTGGCCACGGAATGCGCTGAATATGGGACGAAAGGTTAGGCTTTGCCTTAGGACGCGGAGAAGAAGCTTCGATGGCGGTAGCGGCGGTTGTGGCGGTTTCTGCTCCTTCGCCTTGTCGGAAGAGGATTGATGCCGCTTTTGCTGAAGGCTATAGGTTATAGCAGCCTTGCAACGCGAAACTTCAGTTCGCCCCAATCGGCTCGAATAAAATGATGCAAATGGTAATGACCGCACGGATCTCTGGTGAAGACGTCGAGTGTTTAAGACGACGCTATGACTAGAAGAAAATACCGTACGGGCACGCGAGGCAGACATTGTAACGATAGTCACAATGTCATCGAATGAAAATCAATCGAATAGACTGACTCTCTATGTCGAGGTCAACATAATTCCCAAAGCGAAGCGAAGACAAGTGCAGTATCGAAGTCGAATGACGTCTGTGCTAGTTTTCTTTTTACTGGAGCTGCTACCCTCCAGCGGACCCTTGAGCTTGGAGCTTGAGCATTTTTATTACATATGTAGATCTGATAACGGCTGATGGTGTACATGTACATGTAAAGGTTCAGCTGGCCACCAGCTGTTTGAAGTTGAAGTTTTCCTGCGCACAGTGTGTACATATAATGTACAGACGCCTTAATACTGTGCGAGCTGATTGGTAGAGCAGATTTGCGACCGATGCCTCGGCTGCAAACATCCAAACGCGCATTCGCAATTCCATCTAGAGTTTTCCGACGAATTTAGTACGTACCTAATCCGGACAATCACATCATCTCAGGTGCCATTAGCTTCACTTCCCGTGTATGTACCTATTCCAACAGCTCTCCCTACCCCTATCTACCTTGTGCCTAGGTTGTTTCCTCAGCTCTCATTCCTTCCCCCTTATCCATAGGTATTCTACTCGCAAGATTCACTTCACAACTCAACACTCAAGTCGTATCCTATCTAACCCAAAATTTCCCAGGTGGCCGTTGATCTCATTAGCATCAAACACCAGAACATATATCCACCTAGTTATCCACCCAGCAACGATGGCTGGTAAATTCGTACCGAAGACGCCTGTAAACTTGGATCCTCCTAAAGACGATCCTATTTCCGTTGAGGAGCTAGCTAAAGCAGATGGTGAGTTTCCTTTCGTTATGGTTTCAGGCTTGGCTTGGCTTGAATATCAGCTAGAACACATGCATAACATACGTACCAAAATTTGGTATTTTCCCCGACCAGTAGAGTATGGAATGCACTACTAATGTCCTTTTATTAGGCACTGAGGGACAGAAAGCCTATGTGGCGATTAAGGTATGTCCGTTTATTCACCAGAGAGTATATCTCAGCCGTCTTGGACCTCACCCTCACTTCGATGCTTGAATCGAATATCACATAGGTTCTTGCTGCACTCAGATACTAATATGGGACCTCTAGGGCAAGGTCTACGATGTCAGCGGGAATAAAGCATACCGAGAAGGCGGCTCATACCATGGTACGTGATGGTTTTCGTTTATCATATCAGAAGCAATGCGGCGCGGTATGCCACCAAGCCCCCCAGTATTCCGGCGTTATAACAAGCTAGCCTTCCTTGTTTGCTGACCCGGTGAGCTATCTACCGGAGCCGGTATTTCACGTTAGACTGCATTTCTGGGCACGTAGTTTGGGTTATAGATGGCATGTTTGCTGACTTCTTCAGTCTTTGCGGGGAAAGATGCTTCTCGTGCGCTGGCGAAGACCTCAACAAAAGCCGAGGATGTGAGGCCGGAGTGGCAGGATCTAGATGACAAGGAGAAGCAAACACTGGATGACTGGATCACTTTCTTCACCAACCGTTATAACGTCATCGGTATTCTCCAAGGTGCGACAAACATGGCATAGTTTAGAGTATGCTGTCGGGCTCGAGCGACTTATCCCGATTCGAGAGAGTGAGATCCAGAGAATATCCGGTTTGAGGTCGCCATAACGTGGTGTCGAGGAGAACTTCGTCTGGCCGGCATGCCAAAGTGAGAATGTGGCTTTGTGTTACGTTGACTAACGTGGTATCACTATCTACTCATAGAATACAAGAGATTCTGTCTTACTTAAGCACGCCGCCGAGTCACCAGCTTCAAGGTTTTGGTGAGAGTAGTACTTTACTCTCATCTTAGATTTTCTTTTTCTATACCGGGTTACACGTGGCCCGGCTCACTGAAGCCGCTAAGCGCCTATTGTTTGCAAGGCCCGGATAATATTCTCGGCCATCGAACGCAAACCTACAGCTTTCTAGTTGCACGGATAGCTCCTCACTAGGACATGGTGGGGATGAACGCGACATCCGCTACTTAGTAGGCCTATTCATTCCGTCCTTCGATGCTTCGGGGACCTTTTCGGAAATAATCAGGTCACGATATAGGTAGCCATGAACATAGCAGCGGCCAAATTGCCTGTGCTAGGTTACACCGCTTTGTAGTTGCTGCTCTCATCTAGAAGCAGATTACCCCTTAGCATAGACATCTGAGCCTACCTAGGGAACGGGGCACGCTATTAAAGGTATAGTGCTCTGAACCCGTGGGGGTCGTTGCTGTGAGCCAAAGGGGAACTCCGGTTTCTACTAACGGCTCGGCTAAACCCTTGATACCTAGGTTGTTTACAGCGCCCCAGAGCGCCAGCAGAGGATGGATATGTAGTATTGATTGCTTATAAATGGATGCTCGTAGTAATACCATACGAGCATATCATTCTGCGCCATATACAAGTACCCGATGCTAATAAATTTCACCGAGCAGCCTGAGAAATGTAGGGACCGAAAGCGGCCGTAATCGTATCCTTTGAGAGTTAAGAAATGCAGCGTGCAGTACGATTCACATCTGCTCGAAATCATTGGCGGCTTCGATACGAAACACAGCCATAATTGTATTTTAATTACTACTAAACTTGGAAGGCCAAACCGGGCCACCTCCCTACTCGTTCACCTGAAAGGGACACAACATTTCACAACCTACCACGCGGCCCTACGCTCCTCCGTCGAGGGTACGCGGAAATTCAAAATTTATCAATTCAAATGCCACTAGACCCTCCGGGATTAATACAGAATACTTCTCGCGTGGTAGTTACAGGCGGTCGCCCGGGCAAACATATAGGCAAATCTGTAATTCTATAGAACTTCTCATCTCACAGACAGCTGTCTCTGCATACTTGTCCCCCCTTTCGAAACATCACCGGATTTTTATAATAGTCGGTAAGCAAAATGCAGGCTTGCTAACTCACTACGTCGCCTCCTCGAGTTACTAGGACGATGTTTCCTAACGCTGCATGTGGACAGCTCGTGAGGCCTATCTGGATTGCGATAGTCCGTTTGGCCGAACCTCGGATGGTTGCTCATGGAGGCCGCCTGATGCCCAAACTGAACACACTATGTCATGCGTAACTCGGACTTCCCTCTTCATGCTTGTGCGTAGTTCATCGTACCGAATGTGGAGGCCCCCATATCTTCCCATTTGCAAAACGAAACCCGTCTTCGATGCATTTGTCGCAGAGTTGCCCTGCCTGAAGCCATGAATCTCGGAGCTTTTTGACTCCAAGGCATATGTGATTCGGGTCGTTACGCGCGAAATGGCAGTACGATTTCAGACGACAGACTGAGTGATTGCATTCGAATCGGAATTCATCATAGTCACACATCGCTGCTTCAATGAAGGTCTGAAGGAGTCAGTCAACCTTCTAATCCGGTCTACTAGATGCTCTCGAGGTGATATCCACTCACAAAGCGTTAGGTTCGGCTATTGGTAGGTGCGAGACTACTACAGAGAGTCAGGGGCTGGGTATCTGTCCAATTGAAGCATTTCGATCATACCTCGGGTTGTAGATGGCAATAGAGCAGATCATAGAAAGAACCAATGTCATAGATATAGCTTCTGAGACAATAATCTTCCTTTATACTAATCTTGTTTGCTTATTTCATATGATGCTCGACCCGTAGTAACGTGACGACGGGGGCAAACACATCGTCCTAATATCTGAAGGGCTATCCCCTAATTACATCGGCAAGTACTAAACTGCTCAAGCTTCACGCAGCTTGCCTCCGAAGGTAGGAAACGCGCATTAGCCATATAAGTTGTCCACGTTGATCTTACTGTCAAATCTTATCGAGGACTGGCGGCTGATCTATCACATTTCCCCTCGCCGCATCATTAGTATGCCGGAGCGAGATCGTATGATACTACTTCCAAGCACCTAGTGGAAGGTACGCTTTCTTGTAAGTACCATAGAAAATCCTATAGTTCCTTGAGATCATGTAGTAAGAAACCATAACCAGTCACTAACTAGCGTTGAGCATCTGCTTGTGCCTACGGCCGGTAAGGTTGGGAGTTGAGGCTGAGTATATCCTAAACTCACTGTAGCGCGGTATTCTCCCTTATGAAGATAACCCAGACGCTGCTTAATATCATCAATTGCAAAGCATTTACCATGGAATAACGGAGACATACCTAACCGCATGCGAGCTTTGATTATGTCTGTTACCGCTTCCTATGACCACATACGGAGACCTTGATGCGTAACAAACGGTTAGTGGCTGTAATAAGACCGGATATACCGTCCCGGGTACCTGGTGTTACTTTATTAAAAAAGAGCCTCCAAAGTGCGCTTGGGGTGGCCGCTATTCTGCGCTAATGGTGACCCATACGGGGCGGCCCGGCGAGCAGGGGACCTTGGGTAGTATATCCATAGATAGCAAACAATCCAGTCTTCTTCGCATCTAGGCTACCCTTAGGGAGTCAACTCAGCTCACGGAGCTACGTTCTACACGTACTTTGAGATCATAACAGGTCACTGAGACCGTAGACCTAGGGGATCGAGAGTGTTGATATCCATGATGTGCGAATGCTCGAAGGGTCAAGGGAGTACAAGAATTTTTCAAGTGCCGTTCAAAACACGCCGGATAATTGACCATCCAGTTACACAAGGCTAGTTTCCCTAGCCACTGGTCAGTTCTGCAAGGATCCGCGTAAGTATCTACCTACTTACCTAGTAGTTATATACGTATATTCTGCATCAAGTGAAGAGGTCCCGCTTTGGCGTTACTTGTATGACATGTTGATGGAGATGCGACTACCCTTGATGAATCTTGATGAATGAGATATATACGACCAATTATTTAAGTGGTATCCCGCGGAGCGGCCAACGGAGTTTGGCAGATATGCTCACTCCAGATCTAAGACCACAGTGGTACAAGTAACCACTCGCTCATCTTGGGGTCCTCGACTCTACTTACTTAATGACACATCCACGTTCGCCCGTCCAACCTGAGATAATGAAAACGCCGTGATATGTCGTAGTACATTTGAAGAGAATTACTGCTGGGTACATTAGTACGTACATATATAGATACAACCTTGAAATATATGTTGACCTAGTAGATGTGCGACACTTCTGTATTGGAAAGGGTCTTTTCGTCGAGCAAAACGCGATCTCAGATTCGTCACCAAAGATCTCGTCGCCATCGCGTGGCCATTTTCATGGTGTTCGAAGCGCTTGAGCTTGAGACTTTTTGCTTATTACGCCACTTCCACTTGGCACTGCTTTACTACGACGGCGGATTAGAAAATATTTCGCGAAGCGAGCGGAAATATTTTTTAGCTTTAGAGCTCTAAACATCCGAATGGGTTTGAAATACCGAGGAAAAAAAGTATATGCGATTCATTATTTATCTTTAGGTTATAGGATCGAATATTTGTAGCTGATTCAGTGATTGATGATTCTTGGTTCCCTCAATTGAGAATAGGGGGGAACAGGGGGGTGTCACTGACACACTAGCCACAACCCAGAAGAGGCTGAAAAGATCGATCAATTGATCAATTGATTGATTGATCATTGATGTTTGGTCCACACCATCAATTGATCGTGCCACGTGACTTCAGTGCTGGTATAATCCATATTTGATCAAGTAAGCCCTGTACACCGAAAATACTGGGTTCCCAAGCTAGGAGGTAGGACAAGTTGGAACTACGGGTGGCTATGCAAGTTCTAATAGGGAAGTACTTAAACAACGAATATAATTTCAATATTATAACGAAGTATTATACTAACTCGTTTAATCGCCTGCAAGTAACACCATTGGGGTACCAGTCGCTGATGGTGTCCTAGAATATGCATTTGTCCGCCTCACTTTTTGATGTTCCTTTTAGGTTCCTACCGTACCCGCTGGATTTCGGTCAGGACTTGTGACTGACTTTTTTATTATTATGGTTGCCTTCCGGTGTTCTATGTTCTAACCCAACTCATAGGTCTCGCACCATCGGCACTTTTTTCTTACGTCGATTCCCACGTTCTCCCATCGATTAGGCAGGCCATTTTTTGTTCATGTTTTCTTCTTCGCCCTTCATATCGCCAAATATTGGGCGCATTTACCATTGACGAACGATCCAAGTTCGGATTCTTTCTGAAACGATTTTCCCTTTTTCCCTCTAAGGATTTCGGCCTATTTTCCTCGACCCTTAGGCTTATCTAACTAGGTCATATTCCCGCTCAATTCAGGACCGGACCCAAGCACTGGCCCATTGAGCCAGGTCGACTTAACCTCTCCTACTTGATTTGTCAAGCTTCTAGAAGTTCCAGGACATATAGCCCGCGATCTAGTCTAACCAAACTTTCATCAATCTATCTCCATCCTTATCCGTTTCCTCGCCTTTTAGGTCTTCGTTAAGGACTCATAATTTCTGGTGCCATATCGGGATATCCGCATGTGCGCGATTGAGGGACGTGTTACTCCAGCCTAGAGCACAGCCACGTGCTCGCATTCCTGGCAATAGCACTGAGGCTACACATATCGTGAAGATATACGGAGAGATATCGGTCTTTGCACCAGTACTAACTAGTTCCACGGGGTCTAACCGAGCATTGAGCGCTCTCGGATGTGTGACGTCCCAAGCCTACATCGGTATATCTCCATCTGCCTGGAGGGACTTTGACGGTCGGACACCTATTTGGGCACCGCAGCCTTATCTCCTAGTGCCTTTTTCGTATGTTTTTCCACCCCAGAAGCCTGCGAGTATTTGGATTGTTCCTATAACCTGCCCTCCAAAATGGCTGATCACCTGGCCCTGACTTCCCCCGGATCTTCGGATACTACAATGGATGGCCGTCCTCGGCCCAGCGCCCTAGCGGCGCTCGCTGTCAGTCCAAATCAGGATCTTACCAGTCTGGAAAGTTTTGGCTTCTTCCCCCCTGGTCGGCATCACGCCGAATCCTATAGGCAACATGGGAATCGCTTAGCATTATGGTACCATAATAATGATGGACCTTGGACGCCCCCCGGTTTAGCCTCTCCGCAGGGTGACATGAGGAACCCAGCTATGTTAAGCAACCTGCGAGGCAGTCCCCTTGTATTCTCTAATCACTACCGGGAGAGCATGGTGCCATCTGAATGTGATACCGTTGCACCCGGAGTACCGCCCTCGGATTCCGGATATGGTGGGAGCTACGGAGCCAAGCACAGCGTTGCGAACGGCTCGGTCTGTGATGAGTCAGTGGACCGGAACCCGGAGACGCAGAGCCTTGTTGGACACAGAGGTGACCTGAATTTTCCATCTTACAACCAGGATATGATGCCCAAGGCCGGAGTAAACTCGGAACCCGCTTGGCCCTCGTCACAACCACCACTCTCACCCTCGCCAACTATTGAACGTCGAATCAACTTTGAGGAGAGCAGGGAATGCGAAATCTGCCATAAGAAATTGAAGACAAAGTCCGAGTTCAAGTAAGCACCAAATAACATATGCTAAAAGCCCTATCGAGGATTATAACTGAGGCAAGGTGCTACTAGGAAACACAAACAGAGGCATGACAAGCCTTTCAAATGTGATGTGAAAAATTGTGCTCGTCGTGAGGGTTTTAGTACACCGAACGACCTTGATAGACATAAACGGAGCTTACATCCGGATGAGAACGCTGCTGGCAACCGATATCAGTGTCCAATAGGCGCCTGCAAGAATAAAGAAAAGATTTGGCCTCGGGCTGACAATTTTCGAGCACATATGAAGCGCGTCCACCAAAAGGAGTTATCATCGGATGAAGAATTGGACCAGTATAAATTCAGGTACAGGAAGAATGGCCTGTGTATGCTTGAGAAGAGAACTCTAATCGCTTTTAATAGGCCAGTAACGCCGTTTAGGGAGCATTTGGACCAGGCCGGAGCTAGTATAACCCCTGAGTTCATTGGATTTCCCACGGCTCCCCCTAATACCATTCATGATCCCTTAGGTAGCTGGAGAACAACCCAGGATTCAGTTATTACCAAGACGAGCCCAGTGGAAAGTCCAAGCCATCCCCAGATAGTGGAGGTCTTGCCTGTGAATAAAACCGGTAGTGAAAGCCATCCATGCGTACCTAACAGCAGTACCATACAAGGGGTGCACTCGGAGAATAATGATACGTCCCTTGATAACCAAGCAGAGATACCAGGAATGCCCTCGTCCCCGCCTAGTGTCCCTATCGGTGAGACAGAGTGCATGGAACCAAGGCGATTGAAGGATAATGCTTCTAGTTCTCCTACCAGGGATCTGGACTCTAAAGCGACCCACGATGTGGACTACCCGAATCGATACCGCACAAATGCGCTCGATGATCCTCAGAATCGTCCTAGCGTGTTGCCTTTTGGGAACACTCAGCTTAGCAAGCCACCGGAGCGGTTAGCGAGTATGAACGAGAAGGCCTTTGCGCTACCCGAACCCGGGAGCTTTAGATTAGAGGACAGGGACCTTCTTACAGACCGTATTGAAGTAGTCAAGTTACTGGAGAGGCTTCGAAATAGTGGTGTCCTTGGAGAGGTCCTAGGAGAACTCGGGTACAAGAAGGATGATCCACTAGAACCAGAAGTGACGAAACAGGAACCTGCTAGTAGTGTCTCTGAACAATCCCAGCCTCACGTCTGCACCCACTGTCAGAAGCGGTTCAACAGACGGTGCGAATTAAAGTGAGGATCCGTGCTGTTCAATTCTTCTTCCCCCCTCTTTTTGCCTTCTTTGCTCGTCCTGTCTTCTCTCATTGGCTATGCCTTGTAAGCTAACCGCCGCTCAGAAAGCACGAGAAGCGGCATTTGAAACCATACGGTTGCACGTTTCCTGATTGCAACAAGAAGTTCGGTAGCAAGAACGATTGGAAACGCCACGAGAACAGTCAGCACTACATGTTAGAGCACTGGAGGTGCGACGAGAAGCAAATTGATAGTCCTTCCGACGCCTGTGGCAAGGTCATCCACCGACGGGAATTATTTAAGCAACATCTTAGTGCATGGCACCATATTAAGGACCAAGCGTCTTTGGAGCGGAAGCTCGACACATGTCGCGTTGGGCGAAACATTGAGGCACGCTTTTGGTGCGGGTTCTGCAAGGAAGTGATTGAAATCAAGAAACAGGGTAGTGAGGCCTGGACGGAACGATTCAATCACATCGATGATCACTTTCATGGCCGCAACAATCAGGAGAAGAAAGAGATTGACGACTGGAAAAATGAGTATCCGCTCTCCGGAGACGAGTCCTTCGTCAACGACTCCGAAGACTGCAGCATCAATTCTTCGACGCGAGCTCCGGCCACCAACCTCAAATCTCGTTTACGTGCCGCGCCCCTTAAACAAACAGTGGCCACGAAGCAAAAGCGAAAGAGAGATGATGGGGACGATATCCCCGCCTCAAAGCGTACGGAATTTAAGGATCTGCGTAGATACCATTGCGTATGTGCCCCTCCCCCTTTCTTTTCACTTACAGCCGATACTGATTTTTTGGCAGTGTCAATGCCATGAACCCTTACCCTTGACAAATACGCAGTGTACCAATTATCCTTGCGAGCACAAGCTATGCGAATTCTGCTGTGAATAATAGCAGGTTTCGACGGTATCCCCTGATGATGAGATGAATTGAGTCGCCTACTACGATCATAAGATTTCATTGTTATTAAGTTGAGCGGGAGTTAGGCGAATATTATTATACCCTGAGGGAGTGAATTGCTTCTTATATAGACGATGAATGCAAGATATATTAACCGTAATGAATAAAGTGTTACTAATATGGCTTGCATTTAAGTACAACAAACTCCTCTTCATATTGTCTACCCAATGATCCCTCCCTGGATGCGGGATATTTGGTTTATACATACATGTAGGTATCTTATATTAAGTCATGTAAGCCCAACCGCCTTGCATCCTCGAAGTCCTCAGTGTATTCAGGGATGAGAGAGGAACCGCTCTTACGATTACCGGGATGCGATCCACTTGCTACCCCTAGATATGAAGGCATCTAGATAATGGCAAGTTAAATAAACATGATAACAAAACTCTTTCCGCTGCTTCTCGCCGTGTTCTGTTGTATAAATCCAGAGCTTGTTACGTTTAGTAGGCACGCAGCGGGAAACATACGCGTACATTTATGACTTAAATCATCGTTTCTCAGCTTATGTTTAAAGCTATATACTAATACTTACACATCTACGTGTATATAGATACGTAGTAACGAGCAAGGCGTAGTGTCAAGGATAATATGTGCATGGTATCCAGAAGGGTGTAGGTATTACTTAGAATGTGGGCAAATATTCACAATTCCGTCGTCCGGGACAACAATACAAGGGCTGGATCGGTCGTTCCCAAAATGCGTCACATTGGTTGACTTAAGGGGGGAGGCTGATGGTTTTGTTACTTGATACTATTGATAGCTCGGTGCAAGTTAGTTTCGCTTCCTCTCTTTAACGGATGATGGGCGGGACGGTGCTTATTTGTCGGTGTAGGGACGGTTTTCTATTTCTTCTGGAAGTCGTACGCATTTATCTAGTCGACGCGGGGGTAAAAGTCGTTTTCGTCGTCGTCGACCTAAGGAATCCTCCCTAAAGTCCTATCTCTATGTCGATAATACCTAAGCTCCCGTCGCATAGATTATCCCTATTGTCTAGGCCAAAATAACCCCAAACGGCTGGCTTCTCTCCTATAAGACTTGTGTGAGTTCCGGCAGAGGATCACGATTTCTAATTTGGCTACCTGGATGTCCAAAGAACACTGTTGGCGAGCTCTAATATGGTCTGATATCAAGGGTTCTCGGAGGAGGATGTGGATTTCGGAATGGATATATGCTTTAAGGGGCGATATCGATGGCATTGAGATAATCCCCCCACGAGAAACCAAAGGCGAGGATACGAAAACGAGGTAATATTCGAGGAGCACTACTCCTAGACGGTCCCATCATCGAAAGCTACTCCTCAAGACACCCCTGTGAAAACCAGAACCGCCAGGAATTAGTTGATGTTTCGATGGAGATAGTAGAAACGGCGGCTCGACAAAAAGTCCTAGCCCTCCTAGGGTCGTTTTTCTTGTAGACCCGGTGATTAACTACGTACAACCGCCACGCAGTCCAGTCATGTAGGTGAGCCAGGGGTTTCTTCTGTGTCAGAGCTTACATATGTACTTAATTGCATTTCCAAAGACCTGGATCTTCCGTCAGCTAATTTAACATCAGGGGGGTTACTCATTCAAGGCTAGCATGTGCAAAGCAACGTCGGCAAACCCGACCGAAGAGCAGAAATGTCAACATATCAATCCTACCAACTGGTCTATACGGCCAAGATAGTATTGTTTACTTCATGCGTACTCTATTTTACTCTCGATTGCCAAGTCAAGTCGACTTTAGGAGATACAGAGGGAAGTAGTATCGTTACTAGGTTGATATGACTCGAATCAATCTCAAACGGCCAGGGGATTTCATATTCCTTATCCTTAGTTGGGTTTAATACAAATATGTGCAAGACTAGCATTTTCGTGGGTGTGGTACTTGTTGACGCTAATGTCCTCGTAGAACTTTTCGTGGAGCTATTCGACGATCATGATGAAGAGACCAGCTGGTTTCAAGGAGAAATTGGTGGCCACCTCGAGTTCTCTTTCATTCGCTGAACACTACATGGAACCCAGCGGCATGAGGATAGCTTCTACCGGGCCGGTTCGGCAAACCGGGATCCTCGTCTTCGCGGTAGGTTATGGATTGATGGAACAACAAACAGCATTTGACTGAGGTGGCTGTTGATAATGACCAACAACCTATCACAGAAGGCTTGACCTAGCTCGTTTCTAATGTCGTATTGTATTATTGGATTGTCGTAGCACCCATTAGAAGCTGAGTCCCTTAATATAATTACATATACATGAGAAGCAGGTATATCGTATGCGTTGTACACATGAATTCGTAGAGTATTGTCACCAACAGCGCTTTTTGGGCTTCGAAGGAACGCGCTGTATACAACGGAGATTGAGATGGCATTATCATGTAACTCGCTGCAGGGAAACCTCCAGATTGCGGATCGTAGTAACGTGTCAGGGGTAAAATGCACTTTTGGGTCCCAACAGAAACCAGACCCTAGGTAGCCGCCGTAGTGGTTCAGGGAATGATACGCTCACATGCTCTCCGGTCTGTTTGACAAATAGTGGGCAAGGGTAAGTGACAAGCATACGTTCCTTGATGCTATTCTTATTGTAGGTTATGTGTCTGAGATGATTTTGGCAAATAGACGAGGAAAATACAGAGAGAATTCCCTTAATTAGTCTAACTATCCATACTTAGAGTTCGGCGTCGACGCTATCGTTCCCAAGCCAACTAACCTAGAACATGTATCTTCCACGGAGCGACGATGTTCGGAAGGTAGATCTACACTGTCACCCATTACGATGTATCTCGACGTGCAAAACCGGTGTAGGTCAAGATCGGCTTCCGGCCACATGTCTGAGCCATCGATTCCGTGTAACATGGAGTGCGCGCTTAACGTGGGAACTATTGCTAAAGCTTAACCTATTCCGCAAGAAACCAATCTTCAAGTTTTGAGACACTTGCAGATGCATGATAGAGGCTCAGCCCTTTAAGTTCTGAGCTCCGCCTGATGCCGGGCGCGATGTTCTAGAATACAGACTGCTAAGTGGACGGGACGAACGAATAGCATACAGCCATCCCTTTTGGCCGGCCCAGGGTGGGTATGAGAAAACCCCGAATAAGCCTAGACCTGTAGGCGTGGACTTGTTCATGTTTCGCGGACGTGGGCATGGAAAATCCTTCCGAAGTGACAGGTCCTTGCCCGGCAAGTTCAAGGACAACCACCTATCTACCTTGTCCTCATAAAAACACGGAAGTGTGGAAGCCCTAAGCCCCTAGGTCGCCTTTGGGGTCCTACACGTGTACATGGGCAAATTAGTCTTGCGGCTCTTTTCTTTCGGTAGATGATGTAGATATTCAAATTTGCTACGACAAGTGAAACCATTGGACGCCTAGAAACCTCAAGTCCATGCGTCCGAATGCTGAGTGGGTTACGTTATGACACCATCTCCCAAGCTTACTTGCAGACTGTCCCGGCATTTTGCAGAAGGGAAAACTTTTAGAGACATAAGATTGGAAGTCTGGAGTAAGGCACCCGCCGAGGTCAGCTATCTCACGGTCGCCTTGTTGGAGTAGCATTACACTGCAGCATAATGTAATAGCTACACGATACTCGGGTACGTACATTGTACAATGTCATGTATTATACAGTGTGAGTCTTTGGTTGCCTTCTTTTTCAACCGGTCCCAAGGTTGCGATATTCCTTCTGTATAGTGCGAGGCTATTACTTCATACTATGTTAACCTCCCCGAATGAAACGGCCCCCAATATAGATCATTTCGGTGACGCACAGCCCACCTTTGGATCCCGACTTTTTGGACTTGTCTACGCAGTACCTAACTTGTTGGTTGTCAATCTTGGCTCATGTATGTCCCCACACACGAAAAGATACCAGGGTAGCGTCCCTTAATCCATCATCATTTCTCACATAATCGTCCCGTTTAAGGTTACAGCTGACAAGGGGTAGGATAAAGTTAACCAGGGCTAGATGTGGTAGGTGCACACACGTTTTAATTAAGGGTAGGTTTTTTTTTACTTTTAATTAAGTCGATGAGTTTTATTTTTTTATAATATTATAAAAATTATAATATATTATATATTTTTAAAATCGAAATAATTTTTAAAATTAAAACTTTTTAATAATATAAATATTAATTAAATGTAACCGGTAAATATAAAATTATTTAAAAAAATAATAAGTTTATATTAAATTTATATTAAATTTAAATTAAATTTTAATTAAATTATAATTAATTTATAATTTTTAAAGTTTTAATATTTTTATAAATATTAATATTATATATATAAAATGTATATTATTAAAATTTTTAAATTTATAATTTTAATTTAATATAAGTTATAAATTATTTTATTTAATAAATATAAAATTATTTAAAAAAATATTTAATTAATATTAAATTTATATTTAACCTCGGTTTAATATTAATTAAAACTTTAATTATTTTAAACATAAAAATCTCGTTTTAAAATAAAATACATTTTAAAATATTATAATATTTAAAATCATTAAATTTAAAATTTTTAAATTATATAATTAAATAATATTTAAAATTATTTTATATAAAATTATTAATAAATTTATATTTAAAGCTAAATTAAAAATATTTTATAACTCACTTAACTAATTAAAAGTAAAAAAAAACTTACCCTTAATTAAAACGCGTATGCACGTACCAGTTGTAGCCCTAGCTAAACTTATCCTATCCCTTGTCAGCTGTAACCTCGTCCCGTTTGTGCCGCGTACATACATATATCCAACTATCTATGTAGTAAAGACAGCCCCCCTAGATGCAACACGACTGTAAAATCGAAGAACCATACCCCGCTATCCCTCCCCCGATACTTAGCAACTACATATGGGTAATGGCTAGTGCACTATATCGTCTCTAGCATACCTGGGTACTTATCTTCCAGGATATAGGGGCAATGATCGTCGCTGGCGACCCCTACAAGCATGCCCACCCCAACCGAATCGTCCCCATTGGTAACTACGCATCGTAGCCGCCGGCGCTTGCGTTCAGCTCTCTTTCTTTGTTGGTCCAAATCTGGAAGGACAGAGACAGAAAGGTTGGACTTAAATGATGGAGGAGGGGGTGGGGGCTATCGTCGAGCATTGGACCGGCTCGATGCTTGTCTGCACGCATTTGGTATTACGTGCTCAGGTCTTGGGTAGGTACTCTGGGTTGTCCGACTTTTGGAAAACATGGCGAGGTCGATGATACCTAAGCCCCAACTCAATCGAGCCCGAGATTTATTGTCCTGATTCTTATGGCTTCCGTATTGGTAGCTCAATTTGGGCGGTCAACATACAGCTATTATATTGCAATTCACGGACTCGAGCTTTCGGTACGGGATCGTCTACATTCCCTCCATACAATGTCGTTAGTCTCTCCTCTAAGTGGCCTGCCCCCCTGCAGTCAGCTCATCGCAAACTCTACTCCAACTGTAGTCGGGCGAGCATACGTAGCAGCATGATGCCAATATCAATGACCGACGACGGAAAAAATTTCCATCCCTCAGGACATCACTGGGCACCTACGACTTACAAAAGCAGCAACGTGGGAAATAAGAGAATCTATTATGCAGACGAAACTTATCTACATAGGTAGGTATACCGTTCATGGCGGACTGAATCAATCTGCCTTGATGTTGCCGACCGTTGTGCCTAGATGGACGCCTCGCTCAGAAAACCTGGCAACTTTCTGCGACCTCTTCACATCCCAAACTAACACACTCTGCTCGGGCAAGTTTATACACATCTACCGCCGTCATGATTTTCCTTACGATAGAATGATCATGATCCGATATGAGCCCCTTTCTTATCTTAAGCACTGACTTAGGTAAATATCTTTTGAACGGATATCATAGGCTCCCTAGAGAAGCTGCCAGGTTTTCACGAGCTAACGGTTCGATACCTAGCTGACGGGTCGCGAACTACTATGTACGTACATGTGCTCCGAATGGTTCGCCCACGCGTCCATGTACACAAGTAGTAAGTACTCCGCCTCGATATTTTCGTTTCTTGCTCTGACGGCTAAAAGATCAACTGGGGGATGGGCTGGGGTGTATGCATACTGTATCCCGACACATACAGTGCAACAATAGACGCCTGCAGGGGTTTGGAAAATGACCGCAAGGGCCTTCAGCCATCTTTCTTCCTCCCCCCTGTAGAAAATATTTGTACCTCTGTATTTGCGGCTCCGCGTGGAGTCAGTGTTCTCAAGTCTGAGGGCAGGAGGATGCCCGAGACATGTGTGCCCCCATAACGGACCGTAACATATTAGTTAAGTTGATTCTCTCCTCATGGCCTCTTTCGTCTTCTTCGAAGCAAGTTGCTTCATATTTCTTACTTCGCCTCACTGTTGCCTACGAAGTATGTTCCGCAGCATATGGAATATCGAGATTCTTTCCACAAGTCCAGTACTATTCCCCAAGGTTCCACTTTGCGAATCTGCCTTGAGATCTCTCCCATCTTCTAATATCTTTAACCCCTTTTCTCTCCGTGGCCACCATCCGTAAGACCTTTCTATCCCAAAGAAGGGTCTCGGTCAAGATCTAGTGTCGCGGAATTGGATCTTTGGATTCTTCCACTAACCGCCCCAAGTACATTTCGTCGGGGCCTATCGACCCGTATACGCATTTGTTAGCTAGAAAATAGCCTAGGATTACTAAGTCGCCGGCCAAGATGGAGTATTCATTCTCATATCCGGAGCACGTCAATTTCCCGGTCTATATGGACAATTCTGCGGACGCTTCGACTGACCGCATGATCGATCCAAACCTCAACACTCCCCCACAAATGCTGCGGTACTTGACAGAAAGCAACAAAGCTTTATTCCCTGGCTATTCGGTGGTTGACTCTAACTTCCCCGAGACTATTATTCGAAGAGATGACGGCGTGGCACCATTGCCGTGTAGTTTTGTCCAACGTCGGGATTCGCCGTCGTTTTCTCATACATCATCGGCAAGCAGCAGTGCGTTCAGTCCACCGGGGGAAGGCGACTATTACCATGCGCAGTCGCCGCCAACACCCTCTGATACAACTATCATGTCTCCGTACTTTCAACATTGCGATACAATGAGCTCCTCCTCACAGCTATGCCAATTCACTGGCCTTGCTGAGGACTGTGTGAAGCCAATTGATATTAACCTCTTCCAAGAAGCCGAAAGTTATTGTGATGATAATATCTCAAAGCTGGAATTTTCTTCGAGAGGCTACAGCATGTCAAGTGACGACAGTAGTGTTCGCGCGGATATGTGTATTGGGCGGGACCACGTCGAGCTTGCCCGACCGATGAGCCCCGAGGGACATACGCCAGACGTCAAAGAAGAGATTCACATCCCGGAACCGATTGACGCCTATCCTACACTCGAGTCGGAGGACGAAATGATGTCTAGCGAGGAAGTGGAGATGTCTAACATAAAGAACGAAGACGTAGACGACGACGAATACAAGCCGAATCAGAAGCAGAGGCGCGCCAAGCCTACAACGAGCCGCCATACCAGGAATCGCAAGCGGCGCAACAGTTCCGCGCCTCCTCCGGAAGTGAAGCGTCCCAAGATTGAGCCTGACGACTCCACAGTGACGAATAGACCGCCAGTCAAACCGGTCATTCAAGGGACAAAAGGCAATTTCTTCTGCGGAAAATGCTCCAAGAAGGCCTCATTTAAAGATGAGAATGGCCTACAGAACCACATCAGGAAACAACATACGCGCCCATTTATCTGCGTTTTCGGCTTCGCGGGTTGTACCTCGACCTTTGCTAGTAAGAATGAGTGGAAACGCCATTGTTCGTCCCAGCACCTTGTTCTGAATTACTGGATCTGTCAACAAGACCAATGCTCCAGGGCTTCGAGCAAAACGTCGTCGCCTCTTCGCAATCGTTCCGGCCTCCCTTACTCTCAAAATACTTGCTTGCCGGCTCTCCCTCGCGGGACTATCTTTAACCGCAAGGACCTCTATACCCAACATCTTCGTCGCATGCATATCCCTTCGAACTTGAAGAAACAGGTCAAGCAAAGGAAGCCTGTTCCCGAATGGGAATCACGCGAGCGCGAGCACCAAGACGAGGCCAAGAGGACGCGCTGTAACCTCCCTAGCCATATGCGATGTCCGGCATTCGACTGTAAGGCTCGCTTCGATGGCACAGACGCTTGGGATCAGCGAATGGAACATGTTGCTAAACACCTCGAGAAAGCCGTCACCGGCTTAGAGCCGCCGATTGAATTCGGTGGTGCGCACGACACGACGCTCATCGACTGGGCAACCCGTCCCGATATCGCAATCATTGAACGGGGAGAAAAGGGGAGGTGGAGACTACGTAACCCCCTGAAATACGGCGGCGGTAGTGTAACAACCGATGCCAATGCAGACCAAGACGGCGATGAAGACGCCGAAGGCGAGGAAATTGATGAGTGATGAGTGATGATTCTCATAAGACGCTACTATCTCTTACTTACTTTTGACGGCGTTGATGGTAACGCTCACTGGAAGTGTAATCTGTATGCTATTACTTCGCTATATCGCCGGGCACTTTGCAGGAATGGTTTTCTTGGCAACCTAAGGTCTTGTAATGCTCACGGTAAATATTCCTTCAAGAATAACATATAGGGACGGGCTCAGGCTCCTTAGAACGGTCGGGTCCGAAGGCGTGTATTATTATTAGGTTACGATGTCACGATATATCCACACTAGCTATTGAAATTGAGCGGACACAACTCCGCGAACCATATAATACCATATCATGCGCGCCGTATTATTCGTCGCTTATAAGTCGAACGATATAGTGGCCAGTCCACGACATGATGCCTCATTCCTATTTTGGGGGCTGTTCATAGGTTAATGACGCTAGGCAGTTGATGGTAGGACAGCATACTACGCCTCACTTAGGCAAACGCGCAGGCTGTCTCACATAACCGGATGCTTGACCGGTTGAAGAAGATGACGATTGGGTTGCGTAGGTGGGAGAGAAGGATATCTAGCATAATGATCGGTTTGAAGGGCTCGGGGCCGAGATCTACAACGCAAGAAAGGCTTAGCAAAAAGTGGCGTCCTTGCTCTTCAACATGTGGTGGCTTTTTTAATCTCGATGGGGTAGGGGAACCGAACCGTCTTACATACATATGTATGTACATCTGCGTTGCTATGGTTGATGATAGGCACTGCCGATATCATGTGGTCGAGAAGTGCGAGTTTTTATGTGGTCAAATTTCGGTTCAATTGCCATTACCGCTCTTATATCAGTGATATCATAACTTGCCTTGGATATCCTGTATGCGGAGATAAAAGTGTATAAACGCTAGGCTCGGTAGGTAGTTATCACTTGGCCAAGGCATACCTATGATCTATCGTGTATATAGGTACTAGGTAGTGTTTATATTAGATTGACACTGAAGGTTGGAGGCTTTCCACTAATGCACCAGTATAAGTCTTTCTTTATTTTATTACAGTATCCTCAGACTCTTACCTCGGAGGCCTTTCATACTGTGATGCGAATCAAACGCCTCTAGCGCATAGAGGTTCTCGATCGTTGGTTGTCTAGATATTTTTATCTAAATCTTCTTGGCTCGAAATGAAGGATCATCTCGTCTCACTCTGTTTTAATATCCAGTTTTTGCACATCATCTCTAGTCTACCTACGTACCGTAGGTATGTGGTACTGGAAACGTTCGGGGGCACCTATATCTAGGTCAGGTACCTTTGGCAATGAGTTAGGTGTGTATGTACATTAAGTGCTATCCACATTATGTATGGAGGTGGCGTCCGGTCCCCCATATCCCCCGTACATATTATCTCGTTGATCGTTCAAAGTTAGCTTAGCTTCCGCGTATAGCGCTGAATGTGTTGACTTGGCGCCAAAAAAAAACCGCCCCCAAATCCCCACCGTCTTCCTTTGTAGACTTGCTTATGGAACTTGTGGACTCGAACCGTCTTGGCCCACGGCCATGACCATGGCCATGACCACTTAGCACGTGTACTATAACTCCCATAATACTAGGTATTTTTCCATGTTCCACGTAACTCTCTGTACGTACCGATGTTTGTCTTAAACTGTGTTGTACAGACTTCAGCCGCACATTTTTGGCAACTCTTTTCCTTCTGTGAAACTTGGGGCATACAATACATGCTACCCTTCGGTCCTTTTCCGATACTATAATTAATCCTCTTGCCACAGACTGACGTAACGAGGTCGATCGGGTGCGCTTTGAGGGACAGACCACTGTTTGAAGATTCTCGCGGAGGTCGGAGGAGACCCACAACCCCGGAATGGCTGATACCCGGGGAAATCTGGTCGATGGAGACGCGCTGTCGTCGCCCGATGACAGTGATAATAACCTAAGGTTACCTGCATCAACTAGCGGCGGCTCTTCAAACACAGCCATAGATCCTGGCGGTTCCGAGGACCAGGGAAATGAGAACCGTGCGTGCTCCACGGAGGCTGACGAAACCTTGTGCATGCGAATTAATCTACACACAACCGGGAGCGGAGAACAAATTGTTAACGAACTGCCTCACCGGCCGATACCTGATTCTAAGGATAAAGGGAAAGCCCCGGTAAGAATTGGCGAGGCATCATCCGACGGGACGCGTCCTGATGATACCGAGGTTTCCAACAGAAGTTCGCAATCACAAACCTATACTACAGATCCTCCGAGTACAGCTAGGGACCAGAGCTCACTCGAACTTCCTACCACATCGGGTGTGACTTTTACAGATAAGGAAGGCGATGGCAAGCCCGCCCCCGAAAAGGATGTTCAACATGAGATGAGGCCAGCTTCTCCCGAGACTAGTCCTAAGCCATCGGGACAAGGGTCCGAGGAAGAAAATTGTACGACATCGCTAAAGCCATCTTTGAAGAGCAAGCAAAAACAAAAACAAAAGGCCAAGGGCGAGTCTTCTCACGCAGCGTCGGGCGCTGGCAATCAAAGTACCAGCGAAGAGACCGAGACGCCTGTTTTTCGTCCACCGCAGTACGGGGATCCCGGATGGGAGAAATCGGCGGACCGGCCACCGAAGAAGCTCCCGATTCGTTTTAAGGATGCCGTGGGACGCAAATTCATGTTCCCCTGGGAGGTACGCCCTGTCCTTACCTGAACCCCAAGCCCTACTATTCTATCCGCACATCTAATCCCATCGTCGCGCGCGTCCACGAGTCCGTTCATTCCCATTTCTCTTATCACTTGAGTCCAGTCATTCCTCAGACGTATATTCAACGAGCAATTCCTCTGCTTAAATCGGCAATTACTAACACCTGCTGTTGAAGAAAGCTAAAACTTGGGCTGTGAGTGAAAATTTAATACATTTTCAGGTTGATGTGTTGATGTGATGTTGGTCTCAACCCGTGATGACTTGCATACAATGCTTTAGTGTCATTTTAGGTAGAAAATAACGCGGTTACAAGACGTTTGTCTATGAGCCTACCTCTGATTTGTTACTAACTTGCACCTTAGGGCATGGAAAGCTTGATCCGAAGTTGTTTCCTCCACGTGGACGTGATCGGGCCTCACGTCCATGAGGGACGCTACGATCTCGTTACGAATGTACCTGTTGCCTTCTCGGCGGACGTTAGTGTCGGCTTCACACCTCAACCAGCGCTGCAGCCAGTAGGTGGACAACCTTCATCTTCTATAGCATCACCTGAGACAGAGACCGCACCTCATCCGATTGCCGGGCCATCGGTAGGTGAGCCCGCGCTTCCACAGGCTCCAACTCCGCCACCAGCCGCTCCACCTGTACCTACACCGTCGACATCCATCATCATCCTTCCGGAACTCTGGGAAGATCTGGCTGAACCGGGCATGTTCATAACAATGCATGTTAGTAATAACAGCCATTCTCCTACGCCTCTTTAGATAAAACGACTACTAAACTAGAATATAGATGTGGCCACTAAATGAGCCACCACCTCCACCCCCAGTACACCACCATCTTCTTCATCCAGGCGTACCGGCACATCCGGGAATGATGCCCGGTAGAGGTCGGGGCAGAGGCGGACGTGGTGGAGGAAGGGGCATGCCTCCACCTCCGGCTCTCCGGCCTCCAGGGTGGGTCGTTATCGAAGCTCCGAAACCGAGAGGCAAAACCCGGAAGAGACAAGACGGCCTGTAACATCATATATACGACTTCCTTCAGGTCCCTTAAAATGCATGGCGAAGGTGTTAGCAGTGGGATTAGTGTGGTTTGTTTATATAATAGTGTTTGAATTTTGAACAGTTGCTATGGATCTTGTCATTCTGGTAAGCTCGAGTCCGCTGGGAAGTTTTAGGTCTTGTTCTTATTCTTGAAGTTAAGGAGAAGGGATGGGTACACCTCTGCCTGTGTATGTGTGCCTCCCAAGTCCATGGGGTTACGATACATCATATATGCATGTCTTAGCGGGTAGGATGTTTTGCTTCTGGCATGACTGTTACCCACATCATTGATCAAATATATGTAAATACGAATGGCATTGAAGGTCCACAATGGTATTCAACGCTGTACATTACATATTTTGACAGTTTGAGTGCTACATAATCGTATTTGAAGCGGGTCCAGCAGGGCTTAGCTTGGTGCAACAGGATGCAACAGGGTGCAACAGAGTACAACGATAACCTCATTGGCGTATCGTATCATCAAGTCCCCTGAAAAGACCCCGCCTTGCCTAGGTCCACCTAACGATAGCGCTGTGGTCAGCTCACTACGCCATGGTACGACAACTTCGGTGCAATCCATTAATGATCCATGATGGACATCGATTAAAATAGTACCTGATAATCGTCAACTCAGCTCCCTTGCTATCCGAGTCTCCCTAGTTCCGTCTCGACTAACATCTCTTTTACGCCGTATCCTCGTATTCTACGACAACTATCATCTTCAATTATCTATGATAGCAGTAAATAAATACTATTGAATTGTATAAGTTTGATATTTAGCTGTCGGCTAGGTCCCGCAATACATAGGTATATTTGTTTCTGCGTGTTACAACCATTGCTGTACATCCTGTCATCCTGGTCCCCTCACCCCATTCATCTGTTATCGTCTTACGTCACTTTTCCCGAGCTCAGGAACAAGTTCAACCACAAAAATAACAACACCAATTATCACAAAATTACCAGCTGAGATTTGGTGTTGTTCTACTGAGCTTCGTATAGATCTCGTCCCAAAATTCTCTTCGTAACGATTACTACTTCATCACTACATCAAAGTCTTCGTCACGATGGAGTCCTTCGCGAAGCTCAAGCGCCGCGGCACAGACCTGCTCAACTCCATCCCTCACAACCTACCTTCAATGCCTCAGATGCCTCAACTTCCCCATCTACAGCGTGGCCACGCAACTGGCAATTCAACTATGAAGGGTACTTGGCAGCACATCTCCATCCCGCCTCTACCGCGGTCTTCGCATTCCCTCGACGTCGTCGCCGGTAATGCATATATCTTCGGCGGCGAGGTCGAGTCCCGCAAACCCGTCGACAACGACATGCATGTCATCGCGCTACCCTCCAGCGGCGCCGGCGCCGACTACTACGCCGTCAAGGCCCGTCCCTCTTCCAAGCAACAGCTCGCCGAGACCCACCCCGCACCCATTTTCGAGGAGGACGAAACCGCCGCCGAGCTTAAAGACCCCCTCACCGAAGTCGACCTCAGCTCCCCGCCCCCACCCGCCGCTGCTACCACTACCGAGGAGCCATCTTCCGCTACCTCTGACAAAGGCAAGGGAAAAACCCTCGACGAGGTCCCTTGCGCCCGCGTGGGTCACGCCACCGCCGTAATCGGGTCCCGCATCTTCCTCTTCGGCGGGCGCAATACCGCCTCCTCGTCCGAACCCCTCGACGAGGGCGGCCGCGTGTGGATCTTCGAAACCAAGACGCACACTTGGGCCTACCTCGACCCGTACCGCAGCCCCAACAGCAGTAGCAGCAGCCCCGTGCCCCCGCCTCGCAGCTACTTCTCCGCCGTCGCCACCGACAAACCGCGCGACTTCGCCATCAAGCCGCTGCGCCGTGCCTCCAGCTGGAAGGAGTGGGCCGAGGGTGACTCGGCCGAAGTCGGCATCCCGCAGCGCCCCGTCGCGGGCGCCGTCGCCGAGAACGCTGCCGACGAAGAGGATGCGGGCTTCGGGACCTTTATCATCCACGGTGGCTGCACGCCAGATGGTGGTCGCACAGCCGATGTCTGGGCGTTCGACGTCCGCAGCCGCACCTGGAAGGAGCTCCCGCCCGCTCCTGGCCCCGCGCGTGGAGGCGCTGCGCTGGCCTTGGCTAAGAGCCGTCTGTACCGCTTTGGTGGGTATGACGGTGAGATGGAGCTCGGCGGGCAACTGGATGTCCTGGAGCTTGCGCTCGACGAGTTCGACGACCGCGTGAGCCGCGGCGAGATCGGCGTCTTCGCGCGCGGCGCATGGCAGACGCTTCTCGCGCCCGTGACCTCCGCGCCTCCCCCGAGCAGCAGCGGGGAAACAGCGAAGCTCGTCCCTGCGGAAGAGTGGCCCGGCAACCGCAGCGTCAGCTCCATGGAGCTGGTACTCGGCGGCGGCGGGCGCGAGTACCTGGTCCTGATGTTGGGCGAGCGCAGCCCCAGCGCGGAGGGCCATGCGGGTGCGGGCCGCTTCTGGGGCGACGTCTGGGCCTTCCAGGTCCCACCACTTGGCATGACGGCCGCCAGCGTCACGGACGCATTCCTGCAGGCCGTGGGCCGGAAGACGGGCGAGGGCAAGTGGACGCGTGTCGTCGCGGGGCCGTTCGACGAGGACGAGAAGGCCGATGTCGAGGGCCCCAGTCCGCGGGGTTGGCTTGCGAGTGCGCCGCTGGGAGATCTCGAGGAGAATGCTATACTGGTGTTTGGTGGGCTGAGCGAGAACAACCAACGATTGGGAGACGGCTGGATTTTTAGGCTGGAGTAAGAAGCATATTAGCGGCTAAGCAAATAAGCTTAGCGAGTTGATTGAGGTTGCGATATGCTAAGGTTTGGTTGAGGTCGCGGAGTTCGACACTTCAGTATTTTTCCTCACATTTTCTCGGGTTACGCTGGGATCGGTTGAATAATGAAAAGGAGTAAAAACCAAGTAGGCAACATTGTACGAATGAGTAATATTAGCTCCAGATAGCTAAACCAAGGCCGATTTATGACGACATAGCACAGGAGACATGCATTATTAGCAAGTGATTGACAAGTGAAACATTAAAAAAGGTCAGTTTTGCTTTCTTTTCCGTGAATGAGGTACAGATGGAGCTTATGTACAGAGGTATCTATGTCTACGCCGATGGCCTTAGGAAATTATCTCTCGCTATGTCCCATGTTACAGGTCGCTCCGCGTAACCTCGGCACCGTATGGTTCACTTGTTAGGGATGTTGGACCGGCGCTATTCTCGCAGGTCCGGCGGCCAGTCTGAGGACCAGGTGCCGGTACCTTGCCGCCGGTCGTAGCACTCTCCTTCAGCGCCGTCAACAGCTCCTTGGTCGTCTCAGGCGTTAGATCCTCGTAGTAGTCGTCATTAATCTGGATCATGGGGGCGTTGACGCAGGCGCCTAGACATTCCACCTCGATGAATGTGAAGAGTCCGTCCGGCGTAGTCTCGCCCTGCTTAATACCCAGGTGCTCCTTAATCGCTTTAACGATCGCGTCACTGCCACAGCCACCGAGTTGACAGGGTGTCTATTTCAAGATTAGGTTAGCAAATAGTTAGATTCCAGAAGAGATATTATGTAAATGATTTGATCGAGGTTCTATGATGGATACACTTGTTTCTCTACTTGGCAGCATCCCAATGGCCGTTCATCCGGCAATCCATCTCTACGCAATGGGTACAATGAGACCGAATAAATCGAGCAGATATTGTCGTTACGTTTATGCAGCGGAAGGAGAGGAGAGGCTGTAGATGTGGGATAGGCTTACCGTAGTGCAAGCTTGAACATGAAACTTGCCAACCGGCGTTCGGTTATACATGGTATAGAAGGAGGCTACTTCATAGACACGCGAGGGGGGCATCTCAAGGATCCGCGCGACCTCGTTCATGACCGATATGGATGTGAAGCCGTGTTGGCGCTGACCCAGATCTAATATCGGCATGACAGCCGCCTTCTTGTACTGCGGCGGGTATCGTTTGAGTATCTCGGCGATAACCTCTTCATTCTGGGCCGAGAACTTGAACGGGAGATCGGGGTTGTTGTCGGATGTATTTCGGTGCTGTTGTGCGAGGCAATTTGATGTCAGCGACAGAGCTTCTAAATACGAGACGAGTTGAGTGAGGTATTAAGCTTTGTGTGAATTGCTCACGCAGGGAGACGTGGAAACTGGAAATAGGCAAGGCCAATAATCGTAGTCCGCCCAGTCCGCAATTTGAAATAGAGTAGCTTCGATCCCATCCAGAGGGGGGGCAAGACAGTAAGGACGTACCACTGAGAGCGTATCGCTTCTTCTAGAGCTGCCGGCTGTGAAGGCGCGGAATTGTGATCGAGGAGCTCGACATGCTGAGCGGGCTGCAGTTCTGAACAATACCGGGGCCAGTTTTGACGCCATCGCGAATGTATTGGTGATTCAATTGAGGAGGAATGGCGAAGCTCGGGAAGCAACCTTAACAAGTTCTCATCAGTCTATGAATGTTGAACTTCGGATTAGCAGTGATAGATAACTGTCAAGGTTCTGCATCCAATCATGTCGACGGTGTTGGTAAAAAGGTATCCACACGGCTAAATATCGGCTTCATCAACATTGATGTCAATTTGGTACCTACATATTAGCTTCTGTCTCTCCCCTCTCCACTATTAGTTAGCCTATTAATACCACCTGGGCAGTAACTTTATACAATAAGAGGCAATTGAACGCACATAAAATGCGCATAGATAAACTCTAACATTCTAACATGTGTAGTTTTACAATCAGCCAATTAATCTCACGATGAGTTAAATCAAATTATTGATTTCGCATCAACAAAATAAATCCATAAATCCATACGCCTAATTTGTTTCTTATTGATCCCATCAATCTACGTCAATATCGACAAGCTAGCTACTATATCGTATCATCAAGACCGGTGTGTTACGATTGAAGACGAGATAATTCAAAAGCGAAAGATTGGACGGGTAAAGAAACCTCTTCTCTCACTCGGCTTCTCCATCAGCCTTCTTCTCTTCGGTTGCATCACCGTTGGCAGCCTTAGTCTCTTCTGCGGGCTTTTCCGCCGTCTTCTCATCGTCGGCTTCCACCTTTGCATCTGCCTCCTCACCTCCCTCAACTAGCTTCGCGACAGCATCAACCGTTGCTGCGGGGCCACCGGGCTCGGCAAGGAGGACTTTCCCAGATTTATCGACGGCAAAGACGCCACGAGTAATGCCCTTAGGTGCCTTTTTGAATCCAAGGGCTCCGATCAAAGTGGCGTTGGCGTCGCATAGAAGTGGATAAGGTAGGTTCTGCTTGGTCTTGAAGGTGGTGTTGGCCTTGGGTGAATCACTTGACAGGCCGTAGATGGCGAGACCACCCTTGGTGAAAGGTTCGTAGGAGTCTCGGAAGAGACAGGCTTGGTTGGTACCTATATATCAAGTCAGATATCGTTTGCGCCAATTTGCGACGGATCGCGCGGAATCAAGCTTACAGCCTGGAGTAGAGGCCTTAGGATAAGTGAAAATGACGACTCCTGACTTGCTCTCGTCGACGAGAGCCTTCAAAGTAGTCTTTTTGCCATCGTTGGTCTCGATCTCGCCGCCGAAGCCGTCGAGGGTGATGGTATCACCAACGACGGGCTTAGCCGGCTTAGACGAGCCATTGGCGGTGGCAGACTTGGTAGACTTTTCAGTCTTACCCTTGACAGCCTCCTTGACCTTGGCGGCTACCTTTGAAGCCTTGGATTGCTTCTTGGCCGGAGGCTCTGGAACCGGCGCAGGAGCTTTGCGCTTGCGGAGCTCGACAGGCATAGTGTGGCGAGAAAGAGCCGAATAATCAGATAAGTGGTATTCGGAATCAAAAATATAAGATATCTAACAGCAATCGCTAGATGATGGCGACTATAGGTAAGTGATTTTCAGAAAGATTTGGGTCGAGTATGATGGGGAGCTGATGGAAACATGGACGAGAGGTGGTGAGGTTGAGGTCGTTGAGGTCGCAGGTAAACAGGAGGTTGCGACGAGATGGACCAATGAGGACGATCCATAGCGACAGCTTTCCTACAGAGAGTGACAGGGGTGCAAGATAGTTGTGTCACAGGGATATCTTGATGCCGACAATTTAAAATCCATTGCTAATGATGATGAGGCTAACGTGATCGAGCCAATTCCTGTAGAGTTCCAGCGCAGGTCGCAGGTCGGGGGGCGCTTGCTTGTGTGGCAGAACGGCGGACGGGAAAGGTGCTGAGAAGGGGGCGAGAGGGGAATGGTGCAGTACCCTTACTTGCCCTACTGAGGTACCCAGTCTCCCCCAGTCTCCCCTAGTCCTCAGTCTCTCCCCAGTCATAACAAAGGCCTGGACTTCCAGTTTGTGGTATGGAGTCTGGTGTTATGGAGGGCACTGGCACTGGCACTGGGAGGTGGAGGGAGGTAACTTGGAAAGGAGGGAATAGGTAGGGGTCACTATGGTAACTGCCAAAGGTTACCTTCCATTTGCCTGACCTTAATATGAAGAATTACGGTACCTGATGTTTGGCGGCTTAATATGGGAGACATGGGGAGACATGCGTAACGCTCCAGGGCTGGGAAGGGAAGCTAATATTAGCGTGAAGCTAAACCTTTACAAGTCGAGGCCAAGGGGAAAGCAAGCACTACCTACATGGATATGTATCTAGCCGTCAGTTGGCTACTGTACGATTTACCGCACAGACCTATGTAGCAGCATCTGGGCGATCTGGACGCAGAACCTTGGAAGAAATCAGCAACGGAACTTCTTCATTCTTCATTCATACACATCTATTTCCCACAATCCATTCTTCCTTCATTCTAATGCGTTATTCAATCAACATGAAGCTATCCTCAAGTGCCCTATATTCCAACTTTGAGAATTGAGACACTTACCTGCATGTAGGTATATTCGGTGATTCTATTTATGAAAAAAGTGAAGGGGGGGATCCCCAATTCAATCCCCGACATACAGTACATACATATTCTTCCAATTCTCAAGGCGAGCCAACCACAACTAAGTTACCGCTCTTAGACGACATGCAGGCGTCAAGTAAACCCAGACCGGTCGTTTCTTTCCCTGGCAACCTCTTCGAACCTTTGCCTTTTTTATTGCAGATCTCAACCACAAAAGCGTCTTGTTTGTTCTGTGAGGTCCCTTCAACCGTGATTATCCGCAACAAATAGATAATCAAGTAATTATGTTCCCGGATGAGCCCATATGTGTACGAATTTCCAGGGTAATTTTGGAACATTTACGTGTTTTACTTTCAAAGAGTCATGTTTACCTCCAAACTTAGCATATCCCAACGTTAGTAGTTTTACAGAAGACTCAATTTCCATCAATCAGGTCACAAGAGAGGACCCGACATTCGATACTCATTGGTTTGGCCAGCAAGTACAGATGAGGATTCCAACAGGTCTCGCCAAGCTACCTACGAGAAAATTTCTAGGGACAGCCCGTGACTTGTTACATTATTCTGCTACCGTTCTTCCACATATATCCGGCGGAGAGAGTAAATGTAAAACAACTGATGTAGTCATAGACCTTTTACATCTGCCGACCGAATATGGATAACTCGAACCCGGCTAAGGTATCTGGAGGTAAGGTTGCGGAGTAGGAGATCTAAACATATTCAAATATCTCTCACATTTGCGGGTGTCTATGAACGATCTTGAAACAACGACTCTTATCAACGTAAAAGTTCCAAAAAATATGTCGAATTGCAACTCATTAGCTATCAGCCAGCCTACTCTCGAGAGCACTGTTGTTCTCTCAATATCTACGGAACTTGTGACGAACTACAACCGTCAGGTCACACCTATATATTATCCCAACCATGGTGGCATCGAGGTCAAGAATGCCACTTTCTGTAATGTTACCGTATCTTACACTCACCAACAACAAGACGACTTCGTTAGTGTGGAAACGTGGTTGCCGATCGATCACTGGAATGGTCGCCTCCAAGCAGCCGGCGGTAGTGGCCTCGGTCCCGGCCGTTTTGACTTGAGTTACGGCAACATGGCCGGAGCAATTGCCGAAGGCTATGCTACCACCAGCACAGACGCCGGTATTCTCAACCCGTTAGATCCGTACTCATGGGTACTGGATGGCCCTGGCATGGCTGACGAAGTCTTGATCCGACATTGGGGCGGTGATATCCTGAATGATATGGTAATATAAGATGAAACTCGCCCCAAAGCAAACACCTAATGCTATACGTAGGCGATCATCGCGAAGAGCGTCATCCGAGACTTTTATGGAAAGCCACCAGACTACTCCTATTTTAACGGTTGTTCCCAGGGCGGTCGCCAGGGCTTCGAGTTAGCCCAAAAGCATCCTACCGCGTTCAATGGCATTGCAGCCTCGGCGCCGGCAATCCACTGGGCTCAGTGGGCTCCTGCTATGTTTTGGCCGCAGATGCTGATGAATACCCTGGGCGAGTATCCGCATGGGTGCGAGTTAGATCTCCTTACAGCCCTAGCGATACAGGAGTGTGACGGATATGACGGGGTTCGCGATGGTATTATTTCGTATCCCGGAAGCTGTTCGTTCGACCCATTCGCATATATAGGGGCAGAATTCACATGTCTTCCTGAGCGTAAGTCGATGAAACTAAGCAGGATTGCGGCGGTTATCGCAAATGCTACTTGGACAGGACCAATTGACTCAGATGGCAAATTTATTTGGTACGGGGTCAACCATGGGACCGACTTGAGTAGCGATATAACAGGCACCGGGATGGCGGCGACGGCATGCAACAATAGCACATGCAAAGGAAATCCAGTACCCCTCGCGTATCAATGGATTCAGTTATTTGTCGAGAAGAATCCTGATTATAACTATACAGCCATGACACGGGAAGCTTACGACGAGATCATGCGCAGGTCGGGTGCCGAATACGATCCTATCGTCGCGAGTAGCAACCCAAATCTTACAGAATTCTATAGAGCGGGAGGAAAGATGATGACATATCATGGAGTAGTATGTACATCACCTAATCTACTAGGTATATTTATCGTACCTTGGTCATTGTTACTGAGCCCCTATTTCGCTCGCTCTATGTAGTACGACCAAATCATTCCGATTCAAGCGACTGAGCGATACTACGACGACATCAGGAAATATGTACCTGAAGTTCAGGATTTCTATCGTTTCTATGAAGTACCCGGATTGGCACATTGTTTTGGTAATGGGCAGCCCACGACGGTCTTCGATACTTTACGAGTGTGGGTCGAAAACGGAACGGTGCCTACCTCCTTGCCATTAACTTTAATAGATGCTTACGGGAAGAGTAACGACAGGATCATCTGCCCTTACCCTGAAAGAGCTGTTTTCATGGAAGACTGCGGGGATTCATCAAAAGCAGCTTGCTTCGCTTGCGCGGCCCCTTAAATTAAGCCGTACGGGAATCTCATACTACCCTTGAAGCTTCCAAAAGTCACCTAACGAGTTACCAATCAATCTACGTATTTAATATTGATGCGCATTTCCTATCCGGCACCGAAATATGATTTAAGTTTGACCTTTCTCCATATTCATCAATTCATATAAAACAATACAACTCCGGACCTTGCGAACTTTTCAAGTTATACTCAACTTATATGTATGAAACCCCTGTGTTCCGTAATGATTTCCAAGCATACTCGTATCGATATAGAAGCGAGCGTAGTATATATGAAGAAAGTATAACCTATAATAATTGAGGTTTCGGATGTTTATTGGATTGGTTGGAGTGGCACGAAGAACAGCATTCTTAGTTGTCGTCGATTGTGCGCCCTTCTCCCACCTGGCCGAGTGTTAGTGAACGCTTGAGGAAGATATGCTGGGGTACATAGTGAGCCACTTACACGGATAGTACCATCATACGGGATACCATGCGACCAAAATCCATCGATAGAGAGCGACGCCTGTGGCATGCTGTCGTGGGTCAAGAGTAGCCAGAATCCAAATACCCCCTTTGCTAAAACGTCAAGAATGGCGTAAGCAATAATCTCGCCGTCGACGTTCACGCGGTGAGCACCATCAGCGATGCCCCATACACTTAGAAGAATTAGTAGGAAGTCGGGGACCGGTAATGTTTGTTGGCTTACATTGGGTATGCGGTCCACAGGAGAAGAGTGAAGAGGGAAATGGCCCCAAAGAAAGTCCTGGTCTTATTATCCCTAGCGGATACCGCATTGCGCCCTTTATATCCAACCTGGTAGACAATGTTGAGGTAGGCGATACAGGCAAACGCATACCACCCCCAGCTCTGGGCTCCGTCTTTCGAGAAAGCAGCAAAAAGGCCCGTCAGGATCATAATAACATCTGACACGAGGGTGACTAAGATAGTCGCGCCGTTGGCACCCGCAAGTAGGCACAGGTCTAGTAGAAGGAGAGGTGTAGTAAGTGACCACTAGTTTCGTCAGTTGTTTCCTGGCAGACGAGAATATGGTTAGATGTCGTGTTACTTACATCGACGTAGCGGGCCCAATAAACATCACGTTTGATAATTTCCGTGACTGCTCCGAGTTTGGACCTCCCAACTACATAAGCGTGTGAAGTGATGCCATCGCCGGTAGCCACTACAATAAGAAGACTTAGTATACTTTTATTTCTTTCATAGGCACGGGCAGTCTAGTTATGTCTCGCAAGTAACAACGTCATGGATAGCTAGATTTTGGACATCTGGACTCTTGGGACAAGTTAAAAGGGGGGTTTACATACTGGCATAGTAAGATAGAAAGGCGAAGGTGGTAACAAACGCTGTTATAATATGGAAGAGGCGTTTTTGCTGTGTATAGTCAACCTTCTACTTTTTCTTCGTATTAAGGGGTACCCTTTTCCTACCACGGGAACTCTCATGGCCATTATGTAGAAGGCCAAAGAAGACAATCCCATCAGAATGCATACAACCCTAGGATAGACGACGTAAGTGGCTGAATATGCTTGGCATTACATGAATGATACTCACCATAGTGCCCTTTGTCCTACCTCACTTGAAGTTTGGTAGTATACTCGAGGGATATCTGGGATCACAGTGGGCAAAGGTGTGTGGCTGGTCTGGGGGGGATGTAAGATGGTAGCCACCTGAGTGGCGACCTCGGGAAGCTCCTGAGGAATAATCATGGTGATGCTGGGTTCGCCTAGGGCATACGATGTTTAGGAGGGAAGACCTGATATAAGGGATATTAGGGGGAGAGACTAAGGCTTTCAGCTGGTGACGTCGATGAGCTCTCTAGCAATCTTGGTGTAAGAAGCAGATGAGAGATGGAAGATAGTAAAGAGATACCCAACCAAGAGATATGTAGGTATTTAAGGGGCCATGGCTGGGTGAGAATAATGGTGTCGTCACTCTTTATATGTGGTGTAAGAGCATAACCAATGAAATACCAAGCTCATATTCGAATTAGGTATTCGACAGTGTACAAGCCTGCCTTACCGTAAACCTTCCTGTCGAACAGTCCCCGCTGCCGAATATGTATATTATTTAGGTTATAAGGTATATATGCTACCGAGAGGCTAAGTGATAGTTGGCGTAGTTAGTACGTATTGTAACGGCAATGATAGATCTTCGGATATATTTATCCTAGACGTGCCGGTCTAGTGGAATCAAATGTAAGCCGCGGCTAGTCGATCGATCTAGACATGTAAGATGTGTCTAGGAGGTAAGTAGTGAGAGCTTCACAAGCCTACATATGTACAGCAGTCTGCAATATACTCTGAGCACCTCGAGCTTCACAGCTTATGCTATACATTCAGACTATAGAGACTGGTATTGATCTCTCTTACCCATATATAACTACCTAGTAAACAAGAAATTGAGAAATCCCTTTTGAAACTAATCGCTGTTTATGAAAAGTATGCTGATCTATCTCCAAGGTTGTGATATAGTAGCTTTGGATGGTGTGGGCTAGGAAGCCCTCTACCGCGTCTATGATACCGAGTAACAATAAAGGAGGACATTGGAATGGATTCGCCCGTAGTATGAAGGACGGTCCTATAGACAGAATATAATGCTTATAATAAGTAAAGTGCGAACTTCTGCCCAGTTGACCTTCGTTAATGAGGGTTGAAGTTTAAACTTGCGATGGTGCTTACTACCAGCACTGCACTGTCAATTGATATACAGTATGTACCTGGCCCGCACGTGTCTGCTCGTGCCTGGGTACCTAGCACGTCTCTATGTCGGTAGAGGGATGCCCAAGGGATACCGCCTTTTTCGCAAAGGTGATTGTTTGGCAGGCCTGCTTAATATTTATTCTTAACCCTTTTCAAGGATCGGATGGATATAAGGATTTATTTAAATAATGGCTTTATTTTTTACAGCATTAAGACATAGTTTCTAGAAATTATATACATAATCATTTCTTGCCTTAGCCAATGTAGAAGTTTCCTACCTTTTAATATTAAATCATCAAATCCACAGGAATCCGCTAACCATATATAACAAACCGCTTTTTTAAAAGATTCTAAGTAGGCCTACCAAGCAATTACCTTTGCGAAAAAACATACTGTGTAGTAGCCCTGGAGGTACCTTAATACAGCACTGGAGTACCCAAGAGCTGGAGTGCTTTAAGCGTCAACGGTAACTACCCCGCAGGCTTTAAAACATTGAAGAACATTGAACCCCCCATTCATGGATCAAAGTGCCCCAAATTCAAGCCTCTAGTGCCCCGCCGTAACGCAAACAGCTTCCCCAGCCCATGCTCGGTGGATCTTCGACATCCCACCAGCTACAACATTAGGTACCTAGGCAGCCAACAACGTTGAATTACCTACATCAAACATTCGTATGTAGTAAGGTACTATATGTGAAAACGACGGCACATATTCATGACCCGCGATCGCTGACAGTACCAGAAGTCAAGATATCCGATATCACAACAACATCACTTTGTCAACGCCACTCTCCATCCTGAGCGCTTGTCGCCATGGATAAGCTTGCATCAATACTCTTGGCCTTTCCGTCGGAACCTAGTCTCATCAACACGGTCGACAATGGTGCCTACGACAACGCTGTTAAGAGCCATATCACGAAGCTATCTAAACTTCTCCAGGAACGCGTCGCTGACCTGATTGCCCACGGCCCCAATCTTCTAGCTATCCTCGACCCATCGGTGAACTCATTGTCGTATCTCGCTATTCTACATAGCCTCATCCTCCCCGACATACCAGCTTCCGTTCCTCGTCATCTTGTTCTGGAGAGTTTGGTCCTCTTCCTGTCGACATTCGACGGACGCCAATCCCGATATGCCGGAAAGCACCTACTAGACGTCTTTAACGCCGCTGGGAATGGCCAGCTTCTTCCCGTATGTTTCCTACTTCTCATACTTGTATACGTGCTAACTAAAACCAATAGCCTTCTGTTGCTGTCTCCGCACTTTCGAATGCCATCTTGAAACTCGATCCCACCGGCAGTATGCTTACCTCATCCCATATTCTCCTTGCGAAACTCGCCTACCAGACCAACAATGTTCCTCAGGCCTTGAGAGTGTTCGACAAGGACATCGTATTCTACCCTAACATGGCGAACCACAGCGAGCCCAGATATCCTTGCGATCTTTCCCTGCCACCTCCCTCCTATATCTCGGTAGGGTCGGGCCTGACTGGCCCCTTGAAGCCGCCCTCTGTTTTGGAGTACGACCTACTCCGCGGTATGGCGTACTGCTCTGAGAGGGATTGGACCAAGGCGTACACATCCCTTGAGAGGATTGTCGCCCATCCCACAAGAGAAGGTGGCGTAAGCAAGATTATGGTAGAAGGTTACAAGAAGTGGATATTGGTAAGCTTGCTCGCCAAGGGAAAGCTGCCCGAGCTCCCCTCATACACGGCCGCTCAAGCAAACAAGCTATATGGGAGCTTTGGAAAGTCGTATATGGCGGTTGCAGCGGTATTCGTGGGCGATGATGTAGGGGCACTGAAGGCGGAAGTTGAGAAATCCGCTACGGAATGGCAAGTTGACGGAAATACGGGTCTGATCCAAGAGGTTCTTGCAGCTTATCAGAAGTGGCAAGTCATGGGACTACATCAGGTCTACACCAAACTTTCGCTCTCCGAGATACGACAGCAAACTATGAGTGCTGAGACGGGTGCGAGGCTCCCAGACGATGAGGATGTGGAGACACTCGTTCAGAACATGATCATCTCAGGAATGTTAAAGGGGGTTGTTGAGAGGAACGACGACGGCACGAGTTTCCTCACGTTCCTCCCTTCAGCTACGCAACTCTCAGAGCAACAGTTTGCCGAGGAACTCACTAGCACGGCCATCCAGCTCAAGCAATTACACCCTATCTTTAAAACGACAAAAGAACGACTGGGTACGAGCAAGGAGTACATTAAGCACGTAATCAAAGAGGAGAAACGAGTTGAGAAGGACGGGAATGATCCAACTTTGGCCTTTGATGCTCACGTAGACGACGAAGACCTAATGGGTGGTGTGGTTGCCACTGGCTGAAGAGGAGTAGCTCCATGCGGCCTGTTAACGTCCCATGTGCGCTCTCACTCAAGGTGGTACAAACGCGAGGGGATTTCTATAGTTGGGCCTCTTAAAGAAGGAATACTAACATAGGTCTGGGGGAGAGAAGAATACTACATACCATGTCATGACTACGCATTCATTGGCGAAGGCGTTCAGGGTTGGAGACATTTACATGTTCACGCGGCCATGTCAAACAAACCAAGAGTGGTTTGAGAAGTACCTGTTTCGTTAAGCAGGCAGACGATAGTTAATAGTCGTTGAGACTCCTCGACTTATTAGACAGCAAACTAGTAGAGGAACCAAGAATAAAGTCATGAATAGTCCATATTGCTACTGATCTCTCATTACCATGTTGTGTCATGAGCTCAATCTCCTCATAGCATATGATATGTATCTGGTCTCATCTCGATCAGGTCCATCTTTGGCTCCCTGAAGTAGTACCATAGCTCCTTAAGTGCAATACCTCAATGCTGTAGACCTCTTACGCCTAGAAAGCCATGATATCCCATTGCCTCCCATTCTAGGTACAAATCCCGCACGTTACAATTTATCTCGGAGTAGGATAGCTCCCGCATAATACGATCTCAAACATTCTGATGGTAATATGCCGTTTCAGCACACCCCTTTACATCTACATTCTGCTTGGGCCAAGACGTGCGATCATGAACTAATACCAAATTGCTTAATCATGTCGGACAATTTCAGAGCCTCGGCTCGGTAGTCTATCGGGCTAGCACTCATGACCTGGTATCGTACTCTGTATATCTCATCAGCAACTAGGCCCCTAGTTTTTCGGGGAGGTATAAATTACGTACCGCTGGTTCTCGCCATACTGGTCTAGCTTGGCGCGGCAGCGGAAATGGAGTTTAGTGCAGTTAGCAGCTTCAAAGATGGCCGGGAATCGGTCCTCGTCGTTCTCCTTGATCTCCATCAGCTCGTCGGCGGTCATGCCCATAATGACACGTCCCACATCGTCGAAGCACGATAGCCACAGCTGGCCGGTGTGGTCGTTTACGTTTACGCTCATAATGTATCGGTACTGGGGCCGGGGATGAGCTATATCGCACTTCTCGCATCGCCACGTGCCGTCGCCTTGGTCGATGACTTTCTTATTACACTGCTCGCTGCTGCAGGCGGGGTAGGCGAAGTTGTCTTGTTTGATGTAGACTATGGTCGCCTTGAGATTGAAATAGTCGGGATTATCCATTCCAAGGTTCTCATCCTTTACCTGGGAAATGGTCTTGGTCTGATCGACACGGCCCGTCGCAGAGCCCATGGACATCATATTGTTGTGGGTAGCGAAGTTATCAGTACGACCCTGGGAGTCATACCAACCCTTTAAGCGATGAGCTTCTTCGATGTCGGGATCGACGGTCATAGTGCCGGATGAGAGTAACGAAAGCGACCGACCACCGAAGTCAGATACCTTCACACCCTTGAAGGCCACGATGGACTCCGGTTGGGTGGAAAATGAAGTAGCAGTCTTTCCCCATATTGTAAGGCGAACGGAGAATTGCGTATCGTCAACTAGGGTCAACTCACGTTTGTCGAATGGTTTCCCGCTGTTCTTGGATACGATCTGAGAAACATCACCGACATCCTTCAGAACACCAACAACATCAACCGTCGCATCCTTCTCGACATTCTGAAGTTCTTGAATGTTGACAAAGTTAAAACGCAGCTGTGGTACACTAGACTGGTCTTCCGCCTTCTCAATAACCGTATCTCGCTCGAATGTGAGTTCGTAGTCATTAGGAAGATTGGTGAATTGCTTCTTCGCAAGGGAAACGCGACACGGATTGCTGATATAGAAGACCTGACCCTCCTGTAATAAGTCGTAGTACTGATCAACTTGTTCATTGAATCCGGTCGCCCTGATTTCGCCGCTCTCGTCTAAAAGGTTGACAGAGAACAGTTTGCCCTCGCCAGATGCCTTGTGCCATGTCTTGATATCGGACTTTTGTGTCACGCGAGCCTTAATGGTCCACTTGTGGGCATAAGGGGAGAGCGCCTCGATCGGATAGATGACGTTATTTCCATTGGCATGGGATGATGTACTGGCGCCTCCACCCATGCGCGACGACATCGGCTCAGATTTGACTGGTGCTGTAGACTCGGTCTTTGTGCCGTAGAAGTTCGAAGCGCCAATAGCAGCATTTGTAGGCTCTTGCTTAGCTTCGAATGCTTGAGGCTCGCCAATTCGGTCGTGGACGCCAAGCTCCGAAGCAACATCTGCGTCGAGGATAATAAGGATACTGCAAGTCGTTAGTCCCCGCGGTTTGGATCCCCATATTCTTTACACTCACTTCTTTCCCTTGACTGCGTTTGCTTGATATTGCTTAATTCGAACAATGGATCCCCTCACAAGAGAGCCATCATGAATGATATGATTTGCCTCTAAGAAATTTGTAAGCATCGTCTCTAGTGACTATTTGATGGTATAGGCCATGGTACGTACGGGTTGCCAACATGCACTGGACATAGTTGCGTATATCACTTAAGACGACACGATAACGCTCAGTCTGTGGGCCAGCGGCACCTTGCTGTGGAGCAAGGGGCTTGATTTGCAGGCATTGCAAGACGGGGACTGGAAAACGTTGGTCGATATGCTCAGGGTCGTTGAAGATAGCACTGAAAACTTGATTAGCTTATGTATTTTCTAGTATAGACACTGCATTATTGTTTGCGTACTCTAAGGCCCCCTGGGTAATAGCTTGTTGCGCTGCAGCTACTGACATCTTGATTTTATTGTGCCTTGCTGAACTGTTATGCTTGAAGGCGGCGGAATAGGTGGTTGTCGAAGGGCAAATTGTTGTATCTTGACGGAAGGGGGGCACCTGGGCAGTCTATTAAACGCGTCGGGTCCCAAAAGTCGCGTCTAAAGTTAAAGTGGTTTCAATGTTGGGTGCTAGGTAGCAGCAGTGGCTGAGGCGTGGCACGTCCCTCATAGGTAGTACCTAGCATCCGTGGACTTGAGGCCTAGACAGCGCGGGGTTCCTTCCCCTAAGTGCTTAGGTAGCTATAAAAATTACAACCAATCATGATCAGACTACATGCATTTTTGGGCAGCTGGCAGGTGGTTGTACGTCATCCGTCCCAGACGTCAGCCCACCTGCATACCTGCAACATGGAACTGTAGCACCTAGTGCCCTGTAGGTTTACATGTACAGGTTCCATACGATGTAGTACTATGTACTAGTATGTATGTAGCTACTAGCTGTGTCGCCAAGCACTTACATGCTTCACATCTTACATCTTCAATTCTCTTCATTACGACTCTCCCTACCTACGTATATTTGTAGAGCCTTTAAAGTCTCTATTTGACTCATAGCATCACAGTGGAAAAGAATTCCTACCACCATGTCAGAGGCAGACGTTGCGACAAGAGCTCCCGAGAGCGATGCTCAAGATACTACAATCCCAGGCGACACGCCCGCTCAGTCTGGCCCCACGATGGGTGAACACTGCACAAGCGACAGGCCGACGCGTGAGTAGTATCTCTAATAAGATGTCTAAGGGTGAAGGCATTGACGTCGTTTGAATAGCTACTGGTCTGTCCCCGAAAGGCGAACTGAGGAAACTCGGCGGAGTAGATGTTAGTATTCCAACAGCAACGATAGCTGCCTATTTACAAGTGCTTGCTGATGCTCCAGTAGGTCTACCTTGCGAAGCCCGACTCGTACCCAACGAATCCCTCAAAACTCCTACTCCTTCTCTCAAGCGGTACCGGAATCAAGTCGACGAATAATCAGATCCAAGCGGATAAGTTTGCGGAAGAGGGCTTGTGAGTACATCCCGAAGCCGAATACCTTGCTTGTCTGTGCTTTAGAGCGTGACTTGTCCCTTTATACCCCTCAAGCGTCTATGAGGCTATACAGCGAACATCACACAACCCTCAATCATGGTTATAAAGCATGTGAAGCTAGACATTAACTTGGTGTAGTGTCGTTGTAATGCCCGACCTCTTCGAAGGCAACCCCGCGCCCAACTCTTCCGTTCCCGAAGCTGAGGCGGAAGGTACCTCATTCCTTGACAAGATCAAGCTCAAAGCCGTTGAACTCGCGAAATCTTTCGTGATTGATGAGTGGCTAGCACGACATACCGAAGAAAAGGTCATGCCCATACTCGAGAAGGTCATCGATGCTTGTAGGGGCGAATTTGCCGACGCAGTTGGCAATGGAGGCGGTATCTACGCTGTGGGTTACTGCTTTGGCGGTCGGTACGTCTTACTCCTAGCCAGCGAGCGGACACAAGTTCAGACGGGATGGGGCGGTACCCAGAAACCCGCCGACGAGGAAGCCGGCGAGGGAGCCAATGTTACAAAAAAGGGACCATATATCAAGGCCGGCGCGCTAGCGCATGCTACACTGGTATCACCCGACGATTTCCATGGATTGAAAGCACCTGTTAGCTTGGTGTGCGTAGAAAGCGACCCTATGTTCCCCGACGAAGTCCGAGAGACGGGCGAAAACATAATGTCGAAAGTAAACTTGGAACATGAGGTTCAGGTATACCCTGGGGTCCCCCACGGTTTCGCTGTCATTGGAGATTACGACGACGCCAACATCAAGAATGCGCAAGTAACAGCTTCCGAGCAGATGCTAAGATGGCTCAAGGAGCACTGACGAGAGAAACATACGGATGTAGCTGCATGGCGTTGTCTGGTTCATACCTTTCTTAGTAAGGTAGCATGGCGGTCGGGTTTGGGGTTCCTCTAGTCGCGTAGGTTTCGGCCACAAGTAGGCTTTGATAGGTTCCTCTCTTTAAATACTTCCTCTACGGAACCGTACATATGATCTTCCCTGTAGTCTTATTTTCTTCCATCAACTGGTGCGCCTTAACAATGTCGTCCATACGAAGTACCGTATCAACAGGGGCTTTTAGTTGACCTTTCTCAAAATGCGGAATATACTCGGCCAACTTATCCCTTAGCCGACCTTGATAGTCGGCATCCCTGCTTCGAAGAGTGCTGCCTTCAAGTCGGATTCGCTTGTAAAGCAGCATACCAATGTCAACTCCGTTGAGTACCTTACCACCCATCATGGCAAGTGAAACCCATCTGGCATCCCGAGCTGCAACCTTCAAGTTGTCCTGAAAATAGCTGGCACCGATGAAATCTACGATGAGATCTACGCCCTTACCTCCTGTCGCATCAAGAATCTCCTGCGCCCAATCTTGCGTCTTATAGTTGAAAGCCTTGGTGGCGCCGAGCTCACGTTCCACGTATCGGCACTTCTCGTCTGTGCCAGCCGTGGCGTAGACGGCGCCCGCCCCGCTATCGCGACTGAGCTGGATCCCGGCGATACTAACACCACTGGCCTTTATTGATGAATAGCGTTAGGTATGGAGTAGAGGTAAGAGTGGAAATGTGTTTGGCGAGAAGGTTAACTTACACCTGCATGCCACAAAACGGTTTTGCCGGGCGCGAACTCGCCGACTAGATGCAATGCTTGTGTCGCTGTGATCCACGTCTCGGGGATGCCTGCTGCCATCTCCCACGAGAAGCTGTCGGGCTTGTGGAGCAGCATTTTAGAGCTCACGGCGATGTACTCCGCATAAGCCCCGCCATATGCGAGACCAAAGACGGCATCGCCGACCTTAAAGTCACCGTGCGCACCAGGCCCAAATGACTCGATGGTCCCGCTAAACTCAACGCCGAGAGTGGCCGGGGCCTGCGGCGGCAACGGGTATAAACCCTCACGTTGAAGGAGATCCATACGGTTCAGGCCGAAGGCCTTCACACGTACGAGAGCATCGTCTTCCTTAGGCTCGGGCTTGGGTACCTCCGAGTTGATAAATAGCGAAGTGGCAGGCCCTTTCCCGCCTTTGATATCTTTATTGCGATGCCGTCAGTCGCGGTATTTTAATAAAGTTGACTCGAATCGGCACTTACCCACGGCTTTCATTACACCAGTCATTTTTAGCGCTGTATGACAGTATTGGAGAAAAATGTCTAATGATTTACAACTTCTGTGGTTCTTATGAATAGAAAGGTCCTTGTGATAGACGTTAAGAACAAGTGCTACATTTATATTCTATGTTGATAGATGATGACTTCAATGTTCGCTTTGAAATCAACTAGAACCTAAACTTACTTGCCTATTTCACCTCAGCCAATAGCGACTTGAATGACATCAAGCTTACCGGAATTAAGCTCAGCATGCAGCAGCCTAGCCTATCGAGGTAGATATTCGATCCTCCTCCAGAGTAAATCTGCATGCCGAATCCCGGTTCTTCATCTAAATCTAGATATCCAGCAACTCCAGCAGTGTTGAAGATATCATCATATACGAACACGCCCGCTTACTGTCGGGAAGGCTAGATTTTCGTCTCACTAGATATTCCCTTAAAACAAGAATTAGTCCTCCGTGTAGTTACGTTCACCTATTGAAAGATATAATTTTGCGCGGACCTGTAGCGAGCAAACTCCATTGCAGGTCTTGATAATTGATGATAGGACCGCAAGATGGATCCACCATTATGCTCATTTGGACGCCTGATGACTAGGCGAAACAAATGCCCGGGGTCCTCGCTCAGTCCTCAGGGTCTCCGATGCGCACTGGTCGGGTGAATTTGAATCGTTAGAGAGTTCGTATAAACTATTGTTCGTTGATAATAAACCCTATTCCGAGGCGACCGGCCTAGCTTCTAGGTTCCGTCATGCGGGCCGCTCCCTTAACGGCATGGGCGAGATAAGCACATCAGCATGCAGCACTTTAGCTAAGGGGTTTAAGCTCTGCTTGCATGGTGAGGATTTCGCGAAACCTCGACTGCATGGCTTGTCTCTCACAGGAAATATGCCTTTCTCGGCGGCGAAATCCCATATGGGTCTGCGAATGTTGAGATATGATTTGGTTTAACCGGAGTTGTGTAGATGACAGCGATGGGTCTCCATGGCGGGCAATACGAGCCTGAGCGAAACATTAGGAGTGAAATGTAAAACGATCTTTGCGAATCGAGACCATCTCCACCTAGGCGTGTCAAGTCGAATTAGTGACATAGACGTTGAGAATATGGCAGGCAATAGGTCGCCGAAATTTGGCATTTTTCAACAAGACGACTTCGTTACTTCTGCCATTGCCCGGAGACGCCAATTTGGAAAAACGCAATTAGGATGAGTAAAGAAAACAAAGATAAAGTGATAGATACGCGAAGAGCGCGTTGACAGGTAATCTCGCGTTATTAAAAGATCTCGTATGTATTATTTGATTACCACGAATGTAGTTGCATCGGCGATCCATGAATTCATCCTTGTGGGCATATGGGAAATTAGATGACTCCACGGACAGATGCCACTGGAGCCCAGCTCCGGAAATTCACATGCGAGATGCCGGGTAGCTCCATGGACGACAGGTGAGCCTCACATATCATTACCGATTTTAGCACAATAGTCCCATTGCGGTACCTGGCGGTTATAATCCACAGAGGCTAGATGAGTTTTGCCTGTCTTGGTAGAAAACTCGTGTTACGTACCTGAATATGTAGGTATGTATTGCCTTCCGTGTCGTTCTAACGCTGGATAAATGTTACGTGAGTTGAAAGGTAGACCGCCCAGAGATTAGTTCAGTGCCAGGCCGGCTCAAGTCGCATGGGCAGATCACAAAATCGAAGATACCGTACTCAGGTTGAGCCAGATTCAGCCCACAGCCTTGAATCCCAGATGAGATCCATTACACCGCCAATCGCCGCACCAAATATAGTTGTGGGACCTAATCCCTAAAGTGTCGGGCGAGAGAGAGTCTGGTTCGATTATTCGGAGAATTTTTGTTTCTCATATTGTTAGATACGAGGAATCAATAATAACATAACACTGGCCCTTACACCGACTTATTATAAAGACATAAGCAAAACTGCAGCATAGAAGCCGAATAGTATCTCAGAGATTTCACTAAATAACTCCCGGTAAAGCTTAGAGGTTATTCCAGCATTGAGTTTTTCCTCATTTAGGTCCTTGGTAATCCACTACACGAGATGCCAATTTACGGACAGCGATATGGGTCGACGCCGTTCATGCTCTGTTTCCAGATCTAGAGCAATAGATATTACAAGGCGAGTCCTTGTTCTTATCAGTCTAGCATGACCAACTTCCAGAAGGCTTTAAGGAACACTGGTAATTTCCGTCTGAAATCAAAAGAACCAATCCAGATTCTCGCAATAGTCGAGCCGGTTGTCGGTCGTGAATTGTCAGCTAGGAGCTTCAGGGGGTTTTACCCCCGTCGCGACTCAAAGTGGTCTGAAGATACGATGCGGTACTTACCAAGCAGCCTTATGAGAGTACTGTTATGGTATGATGATGCTAAATATGTACATTCTTATCTCCTATAGCATTGTATTCCTTGATGCGATCAAATTTGAAATTAGATAGGCTCAAAGCAGCGCTCACACTTGGTCTGATTCGGAGTTTACGCCAAAATCCTTTTGGTTCCATAGGAGGACCGAGCCCCTGAATGAGTACCAAATAGGTCTAGAGCTGCTGCTGTTTTACACTGGAGCTAGGTTCTCTTATTGGTCTAGTTTTAGAGAATATACCGTAGATATTGTCTATACAACTTCCTAAGAGGGTAAGATTCAAGGATTTTTTTTTAATAGGAAATATCTCACTGGATAGTCCTTGTTGGGCTGCTTACGGCGTCAGCCGTTAATTGCTCAGATTGAAGGTGCCTGCAGAAGCGCAATCTGTTCCTGCATCTACAATTGGCAAGTCGCATAGAACCGACTAAAAAATCTTGGACCAACAGATCCGTCCCGACACTCGTGCACATTTACATCTTGCCGCTTCTCTCTCAATTTGAGATGTAGATAATTATATCCCCTATACATACCATATCCTAATACGTATTACAACACCGCGATCAAGACACGGACGTGGGTATCGGGCTGTCAACCACACGATATAATAGCCCAGCCCATATACCGACAACGGTTTGAAGTCAACTCCTAGGACAGGTTGATGATACAGTAGCTCGTCTCTAAAGTGTTATTAGTGCGGTAAAAGCCTACTACATAGTACGAAGGTACTATGGTCTTTAGCCAAGAGAGAAATCGCGCTAGTGGCGTTCCAATTTCCGCATCGCCAGACTTGGGCTCCTTGGTCGCTGGGCTTCCTCTCGTCTCTCCCCCCAGTCAGCTTCGCGCTGTTCCTTGCAGGACGCCTCGATACTACTGCACCATATTCACAATCCCGGCTCACATCATCCAACGAGCAACGAGATCCAAAATAGTACCGAACTATTGCCCCAAGACCGACCCATCTCGTGTTCCTAATAGTACTTATTATGCTACCTGATAATGATTCATCACACACATTGTATCTGGCCATACGAAATGGCCTTGGAAGAGACCTTTGGCTTCATGCATCTAGAATAGGAGACTAGCAGCTGTACGAGATTATTCGAGGATTGAGTGAGAGCACTCTCCCCTTTTCAGGATCTTGGATCGTGTCGCTTTGTATTTGCCACGGGCGACAAGTCACCAAAAGGGAAAAATCCACACACAACTCCCCAAAAAGGAGATGGATTGGCGCTCGTCACTCACTACTGAGCAGATAACCCCTGAGATCCATCTGGGGCAAATAATATACGCACACACACACTCGCATAATATGTACAGTACGCATCAGCTTTTCTGATCAGGGGATAACGACGCATGATTGGACAACAAAGCGAAATAAGCTGTGGAAAAAAAATAAAGATGGGGTATAGAAAGATGGAGACCGAGTTGACCCTGTGCCCTGCTCGTCCTAGCGCCGCGAGCCCCGTCATCTACGGCTACCCGGGCAGGGCCAGGGGTTAGGCTATCAACAAGCAGGTCAAGTTCACGTTGCGTGCGCTGTGCCAGGTTAGATGGCTTGGAAGCGACCTTCCCCCCATGTTGTGTTTTCTGTATATAAATCGAGTCTTCCAAGGACCGTCAATCCTTCCTCTCTTTTCCTCCTCACCCACACACATTCGCTGCAAACTCACCCTGACTTTTCAGTCAATTTCATTCGTTATCAGCATACCTAATTGCTCAACTACCAATACTTAATCCTCGACAAACTTACCAGCTCTACCCGAGTCACCTAATACCAGACACATCAGTCAAAATGAAGTTCACCATTGCCGCTGTTGCTTTCGCCGCTGGCGTCTCTGCCACCTACCCGGCTGCCTACCCCTCGGCCAACGCCACTCAGTACACCACTGAGGTCGTTACCTCGTACGAGACCTACTGCCCTGGCCCCACCCAGATCACCTACGGCACCAACACCTACACCGTCACTGAGGTATGTGATAGCCCTCAAGATCAGATCTAGAAAGCAGCAGCTAACCGAATATCACAGGCCACCACCCTGACCATCACTGACTGCCCTTGCACCATCAGCAAGCCTGTCTACACTACCTCGTCAGTCTCCTGTGCTACCTGGTAAGATAGCTCCGAAGAAATAAGAGTAAATCAACTAACATGCCACAGTGCCCCGGCTCCCCCGGTCTACCCGACCTCTGCCCCGGCTCCTCCCCCGGTTTACCCTAACAGCACTGCTCCTGTCACCACCCCCAGCCAGGTCTACCCCACCGGTGGTGCCCCCGGCACTTCGACCTCTGCCACGTCCATCCCCACCGCTGGTGCTGGCAAGGTCGCTGCCCTCTCTGGCGCTGGTCTTGCTGGTCTCCTCGGCCTTGCTGCCGTTGCCCTATAAATCGGCTCCTAGTTTCGCATTCACGTCTATGACCTACGATTCTCCTTTGTTCGATAGTACCTAATTCTGGGGATCGAGAGGAACGCTTTCGACGCTCATGACGGGAAGCAAACTGGAGTTGTTTTTGGGAGGGTGATAGTGGTTTTAGACTGGGACTATTAACGGCACACGGGTGTTCTGCATCGCACTATGGAGTATTATAACGGCCACGCATGCAGGATCTCATTTTGATTCTTGTAATTTCTTGTCTAGGTGTTTCGGACAAACCCAATTAATACTCGCCACTGAGGATTACGATGTGTGCGGTCTTCTGGATGTTGGAACGGTCGTGAAGGACTTTGGATCTACAGCTGATTCCCTGACGCTATTTGGATGGAGGATCGCTTCGTTCTCGAAGCTCTTTGACAAAATCAAACCATTTCAATCACTTACCCGTTCGTCACCCAAGAATTCGATTCTCGTGCTCCTGCTTCCCCCTGTTGACTTCTCGTTCTTGTACAAATTTGAGAGTCGATGGCACTGTTAAATATCTCGGCAAGGGTTGCAGGCTTTTCGCAGTCTTCGCTGGATGTTTTATTGGTCTTCTGACAACTTCTCCCGTGCTTGCGGAGTCCTTGTACGATAGTTCAATGGCAAAGCATACGCGGCTGGGAGGCCAAGTTTTGGTCCGGCAAACTATTCTCTATTGCCCTCCTGTGATTGTTCATAATTATTGAGACATTTACTGTGAATATTATTATGTGCTTCGTAGTGTTTTTAGACATGCTGTTCGTATATTTTATTAATAGTAAGGAGCGTACATTCGAAACTTACCTATCGGTCCGTTACTTGCCTGGCTTATGTGGCAGGTACCTTTCTGAAAGGTCGAATTAGAGTGTATCTTGCGCTATAGTGTACATGTCTCACAGTAATATTCCCAAAAATACATTATGGTCCGTCTATCTCATACCCAATCCTTATTAATTTCCTGTTCCGTTTCGCCCTTTCTTCCTCGTACACCGGCATCTCGTACGTGCAAGCAGACATATCTTCCAGGGGTTCCGTAGGGCAGAGTGATCATCGATAGCTCAAATAGATTAGACCTAGGATATTGATTGCGCAAGCACACCCACTTGTTGATCACTGGCGATCCGATTGCCTAGACGGGGCTGAAGGACAGTACGAGCCGCAAGAGCTTGATCATTATCGTTGATCAGTCCAGACAACCAGCCGCTTATTGTAGAGCCGTTAGCTAGTAATAATAACTTGTCAGACAGGTCTTCCCGCACGGGACACAGGCACGAGAGCAACAAGAGAATACAGCGCCCAAGACAATCAAGACAATACACGTGTTTTATCCCATCCGACGATCGCAACGTATCTACGTGTAGGTATAACCTTCTCACCACTACTTAATATAACGGCCAATTATATTATCGGGCATTTGAATCTCTACGTAAGTTTATGTTTCGACGCTACTCTCGTAGGCAACTAAGTAGCACGGTCCTTCACATGTGATTAGGTATAGATGTCGTAGCTTGTAACATTACTTCATCCAATCTTTGGCGCAACGTGACGGGTGTTCGGATGAGCCTACGGGGTGGCCATTAATTCAGGCCGACACTAAACATGCACCGCCTATCTGATGTCGCGCCCTGACAGAGTTAGGACACCCTAAATAGAGCCAATACCTACCTACCTACCTACCTAAACGGCTTGGTCTCTGCCGATCGCAACGTTTATTCCGCAGGAGACCATGAACCGCCTTTTTACGGCCGGCGAAGTACCAGAAGGATTTGTCCATAATAAGCTGCTCATAACGATCCCTTACTTAAGGAAGTTCATATCAACCAGCCATCCAAGTTGCCACTCATACGACGGATCAATATAGGTTTCAACTATTCCTCAAATAAACATTATACGATATTTCACCGGAAACAATTCCGCCGTCCTTTTAAGAAGATTCTGATGCTAGTTCTTCACTTCAACTGGAAGCAATGTTCTTGCGACCGTGAGAAATAATAGAGATTATCAAGTACAGCAACAGATCGCCGGAGATCAAGTAAAGGCATACATGGTCCGAGAAACCTAACCTATCCACCTATATCAATTTGTATCTATGTAGATAATCCTACGCGCACGTATCTAGTAGATAGCTGCTTACATTCAAGTTCTTAGATATACAATCGACCTTGTCACACTTAGTTGGTTGATATTAGCTTAGGCCCCGGATCTTAACGCGACTTTGAACTTTGTCCTAGAACAGGTCTGTTCTTGCGACTCATTGCCCCTATGCCATATCAGCCCATGGACCATGCCTAAGAAGGTTTTTGATTACGGTGTCTCTCCTTGTGATTGGGTTCCCCCGCACTACTATGCACCATGCCGGGCATGCCTGACGTTACCTCCCAGCCGAGTACCCTCTTATCAGCGGAGATAACTGACGATCACCATCATGGGTGTTTTCCCCTCAGTCGGACGACCAGGTCCAATCTGACTTCAATCAATACCATTTCGTATATACCAGCTCATGAGATTAGCAATTCATCATCATGTCTGAAGACAAGCGCGTTTCCGAAATAGCCTCATCAGCCGATATCGAAAAAGCAGCCGGAGACTCACCCCAGGCTGCTGGCGTTAGTTCCCTCAAGAAACACATTAACAGCGATGATCCGGATGAAGCATTGAAACTCGTTACGGGGGAGGTGGTAGTTTTGACGCCGGAGGATGAAAAGAAGCTACTGAGAAAGATTGACTTGAATCTGATGCCACTGCTCTGTGTTGTTTATGGACTGAATTACTTGGATAAGACGACTCTGTCGTATGCTTCAATTATGGGACTTCGAGTGAGACGCGCCGTGGTACATACGATGTGCAAGTTTACTAAATAAGATATTTGCAGACAGACCTCCATCTCGTGGGTAGGTCAACAACTAGTAGCACATACTTAGATGTTTCTAACAGACCCAATGTTTCTAGGCCAAGATTACTCCGTAAGTAATTACCTTGGATTCCTACTTAGAATTGTGTTGACTTCCGTTATAGTGGATAGCATCAGTATTCTACTTTGGCTATCTCTTCTGGGAATGGCCGACGAACCGCCTCCTTCAACGGCTACCGTTGGCAAAATATTCAGCTTTCAATGTAATCATGTGGGGTCTCACGTTGTGTTGTCTAGCAGCTGTTAAAGATTTCGGGGGAGCAATGACGGTGAGATTCTTCCTAGGCGCCTTCGAAGCAGCTGTTAGCCCTGGTTTTGCCCTATTCACGTCCCAGTGGTACACCAAAAAGGAGCAGGGGACAAGAGTGGCATGGTGGTTCAGTTTCAATGGCTGGGGCCAGATCGTAGGAGGTTGCGTGGCTTACGGCATTGCCGTAGGTACGGAAGCCCATCCCATCTTAATCAAGTCGTGGCAACTGGTCTTCCTCGTAACCGGGTTCTTCACAGCTTTCATGGGTGCATTATTCCTATACCTCATGCCGGATAGCCAACTAAATGCCCGGTTCCTGACGCAGCGAGAGCGTGTTATGGCCGTTGAACGTATCCGAATCAACCAGCAGGGCATCGGAAACAAGCATTTTAAATGGTCCCAATGTAAAGAGGCTTTCACGGATCCTATGATCTGGGCATTTGTCCTTAACAGCGTTATCTGTTCAATTCCTAATGGTGAGTTGCTTAATTAGCTCCTTGCGCTCTACGCCGTGTTAACATTCATCTCTAGGTGGGATGTCAAATTATTTCTCCCAGCTCATCGTCTCATTTGGATTCTCTGAAAATGAGTCTCTGCTGTTAGGTGCGCCTGGCGGTGCTGTTCAAGTTATAACTCTCCTTGTAGCTGGACATTTTGGCGATCGGTATAAGAGTCGAATAGTTAGTTTCCCCTGATCCAATGGCACATTCAGGGCTAATAGTCCCATTCTAGCTCTTCGGTGCCGGTGGTGTCCTTCTAGCCGTGCTCGGCTTGTTTCTGATTCTCCTTCTACCGATCAGCAACAGCGCGGGGCGACTTGTGGGCTATTATTTATACCAATCTTCTTCGACTGGCTTCGTGGCCCTCCTCGGCCTCATTTCAACCAATGTCGCGGGATGGACGAAGAAGACGACTGCCGCAGCTATGTACCTTGTGGCGTATTGTGTTGGAAACATCATCGGACCCCAGGTTTTTGTGTCGACTGATGCGCCGCAATACCGCAACGCGAACATAGTGGTACTCGTGTGCATGTTCGTTTCATTCGCCATTTTGTTGTTTATCCATGGTTGGTGTGTATACCAAAACAAGCTTAAGGCTGCTATTCGAGCCAGCCCCGGCTACGTCAAAGTTGATGGACAGGAATTTCTAGACCTGACGGATCGAGAGAACCCTGAGTTCATATATAGCTTGTGATATACTTGATGCAGAGAAGGGTGCACTCGGAATCTACCGGCGAGTATTGGAAGGTTTGGGATGTACATTTGTCGATTAGTCACAAGAGATTACAATACCTAATCATCGCATGAATCACGTAACGTTACCTATTATGATACACACAGACTCCTACATCGCTTGTTCGGTAGACAGTCTGGGCATTATCTGAGTCAGCCTAGATGCATAGCATCAATATTAGTCAGATATAGCTAATTTCAACGGCATTCGAAGCTTTTCTCTCGATCGTCCTTCAACTTCATTTGTATACATAAATATCCAATTTGTGACACAGCGACGAACTTATCAGGCACGAATATAACATCCAGATTGCTCTATTTGTATCTATGTATCTATATGTCTATTCTATTCTCTAAGTCTAATCGGCGTATTTTCAAATAGTAAATGAATGAACAAATTGCACACTGTCAAAGGGCGACCATATGAACTCACAGAGCTAGCTTCTATACACAAAAGAAATGACCATGGCTTACAATTCAACCTTAACGAATCGAGTATCGGACCTCCTTCTTCACCTCTGCTGCTATCTTGAGCGCCTCCTTTCTTGAGTTGGAAAACACATTGAAATAGGCCACAAACGTGTTTGCTCCAGAACTGGGGTGCGGAATCCTCTGACCCCTTTTTGCCAGACAGCCATAGCGATTGACTATAGTATTCAAAATCAGCATTTCCTCTTTATTATAAACAGCTTCGTATCGTACTCACTATTTTCTGCTAGATCCGGCCTTCGCACAAACAACTCCTCGCAGATGTCTTCCGAGTCAAAGATTCCCTCGCGGGACTCCTCAAATTCGGCGGGGATCAAAGTCATTACCCCGGTATGTTGAGCACCACCCAAAAAGGGGTGGGAGAGTGCTCTTACTCGTACCTTATCCTCAACCGCTAAGCTCAGTGCGACCCCGAAGTAATCGATTCCGTATACGGATTCAATGATACGAGAAGCAGTCAACCCTGGAGGTCGTGGGTTTATTTCTAGTACCCAAGGGGCAGGGGCATCCATCGTCGGTTTGTCGTTGGGATGTAAATCTAGAATACCACCAGTAGAGCGGTATTCGACGGACGATCGATCAACTCGGGCTTCCACATGCATGATGCTGCTGTGAAATCCGAGCCGTCGGATAGTTGCGCTAATACCCTTCTGAAGAGCTTCCAATTCAGCAGACGGCAGCGCAGAGGGATAGACGAGATACGTCTCCAAGAAGTTCCTTTGCGAAGCAGGGACTTCTGCATCATCCCGGTCGCCCGACTTAGGGAAATCATCGGAGATTTCACAGAAGAGTATCTCGCCATCTTGCATAACGATGTTGACATCAACTTCCGGCCCGTCGCAGTATTTTTCCATCGTGAAGGACTTGAAGAATGTCTTCTGTATCATCTCTACGGCGGATTGAATCTCCTCCGGATTATCCACTCGTACCACCCCTTCTGAGTTGAGACCTAGACATGGTTTGAGGATTAAGGGGTACTCAAGATTTTCCCTTAAGGCGAAATTCAAAGCCTCCTCAGCTGTTGAACCGCGAAAAGGTCTATGCCCCTCGGAAAGACCTAGCTTATACTTGTCGGTCGCAACCTCGTACGACTCTGCTGGCTGACACGGGAGGCCTAGTTTCTGAGCTGCGCGACTAACAGTGGCGAGAAACGGCTCCAGAAATGCGACGATTCCGTCGACAGGCTTGCCGTACGACCGGACTAATTCGACAATATAGTCCGCCATATCGTCATCGGGGGGGTTCGACCACCAAGGACCGGCAACTAAGAGAGTCTCATACCATGACGAATACTCGCTTCGTTCGATCCAGCACCCGGGTTTCTCGATGATAACTAAATCGATTCCTAGGGCGCGGGCCGCGTCGCATGCGTAAGTTGTCCATGCACCTGAGGATGGATCGCGGTAGCTGCACCCAACGAGAACGAGGCGCTTACGAGTTGCTGGTGCTGGTGTAATCCACGGCATTGACATCTTATTTTCGTATTCGGCCTCGAAAGCACCAGGAACAGTAAACTCATGTCGAGCGGTTTCTTCGGTCCCTGTCATGCGTTGTTGAAACAATATCCCTCCGGCGGAACTACTGAATAGTTCGGGAAGTGAAGCCGTATCTAGACTGGGTGCTTCTCCGGGAAAGAATTGGAGGGGTTTCGAGAATGACGCCACTTGTTCGATTCCAGCCGCATCCTTGAGACGAAGAGGGATGATGTCTGATCTTGTAATCGTGCCTCTTTGTAAGGGGATAATAAGCCTAACGACTCTATTCACAGTTGACTCTGTCGCCCGGAGACAGCTCAGAAGAAAGTGAAAGGCTTCCCGTGAGCCAAAGGTTTCGGCGTTAGCAAGCTTGGACTCATCGTCACCCAGAAACCAGACTGAATCGGCTTTTGAAGCCTGTGGAATCGTCGAACCTGGTGGCGCTTCATCCAAGGTGAAATTAATATCGACCACTTGTGATGCCGTGGCGTCGCTTGAGTTACATTTGGTGACTTGCGAAGTTGTCCAACTACACCTAACGGTAGCTTTTTATACGTTAGCATGAATATCCCGAAACTTATTTAGGTGTTTCGTTCTCTTAGCGAACTCACCCAGATCCCCCCGAACTATACTTATATGCCTCTTATCCATGGTTGCGAAATGTTCCCTTAGCTTGAAAACACTTATTGAGCTTGTCGTCTACAACACGAGAGAACTTCGTAAATCTCTTGAAGTCAAGGCCATTTTAAACATTTTTCGTCATAGTCTTGTCTATACTTGGTTTCTATTCACGTTCTAGTCCTAGATAAGTGAGGCTATACACGAGTTTCCTATTCTAGCAATTTGTTGCGGAAGCTGAACGCCGGACTCAATCCACAAATAAGCTGAGTCATTCACTGTGAATATATGAGGCATTCTACGAGCTTGCGCAACCGTATCAGATAAATCTTGCTTGTTGAAACAGTGCAAAGCGGCAAGTCCGCCTCGTACACGAGCTTGTTGGTGCTACACCTCCTTTCTTGCCACTCTATGTATCCTAAACCTATGGATGGCGAGCCCCCAACCTGTTCGGGATTGCGTCCTTCATCGGGGCGATGATGTATTATGAACATGCGCATCTCGAAATTTGTGACATTGCTGCTTTGATTGGTCGACCAAAAATATCAATTGCTTCAAACAAAGGGATAAGTATGGCCGAAGATATCGCTTTATCTCCGACCCTAGAATCTTCCTTCGACGATAATATCTAAATGATGAGAACGGCGCGGAAGGTAGGAACTCGACATCTAGAGCTAATTATTATCAACACGTCACTTGAGTCCTAGGTCGCAAGGTCCTGCGCTCGAGGAATTGAGCAGGAGGGTCGTCTTGGTAGAGGCCTCTCGATCGTCGTAATTGAGGTTCTTTTGACTCGAGATAATGGGAACAAAAATAGAACAATAGCAATTGCCAAGCTTACGCCTGTTTGAGACAAGTAACCTACAACTTTGATCTCGCCTCAATGGCCTTGTGCGCATCTCCCATGTGCTGGAAATATTCTGCGACCTTAGACCTGGCCACTTCAATCACTGATGCATCCTCGATAGTCGCCGGGTACTGGACTTCATGGTCGAGCTCATTATGAACGGCATTCTCAACCAGTTCTCTCAGAACTCTCCTTAGCGTCTTGCCCGATCGCGTCTTGGGAATCATCCCTTTACCCTGTATGATGCCACCAAGGGTTGCGATGCCTCCTATCTGCTTTCGAACTTGACTTTGGATCTCCATAGACAATTGCCTATCCGGCACGGCGGACGTGGGGTGGTCCGGTACTGATAGTGTTATAAAAGCGAAAGGAAGTTGACCTTTCAAGGAATCCGGGATGCCGACTACGCTGGCTTCGGCAACTAGAGGATGGCTTGTTATTGCTTGTTCAATAGAGCCTACCCCTTTCATTTTAGCGCAAGTTTCGTTTTGACGTGAAGGAGCCTACCTACCAGTTGACAGGCGATGACCTGCCGTATTAATCAAATCGTCGCTTCGACTCATGATACTCAGATACCCGTATGCGTCTATCATACCCGCGTCTATTTTGAGTCTGGTCAGAACATCACGAGCTCCGAAAATAGCTATACAAAACTTACCACCAGTATCAATCCATTTCCCACTAAATCTCTTGAGGTAGCTATTATAGAACCTCTCTTCGTCCTTCCATAAGGTCGTAAACCCTGTTGGGGCAAGCGGGATTGCCAAAACAATATTGCCCATTTTCCCTCTCTTCACTTCATTGCCATTGTCGTCTACGACTCTAACGTCGAAGCCTGGCATTGGTTTGCCGGCACTTCCTGGTTTAACTGGCAACGGTTTATGTTCGTTCCTAGTCTCTTTCAAGTCTGCTACGTGTGGTGCTAGGCAGATCCCCGACATAGGTGATCCGGATTCTGACGACCACCAATTGTCCACTACGGTGGCATTCGGGCTGCCGTACTGTTGGACGAGCTCTTGGTACATTGTGATTATGGAAGGTTCTGATCTTTCACCAGCCAAGAAGAGTGCTCTCAGGCTTTTCAGGCCACCTTGCTCCCCTATCCTTTTGAGCGCTGTATTGTCCGGGTCATCTCTCTTGATGGCTCGTAGGGCAGCTAATATCATTAGTCGGAGGACTTGGCTAGGTCCTTGGGGGTCACTCACTGGGGGCCGTGAAAAGGCTAGTGACTTTATAGTCCTGTATAATGCGCCAAAAGGTAGAACTATCTGGGGTTCCGACTGGCTTTCCTTCAAAGACTACCGTCGCTGCACCGGCGAGAAGGGGGGCATAGATAATATAGGAGTGTCCAACTACCCAACCTATATCACTTCGCTCCAAGTTAGCACTTACTACATGCCAAATGATCTGCTAAGGATAGCTTACCTCGCTGTAAATATGACATCCCCCGGGCCATGAATGCCAAAAAGGTAGCTTATTGAAAGGCTCAACCCAACTGCATGGCCACCAGCCTGACGAACGACGCCTTTGGGGGAGCCCGTCGTCCCGCTGGTGTATATAATATAGATCTCATCAGTAGAATTAACAGGCACGCATTCGGCTTTCACACCCCTCGCCCTACAACTTCGCACCATCTTGAACCAGTTGCGCTCACCGGCGGGCTTATTCAACGGGTCCCATCGTAATTCATCCCGTTGCCAAACTATGATACGACTTGGCTTGTGGCTCGATAATTGAACGGCCTCCGTAATGAAGGGTTTATAACTCATAGGCGGCTTCGCTCCGTCAATGCCACATGAAGCCGTTAAGATCGCCACGGGTTTAGATGCTTCAATCCGTTGGGCTAAGGACGCAGCTGCAAACCCACCAAATACGACAGCATGAATTGCACCGAGCCGGTTAACAGCAAGAATACCAATAAGAGCAGCAGGTATCATTGGCACTATATATCATTAGTTACGTCAATATTCTGGTGAAAAACGCGTGAGAAGCGTCGGGGGAGGCTAACTATAAACCAGAACAACGTCTCCTTTCTTCACGCCTTCTTCCCTTAGAGCACCAGCTGTGACCTCAACTTCATCGAGTAGTTGTTTGTAGGTGATTGTCCTTTTCGTCTTGGTAACGGGGCTGTCGTAGTAAATGGCGGGCTGATCTCCATTGCCAGCAAGGACGTGGCGGTCAACGCAATTGAAACATGTTGATATCTCACCACCAGTGAACCACTCCCAGAGCGGATGCTCGATCCCATTTTCGAGCTTCTTCGTCGTCTTGCTTAACACAGTATCGGGCTTCTTATGCCAGTGCAGATTCTCGGCTTGACGGCCCCAAAACGATTCCGGGTTCTTCAGCGAACGTTGGTAGACCTCGTCTTGAGGGTGGATCATGGTCGTAAGCATGTACTTACGGTGTGGTCTGTATTGCTAATTAACATATGAGATTAAACGTCAATGTAACCCGACACCTCTGGATGATAGAGATCAATTCTAAATAGAAGTAATTTGTTTATATTGGTTTAGCGAGTGTTATAAGCTGAACTTATATTACTTGATATGATTGCCTTGGCGCTCACTTGAAGTGAAAGAGACCTTACTAAGACCGGTAGTTACATATGTAGATACCTAGTACCCCGCGGGGAAGACATTCGATGTTGGCGGCGCACGCACACCTAGGTATGTAACATCCTCGGTAAGCCCTAGCCCGTTTGTTCCATTGCACCGACTTGTCATGATGTCCAAACCTCGAGGACTATATGGTGTATTCACACGGTTAAATCTCGGGGATGTTAAGTGTAGTTGTGTTTCTTAATAATAAATCGGAATGGTTGCAATTAAGCTTATCTAGTTGTATTATATAATAGGAGGGTGACAACTATATACATACCTAGGTAGGTAAATGTATACCTAATTGAATATTTACAATTGATTTATATCTGCAATTGTCACTTGACTTCCGACAGGTCAAGCGATTTGAAGATGTATTGTCCTAATTATAGAATCAATTGACTTGGAAGATACCTAGTACAGTAGCAGAGTAGATAGAGGTCAATTGCGACTTTAATATGATCAACATGGGATTGGAACAATTCGGAAAAACCAGCTTCACGGAACGCACGCTATGTCATACCCAGAATATCACTACTCGGGGAACGAATCTGAATTGCAGCCGAAGTGGCGAATTCTTATGTCTATGCGATGGCGAACTAAAAACGCCCGGTGGCTAGCCCAATTACAACCACCTATGCTTCTCATGCTTCATGCTGTATCATGCAAAGTAACCAGCCCCCATGTATGTTATAATACAATATCGTAACCCCCCAATGCAACCCGTTGGCTTGTATTGTTTCGTGTTCTATCGTGTGCTGGAAAGTAACATCGTAAGATCGTCAACCTAGATGGTATCTGGCTCATTCATGGAGGGGCGGGTTATTCCGAAGGAGGATTGGACTTCGAATATAAGCCGTATACGCTTTGCTGGCCCTTAGAAGCCATTTTCAGATGGCTAAATCTCGTCTCTGGAAGCCGCTTACCAGCCTTGATGCTCTCGAGCACCCATTCGGCGCCGACGAACTTGACTCCGCAACCACCAACCTTCTGAATCTCCTTCTGTAGCTTCCCTCCCGCTAGGCCGCCACCAGAACCTCCACGTCCGCCAACTGGCTTACCTACAATGACGTGAGTTACTTGTCGCCGTCCTAGGTGGATGGAAGTTCTCGCGCCATGTTCCGCTAGCACGTGCTTGAGTTTATGATCCGAAATTAGGGGGTGTGTGCTACCATTGATATAGACAACAACGCCATCAAATATCCCCTTCGATTTTGTGTTCTCGGCCATTCGCTCTCGCGTCTCATCCTCGGCTGTTAAATCGCTGTGCCCTTCGTCACTTATACCAGAAACCGTACCCCGTGCTGTGGATGTGGATGTGGATGTGGATGTGGATGGTGTGGATGATGATATACTCGTTGCCATAGTTCCTGGCTTCGCTAGCATGTCCTTGACGGAGCACTTTGCGCGCGATCGTAGCTCAGGGGTAACGAGTGCTTTCAGCTTTGGGTTCCAGTCTTCTGACCCGGCACCGACGGTATCTGATACTCGGGGGCCGCCATCCGCGCCTCCTTTAAATTGGCCAGTCAACTTCAAGTTCCGCGACTGACGCCATCCTATACTTCTACCCAGACGATTCTCGGCCCGTTGGTGACCGGTGGAAGATGAATTCCAGGCATCGAAGGACTGTCCGTGTATAGGTTCTGCGGCCTTGGATATTGCCGGTTTGGACTTGTTAGTGGTGTTAGTGGTGTCAGTGTTGGATAGGGACGACATGACAACTGGAAGATGACTGGTAACACGATGACTAGAAGAAGTCGGTGTTGGATAACGCGTGATAACTACGTCATTGCGAAGGCCAGACATAGATTTACCCTCGCACAACGCGCACAACGAATTGGTGTTTTCTTTGAGTGAGACATTGCCATACTTAGGTATCTCATTAGCCACCGCGGTAACTCGACGCTAACGAAGAGCTAAAGTTGAACTACTGGGCAACTGGGCAACACAACAGCAGGATACATGCCGGCACTGGGCAGTAAGTGACACGTGATGACCCATTTATTCACTGTGTACTACATAATACATAGTATCAATGTAGGATGTAGGATGTAGTATATCCACGAGTAGGAGGATGTATGTACTAGGTGCCTGCATCATAGTAGCCGAATACATGCATAGGTATGTACACTGGGCATACATATATGTAGTAGTAATCGATATACTTTCTTAACATTTTAAGATCTAGACCATCAAAAAATGAACTTGAAGGTAAGAAAGGTAAGTATCGGTGGATAGGTAGGTCATTAACTGCTATATGCCTAGATGAATAGAGCATACATACCTACCTCGTCCATCTAAAATTCCGATGGTTGCGTTTAATTCTATGGGGGACCAAAAAAAGGCAAAGTTTATCAAAGTCCATTTATTTCTTCTCTAATCCTGTAAACGATTCACCATTATCATTACCATATTAATTATCTTCTTCTATCCCGTAATAATCCACACCTCTTTTTTTCAAATCTTTTACAACACCACAAGCTCGGCGCGAATCAGCACACCGTGCCAAGCCCGCATACGATATCGCGCAGGCGTTTTATCATAGGTCATTATGAGATTCGTCGGCCAACAGGACATCATATCACGACATCTGACGGAGGCGTCCTATAGGCCAATCGGGTGCTCGCGTTTCAAAACCAAAAGCCCGAACACACTCGTTTTGGCGCCCAGCGCGGGTTGCAGTCGTAGGGATGGATTTGTTTAGGAGGATGGAACTGTCAGATTGAAATGAAGGATTCCAAGTCACGAGGACGGCAAATCGGTTGTTGGTTGGCACACTGAGCTTACCTAGCCCTGGACTAGACCTGGTCTGGCCTGACGAAAGATGCGACAAGACACTTACAAAGAATAACCACCTGCTTGTCTCGCGATGGGATCGGTCCCGGTTCGATTGTCCTGTCCCCCGCACATTTCATGCAAGTAGCCCACCACATCTCCCGTCATCGTTTCTCATGCAACCCTCTTTCGTTTGGAGCTGAAGCTGAGGGTACCGTGGTACGTACGCTCCATTGTATCGTACTGTATTGTACGTACAGCGCATGTAACCCTCACGAGTCCTAGCGACCGAGTTTTATTATCATTCGTTAGACGAGGTCGATGCACATCATTGGCCTAGGCGCTACAAGCTAGAGGCTAAGGGGGGAACAGACCACCATACAGACCCTCCTCCAGGCCACCCTGGACGCTAAACGGCCTTCGGTGCTGACAGCTCACTTTTCATCATGTCATCGGAGGCTGATGATACGCCCCGATTGTCATCTGCACAGGCGGGAGCTCCCTCCTTGCTTCCTACATCATGTACATTACTGTACGTACGTGCCGAGTCTCTAGTTCGAGCAGACCGTTGAGTACTGCTTACGGGCTTGGATCGAGGCTCTGATCCTCTAGGAATTTAGGAGCCGGGGCCACATACTTTGCAATCTAGGCCTCGGATCGTTGTACGAAATATGTACAAAACAATACGATTCCTAGGCTCAGCGGCGCGACACGCTGGACCCCTTTGGTGCCCCTTGCTAGGCGTTCATGCAGCCTGGCGATTGGGACCGCTGCCGTTCTTGTTCTATCTGTATTCGCTATGCTGTGCTGCTAGTCCACTTTAGGGTCACAGTTGGATGGGGTGCCATGATTCAACACTATCGAGTCGGGTTGCATTCCCGACCCGTGCCTCCTCTCTCCTGTGCAGCCGCAGCGTTTTTATGTTTTACCGGCATGAACAATTGCCACCCTTCTTCTTCTCACTCGACCCGCGAGCTTGCTCTTGCGCTCCTTGCTTTTCCGGCTATGTTGCAGTGGCCTTCCTGTTGGGTCGCGGCCAATCTGTGGTTGTGTTTTAAAGAAATTGACTTGTGTGCCTGGCGATTGGCGGGCAAAGATCCGATATAGGGTCGCCGTCGTTAGGGAATTGCTAGAGACAGACAGGCTTGCCTAAACTCGAACCGAGCCCGGCTACGTTGCGATCCGGAGTTAATCGTCACCCCTCAAGATAGAAACGTTGATTCATTTCATACAGTAATCACTTGTTCACCCTTGCCGTCGTTGAAGACCACCCCTGGAACTTGTTGGTCTCGGGGATGTTTGGCAAATTTAGCAATCATGGCTATCATTCGGGGGCGAGGTAGGAAGTCCGAATCTGGCCCTTATTTTCGCTCTGCTGGCCCTTCGGCCCCGTTGTGGAATTCCGTTACGAGGTACTTGGGCTGCCAGAAGGAAACGCCGTGACTTGTTAAAAGCCACTGAAAAATGAGATCGGTATACTGGTGGGGGGCTTGACGCTCTCCACAACAATGGGGGCACAAATGTTGATGCGACATGGGGTAGGCGGGAATATCGAGTCGAGGCCAGCCTTTCAAATATGTAATCGTAAATAGAGCACGTCCTTGCGTTGCGGGAAGGTCTACGTACAGACAGGCATCATGAGATTGTCACTATCCTACATATGCGGATCATACTTGCTTCTGCTCCCTGCTTGGCCAGTGCTGCGTGCTGGTGTGCGGCAGCGGAGACGGATGCTCCTCACGCGTGCCCGCTTGCTTGCTTGCTTGCCTCTTGCTGCTTGTTACGTGGGGTGGCTGGGTGTCGTAGCTTGGAAAGGGGGGATGGAGTAGAAGGTACCTGGCCTTTTCATTGTACCGAAGTAGAAAGTCGTGAGAAGAACCTCGAATGGCTAACGGACACGGGGCAGCCTGGGAGGACTATTCCGCCTGGGGATGATCTCTTCGTCTAATGTGGATCGAAGTGCGGCTTTTAACGTTTTATTCGGCTGCGTTCCGCTCCCCGTCTTCATAATTTGCTATTAGCATGGCTTTCTCGAAGAGAAAACCAGTGGAGGAGCGTAGGCATTGTCAGCAACGGCAGCAATTGCTTGTCTATATCCCCCTGTTCGTCTTTCCCGCTAGATATGTGAGTGCGGTTATGTGCTGTAGTCATACCATGCCGCGCCGTACATACATATGTACACTATATAGTACATAATGCTACATACATGGACGATACTTATTATCTATGTAGGCGCCCACACTACGGCAGGTAGCTGAAAGTGATCCCTAACTATTTAAGCAGGTATATAGTACAGGGTGGTCCACGGTGCATGCACGATGTAAGATTGATTTTCAGATCAACGGTGGCCCCTTAGAGATGGAGATATTTCACATGTACTAGAGATCATTCGTGCAGCATACGTACTTGTAATCTATTGTATGTAGAAGAAAAGTTGCTACTAACGACGTTGCGACCACATCTAGAGTAATGTACATGCTACGCTGCTGACGACAATGACGATATTGATGGATGGGCGTAGAGATAGGTACGCACGAGCAGGCTAGTCGAGAAATCCTTGTCGACGATCACACTTTGCAAAAATACTGGCGTTTAGGTACAGTATCCGCTTAGAGAGAAAGATAAACTTAGATACTTTACATACGGAGATCGACCTTTCGGTGATTGCTAACCGTAGTGCAGTAGATAGCCATGCGAGAAAGAAGCCGCAGGGCTGGGGAAGGGATCTGCAGAAAACGACTGTGCCTCCTGTATCCATGCTTTTTCGTATACAGCACATTATCTGTGTTACGCGTAACAGAGGTATGGTTAGCTGGGAAAACCCAAGTTTCTTGGATTTGTTGCTCCTGTGATCGCAATATGCGTCCGGTCCTGAGGGAAAAGCTTGTGAATGGGGACAAGAAAAGCAGGATAGGAAAAATCTCAAGGTCTAAACTAGCAGACCGATGGACAACCCGGAAAACCTAGTGGACCCGGTGCTAATTCAAATCACACCGGTCAACGATTCGTACAGCCAAGACCACTCAGAAGAGACGAGCCTCGAGACTATTTGCTTCAACCAGCCACCACCACCACCACCACGTGAAAACCACGACAAGGTAATGGATTAAAAGAGGCTTTTGATCTCGGGGGGAAAATAGCAATGAATTTTTTTTTTTTTTAAGAAAAAGCCCTTGTATCTAGGTTCCAAGAAGGCAATAAGATAGCGAAACCAATAGCCGGCGATCATCGGACAAGCGCGATGGAGCATCGGCAAGGATTTACGGCGACAAGGATGAGAAGTGAGAGGGGAGGTTGAGAAGAGGGGTGTTTAGTTAATAAGATCTGGACATGGACATGGCCTTCCTGGCGAAATAGCGGTGAGGGACAACTACCTACTGTACATACATACATGTACGTATAACACAGTAACCACAAGTAGAAAGGAGCTTGGACCTATTACTTCTTGGAGTATGTATTTCGAGCGCTACTCGTACGGTGTAGCTATTAATGACCTACTCTCTATGTACTAGGGCAAAGCTTATCATCACTCTCGATGAGCGGCATCATGGATCCTACATACGTACGTGTTAATAGATGGCAGTCCATATTGAGAGAATATTATTAGGATGATATAGCACATCACTCTAAACTCATAAGATACTACACAAAACTGTCAGCTATATAGTTGATTTCTCAGCAGCTTAGCTACATGGTCCTTGCAGATTTTATGAAGCTTGTCTACCATCGCCATTCTGATACATATACTCCACGATAATAGAATAAATAAGGCAGCATTATCAGAAGAAATAAATATTATTATACTCCATTATAGAACATTTCTTAAGAGGCTTGATTGGAGTTATGTGGTTTAGTCCAACCACGTTTTGACTCCTTATTGGACCAGCAAATAATCACTCGGCTTGAGAGAACGTTATAGCGATTGGACTTCGTGATGTAGAAGAGCTTGTAAGCCCAGTGTCGGACATCTCGATGCCATGAATCAATGCTTCTCCGATCTTTTTAACTTCTACACCCACTTCTATCAACCCTATGGTTCTCTTCGACTTACCAATCTAAGGCAAGCCACTTGGCGTTTTCTAGGAAAAATAGGGATGTGGATGCCTTTTCACCCTACAGTCCACGGCCCGTCCTTAGAAATAGAGCTTTTGTCCATATGTAGCTGGATGTAGAGACTGAATCTGGCCAAGACAGTGCCGTTTTATCTTCTAACGTATAGAGGCCTTTGGAGGCTGTCGTGAAAGCTGATTTCCTCATCTCCCTGATACGTAGATAGAGGCTTTAGGGAAAGCGTCGTCCACAGATGGCCGTCCGTCTAGTGTCCCGGCTACTTAGACGGGAATAAATTCGATATTAGTTTTTTTCGGCTCGGTCATCACCACAGAGACTCTTCAATACTTGGTTTCGGTCACCCTACTGGTGCTTGTCTAGTTTGACCTATCGCCTTAGGGGCTAGAGCAGAAGCCTTTCCCCTCACAGTAGAATAGAATTGTGGTGCATGACGACGTGGTCGTGCTTGATTGGACGTGAAAAGACGGTGGGGGGAGTTTGGTCAACACCATGGGAGGGTCGCAAAAGGGGCTTGCGCAACACAAAGCTAATATGTAAAACCGTTCCTAGAATTTCCCCTCTTGATGTGACGAATGTGGAATCCCTTTCAGCAGCTAGATAATCGTGAAGCTTGAGCGGCCGATAACACCGACGGGATTCTCAATGTTCCTCTAGCTTTCCGGGTTGGACTAATCTATCCGACGGGTTTTCGCCATTGGCCCGATCACGGGCTGATAAGTGTATTATTCCCTGGTTCACGTGCTCGTCCCTCGTACTGTACGAATATTGGCCTTGGAGAAAAAAAGGATTGGATGTTTGCTTGCTCGTTGTAAGCTACCTAGTATGGCAAGGTTGAATATTCGAAAATGAATTAGTTCAAGACCCTAATTTTCATGTCTTCGGGATGACTACGGCGTGGATACCGGCTGCAACATAGCTCGTGAACTGGTACGGGACAGAATCGGAATCGAGGGGGTTGAGGTGATGCAAATCATAGGTATACAGGAGATGAGTTTAAGAGGTTCATGAGAGGTGGCAGCAACGGTAACAACACGGTGAGACCTTAGATGTGCTGTGTCTCAACGGAGCCAAGCAAGGCTAGTCTGATAGAATCTAAAATTCTTCGCATTTTCCGGATGGGATTTCTTGGGGGTCCCTTCGGCGGCAGGATGGGGTAACGCAGGCTTGATTGGGTGTATCGCAGATGTGAGATTTGCATAGCCGCTGCCCGCTGTGCGTTAGACTGCTTCTAGGCCATGCAAGTGCTTAAGCCATCTAGACAGGTTCCCCTGTCATCTTGCGAGACTCCCACGAGCCTTTTTTAACGACGCCATCGTTTTCATAAGGTGGCTGGACGTCCATTATGAGCACAAGGGCGATTGAGGTGATTGAAGGGTTGTCGATGGCAATGTGATTCGATGTGATCTGTTTGAGCTTCGTTTCTCTACGAATTGAATTGTCGTGACGCGTTCTCCGTATTCCGAGTAAGCGAAGAAAGGGATAAGAGAGTTGTTAAGCATAAGCGAGGTCTTAAGCCTAATTGAGCAACCTATCCCTTCCAAGGCATACCTAGGTAATATTGTACCTTACTTTTCTGGAGTTCGGCTCAAGCATGAGCCGGATTAGCGAATCCGAACGATCTGGTATTCCGGTGGGTACATCATTGATATATCTGAACTGGCGATGCCGGATCAGCCACACGGATTTACCGCCATAGAGAGACACTGGCGACCGTGGATTGGGGGAGGTTGTGTATTGTGTATCTTACTTCGGGTTAGGTCTTGGTTAACCCTGTTCGGATTGTAATTTGCTAAGATGACATTTTCAGCCTCGGGGCTGAAGGAATAGAAGAGAAGAGAGCTTTCGCTGTTTCAATTGGTAGTCGTAGACGAAGTCGAGAGTACCTAAGAAGGGTGGCGGCGTCGAATTAGAGTAGCTGCCGTTCCCCTCCTAGACGAATGCCGTACATCTGTACGAGTTAAACTTCGGTCGCTGCAATGTATCGCCTCGCTGCGGTGTTTCGAACTGTCTTGCCTTGGAACGGTACGCCGCAAACCCGGAAGGTGGTTTATCGCAAGAAACGTATATTCAGATTGGTTCAGATTTGAGAGGTCTACGTTGCGTTCACATGTCATACCTAGAAGGCGACCTAAGGCCTTATATTATCGCGGATGGACGAATGCCATGCATGGCATGAGCATGGCACAGCATTGCAGTGAGCATTGAGGCTCTCTTCCACGACATGCCGTCACCTTGTTACGTATCCACAGTAAGCCACTCCGTTGGGAATCAACCCGACAGTAACGATAGCACGAGATTCATGTGCCTCTTAATGCGCAGAGAAAGTGAGGGGGGAGGGATGGAGATGAAGGAAAAGAATACAAAGCTGCATGGAATCATGCATCTCTCCGGAGCCTCGCAGGTGGTGAACCCCAGAGAGACCAGAGCTACAGATTTGAAGCGAGTCCACCTTTCTTCAAGACCGAAAAGGGTCCCCTGGAATATTCCAACGACGTGGATTTTGGCTTCCGTTGCCCTGCGTCGATCCACTGGCGCACGGAAGAACGTGCAGCTTGACACTCGTGCCGCTAGGTCGAAGGCTTAGTCCTAAGTCCATACTCTTCAATATCAGCTTATTTTGTATTATATACGATACGTACGTACGTACATACATACATACATACTACATAGTATAGTACTAGACTAGGTCATAGGTAGGCATGTATTGTACGTACCTGGTATCTATCTCGCTACCTACCTATACATATAGTACCTGGTAGGTAGGCATGCTATGTAAGATGACGGAGTATTTCGATCTGGTGAGATAGACGGACATTTAGCAACCAGACTAAGCTTGCCCGACGCGACAGTACGCATAGATGTCGTAGGGGTATTATTGTAGATATCTTCTCGCCCGGTCGTGGTGTACTTGTACATACGTGTAAGCTGTGGTGAGATCCACCAACTGAAACAGGACCCTGGAAATTAGACAAGACGATCGCTGCCTTGACCATGTGGCTGACCGCGAATCAATCTAGGGCTAGCTTCAGATCCGCCAGCATTTTGCTCAAGCACCTACATGTAGCATTTTTGAGCCGTTGGAAGTCGGGCCAGTAAGCTCAGGCCACGAAAGGGATGAGACTAAATAAGTTGCTTACCGGGCCACGCTGTCAACCCATCCCTTTTATCAATAGGATGATGACTCTAAGCCGTGATTGGTAGGCCGCGTCAAATGTTAATTGTACAGGGTTTTCACTATTTGTTCCTTATTTACCAGTAATGTTCATCTGACTCCTGAGGTCCCGGGTCTGTTGTTTGGTCTGTTTGTATCAATATTGATATTACTAGGTAAACTAAGTATACTGGGTAATTAGGTAGTAGTTCCAAAGTTGTCCGATTTCCCTTCTTTCTTTTTGCTCCCACATGGTCAATGAATGAATGAATGGTTAAAGTGTCCAGCCCCAAGGTTCTGACAGTTAGAAGACTTGTCCCTGTCCAAAACCTAATTATTTTCTCGACCAAACAAAAACGGAGATTGCCGCTATTACAACAGAAACGGATACTTCAAGATCCGACGAAGGGATCGTCGTTTATGGCCTAGCGAACTATAACAGCTTCAAGTTCAAGCCTCGTACCAGATATGGTCGGCAACTGGATGTGCTGTGCCGCCCTCAAGCAGAACCAGATACCACGATACCATACCTAGGTAGGTAGTACTACATACTACATACTACATAATACTATAGAGTATGTATGTAGAGCCGTACTTGAATCTGATATGGTTGTACTCGCCGATTGTGTACTATATAGTGGGGGGAACAATAGCCAAGCTACATGTCGCCTACGTACCTAGATACGATAGGCGGACCAGGCGGAGTGGTCCAAATGTTCCAGGGTGGTCATGCAAGAGACGGGCTTGGCGATTTTTAGTGTGGATTTTAGGTTATGTAAGGTCAGATACGTAGGTACGGACTAGGAACGTACAGAGCTTAAATGTTTAGATGGATCAATTGATGCTGAGATTTCGCGGAATCTTGCATTGGGATACGTAAGTGCTGCAGAGAGGATACCTAGCCCTGGCTGGAGTGGGTTTTTAGTGAGATGTTCTATGTATCTAGCGTAGTGCGGCGTCTTTTTAGCACATTCTATCCTGCAGGCCCCACCTCGAAGAGCCCGGCTCCCGTCTTACACAATGGGTCAACTCCCATACCTCCAGGGCTACTACCTACGTACCTACATAATTATTAGTTCCTACATACATATACATACATGGAAACATCCATAGAATGCATACGATATGTTCCATAGCTACCTGGACCACATATGCGGTTCTCTGGAAAGCTACACATTCAGAGTTGTCATCGAAATTCAATATAGAGATAGAAAGATAGAAAGATGGAAACTAGGGGAATGGAAATTTTATCTCGTTTGACCGATAGAGTCGGTCTACGTTAAACCCAGCTCACATGTAGTTGTCGAGGGGCCAAAAAGACCAAGGGGCTTCAGTGATCAAGATCGAATGCGCAATGGGATGGTAGGTATGTTTTCGTCGTGAAACATTCGAAAGCTACTATGTACAGCCTCGACTGGGTTTCTTTGTAATGACCCGTTGCAGGATTATAAATGGTATCATTACCAGTTCTAGATCCCATCTTCACGCCATGAGTAGGTCGTATGCAGTTCATAGGTACCTACATGTACGTAAGTAGGTGTATCGTACATGTTACCCCATACAAGTAGGTGTAACAGAGCTGCTTCTGCTTCGTAGGACAACGATTAGCCACTGCTGTGCTCACTCACCAGGCGCGACATGTTTATAAGTTGGGAATGTAATGCAAACTAGAATCGACGTTGATAGTAGTGGAATTTGTGTTGTGTGTTTATATGTCCTAAGGCTCGACGGCCGGGCTTCTAACAGCTATAGCAGACTTGATCCACATCATCATCCAACTGTGCATGTACCGGAGGCTCTTGAAGGAATGCTGCTGCACCCTCTAAATGGTCGAAGCGTGGATGCGGAAATATAAAATCTTGAGGTAAGCTTCTGACTATAAAGCGATATCAACTAAAGTGGTTTTCTCACTTTTTCGATGGAAAACTTGTCTAAAAGATAGATATCTTTAAGCTCACAGCATGCCACATCTGTCATACGCACATACATGTACATACAGGTTGGGTCCCTGGCCGAGTGCATGCATTGGTGGCCGTCCTTAGCTGGGCGTCTCCTAGCTACTGCTACTACATAGTAGTTGCATGACCGAAGAACGGCTGGAAATGAATGCTTCAACCGTTCTTGCGTCACACAAAATAGAGTACCAATATTATGTGATACTACGGGTGTGGTTGGTCGCAATCACCAACGTAGTTAACTTCTGATACTATGTGATCAATATCGTAGGACAAGGAATTCAATTCGGGGCTCAAGGTTCGTCGGAGCCAGCAGCTTGATCTGGCTTCGGTCCGTAAGGAGTCGTCAAGACGAGGATGACGATGGGGTTTGTTGGCTGAATCCGCCAGTCCTGGCCAAGTCGACGTTGCAACCTTGACAGGCCCACCGAAATAGACCAGGATGCGGATTACCAACAAGAAACCTTGGCCCTTGACCAGCGAAGGAGACGACTTCAAAAGACGAAAAGAGGGGAAAGCGAAAGAGCCAAGGAAACCTGCTACGTACAAGCCTAGTTTGAAGGGGGGGGTGCGTAGAGCAAACACTCGATGGCCGTCTATCCTATTATAGGCACGCCATTGGGAAGAAGAAAACGGTCTATTTTCCATATTAACACTCTATTGGGCGCTTGAAACAAATCCTAACCGTCCATTATTACTTCCTCTGGCCATTATAAATAGGAGTGTTGATAATAACCCGGGCAATCATCACCGTTCGCGGACTCCACACCGACTACCTAATTGCAACGGCGAGAAAAGAGCAATTTTTGGGAAAGTATACTACTATGAAGTCGGCTCAATTCCCAGAGCGCTCCCTGAGCTAGACTGTAGTTGATAAGTACGTACGGTTAATTAATATAAGTGGTTGAGAGAATCTCCCCCATACTACGTAGAATAGGCCGATATCGATGCGGAGATAAGTGGCAATGCGGAGCACCGGTTCAAGGAATAGGGCCATGCCAAGCCGACCAGCCATCGAGCCCTGAAGAACGGCCGAGGAAATCTTTCATCTTCTGAACAGGGCTGTTCCCGAGAAGAGAGGTTTCATGACCGAGGTTGCATGTTTGAATAGACGGGGGCGAGAATACCTCATAGGCGGCACGTTGGAATGAGCAATGGCACATAATTCTATTCAAGCCACAATGTCGGTATAGTGGTCATGGAGCCCCGGAGCAGGCTAGGTTCGATCCGAGCAGCCAGACAGATGAGAGTTGTAATTACCTAGGTACCGCCTCGAAAGAAAGGACACAAAGAGAGGGTCCTCGTCGCGTCTGACTTGGAATTACATAAGATAAAGAGTATGACATGAAGGATATTGTATTCCCGCAAAGTATTCGTACCAGATGTTGGAACAGCCACACAAGCCGCCAGCGTCTCAGCAGCCCGGTACGCCATATATTAAGTAGGTACTTTTGTGACACGGTGCCATACTATACTCGGACTTGGTAGGCTGTAGGGAGGTAATTGTCTTTGGAGAGATAGGACGTTGCGCTGTGGCTCTTTGCGCGGTCCGGAGGGCGATCCATACCCTTTTCTTTCTCCATGATATCTCACTCGAGCCACTCCTGACATGGCTAGTCTGATGACACGCCTCGTAGATAATGCCATTCTGCACTGTCTTGGATATACCCAATACGGTTATAGGGGCGCTAACGTTTCAATTTTCTCTTACTATGTATAATTATTTAGGTCTGAAAATAACTCTACCGGCAAAGTTAAGCATATCCGTCTATCTCATAGCACAGCTGAGGCTCTTACCGATTATAATGAATCGATGGAGAGAAGCATAATAAGGTGTTATATCAGCCTTTATAATGATTCGCATACTGGACCTTATATGTGTGCGTATATACATGTACATCATATAGCAACATCTGTCCACGTTTCATTTAAAACTACGTAGATATAAAATGTATGGCTGATATATATATGGCAATATATGACACCTTAGAGTATGTATCTACAGACGAAACGTATGCTTCTCAGTTTCCTGGTATGGGTATATCCTTCGTGGAATTAACTACTTCATCTCCTATTATCTTTTTATCCTTATGCCATAGCATTTATACAGTATATGGTGGGGCCACTTCCTATCTACAATGATCCTCACATATTCAACTTTGGGAGTCTTCTCTATCAAATATGTAATTATGTATACGATATTATATGATTTAATAAGATATTGTAAAGATACTTTCTGGATTTCGACGGAATAGACGCCACGGGCGTTGATGATGTGTACTCATTCATTTCAAGGCCGAATTGACCAATGATTTTAATGCCATTCTTTACCACCTGCGCAACGGGCGCTTCATGGGCGCTTCGTCACTGTGCCCTAGCTATCCCTAGTTATCGTGGAAGAGAGCCCCTTTATTCGGTCTCACTTCTGGTGCTATTGCCATTGTGCATCTGCAAACTCTGTATCCTAGAATAGCTTGCCCTTTGTCATGTACTGACGGAACTAGATGGGTCGATTCTTCATGGAGACGCCAGATGGTAAGGCTCTGTATGTAGATCGGGGGTTGGAAGAAAAGGAAGAGATCTCACCTTACGCATCTCAAAATCAAGGGTTCGCTCATTCCTAGTTCGTACTGTGTATATCCCATTTGTACCCGCCATGCTCAGGGGATAACCACGCCGGTCCGGGGTCAGTAAGGAAGTAGTCGAAAGGAAAAAAAAAAAAAAACCTCACCATGGGATTCCGATTACATACTCAATAGATAATCCAAACAGCTGGACTGATCTATTTATGTTGTTCGTTTATTAAGCCTAAGTAGTAGACTAGACGAGCACCGGTCGATTTAATGAAGGTTCCATACCTATATAGGCACATTCTCAGATATTAGCAAGTTCTGGGTTGAATAAGCTAATCGAATTGGAGACATAGTCATCGTCTATCACAGTGCTCGGCTTTGGCTTTACACGTTGCGTACATACGATTTTATTATGTACAAATTGTACAAGACTAGCCCCTCATCCCGGTAAACACAACCCTGATGATTACACGCCACCGAAAAGGAGCCACACTGAGGAGAGCCCTGGTGTTAGTTGTACAACCCTTGGCCGCCAAAGACGAGGCCCCATGTTGTCCATGCTCCCCATGCTCCATCTGGGTAGGTTACGGCCAGTCCGGTACGTACCCATGATCTTTGCAAGGAAGGACCAGAACTCGACAGGAAAGAGGGAAAAAAAGGACGAAGAGTTTAAGAGAAAAAAGGTAACTGGATATTCTGACCTGACACCCCGACCACCACCAACCTCGTCGCTATCCTTATCCACTATTCATCCTTCCCCCCTCCACCCCCCGGCTCAACAACAAACCCCAGCAGGCGCACCACACCCGGACCCGTCTAGTGCTAGCGGCTTCGCTGCTCGCTGCTACTGATCCCTACCTACTTACCTACCTACCTAGGTACAGTCTAAGTAAGTCCACGGTTTACGGTTTACAGTTCACGGTTCGTAATTCCAGTCACAGACTCACAGTTCACATACGATGTAGACAAGTCCAGAGTCCACAGAGTCCACACCCCAAAAAGCAGCAGCAGCAGCAACAACAACACACAGCAACACAGCAACAACCTTAGAACCAGACCACCTATTCTACCTGCCCTGCCCTGCTCTGCCTACCTAGGTACCTACCTACCTACCTTACCCTACTTGATCCCCCCCTGCTCCCCTACAACCCCTGTTAACCTACCTTACTAGTTAGCGACTAGTCCCGTCTGCACGTCTGGTGTCCCCGTCTTTTTCTTACCTTGACCTCTCTCAACTTTCGTACCTCCTCTAATCTATCTACCTTCCTGCCTCCTCACCACCACCACGAGAGGAAAACCTTGGGCCTTTCTTTTCCCTTTTTCCCCCTCTATCTTCCTCCTCTCTTCTCTTTTGGTGTCGTCCCGACCTCCCTAATATTGAGCAGAGAAGGCCATTGAGGTCCGGAGTGAAGGTAAGTTTTTGTCCTCTTCCCAATTCCTAATTGCGCAAACTCTGCCCACATCTTTCCCACCTCTCCCACCTCCCACCTCCACTTCCAACCTGCCTTGCATTCCGCCCTGCGCATCTGGGACCTGATGTTCCTGCATTAGAGTTGAGAGACAGCCTCGTTTAAAGAGAGGGAGGAGAGAGAAAGAGAGAAAAAGAGACCAGAGGAAGCGAAAGAAAAGATCACCAAAAGATACCTCGATGTGTGCGTGCGTTACGTGAGTGTATGTATATGCGTTCGTGCGAGAGACAAGAATCTACCCAAACGATCAACGACGACGACATTATTATTCCACCGCCGCTATCATATCCCCATCCATCCTCCCAACATCTCTTTAATGCACCCTCCTGCGCCGATGCCACCTTGTGCCTTTCGAACCCCGCGATCCTAGTGCAGATTTCTAGGCGTACATGCTGTTGAAAATATTACACTCGAACCTAACATATTCTTTAGTCCACAGTACAATATAATTGACGAGTTCCTTAGAGCTTTACGACTTGTTACGATTACACCGTACGAAAATTGGACCGTTTTGCCGAGGAAAATATTTGTCGCGTCGATTCCCTCACAAGTTCAGCACTGCAACCTGTGTTGAATATTTCGTTCGCGTACCGGATATTGTAACGACAGCCAGATTACGTCCCAGTCACATCGATTGACTCTTCGACAAGTCAATTGACCTGAACGTTTCGTCTTATCGTGGGTCATCGCTCGTCTGGATCAATTTTTGGAGCCCAATTGTGGTGTTGGTCTCCTGTGTTCATAGGTCGTATCTAGTCGACTTGTACTAGGATTCACTTCGTCTAGCCCGTCGTGGCTTTATTGTCGAGCGTCGTAAAACTGGATCTCCCACCGATTTCCCAGACGCAAACCCGGGGACCGTCCGACGTGTCACCATACTACGGTGCTCCTATTCCCCAGCGCCCGCCGTATGTAAGTGAGAGGTTGCCTTCGCTCCCATTGCCACAGGCGCCATTGGCATACTCCTCCAGTACATCGTCTCCCCGGGTTAGCTCCATTGCGTCTTCCGCCAGTTCCAACGGAGACTCGCAGTCATCCTTCACTTCGGCACCATCTTCAAACGGCCCCAAGACGCCGTCTCCCAGCCTTCCAGTCACCACGGCGATATCCGGCCCACCTTCTCACGCCATTGGTGGGTACGATCAGTATTCCGCGATGAATCCGGCACCTCCAGACATGTATTACCAGACTCCGCACATGTCTGCTGGTCCAGCACCACAACCACAAACTGTAACGTCGAATGCGTTACCGCAATATGGCCATCAGCAACCGACATTATTGCAGCCGGGCCCTGCGCAGTACTCCGCTCCGTCGTATCAATACGGCTACACGAATGGGCTGACGTCTCCTCAGTCGGCACCGCCGGCCGTCTCTGGTTCAATGGGCGCCCAAAACGTACTACCTCTCCCCGGAGTCCCTCCCCAAGGGGGGATGCAGAATCAGTACCAAGGTTTTGACACCACAGGTCAAATAGCGCCGCCGGGGATGAAACCTCGAGTGACCGCTACGCTTTGGGAAGATGAAGGGAGCTTGTGCTTCCAGGTTGAGGCGAGGGGTATTTGTGTCGCACGACGTGAAGGTAGGAATTCGGCAATGTAAACTTTAGGAAACCAAGGAATGAGCTCACAAATTAACTCGCAGATAACCATATGATAAACGGAACAAAATTACTTAATGTTGCTGGAATGACTCGTGGTCGAAGAGATGGAATTCTGAAGAGCGAAAAAGTACGGCATGTCGTCAAAATCGGTCCAATGCACCTCAAGGGAGTCTGGTAAGCAAGGGTGATTATCCAAAACTGAAGACGATTGCCAATAATGTTGTTTTTAGGATTCCGTTCGAGAGGGCCCTTGACTTTGCCAACAAGGAGAAGATCACTGAACTGTTGTATCCTCTATTCGTCCACAACATCGGGGCTTTATTATATCACCCCACAAACCAAAACCGGACAAACCAGGTGATGGCTGCGGCTGAACGCCGAAAGCAGGAGCAAAATCAGATGCGCAATGGCCCAGGCCCGGCGCCTCCCGGAGGCGTCCTCCCGTCAATACAGCAACACCATCATCATCACAACATGGGGCTGCCGGGACCTCAACCTTCGCTCCCGTCTCATAATAACACTGGAAGGCCATCCCTGGATAGGGCCCATACATTCCCCACGCCGCCAACTAGTGCGTCGAGCGTGATGGGCAGCATGGGAGCTTCAGAGAATTTTCAATGGAGTCAGCAAGGGATGAGCGGTCCCCAGGGCACTAATCCTATGTCCATAGATACAAGCCTCAGCAATGCTGCACGTTCCATGCCGGCAACTCCGGCAACTACACCTCCGGGAAACACTCTTCAAAGTATGCAACCGTATTCACAGGCTAGCCAGCCGTACGATAGCTCTCGCGGGGTATATAATGGTCAAGCCGCTCAGCAGTCGCCCTATCCTCCGTCAAATAGTAGTCCGCAAGATAGGAATATTTACGGCCAAACGAATACTTACATGAAGAGTGAGATGGGCCCCCCTGCCGGACGCCCGACTGGTGCAGGACCGACGGAACCGGCCGACGTTAAACCGTCTAACGGGATGCTGCAACACGGGGATGGTGTTCCTCACCCATCTGGCGAGGATGAAGCTGAACACGAAGCTGAGTATACACACGACAGTGGAGCTTATGACACCAATAGGACGTCATATAACTACAACGCGCCACCTGTGACTGCATTACCTGGCGAGCATCAACATATGCCTGCAGAAATGACAGGATCACCCAACCACCAAGCTGGATCTGGTCGTGCTACGCCTAGAACCGCCGCACCTCCGCAACCATACTACGCTCAACAAGGATACAGTACGCCGCCGCGTGTACCACCGTCTAGCAATCTTTATAATGTAATAGGCGGCGAACGGGCACCCACCAACGGCGCATCGGCACCGGATGTTTATAGTACCCAAAATGACATGGGCGCTCCAATGCAGAATGGCTATGCTGCTCAGCCAGTTATGAACGGTGCTCCCGGCGCTCTGAAGCGCGGCCGGGACGACGAAGACGATCTTCCCCGACCCTCCAGCGGCGGATTAGACTTAAAGCGGCGGAAAACCGTTATTGACGGGCCTATGCCTACACCCGCATACGATGCGATGAACCGTCCTGCCTCGGCAGTGGCTCGCCGACGGTAACCTTGACCGGGTGATCTGACGCGTCATTTCGACAGTTCCTTCCATCTACGCATTAATCCCGGCTGTCTGGGGCACTCACGCGATGATAGATTCTACTCTGGTGAATCCCTTTCGCGCCCTACGCCGAGTACGAGATACACTCATTTACTTATTCCCTTTCAAATCTTTTGTATTCGTTGCGACGATTCATCATCGGCATGTTTGGGCCCATCCTCCAGAAGCTATGATGACGAAAATTACGACTTCATTCTTGATTGTTGTTAACAGCCGCCGAAGGCCGTGTAAATGCTTCACGAGTTGATGCGTCGCATGGTGGACCTTAATTTTCTTGAGATGATCATCGATTACTATTTTTTTTTTCTTACGCTGAGGACAACGAGATACTCGAGCAACGCAAAACTCCCGCCTATCATGACTTCTAGGCGGGTAATGTTCATGACCGAGGCTGCTTTTGTTTTACTTTGTTGATCACATCCATCAGTCTCGTAGAGAACGAGAGGCTGGTGGCGCACTTCTTTCCTATTGACGACATGATGACGACCCGATTTTCTTCTATTCACCAAAAGGATGTGGTGTCACTGTGGGCGTGCGTTGGAAATGTCTCTTCTGGTACCAATGGTCATGAACTCGATGATGGAATTAAAAGCTATTGCTTGATACACCGCGAACTTAGATTCTAAGCTACATACAACTCTCTCAGCCAATCGTACAACATATTGGGCTGTAAGGAATTCAGAGGAAATTCGTGACCAACATTTCCGGGTTTATAACTACTGCAATGGGCACGCCCTTGTCAGACATAGTCAGCTCGCCCTTTAAAAATGCTAATTGCTCAGTTAAAACCCCGTGTCACCACTCTATTCCGTGTATATCGTGATTGAAGCCGATCTCTCCGATTCTCCGCGCGTGACCATCCTCACCCCCAGTCCAGAAACCCGGGGGCGGATTGTCTAATTCGTACTCGCACCAGGTCTCGTACAACACAGACTATGCTTCGACTATTATGGACCTCATTGAACACCGTCATCTATTCCATTGTACTGTGGAAACCTCAAGTTTGTGAAACCACCCATTCTCAAGCTCTCGCCAAGGAGATGCTGTGAAGGTTCATGTCCTGCGTTACTAGCACCATTTGAAGGAGACGGAGAGTGCAATCGTAGCCGGTAGGAAACATGGGTTCCTACGCTAACAAGAAATGTCTGGGACGGAGACGATGAGCATCTAAGTTATATGGAAAGCTTCGATGTTTGGTATTGAGTCTGGCGACGCTTGGGGCGTGCGGTAACGGATGGGCTCTGTGATTAATGAGGTCACGGATCGTCAACGTACTTTTCGTGATAGTGGTATTGATTTCTAGGTAATGAGCTACTGTTACGTAGATATAGATAGCTAGCTGTATGAGAAGAAGTGAACAACACCGCGATATTAATGTTCAATAAACGGGAACGCAATACCTCTAGATAGCCCACCTACCCGGCCGTTGTGCGCTCATAGGGTCCGTGAGATACGTCCAGGCCCCGCACTTGGGGACAAACGTGGACTTGGAGTGAGCGTACAATCTCTATCTACTTGGTACATCGAGATAGCTCCGTGATACACGAGATGTGGTGGCCATTGACTACTTCACCCGACCACCCTAGATATGTGGTGATCTGGTATTACAACATTGCTCCATGCCGATATTTGATCACATCGTGCTACCCTATCAATGCGCGCAAGAAAGTCTAACTATATTGATCAATTAGACTACTGAACAAGGTGTAGATGAATAATGTAATGATCAGTCATTGTGTCTTAGCAGAGACTGGAATCATTGTTGGTTCCTCTGCCAGTATTGAAACACATATATAGGTCGTCAAAATGCTTTGGTCTAAAACAATCTCATAGACTCGATGTACTCGGCTCGCGCTGGCATCATCACAGGCAATGCAGAGTGCCAATGCAAACAGCTTAGAAAATTGGATTAGTTTGGGCCCGGTAGTCAAGGGGAGAGGGCGGATCAGAGTAGATGAAAAAGGGAAGAAAAATACATACCGCAACTGTACACCACAAGTTAGCAAAGAATGAGAAAGTAAGTTGAGGGCGCGTGGATTGAGTGATTCATCTACTTACATGACAAAACCGAACGGTATAACCATTGCAGCCTCACAAATGGTGAGGCACTCCTTGCACTGGAATGATGTCAGTTACTGAGTTCTTAGTTTAATGTCAAATGGAATATTACCGTCATGTGTTCGTGGCCAACGAGGGATTCGGATTTACGGTCAAGTCCCTCAGGTAGATCCCAAGTTAAGGTGCCTTCAACACCGCTATCCTTGGGGAATGTGTACTCTCCTTTGGGGAGCTTGGTAAAGAGTTCCGGGTGCTTCAAGAGCTGGGGCATGTCGACTCCGATCTCCTTCTTGTAGTAGTTGAGCGTTTGGCTTACGTGCAATTTTAGGGTGCCGTTGATCTTGTCACCGTCTCCGAAGTTTACGATCGCGAGGTCTTGTGTGTCGTCTTGTCTCCGAAGTTCCCGCGCCGTGGCGGGCGTCAGTAGCATGATGCTGCTGGCTACGGCAAAGAGAGAAGGGAGACGCATGGTGATAGAGAATCTTCTAGTATCTGGAAACGGAATGAGGAGTCGTGGGTGAGAAGACAGATCGAATCGTGCAATTGAGTCCGAGGCTAGGACGACTTTATAGACAAATGCGACATTGGAAAATTGTTTGGCATGTTGCCATCTTTGTCCACAGGGCTATGTAGTCCTGACGAGATGACTCGGAAATGAACAAACTGGGAGAGAGCAGGTATTCACCGAGGAGGATTGACCCGTGAATCGGGCACCGGCTACTTCCTTGCCCTCTTAAGATAGGATTTCGCTGGCTGGAGTATTGGTATCGACCCATCCCTAGCCAGCGACAACACCGAAGGAGCTACACAAACAGAATGTGTGAGATGATTGTAAGCCGGTAGTGGGGAGTCGATTGGCATAGTGTTTACCGCGTCCTCTCTTGCTGGGTCTGATAGATATCTTCGATCTGATAAACGATATTTCTAATTCCAACTAAGCTTTCGGGGGCGAGACCCATATGTTTATGAAGCTTGTATGGATTCCAGGGCTGTTTGTCGACACCCATGGATCAGGATTGTTTGCCATCCAAGCCCGGAAGATATGCTTAAGATCATAGTTAAGCAACGTAAGTGACCTACAAGGTTAGCCATGAGGCGATAGCAAAAATACTACCAGTCTCGGTACTTGCATGAAACTGTAGGCTCTCAGGAAGATCGTGGTTTGTGTCGATGGACTAGCTATTCAATTCGTCTAAAAAGGGACAAAGGAATAGCTCATCTTCGAATCCTCTGGTAGGAATATTGCCAACACTGTATCGGAATGCTGTCTATATCGACCCAGCCCGTCATCGTTTGCTAAAATATTGATATTCTGAGCAAGCAAGATCCTTCGGTGTAAAGTTACGAGTTTGCGCTTTTAGGATTTTGGAGCGGAACACACATCGTAGCTTAGTATATTGCTTTGAAGATACTCGGGTTTGATTCCACCTTTTCTTGATTTACAGGTTCATTATTAACCCGAGTTTTAGTACGAAGAGATTGGTGACGTAGCGCCTACACGGAGCAAAACTCCGTTGATACTCTCCTTTGACTGCAGGTTTTACTTCAGAGTAAAACAGAAATAGAGGTGTTCGTTAAACCTCGGAACTGGCGGTAGAACCAGCTGTCCAGGTAGTCATTAGGCTGGCAAAGCTTAGTACTATATCTTAGATATTAAGCAAAGGGGTATAGACGTTACCGGTAACTGGCTGGGTTGGACGGGTCATGCGCAGAATAACCAGCATGAAAATTTTACTCAGAAATTGAATAGCTGTTAGTAATACGAGGGATTTGTAGCTTGTTCTGGGGGATGGGCGAGGTGATTAGGTAGGAACTTATGACCTATAGATGACGTTGCAGTCTAAAGGCGCCGTGTTTACGTCTTCGTGCGTAAATTAGCTTGAAGGGAACCATACTAGGTAGTTTGAATGGCTCAAGTGAGCGATGGGTATCAATTAGAAGTAACCGAAAGTCCTACATTAAACGAGCCAACCGGAAAAGTAAACCCCTAATCGTATGAACCACCTATGTAAGTCATGGCGATGAAATGAGACGTAACAGTCATAAAAAGGCCCGTCCTCGCGTCGGCCTTAGTCCACCTTCTAACAACTGCTACGAGCAAGCGGGGTGTTAGGAAGATGGCCATTCACTTTGATCGTCGACCAAAATAGTCGACAGTAGTTCCTTGCCGTACGAATCCCTAGTCCGACTCTTCCTCCTCGTCGCTCGTAGCCTCGATATTAGCCTTTGCTTTCTTGGCACGCGACTTGGCCTTCGACTGAGCACGTTCTGACTTAGCCTCTGGGGTTTTCGGAACATCTGCAGCAGGTGCGCTCGACGAAATATCCGGTAGGTCGTGGCCCTTGTCTTGCAGCTCTTCGTTGATCAAGGGAATAGCTTCGAGTAGCTTGGTGTACTGTTCGACTGGTAGAGAGATACCCTGGAGACGGTGGTTGGTTAGATGACGAGTACGCGAGCTTGCTTCTCTTAGTAGAAATAACATACCTTCTTTCCTGGCTTAAGTTCGCCAGAGTTGTCTGTGTAATACTCGCGAATGTTGACGAAGGTCTTCTTGTTGTAAACGGTGACGGTAGCTCTGCGGTTATTGCCCAGCTTGGGAAGATGCGTTAGCATTGATATAAGATGTTATACTAGCTGAAGCTTACAGTCCAGAAAGAATTTCCTTCGCTATCCTTGCCGGAGTCGCCAACGGTCTTGGCCTTCTTGTTAGACTTGGACTTAGACTTGCTGCTTGACTTGACTTCCTGGTCGCTCGACGCGTACTCGTCTTCGACCTCCTCCTCATCGTGACGCGATCGCTTCAGGTTCTTGGTGCGGCCCATCTTGACGAGTGATAGGGTTTCCCAACTGTTCTCTCAAGCTTGAGACTGAAGATGGCGAGCTGACTTAAGACTGAAACCAATTGGGAAAGGCGCAAGAATCAATCGATGGGAAAGTAATTGGTGAGAAGAGGGCCCTAGAGTACTGTAGTAGTACCCAGATAGAAAGTGTGGGGTTACAGCTTGTCGCGTTAAATGGTAGGTAGGTATGGTTGCAAGACGCGCCTTTCAGTGATACCTTGGTCCTAGCGTCTACATATATGTACCTGTAATTGATTACTGGAAGTGGTAAGTAACCTTTGTGCACATGTGCCTTGCAGGTGCTAAGCCCTTTGTGTCCTAGTGTGCTGAGTTAAGATAGCACGGTGATAGGAGGAAGCTACCTCACGTCCCTAATACTTATTACTTAATTGATTATATGCAGGGATGATACCTGTTAGAACATCGAAAGGAAAGTTAAGAGAGAGTCTGGGCGCTATCTAATCCCCTGACCAATGGATTTGTTACCAAAATTATACTTCGCAGATGCCGAATCTGAAATCCAAAACGACTTCATACACATCCATAGATTAGAATACGGAGAATAGGGCTATGTTGTATTAAGTTGGCCTATCGTACTTGCGCCTACATTCACATTTATATTCTCTCCCGTCGAGCTCCCTCTATTCATGTTTCTCGAAATAAATGCGATGCGCCCGCTGCCGTCGTCCCTAATCTTGTAGTTTTTAATAGTTCCAGCCATAATAGTTACCCATGAATCCCGTCGACGATGCGCAATTCGGCGCTGCTTCCGCCATACCACGAGACGATCCGAAAATTGAGTCGACCACAATAACCGCTAGATCCGATGAGAACCTCCGCGGCGATCCGGCGAGTCCGAGGAAGCGAGACATGCCTACATCAAGAACACAGCAAGAAGATGGCGTTACCAAAGTATTACAGTTCCTATCTACAGCAACGCCCGGAACGCTTGGTTCCATCATTATTGCACTTGCAGCTATAACATATTTCATCCTCGGCCAGATTGGTCTGGTGTTGATTGGAGCAGTTGCTGGTATTACGCTATTTGCATCTTGGGAATCCCGGCATCCCGAAGTGTCACGAGCAGTTCGGGGCGAAAGGGGATATGAGTTCCTGGACCGGATCCTAGAAACAACACGTACTAGGTCAGCCGTCGAAGCGGGACATGGAAAGGAGAACGAGGAACAATACCTAGCTAGGAGCTTCGATGACTTCCAACCAGAGACACGAGAAGCACTAAATTCCCTTGTTGAAGCAGTCATACGCGACTATGTGGACTGGTGGTATGGACCTATTGTGCCATCTGACAGGTCTTTTCCCCTGTCATGCAGGAAAGTGTTCACCAATTTCTTACTTACCATTTCAAACCAATTGAGCCGCAAGCGACCCGCCGACGCATTCGTGGATTTCCTTACACACACGTGCTCTATAATCATTGTGTTTCTATCCGAAATGGCATCCGCCTACTCCGAGCTTCCATCCGATACGAACTTAACGGCAGCGGATGCTATATATAATTACCTTGCCTCAAATACCGAAGCGCCGCTGTCGAATCTACTCAATCAGAGGCAGCAGGCAGGGAAGTTCAAAGTGATCGCTGAAGACCTACTCGGCTTTCTCGACAAGTCAGCATACGATTGCGATCCCGCTAGAATTTTCCTGAGGGAGATTCTTGCAACCATTGTTCTCGAGGGTACATTACAAACTTGTTCTAAGGCGGAGTGGATCAATGGGTGGATTGTGTATCTCCTCGAGTCCGGAGAAACAGACCTCTCGCAAGCTATCGATGAAGCAATCCAGGACCAGAAGGCCTTTGGTGACGTCGACGGAAATGTTGGGAACATTGGCCTTTCCAGGGGCAACCGTAACTCATACGAAATGGATCGGGCACGCCGTAAAGAGGCAGCACATAAAAAGCAATTATCCAAGGCTGACGAAGAGATGGAGAAGGCCATGGAAGAAATGAAAAGGCTTAATGATATGATTGCACAAGCCGATAAAGTGAGCACAGTACCAAATGAGAACAGTACAAAGGCTTCTGGTCTCCTTAACAACGCTCTGGAGAAAAATGCTAAGGAACTCGACCTTAAAATCGACGGCAAACCAAATGGAACTTCCGTTGAGCACCCGAAAGGCTCTGGTTTGGATGGTACGGATTCATCAAGAGAGGTAATCCCGAGCAAGACTGGGAATAAGGAAGAACTGCTTAAATCTCCCATCTCTCTCAAGTCGTCCTCGGAAGCGTCGAGTTATAATTCGTCACCATCTAACGGGCAAGCGGGAAGGCCCCCTCACCACTTTACAAGCTTCGACCAGATCGTTCCCCCGGCGAGAGAGGAGCTTGACGAAGACGAGTCCGAGTCGCGCAACCCCCCACCCCTTACGCTATATAATGCCACCGTTACCGTTCATGATGATGTTGGGAATGATAAGGGCAGATTGCGTGGTAAGCCCTCATGGGAGTATCTTCTTCAGATCGAGCCTTCGACTTCTCATTACCCCGGGTGGATGGTTATGAAAACATATACGCAATTTGAAGGTCTCCACGAGAGTCTACGGCGAATCGCGACAATCTCAGGTTCAACAGCCTTTCTAGAAGCCTTTGCTACCTTTCCAAGCTGGAAAGTCCACACGAGAACGTCCTTGCGTGGAGAAGTTGAGCGATATATGCGGACAGCTTGTTCCGAGAGGCCACTTGCCGAGTCAGAAGCTTTCAAACGTTTCCTTGACAAAGGCCAGGAGACTCGTATGGGCGCCAGTAGGGGGTTTTCCTTCGAGTCGATGGGAAAGGGCGTACTCGATGTCATCCAGAACGCACCCAAGGGAGCACTAGATGGTGGAAAGGTTGTGGTGGGCGGGGTCACTGGCGTCTTTGGCAATATCGGGCTAGGGCCAAGGAAATCAACTACTTCTTCCTTAAACGAGCACCAGACCAAGGAAGTCAATACCACGCAGAGCCCTATAAATGCACGGCCATTATCGCTATCAGCTCTCCCTAGGATGGATAGCGCGTCGTCGATAACAGGGTCTGGGAAATCCAGGGACAGCCTTGATAGCCAAAGGTCGTCCGTAATCTCGGTGCAGCCAGGTAAAATAGCCCCCATGGAACGGCGCCTTAGTTGTCAGGTAGATACGGATCAGGACAGTCTTCACCCTGCGAGGGCTGACCGTTGGGAGCGGAACTCTGTCAGCGCTGCGAGCAGTAGAGTACATAGTCGTGCCTCGAGTGCCGCTGCGCTGCGCTCTCCTCTACGCTCCCCATCCGAATTGAGCTTTACTAATATCAAGCTGCCACCTCCACCGGATGAGATTACAGATGACTATGGCTCTCCTACGAGCACTCGTCTAAGCGTCGACGGCAACTCACGCCTAGTGTCCGCCCCGAACGGCATCTCACCTACTCGATCATTTGGGTCAATTCAGCAGGAAAAGTCACCACAGGCGAGCGGGCCCACGAGGCGTCTAAGCAGACACTACGCGCCACTCTCAGAACAGGAGACCCGCGTAGCAGTCGAACTCCTTTTCGCTGTGATCACTGAGCTGTATACACTGTCTTCGGCATGGAACATCCGGAGAACGCTCTTAACAGCAGCGAAGTCCTTCCTTTTGCGCCCAGGTAATCCGTCACTTGTGTCCATACAGTCCCTGGTCCAGGAATCTGTTCTTGAGGCGAATGCGTCGGACGCCGGTATCGCTACACATCTGCGGAAGCTCCGAGAGAATTCCCTACCTACCGAAGAAGAGCGAAAAGCGTGGCCAAAGGAATTGACGACGGAAGAGAAGGAGGAGTTAAGAGTAAAGGCGAGGAAGCTATTTATACAGAGTGGTGTTCCTGCTGCATTAATGGGCATTATGGGACAGTCAGCCACCAGCGAGGCACTTGGTCGAGTTTTTGACTGTCTCCAGATCGAAGAGGTCGCCAGGGGCCTGTTTTTTGGGATTATGTTGCAAGCAGTGCGGGTCATTACACATTGAGATTGATTACCACAGGCGTTTTGCAATTAGCTAGGCGCATAACTAGAAGGAAACAGGAACAATGGAATCAGACGACGGGAGTTATGTACGATATAGGTATGTTTCCCCTACCGCGACGGCCGGTGCATATCGGTGGGTCATGAACCATTGGGCGTGTATCAGTATCTATACGACATGTACGACTACGATGAGCACTTGAGGTTTTTGAGAGCAACAGGGACATCGAAAAGGGGGGCTTCAGGGGTCCGGGTCAGGGTCAGGGTCCGGGCCCGGGCCCGAGTCCACAAACTACTTACCAACGAAGTCTAAATTAATCATGAAGAAACGAAAAATATCCGACCTAATTAATTCAAACATTGAATGAACATTCGAACCTACGAATTACTTATCTTACTTATCTTGCTCATTTTGGTATATCTATACCCGAGCGAACATTGTCCCCTGAGTGGCGTGCTTTTAAGATTGTTATGAGATTATTACCTACCAAGGTAGGCTAGGTGCCCATCAAGCTCAACCGTCTAAAAAGACGCTGTCTGGATCCTATGTCGGTTACCATGCGGCTACTGCGGGGTAGCCCGGATGGTCCAGGTATACTATAGTGGGGTGAAGCAATTAGTAAGTCTTTGAGTCACCCTTTAGCATCTATCCGGTGACGACATCGGCCTATCACGAACAGTGCAGAAAGCATGAGCGGTCCTCAAGCGGTCCTCAAAGCGCGAGTATATGCGTGTACGTTAATCCATTACATAAACTTATGTACTGTAAGCCTATTTCGCTTTAATTTATAAGCTGACTGTTACATTTTATAGTTTTATAAGTCTTGGAGATTACTATCACCGGCATATACCAGCATATAACAACATATACTTGCATGCATTTAACTTAGAAACTCCTAGCACAGCGGAATTCCGCGGGTTTAAGCTGCCTTGGACGAATCTTATTCGTTAGTCGCTGTTTTGATGCTGACATAGATCGAAATAAACATAAATAGCAACCGAACGAACGTTCTGGGTCGTGGGCATAGCATTATCTTCTTCCCTATTCTCGGTGTTTTTTGTCTTGTCTCTAAAATCATAGACCTAAAATGGGTTCCACCGAACAAAAAGACCGGGGTGTCCGTATCGCTATCGACCGCGGCGGTACCTTCACGGACTGTGTCGGCACCTTAAACGGAAAGGATGTGGTTATCAAGCTCCTTTCCGAGGATCCGGCCAACTATGACGATGCGCCTCTAGAAGGCATCCGACGCATCATGAGCCACTTCGAAGGACGTGAAATTCCCCGGGGTGAGGCCTTGGATACCTCCAAGATCGACAGCATACGCATGGGAACTACGGTAGCCACCAACGCTCTCCTAGAACGTAAGGGCGAGAAGATGGCCCTAGTGGTGACCAAAGGCTTCAAGGACTGCCTAGTGATAGGCAACCAGAGCCGTCCTAAGATCTTCGACCTCGCTATCAAGAAACCCGACGTCCTGTATGAGGAAGTCGTCGAGATAGATGAGAGGGTCACGCTAGAAGACTACGCCGAGGACCCGGAACGGAAGTTAAGCAAATCTGACGCGAAGGCTGGAACTGCAGAAGCGGGAAAGACAGACCTAGTCATGGGTCTCTCAGGAGAAGCAGTACGCGTACTGCAGCGTCCACAAGACGCCGGTATCAGGGACCAGTTACAGAGCATATTTGACAAGGGCATCAAAAGTATAGCTGTTTGCCTGATGCACGGCTATACTTTCCCTGACCACGAAGCGTTGGTAGGCAAGATCGCTAGGGAAGTCGGCTTTGACCACATCTCGCTCAGCCACGAACTCATGCCTATGATCAAGCTAGTCTCACGAGCGACGAGCGTCTGTGCGGACGCATACCTAACGCCGGCGATCAAGAAATATATTGTCGGGTTTCAGAAAGGGTTTGCTGGTGGCCTAGGAACGCGAAGCGTCCTTCAGGAAAAGGGTAGTAAAGGCGCAAGATGCGAGTTCATGCAGAGTGACGGTGGGCTTGTAGACGTGGAGAAATTCACTGGGCTAAAGGCCATCTTGTCCGGTCCTGCAGGCGGCGTGGTTGGCTACGCTATCACGAGCTACGATGAGGAGACTAAGATTCCGGTTATTGGCTTCGATATGGGTGGCACCAGTACTGACGTTTCACGTTACGGAGAGGGCCGGTATGAACACGTCTTCGAGACGACCACAGCAGGTGTGACTATCCAATCGCCCCAGCTTGATATCAATACTGTCGCCGCCGGCGGTGGAAGTAGGCTCTTCTTCAAGAATGGTCTTTTCGTCGTCGGGCCCGAGTCGGTAGGTGCTCATCCTGGTCCTGCCTGCTACCGAAAGGGTGGCCCAGCAGCGGTTACAGATGCGAATTTGTTCCTTGGCCGACTACTACCTGAGTTTTTTCCGAAGATCTTCGGAAAGAACGAGGACGAAGGGCTAGACTACGAGGCAAGCAAGAAAGTCATCCAGGAACTCACCGATCAGGTCAATAAGGAAACCGGGAAGAACATGAGCCTGGACGATGTGGCGTACGGATTTCTAACCATAGCGAATGAGGCTATGACACGGCCAATCCGCTCCATTACCGAGGCGAAGGGCCATGATTCTTCAAAACATCGATTGGCCACTTTTGGTGGCGCCGGAGGTCAGCATGCCGTTGCTATCGCAGAGGCTCTGGGCATCAAGCAGATCCTAGTACACAGATATTCTTCTGTTCTATCAGCATACGGCATGGCCCTCGCAGATGTCGTTGACGAGAGGCAGGAACCCGACTCTACTGTGTGGCAAGATAAAGGCGACGTAGTTAATGAGCTGAAGTCCAAGATGGAAAGGCTCAAGGAAAAGTCCCGCAAATCCCTTCAAGATCAGGGCTTCGAAGACAGCGAGATTGTCTTCGAAGAATATCTTAATATGAGATACCGCGGGACGGAGTCGGCTCTCATGATTGTTAAGCCGAGCAAAGAAGAGGCAAATGCGTCTTACGAAGGCGACGACTGGGCGTTTAGTAAGGCCTTTGTGAATCACCACCGTTACGAATTTGGATTCACCTTGGACGATAGAGATATCATCGTAGACGATGTGCGAGTACGCGGTATTGGAAAGAGTTTCAGATACCAAGACAAAACCGTGGATCAACAACTGAAGGAAGTCAAACGACAAGCAGTTGGTGACAAGAAAGCGCACGGAAAGTCACAGGTCTACTTCGAAGGTGGGAGACTAGAGACACCGATCTACAAACTAGAAGATCTATCAGTTGGCGACGAAATCAATGGCCCAGCGGTGCTTGCGGACGGTACGCAAACCATCGTGGTAACACCCAAGGCGAAAGCGCTTATTCTCGAGACTCACGTTATCATTGACTTAGAGAAGGATTCCAAGGATAAGTGAGTTTGAAGCACCCTTTTCCCCTAAATGAAATATGTACGTGATTAAGTAGACTAACACACGAAATAGCTCACACAAACAAGATTCTTCCGAACGGGAGGCGGACCCTATTATGCTAAGTATATTCGGCCACCGGTTTATGGCCATTGCCGAGCATATGGGTAGGGCGCTTCAAAAGACGAGCGTCAGCACGAATGTCAAGGAACGTCTAGATTTCTCGTGTGCTATCTTCGACGCCAGCGGCGGGCTGGTGGCCAACGCACCGCATCTGCCTATCCACCTTGGATCTATGTCAACGTGCGTTAGAACGCAAGCTGAGATCTGGGAAGGCAGACTGAAGAAGGGAGATGTAATCATTTCAAACCACCCGTCGTACGGAGGTACACATTTACCAGATATTACCCTCATCATGCCGGCCTTTAATGATAAGGGAGACAAGATCCTGTTCTACGCTGCATCGCGTGCACATCATGCGGATATTGGTGGGATCACCGCGGGTAGTATGCCGCCATATTCGCGAGAACTCTTCCAGGAAGGCGCGGCGATCAAGAGCGAGAAGATCGTCAGCGAGGGTAAATTTGATGAGAAGAGAATCACAGAGCTCCTATACAACGAACCAGCGCAATACCCAGGCTGTAGTGGTACCCGGTGTCTAGCAGACAACCTCAACGATCTCCGAGCCCAAGTCTCCGCAAACCAAAAGGGTATCTCACTCATCGAGAGCCTAATACAAGAGTACGGTGAAGATACCGTGCAGTTCTACATGGTCAGCATCCAAAATAACGCCGAGTCATGCGTCCGGCAGCTGCTCAAACAAGTCTACAAGAGGTTTGAGGGCAGAGATCTGTCAGCCGTAGATTACATGGACGACGGGACTCCAATCCGACTACGCGTCACTATCGACCCGGAGAAAGGCGAGGCGGATTTCGATTTTGCAGGCACGGGCCCCGAGGTTTACGCAAATGTCAATGCGCCTGAAGCTATCACGTACAGTGCCATTATCTACTGTCTGCGTTGTCTCATTTCCGAGGACATTCCTCTCAACCAGGGCTGTCTAAAACCCGTCAACGTTAAAATCCCGCCTAAGTCCCTCCTATCACCGTCAACAGGCGCTGCTGTGGTCGGAGGCAACGTGCTTACGAGCCAGCGGGTTACGGACGTCATCTTCAAGGCCTTCCAGGCGTGCGCCGCCAGCCAGGGCTGCTGCAACAACCTGACCTTCGGCTTCGGTGGCAACGTTTCGGGCCAGCAAGAAGTCAAAGGCTTCGGGTACTACGAGACGATCGCAGGGGGCAGTGGCGCGGGACCCGACTGGGAAGGCACTAGCGGCGTGCACGTGCATATGACCAACACGCGTATCACGGACTCGGAGGTATTTGAGCGACGGTACCCCGTGCTCTTGCGCGAGTTCTCGATCCGCAAAGGCTCCGGCGGCAATGGCCAACACCGCGGTGGTGACGGCGTCGTCCGCGACATCGAGTTCCGCATCCCGTTGCAAGTGTCAATCCTCAGCGAGCGCCGCGTGTACCGACCGTACGGGCTCGCCGGCGGCGAAGATGCTGAGTGCGGACTCAACATCTGGGTGCGTCGCGTGCAGAAAGCTAACCCAGAGAAGGATCTAGCGGTGCAGGGTGAGCATCTGCACCAAGGTAAGGCAGAGGAGATCGAGTACGAAGAGCGCTACATCAACATGGGTGCCAAGAATAGTGCTCCTATGAAGCCCGGCGACCGCATCATCGTCAATACGCCAGGCGGAGGTGGTTGGGGTAAGGTCGGTGACGAGAAGGTCCAGAGGAAGCAGAAGGATCACACCGAGGCCTGGAGGAAGGGCAGCCATGCCGCGCGGGAGGAGACCGCTCTGCAGGCATAGGAGAATTCCGCACGTAAGGGGGAGGCACGAGAATTCTTTTTCCTCCTATCTCCTCATATTGAGAGGGTGTGTCTGTATCATGGTATCACGAAAATTTTTAAACAACTAGACCGGCTTCCAAGCTATACGACCCTAGAAATAAATCCCGAATGTTCGCCCACTCACAGGCCGTCGACGATCGTCCGTGTGAAATTGGAGATTACGTAGTCGTACAACCACGAGATTGGTAGATACCGTAGTATGTATAAGCTTCACCGACTTTGACGATGAACAACTTTGGAAGTATCCTTCCTCCTGGAAACGAGGAAAAATAAGACGGCACCTTGCCAACTACCTGGTACCTCGGGTTCCAGCTGAAACGTTGCCGCTTATACCCATCGGCACAGCTGTTTGGATTAGGAAGGTTAGTGGACGGGAAGCGCTTAACGATTCTCTGCTGGCGACCTATTAGGTGCGCTATCGTTGCCCTCCCGTCAACGACGGGTAAACCCAGCCCAACGGCCTGGGACCCGCTAATGTCGGGGGGCGCGTGGCAGCGGCATGGATGGAGTGGCCTTGAACTGTCAATGGTAGGCAACGCGGGAGCTACGCATGTAAGCGGAAGATTAGTTAGTAGGAGCGAGGCAGGATTTGTAACCTAGAATGTACGGTAGTGATGTAGATATTCGGAAAAGAAGGAAGAACAGCAAGACGGAAAGATTGGGGGCTGGGCGGAATCGTAGCAAGCGCCTATGATGAATGAAGTAATGTAGGACGGCGATTGGCCCCCAATCCCGGCCAGCTGGTAACCTGCCATCCATTCGTAGTAGCTCCACATCCGCATGGAGAAATGCCAAGTACGTGTGTAATGTTCTCTTGAATTGGTCTCGCGTGTTCGGTGCTAGAGATTCTCAGTGCCTATCCCTCCCTGCATGGGTCCTTACTATTCGTCTTTTAGTAATCCGAGTCGTCCCGTGTAGAGGGATCATAGCAAGGTGTCAGATAACGTAAGAACTTGGCCAGAATTTGGCCGTCGAGATGGTTTCTAATATATTCGGATATTGCGATGTCGTTCAGGCCGAAGCGGAGTTCCGGTTCACTTAACTATTCCAGTAATTCCTCCTTAGAGCCCATTACGGGTAAGACCGTTGACTGCCCTTGGTATTACTTGATCAGGCCATGTCGAGCCTTAAGTGCTACGTAAACTGGGAGACTCGACCTCAGCTAAAATTTCGGGTGGACTGGCTTGCATTAGAGCTGAGACAGTGCGAGCCGCATCGTCCGTAGCGTCGTAGATACAAAAGAAAGACTTCCAGTAAGTCACTAGCAAAATGGCCAAATTCGCCGGGAGGAGGCGTGCTACTCGGTCAAGGGCTAGTTGAGATTACCGAAGATGATTTAGATCATGTATGTATGGATGGAATGTCACACCCTTCCTAGAGCAAGGCTCGTGGCTACCGTTGGGTATAGATATACCTGTGATTATTGTCAGTCTCGTTAGTGATGAAGTTTCTAGCCGATATATCCGTAACGAGGTTAAACGTTAGAATAGAATTCGGTCGGCGTCTAGAACATTGCCTTTACTAGGACAATTTTTGTCTGACGTCCGAAATCCAGTACTCTTATACTTGGAAGTCCTAGCCACACTCTTACTTCTTAGTATGCTGAGCACTACGGCTTTTCTGTTCCACCGGCACATTCAACGGATATTTCATATCGTCGCCGTATTCTGTACCGACCGTCCACTAAGATCTTACTAGTGATCTACTATAAAACATCAAGAATTAATTGAAATCCATGGTGAATAATGTGGCGCGTTTTGCTTGAAGAAAGCGCACTTTCAGACCCTCGGCATAGGTAACAGGTCGACTTATAGGAGTCATGTCTAGGTCTTGAGAGTGAAGTTTATAGAGTGCGTGTTATCTTAGTGAGTACTAGGAGATGAGGGTCGACCACGCTCTTCAAAGCGGACTAAAAGAACACGTGTAGGGTCATAGGTATATCCTCTTACGGGTGTCATCCCGTAGTAGTGACCGTGAGTAGTCACTCCGATTAAGGTCCTTGGTATGACCCGGTCCGGTACCAACCCCCGACGATTTCCGGCGGGTATTGGAACTGCCGGGAGGAAATGGACGCCCTATTGACCTAGATAATGCATAAAGCAGGGATAAAAATCCATCTCTAGAGGTCATACTGCAGCTTTGACGACGCTACGCGATGCCATGACAGTTCTGATTGGTACCATTTGATGGACGAGTTTTCGTGGAGGTTCAAGATTTGAATTTGTAAGTGAATAACATAGGAGAGAAGTTTGGAATTGGAGGTTCAGTTAAGGCCGATGAGTCAGTGGTCCGTCCCCTACTTTAGTCTCGTAGCACAGGGCGGCCCGCTAAAACTCGGGTCAGCAGTAGATGTAATTGGCGGGGGCCCGTGGGGCAAGATAGTGTTTGGCGGGCACCTACACGGGACTCCCTATCACTTCTCCAACTCCACCTAGGCGGTCACTAAGTCCGGGCAACATTGAATAGTACAAACAGTAAATACCCTGTCTTACCGTATTCCAAGTCGACCTTGGAAGTCCGTAGCTTTGTCACTGAGAATACTCATCCAGGGAGCGATATATATTCTTAGCATTCCACCATATTGATGAAAAATAAAATTCTCGTTTGTTCATCATAAATCCCCAGTTCGCGAGTATCTATCATTTAAGGTCAGCAAAAGCAAGATAGGACAAGATGAGCAACGACACATTATACACCGATGAAGAATGGGCGGAAATCTCCCAAGGTCTCCCCCAGGAGAGCGATCCCTTCATGCAGAAATATATCCAAGGTCGTGAGGCGCTCATAGCGCAGGAGAACAAGGAACGCAGTGGTTCGCATAATTTGCCCCTAATTGGCTAGCTCTCCCCTTTTCTCGCTAACAACGCCTCAGACGCATCATTCAAGAAAAGCCTATCTCCCATTGCCAAGCGTGCCTGCGATATAGTGGCACGGATCCGAGATCAGGAGAGGGACACCGTATGGACGCAGCAGCTGGAAGACTCTCTCGCCCAGGAGGCTGAAGGTTACACCGTACACCCTGGAATGATGTTCTCGTTGTCCAAGGAGCGGATGGAAAGCACTAAGCTGTGGAAAATCGTACGGCAGATGCCGAAGGGCGCACTCCTACACGCACACATTGACGCTATGGTCGACTTTGAGTTCCTGTTCGATGTGCTCTTCGCCACTCCCGGCATGCATCTGGCTGCTGACCAACCTCTTACTACAGCTAAGACGCGGGAAGCGGCCAAACTAACCTTCCGCTTCTTTAATAAGCCACGCACCGAGGGTAATATTTGGAGCCATGATTACGAAGGGGGTACGTTCATCCTGCTAACCCAAGTCGCGGACGCGTTCCCTGAGGGTGGTAAGGCCGGGTTCCTGAAGTGGCTGTATGGACGGTGCACCATCTCGCGGACGGACGCCGTCTCGCAGCACCATGGCGTCGATCACATATGGCAGAAGTTCTACAAGTGCTTCCGGGTCGTTGGGTCTATGATCCACTACGAGCCCATCTTCCGCAAATTCTTGCAGCGACTCATGGGATTACTACAAGCCGACGGTATTAGGTGGAGCGAGCTACGCTTCTCGTGGGCGCTGGACTACTATAAGCTGGGGAGCGAGACGCCCGAATCCGACTTCAGCGCCATGATGACCGTTATGGACGAGGAGGTGGCACGGTTCCAGGCCACCGAAGAAGGCAACGGCTTTTGGGGGCTGCGTGTCATCTGGGCTACGCTGCGCATGTTCCCCACGCGCGATATCGTCCAAAATATGGAGCACTGCATCACGACGAAAATAACACACCCGCATCTAGTCGCAGGATACGATCTCGTCGGCCAGGAAGATGGCGGCCGACCCCTGCGCGATTTGCTTCCCGAGCTTTTCTGGTTCCGCAAGCAGTGCGCTGAGGAGGGCGTCAACATCCCCTTCTTCTTCCATGCGGGCGAGTGTCTGGGGTCGGGCAACGCAACAGATCACAATCTATTCGACGCCGTTCTACTGGGCACGCGACGCATCGGTCACGGGTTCAGTTTATACAAGCACCCGCTCCTCATCGATATGGTCAAGGAGAAGAAGATCTTGGTAGAAAGTTGCCCTATCTCTAACGAGGTCCTGCGCCTCTGCGGCTCTGTCATGAGCCACCCTCTGCCCGCCCTTCTGGCGCGCGGTGTGCCCTGTTCGCTGTGCAACGACGACCCAGCGATGCTTGGTCAGGACACCGCGGGGTCTACGCACGACTTCTGGCAGGCACTGCAGGGTTGGGAGAACCTGGGGCTGGCAGGCCTGGGCAGCCTGGCTGAGAATAGCATCCGCTGGGCGGCATTCGAGGATCAGACGGCCGATGAATGGGGCAGGGACATTAGGGAGGCGAGCACGGGACGTGGGGTCAAGGCGCAGCGACTAAAGGAGTGGGAAATCGAGTGGGAGAAGTTCTGCCTATGGGTTGTGGACGAATTCGGCGAAGACTAAACTAAGAAGAAAAAAAAGGGAGGAACGGAAGTAAAGGGGGGTAAGCCATAAGATGTTTGCTATTGGAGGCTAGTTGCCTGAATACATACAGCAGGCGAATACGCGGTGCGCGCACGCGTCGCTCTCACGACGAGGCCGAGACCATATCCCGGGATTTGTAATTTTGCTCTTTTTTTTTCGCGACGGGTTTTGCTGTCTAACTACTCCGCGGTTCAACCCACAGGATACGTGAGGGGAAGGAAAAGGAAAATTTTTCTTAGAAATTGAGGCTCTGTCGCCGGACAATTGTGGACGGGGTAATTGGGGTTGGAGACCATGATAGCCCTTTGTATGGGATCCTCTCCGTCGCTCGCGGCCTAGTGTTACGGCGGCTTACCTGCAGCACTCGGTGGATGGTGACGTACAGCGGCGTAGGGCAACATTCTTGTGTTGCGCCATGTACGAAAAGCCAAACCCGCTTTTTAGGGCGTCGGGGAAGGGCATTCTCTTTATGTAAGTCTTATCCTTCTATGTAAGTAGAGGCGGGAAGACGGGACGAGGACAAGGTCAAGCCAAGGCTGCAGGGACGAAGATCACGGTCGAGTTCAACACGACTTACTTGCCCTGCCCGCCTTTGCATGAAGCAAATAGACGTGGCGCATACATCTGCATGTATGTACCCTAGCGATGCAGCTATTATGTACGTGAGATTACCTATATACTTGCGTAGTCTGACGTTTGTTCATAGGCAACACTCGCTCTTACTTCGACTGCTGATTATTCAAGGAAGTTTTCGTCGATTGGTAATTCAAAGTGAATCAAAGTGAAGAATAGGCGAATGGCCATGAGCCTCTCGCCACGCGGAAGCTATGGGAGCAGCATGACCGTTGCCGCCAACAAATCGTCGCCCACCGAGCCGAGGCGGCAAACTCGAGGGAGTTCAAAGAACGATGAGAATAGCCGGCGTGGGGGCACCGCCCTATTATTATGGACCCGGTTGTTTGGTAACGATTTAACGTTCGTTTTACGGCCTGTATAGAAGGGAGGGGCGGCATGATAGATGAATGGGGCGCAGTACGCATATAGTACATATAATATGCAACCGTATATGCTTGTGGAACACTAGCAAGTAGGCGTAGCGCGACTTGGCCATCGTTGTCTCACGCGATCTTTTACATATGAAGATACCATTCCAATCTCAAATCACCGGCAATACCGACAAATACGTCTTGTATAGAAAAGGAGGCGCATCTGAATTAACGGACTGCCTCGCCCAGCCTGCAGGTAGGCAGTCGATAGACAGGTTACGCTAAAAGCTGATATGCATACAGTTGAAGCAAGTGATAATTGGAGTAGAGGAGCATCAGGAAACAGGTTTGAACAATTTTCGACTTTTTTTCAAGTCCACCACGATGCACCAGATGGTTAACAAAACGGGCCACATGGTTCTTCCGGGTGGCCGTTATGGGTGTGAACGCAAGAGTAAGTAGATAACCATTGATGGTTTGCGGATGGTCAGGAGTAGATGGGCAATGGCCTAAGTAACCAAGCGGCAAAATGATAGCTAGCCGTCGATGTCCACCTCAACTGCTACGGCGGTATTACTGTGCCGGGCCCCAAGTATCGTATAGCCACTGCCGGAAGCTTGTTGGTTGTACCTCTACCGCATCGTTCAGGTTTGTTTCGCCAAAGGTATAGCGGCCGTTGGCGGTCTGTAGAAGATGCTGCATATAATACCATCTGGCTTGGTCTCCATTCTGCTCGTAGTAGCGAAGCCACTGCTCTATTTCATCATACGGCCTCGTGATCACCTCAAACTGGACTATGATGCGTCAGCAACAGTGCCTTAGGATATATACTTTTGCCACTCACCTCCTCGAACTTCACTGCAGATCTCTTGAAGTCTCAGTGTTGTCAAGCGGGTACCTCGCATTCTAAACTCCCGTGGCCATGTATCGATTCCTAATTCGACGGCGGCAGCGACGAATCGCGCCACATCGACCGCCGATGTCATTACGATATATACAGGGCGGCCTTGGGGATTCGCTTCCGGGATCTCGGCTCGTCCATCGCCTATGTCTATCATGTAGTCTCCCTGGTCTCGAATACGACAAGTGATGCCCATATTGTATTCCCGGAGACCGCCAGGGGCAAACCGCTCGTAGAACACCCCGCAGGAGAAGACAGTATATTTCATCGAGTGTTGCCTCGATTGTGACCAGTGTCGGAGTTGCTCCAATGCCGTCGAAGAATCATTGTCGAAGGGATCCGCTCCTGCTGGTGGTCTACGATTTATGGCGCCTTCGAACTCCGAGGGCACGAAACAGCGCACGCGAGCCCGCCTGGCGGCATCGATAAGGTTGAGTTGCTCGGCGCCGGAGATGGTGGATATCACGAGGTCAACGCCCTGGAGGACAAATTGAAGGTCCTCAAGGTTGGTATAGTCGACTACGGCTACCTGACAGTCATAGCTGGATTCGAATTCCGGATGTGCCTAATAACTCATTAGCTAGACTTAATAAGTTGGTCGCCCTAGGTCGATTTACTCTTGTCGAAAGCACAAGTATGGCGTAGGCGCCCCTGGATAACTCCTGAGCTAGAAGAGAGGCGAAGCCCCCTGCGCCTGCGATCGCAATTCGCATCATCGCTGTCGATGTTTTCTTACCCATTGTCGATACGTTCCGTGGGTTGATGGATAATTTAATCTCAGGCTGAGGACAAGACAGATGGTATGGTCACGCTCGTCTAGAAGACGTTTGCTACTGTCACCAGTATGGTGTAAAAATCTCGCACTGGTAGCTGCTACAAGGGAGATACCTCAATCTATTAGTACCGAACTTGCTTTGATGAGTCAACCCCTGGGACTCGCATTCTAAGTGGTGGGCAAGCAAAAGGAACGTCCGGTGTCACTCGAACTTCTGAAACCACCAGGAGACATCCGAAGAGGGGAGCCAAACTTCCAGGTGCCTACAGCTTCCAAGATGGAGGACGCCGAAATCTCGGGGAAACAATATTTGGGTAGGTGATGTTCACGAGGTAGTGTCTATGTCAACGTAGCCATGCAAATGGCACAACTTAGTCGTGGGATGACCTCCAAACAAGTGGGCCCTGACACAGGTAGATTATGGACTTAGATCCTAAGGGGAGGTTACGCGGAGATGGGTAACCAAGGCCGACTCCTTGAAGTACTCTTAAGTGGCACCGACGGGTTTGTCCCGGTTCATAGTGACAGTGAAATGTGCCCCCCGGCAGGGGTTCGTGAGCTCCTCTTGCAGGGCCCTTGAAGGCAGAGCCGCGTGAGCATCCACAACTATGCTCGGTGATTAGACGTCGTTCATCGAGATTTGAACTAGTAACCTGATGCTGCCTGATAGAGTGTAGATATCGACCCGCATCATGCAGAGCAAGCAAGTGCCGTTTCGTCTTAGGAGTCATCATGGTGATAGACCAAGTGACATAAGTAGGTACCTATGTCCGTACCATACTGCTGCAGAATGATCCACAATCTGGGCTGCATTTTATGGTCCCAGGAACAGCCATGTGTAAGGGTGTGAGCAGAAGACGCTTTCGGTGAGCCTTACAACGCACTCAACCAATAGATAGACAGTATTGGTGGGTTCGTAATAGTAGGTTAGGAGGTGTGGCAAACGAATTAGAAGCCATTATGAGCATATGCCTGAATATCCGGTGGATAGCACCAGTAGTCCGTCAATGGGTCGCGTGGGAAGCGTTAGATGCCATCGACAACACCAAGACACAAGGTGATCCTGTACGGCATACCGTACAGCTCAGTGACCGAAAAAGAAAACACGACCTTCTCTATACAGCCAGTGTCAAGCACACATGTACAGCTCAACTGACTAACGGATGGCTCAGCAAGGTCAAGCGATCGTATATGCCAGGTAATATATCATTTGAGATAATGCGAAGAAGGGTTGCTGGAATCCTCACCGAAGATACGATCCAATGGATCCATCACGGATAGCGGATAGCAGTGAAACTCGGGCATAGAATAAGAGACAGCCGTGATGCTACTAAACCGAAGGAGCAATATCGACACACCACGAGTCGGCCCATAGCAGAGAGAACAGGGGCCATTGTTGGTGATGGAGATTGAGACTGGCCGCGGGCCATGCCCCGGTTGGTAAAGACTGAGGGCCCCAAAAAATAATAATAATTAAAGGAAAAAAAATTGAGTTGGGGGCTATTGATTGGCATGTGGTTAAGCTTGTCGTGCATGAAGAATAGGCTGCTTCGACGCTGTGGTCAGCCCTGAGGACTCTGGAGCCTGGTATGGTCTGCGGCTCTATGCTGAATTGAGTGAGGTTTGATTTAGGGTAGGTTGGGGGCCAAACAATATCGTAACAAGCACGGCAGCACGACAGCACGGATCAAGTTAGGGCAGGGCGGCTCCACAACATAACCTACCTACCTATAGTACTAGGTAATACCAAACCTTGGAACCTTGGAACCAGCACTGAGTTGACCTACCAAAGTTCTCCTGTACCTACGAATCAAGCTAATCGAGCTAATCAAGCTAACTCATGTAGAACATCGGGAAAGTCCAGCCCTTATTAGGCGGATTTCGCAACGGTCCACAGCGGCTAGTTAAGGTACGTAATACCTAGAAGGTAGTACCAGACTCTGTTCTAAGGTTCCTTGGCACCATTGGAAGGTTAGAAGCTTCACCTGATACAATAAGAGAGGAAGCCGCTTGCATCGTTTAACCGCCACTCAGAAGGCTGCGTTGGCTTCTTTTCCGCACTATAATTTCCCTTTAATATTCCTCTCCTCGGAAGGGATTAAAAGGCAGAACTACCATCTCTTCGCATTAGCTCTTTTCTAGTGCCCTTTTTCGTGCGTCGCCCATGGTGCGAATCCCCAGATATTTCGTCTTCTACTGTAAGCAACTCGGGGTAAAACCCTCAGTGATACACCCGCCCCCAACGCTTCACCCTGGATAGTGATGAGCGTTGCTATACCTTGCTCTTAATATTATATACATACAGACTTATACATATATATATGTAAGTAATCTCCTAATGGGAAATTGAATGATTCACCTGATCTACGCACGGCTATGCCGGTAACTATCTAGGCAGTGCCATGTGAATGTGATCAGAGTCTATAATCAACATAAGCGTTTGATTCGACATGATTCTTCGGTCAAGAAACGCTTCCTGGGAAAAAAAATCCTGCGAAGAGTCAACTACCTGGTAGTACCGGCATAGAGAATATAAGGGAATACCCGAATCTTACGTATGGGAAAACTACAAAAGTTCAAGACCACTCAATAGCGATGAGTACTATGTACTCTGCCCTACGAGACGGACCACAGAATCAAGTGCTACCATGTAGAGAGCCGCGACAGGGGTGTATTGGTTACGAGTGAACTATGCTGATTTCCATTTCTATTCGCCCACAAGCTGACAGACCTGACAGGTAGCTGACACTTATCGGGAATGATCGCAATTGATTACTCTTCCTGGGTATCCATGTATATCCATATTCTCACTGGTCGCAAAATCGTTTCAACATTGCAAAGAGTGGGCGGATATAATGGTTCTATTTTTGATATGAACGCAGTCTACCGTGAAAATCCGTTTCGCCTATCCTCTCCAGGACTTGCTATAGCCTAGTCCATTCCACGTGGGTATCATGATGCCACCAGCCACCTATCAGAATACTCGTCCCCCGACGCATCGGTGAAGCGTCTACGACTTGCGCGAGGCGGCAGACTCGGCGTCGGCCTTCTTCACAATGTCCTCCTCGGCTCCTCGCTGAGTTGTCTTGCCGGCATCGTGCTGCTCTTGGTAGTTGGCTTGTGCGGCCTTGTTACCGGTAATACCAGCAAAGGCTCCGCCCACAGTTCCGGTAACGCGATCAGATACGCCGCTAACATAATCATTGACCTGTCCCTTAGCTTCCTGCTGCTGGCCTTCCTGATTCTGTTGTCGACCGGCTGCCTTCAAGGACTAAAGAGGCATAATGTCAGCAATCAGCTTTGCGGGTTGATTTGTTTATTGGCGGAGCTGTTATCTCACCTCAGAACCCGTTAATCCGCCAACGAATTCCTTCGCGGAACCGACAGTCTGGTTGTAAGATCCAGCAGTTCGGTTAGGGTCATCCTTGGTAACGGCACCAGAGGACGAAGCAGTGAAACCGGGTCCCTTGATTGTTGCTTGAGATGCATCGTACTCAGCCTCGGCCTTATTCTGCTTGGCCTGGCCCTTTGCCTGTAGATGATTCTAGTCAGTAACAACACAGCGAGAAGATACGGAGATTGTGGAGCCGCGACGGGAAGGGGAAGTACCTGGTCGGATGTGTTTCCTGTTACACTACCAAGTGCATTCTGAACGGCACCAGTGGCAGAGTCGATGACAGACTTGAGAGTGGAGGTGTTGTCGTTGGTAGACATCTTGTAGGTTTAGCGGGGTTGTTTTGTTACAAAGAATACTAGGAATCAATATGGTTGTAGGTGAGTGATTTCTTATGTACTGTTGGCTTGAGTTGTGTTGGCAGATGAAGAATGCAACAGGTAGTAGAAAGAGGAATCGAGGTAATTTATAATTACTCTAGAATCCCACCTTGCTTGAAAAATTAGGTATGTATAGTTGCGCACTATATCCGGAAGGCAAGGTTTAGAGACTTCCTGAAACGAGCAATCACAAAGTCACGAAGACCACATGGGCATGATCCATATCTCAACAGCACAATCTCAGAATCTCGATGTAAGTGACTATGGTGTTTGAGGCTTGGTGGTACAACTATGGTACAACTATGGAGGGGGTTATTACTCTTTTAGGCAATAATACGTCATTGAATGTGGCGCCCGGCCTTCATCGTTGATGTCATTTGTTTGCATTAGGCTTGGCCTTCTTTCAAGCCACTTGCTCTTCTGACTACTCCCATATGTACTAGATTCAACAAACTTACGTCGATTGCCCAATTCAACCGTGACACCACTGAGGAATGAACCAAGTTTGCCGCCCAATACGTAATACTACCACGTGTTGATTTTGGTCTATTTGTTCGTTGCTTGAGGTCTTGCTTGTGAGACCCTTCTACCGGTTTCTGTGATGACGCACTTTTGAATGACTTCGTCGGTGCAAAGTCAACAGCCTTTTGAAAGACTCTCCACTTAGAAATAGATGATGATAGATGTAAGAGGAGATATTAGGTACTGGAGGACGGATTGGCCATGCATATACGGTAGGGTATGTACATAATACACAGTACGTACCCTTGTAATGCAGGCGACTTCAGCTATGGTTTCACGCGTTAGAATCTTCCATGCCAAGCTTTCTCCAGCTACCTGGATTCAATCATCCTTCAGCCCTATGGATGCATTTCGATGGTGTCTAGGAGTCAAAATACACAATTACGTGAGTGTCAGACGTTTGAATTCATACCTGGATGCTCAACTACCACCTGGCCTATGGGCATGGGGAGAAATCGAATAGGAATGATTTTTGTTCATGAATTCATATTTAGCGAGTCGTAGTATCATTGGTATCAGTAAAAACACATCTTGATCTGAGTTTTCCGGTGGTCTTTGGAATAGTCGCACACCCTAAGCGACCCTAGACCACATGTATGCTCGCGCTGAGCGGCGATGCAAACGACTTATCCGCCTAACTCCTAGAATACAAGACCCCACTTTCCCTAGTGGTCAGTTCAATGCGATTGTACACTCAACCACATTGACCACATATGTACCTTATTGGATTCATCCGTAAGGTGTTAGGCTACCCTGCCTTTGATGCAACAACTACGAAGAAAAGGAAAGATACCGATGGTATCGAGGAACTCATCAATGCCCGGTCCATTCGATAGTGTTCAAGTCAACACCTTCCTGTACGAGTTCCCATAGGGGGCTCAGTTCGCGAAGGAAAGTGACTCGTTCCGAAACGGCTTTGAGGACGTAATCAATTTCCTGCTCGGTAGTGAATCGGCCAATACCAAATCTGATACTGCTATGCGCCATCTCGTCGTTTGCGCCCAGTGCTCTTAAAACATAGCTGGGTTCGAGAGACGCAGAAGTGCAGGCGCTGCCGGATGACAGTGCGATATCCTTAAGAGCCATGAGAAGAGACTCGCCCTCGACATAGGCGAAGGAGACATTGACGCATCCCGGATAGAAACTTCTAGGTTCACCGTTTTGGGTCGTGTGCTCCAGAGCCAAAAGCCCCTTCAACAAGCGATCAGACATTGCCTTAATTCGCTTGGAGTCGTACTACAAGTATTCATTAGCTGTGGATGCCTTTTTAAAAGGGACACGTTAAGAGAATGAAGAATGCGGAAGATCAGACGCGTGTGCTGTGTCTCAACATAGCGATTCCGGTCAAGGAGCTCAGCAAGCCATGCATGTATTAAGCGGTTCATCAGATATTGGGGAAGGCGGTTGGTAGTAAATTATAAAATAGGAACTTACCTCCATCTCCTCCTTGGCGATACGGCAGGCTTCGCCGAATCCTACGACTAAGGCCGGAGCTAGAGTACCACTTCGCATGCCTCGTTCCTGACCACCCCCGCTTATAATGGGCTCGATACGGACTCGTGGTCGTCGTCGAATGTAGCATGCGCCCATGCCCTTAGGGCCGTATATCTTGTGAGATGATATTGACATCAAGTCAATGTTCATCGCATTGACATCCAGAGGAATCTTGCCTACTGCCTGAGCAGCATCGGTGTGGAAGAAAACCTTGTTTTGGCGGCATATTTTGCCAATCTCCTCTATCGGTTGGATAACACCGATCTCGTTATTGACGGCCATGATGCTGACGAGAACCGTTTCTTTGCGGATTGAGGCCTTTAGCTGCTCCAAGTCTACTATCCCATTGCTCTGAACCGGAAGATATGTTATATCCCAGCCATCTTCTTGGAGATATCGACAACTGTCGAGGACACATTTGTGCTCCGTCTGGCTTGTGATAATGTGTCTCTTCTTACCCGATCGACCGAAGAATCTCGCGACACCCTTGATGCTCATGTTGTTGCTTTCCGTGGCGCCACTGGTGAAGACGATCTCTCTAGGATCGGCGCCAACCAGCTTAGCGACGTGTTCTCGTGCATCTTCCACAGCCTTTTCGCTTTCCCAGCCGTATGCGTGCGTTCGTGAATGGGGATTGCCGTAGATACCAACATAGAAGGGTAGCATGGCATCTAAAACTCTGGGGTCGACGGGCGTCGTGGCTTGCATGTCGAGATAAATTGGGCGTTGGCCTTCCTCCAGAATGGTTGCCTCTTTCAGGACCTCAGCCATAGGGCTAACTGTGGCATTTGCGGAAGTACCGGGGCCCGGCATAATAAGTTCGCCTTTCTCATTCATGAAGTCCTTCTTGTCTAATCGAATAGCCGTCTCCACGCCAACTTGGGCACTATCTCGCTTTGTCTCCGATACATAGCTTCGTCGCGAGACTTGTGCAGCGGCTACAGTTGCAACTCTTGATACGGGAATTCCTCGTAAGGAGCTCGAGGTTAGGGATTGCCTGAGACCAAGGCGCGAGGCCTGTCTCAGTGCTGAGGATGCCACGCTCGACATTGCGGCATCAAAAGGATTGATTAAAAAGAGGGGTGGAGAAGAGAAAGAGGTGTAGGAGAAAGATAGAAATGAGGTTGAGGATGGCGAATTTGAAATTACCTTAGTCGCGAAAAAAGCTCCGAAGCTCGGTCGAAACAGTGCCAAAGTTCCCTAGAGCTCGGGGATAACGGCACGGCTAAACTATAATGCACGTAGTTTTCCGTGACGGCCGGGGTTCTAACGTTGTTCGCACACTGGGCAGGGATAGGTAGGACTTCGGGAACATCCAATCGAACCTTTTTTTGATGTAGGTATGACGCCTGCCCCTCATTAGTTTGGATGACGTTAGCGAGCCCTGGACTTCCCGCACTGGTGTCCATCTACTGTACGACGTATTTTCTATAGCACTAAGGTAACAGATGATATGACGGTCAATCGGATTTAGTGATTTCAATACCAGTTGACCTTACATACGTGCCGCTAAGGGATCCTCGGATATCCGGCAAGACCTAGGAACCCGATTGATGACTACGATGGTTTTAGCGTGGTTACTTGTGTAGCATATTTACTAAGATTTTCAGATCGATATTGAATGTACTGTGTATTATGGCTGTATGGAAGGAACATGAAAGAAAAGAAACCTTGAACCTCATATTGATGCAACTCATGATTCAAGAGTACCTAAGTACCTACCCTAGCCCATGTTGCCGTGACAAGGGAGCAGCTGGTCGCAGCCCTGGATCAATCGATACAAGACAAGACCAAGCCACAGAAGCTGACGGAGTCTCTGCGAAATCGAGCTGATAAAAGAGAAGCACTGCCACAAGGACGACGTCGTCACTGTACGAAGTGCAAGACTACCTACCTACCCCAAGTCAGGTTCTACTGGTTTACCTCTGCCTACCTACTTATCTCCAGTAGTAGTACTAATTCTCCTGTCTGCCTATTGCACAATCGCTACTCGTCATAATAATTACTTCTCTTCGCTTCATAATCCGACTTGGAAATTTAATTAGTCTGTACCTACGTACAGTACAATACTCTTCTACTGGAAAATATAAGTCAAACCAATACCCCGCTAGTCCCTCCGCCGTCAAGATAACCCAATTCCACCTCGTAGAGCGATGAGCTTCCGAGGCTTCCAGAAGAGCGTTGTGCGAGTGAGTACCAATGCGCCAGCCCTCCAAAGTATGACGCCACTACTAACCAGAGCTACTTAATGAATAGGCGCCACAACAATTCAAGGCCAAGTTCAACATCGGCGAAAATACCAAAGATCCTGTCTTTATCGACGCAGAGCGACGTTTCCATGAGCTCGAAGTCGAGACCAAGCGCCTCCACGATGAGAGCAAAAAATATTTCGATGCCATTAATGGCATGCTCAGCCACCAGATCGAGTTCAGCAAAGCCATGACCGAGATTTACAAGCCTATATCTGGTCGCATGTCGGATCCAGACTCCGTGCATATCGAGGGCAACCCCGACGGCATCCGCGCCTGCGAAGAGTACGAAGCCATTGTCAAAGACCTACAAGACTCGCTCAAACCCGAGCTTGAGATGATCGATTCCCGGGTCATCCGCCCAGCGAACGAGTTGTTGGACGTACTGAAGATTATCAGGAAGACCGCGACGAAGCGCGAGCACAAGAAATTGGATTTTGATCGCCACAATGCGACCCTTAAAAAACTACAAGACAAGAAGGAGAAAAGCGCCAAGGATGAGAAGAACCTCTGGAAAGCCGAGACCGATGTCGAGCAAGCCACTCAAGAATTCAACTATTTCAACGATCTCCTTAAGGATGAACTGCCCAAATTATTCACGCTCGAGCGCCAATTCATCAAGCCGCTATTCCAATCCTTCTACTATATGCAGCTAAACATTTTCTACACGCTTCACGAAAAGATGCAGAATTGTGATATCGGCTATTTCGATTTAACACTGGACGTGGAAGAGGCTTTTATAAAGAAGCGGGCAGATATACAGGAACGGACTGAAGAGCTGAGTATCGTTCGATTCAAGACCAGTGGCCAGAAAAAACCACCCAAGTACGGGAACAAGCCACCAGCGATTGAAGCCGGAACCCGACCTGCCGGGCTACTCACCGCAGGCACGTCAACCCCGTCCACGCCAAGTCTAGCAGAAACAAAATACGGGCAGCAATCTCAACCAGAAATCGTTGAGAATCCTCCTCCACCGTATTCCGCGACGACAGCCGCTCTAAAAACACCAATGTCTCCACCCCTAGCCGGTCCTAAGTCACCAGGTCTCGCGGCACTTGCAGCTGGAAAGCCGAAGCCCCCTCCGCCGAAACCGAAGCCTAGCCGACTCAGTGGAGCGCCACCTGTGGAAACAGTTACCGCGCTCTATGACTATTCTGCCCAAGCTGAAGGCGATATCAGTTTTAGGGCCGGGGATGTAATAGAAATTGTTAGCCGAACACAAAACGACAATGAATGGTGGATTGGAAAGTGTCATGGGAAGCAGGGTCAATTTCCCGGTATGTTCTTTCTGCATTGGCCGTGGTGGACGCTCAAGCTAATTTCACGTGGTAGGAAATTATGTCAAAATTGGTTAGAGGCCTGCTGTTCAAGTCTTGCATCGTTACGGGTAGTTCGCTTGTGATATCATTCATCGGAAGTGTCCGATAGGGATTAGACGGGAATAGAAACATGATAGGTCGGCTGCATAACACTTTGGCCATCGGACGCTAAATAATCCGAGCCTTGGGGAACACCCGCATTGCCTAGATGGTGGGAATCGATGGATAAGTAGGTTCAGTCACACTACCTACATAGCGGTAGCCAACATAGATAGCCTTGGCTATCTCTGGAAACTTCGCCAAGTATCTGAGTACAGAGCGAGGTATGGCGGTCAGTTGGAGGGGGTAGTTCGGTACTGAAACTGATCCATGGATAGCACCCGATGAACCTATCAAGGCATTGAACACTACCTAGTATCTAAGCAGTTTCGTTCCCGTGCGTCTCTAAGGTGAAAGGACAGCGCACGTACGTGTAACTCCTGGTATCAAAAGCTAGCCCTGGAGGTTGGGTAAATGTAGCTATCCCCCTCAAGCTTAGAGAAAGCATCCCTATCTAACCTCGAGGGGTAGTATGGCCGTCCGATATCCTTAGCATACTAGCAGGTCAGCTTCTTCAAATCATCGGCATTTGCCACCAATGCTTGGGAAACTTCTAGACTTTGTTGTCTATCATTTGTGGCATCGAAAAGTAAACTAGAAGCTATATACATAACTAACAAGAAGTTAACGCGTAAATATTCGAAGTATGTCATCAAGAAACCCCCCAAACATCATAAGTCTAGATTGCCGAGGTTATAAGTATTTACTAGGATGAGACACTGTCTTCCGTTATGTTAGTTGTAAGGTAGTATTGATGCTTTGAGGTTTAACTGTCAATGAAGAGCTGAGATAGATTGCAACTTATCACAATAGTCGTATCAAGTATATCATTATAAGATCAATTGAACACTCCGTATTTATTATTTCATTTGGGTAGGAATGCTTATAGCTAGCCCACTAGCACGTATAATAGGGGGGTGTTAAGAATAGACGTTTAGATCGCAACCCCTATTCTACTTAGGCTAAGGGACATGTTAGGAAATGAAGTCGCGCCCGGTAACCCGAGTACTTGAGGTCTATTAGAAAGGTGATTGTAGTGTGGATCCTATACTACCAATCCAAGATTTCGAACTACATAGTACTCGAAGAAAGAAGCAAGTATCTCATGTTAGAATAGGGGTAAATCGATTCTAATATCGAACCTTTCCTCAAACTTGATGTCTCGCAACTTCTACTATTGGGTAATAACTTATGCAAACGAATGAATATATACACATAATTCTATGGAATTGCTGATAAAGAAAAGACGCCCTATTATATCTACCCGGTCCCATTGACTCACTTACCTATATTCACCCTATCCTTCAATGGCGTTGAAACATGAATAAGCAGTCATACTCGCTTGCTCTTAGGGCACGTAAAAGGTGAAGTGGAGGCAGTTGTTCTTGCTAGCAATGTCCGGCACCCCAGTTCCGCCCTTGATGTACGCTTTGCCGTGGCCGAGCTGCTTATACTCCCAATCGGTAGCTGCCTGGTTACCAGGTCCGTTCCAGTTTGCCTCGGTGTGTGCGAGACACTTCTCACCGCTGGGCTTCTTCTGGATCGCGGCAGCCGGCGCATCCTTAATGATATCCTTCGTGAATCCGTTCGAAACTTTGGTTCCATCGGTAGAAGCGACAGTGGCTGCGCCGTCACAACCTTGCTGAAGAGAGATGTCGCCATGTGCACGTCCGTCGTTGGATGCCTTCACCTGGAACTCACCCCATGTAGCCGGCAGCTGGTCTCCGCGTTGGACTCGGCCCTTGAACTCCAACTTGAGTGGCACATGAATGGTTTGGTTCGGGTTAACGTCGACGTGCTTCAGGGGGTGGTCGAAGTTAGCGCCTCCCGTGCCATTGCCATTCCAGTAGTTGTCGTAAAAGTAGTACGTATGCTTCTTAGGCGACTTATTAGTCAGGAGAATTCCCGGGCCACTTGCGGTAGCGGCCATCGTATTAACGGCGCCATCCGCATCCACGCTCTCCGCCGCAAAGTTATTATCATCTGCGGCGGGCTCGGGTTTCTCGGTATTCTCGACCACTTCTTCCTTTTGGTCCACATTCGTATCATCTGAGCCTTCGGTTTCCAGGCTCATCGCTGCGAATGAAGCGGCCTCGACCGACTGGCCGGTGAAAGGCTTGGATGGGTCGGGGGCGGCATTGCCATCCTGTAAAATGTTAATAAATATCAAAGGCAAACGGCATTGTATCCTACATTGTAGACGATAAGAATATCCTTGCTGCCTTTGCCGGCCTTGCTCTGGGCGTTGTCGGCTGGATTTCCCTGGCTCGGTCCCCAAGCACCAACACCGATGTAGGTTCGGCCGTTTGCAAAGGTCCTCACGAACTGCTCTAGGGGCTGGAAGTCCTTGGGAGCGCCGATGCGCTTAACGTTACCCTTGCCGTCGAGGAAGACGTGGCCCTTGAGTTGGTTCTTCTTATCCTGGGAGAGCTTGTGATAAGCAGTGTTACAAGCCTGCATAAAAGTCTCATGGCCCTTAAATTTTCCGGCCGGGTCACCGACTTGTTGGCAGGTCATGTTTCCACCAGCTCCGCAGATGTTGCTGATGTCAATAGTATCGTTTCCCATGAAGCCGTGTTTGGTGACTTCGCACTGCTCGCCGATGACGCCATCATGGACGGCAATAATGGCGCCGGAGGTGCCGTCAGGGGCTTCGATATTGGCCTGACCCTTGGCCTTGATTGTCAGGTCCTTATTGCCATTATAGCCATGGCACTGAAAGGTCTGAGGGTGGTCAGATCTGTTGTGAATGCGGAGATAATGCATATTTGCTGGAAGTTTTCTTAAATCGTTCTTATAAATCTTGTCTGTCCTAATGATGCGTTATGCCTGTTAAACCCGGCGGAAAGGAGAGACATTTTATACTTCAACGCCTACTTAGATCGCCGAGCCAGCCTCACACATAGGCTATATACCTTGAGGTGAAGGGTATGGAGCATGTTGGATGTAGTTGCTGCTCGTAAGGACTCATCCCGGAGAGTCCTGCGAAGATAGCTACGGGATGAAGTTAGTGAGCCTTACCACTCCGGTTATCACAAATATTGAAGTAAAATATCACAGTCATGAGATCAATAATATGACGAGGTGGTCAGAAGTACAAGGCTTCGCCGCGAAGGATCGTTGGTGAGAACTAACTGGTAAGAATTAAGCTCTTGTGTTCCGATGGGCTAGAATGTTCCGATTGACCAACCAGGGGCTGAACACAATTGAGGCGTCATAGTAATGATGCTTATAGTGTTGGCTTAGCCTTGCCTTTTCTTCGTACAGCGTCTATATGGGAAACACGAAACAAGCCACCGTCACTTTGTTAGATCAAAGTCCCATGTCGATCCTATTCTCTAGATTAGAAATTCTGCGATGAAATGTGACCATCGGCCAGTGCCAAGCATTAGGTCAGTCTTCCGACATTTCTCGATTTACTGGCGATATTTTACGAGCTGACCTGACACTGACAGAATTAGTTAACAACAGTAAGCTGTATTCAATAACTACGTCAATATATAACTCTCACGGGGTTGAAATAAGCCACCCTTAAGTCAGCAATCATTGTTAGTTTCCAGCCGATGGCTCAATACTTGGCTCACCAACAAACACAGCGCGCCTGTCAAGTATACGCATAGAGCTGGATTGTCCTGTATCTGGTGTTTAGCCAGTTCAAAAATATCAAACAGGGATTGACCAACCAAATCCAATTCAACTAACTTGGAGGCTCAGGTCAGGCGGGTACAATTGGACTCAACTAATTGGTTGGCCATACGCTGTCAGGGGCTTGGTCTAGACTCTCAGGGTCACCTTAATGTCAGCACGGTATGTTTCTGCCTTACGTCAAGTCAAGTCTCTGTGTCTCCTGAGCCCTGTGATTGATGCTGCTATTTTCTCAGTATATATAGAGGTGTTCTTTTCTCCCTTTAGTGGTTTTGACAAGCAACAAAAACCAAGTAACTTGAGTCTTAGGAACAGACATCAGCACTACTATATTACTTTTATAAAAAGCTTTACATAAATACTTAAAAATGGTTATCAAGAAGCGTCAGATTCTATGGGACTGGACCAACTCTTCTGGTCCGGGCAACCCAGGCGTCCCCGGAAAGATCGATCAAGTTCCCTTTGGTGGCAACAGCCCCGTTGCCTCCTTAGTGAACTGGAATGCGTGGGTTCCCCCGGAGCTCAAGGACCGAGTCCCATTCCGTCCAATGGTGCGTGTTCTTGAGAGCACTAAGGGCAACGATTGGGCTATGATCCAAAGCACCAAGTATCCTATCATCCTTTACTTCAACGAGCCTGAACGTGCTGGCATCTCCCCGGAGCAGGCAAGGGATATTTGGTACGGACAGATGTTGCCCCTGAGGAAGAACCACGGGAAGAAGCTCGGTTCCCCAGCAGTAGCCTCTGTATGTTCTTTAACTGGTGTTCTATATATATTAATGCAAAGCTAATCTCTATACTAGGACGACAATGGTCGCAAGTGGATTGAAAAATTCATGTCTCTGGTAGCAAAGGACCCTCCTGACTTCCTCTGCTTACACTACTACTCCAACAACGCCGGTGATGCCCAGAAGTACATTGAGAACATGCACAACAAGTGGCCCAAGCATAAAGTTGTGAGTATACGACTACCTAAGGTAGAATTCTCCTCATACTAACATTTTTATAGATGGTCACTGAGATTGCGTGTATTGACCGCAACTACAAGGCTGTTGTGAACTTTACTATTCAGATTTGCAACTGGTTGGACAAGCAGGACTGGGTGTTCGAGTACGGTCTATTCGACTTCCAGCGCAAGGTCGCGGATGGCTTCGTTAGCCCTGCCGCCCAACTTATGGACGGCAATGGCAACTTCACCGAGCTCGGAAAGATGTATGTCCATCAGCAGCCGATGAAGGCTCCTGGCAAGGCCGATGTTGCTATGAATTCATTTGCTGTGGCGGATATCGCCGAAGACAATGCCACGCAGGCCGAGGTCAAGGATGACGAAGACTTAGTCGTTGGAAATGGGGAGACTGGTGAGCCGCTGTCCCATGACCCCAATGACGAGACTCCCCAGGCTGCCGCGGCCGGCACAGAAGGCGACGTGGAAGAAATGGCCGCGTTTAGTGTAGCCGCAGCCCTCAGCGCCGACCAGCAGAAGGCACTGGACCTTCATAATAACAAGCGTAAGTCGAAGGGCGTCAAGCCCCTCGTCTGGGATAACCAACTTGCCAAGAATGCTACGGCGTACGCACAACATCTCGCCAAGATCGGCAAGCTAGAGCACTCGAGTGGTGATCAGCGCCCTAACCAGGGCGAAAATCTTGCATGGTAAGTTGGCCATCTCATATATCAACTTTTACTTAAAAATGAGAGGGCATTCTAATCTAGGTGGTCTATAGGTCTTCCGCTTCGAACAATACCCCTTTGGCTATGGGTACAAACATGTGGCTGTCCGAAGAGAAGAACTACCATGGTGAGCCAATTGGTCAGGGAAATTTTGGATCGTATGGTCACTATAGTAAGATATCCCTAAGCTATATTTTGTGATCCACCTTTACTAACAGGTTTCTTCCACCCATCAGCTCAATGCATGTGGAAGTCGACTACCAAGCTCGGTATGGGTTCAGCCAAGGATGCCAAAGGTGGCGTTTACGTTGTTGGGAGATACTCTCCCCCTGGAAACTTCACCGGTCAGAAACCATACTAGTACCTCTTCATTCTTTCACAGCATTTTGGGTTAAAATGAAATGGCGGACTTGGTATATTAGACAATTTCTTTTGTCTGGTTAATTGAGTGTTCTAGGACCATCATTGATGTCTTATGCTTGGATGGTCGGAGTTGAAGATATATAACTCTTGTACATACTATAGAAATCCGTTCGTTATATTTAGCCAAGACTATATCGTTCTTACTATACTTTACTTGACCAATCTCATGGATATCATGATCCGTTGATCAAGCGGTAAGCCTCTCATCAGTGCTTTAGTGATACTAGGCTAATGAAAAGAAAAGTTCATGAGATACCTTTACGGTATGCCTCTGTAAGCTCAACACTTGTCCTTATTATCGACTCTCCTTGAAAGCTGAGACTTCTTCCATCTATTAATACTCTCGCCAAGTTAAACTTGTAAGAAATTTGAAGTAACTCGACGTTTAAACCATAATTATTCCTTGAAATTGCCATCCAAGAAGCCTCTGAATAGCGACGACCTCATCCCCAAGATGTAGTTAGCATGCGGATAATTTAATGTTATAAATAATTCCGCTTACATCTCTTTTCATGCACGTAGAAGGAAAATATGAAAACTTTGCTTAACTCATATGACCCCTTAAATTCCTTGCGTAGTAGTCGGAGGTATAGCCTTGAACAACAACGTTTTATTACTTTAGAAGGCAGCATCTACCTTTATGAGATATTATAATACCCCGTCCGTAGCTTCATTTAAGAGACTTTAGGATGGATTCGCAAAATATGTGGTGACCTTACAACTATAGCAGATAGCCTCCTCTTCATGACTACCCGGGTACTGAATGACGTCATAATACGAATATATAAACTACCAATTACCTTCAATGTTTCAAGTATTGGTAGTTCCGGATCTATATAGCTACTGCTGCAATGTATATTGGCGTAAAAGCACGTTCCTTAATTGCAGTCCCTGTTGGTCGGAAAATTGCTCGCCACGAAGACTGAGCCGTCGATCATTCACTCTAGCGTGTAAGTTGTTAGCCCACCACAAACAACACTGCCACAATAGAACACTAAAAATATGGCATATTGGTCACAAACAGACGGGGAAAGCTGATCATGGGCACTGGAGATCTGATATAATCGGATTATCTTAGATTCCGGAGGGTGTACGAATGGCTGGGCAACTTTTGAATATCTCTCTAGATATCTTAGTATTAATACGAACTAGGATCATCAAGCGCACTGTGGTCCTTCACTACTCTCCTCAAGCGAAATTCGGCACACCACATAACAACACCTTTACTAGTATACTTACCTAGTAGGCATATTCTCATTCGGGATCTTCTTTTATACGTAACTACACCAATTATCGACCCTGCAATATCATTACTATGGGAAAGCCAGAAGACTCGGCGCCTCGAGAGACCTCGGGTAACGAGGTAGCCCCTCCACCTCCGTACACAGAAGTAGTCCGAAACGCTCAGTGTGAGGGTTCAGCACCCCCAAATTACAATTCTCACGCACCAATGGGCATTGCGATTTCCCCTTACCAGCCTTTCCCGCAAGTTCTGGATGCGCACTATCAATGGAAGAGCGCTTCTGTGTTCCATCTCGGCGACGACGCGAATAAGCGACTTTTCGCGGTGTCAGTGCACACGGGCTGGGGTGGAAAGGGACCAGGAAGACCCGGCATGATTTTGCACAACGGACCTACTGATAAGGACCTCATGCTTGCCGCTGCTGGCGAGGAGGGCGAGAAAGCTAGTACCTATTCACCCAACAGCATCATCACATTACCTGCACTATCGGGCGGCGCACCCGGCCAATATTGTACGGAAGTTATGCGTGCCTCTAAAAATATGGATACAGTGGTGTTTCGGTTTTCAATTGAGGTTGGACAGAAGGAGTTGCATCGCGAGGATTTCGAATGGCGGAAGAGCAAAGGCGACGAAGTAAAGGATTTTGTCGAATCGCCGTGGAAGTGCGGATTCAAGCTTGTAAGGCTTTCCACTCATCAAAATGGCGGCTCATCCTCCCAGAAGGCCGCAGGTACAGAACAAGAGGTTGTGGCGGTTTTCGCCTGGAGTAGCACATGGTCTGTGATGACTCCTTTCAAGGTACAATTCAGAGGTAGCGGACGAGATGGCGCTCTGGGGGAGCGGTTCACGCTTATGGCTGTCATTACAAGCTTGAGATTGTGGTGGTTAAAACAGCAGGGCAGGACTTCGGAAAATACGATTGCAGCTGGCGAGGCCGGACTAGTGCCTTGGGCTACGGGATAGGTGTGTGAAGCATAGGTGGCATAGCAAAGGGTCCTATCCTAGACATAATTGGGGAGCCATTGATTGTTTTAGATGGAAGCTCAGTTTATTGAATTCGCAAGGCGATATACGTTGTACTGCAATTTTGTAACAACGTCTTCTACCCATTTCCCCCTATTACCCCTTTTTCTCCACTTTGTACCAACATCGTGAATACTCTTCGGACCTGCTTCGTCTAATCACCATAATTTATCCCTATCATAGGTAAGCTATAGTTACAAGAAAGAAGGGAAACCGCTATAGGGAGAGTACCTATCGACAATGCTCTTTTAGCAATTAGGAGGATCTCGCTCTCCTCACTGCGAAGCCTACACCGACCCCTATTGCGCCCCCGATCAAAACGCCGCAAACGAGGCCGATAATGATAGACTTTGCATAATTCTGTTTCGCTCGTGGTGCAGTACCAGTTGCACCTCGCTCTCCGTCTTTGTTGAGAGCTGAATCAGTGGAGAAAGTAGAGGACATGCGGTCTGCCATAGTGGACTAGGAATGTATTCAATAGGGGCTAGAATTTCATAGAAGTTGGAGGCAAAGAATAGAGCGAAGTGGATGGTAAGTGTTTGTAGTGGCTATCAGCCAAATAAGACTTGATAAACTTGGCGACCGAGGTTCGATGTCACCAAAAACATCTATTATTAGGCGATTAATCGAGTGATATCACGTATATTGAAATCTTGTCTAACGTCAATCGTCGCAGCAGATTCCTTCCCAAGTCCAACCAATAATTGTGAAGAGATTGACAACGTTTCAGATTCTAACACATCCGATGGCATCAACATTGTACGACCTGCTATGATGAAGCAGCTTGTGCCTCGCGAGATTTGACTAGCTACATGTACAGATCAATAGCCGTTGGATCTCAATTAAATCGAAAACGGCATTGATGCACGTGTAGCTACTTGGCAAACTGCAGCTACTCCATACAGTTTGTTAACACGGACGATCTAGACAAGGGGAGTAAAAGTCAGCTCGGTAGCCTCATTTGCCTCATAACCTAGATGATCCAGCTTGTCGGGCAGAAGTTTGCTGCGCCTGGACTTCTGAGCCGCGCTGTGGAGTGGACTAGGGTTGAACTTCAGCGGCGAGGCGGCCTATTATACCCGATTCTTCTCCCACGTGGAATCCTATTGCGGTGTTGATCTGTTACCCTACTGGATATTCTATTTTAAAAACCTCGACTTCTTTGGCAGAAGGATTGGACTTTTCTTTGACTTGAAACATAAAAACGCGGAAATGACGATTATGGTACCATTCTCGACGAACTAGGGTATCCATGTTGTTATCGACGCCGTGTTCATTGCTTATTCAGTATCGGAGTTGGTGTCACTACGTACACCTTTGTAAGTCAAGGTGATAATAAATATAGTAACTATTAGATACTAGGCACAATATGCTAGGTCGTCTCGCAAGTTTCAAGCCAGAAGAAGGTATTCATCGGCGCAGAGATGTCTTCACTGATCTCGTTCTCGTATGAGTCTCTAAAGCCTTGCATTCTGATTCTTGCAGCAAGTTCTCTTACAACTATCGCCTTTCATTTTCCGACGAGACTTCATCGAGTTTTTCTTTTTCCAACGTGGCTCCTCACCGCTTGGTCTCTTGCCTCTGTCAACGGAGATAATGCATCTGAAGGGCCCGTAGGCCTCAACTCCTACATAGCAATAGGATGCATCGTCTACATGCTGATACTCCCTCGAATATTGCTTTTCAAGAGTTACTCGCTACTAGCTGGGACTGGGATAACTATTAAGCCTGAAACACCTGGCAGGTTCGTCATACCAGTCAGTAGAGCAAGCATATCGGCGGCATGTCGGATCTGGAATAATCCTCGACATCTATCTTTCAAACGACCTGGCCCTGGGTCGGCGCCTTGGCTTGAGCTACTTAAATTCGCTCTCTTCCGCATATTCAAGGCTGGAGTTATTATCCTCATCGACCGCGTACTGGTTCAGAAAATTCGCGTACACCTTACCGCTTCCAGCACCCTCTTTGACTTCACACCAGATCAGGAACCAATTCTGCGGCGCCTGCTTGAGAACGATGAAGACGATCCTATCTCGCAGCACCAGCTCATCTTGAGAGCGTTCATGTGTGTTTCTTGGATATGGGCCAATATTCTAATACTCGAGTTGTACCACGCTCTCCTCTCTGTAGTTTTCGTCGTTATATTACGACTAGACGATCCGGAGGACTGGCCGCCGCTCTTTGGAAACCCAGCAGAAGCGTGGACGGTTAAACGGTTCTGGGGCAAGTTCTGGCACCGCATTGCGAGTCCCACTTTCGCTATATGGAGTCAGCTCGTCTCACACCGTATTTTGAGATTAAAGCCAGGATCAGAGGTTGACAATGCTATTGTCGCATTCGGGATTTTCTTCCTGTCCGGGCTCACACATGCCATAGCGGCGTGGAAAGTTGGCGAGGGCGATATGGACCGCGACGTGCTCTTCTTCTGTGCCAATTTCGTTATCGTGGGTGTTGAGATTCTCGTCTCAAACCTGATTAAGAACTTCGTATGGAAGACGAAGTACGAAGTATTTCTAAGGGATCATAGGGTACGATTGGCTGGAAAGATGTTGGGATATGTATGGGTCTATGCGTGGTTCTTCTGGGCTGCCCCTAGGTGGCTGTATCCTAAAACCCTTCGTTGGTCATTAAGGCAAGCATTGATACAATCGCGTGCGTAGACAGCTGATATGGCGCCAATGGATTCTACAGATGACGGTAGCTAGCACACCATGGTTCACTTAATTTACGTGCTTGACTATGTTCAACCTCTGTCTCCTTTGCGGATGCTCTGTAAGAGCAGTGGAAGTAAAAGACCCAGAATGATAACATGCTTTAACCATGGGAATCCACTGAACATAATGCTGAGCCAGCCCATGTACGGAACATACGCCCGTACGAAGCCAATGACTTGATCTCGGTAGACGTATGTCTGTCCCGGAGGATACAGAGCGACATCGGTATGATCATTATTGTCCCCCTTCGTCATGAGGAGCTGTCTCCCCTCATCACTGCATGACATTATTAGTAAAATCTAGTTGAGGGGCTACTTTTCGCATTCCATCTTTTCAGCAGCGAGTTTAGGTAAGGGGGCCTCAACATACTCATGCAGGGTCTCGACAATGCGGTGAACCATTGGAAGAGGATGTCCCTCAAACCAGAGGACGGGAATATCGCCCACTTCGACTCGGTGAACCCAATTGGAGAGGACTATGAGGTCTCCACGCTGAAAAGCCGGCGCCATAGACTCCGAAAGCACTACCATAGCAGGGTAGGCTGTGTTGGAGATCAGACCAAAAAGCTTCCACGCCATGAACGGATTTGCTACTACAAGAAGGAAGGACAAGGGAGATGTAAGCTGAGACCTCATGGTTGTACTGCTGAATTCAGGAAGAGAGTTCTTTTGCTGGTTAACCGATATAGGAAAGGATGACTATGATGAAACCGATGCATTGTCTAGAATAGAGTAAGGCAGGTCGTCATTTATGTGACTTCATCTTCTATAGCTAGTTTTCGTCCAAGAGATTGATACATGTAGACTTCATACATAACTAATGCGGTATTGCGCTGGCTTCTAAAAATTGCTTCAGGTTCCACTTCACCGACAGGAACCACAACGGAGGAAAAAAGAATTGCTAATGCGCTCGTAACAGTACCGAGAGCTGTGCTACGCGATGTATGTTTCATATGCATATTGACCAATAGGAGACTCTGATTTCGGCGTGTGTTCGAGCGCGAAGTCTCATTGGCTCTCTTGACTTATATCGCACTCGGGTTATTACGATAACTCAATTTTGCTTCTTATGATGGATGAGGCGTTCCACAGATTCTAGTTGCAGAGCTTTCCATGCATCCTCATTTTTTCAGTGTAGGCTAATGCTGTTGCTTATTTTCGTTTATACGCGGGTTATTACAGTAGTAAACAACATCATAATGTTTACTAAAATACTCCTGTACTACTTCATTAGACATTCACTTCGGCGATGACGGCTACTAATAGGCAACTCTTCAAGGAGGAAAGGTTATGCTGTTAAGGCTGAAGAGACGATAAGCTTAATAGGATCATCGGGGTACTAAAGTTAAGCTTATTCACTTACACCATCGTAACCTAGTATGTGACGCAAGACGACCGAGATCAAGTGCGCCTTGCCAGTGATCGTCTCATGCACAAGGGTTCCTAGCTGCGGCTCTGCGGCGCCGGCAACATACTTAAGTACAGAAGGATTCTATACTAGCCATGTGGAGATCGTTACCAAAAGTGTTCTAATTTTCTATCAACTTACCTCAACCAGTTCTACTGAAACATATGGATCTTCGGCCGATGGGAAATACAGTGTGAATTATACTTAGGATTTCTTCATCAGTATTATACTTGTGGGTCGATAAAGTTGAATAATCCTAGGGTATAAGGCTTGTACACTCACTATCTAGCAGCTTTTCTGGTATTACCTTAGTATAGGGAAGACGAAAAAAGACGTTCGATTTCTGCTATTATAGTCGATTTTTAGCACGTCGAGGTGAATCCTAGGATGATCTACCAGAACCGAATCTCATATACGGGGATGGGAGCTTAAGAACATAGTAGTTCGGGACTCTTAATCGGAGATAGAATACCCCTGAGACTTTGTTGTTGACTGGAGCATGGCCAGGCCTTAGCTTTGGTTGTACAAGTAAAGCTAGCAAGGAAGCAATCTGCATGGTCTTGTTCTAGAAGGCTTAATTTTTGATCAAGTCGGCCCAGGATTCTGGGAGAGATTGTCGATCAGGGACCAAACAAGACGGCAGTTTCAACAAATATCGGGTTCGTGGAGCGGCCTAGCAATGAGGTTGACTCGTAGGAGCCTCTGATCTTCGACACGTGCTCGCTGTTGAGATCTGCGAGGGAATGAGGGCCTCACAGTTGTGCAAATCGAACCGTAAATATCGCCATGGGGAAGTTTGCTTCTCGGTAAAGACATGAACGAATCAACTCCTAAGAACAGAAGTCGGAATAGTACAGACATATCTGATAGGACACACTCTCACAGTAGTGACGAGACAGGTACTCTCGCCGGCTCTGGAAGCGCTCTCCTACTAAGAAAGTTTTATATATAAGAGACGCCATCATCTCCTCCGTCTAGAACCTCCATGTCGACAACAACGCAACAGCTTCAGAACACACTATAACAAAGACAAATCATCACTAGAACACTCCTTCAACACACTTCCCTCTACCACATTCAAAACACCCACACCTTTCAAATCCCCTAAAACTTAAACAAAATGCGTACCTCAGTCCTCGGCGCTTCCATCATCGCTGCCCTCGCATTCTTGCAGGGAGTTCCGGCACCACCTGCCTTGATCGCAATCGGCATCAGTGCTTCAACGGCAACTGCCATCACCTCGGGTGCCACTTCTGGCCTTATCTCCGGCTCAATCGGCGCCTCAGTAGGCGCTGGTGTTGCTTGTGCTAAGGGCGGCTGCCGCCGACGTCGCCAGGAGGCTATCCGGCACGCTACCATGATTGCCCGAGAAGTTGCCGATCAGCTGGGTGCCCGCGAAGAGGTTCCTGGCCCTCCTAAGGCCCCCGCAGGCGTTCCCCAGTACAACTTCGACGACTGCTATCACGACGCCCTGAACGCCCAGGTCACTGTCACTGGTCCCATTGGCGACAATCATATCAGGATCGAGGGCCTCCCTCCTACCTGCATGGTCCTGAGCACCGTTCTCGATGGTAACACCGACGGTGGCCCGACTCCTACCCCCTGTGGCTCTGCCTGCATTGAGTACTCTGGGATGACGCCGGATGAGTATGAGAACATCCGCCAGATTCTCAACACCCAGGTGTTGAACAAGGGCAACTAAAGCTGGGGGTACCTCGCAGTTTTAGAATAGACACATCGTGTTAGAGCATAATGGTGATACGTCTTCGGAAGGGAGGGGGGTGTGATATTCAAGGGGTCTCTTATCGCGGTTTAGATATTTCGGCGCTTATAGATGATGAAGGAGTAAAATAGCGCTTTCATAGACTTTTCGTTACAGGATCCTGTATTGTTCATTCACTATTGTTGAATATAAACTGCAATTTGCTACTAAGACACGTCCCATATGAACTCCACGTGCGTTTCAAAGCCGAGCTCTTGGAGAAACCCTATGTGCTATTGTCCTATCTATTCTTCGCGAAGTAAGTTCAATACACCGAGGCGTAACTGGGGGCTACTAGGCTCAGAAAGCAAAAGAGGCCGCCTCCTAGCGAAGTCTAGACGGGAGCTTGAAAAAAGGGGTAACAGTGATATGTTTATTATCTAACATCGGACGGCACATAGAATGGTCTTCATTGTAATCAGCCCGAGTCTTACCTCTGCTAATAATATTCTGAGTTTATTCGTTACTGAGCTATGAAAGTTTAACCAAGATGCGTTACTTTTAATATATGGTAACTAATCATCTAGATAATGAGAAATAGAATGCGTCCTAGCTCTTCCAGGACTTAATCGTACACTGGCAACTGATGTGAAGGATATGGCTATTATAATGCCGATTGAGAGTGAGGCTATCAATTAATGATAAAAATAAGCATGTTATAAGAAACTGTAACACTAGGCAGGAAGACAATGATGGCTTGATACCCAAGAGTCTCGAGGTATACACCCTTAGACCTTCTCTGGTGTTCTGATAATAGAGAAACACGTCAGTTTGCTCTAATCGAATATAATAAAATTATTGCTGAGTGATATGATCAACAATTTCTACTAGAACGCCACCCTTTGGATGCTAGGTCCCCTACCTCATTCCGGAGAACCCATAAACCCAGTAATGCAACTCTAACCATCAACCTGAGCCATATTTGTTAGAGAAACTGTAGTCATCGGTAATGTATCGTAAGTGTTCGATTTGGCGATCCATCTAACGCTAAACGGATGCCTAAGAGGACTCGGAGGATCTACTAACAATGCAAGAGGGAGGTTTTATCGTTAGATTCTCATGAGATCTGCATATTGAGGGTTTCCCCCCTAAATGAAAGCTTCCCGCACGGACCACCTATGCGATCTATACCTGGTCTTCAGCTCTTATTATCACCACCACGATCTAGAGCTGTCTCGCTCATTTATTGGGCAGGGAGCGGCGGCTGCGCTGATGCAAGTAGGACTTCTATAGCGCGCGATGAGATATATATTCTAGATAGGGTTAGATGACGGTCGCCTTGCCCCCGCGCCGGTAAAAACACCTCGATAATGACGCTTGAGGTTGACGGAATCACCAAAGGCCAAGTACTACTATTCGCACTTCCACATTAGCTAAAATGACTACTATCTTTGATATTCCCGGGAGCTACCCCCCGAACTCCTTCATAACGTCTGTACAAACATTTCTTACCTCAGGTGATGTTTCCTCCGCGCCTGTGCTATCGTTAAATGATGCGGCTGTCCAACTAGTTAATACCATCACCAACTCCCTAGACCCTGCCCATGCGCTCTGGGAGCTCTGGGACGCTTTTTTCACGGCCGTCGTCACCTGCTCAACCTCCTACGCACCTCACCTCGCCCTCTTAGACGCGCTCCGCGCGCAACCGCCTACACTACCTAGCAACGTCTCGGAGGGCTCCGACGCGAAGCGCCAGCTCCGCGGCTGCACCCAGGCCGATGGGATGCTACACTGGGAGGCGCTGCCGCGCTTCGGCATGCAGTGGCGCGACGTCCACGACGTGCTGGAGGCGTGGCGGGATTGGGACGGCGTGCGTGCTTGGCAGGGCGAAGATGACTCCACCGCCGATAGCGCGTCGAGTAGTGTTGGTGGTGGTGGTAGCTGCGGGGGTGATAAGTACTTTCTCCGGTTTTCTATCTTTTCGGCCACGCTGCTGAAAGCGAGGAGGGGAGAAGCCGAGGTCCATCCAATTTGGGTCTTCTACGTGTGCCGCGATGTCCTAGAGCGCGAGGGCCCGCTGCCCCGCCCGCCGAAGGCGCATAGGCTGCCCTTGGCGCGGGCCTGGGCGCTGGATGTTCGGGTCGCGGCTACGTGGGTCCGGGATGGAGGCCGGGTTCTGTGGGAAACGGATCAGGAGAAGCTAAGACGGGACTGGGCCGCGGCGCTAGATGGCGGGACGGAATTGTGGCCAAGACGGCGCGGGCTAACAAGAGAGCGGTGGCGGTTGTGGGGGGAGAGGCTGCGGTGTTTGAGGAGGGAGGAGTGGAAGTGGGATGAAGAAACGAACGTGGTGATCGCGGAGGCTGCTGAAGTGGTCGAAAGTATTTTGAAAAGCTCAACCCCAGACATCGAGCTATTTGCTACATGAATACCTTTACCTTTATCAGCTCCTTTGGGTCTAGTGTCACTCCACTCCCTCCAAGCTGCCTTCATCTTGAAATTTGCTCTCAAGGAGTTTTAGTAGACGCCCCATCCTCTATACATGTATTTAGCGTAAATTTTATGAAGTTATTACCGAAGGAGCGTGGGAGCGAGAGTTAGGATTACTCGGTGTAGTGTACGTAAGTAGCTGCTCCGTGTCCTCGGCTGCTCCGTTTAAGGGGAACAAGCGGCGGCCCGTCTTGGCAAAGCCCAGGAGGGAAGGTGGGTCGGAATGAGCGAACGGAGATACTAAAGCGCTGGCCTGGAGAATGTATTTGTCGCGACGGCAACTCTAGGGATGCCTTGTAGCATTGCACAAGGGAGGCCAGGGGACTAAGGTGCGGCAAACAGTTAATATTAATATGTAGCAAGATAATTCAAGGTTAACTCGAAGCAGCACGTATTGATTATTTGTGAGTTTGATCTAGATGATGAGACACAAGTTTTCATTACCAGATTACTCTCAATCCCTCGACTTATGGTCGAGAGTCTTGCAAGGGGGAATGCGAGTATCACGGCGTGATAGGGTAATGCCGCGTACCTACATTCACCTCGGTCACATACATATTAGTATGGATATTACTGATATATTATGTGACCGGATAGTATCAAGGTTACCCACCTATATTAGCTAAAGTACAGAGGACGCTTGCAAAAGTTTTTTCCATAGGCAAGTTAGGCTGACAGCTGCGAAGTCTGTGGGCAGCCAGACACAGCTGTGATACAGCTGCCAGGGCCCCACCCCAACTGTGCATGGCTGGCATTTCTTGGCAGGTTTCGGTCCCTGCCGGCTGATGGAGATTACCCAGCCGCTGCCACCTACTCAGCAGCTGCCATATACCGGCTGCCACCAGCTGCTAAGGAGCTATACCAGCTGCGTCGCAGCCGCCTGCAGCTGCTTTCTGGTACCGCAGCTGGCAGTCCAATTTGCCTATGGAAAAAACTTTTGCAAGCGTCCTCCGTACGGTAATGGGTCTTACTAGCAGCTTAGTTGAAGCTGCGCTAGGAATGCCGATCATAGACACGATCGACCACCTTTAATTTAATATTCAGCCACTGAGGTAGTCAATCTCACCTTACCCCATTATGCTCCCAGATCCTTACACAGCTACACCGTAAATGTACATGTACGTCCGGTCAAGATAACGATAATGGCGCACCCTAATTCGTGATTGGGCAAGCAAGCTATCCGGTATGGGCAGGTGGGAGGTAGGCGAGGAAGCTCGCGATGGGAAACACGGCATAAAATTTAATTTACTAAACTGATGACATGCTCTCTCTGTGTGAACTTTCTAAGCAAGCATGCATGGTGCATGGTTCTACATGCGGGTTCGGTCGGAAATATGTGCGGTTTCCTTTCCTGGTGCTAAACTGCTTGATAAACCTGACCGATATCGTATTCCCAATCTGAATCCCTACATGTAGCAGTCCAGTGCTGGTTTATACAGGGATGTCTCATATTTATTAAACATCTATCTACTATCCGTGGGCCAATTCGTGTGTTTATCTTCTCAACCTCTTGTCGTCTCGAGAGGGGGAGTTGGTTATTTTATTCCCTGGTGCTACCTCGACTACATCTTTTGTGCCCCCAGCTTGTATCGTAGCTCACCATGAGGTCGCATTCTCTCATTTGCGCGGCCATTGCGCTGCTGCAGGCTGTCGCTGAGAGCAAAGATGTCGTCGTCGAGTCTCTGCCAAAAGTGCCAATGGGCTGGAGAAAGCTCAGGACGGCGGACCCGGGTCAAGAAATCAAGTTGCGCATTGCCCTCGAACAGCCGAACCTAGACGAATTCGAGCAGACTCTTTATGACATATCCACGCCACAGAACCCTTTATATGGGCGACACCTATCGCGTGACCAAGTCAAGGAGATGATGAAACCGAGAGAGGAGTCTACCGTTGCTGTGTTACAGTGGCTTGAAGCGTCTGGTATTCCAGCGTCGAATATTGAGAATGACGGGGAATGGATCAACTTCAAAACCACAGTGCTAAGGGCGTCAAACCTGTTGAATACCGAGTTCCAGGTGTACAACCACGTCGGTACGGAGTCTCAGCGAGTCCGAACTCTTCAGTAAGTAATGCGCAGGTTGCAATTGTTGGGTGACCATCGAGGTTCGCTAACCGAAGCTAGCTATTCCGTACCGGAGGAAGTTCGACCCCATATCACCATGATCCAACCGACAACCAGGTTTGGCCAGATGAAACCGCAAGCCGTCGAGGTCTTCGAGGTCTACGATCAACAAGAGGTAGCCAAGCATTTCCAGATCGCCGCTGAGGTCCCTTCTCAAGATCTCAACGTGACCTTCTGCAACTCTACTATAACCCCTGAATGCTTGAGGGCGCTATACAACATAGGCGACACCATTGCGGACTCGAGTGTTAAGACCATCTTTGGAGTTAGTGGCTTCTTAGAGGAATACGCTAAGCACGATGCACTGGATACGTTCCTCGAGCAATTCGCTCCCTATGCTCTGACCCAGAATTTCACCACGCTCTTGGTTAATGGCGGCTTGGATAACCAGACCGACTCTGTCGATGATGACGTTGAGGCCAATCTAGATATGCAATATGCCGCTTCGATAGGTTTCAACACAGATATTCGATACTATTCCACCGGTGGCCGTGGACCGCTAGTTCCCGATCTTGAGTAAGCCCCTAAGTCTGTTGCTTTCACGGATTGATCATGTGCTGACCTCAATTAGCCAACCCGACCCAGCTACTGTAAGTAATTCGAGACACTAACCGTTATGAATGTATCGATATTGATAGCAGCAAAAGGGGTCGAACGAGCCATACCTCGAGTACCTAACCTACCTTCTCAAGCTCTCCGACGAGGAGCTCCCGCACACGTTGACAACATCGTACGGCGAGGACGAGCAGTCTGTACCCAAGGCCTATGTCAAGAAAGTATGCAGCATGTTCGGACAGCTTGGTGCACGCGGCGTCTCAGTGCTCTTCAGTTCTGGAGAGTAAGTCTTATTCTCTCCACCTTATTTGTACCTAGTAGACTGACACCCTCCTAGCACCGGTCCGGGTAGTGCCTGCCAGACCAACGACGGCAAGAACACAACACGTCTGCTGCCGATCTTCCCCGCGGCCTGCCCGTATGTGACAGCTGTCGGCGGCACCGTGGGCGTGGAGCCAGAGCATGCCGTCTCCTTCTCGTCCGGCGGCTTCTCCGACATCTTCCCGCAGCCTGCGTACCAGAAGACCGCCGTGGCCAAGTACTTACAGAGTATCGGCGACACATTCGAAGGCCTCTACAACCCCCGGGGTCGTGGATTCCCAGATGTCGCGGCGCAGGGGCGGAATTTCAACGTCTATTCCCAGGGCCGTCTCATCAAGGTTGGCGGCACATCTGCATCAGCGCCGACGTTCGCCGCGCTGGTGAGCTTGTTGAACAACGCGCGCATCAAGGGCGGCAAGAAGCCCCTGGGCTTCTTGAACCCCTGGCTATATAGCGAGGCGGTGGATGGTGGGTTGACGGATATTGTGCTCGGTGGAAGTAAGGGCTGTACTGGTAGGGATAGTAAGTCTATGATCTAACCCGTTGCCGCGGCTTATAATACTAACATTTCCTGCAGTGTACAGTGGCCTCCCGACACCCATTGTCCCTGGCGCAGGCTGGAATGCCACCGAGGGTTGGGATCCCGTTACTGGGCTCGGGACTCCGTTGTTTGATAAGCTGCTTGAGAAGGTTGCCCCTGAAGTTAGAATGCCGACTCTTTCGAGGTGATTAAACCCTCAGAGCGGCCATAGAAGGTCAGGATGAAGTTCCATGCTTGGCATAAGTATGGTTCTCTCTACCTGACATAGACAGCTGTACCAACGAATCTGTACTGTAACACTATTGAAGTACCTCATATTATGCTGCCAACAAGTTAGCCAACGTCTCCCAGTTTTGGAGGATAGGTTTGTAGTTCCTCTCATGAGTAACCATGCTCGGTAGGTTGGGTTTGTACACGAGCGCATGAGCAAGTTCGTTCTAAGGTGAAGACAAGCACATAGAACGCGACAACATCTTTTCTAAATTGCAAATTGCGATGTGTAATGAAATCAACCCAAGCCAGTAATTTTGTACGTAATTTCTTCATCGCGCCCAGGACTTCTTGGGCGAGCTCGTTCGTGGAATATCTACATCGACCTGTCCGAATCTCAACCGTCACCGAGAGAAAGGAACAAACGGAGACGCCCTTCAAGCGGCAAAGAATTCTCACCGAAGTATGCGTACATAAAAAGAAACAATGCATTAATGATCCCGCCCTCCTTATACTAACTGGAGACCGTAAGGGTCTATCGACCTTTAAATATCGGATCGAAGGTCGTAATTATATGACTCTACCAAGATCTGCAATTTCGCATGATCTAACCATTTTCATTTTCATCTTCATCTCGGCTGCCTCCTCTCCCCTAATGGAGAAGCGCCATCGCATCTTAGTCTTGCTCGTTCCTACAAGGCTTCGGGCTCAATTACCCTTGTTTTGGTTGAATGTACCTTGAGCGGCTAAAACGGCGAAAACGATAACGATGACGATGATGATGATGGCGATCGTGATGATCAAGCACCACCACTTCAGCTTGCGGCGGTTGCGGGCGTGGACGATTCCTTTCTTCACGTGCGTGTTACCTTCGTCGATATACTTGGTTGTGTTTTCGGCATTTTGCTCTGCTTGCTCCACGTAAGGTTCCTGCTGTTCGACTAATATAGCCAGATCCTGGAACATAGACGCCAGTTCTATGAGGGTTTGCTCAATGCGCTGGAGCTCATTGTGGCGTGCGCGTACGGCGCCAAGAACCGATGCGGATTGGCCGGCACGGTTGGTGCGTAGCTATATTTCTCGTCAGCATTACTTGGTTCGAAAATAGTTGCGGAAGAGACAAAGAAGCGTACCGCTGTCTGGAAAACACCCTCATTACCCCAGTCAGCTTCGGCGGCCTGGCGAACCTCATCCTCGGTAGCGTCGGGATTAACAATGCGGTACTGGCGGGCAATCTGCTCCCGATACCGTTGACTGTAGACATTCTCTTCCTCCCGGTAGCTGTGAAGCTCGCGCTCGAATTCGGATTTGATGGTGTTGACCTGTCGCTCCTTAACATTGCGACCGGCTCCAGTCGTCTTGTTTGCGTCATTGGCGAGAAATCGGAGCTGGTCTCGGATGCCGACAATGAGGGTCTGGGTATCGGCGGTAACGCGTTCTAGATGTTGTGATGCTGCACCGCCGTCGGATTCGGCCAGAGCGCGCTGGTGCAGTGACGCAATTGATTGGACGTTTGTCGTGAGGGTGCCGATTTCATTGCGAAGGAATTGAATTCGGCCGAGGAAATCCTGCTGCGACAGCGTATCCGATGCTGGCTGTTGTGATTGTTGCGGATAGTTTTGCAGCTCGTGGTCCTGTATAATTGATTGTTAGATGTCCATCGGATGACGTCGAGCTAATATTGCTATTGGCGATGGTGTGTTGCTCACCTGGCCATAACCATAGCCTTGCTCGGCCGAGGGACCTTGCTGGTATTGATTGTTTGGATATTGATCGTAAGACATGATGATTGCTGGACCCTCGCCCTTGTGAAATCCAAAAAGCCCAGTGGGTTTAAGATTTCAGGTAAAGATAACGGGCGGAGAGCGGTGGAATATCGTCGGATGCGACGATATGATGTGATGCGATGTAAAAGGTAAAAAGGGAGAAACTAAGAATTGGAGAATGGAGAAGATAGAGTGAGTGATGGCACTGGGATGATGAGATCAAACTCAATTTACAGCTGCTTCTTCCGGTGCATACGGGTGATCCTGGGGATGGGGATGGTACAGTACTACCTAGTAGGTAGGTAGCTTCAATGTTTCCCTGCTGACCGAAGTGACGTCTAGGCAGGTTTTTTTTTCCTCTTACAGGGCTTCCGCTCCAATTAGCCTTCCCGGGTCGGCTGTCTAGGTAGCTACCAACGAAGAGGAGGGAGGATACAGTAATTCAGATGCGAGTTAGAAATCGCAAAAGCAAACAAAATGAAAATAAAATGTAAAGAATTTTCTTGACGAGAGGACAGAGCCGAGTTAAACATATTTTCTCATTCTAGTATTAATCTGCGAATCTGGTATTCAAGCCAATCATTATGTTTCGTTTCTGACAAACTGTAGGGGATACGGTACCTACATAGTACATGTACATATATATAGGTACTACTATGGTAGAAGGTGCACATGTGGTCTACGAGTTGCTTATGATTTTATGATGATAATCCATGAACCATGTGTATCGGTGGCTTGGAACAAAGAGCGACGTTAGCCAAGCTGGGTACGACCGCAAACTCCACTAACCATTCTGGAGTACCTAGCCTAGCTACATTACTATGTATATAACCAATGCATAGACGCTATACTCTTTAATGTTGCTATAAAGCGAATTGATTCTAGATATTGTCAAGGCTAACTAAGTAGGTACTTATAAGCTGTGGCAAGATCGAACACTAAACATATGAATGTACTTTAAATCATCGATGTTAGGCATGCTGTACGTTGTACATATGGATGGATACAATCCCAAAAATAAGCACAGCCCCTGCTGCCCTACCACCCTACACAGTCTAGCGGTAGGCTTGGCCCACCAATAGCGAATCTCTAGGCCGCATCAGCCTCTGGGGCAGTGAACTCTTCGATTCCTTACTAGTGATTTGGGATTGACATATGCCAACCCTTCCAGCAACGGACCGGCCAAACCGAGCGGTATATAACAAGCAGGCTCTCTGTCGGGTCCACGCAAAGGGACCTGGTCTTACCTAGTATGGTGTCGTACGCATGAGGCTCAGAGCATGTGCACTTGGTTTTCGTGAGGCTTTCCTTATCAATCCATAAAATATTGACTCTGCTTATTGCGAGTGCTCCAATCATCTCCCACATTAAACGGTTGCCTGTTCCATACTATGTACCTCTTACATGTGGGTGTACCCCTAGGTGGAAACTAAAGATTTGGCTCAACGGCTTGGAAGCAAGCTTAATACTTTGATTATGTCTTGTCATTCGGGTCTAAGTCGGTGTGAAGTCGTTCCGATAACCCTATGCTCCGAGCTCTTTGTTGATAGATCTAGTCTGACTCTGTAATAGCGACATCGAGACAGCTTAGGTAAAGACCTAACTCCTGCTATGTGCCTCGACTCAGTAGACCGATCTACTACGAGCTCGTACAATTGCCTATCCCTTGATTTCCAGCTATATGAACCTCCCTAGGTCTGTCATAGACATAATTTCCTTTGTTCGCCATGGTCCATTGTACTATATCCCATTCCAGACCAGGCAAGCTTTACCATGACTTCACGTCTTGGAAGCTTGTAGATAGCATAGTCAATCTTCATAAGATGACATTGTGTTAGATTGGGGGTTGCCCAGTAAAAGCAGGTAACATCGCCGCGTAGTCAACTCCAATCGCTTTGGAGATATCCGTAGCATGAATCAACTATCCGTGCCAAAACTGCTTGCCTTCGAATTCCTCTACGCGCTAAGCGGCTGCTCTATGAATCAGCTGCCGGTAGACATTGATATGCTCATACAGAGGCTTGCTGGGATCCGAAGGGAAATCCACCACTCTCCATGGCGCCATGTATTCACGTAGGGCGTATATGCAATATGAAAAGCCGTGCCGGACGTAGCGATTTAAAAGAAGACATCATCAACCTCAAAGGTAGTCCTTCTTGCGACTGGTCCTTGTGTACTGGTTCAAATGCCATTCGACATCGCCATCCTTGTTCTCCAGAGTGCCACTGCGTATCTCGAATACCTTCATGGTCATACGGGGCCCAACTTCCGAGAGCTCTACACTGTCGTAACCGGTTCTGACAAAAACGTGATGTCGTACTTCTATTGAGTCTTCGATATTTTTGAAAGTGACTACACGGCTTCCGAGTTTGGCTTTAGTAGTTAAAGGCTCCCGCGGGGGGAAGATGTGCTTTAGGATCTTAACTACCCTCGCACCGAGTCGAGAAGTAAAGCCTATAATATCCAAGTTAGAGACGGCGAGTAGCTAGTAATGCTCATGGTACTTACCATCAAATATTAAATGCGGGTACGACTCGCTAACAGTACCCCGAATACTGTTAGGAATATCGTGGCGCAACACGACGTTGTGTAGTGAGAACGAGATCGTCGGTCCATGGGGAAAGTGGGACAGCGTCAGCGCTGTTGGAACACCACGATGTTCATGAAGAAGGACTAAGTCGGTGAGGCCGCTGGACTGCGCTGATCGAACAAGATCTGGGAGGATTAGGTTTCCACGATTTAGCCGTATAGCAGTCGGGAGTAGGAGGCGGATTTCTTTTGCGAATGCCGATAGACGGGCAGAAGGGTCTCTCGAAGTAGTGACGAGGACTCGAGGATCGACTATCCCGGATAATTGTGAATATTCATCGTCAAGGTCTAACTCTTCATTCGTGCTTCGGTCCGGTCGAGACTCGTCAAATTGGTAGTCCTTCCTCAAACCCTTGTCATTCGCAATCGACGGATCTAGGGGTCTACCAGTAGCTAAGGATGCTCTGAGTTTTGCTCTCTTCTCGCTGATCTCGGAGTCGCGTAGTAAAAGAGCCCGCCTATAGAGGTAGTCACGTCGTTGTCGAGCTTGTTTGCGCTATAAGGATATCATCATGTTAGCGGGTTTTGTCTATCCAAGGTTTTGAGTCGACGTACAATCATGGTTTTTGCTATATTGATATTCCAGGATCAATGGATCTTATTAGCTTGTCTCCGTGGTACTACTAAGAAGCCAGGGTACACGAAATGTCGACGGAAGTATGTGCTTGTTATTATAAAACGAAGCGCGGATAGCAGTGCAAATTATGTATACGGTATTTTAATATAAAAGTGTTACATAGTAGAAAGAAGCCATAAACTTTTGGCATCTCCCATCAATTGGAAAATTTGGTATCGGTGCTTATCAGACCCGGTCCTATCAATCGATACGTGCGCTAGGGTCCTAACGCAGGTGATCATTGGCCCAAGGGTCCCGGACCCACCATCCCGCTTGGATTTCCGCCCGCCACATTCAAAGATGCAAGCGCGAAAGTTATCGCAATCTCAGAAATCTAAACCTCAGAATTCCACAATGTGATCAACCTTCTTCTAATTTTCTTTTCAAACACCTTCACCCATCCCCTCCCTTCGCCAATTAGGGCCGTGATAAAGGGACAAACTACCTTTAATCCGCCTGTCTCCAACATTTGGTAGGCTATCCCCTATAACCGTGTAGACTACATATGAACCCAGTACTTTCTTTCTCTTCCCTTCTGCCCTCTGTCTTCCGCCCTCTATCTTTCGCTATACTTTCGCGCACCGTTTTCTAGCCTCGTCTGAGCCCTTTGGGGCTTTCTTATATCTAATTTCCAATTCATCCCGACCGGTTGCTTCTCAATAGAATATACTGAACCATTTTTATACTAGAAGCCGTACTGATAGGCGTTAGGTCGAAAGTAACCACCTCCCCGAAATCCGGCTCTCCTAGCCGGCTGACGGCATTACAATGGAAGGCGCTTTCACCCACCTAGGCAATCACCTCGTTTCCGACTCTGCCGCCGCTATTAACGCCGGCGACGATGACCTATCCACTCTTGACCCCGACGAGAGTCTTCTCTACGGCAAATATAGCGGTCGCGGGGGTCTGGGAACCGCGAGACGCCGGAATGATGACGACGACAACGAGACCGAAGCCTTCGACGACGATGATACCGAAAGTGTTGCTAGTGTCCCCGTTGGCGCAATGAAGTCCCTAAACCTCAAAGCTCCCGAAGAAGACAAGAAACTACCACCACATGCATGCGCGTATGTTGTGAGATGATTAGGCGATAATTTAGCTAGATTGCTAATATATCGATATAGGTATTGCGGTATCCATTCTCCAGGTTCAGTTGTGAAGTGTCTTGCTTGCGATAAGTGGTTTTGCAGCGCCCGAGGAAATGCGAGCTCGTCGCACATTGTCAACCATCTAGTTCGAGCCCGGCATAAGGAAGTCCAACTCCACCCCCAGTCTACCCTCGGCGATACCACTCTCGAGTGCTACAACTGCGGTACCAAGAATGTCTTCCTACTCGGATTCATCCCCGCAAAGTCCGATACTGTCGTCGTCCTCCTTTGCCGTCAACCTTGCGCCGCTACGCCCTCCTCCAAAGACATGAGCTGGGATACCTCTAGATGGCAACCCTTGATCGAAGATCGCAGTTTTCTACCGTGGCTCGTATCGCCACCGAGTGACAACGAACAACTCCGTGCTCGACACTTGACTCCTCCCATGATCGCTAAGCTAGAAGAGATGTGGAAGGAAAATTCCAGTGCTACAATAGCCGACCTAGAAAAGGCCGCTAGCATCGACGACGATCCCCTACCCGTCCTTCTGAAGTACGAAGATCCATATCAGTACCAGAACATCTTCGGTCCTCTTGTGAAGATGGAATCTGATTACGATAAGAAGCTCAAGGAGGCGCAGTCCGAGGACGGTCTGGTTGTCCGATGGGATCTGGGCCTGAATAATAAGCACCTTGCAAGCTTTACATTCCCAAAATTGGAGTCCGGCGACGTCAAGTTGGCGGTAGGCGATGAAATGCGTATTAAGTACAAGGGCGAGCTTCGTCCTCCTTGGGAAGGTGTGGGATACGTGGTTAAGATTCCCAACAACCAGTCCGACGAGGTCACTCTTGAATTGCGCAAAACGGGAAATGAGAAATCTGTTCCGACAGAATGCACCCACAATTTCTCGGCCGACTATGTCTGGAAAGCTACATCTTACGACCGCATGCAAGCTGCGATGAAAACTTTTGCCGTGGACGAGATGAGCGTTTCTGGCTATATCTTCCACAAACTACTTGGCCATGAAGTTGCTGTTGCCCCTATGAAGACCAACCTGCCTAAGAAGTTCAGTGTACCAGGTCTTCCAGAGTTGAACAGCAGCCAAATCAGCGCCATCAAGAATGTCTTGCTTACGCCCCTCAGCCTCATTCAAGGCCCCCCTGGAACGGGCAAGACGGTCACATCCGCCACCATTATCTATCACTTGGCAAAGATGAATAATGGCCAAGTTCTCGTCTGTGCGCCTTCGAACGTCGCTGTGGATCAGCTATGCGAACGAATCAACCTGACAGGACTAAAAGTCGTCCGCCTGACGGCCAAGTCCCGTGAAGATGTTGAATCTTCTGTTAGCTTTCTCGCACTACACGAGCAAGTTCGTATGCTTGACACAAATGCCGACCTAATGAAACTCTCTCAGCTCAAGAGTGACATCGGTGAACTTTCGAGTCAAGACGAGAAAAGGTATAAACAATTGACCCGCGCCGCTGAGCGCGAGATCCTTAATAATGCAGATGTGGTCTGCTGCACTTGTGTTGGTGCTGGAGATCCCCGCCTAGCTAAGATGAAGTTTCGCAACGTTCTCATCGACGAGTCCACACAGTCCGCTGAGCCTGAATGCATGATTCCTCTTGTTCTCGGTTGCAAGCAAGTCGTCCTCGTCGGCGACCACAAACAACTTGGGCCAGTGATCATGAACAAGAAGGCGGCCAAAGCGGGTCTAAACCAATCCCTTTTCGAGCGCCTCGTCCGACTTGGTTTTACACCTATTCGGCTCAATATCCAATACCGAATGCACCCCTGCCTTTCTGAATTCCCATCAAACATGTTTTACGAGGGTTCCCTTCAGAATGGTGTGTCCGCGCCGAACAGGCTCCGCAAAGACGTAGATTTCCCTTGGCCGGTGGCTGAAATGCCCATGATGTTCTGGTCGAACCTTGGCAACGAAGAGATCTCCGCATCTGGAACGTCGTACCTAAATCGAACTGAGGCCTCTAATGTCGAGAAGATCGTGACACGTTTCTTCAAGGCTGGCGTACGACCTTCTGATATTGGTGTTATTACCCCATACGAAGGTCAACGCAGCTACATCGTCACTACCATGCAAAATACCGGTACCTTCAAGAAAGAGTCCTATAAGGAAGTTGAGGTTGCGTCTGTCGATGCTTTCCAAGGTCGTGAAAAGGATTTCATCGTCCTATCCTGCGTACGATCCAATGATAACCAAGGCATTGGTTTCCTTTCTGATCCTCGCCGCATGAACGTCGCTCTCACTCGTGCCAAGTTCGGCCTCGTTATCATCGGCAACCCGAAGGTCTTATCTAAGCACGAACTGTGGCATCACCTTCTGGTTCATTTCAAAGAGCGCAAATGTCTCGTTGAGGGACCTCTCACTAACTTGCAAACATCCTTGCTTCAGTTCAGCCGACCTAAGAACACCTATCGCCCACGTCCCCAGCAGGCGACGTATGTCTCCAGTGGCTATTCCAACGGCCGCTCGGCCGGGTACAATGGTCACAATGCGACCCAAGACTTTGAGTCGAGCTCAATGCTTTCTTTTATCCCCGATGATACGTCTAGCCTTCACAGTTCAGCTCTTGGTGGTGCCGGACTTGGCAACACGGCTTTTCCCCAAATGTTTTCCAACTTCAATTCTGAACAATGGCCTGGTCTTCCGGGCTTCAATGCGACGTCGAGCGGTCGTGTAGGTGGCAAGAGCAGAGGTCGAGGGACAGAGAGTATTGCGGGCGAGAGTGTCGCCACTTCCGAATACACCGACGGCACTTCAAGTGTCATTGGCAGTAAAGGCGTAGGGCAAGGTGGTGCCAGCCTTGGAGCCGGGCTTCCGGACGCTCTTCGTGCACGACCCACATCCTACACGCAGAGTGATCGGCTCAAACAGCACGTTGCGGAGAGCTCCGGTTACCCAGGTTATCCAAACGGCTTTCGACGTCGTTACGATGATGATGAAAAATCGGTCAGCACTGCTTTCGCTAGCCAAGTTGGTGGTGGATTTGATTGATTTGCCTGCGACAAGTTATTAGCATCATCGCTTCGACAAGAACAGGTAGGCTGGACAAGCAAAGAGTCCTATTACCATCCAGGTTTGGAAGTTTGACTCTAAGCGTGCCACTCCGCCCTGAGTTCGCACCAGGACAGTTTGTGCTTCAGCATATTCCAGCCTAACAACCTTGGAAACCCCCAGCCCTTCGGGAGATGCTACTCGTAGCCAACTCAAGGGAGGCGGTTGAACTTAGGTTATCGCCGCCGGTCAAGCCCAGCATGGATCCATTCATGAGTGTTACGACATGAAATGCCGAGGTCAAGTTTTTGGTCCGCCGGTGGAAGACGAAGTGAAAGATGCCATAGCAGGGCGCTGAATTAGCTGCCACAGCTGTATCGAAACCGCTACGAGACGCAAACCTGAAGGTTTCGAACCATCTCCAACGACGGCAAGTGGCGCGGCCGGTACTTCGCAACTTGGAGCAACTCCAAAGCCTAGCTTAATCCTTCGAGCGCGAGAGTTGCTCCTTTCGGGAGGACTTCGCTCCGCCTACGTTGGCTTAGCATTCCCATAAGTCTTGTAAGACGCGACGCATTTGATTGAGGACTACTCCAAGTAGACACTACCCATTAATACACACTCGTTTGCTCGATAACTGTTACGTCTCTATGTCGCCCGTGTATCACATTGCTGATTACTATAATTCGACAGTTACAATTTATTACTTCCCGTCGAATATGATAAGCTTTAATACCATATGATGATGAGGGTAGGGATCCCATTACGACACAGCAACTTTTCATAGGCAGAGACCTAACAAGGTCGTATTCCCCGTCAGATGTGCTTCCAACCATGCAATTATGCAAATGTCACATAGGCAAGATACTTTTTGTATCTCTATGTAAGTTGTGTATTGATTGTGTTCTTAAACGCTTGCCAAGCAATTCTACATTATATCTGAATCGATTGGGTCGCAACCTTGAAAGTATTCGACCCCTAAAAGCGGGTGTAACCTTCCCTGAAACCTTAACCACGTGGTTGGGATGCTTTTGCATCATGCACCCTGTACCTACATCCATACCTGCTAAGTAGTACATATGTAATACCCAGATAAATAGGTAGTGACCTCGGGAATCTAATAAACAGCTCTATAGGAGTTTATAGTGTTCACTCTACGTAATTCCTCTAGCAGCCAAGAACGAATTTTTAGAAAGTTACTAAGTAAAGTGTTCAAACGGAGTTACACGTACGTGCCTAGTTGATACTCGTAGCTCAGAATGGTATAGCCAATACAAGAAAGCCGGAAATGTGGTTATAGATGTGATCACTGTTTGCGATGAATGTGTGTAAGTGAATTTAAAACGTCGAATGATAGGCGGACGGTGTTACTACGGGTTGGGCATTTGGGCAGATGGCAAGTACCTATTTCAATTTAGGTAAGGTAGGAGTTACCTAATGGATGTACTTGTACCTAAGAGTCCAGATGTCGACTGGTCCAAGACATAATTCCAGGTTTCAGCATCAGCTCCTTCCACCCTCGCTTTCGACCATAATATCTTGCAATCTTCATTCCCATCCTAAAACACACGAGAAGGCATAAAAATATCAAGAAAGCGACATACCAGGTGCCCGCTACCCGCAACGTAACGCGACGAGCAAATCTGACCGTCGCTACATCAGCAACCTTATCTCAGAACCCCGCCATCCCGTGTTGTATAGGTACCTATTTGTTCTATAGCATTTAAGGTCGGGACAAGTCATAATCTAGATGGCTTCGACGGCGCCGTCCACAGTCCTAGAAACTCCCATGGCCGACGAAAAGAAGTCGCAATTAGTACCCGATGCTAAAGATGGGGTGGTAACAACAGCAGCACCAGTGGTATCTTCTTTAGATACCTCAAACGGGTCCCATATTACAGACAAGCCGGTCCAAAGCGGTGGACCTACGGCAAGCACCGAGGCATCTACCCCGGCTGCTAAAGATACCAACCTGACGGTGCAGCCCATAGTTACTGATCATACCCATGATGATTCAGTGAATCCGCCCGATTTCCAAGGCGAAGTCCAAACCAACAATGATTTACCAACAATTGAGACCCTGCGCAAGATAGAGACCTACGCCGTTCTCGATAGCGATGGCAAGTCGCATACTTTCAAGAGCCTATACGCCGGCCACAACTCTGCACGCCGAGTGCTCATCATATTCATTCGGCATTTCTTTTGTGGTGTAAGGAGCTAACCAGTCTAACATTATATCAAAGCACTACATACTAACTAGTACATCTCAGAACTGCCAAGAGTATCTGCGCACGCTTTCGGCTTCAATCACCCCGGACGCGCTCCTGCAGTTGCCCGTTAGCACGTTTATTGCAGTCATTGGGTGTGGCTCACCAGAGTTAATCAACACATACATCCAGGAAACTGGCTGCCCTTTCCCAGTGTATGCTGATCCAACCCGTCGTTTGTATACGGAACTTGGAATGGTTCGAACCTTGGCACTGGGTTCACGACCGGCCTACATGCAGGGAAAGTCACTAGCGCATACCGTTGTCTCCGGCGTGGTTCAGGGGCTGAAGCAAGTAAAGTCGGGCCTGGTTTTGAAGATGGGCGATCAACGACAGGTAGGAGGAGAGTTCTTGTTTGAGCCGGCAGCTCTGACTTTAGACACCCCCATCACGACGCCACTCAGCGAAGAGGACAAGAAACTTGAATCTACTATTGGAGACGGCAAGGCGAACAACGACGAAGATCCTAAAGTTGAAGAGAAGCGTGTTACATGGTGTCATCGCATGCGAACCACCCGAGATCATGCGGAGATGCCTGAACTGATGGAGGTGCTCGGTCTAGATGGTGAAGGTGCTCCCATTAAGGACAAGAAGAGATGGGAGAAAGCCTTGAAGATGAGAAAGGGCACGGGCCTCAGTATGGCCAGTCAGATGAGCCGAATGAGCATCGATACTACCCATACAAATCACGGTACTAATAATGGCGTTAATAGTGGCGAGGTGAAGACATAGGCACCTCCTCGCCGTGGACTACCAATGCTGCCAAATGGGTAGCTAGATACTATGTGAACTATGGGGTTTCTAGTACATCTCATCAATATTCAAGGAGGTGAACTTAAGTCCGAAGTACTTGATCATTATGGCCTGGGTCAATGGCTTATTTACTTAGAAGCGAAGGTAGCCGAAGCCTATATTGTCAAAATTGTCTGGATTTCAGGAGGCAGCAGATTAGTTAATCAATGATACCATTTCGAACACTTTTCGAACACTTTAAGGAGGCATGTTCTGTGATTACATAATGAGTAAACACGGTCCACCTTAAATATTATCACGTACCAGCATCCTGCTGGTTGCTGTCCTTATTCACGTTTCCTTCCTTAACACTTCTATTCGCTAATCCGATCAAGTCGTCTTGACGTGATCAGTTTCAATAAATTTTCATTATACCTAGTTACACCAATTCGATACATGTATGTATGGTAGACATTACTGCAGGACTATGCAAGTCGAGCACACGAAGTTCCATTACAGGCTACGCTTTGGTCCGCGAGACGATCAATTCTGCTAGATCCGTCACATTCGCGCTCGTTAGCAACTCGAGAATCTCAAGTGTTGCACCCAGCTCTCTTGTAATCCAATTGCGGACCTCAATGGCAGTTAGGGAGTCTAGACCATAGGATGCCATGCTCCGCTGGGCATCCACGTCGTCGCGCGCCACCGATAACACCTCCGATAGCTTCTGCAGCACGCCCTGTACGGCCACTTGGCGGGCCTCGTCGTTGCTGGCTGCAGCGCGGAACGCATTCCTGTACGATATTGCTTGCCCGGGATCGCTACCTGCAGCTCGTATCTCGGCAATTGCCGCGGCCTTAAGGTGTGCGAACCGTGGATCGTCCGCGTAGTAGGGCAGCGCGTCCGTGCTGCTCGGGACAAGCTTCAAGCCAGTCAGGCACTGCGTGCCACACTTACCGGACGTCGCAGCCGCCAAAAGACCAAGGACCTCAGCTTCGGAAATAGATTGCCCACCAAAATTCTTGATGATCTCTTCCTCGCGTGTCGCGTTCTCGGCAATGTACCCAGCACCTGTCACGGCTGTCAGGTCAAGAGAGACTGCAGGTTGGCCTTGAGCTACCCTGCATAACGCAAATCCGTCCAGAAACGTGTTAGCAGCGGCGTAGGCCGCCTGACCACGGCTACCGACAATGCCCGCCGCGCTCGACATGAGGACAAAATAATCTAACCGTGCGTTGATGGATTTGAGCACACTGTGAATATTCCAAGTTCCCTTGACTTTGGCACGGATCGCTGAAACATACGAATCATGCGTCAACCCTTCGATCAATCCATCCTATGACAACAGTTAGCTTAACAACGCCTGAGTATGATCAGGATCGGACTTACGTGAAGCATCATGGCGGCATGAACCACTCCACATATTGGGGGGAGTGTTTCGGTGCATTCTCTCACGACCCGGAAAGCGTTCTCCTCAACAGCAATATCGCACTCTTTAACGACGATACTGGCTCTTTCCCAGGTATCCTCAATAAGTTGTTGCACTTCATGAGACTTCCCTCCACTCCGTGACAACAATAAAATATGTCGAGCGCCATGTTCAACCATCCACCTAGCCATACTTCGCCCTAAACCACCAGTGCCGCCGACAATAATATGGGTCCCATCGGGATTTAAGAAGCACTTTGCGGTGTGATGCGTTGCCTGATGGAAAGATTAGTGATTCACTCGCTAATGGGTTTTTATGGATATTCATAATGAATACGGCCTCACCATTACTAGGTCTCCGCACTGAGCTGAGGCGACAATTGGATGCAGAGTGCCCTGTTGGATCATCTGTAATCCCTTCCCTAAGTCCGTCATCCGTAGTACGATCAATCTCTTGAGGGGCTTGAAAGTACCTTTTGAAAAGTACTCCAAGACATCTCTGGTAATATCCCTCATAAGCCGGGGACGAGTTATAGCTAGGTTTAACAGGTTGACCGAGGTGAAACTAATGTTCTCAGCAAGACCAGACCTGATATTCCAACCATCATGGCGTGGATGGAGTGTTCCCTGGGTATGAACAATACGTCCGAATGGCGCGGTACCTGCCCATACCTTACCTAGACTATAAGCGGCCGTGGGTAGGCAGGATGAGCTGGTGAAGACAACATCCATACCTTCTCCTCTCGAAGCCTTTTGTATCTCGCGGTCGAAATAGATGCTAGCCGTATCGAAGACCTTGTCAGACCTAATGCAGAACGACTTTGCAATAAATTCTCTCCTCTCATCTCCATGGACCGCAACAAACACATCAGCACCTAAGTGCCGTGCCACCTGTACTGCAGCAAGTCCCTCGGCACCGATTACCTGGATAAGCACTCGTTCTGATTTTCGAATGCGCGCGACCTGCGAAAGCGAGTAGAAAGCCGCACCGAAAGCAGAAGGTATCATAGCTGCATCCTCAAAGTTTACGCTCTGTGGGATTTTGACGATGCTATTTGCTGCGACACAGGCATGCGTACCTAGGCGCCCCTCGCTCAAGACACAAACCTTGTCACCAACGTTGACATCGATAACGTCGGACCCAACTCGAACGACTATACCGCTGCATGATCTTTCGGGCATGTTCGATGTATCCATATCCGCATGTACTAATACATCATCTTGGCTTAACCTGCTAGCTTTAATTTCGATCTCGACTTGGTCGCTATCCAAATTCTCATCGGACGGGATGTCGTCGAAGTATAGTGTGTCAAGAGAGTTCCTGGCCCGTTCGGTAAGTCTTAACCGACGTCCAGGCTGTCGGAATTCCTGTGGATACGGCTCAGATTTGCCGAGCTCACGATGAACCCGTAAATTCATGTCGTCATCGGCAATGAAGCGAGGTACCACCAGTTCCCCACGTTGCTCGGCGAACTCGACTTCTGCTTCAGGATTGTTCGCCAGTACGGTTCGCCTGAATACATCTTCAATGAGTTCAGCTTGACCCTCAAAATCCAGCGTGCTATCGGGGTCGAGGTCAAGAGTGACGGCCACCTTGCCGAGCTCAGAGCGAACCGTACGAAGCAGGCCCAAAGCCATATTGGTACTTGGGTTCATGGGAACTTTTGATGCGCCGCACGTCACCCACAGGATACCGCCGGCCTGGGTCAGAAGAGCTTTGATTTGCTCAAACTCGTTCTTCCTGATCGAGGCTAGGATAGCACGGTCCATTTCAGATAGCACAACGAAAAACCCGCTGAAATCCTTGATATTGACTAGACTCGAGATCTTCGGGGCGATTCCGGAATGTATCTTGATGACGTCGCATAACGGCGCTACAAGTACGTCGTTCCTGTCGCGCTCTGTCACGATTGTTACGCGCTCCCCATGATACCTAACGTGTGCGTGGCTCACGCCGTTGGCATGCCGTCCCTCGGCTTGCTCCCATTGTATCTTGTAACACAACTCTCTAGGTTTTGGCGGTTCGGGCGTTACAGTCTTTAGCGGCGCGAGTTCTAATCCCAATATAGAGACGAGAGGCGATTCACTCTCCGCTGACGGGAATAGCTCAGCTAGGAACGATCCGGACTTGGGATCCCTTATTGACTGTACGGTAAACTTGGAACCGGGGGTTCTCTCCCAGTCCTCGCTGGTGTCGATATGCATCTGCTTGATAGCAGACGGCAGTTGCAAATCTGCAACTCCATCGACCCCTAAATCCGCTTGCGATACTTGAATCAGGGGCTCTAGTGTAGCAGGATGAATCAAGTATGAGGATTCATATGCCATCGGCATGATAAGTTTTGTGTCCTGAAGTGCGCCATGAGCACTAGCCCCACGCTTGTCCACCCTCACACTCGCCAAGTTCCAAAAGGTATGCGGGTAACTAATCCCTCCCGAACTCAGGTTAAAATAGAAGCCAGCAGCAGGTATAGGCAACCCGTTTTCCTCTACGCGGAGGTTAGGATATACCCTCGAGCGTGCCGCCATGGTACTGTTCTGCAAAGAGTTTGCCTCGACGAAGCCATGACAGTGTTCCAACCATCCCCTCTTCGGTTCGAAACTAGAAATACGAAATTCGTCCCAATTGATCTTGGGTGCGACGTGTACCCTGAAGGATAACAGAAGCTCAACTGGTTCATCATCCGCTAGAAACAGCTGTTCTAGAATAACGACGTCGTGTAGATCAAAACTGCCTATCTCGACGCCCCTGAGCGACGCTCGTTGACTGGCTGCCTCTACAACCATAGATATGAAAGCGGATACCGGGAATACAGATCGATCTTTGACCCGGTATTCGCGCAGCCATGGCAGCTCTTCAAGCCTGATAAAATTGCGCCATGTCGGTTCCAAGTCACTGCTCCAGTCGGCTAACGTCCCTATGAGATCATGTCGTGCAAACGGCTTTAATCGATGTTGGCGGGTAATTCGACTTTCGTACCAGCAACGCTGGCGCGACCACGGATACGTGTATAGAAAGGGGATGATATCTGGTTTTTCGATTTCGGAGCGATTGTGATTGATGTTGAAGTAATTGATGCCTTCATAACCACGCATGAAGAGTTGGCCAGCGAGTTCTAATGCCGTCTCGGTGGCATCCCGATTTCTTACAAGGGTCGGAAGGTATGCCGGTAACTTAGAAGCTGGCAGCCCCAACGTCTTAAGGGTCTGCATGATAGGACCCTTTAGCGCGGCGTGCGGGCCAATCTCGACGAGGATGTCTGGCTCACTCTCTTCACAGAGCACCTTCAACGCTGTCGTAAATCGTACTGGGTTAGTCAGGTTCTCAACCCAGTACTGCGGTCCAAGTTCCTCTATGGTAACCCTGCGAGATCGAAGAGAAGAGAAGAATTCAACAGCATCGTCTCCTTCTCTCAGCTCGATATCTGCTATCATGCTTTGATACATCTCGGCTATTAGTTTCATATGTGGGCTATGGTAGGCAACGTCGACGAAGAGCTTGCGGTTGAATATCCGTTTTTCTGCCATCATAGTGGACAGTTCGTCGATCGCCTCGGCATCTCCCGACACAGTCGTCGAACTAGGCGAATTCTCACAAGCTGCTACGGCCTGGAATGGATATCGTACTTGTTTGAGGAAAGGTTGCAGTTCCTCCGCACCCATACCAACCGCCATCATGGAACCTTTGACGTCCGGGAAAGTTTCCCTTAGTGCAATGATAGCTTGGCCACGGTAGTATGCCGCAGACATTGCTGCTTCCAGTGACAGTCCCCCAGTCGCATACGCCGCGGCAATCTCTCCGCTTGAGTGGCCGGTAACCGCGGAAGGCTTGATTCCCCATGATGCCAGAAGGTCAACCAATCCTATCTGGACAGCACTGCAGACCGGTTGGCTGATATGGGCCATACCAACAAGAGAATCCTTCTCGTCCCGGTTCAGCTCTTCGAGCAACGAGAAATCGGCCCCAATAGACAGAAGGTGCTCATCTGCTCGCTGGATGGCCAATGCGAATACAGCGTGAGACTCCAGCAGTTCCCGACCCATGGCATGCCATTGCGCGCCCTGTCCAGTGAAAATAAATGCCAGCTTCGGCGACTTCGCCGGTGCACGCTTTGGTATCACATCAGGGCTATTGAGGGCTATCGCCAGTTTGCTACACATATCAGCCACCAGAGCTATGCGCCATGGCAATTGCGAGCGACGTTGGCATAACGTAACTATCCGGCATATCAGCATTTTCACCTCCGACCATACAAATTGCATCAAGACTCACATGATAAGTTTCGAGGCATAGTGCTTTGATAAAGCTCAGCGTGTTGTTCAAGGAAAATGCCCAGCCGCTCCATGCTCTTCCTCGCCGCAGCTTCGTCATTGGCACTTAGTATAAATAGCCGTTTCGTCCTGATGTGTCCTTCGAATTTTTCGGCGTCTAGGAATTCGAGTTCATCCTCGGCTGGCAACGCCGTAAGTACGGCATGACCATTGGATCCGCTATACCCGAAGTTATTCACGCAGATATACTTCTTATCTCGAGGAAATGGCTGCTGCCTTTGAGGGAGCTAGACATAAGGGTTAGTGTAGCTTTAGGGGAATTGCTCTTAGTGAACCAACTTTTAGTTTCCATTCGGATAACGGAATCGCTGGGTTTTCCTTCTCAAAATCGGCATTTGGCACGATAAACCCCTTTTCCAGCATGAGAGCCGCCTTCATAACCGATATAATACCACTGGCGTTTTCGAGGTGGCCAATATTTGACTTGACCGAGCCGATGTTCAAAGGCTTATTCTCCTCAAGGCTCTGACTAAGTGCCCTATAGATGCCTTTGGCCTCTATTGGGTCGCCAACTTTGGTGCCAGTTCCGTGCGCCTCGAAGAAACCGATATCCTTAGCATCGATGTTTGCTTGTGCCAGAACGCTACGGAGTAACGACTCCTGTTCTTCCGAGCTGGGCGCCACGATGCCTTCAGATAGAGTGTAAGTAGTCTACTAAAAAAAGGTAGGATGAATGTACATACCAACTGTTCTGCCGTTGTGGCTGATCCCCGTGTGGGCAATGACGGCTCTAACGTAGTCCCTATCTGCCAACGCTTTATGGAGCGGTTTAAGAATTAGACACCCTACTCCTTCACCTCTTGCGTACCCGGACTTGGCACGATGGTCAAAGGCATACGTTTTCCCTGAATCTGCAAATAACCTATATAGCTAAGTCAGTTAACCCCTGAGGCAATGGAAGCATCTGTATTACCTTAATTTGGCCATGGATACCCATACATCGGGCTGTGTGATTAGATGAGAAGCGCCAACAATAGCTTGCTCTGATTCCCCTGACCGTATGCTCTGGACAGCTGCGTGTAGAGCATGCATGCTAGATGAACATGCTGTATCAACGGTATAAGCAGGCCCGCAAAGGTTATAGAAGTACGATATTCGGCCCGCTAGAAAAGCTCCTTGATTGCCGGTGGGATCGAACATCGGCGAGTCGTCTAGATCTCTAAGGTTGCCCATCCTGTGTTCATTGTCGGGGCCACCAATGAACACGCCGACCTTCTGTCCGGAGATAGACTCCCTAGGAATGCCGGCATTCTCGAGGGCCTCGTATGAGCATTCAAGGAGGAGCCGCTGTGTCGGATCTTTCTCACAGTCAATATCAGCACAGCAACAGACTTAGAGTAAAACCCTTACCCATAGTCTCAGCTTCCTTTCGCGTCATATCAAAGAAGCCGGGATCGAACATCTCGAGATTCTGTGATAGAAAATACCCCCCTTGCGAGTTGATTGTCCCCTTTTTCTCTGGATTAGGGTGGTTGTAAGCTTCCTGGTTGAAGCGGTCTCTGGGTATCTTGGACCATGCGCTGCGGCCCTTGGTCAACAGCTTCCAGAAGTCGCCCGGCGAAGACACGTCGCCGGGCAGGCGGCACGACATGCCCACAATGGCAATCGGCATCGGCCCCTCAGACTCCATGTTCAGATGTGGGAGAAAAGGAGGTATAGAGTAGTAGAGGCTGAAAGATCTCTCGATAATTATAACATAACGTCTATCATTGGCGCTAAAGGCTATGTATATGCCAATGGACGAGCGGACAAACCTGGAACATCACCCACTCAAAGATTTCAACTTGCGGCATGTTGGGTTAAGTTCGCCCGGTACACTTTCTACATAATACTTAAGGGCTAAGCTACCGAAGGGGCGATGAAACCGGTACTCCAACTGACGCCAAATCTCTACTTTGGGACGACTGATGTCGATTTCCATAATTAGGTCCGACGTCTCGGATCTAATGATTGAGCCGCCTTTGGCTTTGAGCTGACGCGTGTGATAGCCTTGAGAAGTAGCGAATGTAATATCGTATTAGACAGTAACTCTTCTCTTGGTACGATATACTATTCTAGCTATCCATTATTCTTTAAAATTGCATGTTTTCTTTGGATTCTCTTACTTATTTCCTTCATCGATTAACCACCGTTTTCAGGAAAACCTCTATTTCATGACCGAAGTCTACGTAGTGGACTTTTCTGCTGAAGCTACCATGTACTACAACGTTAGCTCGCTGCCATCACATCTATCCTTAAAGTTCGAGTTCAGTCGATGCGTCATGTCGTAGACTGAGTCTCTTGTGGCACTGCTTCATGGTAGCTTATCCACAATAAGAAAGAGGCATCATTCAAGTCCGGACGAGTCACGGAGTTCCGTTGACAAGTCGTTTTCGTTTTCAATCTTCGATCCAACAAGGAGCAACCCGTTTGCAACGGGTTAACGAATATTTTGGTTTTATCGTAACATTCCTACCCAGCTACGATCTATGGCGTCATGGCTGGATCGGATAGGAATATTCATTCCAGGGCAACTGGTAAAAGGGTGCAATATTCTCGAAATTTATCAATAAGACCTATTCATCCACCAGCACCCTTCGCTTTGATCTATCTAATTTGACTGCTGGCAAAATAGTGTAGATCAGTAACGTCGTAACCGTATTCTATGAAGGCTGCCCTCCATTACCACTTCTAATCATCCCTTTCACATGACCTATAGCCTTTGTGAGTTTCCGGGTAGTCCCCACGGGCAGCAATACAGCCTCGAGGCGGGCATGTAACTTGCAGCCTCGAAATATTAGAAGCTGCCACACCTATTAGAGGCCGTCATGTATGTTGTCAAGGGCCTTACGGCGTCCGAACTTATATAGAGATTACTTATCAGTTTGTCCGTTCAATGATTAGAGCTAGTAAAAGAATAGCTACGGGACGTACTCCTTTCATCTCCTATGCAACATCGGTCACTCGTTCCACAAGGCTTGGGTTGACAAGCCGGATATATACTTAAGGTATCTAGAGAGAGAATCGAGGGACATAGATTGTAACATATATCCTTCGGCCACGATGAGATTTCTCTGCTTACCAGGTGCGTATGGGAGCGCCAAAGTAAGTGATTCTATACTCATCCGACCATTACATGATCCGCCGGCACTAACATATAGACATAGAATTTCGGCGTACAGCTCGGTCCCTTTGCTAAGCATATGGAGGAGCGGGGGCTAGCGAGCTTCGCATTTACACAGGGGGCACACGAGGTAGAGCCGCCGCTAGGGTGGGAGAACTATTTCGGTTCGCGACCGTTATATCGATTCATCGACGCGGCGTCGTCGAGCCCCAACGGCGATGCCTTCGAAATTGTGCGTAGAGTGCGCCATATCCCGCGCGGACTATCACCCGAGGCAACCCTCCGCCTCTTCAAGCCCCCACAACCTGTCGAGTTTGACTGGAGCTCGTTTCGCGAGGCGCTTGAGAGCATATTAAAGACCATAGATGAAGATCTTGAGATTGATGGTCTCATTGGGTACTCCGAAGGTGCGATGATGGCTGCGTCGATTTGTGCCGAGGAGAATAGACGGTGGGAGGAGGCGGGAGTGCCGAGGCGTATTAAGGTAAATTTCCCTCAGTCTTCTTCTGAGAGGGATAAGAGGATATAATGTGACGTTCTACCGAAGATAGTAGCGCTGACAGATACGTAACTCATAGTTTGCCATATTCTTTGCAGGCTCGCCACCACTAGTCGCTGAAGGGGACGGGTTCACGGCGCGGTTGGCGGACGAGCACGGCACCTCCATCGATATCCCAACATTCCACGTCTTCGGGTCCAATGACCCGCTGGTATACTCGTCCATTGCGCTCTACAACGCATGCAACCAGGAGACGGCGCAGCTGTACGACCACGGCCTTGGTCACCTCGTACCCCGTGACGCCGACAACGTCGAGCAACTTGGAGATACCCTATCCGATGTCATCACCCGCATTAACAAGGATTCCGAGGTTTCAAAGGAGACTCGCACCCTGACCCCTGAGCTTACTGGTGAGTACGCAACCACTGAGTGCTCCGCCACCAGTTCCTCGTCCGCTGGGTCCACCGCTGAGACCTCAGACCTGGACTCACGGTCCAGTCACGGCCTGGGGCCCGAGCCCAAAGGGATGCCCAAGATGTAGGCGGTCTGAACCTATGACACGGGATGGCGAGGAGAGACGGGAGAAGTACGAATCGGCCGCTTGCAGCCTTCTCCCAATCTGGATATCGGGGATCTCGGGGTCCCGCATATGCGTACACATCTTAAATTCTCAAAGGTTTTCTTTGTAAGGAGTTTTGACTTTGGTTTGGCATAGATAATGTGTACGTGGAAATAGATAGTCAATAGGTTGGATGATTCAGTCTGCCGGGCTCTTTTCACTTCCGATATTTCTAACCGCGCGCGTCTTTACCTTGTCATAAGAATGGCAGACGTCACATTAATAGGAGTAAATTAAGCCGTGCCCTATCTAGTCGTAGTACTATAACCCCTATTCCGATCATAAATCGTTCAACGAGTGCAATAGAGCACGACCACAATTACCTCGAAACATCAAGCTTTTAATAACAAGGAGAAGGAGGTATTAATTATGTACAATACTAGGTACAATGAGTTAGGACGACGACGACATTTACGACGAATCGTCGTTCGGACCTATTGACCCTCGAGCTCTCAGGGGTAAGCCCTATATAGACCCCCTAAAGCGGGGCTGCCAGCAAATCTCTGCGTGAACCCGAAACACATGTATAACCCGACCTTCAAGCCCCGCCTAGTCAACATGAGATGAGTAGAGTGGCTCCGTGCGGTACTCTTCTGTTTGTCTGTATATACGAGGGAGAAGCACCGTCTCAGCTATCTGAGACAAAATGTCTAGCGCGCACCCGCGAACGCGCCAGCCCCTCCCATCCCTTGCAACTTAGCGGCTAATTGGGGATACTTTTCTTGCACCTGGATCTGTGTTCGCGTCGCTTCTGCGTACGAAAGCGCGTTGATGATCTCTCCAGGCGTCCTGGCCAGCTCGGCCGCGCGCTCAAAGTACTTCAGCGCCTCGGTGATCTTCCCTTGTTGCAACAGTAGCTGGGCCATCGTAGCCACGGCAATATCGCATTCAGGATCAACTACAAGTTGTTAGTATCCTCTTCTTGTATAGATTGATACGGTCCTCTTACTAATGAGTGCTTTTTCACACAGCTTCTCGGCTTCGCCAAATTCTGACTTCTGTTGGAACAGCGCCAAGGCCTTGTTGATAAGGGGCAGAACATTCATCGCCATGGGCTTTGTCTGCTTCTCCATCTCCATAGCTGTGTCGAACTTCTGGATCGCTTCCTCGTACTTGCTTTGGTCAAGTAGTAGTTCTCCGTAGTAGTTGTACACATCGGGGACTTTATCGAAGTTCTTAACACACCGGCGGAATGTTGCCATGGAGGACGCTACGGATCCCATCTTGTACTGTGTTACACCAAGTTGTATGTGAGAGAAGATGAAGGTGCCGTCGAGGTCGATCGACTTCTGGTAGTCCTTGGCGGCATCCTGGAATTCGCCGTGGATGAAGTGCAGTTGCGCGCGGTGGTAGAAAATATCGGGATCATTTTCATTCTGGCTCAAGGCCTGTTCAAGATCCGCGGCGGCGCTAGCTCGATCACCTACCAAAGACGGTCAGTCTCAATAGTACTCGAAGAATTACCAAATGTGGCGAATATTGCTTACCCATTTCTAGGTGCATGCTTGCTCGTTTAACGTAGCTTTGGGTATAAGAGGGGTCAAGCTCAATACTCTTATCCATGTCCTGCAAAGCTTGCTCTTGCGATCCACGTAGATTTCGGAACGTGCCTCGTAAGTTATAAGCTAGAGCTTCATGTTCACCCAGGTCGCCATACTCTAGAGCCTTTTCGAATGCGTTCGCGGCCTCTTCGTAGCCTTCGTGAGTCCGTCTTTCCATAGCCCTGAGTCCGATCTGCAATTGCCCCAATCCTGTCGATTCCGAAAGTTCCTCCGAGTCCTCCAGGCCTTCGGGACGGGGCTTGGCCCGGAAACTCTGGATGTAGTTAGAAACGAAAGTTGGACTCGGTAGCTTGTTGGGGTCCTTTGATTTGATGATATCTTCGGCTTTTTGCTCGGCAACCTTCTTGAGTAGTCGCTCGACAGCATTCGTGCTAGATTCAGTCTTGAACTCGTCGATAATGCAACTAGCGGTATAGTCGAGAAGCGATTCGCTGAACTGAGATAGGTGCTCGTAAGCGTTAGCTCTTCGGTTCAGAGCCTTTACGTAGGTAGGGTCGAGGCTGATGGCGGCGGTGGTATCTTCAACGACCTTCTCCCAGGCACCAAGAGCGTTATAGCAGGCGGCCCTGTTGGAGTAGAAGATGGAGTCCGGCTTGCAGAGAATGGCCTTCGAGTAGAGGTCGATAGCGCGGTTATAATCTTTACTACCATAGGCCTTGTTGCCGGCGTTCTTAAGTTGCAGGGCATAATCCCGGCGCTGCTCGTCGGAGAATGTGGTGACTGTATTTTCGTTGATCTCCGGCAGCTCATCAGTGGCCTCTACCGTCGGAGCTTTCGGTTGCTGTTCGCTTGAGGCTGAGGGGGACTTGGGAGCTTCAGCTTGGCGTTCTGCTTCTTTCCGTTTTCTCCTCTCCTTTTTACTAAGTTTAGGTTGTGCGGTAGGCTTGGGCTTCTATTGAGATATCGGACGTAAGCTACTAGATACTAATTACGGCGACAGCGAGAATAATAAAATATTTGGGAAAGCAACTAACAGCGTCATTAAGATAATATACTACACCAGCACCAGTGACTACAACAGCTACACCAGCAATAGTATATACAAGGGCTTTGTTCTCGGAGGCCCAATTGGTAATGCGATCCCAAACAGAAGAGCCGACGGGAACAGCAATAGGTTTGCCTAAGGGAGGCATAGGTGGCGGAGCTGCGGAAGCACCAGACATTGTGGAGGAATCGGACGATATTGTCTAATTGTGTTATGGAGGGGCTACGAGCGGTGGACTACTCGGGCATCAAAGGAAGTGGGTATATTAATCGAGGTCGAGGTCGAATTCGGGGTCAAGTTGGAGGTCGAGACGGTGGGAGTATTCGGCTAAGGACAGGTTCAATGACGATGATGCCGGCGATGGCTAGTGACAGCTTTTTTGCAGGTGGGAAAGCTCAAAATGGTTTATCAGAAAATGCGAAGTACTGATCAAGGCGTGGTCTGTACTCTCCGTACGCGCAAAAAAAGTCGACTTTCATCACAACTGAACCATAAAATCCATAAAATCTTAGCGCGACCCAGTTTAACGTGTGCCTATCGAAGCTTAGGCCCTGTTGGCCCACAATCTCTCGTCATCAATCTAGCAACTATAGAAATTGTCGACCTTAATACACATATATACAATGCTCAGTACTTCCAAGGTACCTCGGTATTGTGGAGTGCTTCGTGTCAAGCCATGTATATACGTGTACGTACTGTATTTGTTATCGTCATCCGTCACCAATAACTTAAAATTATTACTATTGATAGGTATTTTAGCGTTGTTATTGATTAAACGATTGATCTCCAGGGCTACGAAATAAATAAGAAAATACCCAATACCGATAACTTCATTGTTAACATAAGAAGTCATCGGAAACATAACTCGTTCCTCGTTCTCTTAGCACCTACGTATATGCCGTAACGTCCCATCTCTTGAGCCCTCGTTGTAAGGCACTTGAAGCAGCATTCGGTCTGAAGAACACACTTGCGGGCAAACCCGAGTGCAATGTTCTGCTTGATGGGAGAGTTGTCCAAGAGAGAAACTTGAGCGTGGTCGCTATTCGGAATGGCCCAATCGTTCCAGCTCATGACCACATTATCGAAACTCCAGTTGTGGACTGCAATCTCTTCTACTTGTTCATGGTTGCAGATAGGCCTTTCCGCTATTCGAGCTGCAAGATAGATCACACTGGGGTCAAAAGTGCGCAACGCAGATGGCGTTTGGATGATAGATGTAAGTCGAAAAAGACGTCCTGTTTCCGTGGCTGGGAAGAAGGCAACTTGTATGCGCGTTTCAATACGATCTTCCCCACCAGATACCGTTATTCGTGGTGGGAGACGTTTATCTGCTCGCTCTAGATCATTTGCGCTGTCCATAGCCGGTTGTGCCTCCACAACTGCGGTCTCGGCCTGAAGACCTTCAACACAGCCGTTCACCTGCTGTACGCTCCATGAGCCCTCCAGTTGCAAGGCCGAGTCAAAGCCAATCCACGCCGGTACCACGGTCATACTGCCAGCAAGCCAAAGCAGAATGCGTCCATTATTCTTCCTCAGAAGATCAGACTCATCATCCTCTTGTGAAAAGTTATGAGGCAATCCTGTGATAGCTGAAGCTGCTAGCCGGAACCACGTTGCCCAGTAGATCGAACCATAATGGGCAATCGTGCCTAGGAAATTGGCGGTTGCTACCGATAGCTGGATGGCAGTGCTCCGCCCTTGAAGGTTGGATACGTCGTGAGCACCCGCTGCTTCGGCCATAGCATGAGCAATGTGCAACATCATCTGCAAGAACATGACAGACACAAGGCAACCCGAGTCCAAATTTCTATCAAGGATATCCATTAATTCTTCCCTATTACAGCCACAATCACATCTTTCGAAGGTCATCTGTAGCCCTGCGAGAATCTCTGGGTACTGGCGAGCTATCTGGCCGGCTGTATATTTCGCATCTTCAGGGTTACCAGCCCATGGTCTCTTTTCGCCGTCGAAGAGCAATCGTGTACGTTGAATACTCCTTTTCTGAAGATTTTTGAGTAAAATAGTTGGCGACTTCTTCAGCCACCACCGATAAGAAACCGTCGATTTCTCGTCCACACTGAACCCTAGTTTTTTCGTCATAGGTGTGACGGGCAAATCAACTATGGACCGGACAATGTCCTGGGCGTTGACCTCCGCTTCTCTCAACTCTTTTATGTTCAATGTGCAGTGAAGAGTTTGAAAGGGGTTTTTGATATCGTAAAGTGACGAACGACAGCTAGGCTGGTCATTGGTTCGGATCTCAGGGCTAGTCAGTCCCGAATGTATGGAATTGCCCCCGGTACCTAGCGATGACACCTTTGCCGAATCCACAGTCTGCAAGATTCTATATCTCATGTTGTGGTTATCATCATAACAATTTGTTTCTTCTGTGCACGAATTCGTCACCATAACCATGAGCACGTTGGTTCTGTCGCCTAAGGCCTCATCGAAGCCAATCTTGTTATTAACAGAGATCACAAGCGTCCCGTTCCAATGGTGAAGGACCCAATCGAGAAGCTCAACAATGCAACAGTCCATTTCGATTAAGAGATCGCTATCTGGGTGCATAATTAGTGCCTTAATTGCGCTCGCCAATTCAAAATATTGGAGATGATGCTTCGGCAATTCGTCTAGGAAGGGTGGCAGCGGTTTAACATCATGCCCCATATTGACTGTATGTAAGTGGATGCTATCGACCACCTTAGCAATGACAGGCTGGATTCGGGCAATGATTACGGCTTTCTTGGGGGTGTTCGTGGCTGAAACCTCACTTGCGAATAGGTCGCAGAAAGCGTCAACTGCATACTTGGGAGAATGGTATTTGAGCATGGCAGCTTCGGTCGTCGCCAGCCACCGCAGTTCTTCGTCGGAAACGATCTTACGGCCGACTGCTCCTGGCATCACCAGTTTCAAGCCAAAGAGATGCTTAGATACTTCATCGAGTCTCCCCAAAACTTCGAGCCCGTTCACATTGGGCTGTGCTAGCCTCTCGGCGAGGCTCATGGCATAGACGAAATCATTCTTGGAAATACGCTCGCGGGCAAGCCACTCGATAGTATCGACACCAGCTCTAGCCGACTCGTTAACAACGAGGCGGACGAGGTCGGATGCCGGTGACTTGCCAATGGTACTACCGAGGTCAATCGTCCTAGTGATAAGATCAAGCTCACTCGCTTTATTACCGGCCATATCTAGACTCCCAGTCGTTATATAGCGAATATTGTATGAGAAATATAAAGCCTTTGAGACAACTTGTGTTTAGATTCGTCTATCCGTGCCGAGTCGCTAAAAGGGGAGCTACGCCCACTAATAGCAGGTAGTACAATGCTGTGTAAGTCTTGCTATTCTATTCTAACGAGACAGAAATAAGAGGTAAGAAAGTGAAAAAGGAACAGAAACAGGCAGACAGGAATGGAAAGGCCATAAGGGCAATCGTTGCCCTGACTGACTTGCAGAATGCGGCAGTGTCCGTCATTGATTTTTACTGGTCTTAACAAAATAGGCCTACATATACTTGCTTTCATATACAATAACCGTTATATTTGAATATTTCCTACTTACATACCTTACATTTTATGACGTTAACCGTAAAGCGTCACTTTAAAAACAGTGTTAATTGATTGATTATATGACTTATCGACATGGAACTTGCAAGTTAAGTTATCCAATGCGCCCTACCAATAACCATGGAAGGCTTCCTCATCTTCACGTCCATTCGATATGATCCCGTACTCCTCAAAGCTCCGGATCTAGGCTTCACCAACCTCGGATGGAATCAAACCCCTTCTCCCTTTTATATGCTAGACTTACACCGAGACCGCATGCTAAGAGCCGCTATCTACTGGGGCTGGGAAGCAGCCATAACCACGATTTCCGGGAAGGATGGATTGCAAAACTTCAAGGAATACCTTCAGAGCATCACAACCGAAGCCGGTGACGGCCCATGCCGACTCATGATCACGCTGGCTGCAGATGGGACTCTGGGCCACCAAATCTCATCCCTTCTAGCAACACACATAAACAATTTATTACCTAGGTGTCTACCAGGTCCCAGCACCGACGACTTAACTCAAACTAGAGAGGAGATTCCGAGCAAGGATCCCATATATGACATCTACCTTGATACCCAGGAAACGACAAAATCCGAGTTCACTCATTTTAAAACTACCTTTAGAGATATATATAACGAAGCAAGAAGCCGAGCCCAAATAATTCCCGGTGATAAGAAAGAAGTACTTCTTGTCAATGACGACGGTCATATTATGGAGGGTTCTATCAGTACCCCATATTTCTGGAGAGATGGGAATTGGGTGACTCCTCCCATCTCTAAACAGTTTGGTAGCATGGAAGGGAGCGGGGGAAACGATGGGACAACTAGGAGATGGGCTCTTAAAAGGTACACTCAATTTGCGTGGTCTCGAACTTGTACTAGATAGCTAATTTTGACTAAATCAGGAACCTTGCTACTGAAGAAGTCGTCCTTGCTGACTCACTAGTTGATGGCGAAGAATGCTGGATCAGCAACGGACTTCGAGGCTTCATTTACGGGAAGGTGAAGTTACACTAGGCTCTAGTCTCGCCATTGCTTGTCTTGGAGATATCCTCCACTCCATGGGGCCTTGACAAGGTCCTTACAATACTCTGGAAATATTGATTACGGTGCCTTGCGTCACAACGAAGCATCATCGAACACCGCAAGTTTTTGGTGTCATAAGTCACAGGATAATGAGACAGCCTACTGCTGTAACTATAGGGGCGAGCATCATCTCATATCAATAGCCGTAGCCGATGCAACCCAATACATTCCTTCAGGTAAGAGCTACATAACCCCTTACAAGTGTGATTTCTTTAAACGGTCCCCGAAATAACGCTCTTTCTAACACCGGGAGCTACTAAATAAAGCTAGAAGTTATTGTAATGAAAGCGCCAAAACTGTATTATATAGCGACTTGTTACAGAAATTGCGCGTATGAGGAGAGTATCTCGATATTGATGTTCCCTTTCGTGCGCCTACTTGCCTCGCCTTGGAGGGATGACGTGCGATGACCACGATACATCAAGTGAGCACTTTCTAATTCATGTTTACAATTACTAATTTCCTGTATTCGGTAGGCAAGAGCGATATCTATATTGGCTAGATGTTTTAAAGTAGACGGATTCCACCATTCTCGAGACAACTCCCTTTCGTAACTCCTATTGGAATTCTATCTAGCATGCGTATCAATATTATATCTTCAAACTTCATACTACATACTCCTAGCAATTCCATTCAACGTAAAACGCCAACCTTTATCCTTCGCAGACATCTTACCCGCCAAGCCAGCCCAAAGTCACTCACCATGGAAGCCATCTATACAGCTCAAAACAAAATCAAGACTGAACTGGGCCTCACCAAAGTCCAGGTCATTCACAACCCAAACTATCAACGCCATGGCACCAAGTCTTATGTTCACTCATTGAACCGCTTTGGATTTCAACCTACCAAGCCCGGCCCCTATTTCCATGCCACGAAAGCCAAGGAGCATGGTATTCTCCCTGAACTCAAGGGAATATTTGGGGGCGCCATTCACAAAGAGCGAGTTCTCGTCAAGAAGGCTGGTCCCGAAGACGACGCTCAGTCCGGAGAGGTCACTGCTGAAGACCAGCAGAATGACTCCATGTATGTCTGCAAGGTTGACATCGGCACGCCAGCCCAGACCTTGCTACTCGATTTCGACACCGGATCTGCTGATACCTGGGTTCGTATAACTCCTGTTATTGTCTATTATATACAATTCAATCTAACGATCACGTCAGGTCTGCTCAACTCTCCAGGGAAAGTCCGGCCAGTCGGGCCATAACCTTTTCGACCCGAAGAAATCCAAGTCTTACCGGAAGATGTCCGGAAAGAAATGGGAGATCGAATACGGGGACGGCTCAACCGCCTCGGGAGATTGCGGCAGTGATACTCTTGTCGTGGGTGGTCTGACCATCAAGGAGCAGACAATTGAGTGTGCTACGAAGCTATCCCAGCAATTTTCTGAAGGCACCAGCGACGGCCTCTTGGGTCTCGCGTGGGGCAAGCTCAATACTGTCACGGATTCCGGCGAGGCAGACCCTCAAAATACGCCCGTTGAGAACATGATCAAACAGGACGATATTCCCAAGGAAGCTGAACTCTTCACTTCCGCCTTCTACAGCTCGCGTGACAAGAACCCCCAGTCTTTCTATACATTTGGTTTCATTGACCAGGACCTCGTCACAAAGTCCGGCCAGGACATCCACTGGACGCAGGTCGACAGCTCGGAAGGCTTCTGGATGGTCTCTTCCGAGTCATTTTCGGTCAATGGAGAAAGCGGTGATCTCAGTGGAAACAATGGTATTGTCGACACCGGTACCACCCTGGCGTTGTTGTCGGACAAGGTGGTCGAAAAGATATACGAACAGATTCCCGGCGCGACCTATGATTGGTGGAACCAAGGCTATATCTTCCCAACAAGCGTCACAGTAGATGACCTACCTGATGTCAAGGTAGCCGTGGGCGACAGGGAATACGTCATCCAGAAAGAAGACCTAGCTTTTGCCCTGACAGACGACAAGAAGTACTGGTATGGAGGCATACAGAGCCGTGGAATGATGCCTCTTGATATCCTCGGCGATACGTTCCTCAAGAGCGTCTACACTGTAAGTTTCTCTCCCTATACTACTCGAGTATATCCATCTTCAGCGTGGATACTAGATCTAACCTGCTACCTTATAGGTCTGGGATCAGGGCAACAAGCGTTTGGGACTAGTGCCAAAGATCGAGCCTACCCAGAACCTCCAACCGCCGGCGGACTCGGGTGAGGGTGGCGCTGAGAAGAAGAGGCTCACTAGCTTCGATCTTGTTGCGGGCAAACAGGTCAATTAGAACGCACCGCCTTCTGAATACCGGGAAGTAATGTTGCTGCTTGATTCATACTTTAAGTTACATAGGCGTACAGGCTCGCCGGGAACGTAGATTGAGAGCTGGACTCTGCTGGCGTTGGTGGTCATCTTGGCGTACAGGGCGTGGTTTGTTCATGGGGATGAACTGTCCATCCAAGACTACTCACCTATGTATACTTGGCACTCTAGACTGCGGATATGTTCGAACCTGACTCCTTACCTACCTAGATAGAATGGAATTGCAGCATTTCTACTCCTATTTTACTCTTCATCGCCCTCTTCGATGGGCACATATCGAAATTGGCTTGACTATACCTAACAACTCGAACTACTAGTTTGCAGTACCAATTATTTATAGCCGAATGATGACTTCCCCTACTATTTGCTAGCATTGTTTCTTATAAGGGGTAGATAGGCCGATCCCCAGCCATTCTCTTAAAAGGGGGGGAGGGGCATCCTCGCTATGGTCACCCCTTATTTCTCCCTGACAGCGTACCATTCTCGCCGTCAGCGACAAAACCAATATGGCTGAACGAACCTCCGGAGCTTTTGGCGAGCCCGTTCTCGGTGATGTATCATGGGTTTAACGAGTACTTTTAGAGACAATAGAGCACTGTCCAGAGTGTCATGTCAAGTCACAGTTCAAGCAGAAAACAAGAGCCCGAAGACGGGGTAAACTAATTAGGTTTCCTACGTCTGCGCCGCCGGCTATGCTACCTAGTCACTTATTTCTCGTCTCGGTCCTCCTCAATCAGGGATGTCTGTGTTCTCGTGAACTAGGAGCCTCTGTCCTTCAGCTTTGGCTCTACCACGGCCGTGTTACTCCTAACCACTACCTAACCAATAGTTTCCCCTTTCTTTTTCCCATGTTCTTCCTCCTTTCTCCTCCTCTTCCCACTCTCTTTCTCCCTTCTGATAACTCGGCAACATTTGCTCCAGCGAAGGAAGAAGATCTCCGGACGAATGCGAATGTGTCTCATGCGTGAATCTCTTCCGAACCAAAGGTCAACAGAGCTCGCTTATCATGCGGAAAAGAAAACGGCAACACAGCAACGGGATGTCGGAAACCCCAGAATGAAGCAGAATGACACAAACTCCACCGAACGCCTATGCGGTATGGGCCCTCCCGGAAGTTCATCGGAAAAACACAACTAGAACAAGAGGAGCTGGATGAATCGAAAAATGGGTGGTTCGGATGGGAGTTGACGTAGGGGACAGAACATCTCAGGCTCGCCAAACAGAATTCTAGGACGGGGTCGGGTGTAGGGAGCTCTCGCAATAGTTGCTATAGTATGGTAGGGATGAGGGTAATGTATAATCTTGTACATCATCGACGGCAATCCAAAGAGGCGAAGCAGAAACGGAAACCCCAAGAGACGAAGCTAGATCGAGGCCCTGAGCGAAAGATAGCTAGTACGTCCTGTTCGGCTAGGACACCGGCGATGGATCCCGCGATCTCCAAGTTAAGTGATTAAAAGCCAAAATATCAATATTCCCTTCTGGAATCGCTCATTGTGGGTAATAGACAACACCAGGCCCTGGCGGAGGGTAATAGTAGCCTTCTGGGTTTGGCGTGACCATACCGTTCATACCTACTACTCCGCCAGACATCGGATAGCTCTGTGGTGCCGGGTATGGATTATACGGAGCCATGGGTGGCAATTGAGACGCATCATAGTAGTAAACCATGCCATTGACTTCCTGGGCAATCTGGGTATTCTGTCCGTTGGCCTGGCTAGTAGGGGTCTCGCCCTGGGGTTGTGCTGTCTGTGATCCTGGAACGAATGTGGGTGCAGTAGCAGATGGGGGTAGCGTAGCAGGGAAAGGGGTTGAATGATAGTAATAGCCCTGCTGGGGTTGCATCATCTGGTACGGCGGATAGTAGTTCTGTTGTTGGAACTGGTTTGGTTGGAAGGGAGCGGCATGAATGGCGCGTTCCGGAATCTGAGAAAGCGGCGTGCCCGTTGAATGCTGAGACGGATAAGAGGCATGACGAGCATGCGACTCCTGACCCAGGTTGGATACCTGGACGGGGACTTGCTGGTGGAACGCCTGCCCATACGGTTGAGACAGATTCTGCTGCATTTCTGGTGATTCGATACTAGTTACTGAAACCGTCTTCTGTGGTCGAGGCTGGTGCATAGGGATAGGTACGGGTCGATTCTCTGAAAAGGTCGGCTTCTGGACCGGAGGTTGCATCTGCGGCGGTGGGAGCTCGTTCATGCCAGGTTGGACAAGCAAAGATGAGCCCTCTGCTGTGGCACCATCGACGGCAGGAAGCGGTTGTTCGGTTCGAGCTTGTGGAGGAAGCCTAACCACGGGTCGAGCAGCGTCATATGGCAATGGCGGCCTAGACATGGCAGAACCGGTTGGAGAAACGAGGAAGTCTCTACCCAAGTCAGGGGCGATAGAAGAGCGTCGGCTAAGAGCGACGCTAGGAGTATATGTGCTGCCGCCATATACGCTACCCCCAAATACACTTGTCCTCCTGGAGAAACCCCCGATAGATCCGAGGCCAGACCTCGGCTTGCCCCGTAATCGTTGGTTCGGACGCATCGCTCGGGGTATGAAAATGAAAGACCTGTCGGTAGCCGGAAATATGTAGCGCGGTGGATAGTCGGGCAAGGAGATGCGGACCGGTTTATCGCGCCTCAATGGTGGTCGGTGGTCTGGCAATTTTGTGTACTGTCGAACTTGTATACCAGAGAAAGTGACGGGTTCTTTGATTCCCGGGATATAAACTCTGATCTGTACATTGCCAACATGCTTCTCTGTAGCCATGGTACGGTTGATCGGCGTGCTGCTGGAAGGGCAAGTGGGTATATATCCGTTACCATTTGGTGGACCATCATCAGTAAATGAGGGCCGCGGTTGTCGAGCTTGTATGGGCTGCGCGACTATCTCATGCATGTCGTGAGCCCAGGGGCCATTGGTCGTAGGGTCAGCCGGACCGTGTATTTGATGACTAAATATATTAGCGAAGGATACAATATATGACGGCTGGGTTGTAGTGACATACTTCATGGGGGCGTAGGGACCACCGATGCCGCCGCGGCCTCTCCCTCGGGGACCCCTACCGAAGGGACGGAAGCCGTTAGCAGAAGGGCCGGCGTGTCGGTGGTCATGCATGAAGAAGGCGCCTCGGTTGGGAACAAACGACGGGTCCTCGTCTCGTTTACGCCTATATTCCTCATGTTCCTTGCGTCGTCGGTCGGTGGGGACCTCATGCGGGTGGTCTGGGATGGCCGTGGCGGAACTCGAGCTGACCACTATAGGGGCTGAGGACCTTGACGGGGCTTCCATGGATTCTTCATAACTCAATACCTGCACAGGAGCAGCTTCGTCCGAAATACTCATGTTACTCAACATAAACTCAGTGTCAGATACAGCATTCTGGCCAGACTTCCTCGAATTCTTCGTGGGCGGGCTACCGGAAGATTTGGTATGCGTCCTCTTTACATTGCCATTACCATTACCATTGGCTCCATGACTAGTCAACTTGGGGGCAGCAGGTGTCGTCGGTGACGCCTCATCAACGTTACTTGTGTCGCTATCGTCTGCTGGGTCAGGGTCTTCGGATGCCATGGACCCATCGGTCAGCGAGTCATCGTCGATGTCGAGCTGGTCGAGACCTCCCTCATCCTCACCCTCGTCCTCAACCCGACGGCGACGGCCGAGTCTTCCTCGTCGGATAGCAGCTGGCATATTGGAAATAATTTATTGGCTAGGGAGCGCTAGCACCGGCAGATAGTAAGGGGGGACTTGAAAGCCGGGGGAGGAAGGGACGGCGAGCTTCCTGATAGAGCTGTCGAGTGTGCTTGGGCACGACGGGGGCGTCGTGATGGGTATAGATGTCATGCGTCGCTCGGGATGGCGGGTCAGATATCGGACAGCGGGCTTCCCTAATAAATAAATAAAAACCTAGAGGCGAAATAACCGCCGGCGGTGCAGAAAAGAAAAGAAGAATGATTAGAAGAAATCAATTAAGAAGCCAGTATGCCTATTTTCCTAGGATCCTTTTTACCCCCCGAAACGATAGTAGGCCTCTCTCTCTTCTCTTCTCGTCAAACTCAAGCCGGACACGGCACGACAGGGAAAAAAAGACAATAGTAAGGAAGAAAAACCAGTACAACTTTTTATAAAGAAAGGCCTCCGGGCTTGTGAGAGCGAGTCACAAACAACTATGGAAGCGTTGAGTTTGGGTGTTTTTATCTTCTAGGTGATGTAGAGTCGAGGAGGGCTTTTTTTGTTGGATGGATAGAAGCCAAGCCAAAAGAGTTTAATAATAATATTTGGGATGTTCGAGGTTTGGGTCTGGGTCAGAATTCAGGTAGACTAGACCATAGATCCAGGTAGGTCCAGGTAGGTAGGTAGGTACTGTGTGGTAGGCTTGCTTTCGTTTTTTTGTGTAAAGGTTTGAGGTACCTTTTTTAGTGGCAGTTGGTAGTGCTGGACAGTGCTGGTAGTGGCAGTGGAGGTACAATACAGGTGGGACAAGTACCCAGCGTAGCAGCCAGAAAGCGCAGTGCGGAGATGGGTCCAGGCCAGCACTGGGACTTCGAAGGTTCAATGTTTAAACAGTTCAGGCTTCGAGGAGCGCCTATTTCATAAGGTCTGCCCAGGTGATGGCACTGATGGGTGCCGATGGTGACCAAAGTGACCTAATAATTGGTGTTAGCCGCTGTGGTCTGTGCGTTATTTATCCTTGTTGTCTGTGAATTGTGGCCAATGGGCTGAGCCGTGATTTAAGCCTTGGCAGTTTAGATGCGCTAGTGGGACTCTCTTGCTGTCTGGTACTTCAATGGTCAAATCAACGTATCAGAAAGCTTTCGTTTCTAGACTTCGAAAAGCTCATTGTTCTTAAGCCAATCTCAACTCATTAAATTATACCATAAATTATAACGATCATGGCATAACTCAAACATACACGTACCCAGTACCCAGTAGGCAATTATGTCTTATACCATCCGATTTTCTCTTGAATAAAATTCGAGGCTAATGTATTATTAATTCATCTTATATACATTGCGTACATAGGAGGTATATATAAGATATGCATTGCAACTATGAGCATACCATCTATATATCAGTCTCTATATTTCGCATTCCATTCGATGTCTTTTATACCTTATACAGATAGTGAGTTTGTTTAAATATCTTTGTCCTCCTTCAATTCCATTGCAACAACACACATACTGATAAAGGCACACACATGGTATCAATTGAGTGATGCGTGGCCCCTCAGGGACTGGCAAGCATTATTATTTTAATGGTTTCGAGGCCTTACTCCATAAACAAACAATTGTATGTGGCATAAAGAAGTACATACATAAATCCCTCTTAAATATGAATATATACACATGTACGTATTCATCCATCCATCCATTCAACACGTAGTGAGTCGCCGAGGCCACTCCGCATGCAGAATCACGTCCAAATCATCCGAGTACAACTGTAATGTACAGCGCAATCCAATCCCTTTGCGCTTCCCACTCTTCCCACTTCCACCAACCAGTCTTTACACGTATCGACGATGTGAAGCGTTGCCTGTACGATCCCTGCCTGTTTTCCACGATGGGCTCTTCAGCATCCCGCCATCAACTCGTAACCAATCCTTACTAGTCACTTGGTCTTGCCTACCTCGTATGAAAACCTCAAGATCTCACACGGCCGAGGCAGATAACTAATTTGCTATCCGTTTGTCCTTCACCAGAGAGGAGGTATATTAGTAAGCTGGTTATGCCATTATGTAGTGGTACTTATCAGTAGCCACTCTCCTCCACTGACAACTGTTCCGTTTATGGCTCTCCGGTATCGCTAGTCTGCTGTCATACCTTACCCGACACTTCTACGTAAATGAATATCAAAACCATGTCTTTATGAACTAGGCCAGGTTGCCTCGGTGGTGCAGAGTGTTCGGTTTACGTACAACTTCTTTAGGTAGCTCAATAGTATCTCTTGTGATATAACGACCCGGAGCTATTTGTCGTTTGTGTTTCAGTATAGGCAGGTAGCTCCCGAGGTCGTAAGTGGCTTTCGCATTCGTTGATTTCTCATTACCTAGAACGACAACAACCAATGGGCTCTCTCGGATGACATGCCTAGCATCATGAAGCACCCAGTGAATCTCCAAAGCTACATTTCATTCTGTGGATCTTGCCTTTTTTTACTGCATACACAGCACGCAAAGGTGTAGCCTATGGTAGCGCTTGGTTTTGATTAGAAGCGCAAGCGCGGCCCTATAAGAATATCTCGGGGCTGGTAAGTAGCTGTATGTAAGTTAGATTTCGTCTATTATAAAGATCAGAGCCAGAATGTCATCTTGTAGATAGCTGAGATATTCGGTATTCGGAATTCAATGGCCGCACCTGCATACCAAATTTCCTACAGTATGTTCCCTTGGCTAGGACCTATAGGTGATACATCTCTACATCCTGACTTCTAGCTTGCTTTCTTGCTCGGCTCTTCGTAAGTTACTAGATAATTGAGATACCTGATCTCATATATGAGCCATGATGTACATCAAGCCGTAAGTCAGAAGATACACGCGCCTACCGGTCCATGAGATTGCCCACGGCCATCCGAAGTCATTAAAAGTCCCACAAAGCCCTACTGATTATATTCGGCGGATATATGCAGAGCACGTAAACTTCTGTTGTGGTTATCGCTGGTTGGTGATTTGGGGAGGGATGGGAGCAGCGAGGCCATCCCAGAACCATCACACTGTGGTGGGTATCGCGGTAAGTATTTCAATTGGTCGGAGCCTCCTATTCGGTTTGATCCCGGCATGAAGAAAAGCTTGTCCCGAGAAGACTATCGCGATCATATAAGGCGGCTTCGCATCTATCGGTATACGGCCAAAGACAATCACTGAAATTGTCTAGACAATACTAAATACGTAACATTACGTTGTGTTATTGTTACACTTTTTACAGTCCCGTCTTCGATATTATGAGCTGAAGGCATCCAGAGTAGCGTCTCATGTACAGGTTCATGTGACTCAACTCTTTCGTCTTGTAACGAAGTATGTGAGCTCACCCAAGAAAAGTCACCGTAAGGTAGGCTGCGTAAGCTACTTGGAAGATAGCCTGGCCAGAGCTCGCCTCTTCCAGGCAGCGGGAATGTTCTGGAAAGCGTGTTATTAATGAGTACAAGTGGATATTAGATCCGTGGAGGGGCCTGGTGGCGAACTCTCTTCATGTACAGTGCCTACGAACCTGGAAAGCTCCAATAGAAATATGATTTGGTTGTATATAGGGAAATATGTCAGAATCCTAAAGCATGATTACTTTCTGGTAGGGAGTGATATTGCCATCCCATGTTCGTGAGAAGTATCAGGGCAAAGGAGGCTGTGGCCTAGATAGTTATACCCTTCGAGCTATTAGCTATTGCTGTAGATATTTCATGCCTTCCTCTTTTTCTAGAGCCGCCCTGTATATCATTCGTTCAAGCTGGCTTCAGTGATTCGTCGTGCGAAGCTTGCCTAGGAAACATTAGCAGGCTAAAGAACAATGGGAAACATGCGTGGCGAGAAAAATCGGTTCCGTGTCTTGGTAGCTTGGTGTAGCACCTGAATCCACGTGGCTTGCCATGCGATAACGCGGACTCTTGATAAGTCGGTAGTACGTAGAGATGGGCAACGCCGATTCGGATCGAAGTCCCGCCAAAGACATGAACGGCTCGGATATGGCGGATGGGGAAATCAACACCAAAGGCCGAACGAAGAGCTGGATTGTATGTTCGTATATCCGAGCGCTGCCTCGAAGTTACCGTACGCACATCACGCAACAGAGCAGAATACCATTATCCCAAGGAAGACGCCCTTGGTCATGGTGGATTCGGGTTGTTATCATGACTCGGGCAGGCTTCTCTCAAACCCCTCGCCATTCATCCATCCGGCCAAAATATGGTGATACTGGTGTTTTCTACTAGCGGTATAAGGGATGGTATAGCTGTCATAGGCGGCATCGCCTACAATGGCCTGATGGTATGTTAATGAATACGTATGTAGTTTATAGATTGTGTGACTATTGCCTACGTGTGTTATTTTGCTTTGGCCGCGGGATAGCTAGTCATGTTAGAGAGAGGCGTCGTTTAAACAACAAGCCGCGTCATGAAGCTCTGGGCATGATGCAAGACACAGGTAGTTCGGGTGTAATAGAACTGGAAAAGGTTAGTAGCGACTGAGATTTATTAGAGAACGGAAACATGTTCGGTGCGTCACCGTCTATCTGCTCCCGTAATCTCGTATGGCTAACGTCCTAGAAGTAGGAGGAGCGGTTAATCAGCAAGATACACACCGAGACTGAATGAAGCTATATACAAGTAGGTAAATATACTGTTGTTCTCGGTTGATTACATATCCGTGTATATGTATGTGGAGTAAGTCAAGGACTTCAGACATAAGGTAGATACCATATGAGGAAAGTCGGGCATACCGTGTAGGATTCGACCGAATCCTCGCTACGTCATTGTCTAGATTGAGCCGCCGGTAATCAATATGATTTCGGGGTTTTGCGCCGCGTAAAACCCCGGTATAGTTAAACCTGCACCCCTCGAACTCGGCATCGTATATGTAGGTTGTTCATTACGCGATCATGCCGTGATGGATATTCTTATTACCAAGTATCCATGGATATTGCTGAGTACATACTGGATTATATCTGCCTACTAGGTAGCTATTTACCTAGTAGTATAAATTGGCGTATGTATACGATACTATCGGTGGGTATTGCGCCTAGCTTCCTGTAGAACAATATTATGATTATAGATGGCCGTATTGGTCATCATGAATTCGAGAATGGTCTCGGAGTAAGTGGCTAAGTTAGTAGGTAGGTAATAGGTAGATAGCTATTCGGGATGATCAGCACTGCCAATTTAAAACAAAAGGCTACTATTATATTCGTATGTACAGGTATTATGAATGACATCTGGAGGTATACGTCGATAAATAGGCAGCTTGCAGGCATACGTAGACTGACCAGAGTCTGCGCGGCAGGTGGCAGTCAGGCGATTCGGGCTTGTTGGTATACCCCGTAGTGCCCGATAATCGTCAAGGTTGCCATCTATACCTAATGGAGTAAAAGCTCATACATGACACTAGATAGATACTTTTAGTATGTACTGCACTGGGCACCATGCACCGTGCAGTGCCTTAGTGCTGTTAGGTTATGATAAGGGATCACTGCATTGTCGATAACAGGATAGCCTCACTTCAATGCTTAATGCCATCCCCGCTTCTCTTTTAGCGCCTCTGTACATGGTACCGTCATCATCAAGAGCTCGTTCCTGCTCGCCTTATTTGTCGCCGCCCGCCCCTTCTCTACATAGTACCTAGGTACTTATATGTATGTGGCTCTTGTCACGCCCACCTCCGCCCAATTCACTCGTCTTTCCCCACACGTAACCGGGGTGTCTTTATTGGATTGCGAGGATACTTATCTGCCTGCGGTTGCCAATTGCCGCTTCGAAATAGTACATAGTGTCCGGACCATTCCTACCCTTGACTACTGTGCAGTGTGTAGGACCTTGGAAGCTTGGACTTGACTCGCGTCCACGGGTCTCTCAATCAATTTAATTCCTTCAACTTCAGTCTTGGGTCACTGACCTTCCTTTCTACATACCTACCTACAGCACGAGTCCCCACACGTCAAATACAAATCCCAATACCGACCTACCTCAAGGTAAAAAGGTCAACCATCTACTGTACACGGTGAGTGACGGGGTGAATAATCCCAGTGCCATCTTGGTTCTGTGCATGTATGTACTGTTCTTACGGGCATGAACGAAACACCTTCCCCTCCTGATTCCCTGAACAACACCAGTGAGCACTGGGCATTGGGCAGATCAGCGGTGTCTGCCTCGGACCACTCGTCTCACTCTTCTCCCCCGAACAAGCTCCCCATTTCCCTATATTACCTACCTTTCTCACTAAACGCCATTAATTCCGTCATTCCTTCTCTTATCATCAAACCTCTCTTTTTCGCATTTCCTCATTTCCTCCATCATCTTCAACCCGTTCCCCATCTTTTTCCATCCTGTAAGCCAACCTTCATCGTTTGTAGCCAGCCTACTCCATACCTTTCGTCTTCTTCAGCCCCTTCTGTGTTGTTTCGGCCGAACTTTGATTGAGGCCAACAATCCGACTCTTAAGCTGACCGCCTAAATCTAGGAAGACCCGTACCACAGCAGCCATTCCCCGATAAGCGACAGGACAAGAGAACCACCTGACACTTACTAATTTGATTGCCTAGGGGTATGTAATGCACCCACATCCCGCTCTCTTCCTAACTGCCTAAGCCGCCTCCGTTTGCGTCTCCGCCTGCACCACCTCCGATCATTTCAATCCTCTTCAGAGGCGCATATACCTATCATCTTCATTATTGAGAGGCATCCGATCACCTGGTTTTCTTATCATATCAATATTATTGAAGTCTAAACTGACAAGACTATTCTCCACTAGCTTACCGGTCAAGATGGCTTCGTCATCGACAGCTACTCCGGACACCTTGATTACCCTGAAGGTTAACTTCGATGGCAACACTCGTCGATTTAAACTTCCTCTTCGCGAACTCACTGTAGCATCGCTTGAGGACAAGGTACGCATACCCCTTATGTGATACATAGCAAATGCCGTATGATATGTGATGCTGCTTGCCCTATTTCCATCACTCACCTCAATATTACCCTGGTATGATTCTTGCACGTGTGATTTGTCCGCTGACATTATATTATTTACAGCTTCGAGCCTTCTTGCAGATCTCTGCTGGAACTACTGCCACAATCGAGCGATATTCCGATTCGGCTGCGTCCTTCGTTGTCCTGCACCCGGCCAACATCCCTGCCTACAAGCAACTCTATCGAGCTGCCAAGGCGAAACAAAAGTTAAAGTTACGAGTCACTACTAAGACTGAGCCTAAGACCGAGGCAGAGCCTGAAGAGGCCAAAGCTCCTAAGCCTGTAACAGTGGAGGATGAAGTCGAGGCCGAGTCAAAAGAAGTTTCTGAGCCCGCTCTCCGTATTCCATCCCCTGCCCCAATTACTGCCGAAACTACTCCTGCAGTTCTGGATACCGTCGCCGTGTCTGACATCCATTCGAACCTCCCCGACTTCGTTAAGTTATGGCGTTCTCATGGCATGCCTAGAATCCACCTGAGACGGGACGCCGACAACAAGGAAGTCGTTGACTTACTCAGTTCTACAGCTACACCTAACGTTGAGCCTCTAATATCGCTGGAGGCCTCAGAGGGAAAGCTCCCGGACATTACAACTCGATGCCCATTCTCCAACACTGGCTCGGACATGTTTCAGGTTGCTGATCTACCCCAGGGAGTTTGCACTAAAGCTGTCGCCGAGCCTAGCGTAGAGGCCCAGAAGGTCCCAGAGTCTCAACCAGAGGAAAGATCTGTGTTTTCTAAGGTGGAGGAGGATATTAGGAAGACCGAGATTATGGTCTGCCCTGCTTTCCCCAAGCGACCATTTACGGTCTGTTGTAACAGCTGTGACCGACCGGTTCCCGATTCTCACTTTCACTGTTCTACATGTGACGACGGTGATTTTGATCTCTGCCAGGACTGTGTTAACCAGGGCATTACCTGCTACGGTGAAGGCCACTGGCTCATCAAGCGAACCATCAAGGACGGCCAAGTCAATTATAGCACCACCCATGTTGCTCCGAAGAGCTCTCGAATTCAGACCAAGAAAGAGACATCTCCCAGTCCCTCGGTGAATCTCCCCATTCGTCCTGCAGGAAACATGCAGACCTGGACGGCGCGAGCGCCAGGTTGGGAAACAACATACAATGACCGTACCTGCAATTGCTGTGTCCGGGATCTCCCTGGAGAGGATTTCCTTCACTGCAAGAAGTGCGCAGACTACGATCTTTGCAAGAAATGTTTTGTCGGGGATAAGCATGGTCATCATCCCGGACATGAGTTCGAACCTGCTGTCAAGGGTACAGTCTTCGATCACGCCGTTTCTTCGCGTCTGTCTCCTGGCCGCGGTAACGCCCACAATGCCATCTGTGATGGCTGCGACAAATACGTGCGGGGTGTGCGCCATAAATGTCTCGACTGTCCTGATTGGGATTACTGCGCGGATTGTGTCCAGAATGCCAATTTCATCCATCCCGGCCATCGTTTCGTGGCTATCTATGAGCCTCTGATTCACCAGATGACCCGGCCGGCACCATCTCGCGCGACGCACTTCGGCATCTGCTGCGACGGTCCCCTCTGCTCAGCGTCCCGTGGCGGCTCAAAGTATATCGTCGGAGTACGATATAAGTGCGCCGTCTGCCATGACACCGACTTCTGTGCCAATTGCGAGGCTAGCCCCTCTAACACCCACAACAAGACGCACCCCTTGATCAAGTTCAAGACCCCCGTTCGCCACGTCAGTGTGACCACTACCGGTGAGCACGAGGATGGACAACGTCTCCCAACAATGGGAGACCGGGTTAGTCAACCCGCCTACAATCAAACCAGCAGCACAACTGCTTCGCCACATGAGGGCATTACCGCCACGCCAGTTCAGACTATTATTGACGTAAAACCTACTGAACAGCAATTGCCCGAATCGAAGGAGAGCGAGAAAGAAGATGTTGTCCAAATTAAGGACGAAGTAGCGGATCCCGAGGTAGCAACACTAGTTGAGAAACAGTCGACCCCAGCTGACCTCGTCGCTGTCTTCCAGCGTGACACTGTTGCTGACGGGACCATACTGCCGCCGAATCATACCTTCGAGCAGGTCTGGGTTCTACGAAACGAAGGAACAGTTGCTTGGCCAGCTGGTTGCTCAGTTAAGTTTGTCGGAGGCGACTACATGGGTGCTGTCGATCCTACCCATCCCGCGGGCATCCACGAGCTAGTATCTGCTTCAGAGTCAACCATCTGCTACAACACACTCAACCCTGGCCAGGAATTCCCCTTCACGGTGCTGATGCGCACGCCGGATCGAGAGGGCAAAGTAATCTCATACTGGCGACTGACGACCCCTGATGGCGTTAAGTTCGGCCACAAGCTGTGGTGCGACGTGACTGTCCAGGCGCCCGCTCCGAAGTCTCGGCCCGAACGTGAGGAGGTCCCTAAGGTTGCCGAGAGCCAGATGATCATCCCCAAGCTGGATCATGAATCGCCATCGGCTAGCATGCACGCTGCGGCCCAATCAGAAGGTGAAGTGGAGACGGAATCGGACACCCTTGCGCAGTCGGCGCAGGAGGAGCAGGAAGAGGAAGAGGATGACTTCGAGGATTGTGGTGAAGATGACGAGTGGGCTGAATCCGACGAGGGTTTCATGACGGATGAGGAGTACGATATCCTTGATGCGTCGGACGAAGAATACCTTTCGGAACAGCACAAGCCGGCCTCCAAGAAATAAAGGGGAACGAATCATTGGCTGGCATAGCTTGATTCTAGGTATTTGCTGAAATATGAGAGAGGCGTCGTTATAGTATGATCTCCCGATTTCGATTCCATCAAAGGGTGCCGGTCGTTCGGATTCTCGGTACAACAATGTATTGCTTCCTCAGGGCGTATTAGGGTCTACATGGTCCCTGGGAATCTCAATCACAATCCACTCATTAGTAAGGTAACAGGAACAGATTGGCACGCGCAGGAGCTGTAGGGATAGTTTTCCGGTAGCTCAATTTATTACTCGTTGTGTTATGACAAAGTGTTCAAGTTATGTACTTATCGTTGTAATTATTTATCTCTTATTTCTGCTATCTTCTAACTACCTACGATGAGCCAGCAGCACAATTCATAGCTGCCGAGAGTGCCTCCAAAGTCCCTAGTAGCATACGACATGAAGGTAGGGTGTTGACCCCACCCCTGAAATGGGAGTTACGCATTTCTCCAAATTCAGCCGCGAAAGACTGGAAGGGTCTCCTCCCCACATACATGTATGTACATGTTCGGATAGAGCCATGTAGTGTACCGCGCCGGGGTGGGTCAGTATTGGTACCATGTCAAGCCCCACAAGCGTTGATGCACAGGTGGGGAGATTCTGACCAGTGACAGGGGCTGGCTGCAGATATGAGTTACCTAAAATGTTACTAGGTCCAATCGATCGTTACTCGAATTCCTTTTGGTGAAAGTTGTCCTCTAGGCTTTAGCTCTATCTGATAATTGCCAAAGAGTACATACAGTATCCAACCTCGTCAATGCCAACTACCACAACATACTCCAGCTCAATTCCTCATTAACAAAGTCGATCCTTATATATAGCCTCACTCGGCCCCCGAATAGAAGCAGATGCCGTGCTAGTATTGCCCAGCCAGACGTCTCGGGGAGCCTGCAGTGCGTTCGAGAAAGTCTGATCTACCCACGAGACGAGACGACAAACCCCTGCATAGACCAACACCACCGTCATCATGAACGGCTATAACGAAAAAGGCCATTACGACGATGAACCCGAGCCCGGGAGTAACTTTGTGCGCGCTTTTGATGCTTTCCGTATGTGTGGCCGCTCTTTTTTTTTATTCGCCAACCTCTTATTACCATGCCATGATCATATATTCTAAGAACACTAGCTAACCGTTGCGTCGCCAACGTTTCTAGCAAAATCCAAACCCCAATATGTAACGCGCACGTCGGGCGGCGGCAAATGGACCGTCGTCATGGCCATCATATCTGTCTTCCTACTATGGACCGAACTGGCGCGCTGGTGGCGCGGCGAGGAGTCGCATACGTTCGCCGTTGAGAAGGGTGTGGGCCACAGCATGCAGCTCAATTTGGATATCGTTGTCAACATGAAGTGTCAGGACTTGCACGTCAACGTCCAGGACGCCGCCGGCGACCGGATCTTCGCGGCTTCGCGACTCCAGGAGGACCCTACTACCTGGGCCCAATGGGTCGATGCGAAGGGTGTTCATAAGCTAGGGAAAGATAGCCATGGCCGCGCTATTACGGGCGCTGGGTGGCATGACGAGGAAGGGTTCGGCGAGGAGCATGTCCACGATATTGTTGCGATCGGCCGTAAGAAGGCTCGCTGGGGGAAGACTCCCAGGCTCTGGGGCGCTGAGCCAGATAGCTGCCGCATATTCGGCAGCCTGGATCTGAATAGGGTCCAGGGTGATTTCCACATCACCGCGCGAGGTCACGGATACGCTGATGCTCCCGGGACACATTTAGACCACGGCGGTAAGTCCAATCCCCCTTCTTACTACTGCAAACTTTGGTTATCCTTGTACAAGGCTAACACCTTGATTTCTATGCAGCATTCAACTTCTCTCACGTTATATCGGAGCTTTCGTTTGGACCGTACTACCCGTCGCTCGTGAATCCTCTTGATCGCACCATCAACCTAGCCACGTCCAATTTCTTCAAGTTCCAGTACTTCATGTCGGTGGTACCGACTATCTATAGCGTGGGGTCCGAGGGTTCGTCGCCGTCGGCCGACCGCACCATCTTCACCAACCAGTACGCCGTCACCGAGCAGAGCAAGGAGGTCAACCACTACATGGTCCCCGGTCTCTTTTTCAAGTACGATATCGAGCCCATTCTATTACACGTAGAGGAGCGCAGGCCCACCCTCCTCTCGTTCGCGGTTAAGGTCGTTAATATCCTGAGTGGTGTGCTCGTTGCCGGCCACTGGGGCTTCACAATGACAGAGTGGCTACGCGAGGTCATCGGTCGCCGCCGCAGGAGGCAGAGCGAGGGCGTTATTGGTGCTAAAGGTGGTTACGACGATTAAGAAGCCTCGCGCTAGCGACATCAAGCATTTAGTTTTGTATACTACTAGCTGGAAAGGGGAAGGAGTCGTGGGCGCCAAAAAGGGGCAACGAGCAAGGGGAAGGGGGTAACTAAGGAAGACGACTTGGTTTAAGCATCTTATATGGGAATTTTGTGTAGAATCACGGAGTTCAGGGGTAGAGACGGGCTCGCATATAGCGAAATATGAAATAACTTTCGATGCAACTGAGGAATACTTATGAATTGGACTCGACATTAATTACTCTGGTTCCTGGCGCTGTTTTTCTTTCTCTACCTTTCTACTTTATTTGCCTAGGCAGGTACATCATACGCGCCTAGGGGCCATGGCATTATTCCCGTCCCCATACTTCGTAGATACCTAGTAGTATTCTCGACGTAGGAGAAAGGAGCTACGGGAACACGCCGTAGATAAGATATTCCTTGAGCCAATTTTATTGACGAACTAAGTATATTTCCCATAAATGTATTTGAGATCAGCCACCTTAACACCATGCTTCGAAGCATACATATACTCAATCCCTTTCCCCTATAGAGGTACCAGAATGAATGGCCCATCGCTACCCTCCAGATCAGAACGAGCGTTGAGACAACCCCGACATAGAGATCTACATGTGTAGGGTATAGTTGGTGAAGTATTTTGATGTTGCTACCAATACTGTATAATATCTATACGATAGCTCTATGGACCGTCGGCCAACGAACCACGTACTCGAGAAACGATTCTAAACTCGCGCACTCGCAACCCTCAACCCACTATTGCAGCAGTAGCGCATCCTCATCAAGCCGGCCGAACAGATTCTCGATTTCCCTCTCTACGACCTTAAGCTCCTTAGCTAGCTGGCCGGTAACCAGGGCGTAGGCGTACAGGAGCGCGTAATCAGGCTCCTCGACAACGACACCGCCCAGCATCGGGACCTTGGCCTTGCTACTCCCATCTTCTCCCCCGTTTGCATTTGCGTTCGCGCCGGTGTCACCATTACCATTTGCGTCTCCCACGTCGCCGTTACTGCTGTGCTCTTTCCTGAAGCGAAAGATCTTGCCGAGCAACTTATCCCGGATGGTCATAACACTCGGAATAGCATCGGTAAGTGGATACTCTAGCATGACGCTCGAGGCGAGCACTTGGAAAACGTGACAAATACGAGCGCACAGTTGCGCACGCTCCTCCGCCGTATAGTACAGCAGAGCTTTTTCGCCGGCGCTGAGCCGACCGTGCTTCTGCGTCACTAGGCTCATAGCGTGGAACGCGTCGAGGGCGCGCTGTGTCGACGCCATGATGCGCCCGTACGCTTCGAATGGGAACGGTCCGCGGAGCTCGTATTCGTTATTCGCGGCCACGCGGAGTGTCTGCAGTTGCGATGCGTATCGCTGCATTGCGGCCTGCTCGCCCATCTTCATGTAGCTAGTTGCAGCGGCGTCGTTACGGAGGAGGATGGCGAGTGGGCCACGCTTCCAGATAAGACCCATTTGAAGATACAGCACGGCGAGACCCTCCTTGAACTTCTGGCGAGCGGGCATGGGCCATATGAGGCGACATATTATGAGACCCCACAAGATACCGACAGACACAGCGACAACTCTGTGGTAGGCGATAGAGCTGATGACGGGATTGACACCGCCTTCGTCGTCATCGTCGTCGTCGACGCGTTGGGTGAGCGAGTACGCGTATAATGAAGAGACGTTGTAGCTTAGTAATATGAAGCGACCGAACGCCGGATTACCGCGATCCACCATTATGTAGAACGCACCGAAAGCGACGGCCCATCCCAGGAAGGCGAGCGCGATGGCATTACCATCCGATATCCACCAGTTGATCAGGACAAAGGCAGCACCCATAATGGTACCCGTGAAACGAGACATACCAGTAGCGTTAGACGCACCAACAGTCATTGAACATACAATCATGAAAGATAAGAGGCCCCATTCGCCTCGCCAATGTGCGTATATAGGGCGCGTTTGAGGAATGAAGGCAAACATCGCGTATAGAGTAGCCCCAATACCAACTTTCAGACCGAATCGAACTACATGCATGTTAACGGGAAAAACTTAGGGGATAAGGAAGGGCAAACAATGGCTTACTATCGTCTCTGGCGAGGAATCTGAAAAATTTCAAGAGAGTTCGAGACGTAGCTCGGACAATGTGGTCCCAGATACTCTCGCCCTGAGGTGCTGTCTCCCAGTTGAAGGTACCGCGCCTCTTCATGGCGTCGGGAATACCCTGGGGGAGTTTGGATTGCCTTAGCCGTTTGACTGGTTTGAGCAAAGAGAGTTGTTCCGGATCCTCTCTTTTACTTCTTGATGGGAGACGAATATGTTTCCAAAACATCAGCCATTTCCAGGTCCGCTTATTTTGATGAGTCGCGTCCCTCAGGTCCTCGAGAGTGTCCAAGTATATTTGCATCTCGTCTGCAAAACTAAGGAGACTGAATGAGAAGTGTCCACAAGCCGCTGCAACCTCTTCGAAATCCGCCTGGACGTCTTCAGACCTGCTCCTGCCTAACTCTATCGTTTTATAGATTTCTTCTAGGGAATTGCCTCTCGCTTGATTGTATAAGCTGATCGCATCCCCAAGGCTCTGCTTGAACTGCTCGTTAACGTTGATCGGCGAACCTGGATTCCCGAATGGGGGTTCTTGGAGCATTTCAGCCATTGTATAAACCAATGACTTCATTGATGGGCCAAGGCGCGCGATGAATAATTCGAATATATCGGATGGTGTCCTCAACGACGAACCGGATGGAGATAGCATAGCAAAGGGCATTTCTCGTGCTGGTGTCGGTTCGTCTTCTTGATCGCTTCGTTCATTAGGTGCTTCGTAGATAGCACCTAGAGTGTCGAACCTAGTACTACCGCTTTTCAACGTTGCCGACAAGGATCTACCAAAAATGGGCGAGAAGACATTCGTACTGGGGGATACAGCCGAATGGGCGGATGTCGGAATATAAGACACCTCCTTAAGAAGCTCGAATTGGGTATTAGCCGCACTCCTTAAGCCTCCTAACGATTGAGCCAGGTTTTCCATCGACTTTACGACGGCCTTGTCATTTCTATATATCAACTCTTGTCCCAGAAGATAGTACTCATATTTAGATTCCCGCGCATTCTTATTCATCTGAGATAGGTTCGAATTGTAGGCGGCAGAGGCTTTGGTGAAAGCGCTTGAAGTGAAGTCTTCTTCGGCACCACTAAGGAATCCACTTGCAATCATAGACAGCATCTCTCCGAGCGACGTAGACGCGTTCCGCATAGATTTCCGCAGCGCAAGTCTCGCAGAGACTGGCCAGATAAGTAAGTTAACCAACGTCGATATCGTTGTAGCCATCAGCAGAATCTTTAGAGACTGGATGATCTTCTGGTTCGTAAAGACGCCGGTGTGGACTGAATTTTCCTTCGTAACGATAGTGATGATACCGATGGATGCTATACTGGCACCAACACTCACGAGAGGATTATTGAGTTTTTGCTTGACCCATCCAACAAAACCCAAGCCGCCTCCAATGAATATGATCAAAACCAAAGCATACGAGAGTTCGACCATATCCCAGACAGAGCCGAAGAGCACCGAGGTGGCCATCGACAGTGTTCCGATGAACATGGCATAGCACACAGCAATGATAGCAATAGCAACCGCTTCCATTTGAGAACCCGCCGATCTTGCCGGGTGGAAATAGACAGAAATCGTGGCGACGATATGTTTCCCATCCATAGGCCCTAAGAACCTGGCGGCAGGCTCCCAGAAGGTACCCATGCTAGCCAGTAGGTAAGCAATAGAGCACTTGATAGTGCCTCGTCCCTTTGGAGAGTTTGTCCATGCCCATAGATTTCCAGCTACTACACGAGTATTGTGCCAGACGTTCCGGACTTTGTCCTTCACCGTCTCGCCCTCCGCAAGGGAGTGCATAATATCGTCGTCGGAGGGGCCATCGTGATTCGGGTATCGCAAGGTGAACTGGCGACGGCTACGTTCGCCGGTGCCCGGAACGACCCAGGTGCCATTGCGCAGTTTCTGTCGTCGCGGCGGCATCGCGTTAGCATCTATCTACCTCACCCCCTCGAAGGCGAAAACGTGTTGGGGTGTAGTGGCATATACGAATAGCACATGGTACCCAAGCACCTATAAAGGCACGGACAAACAGAATAAAGAAAGAAAAGCGAACAAGAGAAACTCGAAAATAAAGCTACTTAATTATTAGAATAGAATAGAATTTGCTTACACTTCTAGCTGGTGCCCTTGCAGGACGCGGTGGCCTCGAAGCTCCACCGGCGGCGATATTATTACTGGTAATGTTATCGCTGGTCATAGCTTCGTAGTCGACGACAGCCCTCTTCTTCTTCTTCCTCTTTCGTCCCGCACGGTGCTCCTAGAACTGGTGCGACATTGTCAACGAGAGAGGATTTCCTCTTGTCTTACAGGTGAGATAAAATCTGAGGTAAGAGATTATTATTGAAATCAATATCCAAAGAGTCCGAGAATGGAGAATGTAGGTAAGTAGGTACTGTGTAATAAGCGTGCACCACCACAGGGTCGTTGTTTTGGGATTACTTTACAGCCTTTAGGGTCATTTGCCCCGGTGATGATGGGCGATGGTTGGAACTCGCCCGTCAAGTGCGTAACTTGAATAGTGGGGCTAAGGTACAGCGTTAAAGCTGGACCAATAACACGCTACTTCCTGACCCAATGCGTCATCACGCATTCCTTATTGCTTTGCGTTGTATTACCTCTGAAGGTCACAGCGGATAGTGCACCCTAAATTGCGGGAACCTCCGTCATCTCCGGGGCAGTACCTCCAAGGTTACAAGGGATATACCTGCTAAGTTGTACCTTCACCTTACCTCCAGATGTCCCGATGTCCTTACGTTATCAACTAATCTTGCTTCGTATTGGCTACGAGTATCTTGCTACTAAACCCATTACACAATGTCAACCATCTCCTTTCGAGCTCCCCCTATTCTAGAACACGAGAAACATAACCCACCGTTACCTTCTCTGCAGCTTTACGTAGCTTCCAATCAAATTATCCAATTCTACGTTCAGTGAAGCAAACGACCGAATGCCATCAGGCGGCCCTTTCAAATCTATCAGCTAGATATCTACCCAACTAATATATAGCTCCATATATCGCCATATAATAAAGTGAAGCGTAGCCAAGGAAGAGGAAAACAGTAACATAGGGGACCAGAAACAGCAAAACATCATGGCAAACCTCCCCTCCCAGTATCCGCATCTCGCCCTCCACCTAACCGACCGCGCCCACACGCCGCTCATCAGCTCGGGACGCACGAACCCACAGCGCGAAGCACTATCCATACTATCCCAAAACGCCCTCAGCGCCCACGAGTCCGCCCTGCGCCTAGGGCTCGGAGCGCCGCAGCGCATCATGGTCGAGCACGCGGCTCAGGGGCCAGTACTCCTACAGTCCTTCATGCGCGCCGACACGCCATCCACGGCCGCTAACTCCCACAACGCCAACACCAACCTCTCCGCACCGTCCCAACCCCCCACCGCAGCCACCAGCACCGCCAACGGCGAGCCCTCCATTGACGGCGAGGCGCCTACAGACCCCACCTCACCAACAGACATCGAAGCCGAAGCGCAAGCCCAAACGAGCCCAACCAGCGCCGTAGAGCGCCGGCTCCAACAACTACAACTCCACGGCAGCACGCCGACGCTCGACGACTCCGGAGCCGCGACACTAACGCCCGGCGGGGGCGGGGAGGTGGACGCGAACGCGCCGCCGATGCTGATAGGCGTGGTCGTGGCACCGACTCCCGACGCAGCACGACATGCGCGGCGGGCCGCAGCGCAGCTGGAGCACGTGGGTCGCGCGATACAGGCGCGGTGGGCGGAGGCACAGCAGCAGGCGCAGGAGGATGGAGGAGGAAGTGCTGGAGTAGCTACTGGTGATGCTGGTGACTGAGGGGTGTGGGAAAGCCATAGGTATAGGTCAATGGCTATAGTTGGAGGTACTATCGCATAAGAGGGTTCTCTATCCACAACTTACTAGAGAAGGGTGAGTCTATCACCATAGCTCGCCCTGCGTGAGTAGGCGCGAGGATCATGAGAGGACTTGTGGGGATGACAGGGGGTTGATCTCAAGGGTAGATATACCAAGCAAGTCGTCGGGATTGGACTGCTTGAGGAGGAGCCCGAGGACTTCGGCTTCGTCGCTAGCCATCGTGGGAGAGCTCTCCTAGTAGCCCAACCCATTCATGCTGAGGCAACGGTTGGAGTTTTACAGGCCATGAGCGCTCACAAGCTTTGCATCACTGACCAGCATATCAAGCTTCCTCCAAGAGATCGGGAGCATCTAACGAGACTACGGCTATAGACAGATTTCAGGGGGTCTTATTTAATTCATTGCATTGCTATCTGGTCTCAAAGTATTTTGGCTCGCACGTCTATATGTCCGTGAACACCATCTGATTCATTGCGCCAACAAACTTCTTCGTACCAAGACTCATTACCGCTTCTCTAAGATTTTTAAATAAGTTGCTGGAAAGCACGGTTGACAGGCGAACGGATGTTAGGAACGTCCTTCCAGAACTCAACAGTGGCAACGGCCCTCTTTGAGACACCTTCAGGGGTGAACTCGAACTTCTGTTTTACTTATTAGTACATATTCAGTGAAAGGGGTTAAACTGGTAACTTGCCTTATAAACATCCTTGTAAGCACCAGAGGCACCGAACCTGTTCAGGCCAAATTGCTCGTGGGTATATCGTTCCCAACCCATTGTGCTCATGACCTCAACGGACAGAGATGGGATGCCGTCGGGGAGAACGCTGAGTCTGTATTCCTTGCTTTGCGAGTCGAAAACCTCGAAGCAGGGCATCGAGACGATACGTGCCTTGAGGCCGTGCTTCTCTTGGAGGTATTTGGCAGCATCAACGCAAATGCAGACTTCTGAACCAGTCGAGACAAGAGTGATATCGGCGCCCTGGACTTCGTGTAGGACGTAACCACCCTTGAGCGCCTTCTCGATGGTCGAGCCCTCGAGCTGGGGCAGGTTCTGTCGTGACAGGGCAAGAATGCTAGGTGTGTGCTTAGAAGTTAAGGCTACGTAGTAGGCACCGCTAGTCTCGTTGCCGTCAGCTGGTCGCCAGACCATCATGTTGGGCAGAGCGCGGAAGTGAGCGAGGGTCTCGATCGGCTGGTGGGTCGGGCCATCTTCACCGAGACCAATGGAGTCGTGGGTAGCAACCCAGATCACGCGGACCTGCGACAGGGAAGATAGACGAACAGCGCCGGCGGCATATGAGACGAAGTTCAGGAAAGTACCTCCGTAGGGGATGAGAGTACCATACGCGGCGATACCGTTCATGATAGAGCCCATAGCGTGCTCACGAACACCATATCGGATATATCGGCCAGCGTAGTCGCCCAGCCCGGTCGACGGAGGCTGGAAATCGGTAGCACCCTTCCACCGAGTCAAGTTAGATCCTGTCAAATCAGCGGAACCACCAATGAGCTCGGGGATGACGGTCTCGACCTTCGAGAGGACATTCTCAGACAGCTTTCGAGACGCAACGGCAGCATCCTGTGGCGTGTAGATGGGTAGGCTCTTCTCCCAGCCCTCAGGTAGCTCTCCCTTTAGACGACGGACAAGGTCATCGTGCTCAGCCTTGTACTTGGAGGCGTAGCTAGCGAACAGCTTGTTCCACTCCTCCTCAAGAGCAGCACCCTCAGCAGCCTTCTTGCCATATAGCTCATAAACGTCCTGGGGGACAACGAAAGACTGCTCGGGGTTGAAGCCGAACTTCGTCTTGAGCTGCTTGATGTCGTCGGCCTTGAGAGGGGAACCGTGGACGCCATGGGTACCTTGTTGCAGAGAACCGAAACCGATAGTGGTCTTCAGCTTGATCAAAGAAGGCTTGTTCTTGACCTCCTTGCACTTCTGAATGGCCTTCTCAATGGACTCGAGGTCGTGGTCTCCGTCCTCGACAATCTCGACGTGCCAGCCGTACGACTCATACCGCTTAACGACATCCTCAGTGAACGCACAGGCGGTGTCACCGTCGATGGTAATCTGGTTGTCATCGTAGATAGCAATCAGGTTACCCAATTGCAGGTGACCAGCCAAAGAGCTGGCCTCGCTGGAGACACCCTCCATCAAGCAACCATCGCCCAGGAAGCAGTAGGTGTAGTTGTCGACGATAGGGAAGCCATCCTTGTTGAAGTTGGCAGCCGTTTGGGCCTGAGCAATGGCAAGACCGACAGCATTGGAGATACCCTGTCCGAGAGGACCGGTGGTGACTTCGACACCGGGGGTGTCGTGGGCCTCGGGATGTCCGGGGGTAATGCTGTCAACTTTCTACATAGTTTGTAAGTTTCGGCAAATTTCTTATATAATGGCAAGAAGACTTACTCGGAAACCCTTAATGTCGTCGATGGTCAGGGCATATCCGAAAAGGTGAAGGAGAGCATACTGGAGCATGCATCCGTGGCCGTTGCTAAAATCCATCGTGGTCAGCCATTAAAAAGTGTGGCCAAAGGCTGGAATTTACTTACGAGAGCACGAATCGATCGCGGTTCAGCCACTTCGGGTTCTTAGGGTTGAACTTCATGAACTTGTTGAATAGAACGTGGGCAACCGGTGCCATACCCCTGTACGGGTTAGTATAAGAAGCATTTCCCCCGCGTAATCATGACATCTGTGTATATAGATCTTTTTACTACTCACATGGGCGCGCCAGGGTGGCCCGAGTTGGATGCGAAGGTGGCATCGACCTAAAAGAGATCAATTGTCAGTATAACATAATCTCGTTGGGAAGAACTCATGATGAGGGCAAAAGCGAAACGTGAAAAGAGCTTCAAAAGTGAGCTCACGATGGAGGGGCAAAGCGGGGGCGGGGTTAAGTGAAAGGGTCATCATCTTACCGCGAGAACACGGATCGTGTTGATGGCTAGCCAGTCTTTCTCGGTGTATCCCATGATTGCGATTCTGCAAAACTATCTGGGAAAGAAATAAAGAGTGTCAATGGGGGAAAAAGTTGTCTTGTAGAAAAGAAAAGAGAGAGAAGAGAAAGAGTGGGAAGATTTGCGGGTGGTTAAAGTGTTTTGATTCTGGACGACCGGCACCGGGCCCTTGATAGGTCCTTAGTCTTGGGTTGGCGAGGGACCTGGAGGGGCCTGACACGATAAACGTATGGCCAGTAGCTATTCCTTTAGACGATCATTCACAGTACTAATGTAGGTGGGTTGGTGGGGTGGGGGTGCTATTTCAATGGATTCTTTCTACCTAGTAATGACACAGAGCTGGGAATCCCAGGGTCTGCTGGTCTGATAGTCAATGGCCAGCCCTGGAGGCGAGAGTTGGGACTGTGGGAGAGGCATTATTTCATGAGTTCCCCCCTTTATTAAAACCCTCTAGTCAATGATAGTCAATGAAAGCTAGCCAAGCTCCAGATTTTCCCCCAAACTTTTTTTTCTCTTCTCCATAAATCAAGTCCAACACAGTCTATACTTCTCAACCATTCTTCATTCTCTCTTCTAATCAAACTTCTTTGACACTATTTTGCCACTAATACTAATGGTTCATTTGCCGTTGACTTGGTGATACAGCATACTATCTAGTCAGTACGTCATCTCTTCGAAATCCCATATTCTTGGGTAACCTACTGCTATGTATGTACGTACATGTACTGTATGTACCCGATTCACACCTTCGGCCGTAGGTAATACCGTGATGAGAGTAAAATCCTGCCCGTATATGTACGTGTATGTATGAGAATCATAAATCCAGCAGATAAAATTCTCACCTACATGTGACATACTCCCTCTTACTACGCAGGCGAATCAGGCAATCTCTCCGAGCTATGTCCAGCCCGTATATATAAGTATACTCGAGCTATCTTACTAGGTATCACATAATTGTTCTAGCTTCACCTATTCTGCAGCCCTGCGAGGCAAACTTATTACAATTCATTTAATAGGTCCGGGAAAATGGCTCATTACTTAGTCTGCTATCCTAGCTATCTTCGACTATCAGAATATCGCCACTATATTTGCTACTAACTACATCTATAACCTACATGTAACTATCATGAAGCTACTTTTTGTTCTTTCCTCCATCCTAGTTCGAATACTTGATGTGTTAGTTGTATATATGTATGTGCCTGCTGTTGGATTCAAAACATGACCTATGAGCCTCATTCCGCACTTCGCTCCGTACCGGACTTAAAGAATACCGGCATAGTCACCCGCGTATCAGTATAGCGTGTCAGCGTTTGTAAGCCCCTGGGTTTCAGTGCTAACTTGAATCGCACAAATATTAGCCCGAGGGATGCGCCATATTGGATGCTCCAAAACTCACGAACGTCCTTGGCAAACCTGTCGGGCAACGTGAGCAAGTGGTGGAACATCATTCGAGGGTGTCTCATCCGGACCCCTTATTGCTCCCATCCTACCAATGACGACCCAGGCGGAAACGCGGAACATGCGGACTTCCTGTGACAATGGTGTTGTCTAGGCCACGCAATTGTCCAGTCATCAACTCAAATCATTTAGGCCGGCTCGGTCCTCTGCACATGTTATTTAGCTTCACGTCTTCTCATACTCGCCCGTCTCCGATAGGAATCTAATCGATCGGCTCGCCCGGCCTTCCACTATCTACTTACAGAGCAGGTTTCCATGAAGCTATCCCACGCGCTATGTGACCCTCCGTGGTAACGGCGATAATCTTTTGGGTATATGACGGGCATATTTGTTATAACGGTTTGGTTCAAGGTCGTTTCCATAGACATTCGTTGGCCGGTGAAAAAGGTTAAGCACTGCTCTTCTACGATACACGTCGAGAACCGCCTGAGTAAGACATACTCAACTAGATATATAGTAGCCTAGTAGCCATTTCCACTTTCCTTGTATTATACCTAGCCATATATTATCATGTTCTTCAATTTTAAACCCATGGTTCAATTTATCTACCCTTCATATAATATGTATTGTACTCATCCAAGGATATAAGTTAAGTACAGTGAGAAATCACTGGTGAGAATATGTAAAAATTCAATTGACTTGATAGGGCACAAAGTGACTCGTGCTTCAACCAACCAACCCACTTAAGATTCGACTTATCTGAAATTTAGCCACTGAAAGACGCTTCTTCAAATCTCAACCAAGTAATTTATATCAACAGAACATAGGTACTTACTATAAGTCCTATATGACTACTAGGTATATGTATTAAAATAGAACATCAAAGGATACTCAAACAGCCCTCAAACTATTCCCCCGAAAAGATCATGGTGAAGAAAAGCCCTGGATCAAAATCTTCCAGGCCGCCACCTCGCGGCTCAACGCCCGCCTCTAAGCTGGCATCGGCAGAGCAACCAGTCTCGGAGGCGCCCTCGGTGGAAGATATCAAGGCGCAGCAACGGCTCTTAAATATCTTTAGCGACACGTTCAAGGAGGTACTCGGCGCTGATGACTTTACCACCGTCCTCCAGCGCGTCAAACAAGCGTTATTCAACCGCGACTTCGAGTCTGCGTTTGGCTCGCAGCAGTTCCTTGAGGTATACGCTGCGCGGTGGAGTCCCGTTCGTGCGCTATGCTATAGCGGGATAATAAGTCAAATCTCGGAGCATTTGGTGTCTTTGCAGCTTTCCGAGGTCAAGGACCAGAATACCGCAGTTGAGGAGGAGGATGTTGAGCGCGGACGCGTTTCTCCAACAGTGGACCTGGAGGAAAGTGAGCAGCCAGATGATTCACCAAAAACACGGCTAAGGGTCCTCGCGATCGGCGGTGCAGCAGCTGAGATCGTGGCCTTCGGTGAGTATTTGCGCTGCGCCGGGACCGACGTCGCTGGCGACTTGATACTCCTGGACATGGGCCCGTGGGGTGAGGTGGTAGCGAAGCTGCACAGCGGACTGACAACTATCCCTACAATATCGCGGTACGCGAGCGCCGCAGCGAAGGCTGCTAACGCCGCTTTGGTATCGCCTTCGACACGATTACAGTCAACTTTCGTACAGCAAGATATACTTCAACTGGAAGGCCCGGGGTTAGGTAAAATTCTGGGTGAGACGCCGTTGCTCATCACGTTGTTATTCACCCTTAACGAGCTATACACATCGGGCGGGATTAAGCTGACGACGGGATTCCTGCGGAACTTAACTACGGCCATCCCGACCGGCTCACTGTTACTCGTCGTTGATAGTCCCGGAAGCTACTCGGAGGCGGCGGTAGGCAAGGAAGCCAAGAAGTACCCGATGCAGTGGCTACTCGATCACACATTGTTACAGACCGACAAGCTCCCGCCTGAGGGTTGCATATGGGAGAAATTGGAATCGCACGATTCGATATGGTTCCGCCTTGCTGAAGGACTCCATTATCCTATTGAACTGCAAGATATGCGCTATCAGATGCACCTTTACCGCGCAGGCCCCCGGTCAACTGATTAAGGGGGGCCAGCCGTCTACTCTATCTACAAAGACCTCTAGATCTATGTACTGGAAGCGACCACCGGTCACACGGGCCCCATTTACGCCCAAACCAGCTTCTTTATGCTGTGACCCAATTGCTCCAGAATCCCGGTACTCCTCTTCGCCTCGGCGAGGGAGATAATGTCGTTTTTCTCGATGATACTCTTCCGCGGCTCCGAGCCGTCCGGTACGGTTTGGGCTTGGTTGAGGAATACCAATCGCTCGATCTCCGTGGCGATGATGTTGATTTGCTCATTCTCCGTCATCCGCTTCACGTCCTTCGCGTCCGAAACCGCAGTCCTGGAGTATAGCGCTTTGAGTGCGATCTTGCGTGGCGGCTGCGCTTGTGGTTTGCCTGTGATGGCGCTGAGAATTCCCTGGTTCAGAATGCCAGACACGGCGGCCGGGGCTGCCGCTGGACCTCTAAATGCGTCATTCTTGCCCGACGTTTGGTCAGACTGCCCTGATGTGCTTGATAGGGACCGTGTGTTGGTCCTCTTGATGTCAAACTTGCCGGGTTCGTAGGTCACGACTATCCCTACGTTCTTCGATTCGTCCGCCTCCGCAGGGGAGATAGCTGAAGTTATGTATGTGCCGACTGTGATGCCGACTACGTGTGCCAAGTCCACCCTTTCAAAAGAAGATACCTTGTCGAGTTTCCAGTCGAAACGGCACAGATAGAGTGCTGTATCGGTCAAAAGAAGCACCACTTCTTCGAATGGTAAACTTTTGATAGTGTCAGATGTATGGGGACTCAACAGTGTCCACCCGCCAATAAAGTCTTCTTTATCATCTTCTACAGCGATTTTCTGCGACGTCTCGATGGCTTGCTCCCTCATCTTAGACATTGAAACGCCGGGATCCTTGCTCATCATGGTTGCCTCGAACTCGTCGAAGACCATGGAAGAGACATTTCCTAGGAAAAAGTCGATAGCTGCCTGGGAGAAATAGTCGTTCACCATTCTAGCGGGAAAATTTAAGCAGGTGAATGACTTCAGAACTTAACGACTTACCCATTATAAAACCGTGTGAGGGATAAGCCGAGATCATTTACCATTCCACGGTAGTCTCGTTTCTTCGTTCTGGTGTAGTCGCCTTTCATCGCGGCCGTGGATGCATCTTAAATACCTCGGGTTAGCAGATTTCATTATCTTTACCCAGCAGAGCGTGAATTCTTGGCTTAAGGAAGAGCTTGGCTTACATTGTTTGGATATGGCATCTCCGTTATCTGCCCATAGAGTATTAAACCACGAGTTCTCCTGGTCCAGTTGAGCTGACATATCGAAACCTTCCTCCTTTAGCTGGAGATCGAGTATGAACTTGCCAAAGGAACTCTGGCAGACATTGGTTCGGTCGAGGCAATCCATGCAGTTCGTTCTCAGTACGCCATCTTGTCTTCGTTCTATTTGACCCCTTCTTTCCACGGTGCTACCGGCCTTTTCTATCTTCTTGCCTAGGATATCCAGAAGCAAGCTTACGTTTTCAAATTTCATTCCACGGCATGCAGAGTGAAAATCGAACCATTCGAAAGTAAGATCTTTGGAGTCTCCCGTCTTCTGCTCGTTGAACTTCACGACGTTCTTCTCGTACTCTTTACCAACTATAGACTCGACTCCATGTTTCTCAACTAAATTTACCAGCTGTACTGGTCCATATGTCTTACCTACCATCTCGAAGTGTTTTTTGAAAGCCCGAAAGTTTGCCTCCGGAGAATGCTGCAGCACTGGGATGGGCTTGAGAGAATACGGGGACTGGGTAAAAAAGATTGGAATGCTACCTCGCAACTGAACGAACGAGTAGATCTTGGATGAAGGATCCCATGTCGATGTGGAAAGCATCTGTTCTGTCTCGACAAAATTCGCGGCATAACCATTCTCATCTATACCACGTCGTAGATATCGAAGCCCAGCACGCCTAGTCGATCTCCTGGAAATCACGGTAATTACAAACTTTTTCTCAGATGGCCTCAGATCAATAGAAGCCCTCTCTACTGGAGGATATTGGGCATCAGAGTCTGAAGGAGGTGTCATATCGTTCATTTCCATTGAATCTTGCTGAGAGTCGACCTGTGGCGGGTGACGATCTACGACAAATGTCCTCTGCCCGACAAAGCCTTGCATTAGCGGTAATAGTAATGATTCGTCGCTAGGTCCCTGGAAGGGTTTTAAGAGGCTTTGATTCCAGAAGAATATCGGATCAGCCGCCTGGTGTAATGGAAGGTCTGCTGTGGCGGATCGAGCAGCGACGTTTCTTGTGAGATCCAAATCATAGGAGAAGAAAAAGCTCCTAGAGGTTCCGAGCCAGATGTGCGCAAATCGCAGTAACTTAGGTATCAAGCTTTCGCCGGCAGACGGAGCAGGCGGCGGATCGACCTTTTCCTTCACAACCGTATCGCTTAATTCCTTGTCTGAGCTTCCGTTCTTCGGCTTGCTACTTGATTCGCTTCCTTGGTCGGTTTCAACGCTGCTCAGGCCAAGATTGCGCTTCTGGTCCATCATCCAACCTTTTCGGCTGAACCAGCGCTGCGCGAAACGGCCGTAACTGCCGCGACGCTTAATAACATCTTCGGCTATGCTACTCCGCTCGCCGCCCGCTCCTGACGCATTCTTACTCCCGGGGGTTTCACGATCGCTTAAGGCACCGGGATCCTCTGTGTCGTCGCCACCAGATACCGAAGGTGCATCCACCTCGCTCTCCGAGTCGCTGTCATCCACAAATTTATCGGCCGAAGCACGTCGAAGCTTGATCGCTGTGTTCGCGATGGCTGATTCGGCCTCGGTTTGGGTCGTGCAGGGAGTGAGTGCGACGTCGGTTACGACATAGACAGGAAAGCCACGAACTTGCGCAACTTGTTGGCGGCCGGTTATAGTAATAAGATAGCTCAGGCGAGAGACAGTAAAGAGTCCTACAGGAGGAGACGATTAGAGCTTGGTTATATGGGCTATTTACAAGAAGACGAGACAGACCTACAATCCCGAAGGCCTCAAAGGATGAGTTTGGCTTCGAGGTGTCCGGCGATTGATCCCGAGGTAGCGAGGAGATTGTAGCATCTTCATACTTTATCTTGACGGGTGGGGAGTTTCGCTGCCCCTTGGTCGCAAGAGGCTGGATTACGAGGCCGTCAACGGCCGCGCAAATAAGTAGCTTTCGTGCTAGACCAGGCATCCTTAGTGCTGGAGCGCTCGATCATGACACGTATTAATGATTATAAGGATTCAATTAACTTGAAATGAGGTGTACCAAATGCGAGCAAAAGCTGTCGGCAGTTTATATTGTATACATGCGAACTGATCCGATCATATTCAGCAGCTCAGGGCCGTCATGTTCAAGATCAAGTTGTCTTACACGATTGACTTTTGGTGGGGTTGCTGATGCCGTCACACGGTGGGGCAGGGTCTTTAGGTTACGTCCAGCCCTCGCTGGGCAGACATGGATGCCCAGGAGCACTATAATAGATGCACTAACCTGCATTGCGATGGTGCATATACACAAGGTATTCAAGTACCTTAACTGCTTTTCATAGGCCCAAGGAAATTCATATATGTATGTCAATGTTGCACTCAGCTTTGAAACAATCGGCAAAACAAATGCCACAACACATGATATAATAAGTCAAGGTATGTAGCTTGTCAAATTGCAGATTATATTTTCTATATCCGCATGATTTCTTTCCCAGGCTATCTGCCCACGACTTCTAGCCCAGTACATCTCCTAATGCAATAAATGCCCTGGATTCTCTTCCTAGTTTGGGGGTATCTTAAATCATCAGGCGTTCGATCTTGTCCTTCAGACTGCGAATCTGGCCCGAGAGATCGCTCGCCTCGTTGCTAAGAATACTAGCTGCGATAACAGCCCTGGAGACACCACAAGCTCGACCGAGAGCAATCTATCCACCAAATTAGTATTTGCGCCTCTTATTACGGCCAGAGAGTATCTGCTGAACATACCTTGCTGGGAACGTAGCAGTAGATCACGTTCTTGTCTTCGCAGAGTAGCGGAAGGTGGAGGAGAATAGCGAGCGGCGTGGTATCGGCGGCGAGCACGACGATCTCGGCGATTCCTCGAGACAACGCCTTGGTCACCTCGTTGGCTCCCTTTTTGAGCTGGCGGGCATCTATACGGAACACGGTAAGCTAATGAGATAAGTATAAAGGTAACGGGGATGTACTTACGGCCGGCCTGTTGTACCAAATCCAGAATTTCCTGGGTTAGATCCGCAGAAGCGATCGGCCAAGCTGTGAAAATATTAGTCCAAGATCCAAGCTGTCGCATAAGACAAAGAATAATTATGTCTTAACATACCGGCGCTCTGTTCTTGATTGCCAGACATTGCGATATCGCAGGGTTCCTTGCGGTTGCTCGCCCTGTAGGGAGGTATGCGAAAAGGTGGGTGTTGGGGGTTTTCGTCGAAGAGGTCGAAAAAATATGTTACGAAAAAACTAGAATTCACAGTTGAAGCTTTAGTCCTATCAATGCATCTATGGAAATTTCAATGCCAAGACCGTAAAGATCCACTAAAATTTACACTTCCGCTTAAACGTTAAACCGGGATTCGCTGACATAATCGAAACCTTGCAGGTGACCGTGCTAGAGCTGCAAAATCAGTCCAGCCTCTTTACCGACCTAGCCCCAATCAAAGGTAAACCTGGAACAAGCAACCTGCACCTTCGCAAAGCAACACCTCTACTCTCCGTAATAGCACCAGAGCAACTCCATCTCCGTTCTCCATCCCCCAATACCACCACAACCAAAGAGCTCGTCATCGATTTCCTCCCAATTCATTCTACTATTTTCGTCTGTCCACGTCTATCATTCGATACTTTTCTATTTTTCCCATTCTTCATTCCTTTTAGAAAAGCTCTTCAACCGTCATCATGTCCAACTACTCTGAAGCTTGGTACGTAATACATGATTGCCTTCGTTACGCCCTGTTACCATCACATCAAGCTCCAGACATCATTCCCCTACTACTATTTCAGCTTCACATTTATTATTGATATGGAACGCTAACATCTCTATAGCCCGGTGTACGCGGTTAGTTTACCTCTCCCTAGCTCGTCTTACTGAAGACCGACCTCCCTATCTCGAAAGAGTCGAAATAAACGCGACGAATTATGCGAAGCTAACCTTTCCTAGCCCTTTTTCGGCGCCATGGGTTGCACGGCAGCCATCGTCTTCACCTGCTTAGGTGCCTCGTACGGAACCGCGAAGTCCGGCGTTGGTATTGCGGCTATGGGTGTCTTAAGACCCGACCTGATCGTGAAGAGTACGCGCCATATTCGCCATCAACATATTCCACCAACTTAGTACTAACTCTTCCAGACATCGTTCCCGTCATTATGGCTGGTATCATTGGTATCTACGGTCTCGTCGTCTCCGTCCTGATTTCCGACGGTTTGAACCAACAGCTTCCTCTCTACACTGGTTTCATTCAACTCGGTGCGGGTCTGTCTGTGGGTCTTGCCGGTATGGCTGCTGGTTTCGCTATCGGTATCGTTGGAGACGCAGGTGTACGAGGAACTGCTCAGCAACCCCGACTCTTCGTCGGCATGATTCTCATTCTCATTTTCGCCGAAGTCTTGGGTCTATACGGTCTTATCGTCGCTCTTCTTATGAACTCCAAGGCCTCCGTCGACGTCAGTTGCTAGAGGAACTTGACTACAACGACGAACTTCGATTCGACACAATAGCTTCTCACGGGCATGGGGAACGACAAGTTGTAGAGATCCACATCCCTCAACCCCTTGAGCTATTTTCTATCAACGAATACTACACGACTTAAACTACGGCGAATGTTCGCCTGGCATCTGAAGACCGGGCGGATAGTTGTTAAGCTATCAGGGGACGTAAAGAGAATGTGGAATGGGGTAGATGGTGTTGGCCGAGCAAAAACCCGCATCTGTATTAGTGTTACTGCATATGTTGTACGCTCCGGAACGGTTTCTCATCATAGATTAATGGATGGGGAATATTGTACTCTAGGTTGGTAATCGGTTTCCATGGAAGAGTGATTTTGAATCGTACAACTCTGTTAAATTTATGAGGACGTGAATTTGTGACATGGAAATTCTAATCCCCACGATATCGACTTAGCCATTATATAACTATAAGCTCATACTATACACACTTTATATCCAATACGCGATCTTGGACTTTTATACATTTCATATCAGCAACCATTGTACAGAACGACCATGTCGTAGTCCAAACTCGAGACAACGTTACCTAAATTAGAAACACATAGATGATGTAATTTCATGTATATTCGCTGACAGTAATCAATATCGAGCTAGACTCTATATACAATTGTATTATAGGCTAGGCTTCCAACTTAAGTCAACATCATCACCGCTCCGATTCACGGTCTAGAAGTAGCCGCCGCCACGAAATTTGACGGTATGAACTCACCATAGCCTCTCCATGACTTACAGGTTGTCTAGGACACCTGATAGCCACGTTACACCAATATGCCGTGCCCAGAACCTTATGGAACGTAAATTTAGGGATATCTGTCCCGGAAGGTGTGTTCTACTCGATACCTAGGCATCTATCCGGTTTTTGAGTGTATGAAGCTTGCTAAGTCAATCTCTCCACAGCCTCCTGGTGAAGCTTTGACTAGTCGGAAAGCTCTGGTGACCCGAATGCTACTGTAATCCGGCCTTATTAGCAGATCATTTCGGATGAAGCCTAAGCTGATTCGACATCCCCGTATTTTCATGTCTCCCCCGCATATGCAAGCTTCGTCTACCGGCCGATCCATATAAGGAACATTTACCTGCCAGATGGAGACAATTACAATGTTTACTTATGAAGTCAGTGGTTCGTGACTTACCTACTAGGCATTGATGGAATGATGCCCTGAGTTAAAGCTTCTCAATCCTAACAAACCGAAAATCCATGAGAACTACGCGAACTAGGATAACATGAAGCCACTAATTCCTCTACTCGTCTTTGCTATCGAAACCTTCGGTGCTTCAGTTGAAGACTGTCCTGGATACACAGCCTCCAGCGTCGTTGAGTCTAACGGTATACTTACCGCGGACTTAACGCTCTCTGGCGACGCGTGCAACATTTATGGCACGGATCTACCCGACCTCAAATTACTCGTTGAATATCAAACGGGTATGCCGTCTACCGCTACTCTGAGGCTTGTTGGAAATTCATACTTAGCAGCTTCTAGATACCAGGTTACACGTAAAAATATACGACGCCGGTCTAGACGTTTATCAGGTCCAGGAAAGCATTCTTCCGAGACCAACAAGCGAGAATGTATCTTCATCGGATGCTGCTTTACAATTCTCGCTAGTAGAAGAACCTTTCTCCTTTTCAATCTCGCGCTCCGGCTCTGGAGAGGTCTTGTTCAACACCAACGGCAGCCAACTAGTGTTTGAATCGCAATATGTCTATCTCAAAACTCAGCTACCCAAGGTTCCCAACTTATATGGGCTTGGAGAACATTCGGATTCCTTTCGGCTTCCGACCACAGACTACCAGCGCGTCATGTGGAATTCCGAGTCGCCATTCATTCCACGCAAGGCAAATCTCTACGGAAGCCATCCTGTTTACCTCGATCATCGAGGCGAGGCAGGGTCCCACGGCGTCTTTCTCCTAAATTCTAATGGGATGAACATCAACATAAATCAGACTGATGCGGGTGGTCAGTTTCTGGAGTACAACACCATCGGTGGTATACTAGACTTTTACTTCTTAGCTGGCCCTAGCCCTTCAGATGTTAGTCGCCAATATGCTGAAGTGGTTGGTCTACCCGCCATGATGCCCTACTGGACATTCGGCTTTCACCAATGCAAGTATGGGTATTGGGATGTCAACATGGCGGCCGAGGTCGTGGGGAACTATAGCACAGCGAATATTCCGCTTGAGACACTATGGGGCGATATCGATTATATGGATCTCCGACAGGTCTTTACGACCGACCCCGAACGATTCCCCCTACATAAGATGCGAGAACTAGTCGAGACTCTACATCAGAGGAATCAACACTATATCATGATGCTTGATCCCGGTATCCATAGGCTTGGTAGTTACCCTACCTTCACGAGAGGCGAGGAGAAGGGCGCTTTCCTTAAAGCTGATGGTGGATCAGACTATCGCGGAGTACAATGGGCTGGGGAAGTGGTGTGGCCAGATTGGATCAACCCGGACACGCAGGACTGGTGGACAAACGAGATATCGCTGTTTTTCAATCCCGATTCTGGCATTGATATTGACGGTGCCTGGAATGATATGAACGAAGCGTCCAACTTCTGCGGTGATGTCAAATGCGACCCAGCCCAGGCTGCAAAAGATGGTAATAATCCTCCTCAGCCAACCAACCCTCCTCGTAACAATACTGGTAGACCTATTCCAGGTTTCCCTGCAGACTTCCAGCCTAATACAGCCACAAGCCCTAGAGAAACCCGACGGAACTCGCCCACTGAGAAGCACCAGGTTCGCTTAGACTCCAATTCATATGCGTCGATGGGCACTTCAAAATTCCACATGAGGCAAGAGGGCGGCGGTGCAATGAAGGGTCTCCCGGGCCGCGATCTCCTGACCCCTAAGTACCGCATCAACAACCACCGCGGCGAGCTCAGCGACTTTACGCTATACACGAACATCACCAATTCAGATTCCACCTCGCAGTACGACACGCACAACCTGTACGGACTAACCATGCTCACAGCGACCCGCGAAGCACTACTCAAGCGGCGCCCGGGGAAGCGGCCATTCGTGCTCACACGGTCGTCATTCGCCGGGGTTGGGGCGCGGGCCGCGCACTGGTTCGGCGACAACAACTCCACGTGGTCCGACTACCGCGTCACGATCCCGCAGCTCCTCGCCTTTTCCGCCGTGCACGGGGTCCCGATGACGGGGTCCGACGTCTGCGGATTCAACGGCGTGGCCGACGAGAAGATGTGTGCTCGCTGGGCGTTGCTAGGCGCTTTCATGCCCTTCTACCGTAACCACGCGGACATGTCGGCGCCGTTCCAGGAATTCTACCTCTGGGATTTGGTCGCGGAGGCCGCGCGCAAGGCCATCGATGCTAGATACCGGCTGTTGGATTATATGTATACGGCGATGCACGCCGCCAGCACGACGGGCGTCCCGATTGCGAACCCGCTGTTCTTCGTGTACCCTGCGGATGCGAATACGTTCGGAATCGACACGCAGTTTTTCATCGGAGATGCCCTGTTGGTTTCCCCGGTCGTGGACGATTACGCCGAAAGCGTCACGTACTACCTGCCCGATGATGTCTTCTACGACTTCTGGACCCTGAAGCAGGTGCGTGGGACCGGGGCACCGGTTACCGTGGACAATGTTACTTGGACTGATATCCCCGTGCATATTCGCGGCGGCACGGTGCTGCCGCTGCGGACTGAATCTGCTAACACGACAACTCTGCTGCGGCAGAATAACTTCAAGCTCGTCGTGGCGCCTGGCTTGGATGGTAAGGCTGAGGGGTCATTATATCTGGATGACGGGGAGAGCCTGGATGTTGGTGATGCTAAGTCAGAAATCACGTTTACCTGGGACGGGGCCACGTTCAAGGCCGATGGGACATTTGGCTATGAGACTGATCTTGCGGTTGAGAGCGTCGTGGTCCTTGGGGGCGAACAGCCAACAACTAAAGAAGGCCCTTGGACTCTCAGCGGGCCGTTCGAATTCACGTTGAGTTGATCTGGTCCTGAATTGGGTTTAGGGGTAGGGTGAGGAAGGAAACCTGGACAACTTGGGACATATCCTCCTTCTTCAGCAACTAGTAAGCCTTCATAATTATATACTGTAGCTACCTAGCAGTGATATAAGAGAGCTATATCCATTTAACATGGTCTCTTGAACCACATACCTCCTATCGCCAGACTTGTAGGCAGACTTGTCATTCTAGCCTAAAACTAGGGGTTGCCACTTAGATATAAGCTGTCTATCTTCAGATATTGGAGACATTCATGGGCTAGAGAAGCTGATAATAGAGAGAATACAGTTGGTAACGAAGCCATACGCAGTAGTTGTGACTATAAATTCCTGAGTCAGAATCTACTACTGACCTCGGGAGTAAGTTTTCCAGTCATATAAGGACATACAATCTGAATTTTACGTACAAAGTATAAATATCAGATCTTGCATGATGCGACCAATCGACGACCGTATAGGTGACGGATAGGGGATAAAGCACACACGTGCGATCCACATATGGCTCCACCACGAGCGCTGTAGAAAATCGATACGTATTGTGCGTGCCAGCCCCAGTGCTGCCTTGAGGCACAGTGGTACCAGATACAGGTACCGGGGGTGACTAGGAACCACCTGGGCACTTGTGCAGTCAACTGGTCGACATTGAACTGCTTCCGATTACATAAGGTTTTCATTATCCTATCACCTCCACTACAGCTTTTGGAGCTCTAGAAAGCAAAAGCAAAAGCACTTTCCTTGTTCTAGCGCATTTCCAAGTCGCTCAGGTCCCAAGACCTAGACTTTGTTTAGCGCCGACAACATACCTATCGACTCTACCGTGCCGTCGATTACCGTAGAACATCTAAAGTCGTTTTTCTTCCTTCTTTCACATCCTCCTGGACCTCGTTATCCCGACCGACGACCACTGAGCCAGAGCCGTGCAGATTAGAGAGGGGTTAGTATTTCTGCCTTCGCTTTGATTGCCCATACGCGTCTAAAATATGGTATTATCGCGCGACAATACTAACGAGCTTTAGGTAGACCAGTTAATTTAATCACCATGTCAGATACCAACCACGACGAGCGCGATGTCACCGGAGAGGATCCCCTCGTTAACGAGGAGGGTAACGATGAGGTGCGCATCCCCCTTCGGTTCCCCGGTCGTTCATTTATATATTCCCTTGAAATCTCGAGCACGAGACAATGTCAAAGTCAAGTAAATACCGTCGACTAACAAGCTATGTTTAACGCTTACAGGAGGAGATTTCTGCGATGAAGAAGCGCGTCGCTGAGATGGAACAGGAAGCAGCGAAGCTCCGAGAAATGCACGCCGCCCTTGAAGAAAGAGGACAAGAGGTTTCAGAGGACCGATCCGACGTCGACAGCCGAAGTATCTTCGTGGGTAATGTCGACTACTCCGTCTCCCCCGAGGAGATCCAGGCACACTTCCAGAGCTGCGGCTCCATCAACCGCGTCACTATCTTGCTTGATAAGTTCACTGGCCAGCCGAAAGGGTAAGCATAATTCATATTACAAAATCCCCTTCTAGAAGGCATAAGCTCATATTGTATATGTATATATAGATACGCGTATGTGGAGTTTACCGAGCCTAGCCTTGTCGCCCAGGCTTTGGTGCTGAACGATAGTGTCCTCAAGGGACGTAACATCAAGGTCACCCCCAAGCGAACCAACATTCCGGGTATGAGCCGTGGTCGCGGTCGCGGCCGTGGGGGATTCGGTGGCCCAGGACGAGGCTTTTACGGTGGTAGGGGCGGCGGTTATGCGCCGCGCGGAGGATTCTACCGTGGCGGTTATCGCGGCCGAGCGCGAGGCGGTGGCTTCGCTCCTTACTGAATGCGCCTCGGCTCGTTCTCTTGGAAAGCACCAACTATAGCCCCCGTGAGCTGTTCGAGGAACCGCTTCTGTGGATAGATATGGTTGGTAGCCCGAGAAACCGTGGCATACGACTTTGGTAGCTACGAAGACTGGCAGAGAGACCTGCAACGTACGTGGAAGGCATACGAAACTTAATTATATCACCGACTTCGCGAAAGATGGCGCAACATTGTCTGTCAGGCGGCATTGCCTCGCTACCGCTTTCTTTTGCCTCCATACCCATAAGGAGGGGAATGTTTCCCGGCGCAATTCAGTCGTAGCAAAGAGATGGATGCTTTGAGTGTTTTGCCGCGTCGACTTTCGTTGCTTACTTGCCAGCATGATTGTTGCAAAAATCGGGAATGTATAAGCAAGTAGTGTTCGTGACATCTAACCGAAGCGGTTGGCGGTTCATGGATGTACACATAATCGGTCATGCGACCCATCCGGGGAATTTGTTGATTGCTCGACAACAAAAGAAACACAATCAGAAACTTGCTTATGAAATTTGATGTACTTCAAACGGAGGGAAACGCCAATAGGGCAACAGTCCCGAATGATTCCGCCCTACTCCTTAAGGGGGCTAATGCTATTGCTATTGCTAGTATGATATATCGATAGCTGACATAGCTGACATAACGATACGAATCTTGCTGTGTTTCTTATTGATATAATTACTTGATCTATCTGTTATGCATGAGGGTGTGACCAAGTTAAGTTATCTAAACACTCCTATTCCAATCGCCTTCCCCGTCATGGTCACATCATGCCCGGTGAGTAGAATTGGAATCGAGATGTGATTTGTAAGACTTTCGCTTCCTGTTGCTTCCTGGAAGACAAAGACCTACATATATCTACATAGGTATGGTATGGTATGGTACTTCCATGGCTGTACATGTATGTATGTATTCGGGTAACGGCACATATAAGATGGGATAGCCAATAAATGCCAACCCCCCTTGTTCTCCTGATCGTATTACCTTGGAGCTTCCGAGGCTCAGATGCTGGGGTAGTATGAGATTAGTTGGAGCACTTGAGGCCGCCGGACGGGGGAGCTTTATCAGCCTGGTTATCCACGTCATGAGAAAGGATATATTGTAGATAGGACTATTAGCTTATTGGCATGGGAGACTGATGAGCCTCGAAGCCCTTGTAATGACAAACATAGTATGTAGAAGGAACATTAAACTAACATCGTAACTAGTGCTGTTAGCTCTCTAGTGGGCTCAATAAAAGAAGCACTAATTTACGAACAACTTACGAACTTTACGACTTATTAACTAAATCAGTTTACCTATCAATGTATATGCACATATACATGTATGTATTCCATTTTTATGAAACATGAGTACGAATTGGGATAAATGAAGAGTTTGGGACCGTCCAGCGAAGGGAACATTTAAAGGTTAAAGTTGATCGCTGAAAGCTTGTACCTGGATACATGCCACCGAGCATGCAAGAGCAAGATACTACTATCAATATTGATGTAAGTAAGCCTACATGATGCTAGCAGATACTTATGAGGACATATAATGATTAACTCAATTAGAAGTATTCGATATCAGTGAATCCACAAGTGTACGTATGCAAAATGTTACACGGCGCTTTCCTGCTTCTTAGCTCCTGCACAGCCTCAACTAATAAAAATGCCACCTCCATCGGATTGGGTCGATTCAGCGCTACTACCTGTATGGATGGTGTTATTGCACCTATGTAACTCATAATTGACCACTACGATCACTGCGAACCAGTACGAACCACTACCCTACCTAGTACCGCCACTACTAAGGAACCTATTATTGCTTGCTACCCACTACCTACTACCTAGTACGCATTACCACCTACATACATGCCTAACCTCATAACTTTCCCACTTTAGTGTTTATCGCCATTCCACTCGACAAAGTCTACCTGTTTGTCTATATTAGAATTTTAGAAGAAGACCAAAAACGAATAAGAAAAAAAAGATAGAATAATATCTATCAGGTATTAAGTGCTCCTATTCACTCCATTCGAGCCCGTCGACCGTGCCCGAAGACGGACGAACCCCTCCTTTGGACGGGACGCCCAGGTGGGAAGAGGAGGTCATGAAAGTGTGAGACGTTTGACTTCATTTTCTAAACGGCGAAAGCAGCCACCAGCCATGACTGCTACCCGTTCCGAATCCGGGCCCTCAGCGTAAGTTTCTCTTGACCCGCCTTACTCTCTACCTCGTTGGCATACCGTAGATGTGCATCAAGCTGAGGCTGATATTGATCTTGTACTACAGCCAACCGAATTTGCGAGTCACGAGTGCGTCTTCAATCCCTATAGCGACCCCCCACTAACTCGCTATACCTTCGGCGAGCCATTTATATTGACCTTACCTCTTACCTATATGTAGTTATCGCTGCCGACGGTCTATATAAGCGAGATGTATTCAGTATGTTTGTCGCGATGTTCCATATGTTGTCATCTTGTTTGTTCATACTGTTGTCCACCGTCCACTGACAAGTGTATTTGATACAGGACTACCCGATCCCTTCGCTGTAGCAACCATCAACGGAGAACAGACCAAGACCACTACCGTCACGAAACGTACCCTCAACCCGTATTGGAACGAGAGCTTTGACTTGTACGCTTCTACCTTTCCGAAAGTAAATCGCTAATTCATATACTCACACGGCCTGTAGTCGAGCAACGGAAGATAGCATTCTGGCAGTTCAGGTCTTTGATCAGAAGAAGTTCAAGAAGAAGGACCAAGGCTTCTTAGGTGTTATCAACATTCGGATCGGGGATGTCATTGAACTAGCCGAAGGGGCTGATGGTATGACCTTATCTTCTACATGCATACGAGGGCGATCTCTCTTCGTTGGACTAACAATAATTGCCTTTCTAGACCAGATGCTCACGCGGGACCTTAAGAAATCCACAGACAATCTTGTTGTGCATGGGAAATTGATCATCAACCTCTCTACTAACTTATCTACTCCCGCCCGTGCTGCGCCTCAACCCTCGTCAGCGAGCTCAAGCCGACCTTCGTTAGCACCTCAAGCATCTACACTTAGCGCCGACCGTGTATTAGAACGACCGACTTCCTCGGCCTCCGGTCCCAACGGACCTGCACCCGGCGCCCAGATGAGCTTGCCGATTAGGCCAAATGGCGCAAACCCCGCCCCGGTCAACGGAAATGCTACACAAAGCCGATCGTCGAACCAGATGAGTCCCTTTGAAGATGCACAAGGCCGCCTACCCGCTGGCTGGGAACGGCGCGAAGACAACTTGGGGAGAACTTATTATGTAGATCATAATACGCGAACTACGAGTTGGAATCGTCCGACCCAGACCGGTTCAACCGCAGAGGCCCGAGGCGAAAGAGAAGCGGCTACTCAGGTTGAACGTCAAAGGCATCAGAATAGAACCTTACCGGAGGATCGTACTGGTGCTAATTCACCTACACTTCAACAGCAACAGCCCCAGCAGCAATCCAGTGGTTCTCCCCATAGTCCCGGCCAAGGCACATTAATGCATACTGGCGCCACTAGTCCCGGCACTGGCGAGCTTCCTCCTGGTTGGGAACAACGATGGACGCCCGAAGGTAGACCCTATTTCGTTGATCATAACACACGGACAACGACATGGGTTGATCCCCGACGCCAGCAATATATCCGAATGTATGGTCAGAATAGTGCCAACGGGACGATACAGCAACAGCCGGTCTCTCAGCTTGGTCCGCTACCTAGCGGTTGGGAGATGCGGTTAACGAACACGGCCCGTGTGTACTTCGTGGATCATAATACCAAGACTACGACCTGGGACGATCCTCGATTACCATCCTCACTCGACCAGAACGTGCCGCAGTATAAGCGAGACTTCCGAAGAAAGTTGATTTATTTCCGATCACAGCCCGCTATGCGAATCCTCTCAGGGCAATGCCATATGAAAGTGCGGCGATCCCATATATTCGAAGATTCTTTTGCCGAGATCTCAAGGCAGTCTGCGACGGACTTAAAGAAGCGTCTAATGATCAAGTTCGACGGAGAGGACGGTTTGGATTATGGCGGTCTCTCCAGAGAATTCTTTTTCTTATTATCCCACGAGATGTTCAACCCCTTCTACTGTCTTTTCGAATATTCCGCTCATGACAACTACACTCTCCAGATCAACCCACACTCGGGTATCAACCCCGAACATTTGAACTACTTCAAGTTTATTGGTCGTGTGGTAGGCTTGGCTATCTTCCACCGGCGGTTCCTTGACGCCTTTTTCATCGGTGCTCTCTACAAGATGATTCTTGGCAAGTCCGTGGTTCTTGCCGACATGGAGGGTGTGGACGCGGATTTCCATCGGAGTTTACAGTGGATGCTGGACAACGACATTTCGGGTGGAATACTCGAGCAGACTTTCTCCACCGAAGACGAACGCTTCGGAGTTGTGACCGTCGAAGATCTCATTCCCAATGGACGCAATATCGATGTTACTAACGAGAACAAGAAGGAGTATGTGGATCTTATGGTTAAGTGGCGTATCGAGAAGCGTATTGCCGAGCAGTTCCAGGCTTTCAAGGAAGGGTTCCACGAGCTTATTCCTCAGGATCTAATCAACGTCTTCGATGAACGTGAATTGGAACTACTAATTGGTGGTATTGCCGACATCGATGTGGACGACTGGAAGAAACACACCGATTACCGTGGTTACACGGAGAGCGACGAGGTCATCCAATTCTTCTGGCAAACAGTGCGAACTTGGGATGGGGAGCAGAAGAGCAGATTGCTCCAGTTCACTACCGGTACCTCACGAATTCCCGTCAATGGATTCAAGGATCTTCAAGGCAGTGATGGCCCGAGAAGGTTTACTATTGAGAAAGCAGGCGAAGTTGGTAATTTACCGAAGGCCCATACTTGGTACGTATTCATATTTTAGCATCTCGTTGGATGCGGTTTATATAAGTCAGAAATGAAGAGCTAACAATGACACAGCTTCAACCGTCTGGATCTGCCTCCTTATAAATCGTTAGAGCAGTTGCAGAACAAGCTGACCACCGCGGTCGAAGAGACAATGGGCTTCGGCCAGGAGTAGAGGGCTATTTCTTCTTCCATCGCCGTTGCTGTATGTATATAGAACGATGAATGATGTTTCTCCTCGTGACAGAATTCTTAAATATGGACGGATCTTGCATCTCCTTTTTTGGTGCTTTAGGTTCAGTTGGACCGGCCCCCCGTCCCTCCTATCCTCCGACTCCTACCCAGCTGGGGTTTGTTTAGGGGCAGGCTGCTATTAGCACGTATTGTTTTTTGACCCCGGGGGATTGTGTGTATCTTAGTTTGGGTTGGCAAATGAAGAGATAAAGGAACTGCGGACGGGTTTAACATTCGTTTTCTTATCGCCGTGTATACGTGGATCTCGAGCATCAGCATAATAATAACACACGATATACTTGGGCGACCCTCTATGAGTTTCTGCTGAGATAACAACTTGTAGTGTACATATGTACATGTGTATGACCGGAGCTATTCTCCACGCCCAAGTAACTAAGAAATAAACAAGTATTACATATGAAAAGCGTCTTGACGCTGTCTTTAGCGCCGATACAGCTAGCTCATCATCAGCAAGTATCTGGAAAACAACATACATTAGCCAAGTGGCTGATACCTACCTAGTATGACAGGGGCCCGCCTTTCAGGCGAATATCGCCCTGCCTATCCCCGGACGTCTTTCTCCTATATGTAGGCACCGCATACTCCACTCCCCCGATCAGATCAATCCTAAATAACCCGACCACAAAGTACAAGTAGGGCGCGGTGTGGCGGAGGCGGCCGCCGTACCACAGCGCCAATGAGCAGGCCGCGTCGATCTGGAAGATACGCATGCGGCGTATTACCGTAGGTAGGTAAGCAGGCAAGCTGGGGGCTAAAACGGCGTATTTTGGGTCGAGAACCCTGGGGCGTCTGTTGGTGGTTTGTTTCTTGGACTGGCCAATGGGCTGCCGCTGGCGCTTCTGTATTGGGAGCGTTGCATATTCGGTGTGAACCTGAGGCCCTGTACTGTGGTGTCGTAGATCTGAGTCTGGAGTTGTTCAAGCATCTTGTGTTTTCGTCGCCTACAAGATAGGTTCTCTTCGCGATTCAGCAAGATGAGGCCTAATAGGGTGTCACTTCAAGTATTAGTCTTAGTCTATAAATAATATCACAGCATTTCAATCTTAAGGAGCACGGATGGAAGAATAAGTATTTAGGAATAAGCCGAGTCACTATCAAGAAGCTGCTTCGTGTTTGATTGTACAAGTATCGTAATCGATTCTCTCTTTATACAATTGTTTCAAATTATAGATACAGAAACGGCTGTCTTTTTCTACCAGCCTATTGCGTCTTTGCGAGCCTCCGGCCATCACATCCGGTTGACCAGCTTGCGCATGTTGGAGGATATGTGTATCAAAACAAAATTCAACAGTGTCCCTCACACTGAGGTATTTCCCTCTAGCCTCTACCAGCAATCTCAAATTGACCTGTCAACCTGACGCCGCCGTTGCTTCCGTGTCGACGCTGATCAAAACAACCTCGTAACCTGGTGGATATGCCTGTTGTGAGTGTCTAGAAGACGAGCTCTAGGGGGCGCATCCGAACATGAAAATTTGAATGGTAATAGTTTAATAAAAGATGTATGGTAAAGGGTGGTCGTAAAAGAAGTCGGTATAGTCCAATAGTGAAAGGGAAGTCATTCAGCGTATTCTTGAAGCTGCCAATCGGCTAGTCCACATTAATGGCTTGTATCAAAAGCTCCGGTTATTAGGTAAGGCCCTTATCTTCGGCCGCGTCTTTGGTTTCCGTTCCCACCGCCGTTGATGGGGCTGACGAAGGTAACATGTTTACTATCATCCTTACGTAGACGCACCGTCGTTCCAGCACCCGCCCCGGTAGAACCACGATGGTGTCGGATAGAACGAGCGCCGCTATGATCATCTTCGATATCGATCTCGTCAACATCTGAAATCGATTCGGCCCCGATGCTATCGTTTACCTCCGACTCTACCTCGGATTCGGCGTCTGAGTCATCATACTCGCCATCGTCACTAACGAGTGACGGTGCGTTGTTGCTCACAGCTGTATGAGGGCTCAGGTCCACATCCATCATATCGTCATCTACAATCATTGACGAGTCGGAACTCGTCGTGACTCGTGGGGTGGGAGTTGGCACAGGGGTGACGTATGGTACCAGCGGAGCATGTCCTTTGCTACTGGTCGGTCTGGTTGTAGCGATAGCAGGCGACATTGTTGCCCTCACTGGGACACGCACAAGAGATGGAGCCTGATAAGGAACCGCGTTTCCAGCACCACCAATATCGCCGCTGCTTTCATCTAGCTCTTCCTCTTCTGGAGATGAGAACTGATCGAGGTCTATCTTAGTCTTAGCTTCACTGACTAAGTCGTCCAAGTTACCATTAAATCCCCTGTTTTGAAGCAGACGAGATAGATGCGGGTGGTCGATTGAAGGAGAAAACTTGGTGGGCTCCGCAGTCGCTAGTGAAGCTTTCCTTTGTTTCTCAGGGACACCAGGTATCGAGGACACACCGGGTAATTGACCCCGACGGTACATATCTAATGATTCCTCAATACGACGCACAACAGAGAAGCAAGCCTCCGACTCGGACATAGCATTCTCCCGTACAAATGGATGAACGAGACCTGACGACGAAGGAGTGCCCTGGCTCACAGGTTTCTCTTCCCCTACAATACCACCAGTGTCAGCAGCAACTTCGATGGGATGGCCACAATGCACCGCAGCTTCTTCGTGGCTCTTAAAGTCCCTTTTATGCGCTATGCGACAGTGGTTAATAAAACCCTGGGTGCTTGAGAAGTTCTCGCGATGGCAGTCAATGCAAACAAGCTTCACGGTCTTGCCATCAGATCGCTTTAAGACACACGGTCCGTTCTTATCCTTCGGAGGCGGATAACCACTTGATAGGGCCTGGAGCTTCTGACCCGCCGAACCCCTTACTGGTCGACCTCTGCTTTGAGACGCACCCATCTCGGCGAAACTGCCCCTTGTCGACCTACCATCCATCGAAGTCCTGTACCTAGAAGTCTCGGCATGTAAAGGAGGCTCGGGTTGAATACCATCGAACTTGGGGTCGGGTATGAGCCACTTGGCATAATGGCGTGCATACGGACCGTCAGTAACACCAAAAGGCGGCGCCCACTGGGGCAGTTGGTCGCCCAGCTTCGGCTGCAAGGCTGGGCCGGAACCGTTCATTATATTCAACATCTGTTCCGGCGTGGGAACATTCTGTGGATACGGTATTAGATGGCACCTGCGTAGCTGCTCCAAAGCCACCTGGCATTTGGCAAGTTCTTGATTGATCAAGCGTAGCTCATCGTGCTTCAGTAATATCTCGAGGCTAAACTGTTGCTCGATCGCATCTCTAGCACGATCCATGTTGGGTTTATGCGACACGGGTTGAGGCGCATCTTCCTCCCTTTCCTCTACCGCAGACAAGGCTACCTTCTTACACGCCTTGAGGCGATCAACATCGTCGTCGTCATCTGTCCTCGTCCGCTTCAATGCGGGTGAAGGAGCAGCGGGTTGCGACGCTATCGCGACGGTGCTCTGCTTGCGCCGCTTGGGAGTTATAGGCGACGTTTTAGTAGTGGTTGTGGTTGTGGTGGTAGTAGTAGTAGCAGTAGCAGCAGTAAGTGGGGACTCTGACGACACCCAAGGCTGCAGTGGTTTGCCGAAATCAAGCATAGGCTGTTCAACCTGAAGAGTTTTGTCGCTTCCCCTCGAATCTGAACTCCAAAATCGGAACATGAGCATACCCGACAAGGGAAGATAGAGAAATTCAGAATTCGCTCTTGAGGAGCGTTGCGATGTAGTTGATAGTTGTACGTGGTCGGGGCGCAAGCGCGATAGACCAAGGTCCAGGCTGATAAGCACGGTCCAAGTAGGTGCAGGTGCAGGCGCAGGTTCAGCAGGGCCGGTAAGTCCAACACAAAGTTGAGTTGTAACGGGGTGGAAGGAACTATTGTCTGAGGTGCGACGCCAAATGAGAAGGCCAGGCTGACGTAACGGCGAATGGGCGCAAAGCCTGGGGTTCCTAGTTCCTAGTTCCAAAGGTTCCTCCCCTAACAACTGCAGGTTGCAGGTTGAAAGCGAACGAGCAATCGGGGGATCGGCTGAGCCGGCGGATGCGACCACCTTTTTAGCCTGGCTCTAACACCGCTGTTGAATGGTCCAAGTCCTAAGCTAACTTGGGTAGTAGGCGGTCACTAGTACCAAGGCACCAAGGCAATGGGCAACAACCAAGGATTGGAGCACGTCGTCAGTAGGGAGACTGGGAGATACGGCTCCTGATGGGCTGGCGATGCGCAAAAAAAAGGAGTCGGCCGTAGATGATGTGGCCACCGTCAAACCCAACGAAACTCAGTCTGAGTCAGGGTCGAGGCAGAAGAAGGAATGCGCAACACGCCAAGGGGCGCAGGGCAGTGCAATCCCAAATGCCAATGGTTGTAATGCTTGCGCGTAATTATTAGTACGTTGGTTTCCTCTCAAAAGGATGTTTGATGTTGTTGCGACCGGGCGACAATAAAATAAAATGTCCCTTTGGAAAAGATGCGAAAGATGCGATTGTGCGAATGCGCAACAAGAACAATGAGCGCGGCGAAACTGGTAAAACTGAGCGAGGTACGTATTAAAAAGCGCGTATGATGATCATCAATCAGGGTGCGATCGCGAGACAAAAAATAATATAAGGGTAAAGGGAACGAAGCAAGGCAGAGAGCGCGCCCGAGGAGGAACCAGTATTAAATTCAGCAAAGGAACGCGTGAAGTGAATTAAATGAAAATCGGAAGAAAGGCAACAATCATTCGCTACAAAGTCCCTTTCCTTTTCGGTTGTTGCGACAAGTGAATTTGCGCAGAAAGGCAGGTAGGAAAATGAAAGGTTCAAATGGTAAAGGTTCTTCCAGATGCTGCGAGATGCGAAGGTGCAAAGAACTGGAAGTCCTGATTCCTCGAAGTTCGGGGGGGGTTTGGGGGGCGGTATTAGGTCGACCTTACTGTATATTCTACGAAGATTTGCTACTAAGGTGTAATAATACTGAGTCCCTGTTGCCTGTTGGGTGGGTGGATGGGTGGCTACAAGCCTAGAGCTAGGGGAGTAAGTAGTCATGGAAAGTACCTATCGTATGAATGGTACCTATGAATGGTATGTGTTGATTTGATTTGATTGCCCGACAGTCCGATGGATGGATTTGGGATTCTGGGTAGGGGGGGCGACAGGGATGATACCCATCGATGTTTCTATCCAAGGCTACATAAAACACATAATACAAATGCATACGTACGCAGGGTTTCGGCCTGGTCTGTGCTGCATGGTAAAGGGGTTTATCCACGACCGGACTTAGTATACATGATTATGCATATTGCACATACACTGAACCTAAGTACCGACTATCTCACCCCCTGATCTAGGATAACCTTCAATGTTGGGTGACTCGCTTAGAAGCAGAAGGAGTGGGGAACACGATAATGGTGAAAGATGAATGTACATGTAGGTAGAAGAGCTTTGTGAGATGGTGGCAACATTAAACAAATTGTACGCGACAGGGACGAAAAGAATAGGCAGGTCGTGTTAATCAAGTAATAGAAAGAGACATGACCAGCTGAAGGGGGCAACCAAACAATAGAGGGTGCGTCACATGGCTGCTTTAAGCTACACGAGGTACTTCGTCTTCATAAGACTGACATTAGGGAATGCCAAGGATTGTGCAAATAATCTGTAATTTGCATAATATCTTTTTATAGACATGTGGGCGGGCTTGCATGCTTAGATGCCCACATTATTAGCAACATGAGGTTGTACAGTTTAAGATAGAGTTCATTACTCAGTTTAGACACTTACATGAACATGGGGTAGAAGTTCTGGAAGTTGTTAGACTTGTCTACTTCAACTATTGTCTACAAGTCTTCTCCTCCTCCTCTTTCTCTTTCTCTCTAACATATCTTGAGGATTTGAGCAAATCTATGGGCAAAACTGGTTCCCCGGTATAAGTGGATATTAGCCTCGACGTCACATATGGTTCATTGAAACATGATAGGCTATGCAACTCAACGTCATTGGTAGACATTCACTATATCTACATAAGTACATAGATAATGATTAGAAGTATCAAAACATGACCCGGCTATCTGTTTAGTACCTAGTAGTGTCCAATAGAGGATTTACTTCTTAAGGTCCCTTTAAAATATGGGGTGTGTAGGCTATTATCACAATTCTCACGAAGACTCAAGCAATATCCTAGCTTTATAGTTGTCTTTGTCGTTAGTATGTCTCATTGACTGTGATAATAGCGCTATGTGAGACAAGATACATGATGTACGTACGAGGTAGTTATGGGACTAAGCTTACTATGCATAATTTTGATATGCATCCCAGAGTAGTATGCATTCCTAAAAAAAAATGCGATATCATTGCTAGTAACTTGACTAGCCTAGGTACATACACACTTGAGCAAGTATCAGCACCGTAATTGGTGTCTTATTGCGAATATAGTACATGTGAAGGAACAATCTTGCGATAGCGAGTTGAAGAGCTGCATCTTGAACCGAACTAGATAGGATGGCAAGGGTACTCGGCCCCCGTTGCATAAGTGTATATACTATACTATTAGTATCTCGATTAATTCTTGGCAAACATTAGGCTGCATTTTGTTCCAGGGTCCTTTTCTTGATGATCGGCCAATTATGGATTGGCTTTGTCTCGAAGCTGTCTGAAGTCGTATGAGCCAAGGAAGTGTCGCCTTTTCGAGTCGGACGGCTCCAAAAGAGAGTTATCGATAGGTAAGATGCACGAACTATGCCTAATCAGTTTCCATCATAAGTGACCTCGGTAGTAATATGACGTGACAATGCGTCTAGATCAACTGCTTCAATGTTGATAGGGTAATTCATTTCTAAAAGGGAAATCTGTATGTACGACCGGACTTCATTCTATCTAGTCCACAATAGTCCTAGCACTAAGTTCGGCGGGGATAATTGGTTGCGCTATCGATAAGAATATTGTGCCAAAGCTTCGGTAATTTTTCCATTGTTTCCTACTCCCCACCTATAGATTATCTCGCCAGCGATATATGTCACAGTCACAACTCAATTCCCTGACAGCCCTGGAGTTTTCAATGAGGGTCCCGCTAGCGGAATCATGTCCGCCAAAGTAAGATATCAAAAGGACAACCGAAGCGGTGACTTGTCTACAAAGCGAAAACGCGTCGACAGTGAGCCAACTCCTCCTAACAACAAGAGACCACGGCTCGAAAATAGCTTAAACGTATCGTCGATGGAGGACGTCAAAATCTTGCAAGCCGTGGAATCGAAATACGAATCTCAGATCTACTCAGTGATCTCATCGTCCAAGATCCAGAAGAAAGTCACCGCGGTCCTTCAACATCTTACGTCGCCCGCACCCAATAAGACGAACGTAGTCATCCTGCGCGCTAGGGCTCCTGACACGGGAAAGTTGGTCTCCATAGCAGAAATTGCGAAGCGCGAGTTGGGAAAGCGAACGAATGGCGATCACACGTGGTTTCAATACATTGCACTAGGCGAGGAGATCAAGGAAAAACTTCGAGATGAGGGCAATACTATCATTGAAGAGACGAAGCTAGGAGGTGGAAGTGATGACGGTCGCGACGCTGACGACTTCGAGATCATGAAGACCCCATTTGAGAGAGCCATCGAGGGCCAGCCCCGATTGAGGGGGATACCCATCATGAGCCTATTTCTCAGTCGGGTTTCAATTGAGGAACTAAAGAAACGATATGGGGAACAGACAAATTTTAGCTTGACGGAGAAGGCTGGATGAACAGGATGGCCATAATCGCAAGAGGATAAGCATAGACATGGCGTTAAGATACCCCAAACATGACTTATGAACGTGCAAGGAAGGTGAACCGACACATTTCGGGGACGGAAGGGCTATGCCGCTGCGGAGTACGGATGTGCGCTCTAAGACTGGCGGTACAATAGATAGCATTTAAGTAAATATCGACTTGATAATGATACCCAATATTAACTCCGCCGGAGATGCCCTCCATATGGAACAAACACCATGCCAAAGATAGATGCTATCTGATATACAAATTCTCCACGTCCACGTCCATTTGTAGTCCAAGTAACGTCAAATTCTCGGAGGCCCATCAGCGCTTAGCGAATAAATATGGACAACCTCTCCAATTCGCGCGAATAGCGGTACCGCTCAGGAATCACCCCTTCAATAGACCTTAAATATCTCGTTCCAATTGCATGTCCGTTGTCGATTCTAGTGCTTCTTGCCGCCCTCGGTACCGGAGTATGTTATCCGCAACACAAAGTTAACGACAACGGCCAACAGGAGGATAATAGCCAGGACGGTGGGCCCAAAACGATCGTCGAATCCAGCTTGGCCTCTAACTCGTATCGATTTAGCTCGCCAATGATACGTGAATAACGCATATATCATCGTGAGCATAGCTACACCGGTAAATAGGAAGGCCGAGATGAAAGCAGGTCGGTCACCGAAGTTCAACATGCCGATGGCTAAGGCACCCAATATGACAGTGAAGTTCAGCCATGATAAGAACGTACGCTCGTTGGCAAAAAAGACCTTGGGCTCGACTCGAGTAGGGAGGGCAATTCGCTTCCCTATGGTTGATTAAATCATATCAGTTTAAAGCCACATTGACGACTCGTCTCGGAACGGGAAATTGCTTGTTTTACCTGGAGCCGTTTGTAGGAGAGGTTGGCTAGACATTTTGGGCAATGTGCAACAGACAGCTATGAAGTGCGATCCTGCAAACTAAGCTAGAGCTGGAGTGATTGGCTGAGATATGCTTCAACTTAGAATTGCCAATTGATAGATTCCGAGATCCCGATGGGTAGTTCGAATGGCACAGACAATGAGGAAAGGCAGATATAATCACGACAGAGAGTATGAAGAATTGAGTTTAAAGGTTAGAGAACTACAGGAAGACGCGAAAGAAAAACTAGAAGAAAAAGACCGCTAGCTATGACGATGGTATTGAACAATCTGATACTGAGAGCTTGTAGAAAGCTTCTAAACATCTAAACTCGGTTAGCTGATAGCATTAGCTGCTGAAGGGGTCTCCCACGTGGGCCACTTCGTCGCTCTCAGTGGCCGAGCAACAGGTGGAGACGGACTCCTATACAAAACACTGCCGATTTGAGACCGCGCACGTGCCAAGATGCCCCGCGCAAGGCTATGAAAGAGCCTTCTTTTGTTTCGGGTTATTATCTCTCATACCCGTGGACCAGTTGACCTTAGATACTTAGGTAAGCTTCAATGTTACAGGTCGCTAGGTCGCATGCCCACATTTCCAAAACCCGGTTCAAAGAACAGCCCAAACTGCAGGGGGTATGCACAGAAGGTTAGGTTGGGCAAGGATACTATGACGGCCCTTGCCACCTGCAAATAAGACTGCACCATTTTATTGTTTACAACGTCAGAGGGGAGAAGGCTGAAGAAGAAAAGGATCACAAGGCTGTCATAGCTCCTAATTAATGCCCATTAATTCACTAGTTGCTTCAAAATTCATCTTACGAACATACCATTATTTATTCTCTATAACAATTTCTTCTCAGTAATTCCTAACCCAGTCCTATAAGTCGCCACCGCAACCCCCTCCAAAATGGCCTCACCTCAGAACAATGCTGTACGTTACAATTTGTAACAACCACGGGTCCTTCTAAGAAAGCTTACAAGAATTGTCTCTAGCCGATTAGCACTACTAGGCTAAAGCAGATTGCGACGGACGTAAGTTCTCCTTACTCCCTTCAAGAGGAAGCGTCGTAGGCTAGGGGTTCATCCAGCTAAGATTGATTCAATATAGGCTTGCCAAACCGCCATCGGTAGCGCAGAGTTCTACGAACACTCAAAAGTTGAAGGATGGAACTCAACTATTATCGTACGTGTCTTACCATTTTCGAAATATATGCCCATACATATGGACCATATTCAACAGCACTAACACCACCCTTATGCTAGAACGCAATCCTTAGGGCCGTCATATCCGAGTCGACCCCCTCCGGCTCCCAGACTCCCGCTCACAAATATGTGGTCAACAGTACTATTGTCCAGCATCTCGTCCCGACGTCAGCCCTCAATAAGCCCAAGGGTGGAAGCGAAGCAAAAGCCGATACTCCGCACATTAGCACTAGCGACGGTAGTAACGCAACCGCTACGGACGGAAAGCCGCACGTCGGCCGGCGAGGCATGCATTCGGCAACCCAAGCGTTCTGGAACGAGAAGACAGACGGTATGTGGAGCTTCAAGTACGACGGAGGCGAGGGCAAAGGCATGGACGTTGTTATCAGCGTCATCTGGATCGGCATATAAGAGCCTGCTCAAAACAGTCGACCCCCTATCCGGGATCGTTGTACAACCCTATTGTACGTTTTACAAACCAGAGAGAGAAAAATTGGTAATTGATACATATGTACTTTCTCACAACCTCGGCTTTTTTCGAGTCTTATTATTATCATAATTTCCGGCCCACGCGAAAATGACCATGTCAGCAGTGTACCCAGTCTGCTATCCTCTTTCAGCCCACACAACGCATCCATAGCACTGTACCATACAGCATCAGCACCATTTCTCGTCCTTCAGTTAGCCTCCCACTGTATGGATAGGCCAGCAACGCCTAATTACGATATTCGCGCGTATAATTATACCACACAAGCTACCAGCACTAGGACGTCTAAGTCGCCAAGGTCTTCGTCCTATGTCTGATACTCGGCCTAACTGTTCAAATCACTTAGCCAGGAATCATTTGGTGACTCCCGTCTTGCGAGGAGTATAGAGCGAAAGTTAAACAGGAAAGCAGTACTCGAGCAATATACTAAAACTCAAGGATTACTTTATCGTATATTCGAAAGATGGGTACCACACCTTCGTAGACGAAACCAATGGTCCTACAATCTACCTGATACATCCATAATATGTTTTCTTACCTAGTAGGTAAACACGGCTATAATAAAGGATAAAGAATCGATAGACGAAATTAGGTATATTTATGATAGGGAGACGGTCTCCATTACTTGCTCGAGAGTTTATCAACATAAGTTATATCATATCAACACAAGCTCTCGTTTTAATAAGGAAGACTTATATGCGACTTCCACAGTGGCCTGATTAATCACTTATCATCGACACCCCAATCTTATATGTTTTATTTGATACAATATGTAGGCTTAGTACGGCTAGCATTAGGTATATGTTACACCTCGTGGAACCATTCAAATACTTGAACATCGAGATACGTTCGCCGCGAGTTGCAAAGCAGGCTGCTTCTCTCATCTTATCATTACTTGTTCATTAACTTGAAGTGATACGGAAAATGAGGGGAGTCCGTTTATATTTATGGCCATACTGAGCGGGGCGGATTTATATGGCTTGCTTAAGGCTCGGTTTTATCTTAAGCGCATTCGTATACGTAAATCTTGGAGATTCATGTCAAATGAGAGACGCCTCATATCCTGAAGTCTTGTCAATCTTTGTTGTTGATATATGTGATAAGATACGTTCAGAAAGTTGGATATGATTGCTAATCCTGACATTCATAAAGAAAAAGCATATCCTTCTCATAGAAACCCTTAGTTGGTTAGGCAAATATCAATGTGTTCTTCAAGTCTCGGACGTACGAGTGTTCTGACTTTACGATCCTACAAGTAGTAATTGCATAGCTTCGACTTGTAGCAGAGCATGAGGATATCGCTTACCGGAACATAGTTTTAACCGCCAAAGCAAATCACGCTGGAACATATATATACTTAAGATGCATTGGTCTATCTACGCATTATACGGGTGAGAGCTGGTTTCGTTTCAGAACGATCGAGACGCATTTATCCGGTAGAAATCCTAACCTACCCACGCTTGTTTCGTAATAGGAATGGAATCCCACTTCATTCGTCTGGGAAGCTCGGGAATGTCATCTCAATCAAGTATGGCATGCCCCGCGATGCCGTCAACGCCCTCTCCAGATGTCAAATTAAGGTGGGATGATGCCTAAACTAGTAGTCTGAGATGACTTCTCGAAGAACCTCATATGAACATATTGTGGTACCACACGGTCGATATCAACCAGCCCGCCAGCCCTATATGATGTCGTATTGCATATATGGCGAGGTCAACCTGGGCGAGCTGTCAACTGGATCTAGACTCTGTGCAGAACGCCAAGCCTTCTTGCGTGAGCAATCAGGGAAAACGGACCATCGAGTCTCATTCGTGGATCGGAGCTCAGCGAAGAGCCGCTAGTAACACGAACATACGCACACATGACCGGAGCAAAAGGTACGGCTTGATGCGGGATTGGACATTCGGTTCAACGGGCCTCGCTGGCTAGTGCTCCGGCTATGACAAGACATTTAGCACTCACGATGGCTCTATCTCAGGGGGCGCGTGGTAAATACGAGTACTAAGTAGATACTTATAACTGGGTAAATCTCGGGCTGTACAGTGCACATGCTCACTCGACCCTGCGGGTTACAAATGATGGGTAGGTCACACGAGCCCCTGTGACAACGATATCGGATTCCTCCTTCTGGAAGTGCCCGCCTGTGACTTCACAGCCTCACAACGGTAGGGTCCTTCTCTTACGGTTAGTATTAGGGAATGGCTCCATAATCGGCAGCTAGACGTCAGGATGTGGATACAATCGTGACGATCTGGAAGCGCAGATAGGGTCCCTGGACAGCAAGGCAACGTTGATATAGTCCAGAACAAGGGATTGACACTGGAAACAAGTTATCTACATGGACAGGCAGAAGGAAGTCAGAAAAAACGCACTTTCTCTAAAATAACTCCACCCCTTTAGAAGCCACATCCACACCCCATTAGCCACGGATTATCAGACTATCATAAGCTTTTTAAGGAATCATTTATTAAGATCAACTATAGTTCCGTAAATATATAACTTATGATAGGATATCGAGGTAAATGTGGCTGGCAAGTGTGTAATTAGTAAAGGGGGTGTTTATTAACAAAAAGTGCGCTTTTTCTGACTTCCTTCTGACAGGAGAGATCTTGACTGTTAGCCCTTGCATGACCAATGTTGACAAAATCCTATTGGTCGGCAATGTACTAGTTCTCCTCTTTTATAAGATCTGACAAGGTCCAATTCCGTCCCGGGTTGGAGACCCTTTGGACTTTTCTTTTCCGCAGGTCTGCGAATGCCGATTACCGAACCCTTTATCGCATTGAAATATAAGTTGTCTGACATTGCATATCGCTGCTGTATCGAGTACCGACAGGCTGGGCAAGTCGCCGAGTCGTGCGCTTGCCTCCGCTCTACGACTATCTGCGTTGCATGTTGGTAGGTATGACAACGAATACAAGATGGATTGGGTTATCGTTATGCCGTCCAGAAAGTACGACATTAGTATGTACCCAGGGAGATACGTAACATCAAACGCGGTAAAATCTGAGAGGAGAGCAGGCAGGTTTTGGATTGCGGGTGCAGCTAAGCGGCCAGCTGGAGAATAGACCCCTGTTAGGGTCATATTCAGCATCTCGTAGTCCTCCTGTAGCGGCTTGAAGCGGGAGCTCTAGACAAAGCGACCAGCCAACTGGTGAATTCTTCAATATATTACTACGCACACCAGGACGACGACGTTCATGAGGCATATATAATAGAAACCTCTAAAGGTGGTGGCATAGTATTCAAATCCACATAGACAAGATAGAGAGTCTTAGATTACTAGACATTGTCCGTTATCGCTCGAAGATTAGCCGGGATTTTTCGGCGTCTCCAGTGAAAATAATCGGGTCTAGAAGGGAGGAGATCCTCTAACAAGCGCCGAATTGCCCAGGCTTTCCCGGCTCGGACTCAGCCATTCTTCTAGAATTACTCCCTAACGGGTTAGCAGTTGTCGAATCATGGACAGAAAAACATCACTCTGGCCTAGTCCGGTTTACCAAAGGATTCTCCCGTCTCTCCCGGTCGGGGGCGACGAAGGGGCTGCGGGTCACACCACCCTAACCTCTCCCCATTTGTCACGATAGATCTCCAGACTCTATTCCTCGGCGCCTCGCCAAGTTGCCAGAAGTGGATCAAATCTCCACCAAACAGTGATCATCGTAGCGTAGCGTAGTGTGGCTAGTTTGTGTAGGCCGTAGTGACCCCTGACCGCCCTCTCGATGGTGGATTTAATAGCCCTCCCCATCCCACGTTGGTCGAGGCTTCGACAAGTGTCACGACTCGTCAACAGACCATCGAAAGAGTTTCTACCCACGACGTCTGAAGATTCTCCACATATACCGGGATCTCCAGATCAGAAAAGAAAAACCTATCCCACATACCTGAACGCCAGCCTCGGCTGCTACTGACTAAAATCGAAACTATCGTCACCGCCCCTCCTCAATAGGATTTGGGCGACTAAAGCGAAAAACCCCGAAAGTAAAGAGTATTTAGCATTATTATTCAGCTTAGCCCTACGTATCGTCAGTCTTGCTGTGACTTGATAATACTCTTTTGTTACCAACCAGCGACCTATCACCACTATCTACCTGGTTAAATCTTTGTGTGCGCCACTTAGCACCAATCGCCGAGCAACAATATTCTCGTGTAAGACTCGAATCCGAAAGAAACCCCCCACTAGCCGTCATCATGGTTGAAGTTCTCCGGGTTTCGTCAATGGGATCGCCCGACATGATGGATATGTCGAGCAGGTTTCTGAGCGTGGACCTCGGCCCAGCCTCGGAGTCGTCGGTGGTGGTATTGCAGCAGCAGAAGGCGTCGAAGGAAGCAGGGCCCAAGAACAGTCTCCTACATGGCCCTCGACGAGCCTTCTCAACTACCGACTACCCAGCAATGGTCAATTCGACTATCGCGCTGCAGAGACAATACCGTCTTCTCTCTCCGGCCGCTACGCCGAAAGAATCGTTGGCAGAAGCGGACTCGTATTTCGAATTGCAACCTCACAACACTTCTGCCACAAGCTCGCAGCATGCTACGTCTCCCATCCCCCCTTCGCCTCACGTTCAGCAAAAGCGACCAGCTCTACCAGCGCCGCAAAGGTCGTACTCGGTAACGGACGTTGAGCCGGTGCCGTTCACACACCAACCAGGCGTAGCCCTCACGCTCCAGGACCTGCCTCCGGAGCTGCACTACGCCATCTTCGATTTCCTAGACCCCATCGATAGCACGTGCCTGGGACTGACCAACACGCATTTCTACTCGATCCACCGACGAATGCACGGGACAATCCCACTCTCGGCACGACGCCAGGGACCCAACGACATGGAGTGGGTGTGGCGCAACGCATTCATCTCCGGTCCCTTTGTACCCAGCAGCGGCGTGGGCAAGCAGAACGCACTGGCCATGCTGTCACCGCGCGGCCAGGTCTACTGCCGCAAGTGCCGCACCGCGCGCTGCGAGCTGCACAACCACATCCGGGAGTGGATCGGCGAAGGCAAGGAATACTGCGAGGTATCCCAGAAATTTGGTCCCGCGGCCCCTGAGTCGGCAAGGGCGTTTTGCTATAGAAGCTCCCCGCGACATCCACACCGTTGTGGTAGACACACACGGCAGCAGCGGACCGTCCGGCTCGTGTAAGCGCGACGGAAGAAGAAGAGTGTTTGAGATTGGAGACGGACAATGGACTAGACGCTGGAAAAAGCCAGCGTCGGGATGTTCACATGACCGGAAACCTAAGAACGGCCTCTAGGTTTTCTTAAGGGCCGAGAAATGCCTCACGTCACCGCCACGGAGTGTAATTGGGTCGGACCCCCTTTCCAGGAGGCTCGGCCGCCTACGCCGATGGAATTGGCTGTAAGGCAAATACCTCACTGCGGGGTGCGCATTGCAAAGTCCGGTCTATAGGCCTGCAATGCTTAATCACCTGCAAGTGATTTGGCAACATATACGTTAAGGATATGGCACATTGGTTGGTAAATATCTTGGAGTATATACATGTATCTATATATAGGTAGATGATGACTTAATAGGATCTTGAGATATGACTAAACATTGAATTGCCTCTTATCCAAATGTGAATTTTATGCTTTTTATGAACATCGAGATAATCCGAGGTATAGTTCACTCCAGTTAGAGACTATCTTAAGAGTACCGCGCTAGCCTGAATTATTCAGTTTGTCTATAGGTATTGGTTGAGTACGCATAATTTATTTGATCGTAGGCATCAATTGATATATGGAAAGGACAATATAACTTCAATGAGCAATGAGCAGTTAATATGATCAATTCATGATTGATTGGTGTGGCTTGAACCAGTGCCACATTAATCGATTCATCCACACGTCAACTGGTACTAGCCACACATTGTGGAATGGATCAATTGATCAATGAAAAGTTGGAAACGGCTTAGCTCCATTGGCAAGTCATGACGCCACTGCCACGGTCCCTTGCCAGGATCATTCGATTCCTGAAATTTTTTGAAATTATCGAAAATTTGGGTCATGGCGACAGAGAACTTGGCAAAGCAGGTAAGAGGAAGTGTAGCATTTGAGCAATCTTAAATCCTCCTTTTATTAACATTTTAAAATATTTCCTTCTAATTAAACCCATTTTCGGCACTAGCGTGAGGTTTCATCAACCCGAGAGCCCGAGCAGGGGTAAAAGAAGTTTGAATTCATTCACGCATTAAGCATTGAGTGCTGGATATCTGGATGTCTAGCATTTCTTTATCGATACATCCATACATGTAGATGTATACCGGATGTTCACGGAGCACGGCATTGTACACTTCACCATCATCACCATCGCTTGCCATTTCTATTCACATCTCAAGCCTTAAACCTTGATTCACTAGTTTTACCATCAGGTCTTGAATTCGGTGTCGACTATTGGTTCACCGTCGTCTACAAACACCAACACGTCATCGATGTTCCATAATTCCCACATGTCACTGTTCTAGGTTGATTGCTATATATTATAATATCTACCTGTACCTACTTTATCCTACTTTATGACGCTTGCCCGAGTCTTCTCTAGTAGACAAGCCAATTAACGCTACGGCGACGGTACCCCATAGTTCTAAGCATTTGGGCAGATATACGGGGAAAGCAGAGCTACGGAGCTGCATATGTACATGTACAGTGGCCGTGTCGTTGCACTGTCCTATTAAATCTAGACTCGACCTGCATCTCACCTCCCAACTACCTAGTACCTAAGCTTGACGCGTCAATTTTGAGCTTTCTCTTTCCTCTTGCTACACGCCGACCGCTCTTCACACATCCACCAGACCAAAATGTCATCCCCCTCGGGTTCCTCCCACGCCGGCAAGCGCAAACGTCCGGCGACCGCAAATTCAACTAAGATGGATGATAACCCCCTATTGCAGCCATCTTCCCGGGACGCATCCGGCGAAGAGGGTGATACTACGGCACCCGAGACCGGAAGATTATCACACCGCAAGTCAGAGATGGCTACCGGGTCAAATCCAGCTAAGCGACAACGTGCCAATTCCGATCGCACCTCCGCCTTCGAGGCCACCGACCAGACCATCGACCCCGGCGAGCCGAGTGACACCACCGAAGCAAGCATTGACATCGCCGACCGAGTTTCCCGAAAAAGTAGGAAGTCAGCTTCTACTAAGGATGTCACAATGCATGACGACGATGAAAAGAAGAAGCAAGCTGCTATGCCGCCGCCACCAGTTGGCCGTCTAACCCATCCTGCTGGCTACAGGACGAACCCTCCGCCTACGGGTCGCACTATTCGAGTTTATGCCGACGGTGTCTTCGACTTATTCCACCTTGGGTACGTACTATTTAAGGCAAATTTAAAGCATACTATATTCAATAATTGGAACTAATTGCTCTTACAGTCACATGCGCCAGCTTGAGCAGGCGAAGAAGGCATTTGATGATGTCTACCTAATCGTGGGAGTAACAGGCGACGAAGAGACACACAAGCGCAAGGGCCTCACCGTCCTTTCGGGGAAAGAGCGCGCTGAAACGCTTAGACATTGCAAATGGGTTGACGAGGTTGTCGAGAACTGCCCCTGGATTGTAACACCCGAATTTCTGGAAAAGCACAAGATTGATTACGTTGCTCATGACGATATCCCCTATGGCGCTGCTGAAGGAGACGATATCTACGCCCCTATCAAGAAAGCAGGGAAGTTCTTGGTCACACAGCGAACCGAGGGTGTGAGCACCACCGGCATAATCACCAAGTGAGATATCACAGGAACCACCAAGATATACTAGGGTTGAAATGCTAATCATAATCTAGGATTGTTCGCGACTATGAGAAGTATATTGCGCGCCAACTTAAGCGAGGAACATCACGCCAAGAGCTCAACGTGAGCTGGCTCAAGAAGAATGAGCTGGATCTCAAACGTCATGTCCAAGATCTTCGTGATAATATCCGAGCGAATTGGACGACGACGGGTCAGGAGCTTAGCCGCGAGCTCCGCCAATATTGGCCGGCAAGTCGGCCTCAAAGCCCGGCCCCCGGCAGTCGCTTCTCTATGCCCGGCACTCCGGGTGCGAACGGTGATGCCAGCCTGCGGGAAACCGCCACTATGGCTGCTGCTGCCAAGTCACCTACGACGCCCGGTCCGGGTGAAAGGACTGCGGCTCCTAATGATTTCATTACTGGCTACACTTTGGGTCTAATTGGCGGTGTAAGATCTTGGGTAGGTGTATCCTATTCGAAGGGTGGGATACGGGGCTAACCAACGCGAATAGATGACTAAGAGCAGACGTAATATTCGAGACAGCCGACCGCCAAGTGATGATGACTCGGAGAGCGATGATAAGACCAACGACCGCGGGCGGCCAGTCGCGTCAGTCAGTTAGTTACTTAGACCGCTAGCCAGCCTCCGCGTTACTTCGCAGGGCACTCGGCCGTACGACGGAGATAGTCAGTTTGGATCAGACGACGACGGTGATGACGAGGGTGACTTAAACATTTCACGATTCGGGAATCGGGAATTGGGTGGGCATACAGAAAAGTGAAATACATACAGACGGCGTATATTGGCTCCTTCGGCTTCCTGACACCATAAGATTGAGCCGAGCCGCGCCGGGTCGGGAGTCGAACGTTGGGAAAGGTAGACGGGACGACTTCGCTGCAAACGCACCTTAAATCGTATACGATAGAATTAATAACCAGCATGAACGTTCATGACCCATACAATTTCTTCGCGTATCTCAGCTTGATTCTCGTGACGTTTAGCATTTATGACTACATACACATCATGGATACACACTTACCTATATGTACTAGGTACTTTGATTATTCAATAACTAGCCATCTACTAGGAGTTACTGTAAGTTACTCCGAAGAATCAATAGGTGACGTTTCAAGCGAGAACAAGTCGAGATTGAGATCCTACTTCTGATAATATCGGTTATACTGAGCAAATTTGATTCCAAGTATCCGTTGTGAGCTTTACATGCTGCTCTACTACCTACCTAGTACTCGGTGCAGTACGGATCCTCATTCTAGAGACTTCACTCTTATAGGGATAACTACTAGGTAGTGATACGCCCGGCCAGAGATCTACATTTGCCACCTCTGGGGGAGTAAGGTTTGTCTGCATATGGAAATGGCAAGATGAAAAGGGGGATCACCGACAGCGATAGCCCGAGAACCAATTTGTAAATATTAACTGTGCTGTTACCTTACGTTTATGAATCGGTCTAGCTGCGAGTATGTTGCTAGAGTCTCTGTATCTCATTATGGAACTTGGATAATTAGACTCCACCACCTTCCACATAGCTACAGTTGATTACAGAGAACATGAACGAATATATTATATCATCGTCACATAATCACTCTTAATGATGATATTGAAAGATGTTACACAAGAGGAATGGTAAGCAGGTTAATATGCTGATGTAACAGAGAAATGTTAATGGAGTATCCCGTTCACCGGTGATTTCAGACACGAGGCAATCACACCTAGGTTCGTAAGCATATAAGGCGACGCCGTTCACATGACTGTTACCATCCTTCCCCACGATGCTGTATGTGAGTGGCACGGCTTACCAACGTAATCACGTCGATAGATAGATAGTGCATGTTTCGTTTCCGGGTATGATTTGTTTCTGGATGTGAGTAGCATTCTACGCGTAATGAGTTGGGATCATTGCCAACTTGTCTAGTAAATCAAACCCTCCGCCGGCCGCAATATGAAATGAGTCTCGGATATTAGACTTATTGGGAGAGTCATCATCTTGGACATTACAACGTCGGTTAAAAGCCCGTAGGATGATTTAGGTATGAGATGTGCCTCTCACGTACATCACTAACTCCTGTGCTACCAACAGCTCATGTTTTTGAACCTGCTGGTAGAACCCTACAGCATCTACGGGCTGGCCATACATCAGCTTTGCACTTGAGCCCTAGGGGGACAAAGTCTAAAAACTATATCTAGAGATATCCTTGGAGCTATTCCACCGCTGCGACGGTCGTAGTAGGTAGGGTTGTCTGTGCCACATGACTTACCCGACTACTACTACTAGCTACTGGAGAAGCCGCCAAGAGTGTCTACGGTCAGGTCAACTAGATAAGGAGGTATGCGCAGCAGCTCGGGGCGTGCGGGAGGATTCCAAGGGGAGTGGCCGACGGCGTGGGATTCGGGTCCCAGTGACCACTTTCCATCTGCGGATAGGTAACGGCGATAACGACGTCGGGGACTGAATCTCGTTAACGAGCAACGGGCTGCCACCAACTTGCATACGCCTCCTACGTGTTCAATGGGACAGGTTAGTTGTCGTCAACGTTCTTGGTGTGGTATTAATCTATTAGGCTTACTCCGAGCTCATTGCCGCTAGATCGTCGAGCAAAGATGAAACTCACCCGGAGGTGCCACTCCTGGAAGCACCCCCAACCGACGACAGTAGATGCTAAGCGAAGGTGTGTTTGGGATAAAGTAAACCACATAAGGTAGTGTTACAAGTGAGACCACGTCTAGCAGGTACTACCGAACGCTAGAACGTGCCTCGTATGTTTGAAGAGGCGCGAAGCGAGCGAGGGGGTCAAGGCTTGTTGCCTGGAACGGCTCTTGACGACGGCAGGAAAGTAGAAGGATGGTAGCACAACATCGATGAACCCCTTACTACCGCCAACGGAAACATAGGGGAGGAGCTTAGCTCGTGCCGGAAAGGGGGATAATTTTCAAAAACCTGATTATATCTAAAACTTCTAGATCACGATGAGTTACCTAAGTACGCATACTGTATATCTCAAGAGACAGAGTATACCAAGATCATTGTATAACAACCAGGGTATATATTAATGGTACTCCGTTTCAGGGGTAGTACAGACATCTGAGAGAGAGAGAGAGGGAGGGAGAGAAGAGTGCCAAGGGGTTTTGTTACTGTGTACTTAGCGAGGCTCTCCAAACTCCTAAGGAGATGACGTAATTGTTAAGATAGTGAGTCCTTCACCGCGTACTATTTTCAATCTCGCCTTCACCTGCTAAAACTGCCCCGAGCCTGATGTAGTTCTTATGCTACCTTGACTGATCGTCCATAGTCTGCCTATCGGGCTCTTGGGTGACCAGCACGCTCAGGACAGACGACACGCCATACACCATCTTCTTGCTTCAGGTGTGCCTTGCATGGGGGTATGCTTCGTCCTCGATAGCCGTGATCTGGCTAACCGAAGGGGTCCACTATTGTAGCAGCAGCACTAACGATTCCGTCTTGGTATAGGGGGTTATATATATCTTTTGACCATTCATTATACGGCTGACAGTCTGTCTCCCTGACTATTCGTTGAAGCTATTCCGGGCACCCTAATTGTGGTAACATCGCGGGAACGCCCGCTTGTTTCAGAGTGACGGGAGTATCCTCTTCGCTGAGCCATGGGTCTATCTATGTGCTAGGTAGAACACGAGCCCAGCAAAGGCAGTCTTGCGGAGTATGGATGGGGTCCTATTTCGAAGCGGGCCGCTGCATCTGAAACGGGGGCTACGGCCTTTGGATTTCTCTCCCGGGCAGCAAGGGGTTTCGGTTGATATTCCCGAAGAATGCTTCCCTCCAACATCACATCTCCTGAGCAAACTGCTCTGTAATACCGCACTGGTGTGAGTGGATCATCAAGCATCTTCGTCGATAGAGATCATTCTCTCGGTTGGGGATGCGAGATGACCGTCCGCCCTATGCATATGAACTTGCGACATTTCCGTAAACGACTAGGACGACAAGACAAGAAAAGAACATAACCATTCTTTTAGACCTAGAAATAGAGCCAACCACTGAGAGATTGCGACCCCTATGGGGCGGTACCTCCTCTGAACGCATATACTCCGAGGGCAAAAGGTCGTTGGAATATGTCGGCAGCACTGCCCCGTCCTAGTCTGCAGCTATCGCAGACATACAAACTCAGCGCTCACCTGAGCCAACATAGATGCTATACGACAGATTAGTCTAGACTTGCTTGCATTTTTCCTTCATAACGTGAGGCTAAGTCCATCTGAATATAGTCGATGGAGCAGATGCGAGGTACAACGCAGATAGCCGGCAGCTAACATCGGGCTTGGCATACCCCGGCAATAGCTACATATGTAGGTACCTAGTGTATATATATATTGATTGATTGTAAATTTGGAAATAGAGGAGGCAATACTTGCACATGGTCTGATTACTCAACTCGGTGATCTCGGCTGCTATCACAAGAGAAAACGGGACCGAAGAAGGCTATGAAGGAGACTATAGAGTCTTGATATGACGTTGAAAAGGTTTAGTCACCTAAGCGTGTGCTGTGCTATCACAACAGCCGCGGTGAGTACCACGCGATTATGTAGGATTCCGCAGCATAGGGCGCTTGCGCGGGTCGGTTGATATAAGACATGGTGCGTTATACGGCATCGCACTGCACATTGTTGCTAGAAAGAGTCGACCGACCCCGGCTGAGACACCATCAGATCTCGTTTTGGTCGTCGGCACTCATACACACCAAGGTGGCTGATGTCCGAATGCGGAATGCAACAATGCCAAGATACATAGTCGCTCTATTGGAAATGGGATGAAGAAGTCTATTTTGGCAACCAGGTTCGACGTATTCGACGAGACTGGCGTGGGATGTGGGATCTAGAGGAGGAAAACAAGTGAAAAGGAGGGTAGTTCAGTATGCAAGAAGCATGTAAGTGGTATGTTAGGATGTTCGTATATGAGATGCGTGGTAGTGTCTGGTAGTGTTGTATAAGGTGTATGCGGTATAGAAAAGAAATCAGCGAACCAGCGGCCGCAGGGTCGCTAAAAACTATTAATAACAAGCGCCGGGTAGTGGCTGAGACCGGAGCAAAAGGGCTAAGGCAGGTAGGGCTAAGCTGGGCTGCAGAATCGATAGTACGGGATAGTACGTACCAATACTAGCTTGGACATCTGCATATGTGGTCTGGGGAGGTATACTACTAGGTAATATGTATGTACCAATAGATAACTCTCGCCACCTGCATGATGCTAGTCTGGTAAGCTTGAGGTGCCGTAGATGCTATACTATTAGCCCTGGAGGTATAGGTAATCTACATAAGGAGGTAATGTACGCGGGGCATCTGCTGGGCATGAAGGAAGGAACATGGGTTCACGGTTCGGCATTCCGTGCGGTAAGTAGAGGCGATAGGTAGGTCAACTGGTATAGGCTCCAGTCCCCATTAGCTTCAAATCTGTTGCTTCTATTTGTGATTCCTGTTATCTACCGAATGCCTAGACCTACTACATACGATGTAGTAGACTTAGACTTGGACTTAGACATTTTTATCTATCAGACACACTTACAATACCCGAATTGACCAACCAACATTTTACGTGTTACATGTAGGTTTATCTCCATACGCAATCATGCTATGTCCTGAGTCGTTTTCGTGTAGGTACTATACTCAAGTTATTTTCATCTTGCATATTATATTATTACCTACATACAGTATATGTACATGAATTGATTGATGAACTACTTATTATTATGTAGCTGTCCCCGAATATCCGAGTAACCTACATATTGTATGTAGGTAGGTATGTATGTACCTCCCAAGCGAAGCTTATAGGCTGCCGTATATCTACAACATGCGTCTAGGAAAACGTGGGTGCCCTGCTATGTGCAGCGATCACGTACCGAGGGATGTCTGGATCGGTCATGGGTAATCCAAAAAGGAATTCTCTTGATCAGCAATCCTGCTCTGCCGTCTGCGCGTCTATTGCGTGCTTGGGCAAGCCTGGGAAGCCTTATCGAGCCTAATCAAGTCCATCAGCCGAGAATACCTGGTAAAGAAGCCTTCTTCGCACCCTTCCATGCATGTCATCTTCTCGGCAATCATAGGCACAAGATTTTATTTGGACCCCGAATGGATAGATAGCCGCTTGCTTTTTCTCTCCAGTCCCTTCAATATCAAGCAGAGACCACCTGTTCCCGTAGATTTGGACCCCATTTCATGACCCCGTTCAATCTTATCAACACTTTCGGATCGCTGCCGATGCTATAGAAACAGCCGCCACGTCTGAACACACGCGATCATGAAACATATCGAAGCAGATCGTCGGAGAACTTGGCTTACTTTGCGTGTCTGCTCACTCAATCTGTTATGCGACCTGCATATGTCCACCAAGTCATCTATACATATTCTGCTCTGGCTTACTACCACACTACTACCACAGGCGCCAGTACCCGTTCTAAATCCTCGCTGCTAGTGACGTCTATCGGTTATTAATAGAATCAGTAGGGCACAGTGGGCTGTCCAATTACGCTTCGTGGAGCACATCCAAGCCCCCTTATGCGGTACTGGTACTTCCCTGACCCTGGCACAGCACGGTCGAGCTGGAAAAGAAGCGCCAATAGCGATTCAGCTCAATACTCCATTGCCCAGCCTGAAGGATTCAACCCGCATATGCCCTTGTCTCATAGCGGGCCGTGCTCTCTGCAAAGCTTAGATGCTCTGGGCTTGTTACGTGAATACTATGGAGTTAACGAGCAAAAGTCCAGTATCATTCTGAGACACTAAACACATGCGATGAAAGTATGTCTTGGATCCCCACGACGCTTTTCCCCTCTACTTTACGCTTAGAGGGCTAGAGCTCGGAGCTGCCGCCGTGCCGTCGACGAACCGATGGAGACCCGACGGAGAACCGATGGATTTGGAAAACCGTGGGGAAGAGGTCGGAAGCCTTCCCGTCATTCTAGTTTGTAATCGACGCTCGACGCTTATCAAGGATCTGCGTTTCTTCCTTTCTTGGACGTCTCGTGACTCCTGCCCCCTTTCCCCCCTCAAATTTATGAAACAAGTATGTAAGCTCTCTTCGGGCTTGCATATACTCTAGAATTTCTATATGAATCGCTTGGAAATAAGCGACGCGGCAATATCGCGCGTATGCTCGACAACGGCAGCGTACCTGGACGCTGTAGAGCAAAACCAACAATGGACCCCGGGTCTTCCGGTGAGGATCTGCGACCTGGTATCAGAATGTTCCCAACCCATACTACGGTAGTACGGTGAATGGCAGGAACGTGTCGATACCTGCTGTGAAACCCTCCCGACCTTAACTAGCCCGGCGGTGCTATCTGGCTGTGAGCACACCGTTTTTTAATGTATGGTGTTGTACAGTACCTCCGTGCATACCTAGGTACATAAGTGGTTTTTTTCATGGGGCGTTTCCTAGCTGCGCCTCCTTGGCCCATCGCCTGTCAGATTAGAATTGGGTCTGTACAGGTACTCCGCTCTATCTGCTGGCAGGCATTGACGATCCATGATATCGAGCCAAGCATGGTCTAAATGTTTCCTAGGCACTACACGCAAAAATCTCCAAAAAGAAGTCGAGTTGGAAACGAGGTTGACGACGACGGTCGGCCACGATGGTTATCAGAGAGAAGGTCTGGTTTATCGCGCAAACCACTGTCTCAACGCTATCTTCCTACGCCGTACTTCGACAGAAACCCCCGCATTCTTCTGTGATCTTCTTTACGTGCGTGAGCCTACATACAATGTAGTGTTGTATTTGTACGCTACCGATACCACTCTCGCCCTGACGTCCAGGGGTCCCTTTCTCCTGCTCTAATTATGGCTCTCCTTGCCGCGACCCAGTCCATCGGGTACAGTCCGGTACAGTCTCAGAGTGCCGCCTGGTATCGACCCTCCATCACCTCGAACCAGCCCTACCTTAGGGATCAGTTGTTTTATGTTTGCCAGAAGCGGTATGCTCGTGTACCATCGGCGAAAGATGTTATACTATTACTGACCAAGTCGCGTCCCGGCGCTCTTTGGCTAATCGCCAATTCAACATTCACAACAACGAAATTCGTAGATGCTACTTGGCGAGGAACCGCATGGTACAATCGTGTATAGGTATGTACCCCGTAAATAGTATGAAATGAGCCACCACCGTTAGGACCAGTACCTTGCATGTCGCGCGACCTCATCCATCCCGGGATCCATGCAACCATAATCCAGCTGAGGCAGGGGTGCCTTACACTACAACATACTACAGGTACCATACATGGCCAGGCGGACGGATTCTCTGACCCAGCCTGCCTGGCTATGACCGACATCTCTTGTCGACTTCCTCTCCCCATGCCATCTGTCCTCCCATTATGCTGGCTGCTGCTTGTTGTGCCCTTTCGGCCCTTTAGTATCTCAATATAGCAATGCAGCTCAGCCTACCTCTTGCTTTGCTATTGGCATTTCCCGTTTCATCGCAGATACTAGACATGCTATCTCACCAGACGTCTCTCTCGAACCAACTTGAATACCTGCCGCCAGTTAGAAGGCTGAGATCTTCTAGCCTTGCCCTTCTTTACAGATCCACCCCTCCCTATCCAGTCTTACCCTTCTGTGACTATTTCTATCTCTATATACTCTTTATTTATCCAGAGTTGCAGGGCTGTGCGTGCGATTTCCATTTTGAGCTGCATCATGACGAGTTTGGAATTCATTATGGATATGGAGGAGGACACTCCTCAGGACACTCCTCAGATAAATAAAGACGATGAAGGCTCCATCCCAACCGGGCCATCTCGTAGTCAAGATCCTTCCCGCGCGGCAACATCGAGCCATGAAAAGCCTAAAGATCAAGACGATAGACTAGCTTCAGCCCCATCTAGACGACGTGGTCCCTCAAGTCGCTCATCTAAATCAACAGCTACCGCGTCGTCGCCATCAGCATCTTCATCCCGCCCGGCGCCCGTGAGTAGGCGGAGTACTACTAGCTCCGAGTCAATGGATCCCGGTGGATACGGAGGTCACGCCCAAGGCTCGACATCTGGAGGAAGCATGCCAACGTCTAGTATGCCCACGAGGCCGTTGGGCAACGTCCCAGGCGAAGGGGGCGTTCCAGTCAAGTTAACTCCCATTACCGGCCGTGTTAGTAGAGCGAAGAAAGGTGTCCCGGTCCATACTTGCGACATCTGTAAACCACCCAAGGTGAGTGAACTGCTCTATGAAACAACTATGGATAATTCTAACGACGGCTAGACATTTACAAGAGCAGAACATCTCAGGTGAGGGAAATCCGCTGCCCAGAGATTCTTGTGATATCCATTACTAAAGGTCGAGTTGCAGGCGCCATCAACTAAGTCACAGAAACCCCGGATTTCCATGCACATATCCTGGTTGTGATAAAGCATTCCATAGGGCTGACCTATTGGCGCGTCACGCCCAGAGACAGTAAGTAGGCTCTTGAACGGGTAGGTTGAGGCGCAATGAAAATGAGGGGACTGACCTGGTTGTAGTGAGCATGATGATAAGTCGTCGAGAGGTAATGCCAGTCGGCGTACGTCCGCTGCTTCGCTGGATGATAGCGCCTCTGGAATCTACATAGGCCATACTTCGCCCATGAGCGGTTCAAGTTCCCGCGCCGTGATGCCTGGCCCATCCGACATGAACCAAGGTGCCACCTATCCGGGCAGTCTGTCTCCGTATCCGATGGGCAACTCAGGTAGCAGCAGTGGACAGGCCGCGATGTCCCCTCCACAGCACCACGGTCGCGGCGGCGAGGGCTACCAATCTACGTCCAATCCCTCCTCCCATAGCTATGTGCTGTCATCTTCCCAGGCGCCGATCTCCATTATCAGCAACCCGGGCATTGGGGACTCTTCAGTCACAGGTACTCCTTTCGGCCTAGAATTCCAACCTCGCACTTCACCTTCCTATTCCATGTTCATGGACACCTCAATCCTGCCACAAGACTTACCTAGCTTGACTATTCCTGACAACAGTATGCCTCCAGGTCTTATCGCCGCTGGCCACGACGGTTCTCCCTGGCCATCATCCGCCTCGGAAAGCAACTACTCTACGCCTTCGGAGATTAGCCATAGGAGGAATATGACTCGTGGCTACGAGTCGCCAACGTCAGACTGGCCTGTCTTTGGAGGTGCTCACCACCTAAATAGCCCTGGTGGTGGGCTTGACGCCATTCCTACCTCGGCGCCTTTCTTTGGGAATGCCTTCTCGCCAACAGCGTCAAACCTTGACCAAGCGCTAAACCTACCGATGCCGTTCTCAGACGATCCATCTTTCGTCGAGCACCCGCAACAATATCACCACTATTCTTCAGTTCGTAGTCCGACCCCACCGACTATCTCACTCTCCGCTCAACCGGCTGAAAATCTAGTCACCCTTGCACCACCAATTTCCGACGCAGCGTCAACGGGAGGTCGCCAGAAGGGTTCGGCGGTATTCCTGGGACCAATCCAGGGTACAGCCTTTCTAAACGCGAATACCCTCCCGCCGCACGTCCGGAACGCTATCCCGAAATACCTTACCGTTTACTGGAAGCGCTTCGACACTCTCTTTCCACTGGTCCACCGTAAGAGCGTTAAAACCGCTGCTGACGAGATTCTGCGCTGCGCCATGGCTGCCGTGGGCACGCAGTTCCTCCAAAGCAAGGAAGATCGCATCAGAGGCAACGAGCTGCATGAATTCGCTTGGAAAGAGGTTCAGACTGTAAGTTAAACTACCCGACTTCGTCCTGGTGGAAGTAATTACTGAACTAACAGACGCAGTGCACGCAATGGAACCTTCAAGTCATGCAGGCGATCCTCCTTTGCGAGTTTTATGCGCGATTTCGTGGACGGAGTGTACAGAGAAGCGCGTCGGAGCCCTTCCAGTCTCTATACTCTCGGGTAAGCTTACATCCTTCTCTTTCTCCTTCTACTCTTGTTGGTTCTCTCATATACTCGGCTTTTCAGGATCATCTCTTTCGTCTTGTTATATCTTCCACTCGTGGCCGTTGTTACCAATGCTCAACATCTTCTTCCTTACAGATGGCCAACCACCTAATACCGGACGATTTTCTCTTTTCTGCCTCAACGCGAAATGAACGCTGGAATGAATGGATCGATAATGAGTCACGACGCCGACTCCTCACCGCATGTTTTGTTTTGGATGTCCATACATCCGTGTACTATCAACAACACCTAATACAACCATTTCCTATGTCGACGCACCCCATCCCCCTAATTAGACCCACCGAAGATCTTTGGGCCGCGCAATCGCCAGAAGCTTGGGAAGATCTTGTCAGCAGGAGGCCAGATGCTACAGAGCCCTCCAGCTTCTCCGGAGAGACCCCTACTGCGGAGCAGGTAGCCAACGCACCGTATCTCGACCATGCCTTATTTCTAGTTTCGGAAGTTCTCCGACTACCCAAGCGATCTAGCCCTTCCATATTGGACCTTTCGACAGAGGTAGACCCTACGTCTACTGAGCGGCTTAGCACCCTGTTCGCCGGATCTGCTGTGGCAAACACCTATCTGGCATTACACTACACGCCTCTCCACGACCTACTCGCAGTTAGCGGCGACACCTGGCTCTTCTCGAAGAAGATAGCATCCCCCTTGATTTTCCAGCAGCATAAGAGGCGGCTCCAACTTTGGTGTGGTAGCCGCCACGCCGGTGCTGCCGCCGGCTTTGCCGCCAAAGGCCTCCTAGCCTACCTTGACCACACCGATTACAGTAATTATAATACACTAAACACAACAGTTTCTTCCACAGACGCCGAAGAGGAGGATGAAGAGGACCAGGGACGGGGCAGGAGCTGGAGCATGTTAGACATCTCGGACTATTGGGCTATGTACGTGTGTGCCCTCATCTGCTGGGCACTCGGACAACGCCCGATGGCCAGGACCGGCTCTGGCCCCAGACCTGACTTCCCTTCCAACCACCACCACAACAACCATCACAACCCTAATGCTAATGCCAATGCCGGGGAGAAAGGGGAACGAGAGTCTATAAAGTGGCTGAAGCTGGTAGCCAGCCTAAGCGCGGAAAAGGCACTCACTGTACGAAGTCGGAAGGAGTCCATGGGCGTCATTAGCATGGTTAGAAGAAGACTCGAGGACGAGGCCGTCGGTGGCAAGAACCGGCTACTCGTCGATGCCATGGGAACGTTAAAAAAACTCGAGGAACGCGTCGGCTACAAGTGGTTGTTCTAATCGGATCTCAAGGGGCGAAGACAAAAAAAAACAAACCAAAAAAAGAGAAAGAGGGATGGGGGTTCGGGATACGAGATGGATGGGCGATGGTGTATTTCTTATTCCCCCCTTTTCTTCCTGTCTTTCCTTCTTCTCTGTATTTTTATGTCTTCCCTTCTTTTTTTCTCCCTTTCGATTCTCTCCTTCCTTCTCTTCAAATTTCTGTACTTTCTTGACTCCTTTTTATTATAACTCCTGTCCTTTTCTTGGGTTTCGTTTCTCTATTTATTATTATTTTACGTTCTCTCAGTCGTGTCATGTATTATATAGACTCTCGGGTTGGGGAGCAAGAGATACGATACACCTGTACCATTACTAACGCATTGCGAGGGAAGACAAAAACAAAGGGGGAAGGCGCATTTACAGCGAAAAGATGCATGGATTCTAATTGCACTTCGGAGGCGTTGAAAGGACGACAAGCGATTCACCATTTTTTATCGAAATATCTACATGGGAGGGTTAATCTTTTTTTTATTCTGGTCTTCAAGACCACTCACACGCCGTACCGCTCGAGGACGATTCACGTTAGGCAATGAATTGTATTTCTAGTTAGATGACGGTGTCTGCCAGCATCGAGGTGGATAATAAGGAACACACGCAGGGGATCGAACATTCCATTTTATGACTTAATTTTGCAATGGTTTTGGTTACCTTGGTGACTTGCGATCCAAATTATTATCTTATTAGGTACCGAACTGACCGCCATATTGGTTCGGCCCTGGTCGGATATAAGTAAGTAGGTACTGTATTTCATTTGCATGTGATCGGCAGATCAGTAAGGAATATACATACATAAATGTCCAATGTAGATCGAAATTGGTAGATGATTCTATGGCGGGTACTGTGATTGGTATGCACTGGGTATGGAATTGGGCCAACAATCAGTAGCTGGTTCGTTCTGCATGCGGAAGTCCAAAAGCCCAGTTTAAATCGAGTTGTGCTCAGAGTTTCCCCCTTAAGACCTAGCAAGTATAGTGAACAAGATGTACGTTAGTAATAAATCTTTGAATAATAATAATTTATGGATATTGGAAGGTAGGCTATATCAGTATGCAAAGTCGGTATGCAATTCTGTAATTCATTCAATGTTGTAGATCTTAGATATCAATGATTCAACCTCGAATGTTGAGGTGATGATAACGCAATATGCACTGTAGCTAATGTATCGGTTACTTGCGTCACGCTATCAGTCCACGCAGGAAGTGCGGTGAATGGATGTCTAGAAAGGTATTAGCTACGGGATTGTGGAGTCAATCTTACCTGCAAGGGCCTAGCAATCGATAGATCGGACTTTATTGGGCTAAGGCGGCGCTAATTATTTAACTTACAGCACCTGTTGAGCTTGTGCCAGCAGCTCAGAGCTACTAAGCACTCTTTTCTCTTCCATCACCTTCAGAAAAAAGTATCTGCCTACCAATACCTATAACCTATACTGAGAGATTGGTCGAATCCCCTTCGGGCCTTCGGATAACCTGCGAAATTGCTTCTATCGACTTTAATACTGTTCAATTCCATCCGATCTTGACAATGGGAAGTTTTGTGTTCAAGTGGTAAGTTGAGATAACAAAGACGACTCCTCACCTCGATCCGTTGCCGGCATGTCACAGTCGCAAGCTTGGAACCCGAGCCTTTCGCCGCTCTGCCTCGCGCCTCGTGCCTCGTCGAGCTTTCCTAACAAACCGAGCCTTCCATCCCCTCGATCAATACTGATAGAACGTCTCTGGTCTGACTTTTTACCTAACTCATTAGGGAGCATCCCGCCTCCGAGGTTTATGTGACCGGCACATTCGACGATTGGAAGAAGACGGAGAAGCTGGAAAAGGTTGGCGAGCATTTCGAGAAGGCGGTGACGCTGTCGAATGCTTCCGAGAAGATCTTTTATAAGGTTCGTCGCAACATATTCTGTGGCATATCACGCTAGTCATATATTCATTCATCGTTCCGTCTTGCCCACTTGTACTTCCCCCTTTTCTATTTTTCCCGCCGCTTGCGATTGCTAGGCCAAGTTCGTCTAGAAGTGCACAAGTTGTTCGAAGGATCAAGCTAGGCAAAGCAAGTCGGTCTTGCGTATCCGCCAATACCTGCAGCACAATGGGCACAATGGGGGAAATAATACCGAGCGCCCGCTCATTCTCCGGTTGAGTTGCATCCATGGATCCAATTCGCTCCGCGTTGATCTGCATTGAGGTGCTTGAGCTTTTATGCTCTAAGCTCGAAGCCGCTGGAGCACTTGAGCCCCCTCTCCCCGCCCTGTATGCCCTGTGTGCCCTGTGTCTCAAGACGCAAAACATTACTCCGTGAACTACGTATGACGCAAGGCACTACGCATGCTACGAAGCGGTGTGGGCTCCAACGCTGATAGGTCAATTGTATCTTGGTGTATCTTGGTGGCATATCGCAACCACAGATTCGGCATGGTCAATTGCCAATTGACGGGGTCAAGGGTCGCAAGGATCGCAAGGGGATACAAGTAGTCACAACTTGTTCATCGTGGCTGCTGTTGCTCGACTTTTTTGATCGTCTTGTGACACTTATGACAGGGTTCGGCCTGCTCAGGAAATTCGGGCGTCACTCAATGAGTGCTTCAACGCTGGGAAACTTGCTAGTGTACAACTGGCGACATGCATTTGTGGGGACCTAGCATCGTCATGGCTGACCACCGTTGTTTCTTGTTTCCTGAAAAGGAGGTCCGTCCCTGACCTTGGACAAGTACCTGAAGTAGCTGCCATAGGACTTCTCGTGCTACATAGGTAACCATATGTAGTTGCCTGTGCTTCGGGTCTTGCGGCACCTTGCATTAGGCAGAACTATCATCTTGAACAATCTTCAGCTTTTTGCGCAACCTTCCATCCTATTCTCCCCACCACCTTTTCATCCCCTTCCGATTTAATCCTAGAACATACAACGATCCGCCAACTCTACCTGAACGTCCCAACTTGGAACTAACTGTTTATCTCTCATAGTTTGTTGTTGACGGCAACTGGGTTACCGACCACACTGCACCAAAGGAAGTCGACGAGAGCGGCAACGAGAATAACGTTCTGACTCCCGACCGTATTATCACTGAAGCACCTGCGACCGCCGCCATGATCAACTCTGTTTCGCCCGACTCTACGACCGCTGCCTTAGCGGCTGCGGTTCCCCTGGAGAAGAAGGATGAGGAGCTCCCCGGAACTTTCCCCGTGACGCCCGCTGCGGAACTCGAGAAAGGCGACTTCAGCGTAAATCCTCTACCCGCCACTGATGGCGCCCTGAACCCCATCAAGCTTGCTCCAGGCGAGAAGATCCCCGAGAGTATAGTCGCGGAGGGTACTACCAACAACGTTAAGCTAGACCCCGAGTCATACGAGAAGAGCGATACGCTTCCAGGTAAGCTCTTTACAATATCCCTCAATTTTCATGCAAAAAATGAAGTGCAGATCTAATTGCTTCTATAGGTGGCGCTCCCGTTATTCTGTCCTCTGCTGCGCCCGAATCTACGACTGCTGCGTTGGCGGCGAGCGCGCCTATCGAGACGAAAGTCCCCGAGGTAGTGAAGGAGAGCCAAGAAAAGGCACATGTAGACCCCGAGGCTAGCGCCGTCCCCGAAGAAGTCCAGGAGAAGGCTGCTGTCGAAACCGAGCTGCTAGATAAGGTGAAGGAAGCCCCCTCTACCTCTGAAGGTACCGCAGGCGAAGGCACCGAAAAGACTGAGAATGCCGTTACTCCGGGCGAGGCTGCTGCTTCTGTTGCGGCTGCGGCCACGGCTGTAGGAGCCGCAGCGATTGCTGGTGCGGTTGCTGCTAAGGATATCGCTGTGGAGAAGGCTACCGATGCCGCCACAACGGCCCAGGCTTCCGCCGTCGAGGCAGCCACGAACTTGCCCGAGCCAGTTAAGGAGAAGCTCCCAGAATCGGTACAGAACGCAATTGGAAGCACCGCAAAGGAGGATGTCCGCGAAGAAGTCTCGCCTGAGGTGCCTGCCGAGGTGAAGGAATCTATCACCGAAGCAGGAAAAGCCCCGGAGGCCGCAGCAAACACCGAGGCGGTTGAAGAGAAGAAGGCTGTAGAGGCCGAGTTGCTGAGTGAGGTCAAGCCTGTCCCTGCCGCGAAGGAGGAAGCTGCGGAGTCGAAGGAGCAGCCAGCGGTGACCACCGGTGCATCTTCTGAGATCAAAGTACCAGCGGTCTCGGAATCTACCCCAGCAAACGGCGCGAATGGTGCTCAAGAACCTGTAAAGCCCGTTGAAGTTAAGCCAGCCGAGTCAACCGAGCCTGCAACCCCGGCCAAGCCGACCGAGGCCGCTGCCGCCAGCAGCAGCACCAAAGCTGCCGACAGCCCTGCAACAACGGAGAAGAAAAAGAAGAACCGACTCAGTGCCATATTCGGCAAGGTAAAGAGCAAGCTATCTAACAAATAAGTGTTAATTGCTTAATCCTTGCTTTTGGTATTGTTTTTGGTACACGTCAACCTCTTCGTTTCTTTTCTAAGCTCATGATTCCCCATCTTGCGTCGACTCACTGCGGCAGATGCCGACAAGGCATCGTTCATCCTCACCTTCTGTACATAATATCCGTATACTCAACACTTCTCAAACCGCTAGTCTAGGAACATGCCTAGCTCCAGTTCACCACAACGGCCATTCTATCTGGATGATGCAGGTGGCTAACTTGGTCCTTGGTGGTTCTTGCTACGCCCTTACGAATGATTATGTTGAACTTGGTCGCAATACGTCCATGTTTACTCGTCTTGCATTGCTTCACGATTGATGCTGTCTTCTATCCAACATGTTGGGCTACATCTAGATGGATTGGAGTGGATGATAATCCAGGATTATAAGATGGGTCAGAGGAAGTCTGTGATTAATGACATCGAGGTAGTCAAGAGTATAGGCACGGGGGTAGCAGGAGGAGTTGGACACCTGGCATGTCTTCCGGGACAAAGACTGGCGGCAATTGGGGAGTGTAGAAAAAGCAGCTTAATAGATAAGTAGTTTTCAGAAGCAGTTGATCACCTATGTCTGTTTTTCCATGTCGCTTGATTAATCCATGGATATTCTTGCTATACAATTAATGAAAGGTCTGCATATAGAGTTATGCCATCGGTGTGTAACTCCAGTCGAAAGTTACCTACATATATACATATGTACCTAGCATGTATGAACCTTAGAGTCAGACGAAGCAACCGCATACTCAGGGACGAAAACAATGCCCTAGCATTAAGCGTTAAAAATAATAGTTTACGACATATAAACAGTGTTGTTCTATATGTTGATGATATCAATTGATACGAGGACATACTCACGCTTAGTCATTGTAGATTAGATAAGAGCACCGCAGTACATACATACCAGGCCAGGTAATAAGGACCTTGAAGGTAAGCTCCGCCGACTGACTGACAGTTGGCAGCTGCATCAGTCCACGTTAATGTGACATCGAATCGTCACTAAGCTTTTCGCCCCGCCGAGTGACTCCTTCCACTCTTTCCTTCTCAAACCTTCGGGGTCCGTCTACTGGACCCCTCGAATTGCCCGCCGACTTTAACTACTTACGACCAATTGAATCACTTCTCGACAGGTGAATCTTCATATGTATAGCATCGACGATAGTTAGTACTGTATTTGGTAGATAAGGGACTTCATTCTAGATTTATTCATATTCTTCCTTGTCTATCACTGTCTTTGGCATCGGTGGAATGAGTAAGTTTTCATGACGTCGCCAGACGTTAGACAGCTATCTCATTCTTCTTGTTTGCCGTCTCACTCTTTGACCATTCGTGGTTGGACTCAACAGCCATCATCATGAGCTCTGGCTCGTCAAATCTGGGAGGCAAAGCCCTATCGTCCCCGGCGCCTTATAGTACAAATTCCCAGCCAATTTCGGTTCCTTCACCTAGCTTCGACTCTAATTCTCGTCGTTCTGGCGTGTCAAGCCCGTTGCTCCCGAATTCAGCGCCGAGAAAGGGACAAGGATCGAGGAAGCAGCACCGGAATCAACGAAGACCACTTAGAGACGTAGGGAACCCAGATGAGGACGATGCGATGGCAGAAATTGTAAGCTGGCTTAGGTTCGCTGTGGATTGATGAGAAATGGCCCACTAAAATGTTGCTATAGAGAGCTATGCGAAACACCTCGAGCCGTAGAGGGCAAACTTCCATCACCCACCTCCTCAACTACTCCATCCCAACGCGCCATTATCACGACTATCCTAGATCGAATCGTCGAGCCCCGGCGTATGGGTCTGGTTCTGGCTACCATTCTGTCGATAAGGCGAGGTGTGTTGGTTCTACGTATTAAACCCCTGTCGACCCATGCTGACTAGAACGCTCAGATTTGTTCATGCCAACTATCGCTTCGTAGTTTCGCCTACTGGCAACTATACTTCCCAAGCCGTAGACGCCGATAAGTATCTCGAATGGTCCGATATTCTCCAAATCCTAGCTTCCGCCGAATCTCAAACAACCTCATGTCCCATTTGCCTTTCGGAGCCTGTGGCTCCCCGCATGGCGCGCTGTGGCCACATCTTCTGTCTACCGTGCTTGCTCCGATTTATGAATTCGACGAATGACGACGAGCCGAATCCGCGAAGAGAGGCGAGGTGGAAGAAATGTCCTATTTGTGAAGATTCGTTCCGACTTTCCGAGGTCAAACCAGTACGCTTCTATGTCGGCCAGGAAAACCCATTACCGAGATTAGGGGCAGACGTCGTATTGAGGTTGATGGTGCGAGACTCCGGCTCTACGTTAGCTCTCCCTAACGAGGGGGGCCCTGATGTGGTCAATCTGGGCGAAGATATTCCGTGGCATTTTGCAGCCAATGTTCTGGATTATGCTCGAATAATGAAAGGGACGAATGATTACGTGGTAGAGCAGTACAATCGAGAGATCGATGACCTACGACGCCAAGCGCAAGAAGACGAATTCCAGTTTGGAGTGGAGGAAGGAGACTGGACCCAGCGCGCGATCAGGGCTATCAACACTGCGAAAGACAAAGTTCGAGATACGCAAAACGATGGGGAGGCGGCGCTACCACACAGTACCATAAAAGGGAAACAACCAGCCGGCCAGAAGTTCTATTTTTACACAGCTCCTCCACATCTCTACTTGTCTCCTCTCGATATCCGCATTCTGAAAACCAAGTTCGGCGATTTCTCGAATTTCCCGTCGACTCTGCTTCCACGAGTCGAGCATATTTCCACTGATCATGTGGTGGATGATGCTTTAAGAAAGCGAGCCAAATATTTGGGACATTTACCTCAAGGCTGTGTTGTTAGTTTTCTGGAGTGTGACTGGACAGATATAGTACCCGCAGACGTCCTAGAGACATTCTCGCAAGATTTGGAGCGCCGGCGTAAGGCGCATCGCGACAAGGCGGCCCAAGAAGATCGTGAGAGGTTACAGGCGGATCGTATGGAGGCTTCTGCTATTGGGCGAAGCGCGAGACGACACTTCGACAATCTCAACGAAGGCAAGTTTGAGCCGACACCGACTATGAAGTCGGAAGACTTTCAGCCGCTTGGTGCTGTCGAAGGCACGACCCCGCCAAATCCTCGACCTGGGTTCGGCCAGCTTGCAGAAATGTCGACTAGTCCATCGACATCGAAGACAGTCTGGGGGACCCGGGCGATTCCTGTCTCACCCGAGCTGGCCCCTGTGCGTGAGCCTGAAGTTAACGACGGATGGTTAAAAGACGATGACTTCCTAGGTGCTGCCGAAATGGCTATACAGATGGAAGCTCTAGGCATCGACAGTGCGGGTACCGGGCCGAGTAATTCTGGACCTCCCGGCGGAAAGAAAAAGAAGAAGCAGAAGCAGAAGATCACTCTTATGAGCACTGGCGGCCGTCGCGGCGGCTGACGCGATTGTTAGTATGAATGAAACTGGGCCTTCTTGATCACCCTACATGGTGGCTGTCTGAAGTAATGGGTTCGACGGAGTTCTTGCGTTTGGGATTGGTTCTTCTACTACTACATTCTATGCTTGTCTACAGTTGATTCCTACCCACCTACATAGAATCGGGGCCGAGGAGACGACAGGCACGCAACGCATTGATAGGGGAGAAGTCTGCATGACTCCGCGCCATACTATACAAGAGGACATATCGTGGCAAGTAGCATGGCGTATGTGAACTCGAAAGAATTGTATTGAAATCATGGCATCTATTGAACGTCTCGTGATCTATTTAGGTTGACTCGATGCTACTTGAAGCTGCTACTTTGACTAGAAAAGGGAGATGTATTAGCAAATAGGGGTGACTCGGGCAGCTTATCTTATCTTCTAGGAGACCAAGACCCCGCTATAGCCGGCGAACTCCAGGTGAGCGAAAGCTTGAATCCACGAATCTACTTAGTAGGCACCACTCCAGGTAAGATAAGGGGTATAAACATATATACAAATGAATAGGTACCTATATAGATGACTTGCCTCCTCTTATCGTTCTCCGAGGAAGATTATTATTCAAGTGATCTGGCCGTACGTACCTGAATCCAGGTATCATACCAGGTAGATATGGAACCACCCCCCGCGCTCAACATCGACCCACCGCTGCTCAACTCGGCGAACCCGTGGGCCACATCGTACGACGATTTGCATGCCTTATTCGAATGCCCATCTACGGGCGCCGTGACTACTCGAACGGCACTGCTAGAGGGCTTTCCACACGACCCCTCCATTCACCAGTACACCTTCTTCGACCCAGCGACCCACCGCACCGGGTCCGGCGAAGCGCCGGAAACCCCCGGGGCCGGCAGCGGGGATGTCGCGGCCAGTGCGAGTCTGAATAACCTCGGCTACAGCCCTATCCCCTTGAGCAAGTATCTGGAGTTCATCGCCGCGCTATCAAAGTCCTCGGCAGCATCCAAAAAGCCGAAGCCCGCCATCATCTCCGTCACCGGCTCGGTGGACGCTGTGGTGGAGTGCTACGGCAATATCGCAGATGTGGCACACGGACTTGATATTGCCCTCGCTGTCGAGGTCAACCTCAGCTGCCCTAACATCCCCAACGCCCCGCCCCCGGCCTACGACGGGGAGGCGTTGAAGCGCTATCTCAATGCGCTGGCTGCCGCCGCCGCGCAGCACCAAGCCCCCGTCCCCTGGGGCGTAAAGACCCCGCCGTACACGCACGCGGGCCAATTCGAGATGCTGGACGCGGCGCTCCGTGCTGCTGTCCCGGCTGGTGGGGGGAGCTGCCCGGTGAGTTTCGTCACCGCGACGAACACCCTGGGGTCGTGTCTGGTCCTCGAGCCAGATAACGCTGTCAGGACAGTAGGGAGTAACGTACCAAAACTAGCGGGGAATACGCACGGCATCGGCGGGATGGCGGGCGCTCCTTTACATCCCCTTGCGCTAGGGAACGTGGCGACGCTCCGCCGGATGCTGGATGCGGCGCCCGAGACGCGACATATGCAGATCATAGGCGTCGGCGGCGTGGAGGACGCGGATGGGTACCGTAGGATGAGGGATGTGGGGGCGTATGCTGTAGGTGTTGGCACGGCGCTAGGGAGGAGGAGGGTTGCTGTGTTTAAGGAGATCGAGGATGGGTTGAGAGAAGGGGATGATGTGATTTGGTGATTCAGTGGCTTGGAAATAGGATGGGACGGGTTGGATTATGATGGTATTATAAGCATAAGGATTGTGATATGGTGAGTTCATATGGTTTCTGGCCGGCGCCCCTGAAATTTAACCTGGTGTGGCTTTTGCTCACTTTCTTGCTGAATGATAAATTTGAGCGAAAATTATCTTCAGAATGTAAAAAGAGAGATCTAGTTTTCGTGTGATCATTAATAAGGATAGGTATATTATACGTATGCCTATGTAGATCAAGTACAGGACACAAGACAAGTAACACCAAAAAGGACACCCGCGGTGCGCATAAATTAGAGTCTCAGTTTCCCGTTTTAACGCCTCAAACATCTTCGGATAAACACACGTCCTGGGTATTTATTTAGAAACCTTTCTGGGGGATGGACTAGGAGACCACATCCGCTCTCCTGCACGTAGTCTACTTATAGAAGGGCAGCGATAATGCCTGCAACAGCGGCTAACAGGCCTCCGGCGTTTTGAAGACGGTCGTCACTCGCTCCGTTGCCGCTTTGAGTAGCCTCAGTGGGGGTAGGGGTGATAGCGGCGGTCACGTCAGCGGTTTTAACCATCACCTCGCTGGTGGTCGTAATCTCTGAGGACGATGTGCTGGAAATGCTGCGGCTGACGGTGCGGTTGCCGGAGGTGGTGGCGTAGAGACTGGCGTTCATGCTGGATTCATGGGTTTGTCAGTAATGGAGGAAATATGACAACACAAAAAAGAGGGTGATTATGACGTGTATTAGATGTCTCTCGACTTTGCTATTTGATGTTGTAAGCTAGAGCGGACTAACCAGTATAGATCCTTCTGTTGTTGGTAGCTCGCCTCCCGGCTGTCGTTAGGACAGTTATTAAAGCAGCTATCACGAGCGTTAGCATCACGTAAACTCGAGCAAATGGATGTATGGTATAGAGGTTCCGTACGTCATGATCGCCGTGTACTTATCACACAGGCACATATAGTCGGTCGTTTCACAAAGACTGAGATAGCTCTCGGTGGTGGAGAGGCAGGTGTCGAGAATATTTTGAGCGGCGCAAGCTGTTGTGGTTGTGGTCGTAACCTGGTTCGTCGTCGTATCGTCGTCGGCGCTCGCGAACGCAGCAGCGGCAACTAAGAGCGTGGCTCGGAACACAGAAGTCTTCATGATAGCTGATAGTGTTAATAGAGTAGAAAAATGTGAATAACTTCTAGAAAAAAAAATAGAACAGAAAGGTGAACATCCACGAACACACTACTATGGTTTGCCAAATTGCTACAAGTGTAGGACTGGAAAAATAAACATAGCCTACCCCAGAACTATAAGTTGCCTCTTCGGGCTGAAGTATCTCGGTAAACAGAATGGAAAACCTTAGACGTTGACGCGTCCGAAGAAACGATAGTTCGTTGATGCATAGCTTTCATCCCTTTTTGAGCAGGGTTTCGTCGGCGCGTTGAAGCTCGATATGAATGTTTCCAATCTCGTATAGCTGAGCTTGCACGCTTCTCACCAAGCCCCCAACGGACTACCGCTTCTAGACGTTATGCAGAAACATATAACCCTGCTGTAGAACGGCAGGTCGGGAATGTTGTGATCAGGGGTAATCAAATTTGCTGGGATAAATATGTTTTGATATACCCATTGACGACATAGTAGCTTCGAAACTGTCAGTTGAGAGCATCATGGATCCGGAGGTTTGAAAAGCATTGTAAGGTTATGGTCTTGCATAGAACCTCTTGCTAGCTGTAGGTCGCCATTACTGATGAGATAAAGATTTCCCAAGGAAAAACCATGTGATAAAGAATCAAAACAATTTTGGGCGAAAGACGGGATCATTGAACCTAAGACCCTGAATTTCGATATAAGTAGCCACATGCATTGCTATCTGAATCATACATATATCTTATGTAACGATCGGGGGTTTTTATTTAAGACAAGTGATTACGAGGAACAATAATGATAGGCTAGAATGCCAAGGAAGACGTTATAAGCCAAATACAGTAAACTTCCGTTATAACGATGTGGGGCGGACAACGACCTCATATCGTTATGTTGGGGAGATCGCTACTACGGATACTCCACTTTTGGAGAAATTCAGCCAAATCTAGGAATTTATGGGTCAAATATGCTTATCCTTAATTGAATTGTCTTATATAAGAGAATGTCAGGAATTTGCCCCATAAATATCCATAAAAGTGCTCTCGAAGTAGCGATATTTTTGGTGAGAGCTGAAATTTTATGCGATATATTGCACAAGCGAGAGATATCGCTATTCCCATACAAAAAATCGCGCGTACCGGAAATTTTATCGTTATTATGCGAATATCGCTACTGCGCCGAATCGTTATAACGGAAGTTTACTGTATCGGATGAATGTATGGGAAAGGGGTATCTGAGTAACGAAAAGAACATTCTAACCAATGCCAAACGAAGCACGCAAATCCAATATACTTGTAAAACAGGAAAGACAAGATGACGGGCAGTACCGGACGACGATCTACACCGCTATTGATCGTAGACCGAAGTATAAGGTTCTAACACCCGGTCATAACCTTAGTTTGTCGCCTTCACACCACCGGCGCTCGAGCCGGAAGCCTACGCGGCTAGCTGTGTGATACTGGTAATTCATCTACGTGAGTAATGCGAAAGCTGGGCCTCGAGATCTGCGTTGCGCGTCTCCAAGTCCTCGATTCTTTTCCGCAGATCCTCGGTCTGCTCAGACGCTTCGACAGAGAATTCATCGACTATCTTTACGAAGCGCCATAGACGAAGAATCACGATAAGAGACGCAATTTCCTCGGCGATGTTGTGCTCAAATAGGTCGATAGCAAAACCGACCACAATAACAAACGCATCGAAGCAGTGGAGCCAGCTCTTGAAGTACCTGCTTCCACTTAGTACGGTGTAGGTAGATCGATAATAATAATTGATCAAGAGTACACGGGAGAGAAGGCTGGTCGCCGCCTAGTAGAACTCACCCAAAGCCGTCGGCGAATACAGATAATATCAACTCTACCAGGAAGATGCAGCTTAGGCATAGGGAGAAGATCGTTAAGCTGTTCCGCGTAGGCTTCACCCACGCGTCGTCTTCGATGCCGATCTCACATGTGATCAGCGCGATCAAAATATCGCTCAAGATGCCCGCGACATCGAGGATAATAAGGACTAGTACAACCCAGTGTTTCGCGCGCGAGTTCATAAGGCGCACCGTTGCTTTTTGTGCTTGGCGGTAACTGGAAGTCCAAGTCCTCCGCACCGGAGACCGTTGGTCTTCACAAGTCGCATCTTGACCTATTATAATGTGTTGGCTAATGTCAAAAACGTTTCACGATGCGAATGAAAATAAGTATACGTGATTTAAAACTGCCTCGTTGTCCCCGTATGTAACACAGCTTATGTGCTAGTCGGCCAGGAGCTCTTACATCATAGTCATAGGGATGGACTCACCAAGGAGGGGAGTGTTATCGCCCATAGCTCATGGTGTTACCAGCACACACCGATTGTTTGATAGATAATAGAAACTTGGGAACAATTACACATGGTTGCACAGAGGTGGAATCAAGTTGGAAGTCCGAATTTAATCTTCATGGCTGGCAGAAGATGACTTGATCGGGTATACTTCGGCAAAGATATGAAATATGCCACTCATTATTGGGTTGAGTTATAATCATCGTTATCAGTCGTGAAACAGGTTCTCAGAGACACCTGGATAGCGAGTCCAGTTCGGGCCATGTATGTATAATAAACCTCATATACGGAGGGCACAGATTGCCGGGCTTTTCGCAATTCAGACTGCAATCAATTATTCTCTCGGTAGAGTTCGAGTATGAGTGGACGAGGACAATAGCACCCATTGTGTAAACCATATGCATATGTGTAGCCCGCGGTATCTTTCTTATGTACACGGCATGACAAAAGAGAAAGGTCTATCGCCGCAGCGTCGGGCCTCGGTCTAGGGGTACAGATAGACATCACCACCTCGCCTCCTCATGCGTATCCTCCTTTTCCCTGCTTCCGCGTATGATATCTCTTCTCTCTACTTCCTGTACCACATCCTCGTGATCTTGGTCTGCCTCATCTTGCGCTGCAGTTGGAAGACACCGTACATGAGGGCCTCGGCAGTGGGCGGGCAGCCGGGGACGTAGACGTCGACGGGTACGATACGGTCGCATCCGCGGACGACGCTGTAGCTGTAGTGGTAGTAGCCGCCGCCGTTGGCGCAGCTGCCCATGCTGATGACCCAGCGCGGCTCGGGCATTTGGTCGTACACCTGTCGCAACGCCGGTGCCATCTTGTTCGTTAGGGTACCGGCTACGATCATTACGTCCGATTGTCGCGGGGAGGCACGGAAAATGATTCCGAGTCGGTCCTGGTCGTATCGCGGTGTTGACAAGTGCATCATCTCGACGGCACAGCATGCCAGTCCGAAGGTCATGGGCCAGAAAGACGACTGCCGCGCCCAGTTGGCGATTTGGTCGAGTGTGGTTCTGGCGTAGCAAATTAGTTATAGCTCTCAAAGTGTTTGTCTGTCTCTATTTTGTGTCGGATTCTTCGTTGATGGAGTAAGGAGGTAAGTCATGACGTACAGGGCATATTGGACAACACCCTTCTTGGGTTCTTGGCTGGCAAGGGGGACTTCTTTTCGCTGTCGCGCGAGGCCGGTAGAGGTGTGAGGCGTCACCGATGTAGCATCCTTCTTATGGGTGGTAGATATGGCGGCGATGGATTGAAAGGGGACGATACGAGGAGTGGGCTTTGCTAGAGATTGAAACATATATTAGCAATTGCTCTCGTACTCGAAATATAGTGGCGGGCCAGCTGGCGATGGCAACAAACCTCTCAGGGCAAAAGCCGCGGCTCTTCTCGTAGCCAGCATCGTTTCTATCGTGAATTGAACTCTCCAAGACTTGTCTACTATGCGGAGGTATGTATTAGGTGAGTGGAGAGGGTCCTAAAGGAAGGGAAAAGAGTTGCTTGGAGGGCACCTAGGTCGTCAATCTACCGACCGCATCTATGAATTACTGACGGATGGATTCCGTTCAATTGACGTTAAGCAACGAGCTACTTTTTGCCGCTTCGCTAATCAAGAAATGCTTGAATCTAACTGGCCAAAAATGTCGGACCCTTGCATCTTCCGAACCGACATGCCCCCCACTCTGATCAATGACGATAAGACAGCTGTGAACAGCTGTGCCTATCGTACTCTAATATTGGAACCAGCCGGCGAATGTGGCAACCGGAAGCATACAACCCCTATATCCGCCTCATTTTAACATTAAGTATGTTGTAGACATCAATCGAAAATATCAACATAAAAGCAGGGGAATTGCAATTCAATGATTCGCTTAATTGTACCTCTCTAGGGCTGTATGGTTAGGAGCGGATATTGTTAGGCAGAGACTCAGGACTCCTTTAATATGGCATACACACGAACGCAAGAGGTATGATAATTATGAACTTAACCGAGTTCTATTGGACTTAATATGGGAATGATTTACATAAATCTTATGGGAAATGGCAAATAACGACGATGGGAAACAACTGGTTGTACGAGGCCATAGAAAGTCATCTAAAAGAATACAATTGATCATGAAAGAGGGGTATCTAGGACCATACTGACCGACATAGCAACTCAACTCTAACTGTATCTCTGAAATCTTCCTATCCCTTGTAGTTCGTCACTTTATCGTCTTTTTATTTTCATTTGTTTTATCTCATGCATGTTTCCCCCCGTATCGTATTCTAGCTTCAATCGCCGATGAATGTAGAAAGCCGGTGTTCAGGAGATGAATGATATTCCCAAGCAATGGGAGAGTAGGGAATATGAGCGGCGCGCATATAGGATTTAGAGCATCAGTATACTCTCGGCTGTGGCTTAGCCTGAGTCTAGGCTTTCCTACCGCTGTATTCGCCGGACTGGATTCCCCTCGTCTATTACGAATTCCCTTATAGCGCCTTCAAGCGCTTCATGCACTGGAACGTAAACCTGCGCGTAGGCCTCCATAGACGCTTTTGGCCGTCAAAGTACACGTACGCGGACCCGATCGCCAATCCTGCCAGATGGGCCCCATGTCCGAGGTTCCAACGCGGAAAGCCGACGAAGAGCCCGTACATCTCAAATAGAATGACAGCCGCGGCTACATTCTGCATAGGATAGCTTCCCGGCAAGAATACGATTCCTATCCTTGCATCGGGGTACGTGGTAAAAGAGGCGCCCATCACTTTTATATGAGATTTAGTAAGTTATATGATATTGGCTTCGAAGTATTGAGGTAACCTCTGGGGTAATGATTTTTGGGCACGTGAGATCAGGAAGGGGAATGCAACTTACTAGCCATGATCACGCCGCTGGCACCCATACTCGCCGAGAAGCGGTTGAGCCGATACTTTCGCGTTGGTAGAATAGTTGCGATTTGGTCTCCTAGCGAAGCGAATATTGCGGTTGAGAGGTAGAATGCTGCGAAGTGGCTGCCATTTCCTTCAAAGGTAGGGGACCGCGCAACCACGGGCCCGAAGGAGAGTAGAGCAAGGGTGTTCATTCCGACATGCAGGAGACCACCATGACCAAATGCAGAGGTCAAAAGTGTGTAGTTCGGACTGAGAACGGGTATATGGAAGAAGTGTTGTGTGAAAGCTGTCGGTGCGAGATAGCTCGCCCCGAGGAGACCGATGTTAAGAGCCGCGGCGCCCAGGATCAGTCTCTCCGCGTCGCTATATCCTGCCATCATCTGGCCAATCTGTCCCGGAGGGTGCCATTGGGACCTTGGCGGTGCGCGGGCCGGGGAGTATCGCGTATGCCCGCGGCGCCTGGCTTCCTCTAGGTCCTCGTACGAGCCAACTGTTCCATCCTTGAAGTAACCCTTCTTCTTGGCGTTCTGCACGTCTTTACGCACATCATAGGCGGCGCATCCGATATAGATGGTGGCCGTGGCGGCGAACGCCCAAAGCGTCGGCCGGAGGACCGGGACCGCAGGAAGCGGAGTTCCCGGGATGAATGACCCGTATCTGCGCTTTGATGGACCGGTCCGGGTTAGATTGCGAGGTGTTGGTAGTGAGATTCTTTTGAGGTGAGCACGCAACATATTTGAGACCCCAGAGAGACCCCGGATTTCTAGCTACGTGCTAGGGTAGCTACATTAAAGTAGCCAAAACTGATTTGGAAGCCCCTGGTTTGGGGTTGATTTGGGAGACCGAGGGGGTTGGTTATGACGAAGGTTGGGTTGTGGACGCCGGCTGGAGATGAGAGGTAGCGTTGGATGCTGCAGCTGAGATCAACAGTCACCAACTGCCCTGAATTGAAAAATCTGCCCCGCAAACAACTGTTTGCTCCCACCCGCACTTACTTTGCGTATGAGCGACCCCTTTTATCAGTCAGCTATCATCTGTGGTGTGTTTGCTTCGGCCCGTGTATAATTATATGTATCTTACTGATTTCTAATGGAAGTTGGAACTAATTCAAACAACTTCCCTTATTATTAGTTTCAACGCCTTAGGCTACTCTGTCATTCAAGCTAAGTGTTCATTTAGCATACTACGGTGTCTCCAATTGTCGCATTCTACCTCTGTTCGATGTACAACATGATAAAGCTTAGCTTTACGTTTGCTCTAATTACCGGTACTTTAATTAGTCCAAAGGGTTCAAGTATCACGGGTTAGAGCTTGACTATAGCATAGAATCAAACATGGCAAGTTCCTTGTAGCGTCTAGGATTAAAAACTGACTTAATCAAGGCCTTTCGAACCTAGTTACCCATGTCTAAGGAGGGTGGATTGTCAGCAAAAAGGAAAACCCCATCAAAGGTGCCTTTTGGTGTGAGACAATGAATGTGCGTATCCTTCGAGAACTCACTGCCTAAACTCATCCAGCCTTTTCTTCTGTTTTCCTTCACTGTCAAAATTGGCAGGGTCCAACCAAGCCTCAAAGGCTTGCTTGACGTTGGGCCATTCATCGTCAAGCATCGAGTACCAGGCAGTGTCTCTGTTACGACCCTTGACGATGAGGTGTTTCCTGAAGACCCCTTCGAACGTGAAACCAAGGCGCGGAGCCGCTCTCCTACTTGGCGCATTGAGTGCATTGCACTTCCACTCATATCTCCGGTAGCCCAAGTCTTCGAACGCATGCCGGGCCATTAAGTACTATGTATGCCACCACGATTTAGTAACTCCGCGACTTAATTGGGTTTATGAGAGAATTGAATATGTCTCCTTTTCTGAGACTAGTGGGAACGTAAACTGGGAAAATGGCTCAATATTACGCACCATTGTCTCAGTGGCAGCCGCAGTACGCTGGAGCAGCGGCGTGTACACGATATTGCCTACTTCGATGGATCTATGCTTTGGGTCGATCCGTAGATAACTAACCATGCCGACGATATTCTTCTTGTCGTCATCCTCCTTCTCTGCTTCTCCAACTTGGCTATTCAACAAGACGGCATAGAAAGTCGGGTCTTGGCTGGCCTCCTTGACTTCGAGATTGGCGCGGAATACGGCGAGATCGTCGAATGGATCATCGTACATGTAGTCCCAGAGGTGCGCGTTTTCTGGCCCAGATATGTGTGGGAAAAGCCCGTCTGCATGGCGTGCGGTCAATCCAACTAGCGTGACATAGCGGCCAACCATCCTCGTGGCGTGGGATGGGCGTTGGGCGGCGTTGGTGCTGACGATTGGTCCGAGGGGGTTAGGCGTACGGCTTGCCATGATTGCTAGTGAGCGGAACACCCGTTGTGTGTTTTGCATGAATAATTGAGACTTGACGTCCTGGAGTGGCAAAGATTGTGGACCGTGTGACTAACCCCGTCTGCCGGCACTCGAGTAGATAGAGTGCAGTGATCCCGTCGCCGAATTCGCTTAGATGTGCATATCCTGGTGTTGTGGTACCCCTTTAGCCCAATCAAGCTAGGTGATTGAATGCTGTGGTAGGCCTGGCTGCGAAGACGGGCGATCTAATACTTGTCTATTCACACGACCTTGCACAACACGTATACCTACTAGGTAGTTATGGCCTTGAATGTGGTCGATGTTGTTAGCCGCAAGTTCAATCCACCGTTGACTCATAGTAGGCCGGACTCCACTAAGGAGCTTTAAGCTGAGTGCATGTTGACCTGCATGAATCTTGGCGGATTACCGGGACGGTCCGAACCTTATTATACTTCATGTCAATATCTACTATGTGCGTATCTCATAACTTTACTGTGTAGTCGCTTTGCTATAGAAATATAGCCGTTCGTTTTAGTATTTACCTAATTTTTAGAAGTTGGGGGAATTCGAATATGTACATAGTAGTTTAATAACAATTCAGACACGAAACTAGACCGTCTACATACGCTAGGTACGTAGAGTAAGAGGCACTTAACAGTCAAGACGGTAGTTTACAGGTATTGCTCTCGTAACTTCAAAAATATGTAGACCATAACTATATTTGCATTTCGCTATATAATTATACTGGCCCATTTTCTATCATGATGCCCTGACGTGAGTCAATCCTCAAGTGAACCCGAGCCCTTCCTAAGAAGCGCCATCCAAAAATTCGATAGTAAAATTCGTAATATCGTCATGTGTTCCCATAGTAACTCCAGGGCTTCAGATCTGATTGATGTGTCGCTTGAGAAGTTCATGCTACTCTGTAGCGCAGTACGCATCGCAGTTGTCATCGTAAGTGCAGTTCCATGGTGGGTATGGTCCTCCACACATACTGGCCCAGATCATCTGCTCGCCTTGACATTTGACCTGATTTAGATGTTAATAATCTTATTAAATGCTACTTGGGGGATAGATCCTAATGTGCAAGGAACGTACCATGATTCCGTCAGGAGTACATCCCGTTGTGAATCCGTTGCAAGGGGAATGGATCTCTCCCGTCCAGCAATCCTCTTGTCTCTTGGTGATCTCGCTGGCCGAAGCCAAAGACAAGACAGTAGTAGCTAGGAAGGCGAAGGTAGAGATTTTGAATAACATGTTTGCAATGCTTCGGTGTTTGACTAAGGAACAGCCCATCTGAATCCTATGAGGCCAGGCTAAGCCTGCCATTTATATAGATTTCCATCCTTCCAGGTACGACATGGGAAAGTTGCTGACGCGCTCGCATTGTGGGTAAGAAAGCCTTCAGCTGCTGATCACTCCATTTTACCCATGACCGGAGTTTCTTAGATCGTAGTGTCGAGAGACATCATTCAGCCTGCAGGAAACATGATGCCCAAAATGGCTGGCCATATTAGGAATTCCCGGTTCATAGCTTAAGGATAATATAATATCAGCCGCCACAGGGCTGCATAGCTTCATTCGTGTTTTCTAGAACCAATTAAAATGGTATGTCGCTGCATGGAACCTGTCATTTGAAGGATTATGTCATTTCGTTGAAAATAAAATTAGAAAGTACCAGACCTTTTGTGTCGTATTCCCTGACACATCTGATCTACAACGTGACATCAGACAATTCTCAGCTCAACTTCATATAAACCGGAGGCTCGGAGTCTCGTCGCTCTTTCGCCCTATAAATCCAGTGGCCCCAACAAAGTACATAGCGTGGACCCTATACTATAGAGACTTACTGCACGATGCCGAATAGCTCGCACGCCGTACGTCGGCGCCACGATGGGTTAGAGAGTTCACATTATCATGGAATCGAACGACGGAAGACGAGAAGAAATACGAGGAAACCGATACTATACGACCCTGTCGCTTAAGATTCCTTACCCGTAAATGCACCCGCGTGGCACGCTTCCTATTACTGCCCTGATAAGTAAGTGTATAGCCATCATGGCTGGATGCTTCAAGACTATGTCCACCCACCTGTATCGTTTCATCGTGATATAGAGTTCACCGGGCTTCTTTGTTGAGAAGCATTGTCATCAGCCACCAACTGCAACAATCAACAATGAAAAGAAAAAACGCCACACATATCATTTTATACTCGACTTGTATAAGATCCATACGTAATCGCCGGTTAGAAGCTCTTGGTGCTGTGGTCTGTTGTGATGGCGCATGAGCGTAAGAAGCCATAGGCTATTAGTCTGTCGTAAGCACCAAGCCAAGCACCTCTAACCAAATATGGTGGTAAGATGTGAAACTCGTTCTGGACGACTAGCGTTAAAGATCGAGAGATTATATGAATTAGGGAATCGGAGTTTGGGACTAGTTCTTGTGCTATTGACGATGATGTTTGTGTGGGCATATACGAAGACATGGAGCAACACTAGATACAATCATCACTCTAAGCCTTGCCTATCAATGACGACTGTAATCCAAATTCTAAGCGATTGTATATCTTCGGTTTAGTGTCAGCATAAGGAGGTCGAGGGCATTGTTACAGGATAACAAGGGAGCTGAGTCTTTGGATTGATATCTCCATGGGACTAGTTCTTTAGAAGAGGTAACAAAGCGCATTGTATTGAATCGAGGCCCCAGGATTAATGACCTACAACAAAAGGGTAGAATAGCAGGCTGTAACAACAATGGCATTCTATGTAGATTGACTTGTGAATAAACAGTCAGGATGATGCCTGCGACTGGGTGAAGTCCTTGGGTATAAGAGTGTCGACTCTCTCCATACCTTTTTTGGATGGAAAAGCGATTATCAACTCTGATCGACCGATACTGAGAAAAAAGCAGAAAACACAGCACAAGATCTCCGTAGAATCAGAATTCGTAGCAAAATGGCGCCCGTTAGCACAACTGAGCTGAGAGGCCTCGCAATTGATGGTGACGAGGGGCTTGAACCTCAGATCATCAATACCTGGTATACGAAAGGCCCTAAACGTCGGTCGCGACGTCTCCGGAGGAACGCCAAGAGACGAAATGAGGCAATAGCTTTGCAAGAGGAGCTCATGCGCAGTGATAGCGAATATGATGATGACGAAGAGGAGGAGACTGAGCACGGCATTGTATACGAGGAAGATGCCGAAGTTGAGGACGCTGTCGAATCTGAGGACAACGCTGAACTTGAAGAAGTTGTTGAATCTGAGGACGATGAAACTGACGACAGCGCCACACTCAGTGACAACGTTGAATCTGAGGACGACAGTGGATCTGAGGAATTCTCCGAATCTGAAGAATACATTGAATCAGAGGACAATACTGAATCTGAGGAAGTTGAATCTGACGACAGTACCGCATCCGAGGACAACGCCGTATTTGAGGAGGAGATCGTCGAAGTTGAGGATAACTCTGAGGACGAAAGTAACGCTGAGCCCGAAGACCACGCCGAGATCGTGTCTGACGACGAAGTAAGAGCTGCACCAGACGTGTCGTTAAGAGATGCCCTTGACATCCACATAGTGACGGAAGACGTCCTTCTCCAACTCGCAAACGCCTATCAATCCGACGAGGAGCTCGACGGTGTGATTTCATTCTTCGATATGTTGGAGCTGGACGACGACTCCAGCGAGATATCGCAAGAAGACCCCGAAGATGTCCATCTCGAGAAGGTATATGTAGAAGTGGAGGCGCGACTCCTTTACTCAGCTATTCGTGACGGGGCTAAGGAGGTAGCCCAGTGGCTCATTGGACAGCAGTGCACATCCAGCACGCAGGCGTTCATGGCGGCGATCGCTAGGAACGAAAACGATATGCTGAGGGAGATGATCGCGGCCGAGCGCGAAGTTGATCCAGAATTTGACATTAACAACACTATGGCTGTATTTGGCCCGGAAGAGCAGACTGTGGACGATGAGGATGAAGCCGTCGACACGGGATACAGTCTGCTCGATGTGGCAGTTCGGTCTCACAACTTTGTTGCGGCAGGGATACTTCTTGATGAAGGCATAGATCCAAGTCTCCATAGAGACGCGCAACTTCGAATGGAAAGAGAGTCAAAAAGATTGACCGAGGAGGTCGCAAACCCACCAGAAACTAACCCTGGCGAGGTGAGGGCCGAGATCATGGTTCAGTTAAGAAGGTTGATTGAGGCGGCCAGGGCTCCTAGAACCGCGCCGACGGAGCTCGCGACACTCATAGATTTAGCACGCCGAATTGACCTAAATATTGACCATGTTCCCCATAGAAGATCTTCGGTGCTTTCTAATCTTGATATTGGTTTGGGAATTGATGCAATTGAAGAATCGCCAACGCCGTCGCCAACGCCGTTTGACTCGCCCTTGTTCGTGCCCCAATTGCCTACCCCACCACCGTCACCATTAGCATCAGAATCATCAGCATCAGCATCAGAATCATCAGCATCAGCATCAGAATCATCATCATCACCATCGGGACCGGGATCATCGTCACCGGAGCACGGGACCCCATCATTGGGACTACCACCGGTTACACAATTTCCCTCGTCGGCGCAACCGTTCGCGTTGCCTTTTGCACCAATAACACCGCCGGTTATACAATTTCCCTCGTCAGCACAAGTAGTTGCGTCGCCTTTTGCGCAAATAACGCCACCGCAGTCGGTATGGCCGGCGTCGCCGCCGCGGCCGTTGCACCCGGCACCGCCGTTACACATACTACCGCGACCGCCGGTACCGCCAGAGCCGGGGGTGAAGGTATCGTTCACAATGCCAGGCTGGACGGGTCCGTCCACGAGGCCGCCTATACCAGAGCCCTTGTCGCCCAAGTCGACGGATCCGCCCTCGGGCAAGCGTACGCGGAGTGACGATGATGATGGTGATGATGATGACAATAATGACAATAACAGCGACCAGAGCCAGGGACAAGCGAAAAGAAGGAAGAGCTCGAGCTCGAGCTCGGGGAAGAGCTCAGGGAAGAACTCGGGGGAGAGTTCGGAGGAGGGCTCAGAGAAGAGCTCTGGAACCGGGGTTGCCTCATTCATGGCACAGGCTGCACCGTATAGTTTTCCCGGATTGATTGGAGAGGACTCGCCTAGCGCGATACCCTCGTACGGAACAGTACCGGTTCAGCCCGCGTCCTCAACCCCATGGATGCCGGAGATTTATATGACGCCGAGGATGACGTTGGGTCCGAGTAAGCGCCCGTTTACTGATGAGTCGCTAAATGAAGATAAGAATTCGGCGGCCTCAAAGCGAGTGAAGTTGGGACGCGAACCGCCGGTCCGAAAGGGACCACTCCCATCGCCGAATTCGCTCTCCGAAAGTGACTTCCATGGAACCTACGCTGGTGACCCTCGGTCTACGTATCCTGTCTCATATGCCAGTTCGCGTATATACGATGGTGATAGCGATGAGGAGATGTCTGACGGCCTGCGTCCGTATGCAGACCCAACAAGGAACCCGTACGAGGAAGTGTTTTGGGGAAGAAAGATTTCGAAGCAACATGACGCTCGGTTATTCGTCTAACGCTTCATTATTTGTTTCGATGCTGCGCTTTGTTTTCCGCTGTATTTTGGTAGTTGCAAAATGTAATAGCGTACTAGGTACATGATACTAGATGTAATAGTTTTAAGTTTTCTTTCCGACTTTGCTCCATGAACGTGATGTTAGTATTAATGCCCCTATTTTGGCCCCTCTTTTGAATTAAGTGGATGTACGAAAACGGGCACCACTTACGTGATATAAATATTATTTGAATTCTGCCTCTATATACCGTTTAATCTAGAACTGTAAGTTTCTACGTAGAAGGGATTGTATTCAGTACTCTCCGAACTACCTCTGGGGCTTAGATAACCTTGCCCGGGATTTGGGGCACTACCGCTCTTCTGGTTCGTCCCCTTGGGCGTCGCCGCTTATGATTCCCTCTTGGTCCTTCAACTTGTCCGAGGGGCCTTTCCAACCGGTGCCGGCTTGGATCACCAAGACAATAACGGATAAGACCACGGCGGCCTGGAATAGGACCTTCAGCGCGTCGACGTAACCTTGCACCGCAATCGATCGCTCCTCGTCTCTAAGGCCACCGTTGTACACGAGCGCAGGACTGCCGATAAGCTTCCTAATGAGCTCACCACGGTCCTTCCCAGAACCGTCAGGGCCATCGATTGCGCGGAATCCCTTCTCCAAAGAGTCCCGAAGGGTTCTCGCAAAGATGCCACCACCAATCGCGCTACCGAAGCTACCGGCAAATCCTCTAAATGTGCCGAGTAGGCTCGTAGCTACGTAATGGGTGTCCGTTGATGTCAAATGTAGGAGATGTGCAAGCGTGTAGTTGAGTCCTGCGCCAGTGAAGAGGCCGTTGAGGAAGACAACAGCGACGTAAATCACGATTGAGACGTCCGGGGTAGATACTAGGGAGAGCACGAAAAGACTGGCGGCGAAGAGAACGAAAGATACGAGACAGGATAGCCAGAAGCTCCCGATGCGGCGGACGTGTAGCCACTAGGTAGGTTAGTAGTTTGTAGGGATACAATGGTTACATGCCTTGGTTCATTTACGAAAGAGGGAAGACTTACGCCGACAAGAAGCCCGCCGGAACCGAATCCCAAATTCGTCGGTATTAGGATACTTCCACTAGCTGCCGGGGGAAAACCAAACACGGCGAGGGCTGTGATTGGAGCGTAGAACAACACTGTCCACCGTGCTGCCATGAATCCGAGCTGGGCAAGACATGATAACAAGGCACCCCGATTCTGAATGACGGCAATCGGAATAATCGGGTCGGCAGCAACATAGTACTCAATGAGCACAAATATGATTAGAGTTGCCAATGAGACGACGAGTGGGATGACTTGGATAGTTCCGGACAGGCCGAATAGGAATAACACAACAGTAGCGGTCTGTGAGGGGTAAGCATTATGCGCAAGGATGCTTGAATATTCTCCAACTTACTAGGAAAAAAGCACCTGGATAGTCGATACGCTTTAGTTTGGCGAATAGCGAGCCCTCCTTGGAGAGTTGACTTGACGTAAATGTGCTTGGGATACTGAAGTAGATTCCGAGGCCGGCGAGCAAGGCGGGTATAACCTGGATCCAGAACAGGGCTCTCTAAATGAAGGTAAGTCGACGCATAAGGGATTTGGGAGGCGGAGTGCTTACCCAGCCAGTGACGGATATTAGCCCCCCAAAAATGACAGCTCCCAACGAGACACCGGTGGTGAAGCCGGCATTCCTAATGAGCTAGGTTAGAATCTTCCGCTGAAAGGAGCATCCACGGCCGAGCCAACAATACTGAAGGGGGTGAATTCTTAGAGCAGACCTACATCAAACCCACGAATAGACCGCGCTTGCGCTTTGTCGTCAACTCGAGGATCAGAACAATCGCCAGGACCGTGGAGCCTCCGCCGCCCAATCCTGTGACAAGACGGCCCACGATGAAGACTGGGAACGAATGGGCCTGCGATGTGATCAGGCAGCCGGTAGCGAACAGCGTAGACGCCGCGAGGACGATGGCGCGCGGCGAGAAGATGGACGCGAGCTTCCCGGCCAGGGGCGTGGATGAGGACATAGCGACAAGGAACGCAGTCGTGAACCACATAGCTTCCTCATACGCGTCCAAGTCGGCTGCTATAGTCGACTGTGCCATGGTGATGCCTGACATGTTGCTAGCTGCGTCGCGATGTTAGTAATCGTAGACACACGTGAGCTTGTGGTGAAGCTATGGGCTTGATGATAACTTACCTTGCAGGAAGATTAGTAGATAGACGCTGAGAATGATAGCCACGGCGCGTCCCCGGCTGACTTTCTGGTTCGGCGTATCTAAGTCGGGAGAATCGTCCTCTCGAGACAGGTCAGTCGCGGACGAACCGCTACTTGGGAGAGGAGAGCTATCCTCGGACCGCAGGAGCGGCGTCTCCTCGGTAGCTGTGTCATCTATCGAAGGCGAATCTCGGGACGTGACAGTCTCTCTTAATCCATCTTTCAAGGCTGGGCCTCCGGGGGACCCAGTTCGGGGTGTCATGATGGCTTAAAGAATATCAGGAACCCCGGTCTCGCGATAGCCTCGTCGGACGAATATTAACTTTGGGCACGGATACGACCATCAATTCATCGAGGATGACGGCTCGATCGACTTTTTTTTATCCTTCGATCTTCTATTGGTACATTCAAAGACGTAAGGAGAAGTGAGAAAAACAGAAAACATAAAATCAAAAGTGTAAAATGTAACAAGGGAGTTGTATGATGGAAGACATCACCGAGATGCCTATTGTGGATTGGCTGATTGGTAAGCTCGCGATAAGTCGAGACTTTGACGACTTTGGCTTAGAAGAGTAATATTCCGTTAAGTTTTAGCGCGTATATTGTGCCTCATAGATGCATATACCTCGACCTTCAAATTCTTAATTGCCTGGAGTTATTGGCGCTATCCTTCCGTTATGAATATTTGGGGTTAACCGTTTCGATATACGGTAGTTCGGGAAATAAGGGGTCCCTAGCTTTTAGTGGGTCTAGTCTTACCGAGAGTTCCGGCTTCACCTAATTAAAAGTCTGCACCATTTACGAATAGGACGAGCCATTCACGTCATTCCTTTTCAATTTCCTCTGTCGTGCCTTCTTTTTGGCTCTTTATGCACAACTCTTAAATTCTACATCGATTCTCTAAGATCTAGAATGCCAAATGCAGTATATCATACTCTAGTAGAGTTAGGTACATCATCCAGCTGCTATAGCAAGGATGAGTGCTAATTCGGGGGGTATCCATCGCACCTTGTCCGCATAACGCGTAACAGGAACACTATTGAATTGCAATTCGAATTCTGATCAAAACGTGAATGGGCCATTGGAACTGGGAACTGAACCAAATAGCTTCGGGTATGTGATGTGGCTCTGTACGTAAATGTCGGTATCCTGTACCTGAACGTAATCAATCGCTGGCTCATGCGAAGTGTGCTGTGTTTTAATACCAAACAGTCTACCAAGGTCCGTTAGTACACGTTCTTGAACCACACATCGTCGCGATATATCTATGGCTCGACTTACCATAGCAATAACAGTGGCTAAGTGTTATGCACCTTGAATAATAACGGGATGTACCGAAGGCCCCTCTAGCAGGAAGCCCCTGGACAGTTACTCAAAGGTTGCCAGTGGAATACGAGAATCAAATACTCCAAAAATGAAGACTTAGACTCTGAAAGGAGGTCTACCATTGGACTGAGGTCTTACGACACTTCGAAGTGACGTGTCTGAACATCTTCTCAGTATGGAACCGGTCCACGACCATTTGGTCTTCGGGATAGCCGGTCAAGTCGGAGAGCGTGCAATTGTGGATTGGAAATAACCAATGGCAGGCTTTACTTTTGTTGATATTTTTTCTTTTAAGCTTTTCATTAACCAGGGCTCGAATTATTCGCCTCGCGGTGCTCCATGGCCGGCTGGTCGGAACTTCTTCGCCCAGGAAGTACAGTGCTGCCTTTGCTCAATGCGATAGAAAACCTTTTGAGGAAACCGGCTTTCTCTTCGTCGATTGGAAGTCCGCCTACCGATGCTCTGCGCCGCGCTGCGAGTATTGTATTCAGATCCACGTCCCGATTGGCGCGATCCTGTATTCTCGACTGATCCTCGGCGCCAACACGAGCGTCAACCAAGGCCCGAGCGTCTCGCTTCAAATCTAGGAAAAAGGAGAAGAACCCAGTAATAACGAAGAGAGCGGGGACAAGGCTGAAGGCTGTCTGGATACTACCCCCTCGCTCGGTGATTGCGTAAATCACAAATGGCCAAAATGCGGGTCCGGATGCTCCCATCGTGATCCACGCCGCTGCTCGTTTCGTACGTTTGCCTTGCCCGCGAAGCCCCAACGTGAAGATGAGGGGCCACATGGGACCTTCAAAGAAGAAAAATAGTATTGCCGGGATAGCAATTAAATTCGGATTTGCCGGGCGAAGGCCGGCGACCAATCCGCCACAGAGGACACTCATTCCGGTCGTGATACTTAAAACTGTACGTGGCTGTGGGACTTTTGGGTGGGTTGGAGATAGATAGGCGAGATAAGCTGCGAGGAAACGCGACACAGCAAAGGCGGTATGGGCGATAAGAAGATAATTCGGAATTGAAAGCGTAAGACCTGGTGGAGGTTCTAAAAACTGCTTTGTCGCGTCGTCGGTAGTTGGAGGAAGATCGATGTTATTCTGCGTTGTCATAATTTCATTGAAGAAGATACTCATAGTTTCCTGGCCGGCAACATAGGTCCATTGGGCTAGGACAGCTAACGCCAAAGTCCAAGTTCTGAGTTCTAGGCCACCAAAGCTATGTTTCTTGGGATCAACGGGAAGATACCGTGTAGAGTTCTCCATCTCGGCGTCAGTGACCTCAGGCAAAGGCATATAGTAAAAGAAGAGCGCCAATGCCGCACAAAGAAGGGTAATAGCCAAGTATGTCCATTGGACGTCCAGCAGTGTTAATGAGCCAGTGTCGCTGGGTGTATCAAGCGTGGTGAAGAATACTCTCTGCGCAAGCAGCCCGCTCAGGACGGTGGCAACTGCTTGGACTCCTTGGGCCAAACAGAGTCTCATCTCAGCATAGTCCATTGGTCCGCAAAATATGAGAAACGGATTGGCCCCGGTCTCGATGATTGCGAGGCCGAACCCGACAACAAAGTTGCAGATCATGAAACCGGCAAATGAGGTGAGAATTGCAGAAGGCCAGAACATGATCGTACCCACTCCGTAGAAACAGAGTCCCACAATGAACGTGGCCCTATAGCCACCGATCTGGTCCGGTCCATTTTTCTTCTTTCTTGACCTAGAATGTTCATCGTGTCGTAGAATCCATTCGCCGACGAGCAGCGGTCCAACTAGATAGCCTCCCCCAAAGTACATCGAGGAGAGTCCTATTGTTTCGGCTGTCGACATACCTGAGACCGCGGAGACAGCATTGTTGAGTTGATTTAGGAGCCCGTACGAGAACCCCCACAGTAGGAATAGTATTGTAACTACAGTACAATACTTGAATGAGTCACGGACCGAGGACCTGATCATACTCTTTGGCCGACGCATGTTCACAAACCCGAAATAAACCGAGTTATCAGTTCCAGAATATGTCCCCGTAGCACTCGTCAACACGGTAGGTGATCGATCAAGGAGGTCAGGGGTTTGCGCCCGGAGGTTCGCCTCTGGTAAGTGGGTCATGTCTGGTGTGGTGATGAAATCAACGGCGGACACCTCGGCAGACGCCTGGCTCGTCCGTCTATCGTCGAGATGTGCTTGGGCGGGATTCAAATTTTGGTCATCGGCGAAAAGGCCAGCGGTAGGGGGCCGGCCGTTACCTGAACTGCCGTTCCCATCCGTTGAAGTATCTTTCTCGCATGTTCGAGTCGCATTAGGGTCGACTAACATAGCAGGCAAGATTCGGCGAACTAGAGGTTTCAGCGTCGGAATGCACGCGCAAATGATGCCGACGTTAACTTCAATTGCGGACCACATGAATGTGAATGATGCGTTCCAAGCGAATTGAGGAGAATCCCCGAAAGTCGCTGCTGGGTTATTAGAGGCTGTCGAGGAGACCTGGGTGATAGCCTGCTCGAGGTAGTAGATCCGGACGACATCGACAATAGTAACGAATATACCTAGGGCGAATGTGAAAATGAGAATGACTTTTTGTCGTCGTGGTAGTCTCATGCTAGTCAGGACGGGTAATGGCAACGCCAGAATTGCGAGATCCGTCACAACGTTGACAGGAGCCGCGCATAGGAACTCGGTAAGGAGAGGGATACAGTATGCCTCATGAGGATATGGGTCAAATGCTGCTTGAACTGGACGACACTGGAAAATATTGATTAGGGTCAGGACCGCGCCGGCCACATTGACAATTGCCAGCACTGCCCATGACGCCAATCTCAGTACTTTCTGCGTATTTTTAGACAAGCGGAGATAGAATATGAGGACCGATGTTTTCGTGGCCATCAAGGACGGATTCTGCAGGACGGTTAGACTCATGCCTATAAAGGGGTTTGCCGGGGACCTGGACTTACGTATAATACCGAGAAGGCATATTCATAGCGCCGCAAAGCATTCCAGTTTTCAGGAGCGATGTTTTCATCGTGTCGACCAAGTCCCTTACTAACGGCGAGTTCGATGCAAACGCTTAGCACGGCAGCGAATACCCAAGCGATTACGATGAAATAGTCGTCCCATGTGACGCTTCGCACGATACGTATTCGACATAGTAGTCTAGCCGCGACGATGCAAGTGGCCAGGATAAGCGTCCATAACGTCACATTGAAGACGGCCGGGCCGCGATCGGGGAAACTGTCTGACATCTTGAACACGATGATGTCGGTGTGCGACTGAGGCCCTCAAGCAAGGCCATTAGAGCATATCATCTCCCCCAAGGAGATGTCTTCGGGTGTGTACGGAAACTATAGTATATTCGAACGAAGCGGTCCCTTCAAGATGATGGTGCTTCCTAGGAATTTATTCTACAGGGTGGTATTAGGAAGGTGTAGACATGCGGCGTTGGTTTACAGCCGGTGTGTCTATACCTATAGACGTGGCCTAGCCAGTGGTGGAATATATTGGTTGTTGTCGAGGCGGCGACGTGAGGGTATTAGAGTCAGTCCGCCAGGTATATACGTTAGATTGTGCCAAGACCGACTTAAAGAAAGGCATTCGTCGGAGAAAACGAGGAATTATGAGAGGCGGGAGGCAAGAGGAAGAAAGAGAGAGAGAAGGATCCTTTAGAGCGGTGAGGAGACAGCTGGAACTATAATGTAGAGTGTGAGGCAGACAAGACCGCCTACCCCGCGATCGCCATAATTGAACGACAATGAGTAGGGCCGAGGAAGAAAGAGAGGCAGCGGGAAGGGCAAATTGCAGAATGCGAAGTGCAAGATGCAATGTGCAAATAGAAGCTGATACACAAAGAGGTGCGCACGTGTGTATGTGTGTGTGTATCTGTTTCTGAGCCTATGTGCGCAAGAGTAGGCCCATAGGTATTCCCAAGGTATTCCGTATTGTATACGTGCCCAGGTGGGTATAGGGTATAACAATCAAGAGAGACTGAATGGAATAAACCATTTAACAGGCTAGAAAAACCCCGATTTTGGCCCGTCTCGGTTGGACATTGCCCTGATTGCTGGCAGGGAATGAGATGTTAATTTTTTTTTCTTACCTGAGTAGCGACTCCACGTTGGGAGGTAAATAGCGAAAGACGAGAAGGCTAGAAGGCTAGACCGACGGACAACTGACTATTATGCTGCATATCCAAGCATGTAGTCACGCCCAAACTAAGTCTAGTCACTCTAGTGGTTCTCTAGCTCTACTCGTACCTACCTGACGAAAATTTTTGCAGGGTTTCAAGGTTAGCTGGAACGCCGGTTGACCAGTTTTGACCAGTTGTCCCTCGCTAGCTCGGTTAACCGAAGTGGAACTTATTAGCTCAAGTGCTTCCACCGGATGGGATGACGTTGTTACGGCTGGAAACGGACAGGGGTATAGTGTCCCTCTCCACCTTTTACCACATTTATTTTACCCCAGATTGGCAGATTGGCCCCAGATCCGCATTGCATTCCAGCGACGGACTAACATCGTTTCCATGATTGGAACGGTTAACTGTAGCCGTTTTAAAGGTGACGGCACAGCGGATTTTAGTTTCGGGAGAGTTGAGTTATTATTTACTGCCTACTTCCTTGATCTTAGGGACAGGCTCGACATGCTTGACTGGCTTGACAGGCCTGACAGGACTGAGAGGGGCCCTCGTGCTATTTTATATGCAATCGACGATTCAGGCCACATGCTTCGGCCGCTAAAAACGTCGCGCACACACGCACACAATGGGCCTTTTTCACCCGGCCAGTTGTACTTGTCCCAAGTCAAGGCACTTCAACCACGCTCTCCTATTCGCCGGATGAGCGAAGCCCGAGTCGAGTCTTGGTGACGGCTTGGCGATATCCACCAAGCCTGTTGCGATACGCAAACACAAACATTGTGAAATGCTCGCTAGCCATAGCTATTTGCTTACCTACTTACATGTAGGTGGACAGTATGATATAACTTGTATTACCTAATATTATCATCGTTTCTGAGCATGTTGGCTAGAATTGTACCACGGTCTCAGTGTGATTTGATGTAACTTCCCGTTTTAGATGTCTCTCCGACCGCTCGGGTCTTACGCGAGTTGCGGAACCACGTTGTCAGAAGAGAACCCACTCCGTTTCTTACGACACACCGGGTCTCCCCAATTCACGGTATATATTATCAATAGGAACCTATATTTCATATTCTATCCCTAGAGGTTAGGATTGTGACGCAGCAACTCGGAAGTTATGACATTGGACCTGAGAGGATATGATGTGTACCTGAGTACTCTGTATCTTTCTCTTCGATGTTCGCGGTAACTCGAGGACCAAGTCTCAATCGAGTTACGTAAGCCAAGTACTCTCCTTTCTCCTTGCTCTTGGCACGGATGACGTTGTCGCTACTTAGTGGGTAGGTACTATGTATGTAGACCTCCTATCTTGTGTCCGGACTTAGCTATTGCGATTTCCTCAGTCCTGCGATGAATTAAGCTTAAAGCACTTAGTACTGACGACCCCAATCATTGTATAATCGTCGAACAGTTGATGAGTGAGGCTCGCTTGCTCAATTGACGACTCTACAAATTTCTCTAATTAAAGAAAGGTTTGCCAGACAGGAGCATCTACCATTCATAATAATTGCTAATCATGTTTGTGCTATGGTAGGTATTTAAGCAATTTTAAATGGAAAATGCTATACCCATCGTTTCAACGAGAACTATCATAATATTTCACGATATTTTTAGGAGGAAGTCGAACGCCGCTAGTTCAATTTATCCCGGTTTAACGAAGTGGATCATGTTATGAATTGCCTCATTTCTGGGCGATGTGGGTTTACATAATCACCAACCTACATTGAAAGATAAAATTCGCCCAATTCTTATATTACGAATCACATGCGATAATAATATAGAAGGAGCCGTTAGCTTCAATCCACTTGATGCTATATAGGAGTTACACTTCCTAGAACGTTCTCAGCGTGCCTGAAGAGAGGTCCTCTACGTCGTAGTCCTTGCATAATGCACAACTCAGTATAGAACCACTGGCTATTTTGGTACATACCTGCTCCCACCTACTACCCAGAAAGATTCATTCTACACACCAATGTCACTTACGACGTCGTTGTTGAATTAAGCTATAGCATCGACGCGATACGACATAACCTATGCAGCGACTATAATAGGAAGGTGTGGATCTGAAGATAACACACTACCTAGTGGGTACATATATATATATAACTTCTGATGATATCGATTGGATACTTTAATCCTCCGGTATCTACTAGGTTGAAGCCTATATGGGGATTTGTTATGAATTTTTCAAGTATTTATTGATAAGTTGTCTGTCGCTCATGTTGTTCCGTCGCCACAGACCCCCAAATCCTTCATCCCAATTTCCATCGTCGCTCCCATCACCTCCACCATAAATCCTTATTGAAGATCCCAGCGTCGGATGCTAAAAAGTTCATATAGTAGGTGCCGATGTAATCACCTAGAGCAAGTCACTCCCGTAGATTAGTCGGCAGTCTCGCCGAGTATATTTAAACCGGTGAATGTCCAACTATGTTCTCAACGAGTAACCAAATAGTCTCAGTTCAAGCTAGACACCTCAAATACAATATAAATACGCTTACTAGATCCTTTATCAAAGACTTCATACTCCGGATAAGCAACTACGTCCCGAATTAACTATAGTATCACCTACCATGCAGATTTCAAGTGTCCTCCTTCTCTCCCTCTTCGGGACCGCACTCAGCCTAGTCGTGCCAGAGACGAGCAGTTCTCAGCTTATCTCAAGGGATGACTCCTTCCCTCCGTCTACCCGTGACGTCGAAGCGGTAGAGCCAACGCTAAAAGAAAGGGGCGGTGCGGTCCTGAGAACAGACGCCATCGCGGAAACTCAAACCCTAAACCTAGCAATGGGCGCCGTGCTCTCGGTCGAGCAGCTAAGATGGGCGCACGGAAGTCCCATCGCCCCGTGGCAACAGACCATCGGCAACGACATAGACTCGCTCGGATATAAGGCAGGTACTGCGAACCCTACGCGCTCGGGCGAAATTATCCATCAAGGCTCCATCTACACGTTCAGACTCACATGGACGACGAGCGGATACGAGCGCGGCACGGTCCGGTTGATGAGCCCTGAGTGGCAGACCCTGCTGCAGGCCACCTACCGAGGAATGGCAAAGAACCAGGCCAACTCTGTTGATGTGTTCATGAATATCGAAAGCACGGCCGGTTGGGATATCAAGTTGACAGTTAGCTAAATTTTATAGACGGTACTTGAGGAATTTGATAGTTGCTAACCTTTTCATGGACAACAATCTTTGCCAATGATGGGACGTGCGGCACGCGCCAAGTATAAGTGTAAGCGAGGGGAAATAGGGGTTAAGATAGGGCGGTAGATCGGGTTACTATCATTGAAGACTTGATTTCGGATATGTATTGTTACCTGTACTTGGAATTTGGTATCACGTCATTCTTTACTATAATTACTATATTTATACACACGTATATTTGAGCTAGTTACTGAGCTTTTATTACTTTCGTTATGTTCCTAGGCAACTTAAGTGGGAATATGTACGTATGCACTCTTCATATATGGTTTATGTCAAGATATTCCAAAAATAATAGATGATATCAAGGAGATGGAATGATCAGTTGATGTCAATTCCCCCGGAAAAGTTGATTGTAACTCCTTCAATGACGGCGCCATGTATATGCCCTCTCCTCCAAAGCTAAACACTTAGTTCATTCACTGGGCAAGTCGAACCTCCAATAGCCCATTGACGCCTTTATGGTGCAACTTGACAACCTATTTGAAGTTAGTCAACCTGGTACTTATACCCACAATTGGAATCTAGGAAATCGGCAATCAGGAAGTAAAGCGTAGCCTGGGTGCGTGACATACCTCAAATCGTGCATCGGCTTGTTTGAACAACTGGGTAAATTGTTTCGCAGTCCGTTGTTTCGCGGCAAAGCTACTCAGCACTGCAATAAGAGGGTTAGCGGTTACAATTCTAGGTCCTTGATTAATAGACTTTATAATATGTTTGCGGAACAGGATTCAGTCGGGTGATTACTTTGACCCCAAGCTAAGCTTAGAGGAGAATTGAGGGAAAGACGGAATATAAAGTTCTAGAATACGCACTGAGGATGTCAAATTGCCGCAGTTGATGTTCTTGCGCCTTTGGCTCCGTGTTCATTTCGGGCAGAAGTATCTCACTGATGAGTATAGACGTGCTTGGCGAAGACCTCTCTAGAGCGGGGACGAAGGACTTGAGGATCTGAACGCACACGTCATCGGGGTAGTTATGCAATATTTGTCGTAGCATAAAGAGACCCGCATCCGTGACTGGTTGAGGTTTTCCGAAGTCGTACTGCATGAAGGAGACACGTTTCTGGACTGATTCGAACTCGGGTAGCTTGGGTCCTTCCACTAACATGTCTGGATTGACGTCTTGGACGATGAATTCTAGCTCGGGAAGTTGCTACACAAGTCAACCTCTATTGAGCTATAATATAGCTACACCACGGCGGGAATGGAGAAGAAACATTGGGGGATGTCCTACCGTTGCGAGGTAAATCGATACATGTCCACTTCCTCCACCAACGTCTACAACGCGCTTTGTCTGTAGACTACCCCAGGGAAAATTGTTCCGTAATTCGGTTTTGGCTCTGTTCACTATGTAATTTTAGCCTGGAAAGAAAGTGTTGCCGATATTCTAGATCTTAACTTACTTCGACTTACCCCAGCCATAGCCAAGGCAAAATTTGTCGCGCGCCCTTGATTCTCCTTATACCATGTATAAGAATCGGTACCAAACCTGAGGTGGAAAGCGGAATGGGCACTGTCGGACGTGTAGGGTGCTTTCTCAATCGCTGTAGCCGTTAGGGAGGCCGCTTCGAACGTTTCATCTAATCTAGTCGCCATTATCGTCAGTAAAGTTCACGTTCTGCCGTATTGGCGGCGCATCGACTTACATGCAAGACGCGTCCGCCTGGATATCCTTGTTCTTTGCGATATAGGCGGATAAACTTGTGTGCCCATAGACGTCTTCCTCCACCTCTTCAAAGCAATGAAGAGAAGCAAGAATCTTCATGATCCGTCCGAGCCGGTCTTCATCCATTTTGGCAGCAGCAGCGATATCTTTCACGGACATAGGCTTGTCAAGGGGGATGATGGTGAAATATTTGAATCTCACGGCAGTCTGCCACGCTCCTAAATCGCTGACAGAGTACAGAAGAGTACGAAACCAGTGCATAGGCCCCTTCGCGAGATGAATTATGTCTTGAGCCGCCTCGGTGAGACCGATGCGTATGGAGTCATATTCATTTTCGGCTGGAGGAAGGGGCGAAGTAGCAGTGAAGTTGGGTTCTGGAAGCCCCCTTTTCTCCAAGTACTGGACGAGGTCCTCCGCCTGCTTGAGGACTTCGCGGGCCTTGTCTAGTATTAAGGACTGGGTACAATTTAAAATTGTCAGTTCCGCAATGCCAAAAGTAGAGACACGGCTCCCTCACGTCTTTGCTTAAGCTAGCCATGGCCAAGATGAGCTCGTGTTTGCTAGTTGTACTTGGGTATAACGTGAGGAATTGCCACGTGCTAAAAGATACGGTATATGAGCTGATGTCTGGTGTATTGACTTAGTCTTCTAGCTATATGAGTAGAGGGGGAACGCCTGTCTTATATACATGTTCCAGCCAAGATCCCATGTACTGTACCCGGAAGCAGCCCCTTGACCACTCATTTCAGCACCACGGACCCTATAGCTGTCAAGAGTAGATATATCACGGGATGGTATTTGTAATGAAGAAAAACACTTAATATAACCATTGTGGAAGGCATTGGGGTAGGTAGTTAGGTTACATTAGATCACTCCGCAACCTTTGGCTGATCGTGGGACAAGTTACCATGCGGAAACACCGGAACCAAAGTATGAATCTAAGGGAAATAATATCAAATGACTTTGAGAGACTAAGTAAATGCCCTAGAATTTGTATGTATGAGCCTATAACTTTGACTACTAGCGGCATGACTATATCCCGCGGATCGTCCCGTGCCACCAACCCCTGGGTCCATACGAAACGGACAGGAATCTGACGTGTACTAGAAAACGGTGTTGAACCGAGACAAATACTAATTGGTTGAAGCTGTTAGACCGTTACTTAGACTCTCGATCCCTAAATAGAATCTCATAGGCTGGATCGGGGTAGTCAGACTCAAAGAACATGATATTCTCCGGCCTCTTCTCACCCCGTTGAAGCTTCATATCGTAGCGCAGTAGAAGCTCAATGAGTACAAGCTTACACAATGCACTAGCCATCATTCTGCCAGGACAAGCTTGCATTCCATACCCAAAATGCAAGCTACCTGCAAAAGAAGAGCCGAATTCTAGGCCGCTGTGGGCCGTGTGAGGGTTGCGACGCAGACGTTCAAAGCGAAACCCGTCGAAAGTATTTGGATCTGAGTAATATTCTTCCGACATGGACATGGGCGTGCTGGCGAGGGTTATCATGGCACCCTTGGGAAGGATGTCTCCGGATGATAATTTATACGGCTGACAAAGAACACGGTACATAGATACTGATACGGAGATTAATACACACTCCTCTGAAAAGAAAATTTCTGGGACCCGCAGTAATGGTAGTTAAGGAAGAAACATACACTGCGAAATGTGATGGAATCTCTGCTCTTCTTTGATGAAACTATCAAGTTTCCACATTTGAGACAGATGTGCCTTGGTGATAGCCCCAGCGTTTGGTCCTAGGACGCCCTCAATCTCGTCGCGGAGGGGAGGAGCCCACCGATCGAAGTCGGCAGCTAGTTCCAGCAAACAGTTGAATATATAACTGGGAACTATATGATTTGAACCAAAAATGGAGACGATTAGACGATGGGTTATCAGTTTGGGTGTTGCCTCATCTGGGGACGACAGAGATATCAACCAATCGACATGATCAGCAGTCCCATCCTTGAGTCTTGCTGACCAAAGATCTGGCTGCTGATGACGGTAAGTAAGACGATCTCTAATCACCGGCGAGATAATGTTCCTAATATTGTTGCGGCACCAGTAAACCCGGTAAAGGTAGGGTGTGAAGATGGCTATTAAAGGCTCCATCACTTTCGGCACTAGTCTCATGTAATAAGCTACCTTCATTACACCTTCCGTATAGCCCATAGCAGATTTGATCCACATAGGCTGGCGACAAATTTCTGGTCCGGCTATGGTTCGCGATACGACTTGCGTAATTATTTCCATGAGTCGTGGCTGGGCTGCAATCGGAGTCCAGTCTGAGAAATATAGTGAGTATTAAGAGCCTCATTAGCATGCACTGGCTGGTTGTATAAACAGGGGCACGCACCATTATAGCTGGAAAACCGCTCTCCAACAGCGTATTTAGTCTCATCAGAAATAGCCTCGGTTTGCTGACCAAGCTTTGAGATATACTGCGCCTTGATAGCTTTCATAGTCGTGGGACAGAGGACTTTGGAGTCGAAAGAAGTCCATGTCCCGGCAAATACCTTATCATTAGTTTGTTAGATACTTATATATACACCTAAGACGGGTACTTACACTTGCATGTGCCTGATTATTGCTAGCAACACTGAGTGGAAGATTCTTGATTTCTTCCAGGAACCGGACAGGTAGGACGATCAAGCCCCGGCTTGCTTCTGGAGCTGGAAGTTGGTATATGGTATTACCGTGCTATGTAAGGGCCGCATCAATCTCCTAGTAGAACAGTACCTGGGGCTCTCTTTCACGTACCTTTTCGTATGCGTCACGTATAATCTTAGGTCCATTCTTGAACCAATTCCATCGTGCATATATCTTCGCGAGGGAAAGGGTGGGCGGGAGACCTTGCACGATGGGGTAATGGGCTTTCGAAGTACGTGACTTGATGAAACGCAATACAATAGATAAGCAAATGAAGAGAGCAGATCCTAGTAGGTACGATAGGGAGTAAGAGCATGCCATCCAGGTACATTGATTACCTAGAGCCTCTCCAAGAGAAGTATTCATAAAACGAAGCAATGCTCCCATTGTAGATATGTCTGGGGCTATGAGGATCTGGATGATATTCAAGATCGGTGCTCCACTAAAGGGGGCCCCTTTTTAAATATGTTAAGGTACATAGGTACATATGTAACCATCAGACGCCACGTATGTACGTACGTAGAATCCTGCGCGCACCGTATCGATGCATACGATGAATGTTCGATCATTGACGTGACAATCTCTGCCGTGCTGACATACGTTGTATGCCTTTCGCTACAAATCATAGATAGCCGCTGGCGCCACGAAATCTATGATAGGTCGGATGACGCCTACATAACCCTAAATTGTAGGTTGAAATATGATATCCGACAAGAATTTGCATCACAGTTTAAAAACACCTTGTAGATATAACTACATAGTGATTCTCAGCTTGTGTTTACCATCAGTGCTACTTAGTAGCAACATCAGTAAAAAGTACGAGATATTCCAGGGAAATATATAGACTACTGAAGGGCGATTGGTACCTGCACTAGTGCTCTTGAACTTGAGTCAGTTTCTGGGGTTATGTTCTGAAACTTGAAGTTCGTGGGGGAACAGTGTTTGCCACGGCCTCGCCTCGTTCGGTGGCATACTCCGTATTATGACTTGTGCTTTTATAGACTAGCTATATGTGTGTATATTACTTACATACGGCCTATTACCATGGCCTACATTTGGTGTGGGAGATAATCGCCGCATATCTCCAAGAAAGAATGAAGCTACAACGCCTATTGAGTGGCGTGTAGCATGGCGTGGTTACTATGAACGCAAGTACAGGGGAGACTACCTAGTATTGATAGAAAGGAATTATATCATACTACCGTATCAACGTTATTACAATGGCTAGTAATCACATAATATTCCAATACGACACTAAACGCATGTAACAAGACTGAAAAGTCTTCTTATTCTAATAGTCTAAAATGTTGGCGAATAGATTCCAACATTGACTGTCTCGTGCGAGATAGGGGCGACTAGCTTTGTGATCCTATGACCTCTTTCTCTATGCAGGCCGTCCCTAAGCGAAAGATTCTAAACCTGGTTCCCCAATGGCCTCTGATATGCGCCTTAACTCTACTCATACATCGACTATAGGATAAGGACTCGAAGGAGGCCAATTTCGTCATAAATCTAATGGTTCGTTCTTAGTTACGCGTCAATGAGGGCAAGACTAAAGTTGATTTGTCTAGCTTCTTCGCCATATTCTTCTCACCTTCCTCTCAGGACGATGACGTTCGCAGGAGATGGGGGGACTCTGCTCTGTGCCTGTGATCTTGGCCAGTAGAAATTGTAATTTTCGTGAAAGAAGGCAGCTGATCTCTAAGCAACCTAATCTTCTTTATGGCCCCGCGTGTTATGCAAACCCGCGATTATTAGCCCTAAAATATGACGTCGAACTCTACGTCGACGAAATTGGCAAGCAAACGCTCAGGGATAGTCACACTATCCCCCCTTTCTTCCTTTATTCCTTCCCCTTCTCCCCCGTGCATACACACATTTAGAAGCTATTGCATAAGCATATGGATTTTGTCTTAAGAGTCATTAGTCTTTCACACCATCGATTCATCTCATAGGGCTGGGAGGTACATACTAATGGACAACGAAAAGCCAACTGCCAAGATTCGATGAAGAAATATATTTGTAGCGTAAAGCTTACTTATGTTTATCTTATTTAACCTTAAAGCATCGAAATCAGAAGTGATACATTTTTTGATTTACTGATTAAACCTACGATTCTTAGAATATAGATTGTGAACGACGAAGTTCCTAAGCTAATTTCTATACTTAGGACTTTATTGGTGTATACGACGCACCTTAATGCTCATTAGTGGAAAATACATTCTCTTGTCTACTACCCAGGCCAGAACACTCTATTTAGGCCGATATTACTTTTGTACCGATGAGTTCGTTGATAGGTGCGTATCGTAGTTAGTCCTATTCCTAGTCTACATTAGAAATTCGGACATAAAATGACTCGGCGATAAGTCAACGGAAAGAGGTCTTTTTACAGCCGGAGGTGAGGACTATCAAAGCAGGCAGTATAAAAACTAGCTGCATCTGGGTTGGCTAGCGGATTGTCAAAGTCTCGGCATTAGTCCTAAGGGAGGTCTCGTAGCCTGGTTATAAGAAAACCAAGATCTTGTCGTTTACGTAAACAGGTTACAAGGTGATTTATATATAGAAGACTCCATGTTTCCTCTGTAACGTATCACACGATCGCTTGTCTATTAGTCTTAGTAGAACTAACCCTACTATGTATTACGCTTTCGTGAGAACTAGGAGACGCCCTTTCTACTTCGCTTCATAAGGCTTAGATTGTTAGCAATAGGTATGTACGATATCCCCTATTCCCCAAGTCTCTGCACAGACAGATCTCGATGCGACATACCATTGTTTGAATCTGATTAGTATTAAGTAACACAATTTGATCAAGGGGACGGGCCGATAATTTTATGTTGATCCAAAGCCGCGATATGCCAACCCCTATATAAAACCTCGCTCAAAAATGTATTGCCGTTATCAGATTTGGAATTCGTAGAATGCGGCGATTCGGAGATCGATAGCCGAGAAGAAACTAGACATGCGCTATGTTTTATCCGGAGAGGTAGAGAAGATCCAAGATGGGATGTCCGACTAGGTTATGTAATCGCCTATTTCCACTGCCGGTGCTACGCGATCCAGGGCCGTGGTCTATATGACGGGTGTTATATTGCCAAGATCGGATATAGCTATTTCTTATTATCACTTGATCGTTAAACCTCGGTCCAAAAACGCGCCATTAAGCTGTCTAACTAACGTTATCTGATCTCGATGGATCTCCTTCCGCGTCGTGTTGCTAGTTTAAGCCTCTCTTAGGTGTTATTCTTACCATAAGAGTAGCTACCATGGCGGGTCTAGAAGTAGTTGGCTCGTGGCGGCGATCCTTGGCATGGTACGCTGGACGATCTTCGACCGATTGGTGACATCTCAAGTTGCCATCGCCTAGCCCCCACGATGTTCCACGCAATAACCGAACGAACGAGCGGCAATGCTCGTAATGTTCCGAGACGATGCCAGGAACAACAACGTGACAATTCCCCTTGCTCATCACTAGCATGTTACTATTTATTCGTGGCTTGTTGTGTCCACGGGAGATCAAGACCAGGGATGATCTCGGCTATATTGGCCATATTAACCGCTGATCTTCTATACGGCGATGCCGTCGACAAGCCGGCAGCGGCATGCAGAATGGAATTAGGAAAATTCTGGGGAACAGCCTGGGGAAAGGCGCTTTCTGCCGGCAATGGAGTGATATTAAATAGACGACGAGCCCGCGTCGTGCAAGCAATGCCAGAAAGTCCACCACCGCCGTGCAAAACCAACCTTCTCTCAGGATGCAGCTGTCACTGACTTCCGTTGCCGCCTCGTTGGCGCTCCTCGCGCCCAGCGCGAATGCGCTGCTGCGTTTCTCGTGCTCGCAGCTCGTCGTTGAGCGTCTCGACCCCCTCGTCTTCCCCGGTGTTACAGGTTCTCCTCACGTGCACCAGATCATCGGTGGTAACGCGTTCAACAGTTCGATGGTTCGTTCCTCTTATAATATTTTGAAATATTTTCAAATTATCTAACTGGCCTTCTCAGGAGTACCCCCGCATGGATATCCCCAGCCAGGCGACTTGCACGACCTGCACCTTCGCTGAGGACATGTCCAACTACTGGACTGCTGTCCTATACTTCCGTGCCCGTAACGGCACTTACAAGAGGGTCCAGCAGATGGCCAACTCTGGTTTCGAGGGCTCCAAGGGCGGTATGACCGTCTACTACACACCCAGCTACAACAACCAGAAGGTCACCGCGTTCAAGCCTGTGAGACAACCCTTTCGCCCTGGAACACAGACAGCCGAGGCATGTGAAGCATCTGTAGTAAATACTGACCACGAACACAGGGCTTCCGTATGATCGTCGGAAACCCGACCTACCGAACTGAGGCCCAGGCCAAGAAGTACCGCCAGCTTACTTACACTTGCCTGGAGAACATCCTGACCCGATCCGGTGAGACGATGGACATGCCCAAGAAGGTCTGCAAGGCCGGCATCATGTCCAACATCCGCTTCCCCACGTGAGTACCCCTTACCCCTATTCCTGGGCCTATGGGCGGGGCCGAAATAATAGGGGTTATTTACTGACGTTGCACAGCTGCTGGGATGGCAAGAACCTCGACTCGGCCGACCACTCAAGCCACGTAGCGTACCCCGCCAGCGGCACCTTCGAGAGCGGCGGCGCATGCCCGTCGACGCACCCGGTCAAGATCCCGCAGCTCTTCTACGAGGTCATCTGGGACACGCGGCCGTTCAACAACCCCAACGACTGGCCTACCGACGGTAGCCAGCCCTTCGTCTGGTCGTACGGTGATGCCACCGGTTACGGAAACCACGGCGACTACATGTTCGGCTGGAAGGGCGACGCGCTGCAGAAGGCCATGGACTCCAACTGCAACATCAATTGCCCGCAGCTCAAGTCCCAGTCCATCCAGCAGGGTAACCAGTGCAGCAAGCAAGTCGCCGTCAACGAGAACATCGATGGCTGTGAGTAGCCTTATAATCCCCAATTTTCACCTTTCGTCTTTGCTAACACTCTTGGTTAGGGCTCAAGGAGCTGCCCGGCGGGATGCCCGTCACCGATGCGACCGGAAAGGTCATCTACTAAGTCGATGGTGTATGAGTGATGTTATAGCGAACGGAGTTACGAGAACTAGTCATAATTTTAGTAGAGGAGGAACAGGGGGATTCGCAAACGCCGTGTCTGATATTAACCATAACGATATAGCCTAGCTAAGAATCCTCTAATCAAAAATACCCAAGACAACTGTCCTGACTGCCAAGAGAACAATCCCTCGCCGTGAAGACCTTCTGAAGCATAGTTTCCAACCGGTACCAGCTACTTAGTATGTAGTTGGTTTGGCTTCGCTGTACCCAGAGACGTTATTCAACTAATATCCTGCAACAACACGCTTCCCAAACGCGACGTAAACAATTCGTAGGACCTGGCCAGCATTACGGCCCTATTATTAGTTGGCAAGCATATCCAAATCTGGCTCTTCGCTCACTTGCTTCAACGGCCGGGAACGTAGTTGCGCGCCTCATAGACGGTTCCCGAATCTCGGATGGCAACGACGATAAAGGGAACTAGAGAGCATTAGTTAGTGAAACGATAACTTCATGGCGCCTATTTGACGACTGACACTCATTATCTTCGCATATTTTTATTAACAAGATGTCCCACTTGCGTGAACCGATGCGCGAGGATTCCGTGAGGGGTCCTTCGGGACTGGCGACGCAGTCGTAGAGGATCATAGCATCCCACCTGTGGGAGCAGGCCGCCATCATGGGGCCACGATATATACGAGCGTTCGTTGCTAACGCCGTGAATATACCCCAACAGACATTGTCCCTGTTGAAAAGAACGCTGCGGGTGGGTATGGTAAATTTCACATCGACTACGAGGGCGTTAGCGAAGATATTAAAATGAAGGAGTAAAAACGACCTACTTTTGGCATGAAACCAATTCGGGTTGGGATTCCGCGAAATGGTTGGAAAGCCAACAACCTCGCCACCGGCTTCGGCGACCATCTCTTTGCAAGTAATATCATCGGCGCATGTCCAGGGCGTGACCTAAGCGGATAGTTGTCAGCGAATACCATTGTGAGAGCGTCGGGTTAGCGTACTTGGATCGGCGCATCGTCCTCATACTTCTGAAAGTTGAAGTAATGGCACTGCAATAGCTGATTAGTTACTAGACAGCTAGTACATAGATATGCTTATAGGTAACCACAACCAAACACGCTTAGTCGACAACTTACGATTTTAGCGGCGTAGCAGGTCTTGTCGTATCCAAGAAAATCGAGTTGCCTACTACAGAAAAGCGAACGGTCCCGACCGCTAATAGAGGACGAATTACCGAGCCAAAGTTGTGGCCGCTCATTTATCATTTCCCGGGCATCGGAAATCTTCCGTTGGCGAGAATTTTCATTGTGGTCTTCAAAACGAGAGGAGGACCCTGACGCCATTGTGATGTCTGTAGGGATATATGCAAAGGCTTTGGCCAATATAAGATGTGTCTGCTCCTAGCTGTACACAAAGAGAGATATTTCGAGCGAATCTCCAGGGAACAGATGGAGATATGAAGAAATAAAGATGGAGAGTATGGGGAGTATGGGATGAAGCGAGCTAACTTATGTAGAGCGCTTGACCTGGGCACGGATTCGAGATCTATTATCAGCCGCGAAAGTAGCTTCCAGCTATGATCTTCTCCGAACGAGGGCGAGTGGAGAGCAAGTAGAGGTCATCTCTAAGGTAGGTACGGTCCAATAAATTTAATATTGTAGCAACGATAGGGTTATATGGTGTATTTTGTAGGTTGTGCCTTCGTATACGCGGTATCCTACAAATGAACGGGCTGCAGGCACACTCTACGATACGATCAAAACTTCTAGAGTTGGTAGGGGTCATCTTAGGACAAGATATCACGGACTCTGCGTATGTATTGATGTACGTACTGAAACCTACAATAGCTTCACTAGCGTCTCGTTCGATCCTCTACAGAGTTGTACCTCCTTACAAGATATTAGGATTAGGGTATGCTACGGGTTCTAGGAGCCCTTTGATGTTAGTATTCTAGCCTTACGGCTTGAAATTTCGTCTATATTTACATTATTGGGCCCTATCATATTAATACTATTAATAAGATTAGTTATGTAGTGAGGATATCTAATATTCCTCTTATCGGAACGCATATGGAAGCGACTGGTTCCGGTATCCATACATACATAGGTTGGTATGTAATCTACCAGAATTCCCATATCATCTCGACCATCAATACCTCTGCCCTATCGAACCCACTAACGTCCCCATGCGCGGGATGGCGGAACGGTCGGGTACTGCCCTTAGGTCTAAGAGAGAATTGTCATAGTTTCCTACCCGAGTGTTTACTATAACATTCTTTTCAAAGTCTAGTTGACCGGTCTAGAACATTGACGCAGCAAAGTTTCCATTAGGTCCATTATAGTATTGTAAGAACATGCAACCGGGTTTATCCTAAAGTATATGCCACGTTTTAACGTGGTTTGATAATTTTGAAGTCGTGAATAATAGATACAACATTGAAGTTCATTCGCTCTCCTACGTACTGGGACTGTATATCTACTAAGTAAATACCTAGCGCGTATGAACAACATGCTGACCTCTATCTTCTATATAGCTCCAAAAATTGTGTTATAGAAGTTAAATGTTGAGATAACTTGTGATAATTTAAGGATTATCTAGGCGTTGAATTCGTTTGACGTGTTAACGTGCCTAACATCATAAGCGTTGACACGCCCGCAAAACGCAAGCCTAGAAATTAGGAGTGGCGATACGGCGCACAGAGACTGGAACTAGAGTTACTAAACGGGAATTCACGAGAACAATAGAAGCTGACGCCGGTCAAGTGACATGGCAAAGGTGACTTGGCGATATTTTTTGTACGTGCTGAGAAGGGTTTTTGCGAAGGTTATGCTAGCGGCTCAAGTAAAAATATTAAGTCCACTCGGGGTAGGGTCATAACTCCGGTAGAATAGCTCCGGTGGACTTAAGTAGTCCCAAAGGCTATTTAAAACTTGGGTTCTTGTATAATGAGAGAGTGGCCTCGGTTCGTAAGGGGCGAGCGGATATGATGATGTTAAGGTGCAAGGGATGTTTGGAGATTGATGATAAGGGTGAGAAGGATAAAGGAAATGGGATCTTGGGTATTAGGTAGTTAAAGTACAGATAAGGATAAAGGGATCCAATATGTAAATAAATGATATTAAGCTCGAATATCGGTTCCATCCCTTATTATTTCGAGGGTAGCGAAATAAATGCAGGTATGTTGGTTCATTCATTAAATCGGCGTTCTACTTCTAACCCCCCTGAAATAAAAAAGAAAAGGCTACAGAACGGGATTTCATTTCATTTTCCTTCGTCTTTTCTCCATCCTTCTCTATGTCTTACATTAGAGACTTTCGCCCTATCTCACAAGCATGTCTAGAAAGTAGCCACCGATAGAGGGTTACAAGACGGCAGAGCAGAACGATGTAGATTCCAAAGACTCCGAGGCCGGGGTACTGGAAGAGCAGAGCATTGATCCCGAAAATGAGGTCAAAGGAACTAAACTCATACTCTTACACATTTCTGTTTGTCTCTGCAATTTTCTGGTCGGATTAGTGCGTTCCTCGGCCCCATATCTGGTACTGTTATGATATAGTTATTTCAAGCGGCAGCTAAACGACTTCGTTCTATAGGACTTCAATCTGATCGCCACCGCTATACCCGTCATCACAACTGAGTTCGAATCGGTCACAGATGTCGGCTGGTATGTCGCGGCGTTCCAGTTGCACTGTAAGCTTTTCCCTCTGTGATCCCATCTGTCCGTTGTTGAGATCAACGCTGACCGTCACAGTTGCGCCGGCCAGCCCCTAGCGGGGAAAACATTCGTCTTATTCCCAAAGAAACTAATGTACCTAGCGTATCTAGACATTTTCGAGATAGGCAGTGTGATATGTGCACTCACGCCATCGTCAAGCGTACTGATTGTCGGACGCGCAATAGATGGCTTGGGCGCGTCGGGTACCTTCGCTGGTGGCTTTACTATTCTAACGACTATGATCCCGTTACATCGCCGTGTTATATATACTGGGACATGAAGCTCTATGTTTGCCATCGCGAGTATTGTCGGGCCGGTGATAGGTGGTGCCTTGGCTCAACATGTCACCTGGAGGTGGTGCTTTTATATCAACCTGCCGATAAGTGACTTTGCCACCGTGCTTTTTATTAAGGTGCACCATTAGTGCTAAAGTACCAAAATGTAAAAACTAAAAATCAACGGATGAAAATTTATCCAATTAGTTAAAAAAGCATAAAGATTTAATTTTTAAAATTTATATAAATTAATATTTATTATTTATTAAAAATAATTATTAATTTACTTATTTATTATTTATTAAAAATAATTGTTAATTTATTTATTTTAAATGATAATTTTTAATTTTTAAAATGTCGGTTCTTAGATTTTTATTACCATATAAATTATAATATAAGGTTAATTAATAATAATGGGATTATTTATTAAATTTTTTTTTATGGTTAGTTTTTTTTTAATTTTATTTAAATTATCACTTTTTTTTTTTTTTAATTTTAATAAAAAAAGATACGAGAGTAAAAATAAAGAATAATATAAATCTTATAATAATAAAAAAAAAAGTAAAAAGTAAAATCATAAGTCATATAAAAAAAGTAAGAAGTAAAATTAAAAGTTATATAAAAAAAGTAAAAAGTAAAATTAAAAGTTATATAAAATTAATATTAAAATTAATGATTATAAAAATATTAAAATTAATATTAAATGAGGTTATACTTAAAAAAGTTTTATTTAAAAAAAATAAATTAAGTCATATAAAAATATATATAAGAACTTTTAAGTTTTTTTTACTATCATCTCGGATTATATAATTAATTTTATAATTTTAAAATTTATAATTTATATAAAAACCATTAAAATAATTACGTAATTTAATATAAATAAGGAATAGCCGATTATATCTTTTATTAAATTACTTATTAATTTACGTATGATATTTTAAATAAAATATAAAAATAATATTATTATAACTTATAATAAAAAAAAATTAATATAATTTAACCATTACATAAATATTTATTAAAAAGTTATTAAACCTTATATAATGATAATAAACTTTTTAAATAATATTAAAATAAAATGTTAATATATATTATAATAAAACATTTTCATTTCATCGTTATTAATAAAAAAAAAGATAAAAAAAATAAATTAAAATAAATAACAACTACATTTTAATATATTTATTAATTTTAAGGAATTAATTATTTATAATTAGTTTTTATACGAGATTAAATATATATTAATAATAAATCTTAATTTAATTACTTAATTAAATAATTAAACTTTAATTAAAATAATTAAGAAAATTTTTTTTTTAATTTAAATTAAATGATTTATTAATATCATATAATAAAACTAAATAAATAATAAAAAAAACCTCATATAAAATAACTATTATAATAATAATAATAATAAAATTAATAATTATGATAATTTTAATGATGGTAATAATAATAATTTAAAAAAAAATAAAAAAAGAAAAATTTAAAAATTTTAAATAAAAAAAAGTAATATATATATAAGAATTTATAAAATTTTAAGATTTTTAAGATTTAATAAATAATATTATTACTTAATAATAATATTACTTTTTTTTATATAAATTTAATATGATTTTTTAAAGATTTTATTAAATATAATCACTTTAATTTAATTATTAATTTTATTAACATAACTTTTTTAATTTTAATATAATTATATAAACATACTTTATTTTTAATTTTATATAAAATAAATATTTATAAATAACTTCATTTTTTTAAGTATTTAATTAAAATGTTAACGTAATAATCATATAATAATTAAAAAAGATTTATTTTTTATTCTTTTAAATTTTTTTAAATTTCTTTTTTTCTTTTTTTATCTATATATCCACATAAACCATCCATTTATCCATTTATTTATTTATTTATTTATTTATCCATTTATATAAATCATTTATTATATTTAACTTCATTTAAAAAACAATATATCTTTAATCTCATAAAAATAATAAACCTTTTTATACACATATTAAAATTAAATAAATACTCGATGATATTAAATATTTTTTTTATAAATATTTTTAATTAATTTTTATTATTATTAAAAATAATAATAATATAACCTTTTTATTTTAAACTTTATCCTTTTATATAATTAATACGTAAACTTAAAAAGTTATTATTAATATATTTCGTTTAAATAATAATAACTTATCTTATATTTATACTTTTATTTAAATAATTCATTAACTTATTAAACGAAATAAAATAAATAACCTCACTTATAAAATTATTAATACCATAAAAAACTTATCATATAAACTTAAAAAATTTATTAAAAGACATAAGAAAAAAACAAAAATAAATAAATATATAAATAAATATATTATCATCTTATAATTTTACATTTAAAAGATATAAACACATATGTTTCGGAAAATATAATATATTAAGTTTTATAAAAAGATTCATATAATATTTTATTTTTTTTTATAAATAATATTAATATATAATTAAAAATTTTCGAACTTTTTATTTTTTTTTTTAAAATTCTTTAAATCAATTAATAAAAAATTAAATACAAATCTTCATACATCATCATATTAATTTAAAAATTATAAAAAAGGTTTTTAATAAAAGCTAGTAAATTAAATTAACTTAAAATTATACGAAATTTAATCTTATTAATATATTAAAATTTAACGGTTATTAATTTCATATAATTTATGATTTATTTTATTCATTAAACTTTATTTTTTTATTAATTAAATTTAAGAAAATTTTAATAACTTTTTACATATATATTTTAAACGATAATAATAATAAAAAAAATAAAAAAGATAAAAAAAATTATATAAAATAAAAAATAAAAAAAAAGTTTAATACTTTTAATAATATAATTATTAAAGTTAAATTAAATTAAAAACCTTTAATTATTATTAATAAAAATTTCAAAAATTTTTCATATAATTTATTAAAACTTAAAATTATTATTAAGGTTATATAAGGTTATATATAAATAAAACATAAAAGTTTTATATATAAAGTGCTTATAAAAATGTAAAAGTTAAAAATAATATTAGTTTATAATAAAATAAATATATATATATTATATATATATTTATAATAAATATTTAAGATAATAATCACTTAAGAAGTCTGAGTGTCTATAAGGTAGGTAAAGATTATATTAGTTGGTTTTATATAAAAATTATAATAAATGGATTTATCTTTTTTTATATAAAACCTTTTTAATAAAGAAATATTTTTTATTTTTTTATGTTTATATAAAAATGAGTAATATTTGATTTTGTTTATTGAATAAAAGAATGATAATATTAATAATATTTATGTAAAAATGTAATATTACCGTTTTCGTGGTTTTTTTATTCGTTTCCGAAGTTGTAGGGTAGTTATAAGGTAGTTATAAAGTAGTTATAAGGTGGTTATTATGGGATATAATTCTTTTAATTCTAATTTAAATTACTAGTTATTATATTTAAAATAAAGCTTAAATTCTATTAAATATAATCTTATTTAATATCTTTTTTTAATTAATTATTATATAAATTTATTATAAATTTAAACCTAATAATTATTAAAATTATTATTATTTAACTATATTTAAAGGCTTAATTAAACCATCTGCAATCATATCAGTAATAAATATATATTTAATATCCATTTCCTTTAATTTTTAAGTTATTTTAATATATTAAAATTTTATTAAAGTATATTTTATATAATTATAATAAGTAAGGTTTTTAATAATAATTATAACACTTATATTATTATATTATAAAATTATAAATCTTTTTATAAATCATAGTAATTTAATATATAAAGTTTAAAGCCATTAAATTTCTTAAATAACTTTTATTATAATTATATATTTAACTTTTAAGATAAATAATATTATAATATTACTTTTTTTATATTTTTAATTTATAACCTTATTAATTATTAAAACCATATAACCTTAAGTTAATTTTACAGTTATTTTATAACTTATATAATTATTATTATTATATATTATAAGGTAATTACTTTATAATAACTATTTTTTATTAATTTTAAATAATTTTTTATATAAAATCCTTAAATTATCATATTTTTTGAAATATTTTAAAAAAGATTTAATTATAATTAAATAACTTTTATAAAATGTTTATAAATACTTAGATAATTATTAAATAAAAAAGGTTATATTAAGTTTAATTATATTTATTAAATAAATTATAATTTTTATTATTATTAAATATAAATAGGATTTAACTTGGTTTAATAATAAACCATAATCTTTTAAAATTATAATTCCAGGTTGTAATAAGACCTTATTAAGTTTATACTTAATTAAATTAAATTTAATTAAAGTTTATTTAATATATTATTTTTAATATAATAATAAGATATTTTTAACTTAATTTCGGTTAATTTTTACCTTTAAAAACTAAATAGTAAATCTTTTATCTTCTATAAGATAAACCTTATTAATTTTAACTTTTAAATCCTTAATATAAGCTTTATTTAAATTTATTATTAAATAATTATTTATATATATCATTATAAATATAATGATTTTAATATTAAAAAATATTAATAAATTATTAATTAAAACCATAAATTCTAAAGAATTTAATAAGTTTATAAGTTTTAATTATCATTATTAAGATATTTATTTTAAGTTATATAAAGTAGTAATTACTTAAATTATCTATTTATTTTTAAGATTATATTTATGGCTTTTAAAAAAGCTTAATATTTTAAGATCTTAAAATAATTTATTAATATTATTTAGAAATAAAATATATATTATTTCTTTTAAGGAATCATTAAGAAAAGTATTTATAAAATTAATTTATTTAATTTTTTAATTATATAAAGTAGTTTAAGCCAACAAAACTTACCAAGTAAATAATATGTTAATTAATATAAAAATCTTATTATAATTAATTTCAAGCTTTTATTTAAAATTATATATTATAAATTAAGCTTTATATTTTTTAATTTTACTTTTTAAATTTATTTTTTTTAAATATTTATTTAATATTAATAGATAATTTTAAATTTTTAAAATAATCTAAAAATTTAAACATGTTAATATATAATAATTAAAAAAATTTAGATTTTATAATTTTAAATTAATAGTTTTTTTTAGTTAACTTTAATATTTAATTAATCATTAAAGATTTTAAACTAATAATAATTAAATATATTAAATCTTAGATTTTTTATTAAATATTAAGTTTAAAGTGGTTATCTTATAAAGATTCTCTTATAAGATAACTATCTTATATTAAGTTTGCCTGGTTATTTTTCAGTTTTTTAAGCTGATTTATAGCTTTTCCTTTTTTATTTAAATTATCAACTATAAAGTAATTACCTTATAATATATTATTTTATTAGTTTTTTAACTTTTCTAACTATTTTTTAGCCTTTTTTTTTATAACTATGTTTTTTAAAATATTTTTAAATATTTTAAAAGTTGTATTATCTTATATAAACTTATATATAAGCTTATTTATATATTTTTCCCCTTTTAAAATGTGGGTAACTTTATTAATCTTAATTTTATTAAATAAATAAGCTATATTTTCGATTTTTTTAAATTTATTTAAATAATCTTTAAATAATTTAAGTAATTTAACAATTAATTCATTTCTTTTAAATTTAAATCTCAGCTAAATATTACGATTTTCAGGTTTTTTCAAAGATATAAAATAGCTACCTTATATTATTTAAAGTATAAAATAATTATTTTTTATTTTTTATATTATTATTATGACTATTTTTATTACTTTTTTGATATAAAGTATATAAATTAAATATATATTAATGTTTAAAATAACTAAAATTTATCCTTTTATAACTTTATTAATTAATTTATAACTTTTTTATTAATTTTCTTTAAGAATAATAATTAAAGCCTAAGATCTTATTATTTTATACTTAAATAAATTAAATATATAAGATGATTTCTTAAATTTTAATTTATTAAAAAAGGTTTAATAAAAAGTGATATTATAAATGGATATAGTTGTAAAATTTATTATATTTAATATAGAATTTATAATAAAATTCCATAAATATAATAATAAATTTATAACTTTTAAGGTAGCTTTTAAATAATCTAATAAGACTTTTATAAATTATTTAAATAAACCATTTTATTCATAGATATAAAAGTTAAAAATAATAAATTCTATTTTTTTATTTAAAAGTTAGATTTTTATTAATTTATTATAAGCTTTTAATCCACTATTAAAATAAAACCTTCTAAAGTAACGATCATATTTATTTTTAAAGGATTTAAAAAGTTATTTTAAAATAATTAAAATGTTTTTAATTAATTTATCTTTTAAAAAAATAATCTATTAATATCTGGTTTTCTTATTAATTAATATAAACTTATATTTATTTTTATTATAAAATAATGGCTTTAAGATAAATAAGTCCCCTTTTATTATATTTAAAGCTTTAATTAGATTGTTTATTTTAAAAAAGATAAACCATCTTATAACCTTTAAAATTTAACAGTTTTTATAATAAAAATCACTTAGTTTTATAATTAAAAAATCAGGTATTCCAATGCTTATTTTATTTGTTTTCTTTAATAAATCAAGCCTTATATAACTTAATCTACTATGATATAAGTAGGTTAACTTTAATAAAACTGAATAATCTTTTATAAAATGCTTACCTTATAAAGTTTTTTTTATAAGATAATTACTTTATATTAACTTATTTTATTAATTTTTAACAGTTTAACTAGTAAAAGCCTGGTTATTTTATAAAAGTATATTTTAATTTTAATTTAAATTTACTATATAATTTATTATAATAATAGTATTAATGGTATTTTTCATTAATACTTTAAAAGTTAAATTTTTTAATTTTAATAAAGTAAAAAGTTAATTTTTAAAATTATATAATTTTAAATCTTTTAAAAATCTTTTAACTTTATAATATTTAATCCTTAATATAAAGTTTATAAAAAATTTAAGGATATATAAAATATTTTATAAGATAATTATTATTATTTTATTTGAATATCCATATATAATTAATTTAATAATGCTTAAGTTTTATGGTTTTAAATTTTTATTAGTTATATATATTAATCTTATATTATCTTTAAGTTTATAATCATTAAACTACTTAAAATTATTAATTATATAACTGGTTAATTTAATATCATAAATCCATTAATCTTTTTATATATTCTTATTATTATTATAAATATATATTAAATTTATAGATTTTAATTCATTGAATTCTTTAAAATTATTTATTTCTTCGAAAGAAACCATAGAAAAATGCTGAATTTTCATTTTAAAGTAGCTACCTTATACTTTAAGATGGCTTTTAAATAGCTTTTAAAAGGTATAAAATAAAATATCGTTTTAATTTAAATTTTTAAAATTATTTTTATAATTTTTATTATTTTTATTATTCTTCTTATAATTTTTAAAATTATAATTAAAAGAATTAAAATGATTTAATAATTTATTATTATTTTTTAAATCTTAGTTAAATTTAATTTTAAAATCATTTTTTAAATTATTTTTTAAATCGTTTTTTAAATTTTTAAATCTTTTAAAATAAGAATTTTTAAGATCTTATAAGACATCTCCCATTAAATATTATATATTAACGGTTATATTATTTACCATTAACACTTTTATTATATAATAAGTTTAATTTACTTATATAAAGCATTTATTAATTAATATTTTAAAATAAGTATTAACTTAGTTAATTTTATTAATTTTAACTTTTATAATTGTTAAATAAATTATTAAAGTGTTAAATTTAATGTTAAATTCTATTAATAACTTCGTTTTAATATATTTTAATGAATGAAATTTATTATATAACTCATCTCTTATTTACATTTCTTTTGATTTAAATATTTTTAATAAATATTTAAAAATTATAATAAGATCTTATATATAAACAATAATAATTTATGGATTTATATGTAAATTATCTTTTATTAATAATAAGATAATAACTTAATTAATGTTAGGATATGCTTATAACGTAATAGATTCTTTAATAAATTTAAGTATATTTATAACTTTAAAAACTATAAAAATATCCTATAATTATTATTTAAAATTTTCAGGTCTTTTTAACCATTAAGTTTTAAAGAAAAAATAAATCCTTTTAATTACTTCTTAGCCTAAACTATTTATAATTATAAAAATAAATAATTAAGCCATAAATATAATAAATTACTAAAATTTAAGATTTAATTTAATTATTTTTCCGGTTAAACTACCTTATATAACTAATTATATAAAGTTAAATCCATTATTAAATTTAATTATAACTTTTATAATTAATTTTAAATGATTAATTTTACTTTATAAGGCTTTAAAAAGACTTAAAAGTGGAGGATTATTAAATTTTAATTCCATTTTATTAAATAAAAATAAATTATTTATATATAAATAATAATAAACTAAATATTATTAAAAATAATAAGCTAAGTTTATAACTTATTAAAGTTATATAAGATTATATATAAATAAAACATAAAAACTTTATATATAAAATATTTATAAAAGCGTAAAAATTAAAAATAATATTAGTTTATAATAAAATAAATATATATATATCATATATATATTTATAATAAATACTTAAGATAATAATCATTTTAAAAGTTTAAATGTTTATAAAATAGGTAAAGATTATGTTAATTAATTTTATATAAAAGTTATAATAAATGGATTTATTTTTTCTTATATAAAACTTTTTTAATAAAAAAATATTTTTTATTTCTTTATGCTTATATAAAAATAAATAATATCTGGTTTTATTTATTAAATAAAAAAGTAATAATGTTAATAATATTTATATAAAAATGTAATATTACCATTTTCATAATTTCTTTATTTATTTTTAAAGTTATAAGGTAGTTATAAAATAGTTATAAAATAATTATAAAGTGGTTATTATAAGATATAACTCTTTTAATTCTAATTTAAATTACTAATTATTATATTTAAAATAAAGCTTAAATTCTATTAAATTTAGCTTTATTTAATATTCTTTTTTAATTAATTATTATATAGATTTATTATAAATTTAAACCTAATAATTATTAAAATTATTATTGTTTAATTGTATTTAAAAGCTTAATTAAACCATCTGTAATCATATTAATGGTGGATGTATATTTAATATCCACTTCATTTAATTTTTAAGCTATCCTAATATATTAAAATTTTATTAAAATGTATTTTATATAATTATAATGAGTAAGATTTTTAATGGTGGTTATAACATTTATATTATCGTATTATAAAGTTATAAGTCTTTTTATAAGTTATAATGATTTAATATATAAAACTTAAAGCTATTAAATTTCTTAAATAATTTTTATAATAATTATATATTTAACTTTTAAGATAAATAACGTTATAATATTATTTTTTTTATATTTTTAACTTATAACCCCATTAATTATTAAAGCCATATAATCTTAAATCGATTTTATAGTTATTTTATAACCTACATAATCATTATCACTATATATTATAAGATAGTTACCTTATAATAATTATTTTTCATCGATTTTTAATGGTTTTTTATATAAAATCCTTAAATTATTATATTTTTTTAGGTATTTTAAAAGGGATTTAACTGTAATTAAATGGTTTTTATAAGGTGTTTGTAGGTGCTTAAATAATCATTGAATAAAAAAGGTTATATTAAACTTAATCATATTTATTAAATAAATTATAATTTTTATTATTATTAAATATAAATAAGATTTAATTTAATTTAATAATAAACTATAATCTTTTAAAGTTATAATTTTAAGTTATAATAAAATCTTATTAAGCTTATATTTAATTAAATTAAATTTAATTAAAGCTTACTTAATATATTATTTTTAATGTAATAATAAAATATTTTCAACTTAATTTTAATTAATTTCTACCTTTAAAAACCAAGTAATAGATCTTTTATTTTTTATAAGGTAAACCTTATTAATTTTAACTTTTAAATTTTTAATATAAGTTTTATTTAAACTTATTATCAAGTAATCATCCACATACATCACTATAAACATAATAATTTTAATATTAAAAAATACTAATAAATCATTAATTAAAACTATAAATTTTAAAGAATTTAATAAATTTATAAACTTTAACTACCACTATTAAGATACTTATTTTAAGTTATATAAAATAATAATTATTTAAATTATTTATTTATTTTTAAGATTATATTTATAACTTTTAAAAAGGCTTAATATTTTAAAATCTTAAAATAATTTGTTGATGTTATTTAGAAATAAAATATATATTATTTCTTTTAAGGAACTATTAAAAAAAACACTTATAAAATTAATTTATTTAATTTCTTAATTATATAAGGTAGTTTAAGCTAATAAAATTTACCAGGTAAGTGATATGTTAATTAATATAAAAATCTCATTATAATTGATTTTAAGCTTTTATTTAAAACCATATATTATAAATCAAGCCTTATATTTTTTAATTTTACTTTTTAAATTTGTCTTTTTTTTAAATACTTATTTAATATTAATAAGTCATTTTAAATCCTTAGAATAATCTAAAAATTTAAATGTGTTAATATATAATAATTAAAGAAATTTAAATTTTATAGCTTTAAGTTAGTAGTTTTTTTTAATTGACTTTAACATTTAATTAATCGTTAAAAGTTTTAAATTAATAATAATTAAATATATTAAATCTTAGATTTTTTATTAAATATTAAGTATAAAATAACTATTTTATAAAGATTCTCTTATAAAGTAACTACCTTATATTAAGTTTTCTTGATTATTTTTTAACTTTTTAAATTAATTTACAACTTTTCTTTTTTTATTTAAATTATTAACTATAAGGTAGCTACTTTATAATGTATTATTTTATTAGTTTTTTAGCTTTTTTAATTATTTTTCAGCTTTTTTTTTATAACTATGTTTTTTAAAATATTTTTAAGTATTTTAAAAGCCGTATTACTTTATATAAGCTTATATACAAGCTTATTTATATGTTTTTCCCCTTTTAAAATGTAAATAACTTTATTAATCTTAGTTTTATTAAATAAATAAATTATATTTTCGATTTTTTCGAATTTATTTAAGTAATCTTTAAATAATTTAAATAATTTAATGATTAATTCGTTTCTTTTAAATTTAGATCTTAGTTGAATATTATAATTTTCAGGTTTTTTTAAAAGTATAAAGTAGTTACCTTATATTATTCGAAATATAAAATAGTTGTTTTTTACTTCTTATATCATTGTTGTGGTTATTTTTATTACTTTTTTAATATGAGGTATATAAATTAAATATATATTAATATTTAAAATAATTAAAACTTATCTTTTTATAACTTTATTAATTAATTTATAACTTTTTTATCGATTTTTTTCAGGGATAATAATTAAAGCTTAAGATCTTATTACTTTATACTTAAATAAATTAAGTATATGAGATGATTTCTTAGGTTTTAATTCATTAAAAAAAGCTTAATAAAAAGTAATATTATGGATAAATATAACTATAAAATTTATTATATTTAATATAAAATTTATAATGAAATTTTATAAATATAATAATAAATTCATGGCTTTTAAGGTAGCTTTTAAACGATTTAATAAGACTCTTATAAGTCATTTAAATAAACCATTTTATTTATAAATATAAGGGTTAAAAATAATAAATTTTATTCTTTTATTTAAAAACCAAATTTTTATTAATTTATTACAAGCTTTTAATTTATTATTAAAATGAAACCTTTTAAGGTAGTAATTATATTTATTTTTAAAAGATTCGAAAAGTTATTTTAAAGTGGTTAAAATGTTTTTAGCTGATTTATCTTTTAAAAAAATAATCCATCGATATTTAATTTTTTTATCGATTAATATAAGCTTATATTTATTTTTATTATAAGATAATAACTTTAAAATAAATAAGTCTCCTTTTATTATATTTAAAGTTCTAATTAAATCGTTTATTTTAAAAGGGATAAACCATTTTATAACCTTTAAAATCTGATAGTTTTTATAATAAAAATCATTTAATTTTATAATTAAAAAATTAAGTATTTTAATGCTTATTTTACTTGTTTTTTTTAATAAATCAAGCCTTATATGACTTAATCTACTATAATATAAGTAGGTTAACTTTAATAAAATTAAATAATCTTTTATAAAATGCTTATTTTATAAAGTTTTTTTTATAAAGTAATTATTTTATATTAACTTGTTTTATTAATTTTTAACGGTTTAATTAATAGAAACTTAATTATTTTATAAGGGTATATTTTAATTTTAGTTTAAATTTATTATATAATTTATTATAATAATAATATCAGTGATATCTTTTATTAATACTTTAAAAATTAAATTTTCTAGTTTTAATAAAATAAAAAATTAATTTTTAAAATTATATAATTTTAAACCTTTTAAAAATCCTTTAACTTCATAATATTTAACTTTTAATATAAAGTTTATAAAAAATTTAAAGATATATAAAATGTTTTATAAGGTAATAACTGTTATTTTATTTAAATATTTATATATAATTAATTTAATAGTATTTAAGCCTTATGATTTTAAATTTCCACTGGTTATATATATTAATCTTATATTATCTTTAAATTTATAATCATTAAACCACTTAAGATTATTAATTATATGGTTAATTAATTTAATATTATAAATCCATTAATCTTTTTATATATTCTTATTATTATTATAAATATACATTAAATTCATAAATTTTAATTCGCTGAATTCTTTAAAATCATCCATTTTTTTAAGAGAAACCATAAAAAAATATTAAATTTTCATTTTAAAATAACTACCTTATACTTTAAAGTGACTTTCAAATAACTTTCGAGAAATATAAAATAAAATATCATTTTAATTTAAATTTTTAAAATTATTTTTATAATTCTTATTATTTTTATTATTCTTTTTATAATTCTTAAAATTATAATTAAAAAAATTAAAATGATTTAATAATTTATTATTATTTTTTAAATCTTAATTAAATTTAATTTTAAAATCATTTTTCGAATCATTTTTCAAATCATTTTTTAAATTTTTAAATCTTTTAAAATAAGAATTTTTAAAATCTTATAAAACATCTTTTATTAAGTATTATATATTAACGGTTATATTATTTACCATTAAAGCCCTTATTATATAATAAGTTTAATTTACCCACATAAAGCATTTATCAGTTAATGCTTTAAAATAAGTATTAACTTAGTTAATTTTATCGATTTTAATTTTTATAACTATTAAACGGGCTGTTAAAACATTAAATTTAACATTAAATTTAACTAATAATTTTAATTTAATATATTTTAATAAATGAAATTTATTATATAACTCATCTCTTATTTATATTTCTCCCGGTTTAAATATTTTTAATAAATATTTAAAAATTATAATAAGATCTTATATATAAGTAATAATAGTTTATAAATTTATATATAAACTATCCCTTATTAATAATAAAATAATAACTTAATTAACGTTAAAATATACTTATAATATAATGGGTTTTTTAATGAATTTAAGTATACTTATAACTTTAAAAACTATAAAAATACCTTATAACTATTATTTAAAATTTTCAAATCCTTTTAACCATTAAGCTTTAAAAAAAAATAAATCCTTTTAACTACTTCTTAACTTAAGCTATTTATAATTATAAAAGTAAATAATTAAATTATAAATAAAATAAACTATTAAAATTTAAGATTTAATTTAATTATTTTTCCGATTAAATTATCTTATACAATTAGTTATATAAGGTTAAATCCATTATTGAATTTAATTATAACTTTTATAATTAATTTTAAATGATTAATTTTACTTTATAAGACTTTAAAAGGATTTAAAAGTAAAAAATTATCAAATTCCGATTTTATTTTACCAGGTAAAAGTAAATTATTTATATATAAATAATAATAAACCAAGTATTATTAAAAATAATAAACTAAGCTTATAACTTATTAAAATTATATAAGATTATATATAAATAAAATATAAAAACTTTATATATAAAATGTTTATAAAAATATAAAAATATAAAAATAATATTAATTTATAATAAAATAAATATATATATATTATATATATATTTATAATAAATACTTAAAATAATAATCATTTTAAAAGTTTAAGTATTTATAAAGTAAGTAAAAATTATATTAATTAATTCTATATAAAAGTTATAATAAATGGATTTATCCTTTTTTATATAAAACCTTCTTAATAAAAAAATATTCTTTATTTCTTTATACTTATATAAAAACAAGTAATATCCGGTTTCATTTATTAAATAAAAGAGTGATGATGTCGATGATATTTATGTAAGAATATAATATCATTATTTTTATGATTTCTTTATTTATTTCCGGAATTATAAGGTAGTTATAAGGTAATTATAAAGTAGCTACAAAGTGGCTATTATGAGATATAACTCTTTTAATTTTAATCTAAATTATTAGTTGTTATATTTAAAATAAAGCTTAAATTTTATTAAATTTAGCTTTATTTAACAAAAACTTTATATATAAAATGCTTATAAAAGCATAAAAGCTAAAAATAATATTAATTTATAATAAAATAAATATATATATATCATATATATATTTATAATAAATACTTAAAATAATAATCACTTAAAAAATCTAAATGTTTATAAAATAAGTAAAAATTATATTAATTAGTTTTATATAAAAGTTATAATAAATAAATTTATTTTTTTTTATATAAAACTTTTTTAATAAAAAAATATTTTTTATTTCTTTATACTTATATAAAAATAAATAATATCCAATTTCGTTTATTAAATAAAAGAGTAATAACATTAATAATATTTATGTAAAAATGTAATATCACTATTTTCATGGTTTTTTTATCCATTTCCGAAGTTATAAGGTAACTATAAGATAATTATAAAATAGTTATAAAATGGTTATTATAAGATATAACTTTTTTAATTTTAGTTTAAATTGCTAATTGTTATATTTAAAATAAAGCTTAAATTCTACTGAATATAACCTTATTTAATAATTATAATTTAAATTTAAAATTATTTTTTAAATAAATATTTAAAAGCTGATTTATTTTAAAATAATAATATAACTTAAAAGTTTTAATAATTATATATAAATAATAAAAATATTTAAAATAATAATAAATTATTTTTTTTAAAATATTAAATATAATAAAAAAAAGAAAAAAGTCTTTTTATATAAAATAAATTAAAAAAATCGACGGCATAAAAATTAAAAAAAAAGAAAAAAGGATTTATTTTTATTTCGTAAAACTTAACATATAATACCTATAAAACTATTCGAAAAGCATAAATTATCATATAAAAATAAAAAAATGTTTTTTATATATTTCCTTTTATTATTTATTAAATTCTTAATTTAAAATCTTATATAAATAATTTATTTATTTATTTTTTATCTTATTATCTTTTTTTTAAATACTTTAAACCTTATTAATTATATATATAAATAATTTATTACCATTTAAATTATTATCTTTAAATATAAAATAATTATCGTAAAACACATTAAGTAATTTAACTTATATATTATTAATATATTTTTTTATACGATATATATATATATCTTTTTATTACACTTATTAACGATTCGATTAATTTTAAATAAAACTTTTATTTAAAAACAACATGTTATTATATAATATTTTAAAATTTAAAATAAATAATAAAATATGATCGGATATAATCTTTTAATATATAAAATTCCTTAATAAATTTAAGAGATTTTAATTATTTTATATATTAATCCACATTTTTTAAAGTTATAAAATCATTAATTTCGATATTTTTTATAATCATATATATTATTATTATAGTTTTATATGAATTAAATCTTTTTTTAATAAAAAATCTTTAATTTAAAACCTTATTTATATTATATAAATCATAAGGAACTTTTAATATTATATAAGATTTATTTTTTTATTTTTAAATTTAATGGTTATTTTATATATTAATAAATTTAATAAATTTTTATTATAATAATAAATTATAAATTATATATATAATAATTAAGTTAATTAAATTACCTGAGATAAAAAGATTATTATAAATTAATTTATATTTAAATGTTTAAGTTTTATATTAATTTCGTACGAAAAAAATATTCATATACTTATAATTTAATAATTAAATAATCTTTTAAATAAAATCTTTTATTAAGATTTTATTTTAATATTTTTTATACTTAATTTATAAAAATAAATAAATAAAAATTAAATCTTTTAATAATAATAATAAATATTCTTTTATTTATTTATGTATGTAAGTATAACGTTATTTTAATTTATTAATATAATTTAAACATTTATTTAAAAAGGTGTTTTTACCTTATGATTTATTTTAATAAAATATGGTTAAATTTATATAATAAAAATCATATAAAAATATTATTTTAAAGTATTTAAAATTATTATTATTAATTATTTAATATAAATTTAAATAATACAACGAGAATAAACATTAATATATATATATACTTATAAATTATAAATTAAAAATTATTATATAAGTTATCGTATAAAATTATACCTGAAATTTAAAATTTAATAATTTTATATATTTATTAAAAAACCATATAAAATTTAACTTAAAAATCGAGAAATTTATATGATAAATTTATTTAATTTTATGTTTTTTTATATGTTTTTAAGGTGTATTTTTTTATATAAGTTGTATATATTATTTTATTTAATAAAAAGTTTAATTTATAATCGTATGAATTTATATAAGTATAATTATTTGTAATTTTTTATTAATATATTAAATTAAATATGTTTTTTAATAAAACTTTAAATTTATTATAAGACTTTTTTTTTTATTTATATAATATTATTATTTAATATTATATTTTAATCGAAGTTTTTATAAGCTTTTAAGATTTAATATGATATTATTTTTTTAAAAGTTACGAAGGATTAATATATTTTTATATTTATAATAAAAAATAAAATATCGTATGAGTTTTAATATTTTATTAATGATTTTTATATAAGCATTATAATAAAATTTTCATTTATTTAATTATTTTTTTAAAATATATAATAAAATTTAAAATTAATATATATTTTATAAATATATTAATATATTTTTAATTAAATTATCGATAAATTAATAAATAATGATATTTTTTTTATATTTATTTATATTATTTTTTAAACGAGGTATTTTAAATATAATATGTTTTCGTATAATAAATTTTCATTTAAAATATTTCATAATAAAAATTAATTACAAAATAATTTTTAGTGTTATGGAAAACTGGGTCCCTATGCTTTTTTAGCCAATCGGACAAATTTTCATCTATTAATTTTTGGTTTTTACGTTTTGGCATTTTGGCATTAATGTAGCACTGTACTTCATATTGTTGGCACATTTTAAGCCAGCCCAGTCGGAACAAGTGCCTATATCAAACAAAATAAAATCATTAGACACCATGGGCTTCGTCCTATTCGCCGGATCTATCACCATGCTGCTTCTTGCACTATAGTGGGGTGGAGGGATCCATTCTAGCTGGAACTCTTCTGTAATCATCGGTCTGTTCGTCGGGTTCGCTGTAACTATCATCGTCTTTGTCTTATGGCAACTATACTTACAAGATAACGCGCTCATCCCACCCAAGCTATTCCATGGATCAGGAAGCCGGAATATATGGCTTCTCTGCATCAGCTCCTTTTTTGTCAACGGACCGTTTCAGCTCATCATCTGTTGGCTGCCCATTTGGTTTCAAACCGTTCTTGGGTCTACCCCGACGCAGAGTGGTATTAATTATCTACCTACTGTGGTATCCGACGTCCTAGCCGCTTTCATAGGGTCTGCTATTACCATGTAGGTAGGGTACTGGAACCCGTTTCTGTTACTAGGGGAAGCCTTTGTTTGCATTGGAGGGAGGCTTCTCAGCACTATATATCCAGGGATATCCAGCGGGCACTGGATCGGCTATCAGATCTTTGGAGCAATTGGGTATGCCCTAGCCAGCAACTTGGTAAGTCAGCTTGGGTTTTGTTACGTGAGGGTGACTTAGTCCGCGCCAGGGTTTGCTAACTCCATGATGTATCTTGGCGAGTTAGGCACATTTGGGGATGCAAGCGTCGCTACCGAAAGAGCTTGTTCCTATCGGTGCCGCAACTCTTTTGACTATTTTCTCGACTAGTTGTTCCATATTCCTTGCCGTGGGACAAGCAGTGTTTCAATCGGCGCTCAGAACCAATCTTGCTCCCATCGTGTCCTCTGATACCATCAACGCTATCATATCAGTGGGCGCGACCAATTTTGGATCAGTTGTAGATGCCCAAGACCTCCCCTTAGTCATTCGGGCATATGAGAAAGCGATAACGCAGGTATTTGTAAGTTCCAGGTTCCAGTAGAGAATTGAAACGCAAGGTCATGAGTGCCGTTAGCTGATGATTGTAATTCCGTTTATTTTAGTGGCTTTCTGTAGGTGGACGACAACAAAGAAAAAGAGATGATCGAGCAGAACGTCATAGACGACTATGACACAGAGCACAATACCATGTATACCTTTGTCCTGATGAGGAGCCATTAGGTACTTAGTATGCAGATACCTACCTAGTACTTACATAGTGGTAAGTACCTGTATATATGGAGAGAATGGATTTTGTTTTCTTGGGTTTAAACTGATCGGTTCAATTTATCATAATTAAGCTATGAGATAAGTATCAAGTAAATACTTGACTTTGTAACGAATATATATAAGTACGTACGTACGTTATACATAAGTTATATTCATTACGAGTAGGTGTATCATTTTACCTATATGAGTACGTGTACTTGTAATGACATCGTGAGTTTTGCTGTACATATGTATGCAAGGGCTACATGCAAATGGTTACACAACGGTTGGCTTTCAGTCGCAAGTAGAAATTGTTCTTTCAATACATAAGAACCCCGTTCCTATGGAATTCTCTTTTCCTAACAATTAGGCTTGTTCCTTATCCCCTCGCTGAGAAGCTATACCACACGCCAACACATCAACACATTAACATACCAAGACGATGCAGCCTATTCGCGTATGGATAACTCGTAAGTTAATCACCAACAATCCATATTCTCCTCCCTGTAATATCTGCTAAGCACTTAGTTCCTAGCTCCTGGACCTAACCCTTGGAAGGTGAGGACGGATCCGACCCCAAAATCTATTTCCCCTCATGCTAATCTTTCATCTCTCCTCAGGTCGTGTGGCTTCTCGAAGAGCTGCAAGTGCCATATAAGATCACGTCTATCAAGTTCGACGATGTCAAGAAGAAGCCTCTGATCGACGTCAACCCCAATGGTCGTGTTCCGGTTATCGAGGATCCGAATAACGGTCTTACATTGTGGGAGTCTGGAGCTATCATTACTTACCTCATCAAACAATATGATACTAGCCAGAGGCTCACGTACACTACCTTCCCAGAGGAACATCATCTGAACCAGTGGCTCCATTTCCAGACGAGCGGACAGGGTCCTTATTACGGGACATCTGGCTGGTAAGTAGCCCGTCCCTGACCCGGTCCTGCTCTAATAGAATCAAACATAGGTTCCTCCATCTGCACCCTGAAAAGTTTCCCTCGGCTATTGATCGGTACACGAAGCAGGTCCTTCGAGTTTTGGGCGTCTTGGAAGGCTGGCTCGAGGGTAAGCAGTGGCTTGTAGGTGATAAGATGACCTACGCCGACATGGCCTGGGTGCCCTGGAATGACAGGGTAGACACCTCGCTCGGCGTGCCCGAGGCGAACAAATTCGACGGCTTCCCCAACGTCAAGGCTTGGCACGAGCGCATGATCTCGCTGCCGTCGTGGAAGAAGGCCATGGAGATCCGCGCGCAGCTGATGGATGAGCAAGGTCTGATGTGGAACGGCATGCCCAAGGGTACCAAGAACTTCCAGGAGTATGAGGCAAAGATTCAGGCGGAAAGTGCTGCTTCCTCGCAGTAATCTAGGGGGACTGACTATCTTAAGGGGGAGCCACCATCGTCGTCTCGTCCGATGTGCTACGGGTACCCGAGCTAGAGGCGAGATTGACATTTAAGGGGAGATAGAATTCTAGTCAATCCTTAGGTCTCGAATACATAGGTATATATCAATACATACCTAGGACCTATGCATATTAGTCTATCCTCCCGAATAGTAAAGAGGAAACAGGGCGAATGATAATCTATAGCAAGGTCCAGTGTAATGCCTATACTTCTCTATCGTTTGATAGATCCCGCTCTTCCGGAACAACCGCGTTCTGTTCCAGTTAGATCTTACGAATGACGTGGCATCCCTAGCAATGTTAACATTGAAGACCACTCCCTTCCATATTACGCATATGGGAGGTTTGGCTATTCTCTCCTTTTAGGTTCTTCAACGGTTTAACTGTAGGTGGATACCTAAGCAAGGGCGGTTTGTTCACCAAGTGCCAGTATGCTGCCAAGACGTTGTTGGTAGCAATTAAATCGAAGAATAGTGGATAGAAGCCATGAGTATGAATCTATTGGATATAGAAGATGGTCCGAAAAGACGCAACCTCATGCATATAGGGTTAACATTGAACATCTAGACTTTTCTTCTCCCTTGTCGGGCTGGTCGAGGTAGGCTTTACTAGCCGTCGCACCTAGTGTTTTTCAGCACCACTTCAGCTAAAATGGGGGTTGGACAAGCGGTAATTAGGTAAGATAATGATTAGTCTTGCAGCTGGCTTAGTGGCTTGCAAGTACTCTATGGGAAGAAACTTTTGGAGGCGTCCTCGGTAACTTGAATACAATTTCTACTTTCTTAATGTTGAATTTACCCCTATTTCCATACCTACATAGTAGCTATATTGCCAGTACTCTTTGGCTTGATGAAACATGATTCGTGCGACTTCGACGTCGAAAATGTTGTAACCATGCCTCGTGGCTCTACCGGCAATTGCTAGGCTTGCTTCCATAAATACATCCATGGATGTACTGTATGTATGGGTCCCTACTGATAAGTAGTAAGCGTGCAAAGATAAGGTGCACTAACAGGCAGCTGAATTCTTCACCGACCATTGCGCTCGCCTATTCGATGCCACAGCGTATTTCGTTCGCCTAGACCGATGGTTTGGCCTGTCTTACTTGTCATATGCATGATGATACACAGAAGTAACAGTACGATTCGTCAGTGGCTATATTTCCCGAGCTGAGGTTGCACAGGTTCTTGCGGCTAATTCTATCGAAACAACGGCACGTTGGATGAACCTCAAGTGCCAAGACATCAGCACAGAAGTGTTTCTAGTATGTATTACATTCAAATGTTGATGAAATAAATCGGCTAATAATACCAGACATATCCATGGATACGTGAGCGTCCCTGTTTGAAAAAAATGCTATGTGCTATGTGCTATGACCAACGAATAAATAGCGGGGGTTTCGTAGGTAGGAATGATGCCGAGCTCGCGAAGGGACTTGGAGGCTCGAGGCTTGATCTTCCCTAGTCTGGACGAACAGCCCCCAACAGCCCCTTTAGCGCTGAAAAAAGGGGAAAAGCCTCGGCTTTTAGACCACAACCCCATTGTTCCCCACCAGCTGCCAAGTTGTGATTTGCGGGGATAGCGTCTTCTACATGTAAAGAGACAAGGCAGTGACATCTACTTGTAACCTCATTCGTCGCTACCACCTCGCCTACATTCACAAACCAATAGTAAGGCTTCTGTAGCGAAATATTCGATGTACGGACCACGGCTCCAACGGGCGACCTACATCGCGCCGTACCCGCCGCGCTCCCCGAGCTGCCGAGACGAGCTCCGCATTAATCTCACATTTGCTTACGATCCAAGCTCTCTAAACCATACAATAGCTCGTCTTTGTTCTCCATTCTCGTCCAGATATCACACGCTGTTCTGGCGTCTATTATCGTGACATTAACCCTTTTTTTTTCCTTCTTTGTCTTGCATTGCATGGCGATAAGAGCAAACTGCTAGCCCTAGGATCACTTGATTAGGATATCTATAAAGTACATACATGCACATGTGGATGGATATTGAATTGGGGTCCACTGCACATATATGCGCACAATCATAACATTTAGACTGTCTGGGATCTGCCGCAGCTGTTTTCTTCCACTTCAGCCAGACAATTCTTTCACATTGAGTGAAAGTCTGAACTTTTAAGTTAGACTACAAGTTGCGTTTCTTTACCCCCACCATTGCCGGTACCTTGCACACTCTTCGACTCTTACGATGACGATCTCATCGAGATGGACCGTCCCGATACCCGACGGCTCTTTGCAAAAATGGGTGTTTGGTTCTTCCTTTGGAACTCTTCCAAGCAACCCCCAGTTCATCGATGTTGATCGCCCAGAGACGCACTTCATCACTCAGACTGACTTCCGACTATGGTCGAAACGGTTCGCCCTAGGCCTGACGCGAGCAGGTTTGAAACCTGGAGACCGTGTCCTCCTCTTCTCTGGCAATTCCATTTTCACTCCGGTGGTCTTTATGGGAATTATGATGGCAGGAGGAATATTCACAGGCGCCAATCCTAGCTTCGTTCCCCGTGAACTTGCTTATCAGCTGAAGGATAGCGGTGCTTCGTTTCTCATTGCCGCCGACGCTAGCATGGAAATTGCTGTGGATGCTGCGACACAGGCGGGTCTACCAAAGAGTCGGATATTTAGCTTCGACACAACTGTCCTTGACGCGCAACTGAGCAAGCCGCGGCTTGGAACACAACACTGGGCGACTCTCCTAGCCTCCAAGGAGGACGCGGCTAAGTTCGATTGGGTTGAGCCTGCTGATTCGAAAGAGACGGTGTGCGCCCTCAACTACAGCTCCGGAACAACTGGCGTGCCGAAAGGTGTCGAAATCACGCATTACTCGTACATAGCGAATGGCCATGGCATCAACTATCTGGAACGACTGGATCCTGAGTATGACGAGAAAAAGAAGCGATACCGCCGGCTTGGCTTTTTGCCAATGTATCACGCATACGGTCAGACGTTCCTGATCTGCAACTTCCCGAAGCAGGGCATCCCGGTCTACATTATGTCCTCCTTCAACTTCGAGAAGATGCTGCAGTGTATCGAGAAGTTCCGCATCGACTCTCTCACCGCTGTTCCGCCCATCGTGGTTGGTCTTGCCAAGAATCCCCTGGTCCGCAAATACGATCTGAGCAGCGTCGAAAGCATCGGCTGTGGCGCCGCACCTCTAGGAGCCGAGGTCAGCGAGGAGGTGGCTAAGCTTTGGCCACCGGGCGCTTTGAATCTCCGTCAGGGATGGGGTATGACGGAATTGACGTGTGGATGCACGGGATGGCATCCCAATGCGGTCGGTAACTCATCAGCCGTTGGCGAGATGCTGCCGAACTGCAATGCAAGAATCATGAAGATCGACGGCTCTGGCGAAGTTACTAAGGCGAACGAGAGAGGCGAAATGTGGGTCACCGGCCCTAATCTCCTTAAGGGCTATTGGAACCGACCCGAGGCGACAGCAGCTACTCTCCACATCGATCCGGACGGCACCCGTTGGCTAAAAACCGGTGATGTTGCATTTGTGGAGCACTATGGCCCAGGCGCCCTGTTCCACATCGTCGATCGCATCAAGGAGCTTATCAAGGTTAAGGGCAATCAGGTAGCTCCAGCTGAACTCGAGGACGTACTCCTGGAGAATAAGGGTGTTCAGGATGTCGCCGTCGTGGGTGTCACGATCAACGGAGAAGAACTACCACGAGCATACGTTGTGGCGGATCCTAAGGTGAAGCAGACAGAGAAGGACATCGCGAAGTGGATGGAGTCTAAGGTGGTCCATTACAAGCGACTGAAGGGTGGCGTAAAGTTCATTGACGCTATTCCGAAGAACCCGGTGAGTGCAAGAAGCCCCAGGCCCAAGAAGATAACTAATTATTCGCTTTATAGTCCGGTAAGATTCTGCGCAAGACCCTCAGAGAACAGGCGGCGAAGGAAGTCGGCGATAGAAAGCCGACCATGTCCAAATTAACTTAAGATAGAGTTTTGATAGATGTTGTAGGAGCGGCATAGTTGTTTTCCTTCGATATCCCCTTCTTACATGAATCATTTTTCCCATAACAAAGCCCGTTTCAAGTGGTACAGAAAGACTTTCTAGAAAGAGCTGCTCATACACAGGAAGATCATCTAAGTTTGGCGTGTCTATTGTTTTAAAGAGGGTTTGTCTCCAAGTGGCCGTTTCTTTTCAGCAAGTTCATATTTGATGTAAGATGTATATACGGCTTGGTCAAGAATTGGATACCTACGTAAAAAGTCAATTAGATTATAATGAAGCGTCAATGCCAACATATACGTAGACATACCTTAACCTGATATATGTGTAACCAAGGCTGGGAGATAATGGTGGAGATAGCTTCATGGTCACCTACATATCAGGGACTAAGATTGTCCCTGCGTCTGTCGATGAGCAGCAAGGTAGTGCTCAACACACATGATCCTATAGAATGCTTCATGCTAGTTAAACCCATTCGACGTCATCATTCGTTTGGCGTCGTCTGAGCTTCAAATGCTAACATCTGTATGCCAATCCAGTTCGGGAGTATATCACGACAATCCCTCGTCCACCCATGATACCTCTTTCTTAGGGGAAAGGGACTGACTTATCTAGCTTAGGGCTGAGCCAGCTCCCGCCCACGTGGTCGTTTGGAGAGGATATCTAAAGCCATGATAGTCATGACAGAAGCCGTACTCCAGCTAGAAGACAGTAACAATGAAACATGAGAGGCAGTGGCATAAATTCTTAGCTTGGGGAAACCCTAGGGTCAGTTAGGATGACGTCATAAAACTAAGGTTGCTAGTAGGCCATGTATGAAGGTCACATGTAGATACGATACTAGTAGAATATATCACGAGGGAGTGACACTGTTGTTACAATCACGTGTGACACAGTAGAAAGATATGGGAACACGTTCAATTCATATGAAGCTATTCCCTAAAAAAAAAAAAGAGAAAACAAAACGCAAGACAGAAATCCATACATATGCCCAGGGGCGGTATGGCGTGAAATATAATATGGATAAATCCTCCAACTCCTTTCCTGTGGCATAACTGCCCTTATCGTACACTCCAAACTCCAAAGTCAAATGTCACGAATGCCGTGACGCTGAATGTCAATCTGCTCATTCAGTTTTTTTTGTAGTATCGCTGTTGACGGGATCCCCGATTGTTCGATCCACGCCAATGTCGATAGTTGTTGTTATTGTTGTGCTGTGTGGACGGGCCCGTCGCTGTTCGACCGCGTCCATTGCTAACCGTTGGTGGATTTGACGTGAGCGCCCATCGCTGTTCGACGCTCTCCACCGCAGGCGACCATTTTCCGGCGACAATGGTCATCGGATTATCCAGCTCATCTTCGTAGCCGGGTCGTCCGAAGAAATTACCGTTCGCGAGGTAACACAGCCGCATTTTCTCGTCAATTTGTTTGCTGAGCGGCGGCGTCATTGGGGGCTTGTAGATGAAGCGATCCTCCAACGACTTGATGACGCTATATGCCCAGTGTCGATAACCTGTAGTCCATGTTAGTAATCAGGCATGTTATCAAGTGGCAAATGTATGGAATGACTTACCCCTACCAGCATTGAGCTGGTACATGAACAAGTTGTCTTCTTGGAGTCGAGATAGCATTGTACCGAAGGTGACATTCTCTAGCATCTTGCGTCCGAGGCACATAGCTCGTACGCCCATGAGCTTTGCAAAGTCACCAGCCGGGTCTTGATCTTCGGTGAATGCTCGAATTAGGACAACGGAGCCACGTGGGGCGTATCCCGTGTCATACAACTCCAAGGTAACCATCTTTCTAGTGTCGAGTTCAACGGCGATCTTCCATACGTTTGGCTTGGTCGTAGAGGTGTCGGGATGCGGCATGGCGTAGATCCATATGCTCTTGAGGGGTTGATGGAATGACTTGAGCCAGGCATCGTGGGTACCAGTAGCCGAGATGACGAAAAATGCCTTCTTGACGAGGGCGTACTGGGCGACATCGACCTCAAACTCGCCAACAGGTGCACGTCGAATGTGGGATTCCATTGTCGCAACACTTAAGAATGACTTAGTGTTATGATGATGAGAGAGGAATCTGAAAGTAGAAGATGGTTGTCGCTTTTTGGTTTTTTATGTCAACAAAGTTGGGTCTGACTGACTGGAACTTTGTCGAGGAAGGGAAAGTTGATGAAAGAGGAATGAGTTCAGAGGATCAGCACTGGGCTGGTATATATAGGAAACAGAAAGGAGCTAGGGCCATCTCCATGCCTACTGTTCACTGATATGCCATTGTGCATTGTGTTTAGGTAGATAGTGGTGGTGTTGCTCGCTTATTGGCCAAACGGCGCTACTGTTATAACCCACGTGGGTGTTGTTTGCGTTGTTGAGTGCACTGAAGAGACTGTCAACTGCCAAATCTTGGTGGTTTCCCCGATATCGACCGTGCGCAGAGTGAATTCTAAAGTTAGCAATGGGACATGACGCTGATCACAGTACTGCTGCTATAACTGTGGACAGTCTGATTATATAATTGGCCAATGTTGCTGTATACATGCTCAATTCGCTCACGACAACGTTGATTGCCCATAGCCGAGGACACTAGCCAGTGAAGCCGTCACTGTGATGCTAGGCTTACTACTATATAGAGCACTGTATACAGTGTATTCCCACGTGGATGTCTCCGATTGTATTTAAAGACGGTAAGCTCGATGAAACTGTAACTGCTCTTTCTGAAGGATGACTCATAATTATATACACAGTGAGAGACGCCACAAACCTCAACCTACAGCAAATAACATTGAAGTTTGTATGTGGCTTGTTATAGGTTTCTTAGATTCCATTGTTCTTCAACTATTTTATGCTTAACTTTACACAGTTCAAACCTGGGCAAATTGTTTGCGTGCATGGCGGCGATGAGTGTTATGATTTTTTTTTTGCATGAGTGAGCAGCTCGAATGTTGTAGACGGCGTCTACTACTCAGTAGTTGAGGTCTACAATGCCACTATTCGCATGGGAGGCGGCGACTATGTCCTTTGAAAAGGAGTTGACGTTGATACCTGAGTTTGTTTACCCCTGAATCAATGCACGGACCAATATGCACGGACTTCCTTCCCCTGATTTATTCACTGTGTACTGTGTATAGACGATGGCTAGATGGTCCAAGCGCAAAATGCGCTGTTTACATAAGCAAACCAGCCCACCGCACCAGCCGATTGACAGGAACTCGTCAGTTTGACGCAAGTCAATTCGTATAAGCCGGAGACCTGCAGAACATTTGCATGAAGCACTGGGAACAGGAAATCTGATTGCACGGCGCAATTAATTAGCAGATCGATCGACGCGACAGGAAAATGAAATTCATGGGGGTCAATGGACCAGGGGGAATAACGACATGGAGGTCCGATGTTCAGCCCACTGAATTAATCAATCCCTCCTGTTTTTTTCCCTCTTGCCGAAAAAAGAGGCTGGTAGAGCGATAGTGGAGACAACATCGCAACCCAGCCTCCCAAGTACCAACACGAGGTCTCGCTGTCATATATCAAGTGAATTTCAATCCAATTGAGAGCACATTGCAACTTTCCAATTTCAGATTCCTTTGTTCGTTTCCTACCTAGATACTTGGAAGTTGTCGGGGCTTTTCTACGTTGTTTGCTCAATTTCTTCTTACTCCCTAGTGTGCTGCCACAACCCGCCGTGTGAAATGCGCAGTACCGTGCTATCGCAATGAACTCACCCAGCAGACCACGCCCACGCCAGGCTCAAGCACCACGTGACTACGACGACGGGCCAGTGTATCACAACAGCACCGCGAAAGCCGGTCCAAGCGGGGCTCCTCGCTTCGACAGCCACGACGATTTCTACGATTTCCTTGATAATAATCGAGGACCAATTGCCGGACCAAGTTCTCAAGCAGGTCCTTCTTCCGCCACTAACGCAAACGCCACCGCCGCCATGATGCAGGCGCAGCCGCCACAGATACCGCAGCAGCAGCAACGCTTCGGACAGGGCGGCCCAGCAGCAAACCACAGCCCAATTTCGAGCCGGCCCCCACTGACAAACTCATTTCCCCCCCAAGGAGGGGGCAATGGTTCTGACAGACCGCGGCCACCCTCGTACTCAGGCAGTAGCCGCTCTGAGGAGATGCTTGTTGCAGGTGCAGACCGCAGCCGCGACGGCGACGGCGCTCGAGTCCAACGCCAGAACGGTCGAAGGGGCGGCCCGAGCAAACCGGTTTCAGGGCCTCGACCGCCGACGAGCAGCTCTGGTGGGTCGTCGCCCCCGCGAACCTCGGCGGGGTACCCGGCGAATCACCCGCAGCTGCAGCAGGCGCAAGCACAGGCCAAATCGGCGTCAGCATCAGACCCCAACCTTGCCATTCCAGGTGCGAACCTAGGCGCCTCAATTCAGCGACTTAAGAGCCCCAGTGTCCTAGATTGCGTGCTTCAGCCACTAGATCAGAAAGTGCACGAATACTCGGAGCTAATGCACCGCGAGCAAGACGAGATGGATCGACTAGACGCTGAGATCCGTGCGCTACAGGAACGCCGTGCCGATGCCGAGACACGGTTCCTCGAAGCCAAGGGCAAGCACGACGACTATCGACGCCAATATATTGATGTGGATCGCGCCATGCGGGGCGAGGCACTCCCGCCTCCTACGCCTAGAGACCAGCAAGTGCCGCTTTCACGACAGCACACTCGGCCCATGAGTATGCAGGACGATGATGAAGACGACGAGGACGATCTAATGCCCCCTCCCTCAGCACATAGGCGCATCAACTCTCAGCAGTCTTTCGGACGGAGTTCTCAGAAGATGAAGGGTGGAAGCCGTTTCCGATTCAGTTTGTTTGGAGATAAGTAGATGAACGGCAGGCTATGCGATATGAAGCCTATCACTCGAAAGGCATTGGGGATTAGTTATGATGGTGAAAAAGGACCATGCAATAAGCTCGATGGACCTAATGACTTATGCTAATGTCTTCCCTTTCTTTAACGTGTAACGATAGGGTAATGGTAACGGCAATTAGAGCATGTAGATGGAGGGCATGGAAAAACGGAGTCATACCTAATTCACAAACCGTTCCTCAATCCGCGTAGCTGTGCACTAATGCGCATCATTTCGAAAGACTTTGACATTTGATTCGGATCGGACATTGGGGGACTGAACAAGCAAATGTGCCGTACCTATCAACGACATCATACAGTATGTCAATCTCATACCAGAGCCAAGCCAAGCCAAGCCCGCAAGTCTTCCCTCTCCCAAGCAAGTACTCGGGTCGCAGATGGCGCAGCTGAAGATTCCAATGTCTCAAATGAAGGGCAAGTCGGATCCGTTGCCGGCCCCACAGCAGCGACAACAGTCTAATTCGTGTCGTATAGATAGCGCGAAGATTAGCATTTTATCCACGATATTTGTTTTGAGTGATGCTATTTACAGATTACTTTTTTTCCTTATTTGCAGATTAGTTTACAGATTACTTTTCCTGCCACCTGCCTGCAGCCGCCACTGCCCCAGTTCCGTCAACCAAAACCATACATATCTACCTATGTATGTATGTACGCATATACACATGCCGGAATAGCTTCAGATTACAGGTAAGGCTGGTATTCGAATCGGCTATTCAACTGGTTAGCTAATTGGTTTGCTTATCCGCCAGCTAGCCAGCTATCCACTCGACCATCCAGTCAAGGGATTAATGAAGTAGGTCGTAAGGCCGATCATAGGCTTCGCAATCAATCCCTACCTGGGTAACCGGATGGGATTAAATATAAGCTACTATATATATCCTATTAATGATCACCTGCCGACTCAGGTATATACAGTAAGTTTCGAGGTTGAAAATGAAGCTATTCCTATATGTATGGAATAGACAAGCTGAGGCAGCTGGAAGAGAATTCCAGACAGCTGTGCACAGATGGCAAGAAAAGTAATCTGTAAAGTAATCTGCAAATAAGAAAAAAAAGTAATCTGTAAATAGCATCACTCTTTGTTTTTACCACAATCCGTCTCTAAGGTTACCACTCAACCCCAAGGACACATAATCTTTCAAGCTTAGAGGACCAACCAAATGTCAGTGTTAGGCGTGCATAGAGAAGCTGCTCTTCGATATCCCTCAGCGTGTTAGTATCCAGAGCAGTTAGATCTTCCCACGACTGCTCAATGAGGTCGCCGTCGGGGTCGTCTTTGCGATCCGTTCCTCTTATTGCGCTCCCGAAGAAGAGTTGGGTCCACGCATCTTCGCACCATACGAGCTTGCTGGCCGTGATCATGCCGCTCTCATCGATCATTGACCCAATAATTCGTGGGTTGAGCACTAGCTCTCGTTGCGATCCGCAATTCTTGCATGTCGCAACAGGCTTGTTGGCGTAGACTGGGATCCCACAACTAAGTCCGTAGATTAGCAATAAAATATTCCTACGGCAGCCGGATTTTTACACTTACCACTCAAAGCAACAGATAGAACCCTTCCTCCAATGCTCCATTAATTTCATTTCGATGATGATGACGTTCAATTTTCCTGCGAAGTCAATCATAAGCTCAGGGTGGCGGACCTGGTCCTCAACATCGGCAATGGTAAATAAGGTTCGGCCCGGCCCATGAATAGCGGTCTCGATATCCCAATTATCGGTTGGAAAGGGGATATAAACACTTTGCTTCTTGCTCATACTCTTCACCTTACTCCTAAGCCAATCGGCATCGGGGAATTCGGGATCCACATCGATCATCGAGTTATGTCCAATGCCGAGTTCAGAACTTGCGCCACTAGCTCGGCAAGTTGGCTTGGAGATGAGGAGAATCGTCTGGTTTGGTATCCAGCCCTTGGCCGAAGGGACTTTATCCTCCCATAGTTTTAGGACAGACGTTGCAGTATCGTCGAATACGCCCACGTCTATCATATCAAGATCACACTGCCGCTTCTTCGACTGGACTGTTCTACGTGGCCCAACACTTCGTACACAGACAAGAATTTTGCCCTCTCCCATATCGTATCCGGTGGAAAGAAATGATTTCAAAGTCATGAGAGCGGGGAGATAGCTATACTCAGCTCTATTGAACTCCAAGGGGGAGCGCAGTATGCTATCAGCCTCTGAACCAGGCACATCATCATGCACAATGAGGTGGGTTGCCCCGTTGCGACCAGGATAGATGGTGGTGGCTGATGCACAAAAGGGGATAAGGGCTGATCCGGCCGTGGTTGCATCGGAAATATATGTGGCCCAGACGGTAACTCTTTTGCCGAGTATCAAGCTGTAATCTGAGATTTTCATGTAGTATAATTTGACCTACAAGATTTGATCGTTAGACTCCTGCATATAGTATCGACGCTAACGACGGCCGGCGGTCAAACATACCGCAAGAGCACCTGAGCCATCAGTTAATACGATAAAATGGAAACCCTGCTCTCGGAAATTGACAGAAAAGTTGACTATCCTTCCAGATATTTCGTAGTTATTAGGTCCAGCCTGGAGAAGTGCAATAGGGCATGGTTCGTAGTGTCGTGAGGGCTTCCAAGAGCGTGAGAGGGGGTTCAGCGCTGCTTCAACTTCAGAAGATGTAAAGCCATCACCTGGTTTCTGTATGTTGGTACACTCAGTGTTTGCGTCATGAGAACTGGATGGTACCTCCCTCGAATAGAAGGACTGAATGGAAGGGAAAACAGTGCCCATGTTGATAAAATATTTACGGTGCAAGTCAAGGTAAGGAGGCCACCTAGTCTAGTACTAAGTATGAATGAAGTAGGAGCATAGAAGTATTCAGATATTTGCTAAAGGACATAAACCTTGCAGTTTTCCACGCATCGTTGATAGTGTGTAGCGAGGTAGGTACCACGCAGTAAGGTTTCACGGTGTCTCCCTACATAGTAGGGGGCTATTACGTCCTCTACAATACACACCTGCCTATCTTGATAATTCGGTAGGCATCATGGTGCTAACATTGAAGGAGACTCCTCATATTGGAAAGAGCATACCAACATAGAAAAAGTACAAACTATTCATGATAAAGCGCAACCACCCGAGACAATTGGTACACATGGTGATCCCTGGAGAAGTGATTAATAACTAGCACATGACGCTCCCATACGTACTAAGTACCTACCTATGACTCAGGTGCTCTTGAGGTCTTCCTTGTTCTAAACCTCGAAATATCTGATAGAATTCCATTCTTTGGTATAAACAAGTCGGCTCCCGCTACACATACCGGGCGACTCAAAGATTGATATGGGTGTCTAGGTAATCATGAGGACTCGATTTTGCCCCCAACATGATCTTTGATCATAGTGGTAGTACGATACTACGATTAGTGGCTGTGCTGCCCGGTCCGGCGCAACAGCTTTAGAGCGTACGGGCCCGACCATTCCCTTAATCTATTCAACGGTGTTCAACTCGGGTCTTGGCAATTCTTACAAGATTTGCGAGCTTCAAGGCCGCGACTCGTAGGCTTAGAATGCCTCGGATATCTACGAGCGCCCCTCGGGACCGAACCGGGCGTATTGGCAGTTTTCTGATTGGTCGCAACATGGAGGATTTTATCAAGGCGAATAGCCATGTCTTATTGACTTATTATACCTAATATTATATTTATCTTACTGGCAAATTGTTGTTCGTGATCTGCTATGGGTGTAATGCAGGAGTGAGTAGTCCCGGCTAACTATTTATGGAGTTGGCGCGAGGAGGCGCTTCAGAATCTGGGATAACTCCGCTTACTGTGCTGCAAAACATATACCGACTCCTATGAGAGCCTTAAATTTTGATATTTGTTTCTTTGTATCAGTCGGGGGCCGTCTGTTTATCATTTATCATTTAAACTCCGTGATAATTAATTGCAGGAGGCTGGCTGCGTCGCTTTCTTAAACGTCCTGCATAGGGCTACGCGGCAATGTACATGATATGTACATATAGATAGTCCCTTCTTACGCGTCGTACGTCCATCCCAACAGTGTACCAGTGGCACAGGATCGTACCAATTCCTTCATAGTCTCATAGTCTCTGAAGAGCCCCAGCTTACCCAGCACCGATCTTATGATAAATAATTTCCGGGACCGAAAAGAAACTGTTCCATGGATATCCTACATTATGTCGGCCGCTCTGACGGTCTATCGCCATGTTGTGTCAAATAGTCTTTATATGTCCCCAAGTTCTACATGGTTACTCTGTCTCTTTTTCTCACCAGACGCGCGTCCGAGCAATGGTCCTCGTATGAGTGGCGATAAAAATCACTCACTCTCTGCGTTCTACTTGGTATTTATATTAGTTTACCCGTGGCGTACTTGTTTATTGCTTTACGTTATAGCTGTACCTGATCGACGATGCGCGCCTTCAACCTAGTTCTGGCGATAGCCTCGTTGGCTCCTGTGATCTCAGCAACCTGTCGTGGGAACAGCAGTGGGATCCCTAAACCGGCCGACTTCAAGAAGTTGGAGTCCCAGTATCAAAAGAATATCCGAGCAACCTTGGGGATTGATGGGTGCACGAAGGACACAATTCGTATCCGTAGATCATGGTAAGTCATCACGACAATCCCGTTCTTCCACCAATGCAACGATTCATGAATTCTAGCCGGTTCCTAACACAGTACAACCAGGGATGATATAGACGTTGCATCAAGAAACGATTATATCCGGGCCGTTAAATGTCTAGCTGCAAAGCCTGCTAGAGTTGATAAAAGCCTAGCTCCCGGTGCCGTCAACCGTTTAGACGACTTCACATATATTCATATTAACCAGACAAACAAGATACATATTTCCGTAAGTAGCTGCACGATACATCAGTCTGATATACACTAACATATCTACCAGGGATCGTTTTTATCTTGGCACCGAATCTTCATATGGCAAATGGAAGATGCGCTTCGTGATGAGTGTGGCTACAAGGGCACACTGCCTTATTGGGACCAGGGACGGTTTTCTCAGAACCCATTGGAATCTGAAGTGTTTAGCAACTCTTCTTTCGGTGGCGACGGCGACTTCCTCGCCGATGATCACGGGCCATACAACATCATTATCCCCGGTCTCGCCATCAATATGACCGTTGTGCGACCTGCCGGTTCTGGTGGTGGATGCGTCACAGATGGGCAGTTCGCCAACTTTCAAATCAGCCTAGGGCCTACGGACAGGCCATTTATCGACCCCAACAACAAATATGGCTACAACCCGAATCCGCGCTGCTTGAAGAGGAACTTCGACTTCCCGTCAAGTACCGATTTCATGACTTGGGACCACGCGGTCGGAATTGTGGGAGCGCCCGACGTCGTGACGTTTTATTGGAACATGGAGAATAACTGGCACGTAAAGTCGCACCAGTTCCTTGGCAAGGATGGTCTGGACTTGTTTACGTCGCCGAATGACCCTATCTTCTACCTGCTACACTCGCAATTGGATCGGCTGTGGGCGATTTGGCAAGGTCAGGATCTAGAGAAACGCACGTTTGCAATCACCGGGAACCGTACATTTTTCGGCATCCCACTCGACGATGCGCCGAATGTACCGCCCTCCAATGCCACTATTGAGGATGTGATGGACCTGGGATACGGATACACACCTAAGATTAAGGATGGCATGCCCATGACCTACAGTGGGAGATGCTATATGTATGAGTGATAGGATTTAATTAGGCATACGTGTACATAGGTAGATGAGGCAGACATTGAACTTTAAGGTTTAGTATATATATACGCCTATACATCTGGCAATACGATAGGGAGTATGTCGTTGTAGCAAAAATAACTTGCAATTATTCGTGTCGCTGGCGTATTCTCCTGAAAAGATATAACCACATGGTGAACCAAAGGGGACTTGTACCTGCAGTAGCTTGAGGGGATGTACTATTTATAGCACATAAGAATAGGGGTAAGGGCAATAACGTCGGATGTTAAACAATACATACCTATGACTGACTACATACCCAAGTAACAATCAAAATCATCACTAGATCCCTAAATTAATATATAGGATTTATAATTCGTCTATAATTCAATGGCTATTGATTTAAGGTGTCATTTTTTCGTAAGGACGACGCTTCAGTGGCGCTGTAAATGCTTACCGGACCCGGCCAAGGGTCCGGCCTCCGGGAGTTATCCAACATTCGACGGAATTGGGTTCGCCATTATTGCGTAAGTTTAGAGGAATACACGTATCTGCATACTGTCTACTTATAGTATCTAGCTGCTCAACGTCGCACTCGTGGAGCCCCTCTCCCTCATCATATGATAATGCCAGAACATCAAGAGGTATCTACGCCCTTTACCCCTCATGCCGCGTTGCAAAATGTCTCCGGCGCTCTCCGACGTTCTCCGCGGGCCTGCAAGAAGTCGTTATGTATATAAAGTAGAGCTGTGAGCTGTCTCCTGTTTTCCAGAGTTTCGTTAAGATAGAGGTATCACGCTCGTTAGGAAAGATGTCAGGTATCATTGTTGTCCGAGGCGAGAATAATTATGAGTGTGAGTTGAACCACGGCGGGAATTCAAGTTGCTTCCACCCTTGAAATGTCACTAATAAGTTAATATGTATAGCCAAGTTCCAATGCAGCTGGCAAGTAAAAGATGCTGAAGTCAGTCCGCCAGGTATCACCTCCTGGAGAAGCTTCGATGTATTTTTTAAAGAAGTTTCGAGGTCTCCTCAATTTTCATGGTACAGGAATATCGAAGACACTACTCTATTCGTGGAGCAGACCGAGGATGAGCAACAGCGAATCGATTTTGGATCCGCAGTAGCGCTACGATTCGTGCTCGATTGCCTTCTGGCTGCTAGCTACGAGCATGAGAGTGCCTTCAGACTTGTTGTGCCACAATCTTCAGGATATATCGTACGGTCCGATATTATTCCCTTACGTCTCATTGACTGTGTACCCGTGGCGAAGACTGTCAGCTTCTCAAAGGCACACCAATATTTTGAAGGGAAACCCGTTATCCTCGAAAGCTTACTACATCTCCCCGCAGTTTTCGCAGCAGCTGCCGGAGGAATGATTCTGAAATCTACCTCCTCAATTGGCGTTGGGACACTCAACTCACTACTAGATGTCCTCGACACAGAACTCCGGAATCGACTCTCATTTCCCTGGCTGTCGATGCAAGTCCCAAGACGTAAAACCTTAGCTATTGTCGACGGTGGCATTAGCAGTCCAGACCATGGAGGGACAGGCGTGAGCATATACGCCGCGGCGGCTGCCCTAGGTATTGATATGATTGTGTTCGACAATCCCGGACACTGGATAGACGGACCCAGATATGCCGACTGGCGCAAAGCATTCATCCCGCTCGAACTCAAGCTTCATCCCGATGCTGATTTCGCTGACAAGATCGTGGAAGCGGTACAATCGTATGAAGGCCAGATTGATGGCATTGTATCATTCCGTGATCAGTTCAAAGTCCCAGTTGCTGAAGCAGCCTTACAGCTGGGGCTATCAACATATCCTCCGTCAGCATATGCGATCGCGACCGATAAATTCAAGACAAGCATCTCTGAGGGACATCACGCTTATCGAGCATCTGGTTTCGAGCAAGCTACCACTATCATACAGGAGCATCAGCTCGAGTTTCCACTAATCATAAAACCTACCAACGGATTTCTCTCAGAGGGTGTATTCCGGGTAGAAGACATTTCGCAGCTCGAGACTGGTATACAATCGATCAATGCTGATCGACACGGCAAGGAATTCGTTATCGAGAAATATTGTGAAGGGCCAGAAGTGGATGCGAACTTCGTGCTCTGCGACGGAGAAGTAACATTCTTTGAGGCGTCCGACGATTTCCCCAAGGGGGCAGACATAAACGGCCAGAGCAATGTCAAAACCTTCATCGAGCTGGCCAATGTGCTTCCATCCAAACTCCCAGAAAACGAACTCGCCATCCTTCGGGATTCGCTACATAAGAGCTTACTCCGAGTTGGCTTTTCGGACGGGTTCTATCATCTCGAAGCCCGAGTTGAAAATTCGAGCATGGAGTACGCAATCAGGGATAACGTCCTAGATTTAACGGAACGTGCCGTCCCCGCAAAAGGGGCCCCATCTGCGTGGTTAATCGAGATAAATCCGCGACCGCCGGGGATCCAGGCTTCAGAAGCAATTAAGCACACCTACGGCATCGACTACTGGGGCCTTGGCTTGCTGTTCCCTCTCGACGACAAGGATCGCGTCAAGCAGCTTTCGCATGCATTTGCGCAGGGGCCACAATATTGGTGCGAGATGGTCTTCATCCCAGTCGAGAAAGGCGGGGTCTATGAGTCTGAGGACGCGTGCGCAGAGCTCTTCCAGCGACGCCCTGATCTGGCCGCCTGCGTGTCAAAGAGTTTCTGCTTCTTGAAAAGGGGAGATCGCGTAAATGACCCTTCAACCGGTGTGAATTCTTGGGTAGCGTACTTCATTGTCTTTTCCCGAAAGAGCCGTGCGGATTTGCTAGAGATCTCAGAGGTCGTTAGACGGGAGGTTAGATTTTCCATTGTGTAGAAGACGGTGAGGGAATTTCTAGATTAACAGATGACATGTATAGTCTGTCCGGTAGACAATCGTTCTTAGCTACCTGCGGGCATGTATTCACTTGGTTGCAATCCGTAAGAATACATTGATTCACCCGTTTTGAATATATACTGTCTCAACGTGAAATTTCTAGGAGAGGCTAGATGAGCGCTCAACGCCAATCATGGGTACAAAATCGGATGCGGAGTAGTACTGTATCGGCAGGTTGCAGGGTATATTGCGGGGGGCCCATCTGAGTAAGATCCTCGCCGCTACTGTACAGTATTATTCGAAGAGAACGAAGACCGTGATGGACAGACGAGCCCATCTATTATATGGAACATTGAATGCTTCCTACTGCGGGTCATTAGTGTTTGTCGCCTGACATAGGGATGTTTGATGATTCCAACAATCAATGATCGTTGTTGTTCCTATGCCTATTCGGAATCTCCACTCCAAGTCGAAAACCATTTAGATAGGCTCTTAGCTTTCTAAACATCCTGTCTTCGCGAGAGCTAAGTCCAGTTCCCTCCAGTACGTATGGAGGCATCGTCATCATGACTTCGAGTAAATGGGCCTTCGTGCCCTTCGCTGAAGCTACTCACGTCGAAAGGCTGGATTCGCATACATATAAAGTCAATCTGAACGACGCCTTTTGTATTGGCGCAGGTATGCGACTTACCATATAGTACCCCCGGACTCAATCTTATTCTAACCTCCAGTTACTAGTTCCCAATGGCGGCTACACGACCTCATGCATGCTTGCCGCCGCGCGCGTCCATCTCTTGTCGCGTGGTCAGCCTGACGCACTGATAGCGCACTTTGAGTTTATGCACCGGACTAGCACGGGCCCTGCCATCGTCGTGGTCGAGGATGTGAAGCTCAGCCGGAAAATGTCTACGCTACACCTAAGTCTATGGCAGGACGGGCTCCTCCCGCATACGCCATGGGTCACGCCCTCCGTCTCGCGCCGGTCCGTACTAGCGTACACGACACATTCGGATCTTCGCACATTCAGCGGTGTCTCGTTACCGACGGGGTATTTTTCCACGCCAGCAGCCGCTCTACCTCCGATACCAGATTTCGAGGCCCTTAAGTCTAAAGATGCCGACGACAAGTGGGAACGAGCGAAAGTACCCAGATCCTCGTATTCCGTCGTGCGCTCGCTGCGTAACTGGTGCTTTTACACGCCTCGGCAAGGTCCCCTAACTCCTGGGGTGTTGGATATGTGGATCCGCTCAGCGGGCGGCGAGCGCATTACACAGGGCGCGCTACCTTACCTCGCGGACTCGTTCCCGTTCAACTTACACTCATTCCTAGCATCACCGGAGATGCGCGCACTTCTTGAGCTGCCGAAAGATTCGGAAGAAGAGGCACGGACGAAGGGTGCCCGGGAGGAGCTGTCGCAGAAGCGGGCTGGGCTATGGTTCCCGACCGTAGTGATGAATCTCGAAGCCAAGAAGACGCTCCCCGAGGAAGGCGTCGAGTGGCTGAACGTGCGGGTGACGTCGAAGCAGATCAGGGACGGGAGATTCGATATTGAGGTTATGGTAAGAGATCTGGAAGGTGAGATGGTCATGTTGAGCAACCAGGTCGCCATGATTGTGGAATTTGGACGGAATACCGCTAAGAGAAGTTCTTCAGCCAAAGCAGTGCTATAAGAACTAATTGACCTCAATTAATACCTACATGTAGCTATCCATGTATAAATAGATAACCAGTGAAGTTTTTCGCTATGATTCCTCTTGTCTTCGCGTCTCGCTTTAGAGTACATACAAGTAACGAAGGCATTGATTGCAGCATGTAGTTATGTCTAACATTTGACTATTTCAATATTTTTTTTTTCAGAGAAAGCCTCACCAGTGTCAAGATGCCGCTTTTTTCCAAGGTTATTCCTAGGGCGCGTGCCAGCACCTGCCGGGTCCCATAGCGCGGTATAGAAAGTAGGCAGTCTCCAACGAAGTTCAACCCAGGGTCTTTAAAGCCGCATAAAATGACGTACATACATGTATGCTTTCAAGTAAGAGATGGAGACGCGCAAACTGGCTCAGCCTCCTCCCATAGTCCGATCCAGATGTCTACATAGTAGGGGTTGACCCAGTGCACTACTGGGACTCACTCCGAGCAAGTGGATCAAGCTACCGACGGCAAGTCCCCTAAATAGTAGTTCAACTGCCGGAGCGAAAATGTTATGATTGGCCTGATTTTTCGCATTCAGATATATACGAAAAATAGTATCCACATATCGCCCCCTAACTCAGTATCATATTTCCATGTTGCGTCCTCATAGTCAATACGATAGTCGAGAATAGAAATATAATACATCGTGCTAGACTCTCGAAATGTTAGAATTCTTTGTAAACCTGCTTCAGGAATACTTTCCATTTCTTAGAGCTTGGAACTGTGACGTCGATATCTCATACTCCCCTTTTCCTCTCGTACTTACACATATTCTCCTACAGACTAAGATTCCAACAATAAGCAATGGATAACGAAGGCCCTTTTGGTCCTATCGTGAATGGAACACAGATAGTATTCTACGAGTATCGACCGAATAAAGCCGCCGGCTATGCCTTCATGGCATTATTCGCACTTGCTACTCTCGGCCATCTTGTCTACTTATTCTCACTTCGAGCATGGTCCTTTATCCCCTTTATCCTTGGCGGCATTGGTGAGCCCCTCCTCACTTCTATTTTGATTTTTTACTAACGACCGTCGTAGCTGAAGTGTTCGGTTATTACGGTCGAGCGTTGTCTTCTGACAGGCCCGACGTAGTTGGACCCTGGATTCAACAGAACCTCCTCATTCTCGCATCGCCACCATTCCTTGCGGCAACGGTATACATGAGTCTTGGACGTATTGCAACGGCTATAGGAGCTCGAGATAACCTTCTGATTAGCCCCCGCTTCTTAGCCCCTATATATGTTCTCATTGATATAGGGTGTCTGGCTTCGCAGCTCATTGGATCTGTGCTCCCCGCGTCTGGCGACGCGAACGCGATCGAACTAAGCAAGAAGATTATCCTCGGCGGACTCATCGCGCAGGTTGTCGCTCTGGCCGTTTTCCTGCTCATTACCTGGCACGCACAGAGTCGTACGGCCCGAGACCTACCGAACGTCTTACTAAGGAATCCGTCTCTCAACTGGAAGAACCACTTCAGAGTCATATACGTAATCGTCATCCTGATAGTCGTGCGCAGCGTCGTTCGTACAATCGAGTACGTCCAGGGCGATGGCGGGTTTATTATTTCGCACGAGGTCTTTATCTACGCATTAGATGCTGCGCCTATGTGGTTGGTCATGGTTATCTATCTGGTTCTTCATCCAGGACGACTCATCCGCGACGGTCGTAGGCTAGGTGATAAGGAAGGGGAAGTTATGCTTCGGGACTATAGTTGATTGGTCAGCTACAATATGTGAATTTGGTGGACAACATTTATAGGACGTGAAGAGGTTACAGTGATTAGGAGCTGTTAGATATCAATTTAATATAGCATATAGACTGTAGAAGGCTTACTAGGCGCTGTTTGACAACTAGGTATGGTTGCTCCATCTTTTCGTGTTCAAATATTTAGTTAAAAAGCGATAATGCATCGCGAAAGATATAAAAGTCGATCTTAGAGATTGGTTTAGAATATTAGAACGATGGCTAGGAGGACCGTCATCTGTAGGAACCCCGCACTGCTCTGGTAGCAACCTCCAGGTACCTCGATGTCTGCTAAACCGAAATCTTCAATGTTCATAAGATTTTAAGCAACTCACTCACATACCTAATAATAAGAAGTTCTACGGATACGTCGTCCACTATGGCCGCCGCCGAACGTAGCGCAATTCCAGTGCTAGATTTCGGCGCGTGGTCGAATGGCTCCACTAATAATAAGAGACGCATCGCTCAGGAGTTGACCGATGCATGCCGCCGAGTCGGTTTCGTATACATCATAAACCATGGCGTGCCAGGAGATCTACTCGATGAAGCGTTTGGCTGGTCCAAGAAGCTTTTTGACCTTCCGCAGGAGAAGAAGATGCTAGCCCCTCATCCGCCAGGTGAGTTTCGGTCAGTAACTTTCAACAATCCGATGGATTGACTGTACAGGTCCTACTGTCCATCGTGGATATTCGTGGCCTGGTTTAGAGAAAGTGTCTCAGGATATCATCAGCGACGGCGACGAAACTAAAGAGGCCGAGAATCGCAAAATATCGGATGTTAAGGTTTGTATCCACTAGTCGACTCGTCTTATTTCGAGGACGAGTGCTAAGGCTCGAATAGGAGAGCTACGAAATCGGTAGTGAGGAATCTGAGACGCAGCCGAACATCTGGTTGCCTGAAGATGTCCTTCCTGGTTTCCGCGAATTCATGATGCGGTTTTACTGGAAGTGCTTCGAAGCAGCGAAGGAGTTGTTGCGCGCCCTGGCGATCGGCGTTGGTTTGGATGATGACGACTTCTTTCTACGTTTCCATACTGGCGAAAATAATCAGCTCCGGCTGCTTCATTACCCGCCAGTTGAAGCAGAGAAATTGTCCAGTAATTTAGTTGCTCGCATGCCGGCCCATTCAGATTGGGGTACAATCACAATGCTATTCCAAGATGATTGTGGGGGCCTGCAGGTCGAACACCCTAATAAGCCAGGCCACTTCGTCGACGCGACGCCGATGAAGAACGCATTGGTCATGAACGTGGGCGACCTGTTAATGAGATGGAGCAATGGTGCGTCTACCATAACTTGAACGTTTCGTGGGAAAATGAATAGCTGACTAAACCATTCAAGATTTCCTCAAATCGACGCTCCACCGCGTCACACTCCCGCCGGCGGAAGAAGAGACACATGTCAACGGGAAGCTTATGACTAGACCCAGATATTCAATCCCCTATTTCGTTTCGCCAGATCCGAAAGCAGTTATCGAGTGCTTATCTGTTTGCACAGATAACCAGCATCCCGTTAAGTACGAGCCAGTAATACAAGAAGACTATAGACGGATGAGAGGGAGAGGACAATACGCGGAAGCCCCAACTGCGCCAATATCAGTTTCTTAGCAATGGTCCGCGTTATTGGGGGCAACGAGCGTTGACCGAAATGATAGAGGGGAAAAGAGTAAGCCGTAGGTATCTACATGTAGGAAGTAGTCATTCGGCCAATGCTAGTTGAAACAAGATTGAGTAACGCAACCTAATTCGATCCACCGTTCAAATGTCTGAAAGAGAACCACGAATCTCGACGCTGTAACGAACAAGTTGTAGCCTGGAGATCGCGCTACCTCGAATGCTACTACCGAGGAAACAACAGCACCCCCACTAGCAGAAACAGCTGTTGTAGCGTTGACCCAGGCGCTAGGCCCGACCAGACCAGGCCCACTAAGCGCCCAATCGAATTGGCCCCCAAATCGCTTGGCCAATTATATGTCTCTATTTAGCTAACTATCACCCTTAAGCGCTGACTTTAGCGGTTTTCGGTGTTGGCATAGCGCTTGGCTACAAACTCCATGCTATGTCTCGGAATCAATGGAGTAGGGACGAAGATCCAACTTCACTGATGATTGGGCAACCCCATCGACGCCGAGGAGCTGGTTGACCTGTCCATATTTAGCACAGCCTATCTGCGGGATGATCCTCCCGCCAGCATTGGAGGGGGTACATATGTAATGCAACCAGCCCTGGAGGTCACTCCTTCAAAGATGGCGACCCAAAAAGGCGGCCATCTACCAGTCGTCCGTCTCAAAAGCTACCAACTTCTTCATATCCACGAGGCTGCCGACTTATGCCCCATTATTAGGAGTCATTTTGCCGAAATCAAGACATTTGAAAGTTAGCCTCAGCGATAGTATCCCTTCTCATACGTAGGTAGTACGGATAATAACGTAAGTACAAATGAATTGATGCGGGGCTATTCCCACTAGATGATCAATTGATCCTTCAAATGTTCACGATCATCACGGAACTACCACCTACTATTACCTCAACTTCATTCCTTCTATATCGACGTCGACACATAGCTGACATATTCTATAAGGACTACTCGATACTCGCTACCCCCTAGCTTAGCTAAATAATCTCTATCAAGAAACTTAGGAGTTATTAGGTGACGATGTCTGGCCAGTATTATCCACGTACGTATTCCTCAACCAATAGCTTCAGAATACTAGAGCTAATAGATATGTGTAGCGCCTCCTGGTGCAGCTGGACAAGCAGGTATATCTTTCCGGTTATAAAATCACAAAACAGACGAGTATACTCATTCATAGTAACAGCTCCCGCACCTCAGAAGAGCTACCCACCACCGCCCACATCCCCTCCCGCGAGCCAGACCAAGTTCTATCCCCCGCCGCCGGGGACGCCCAATTTCCCTCCGCCCCAGACTCAGAGTTATCCTACTCCTCCTCAACAGTCCTACCCGGCACCTCCACAACAGACCTATCCTGCGCCGCCGCAGCAGAGCACATCCCCGCCCCCTAAGGTCGGAACCCCCGTATACCAACCCCCTCAGCCAGCACAACACGCAGCCCTACCTATCCGAAATGACACAGCGGCCACACCACCAAGCGGAGCTGCGCCGGCATATGGGGACGTGGTGTCTAATCCTCCAGAAGGATTCCCGAATGAGAAGGCACAGAGTATTCTAGGGACGGGGCCGTCTCACGCCCGGACGACATCAACCGGCGGAGCCGCCCCATTCCAAGGCGCTGCTGCCGCGACCCTAGATGATGTCGGGACGTTCAATGGTGGCTCGTACCGTATCAGCCATCGGGACTGCAACACAATCATCACAATCCAGCTCGCCATGGGCTGTCCGATAAACGCGAAACCAGGCGTGCTGATTGCCATGAGCCCGACCATCACGCTAAAGGGCGAGTACAAATTCAGCATGAAGAAGCTGATGGCCAGTGGCGGCGAGTTCGGACACTCGACCTTCATCGGCCCCGGTGAGCTGCTGCTCGCCCCGAGCATGCTAGGCGATATGACTACCATCCGTCTCACGGGTGACGAGTCCTGGAGTGTTGGCAAAGACGCCTATGTCGCTAGCACGCAGGGCGTCAATCGCGACTACAAGCGCCAGGGCCTCGGTAAGGCTATGTTCAGCGGCGAGGGGCTTTGGGTACATAAGATCAGCGGTGTTGGTCTTCTGTGGATCACCAGTTTTGGTGCAATCATCCGAAAGGATCTCGCTGAAGGCGAGAGATATATCGTCGACAACGGGCATTTGGTTGCCTGGAATGTCAAGTACGTTATGGAACGCGTGGCCAGTGGTGGCATTATGGGTGGGCTTGCCAGTGGCGAAGGTCTTGTTTGCAAGTTTACAGGGCCCGGGACTGTCTTCCTTCAGACGAGGAATCCGGTGAGTAACCCCTTTTTGCGAACCCCTAATCTTAGCCCCACTTCGGATTTCGAGATCGAATAAGTCGACTAATATATTCTACAGAGATCATTCAGCGCTTATATGACGGGTAATGCGGCGCCGCCGTAAATTATGATTTCAGTGTTGGCATATTCAACCAAATGATTAAGTTATGTTTCTACGAAAAGGCTAGGAATGGGAAGTCCCTCCGGTCATCTTGATGGAAAATTAGCGTTTGATAGTTACGAATTGAATATGGATACTCTTCAAATCTCACTCGACCAATCTGAAATCTTATTATAATAATGAGGCGCATCGAATTCCGAGGTTTATATATAATACTATCAGGTTACCCCTATCGTCACTAGGTACTAGGGTGTCAACAGGTATACCTAGTACTTTGATAATACACTAACTAGCCTGATTACAGTACCAGGCACATACCTGCATACCTAATCCAACACTCGGATCTGACCAGACCAGATGGGATTAACGCCAGAGAGATCTCGAGAGTAGTTGGCCGATAGCTAGATAGCAATGTACTGGACCAAAATCTATAATTAGGTCCCAAAAGCGCTACAGTAGGGAGACGAAGGTACTAGTTGCCATGAGCCGTCGATGATAATGAGTCTCGTTCCTCTTTCTGAGTGAACCAACATTTTCCTACCCCCCCTAAGACGCCAACGGCTAATGATCTAGCAGACCCCTATCAAGGCCTTTCGGACAATTTCACCAAGAGCATAGACATCCTATACCTAAATGAGTATAATAATCATAAGCCCGGGAATACAGAGCATGTTGTGATGGCGACGACAATCCAAGCAGATCATATAGGAAATGGATACCTTCCGCGCCCTTATACGCTATCACATATAGAAAAGGGGTATCACAAAACGATCAATAACAAACCAGGCTGTGCCAATTTCCATAATCAAGTCAACAACCATTCCTATATACAACCATTCTAATATCACGAGTCAATAGTGTATATATATTTACAGCGGCCACACCGTTTCTTCTACCAACGGGTAACTATTATACGGAACCAGTCTCCAATTCACCAGCGAGCAGCTCGTGATATCGAGACTCAACGATGAGAAGTATAGTGCCCAGATACCCTTTGTACTAGGTACTTATTTACACCATCATTTAGCAAATATATACGGGTAATCAGGATGTGAATGCACTGGTTGTCCCCCCGAATAGTCCTATCGCCATGTCGGAAAATTGGGCTGAAACCATGCTCCTATCAGCTTGAAGTGAACTTCAACAGTACGGGCATTAGATTCGGTCATACAGTAGATAGGAAACCTTAGAATTGTCAAGGCATGGAATTTAAGGGGCGACGGCTACAGTATTACACGAAGAACCTGAACTCTCAGGCTAGGATAATCGGCCTACCTACGGGAGGGGGTTGTCTTCTACAATTACCCCTATTCCGGGATTAGAGTCGTATTATACGGAACCAGGGAGCTAAAGAGACCAATTAACCCTACCCGGCGAAAGAAGTCCAGCCCGGTTCGAGCCGGAGCTTTGTATAGCTGCCCCTTAGGTTACTAGCAGTAGTTACAAGGTATACGCCAGTAACCGCATACTACGGCGCATAGTATCAGGTATTATCGATAACTATCTTGGAAAGATACCCGGGTGCCTTCCCTAACCTTAGACTCAAACTATAGTAAGTACCTACCCTCAGAACAAAGGAAGGAAGACATGGATAGGGGGCATAGGGAAGTCATCAAGAGGAAATTGCACCGGAGTGAATGTTTGGAGGAGCGACGCGTCCGCGGGTCTATGGCGAATCTAGTTGGGTTCCGGCGAAGGATCCGGCGTTCATGAAGCCTGTCTCCCAATCAACAATCTGCCCCCCGTCGTATAGTCGACATACAGCGTGCTTTGGAGTCGTCGTCGTCTTTTCTTTTTTGGATTGATCATTGAGTTTTTGGACTTTGAATTACTACCCGCGGTACAATACTTACTACACAGCCGTTCCAGCCGTCTTAGAAATCCAAACACGACTGCTATCTCTACATGAGACTTTCTGTCCTCTTGATTTCCACATACCTCTCCTGTCTATTCCCATCTCTGCTAGTACTATTGTCTGGATTTGTGAAAAATTTCTCTTCCCGCGGGTCTGCCACGCAACAAAGTTCGAGTGCTTCCAGCTAGTACCGTTTCCCGAGCAATTATTCACCCAATGATCAAACGCAGTCGACGACCACCTTCAAAATTGCATTCGAGTGCCATGATAAGCAACTAAGGGATATAGTTTGCTTTGTAGGTACGTTAAATCGACTCCGTTTGGTCCCTTCCGATTCGCATTTAGGAACCATCAGTCTCACCTGGAGGGCCAGTTTCAAGTCGACGGCACCAATCTCACGATTCACCTCAGGCATACCTCCTCAATCAAAGTTTTCCTGGGGAACAAATTCTACTGCCAGCTCTGCAGCGGAATTTTCCTCCTTCCCATATAAATCAAGCACCCATTCTAGCTCATCATCACATTACATCACACACAACATCTAGTCCCTAACAACCAAAAAAGCTGACCACAAGAATTGGAACCCCTTTCGTGTGAGCCATGTCGATTTATTACCATCTACACATGCATTCAACCTCACTAATACTAACAAATCGGTGTTAGGACTCGACGTCACACACTCTCCGTTCTAGAGAGCTGTTCCCACATCAACAAAACACCACAACTACAACTGCAACGTTGACGCTGCCTCATGTAAGACTTTGGCTAGCTAATGCACCTTATATCAATCCACTAAATACTCTAACATGACAGATCCCGTTTTACTCACTATCCATCACGACACTGCCTGTCCATAGCATACGGACAACATGCGTGCTGCACAAGCTTCCAGGACGGCACGTCGTGCCAAAGAACTTGGGCTCAATATTGACACCAACATACCACCTGCTGGTACTTCGGCACCTCCAAACCCTGATGCCCCTATCTTCGCCCAGATAGCTTCCGCCCCAGCTCACAAGGTGCACTTTGAGAATGTGAAAGACAAGACTTCTAAATCGAGAATGAGTGAAGCTCTTGCGAACTCTGACTGGCGAAACAACCGTCCGGACGCTACTAGGAGCCGTGGTGCACCCCTTGTGCCGCCATCTACTGCGGGCCCTGAGAAGACTGAATTTCAGGCAGCCGGAGGCGTACCAATTAAGACACTAACCATCGATACGTCTATGACCGGCCCTCGCCATTACAGAGGAACCCCGGTCGACCCAGACTTCATTCATTCGGCTCCTTTAATCAAGACTGATTATAAGGTTGCTGAGGACAAGTCCGAGTCCTATGATATTGCTCGCTCTCTGGACCCCCATTATGAGACGAAACTTCCGACTCAGCCCCCTACTACGAAGCCCATCATCGAGCTTGGCCCCTTAGCACCAGCTACGCACCAGAAAATCGATCGTTGGTGTGACCTGAATCTAACTGTCACGAAGAAGGGTAACGATGGTTTTGAAGACAAGTGGAGTTATCGCAACATCCCGCTGAAGGCTATCCCAGTGAGCCATTCGCGCGACAGCACCAGCACTGATGATGACATATCTTTCCCTGCCGCAGCGGTAAAAGCGATCAAATCCTCCAAGAGATTCTACGCAGCAGGATGGGATAGCCTGGATAAAGAAGTCCAGAAAAATCTCTCAAAGCTTGAAGCACCTCGTACGGCTGGTCTCCCCCCTGACCACATTCGAGCGGAATATGACCGAGGTCAGCATGCTATAGCAACAAAGGCGGTAATGACAGATCCTGCAGTGCAGAGTATGGAAGCTGGTGGACGTTATCATTCTTCTATCCTTGCGTCCAAGCCCGAACCGAAGAAAGCCGAGGAGGAGCAAAAACGCTTTGATGCTCTCATTAGCAAGCTCCAAAAGAGATCCAGTAGTCACGTCTCTAACCTATCGATTCGAAGCCAGCCGTTCAGTTGGCCTGATACTTCAGATGAATCTGAGAAGCCCGAGAATGTAGCTCCTCAACGAGCGTCACCAGCAAACGATTCTGGCATCAGTGGTGTTGATGTAAAGCATGAGAAGAACAAGAGCACCACACTGAACCCCCTGGCCTCTGAATTCCGAAGCTCTTCCGGTCTAAACAGCAAGAATGCGACAGCCCTGGTTAAGTATCCTTTAGACCGAAGTGAGAACCTCCCACCGAAGACGACGTTCGATAGCGGCTCGCTTCCTAATGGTAGCAATGGAGGTGATACTCGCTCTGCCACGGTTGGTGATGTGCAGGAAATCTTTGCGTATATGAATGAGCTGAGAACAGAGATCGCGCAATTGAAAGCAGCAGCAGCATCTCAACAATCCTCGAACAAGGCCGAGCAGAATCTTATGCAGCAGCTCAGCAATATTGAGACTATGGTCACCGAGCTTAATCTGAACCAACGCTCATTTGGGCTGCCCCAAGCACCTCAGGGTCCTCCTCCTCTTAGCTTAGCGCCAGGAAATGTGACCTGGCCCGGTGTCCAACCTCATGGGTATATTCCGACTCAACCTCAGTTGCCGTCGCCTAACGCTGGACCTCAATTCAACCGACCTGCCCCATATCATCAGCACAACGCCTTCAATGCCCCGCAGGCTCCTCCTTTCCCGATGGCTCCGCCGCAGGCAGGCATTACACAAGCTCCGGGTATACCCATGGCCGGCTCTGTAGCTATCACGGGACCTAACGACTTTAGCCATCTGCCTCTTCATAAACAGGCCCAGATAGCATTTGGCCCCAAGCCCGTACGAAAGCCCAAGGCCCCTTCCCATCCCGGCGACCAACGTTACGCACAGCAACAACTAGCATACGAGGAATACTTAGAGCTGAGACGAGCCAATGACCCCAACTTCGCCCTGCAATGCCGACAACGCCAAGCAAGACGTGCGGAGAAGCAACTAGGACGATTTCATGGTACCTCTAAGAGGGGCCCGGACGGTAATTCCCAGGGACCCCAGGCCCCCGCTCCGGGGACTTGATATCTCCCCAATGGGTATAAGCCTCGAGGAGAAGGGGTTCAGTTTGTCACTTGGTGACCACTGGATTCTTCGGGGTAGATAGAGAGTGGGCGGTCCTAAAGCCTCCACAATCCCTTTTATGATTGCCATAAAAGACTCTGGCGACACTACTATTCTTGACTACGAATCATGCCCCTATTCGGGGATGTGTAATATCTCTTCGGGGCCACAATATTCTCCGACAAGCTTTGAAGGCGAAGGGCTGATATCTACCAGGTACTGCTGTCTCTAGTTCGGACTCCTCAACTTCAATCGTGTTATTTTATACATTCTGGCCCTTCATTTCCCTTAATTTCCTTATGCTTTCACTCTCGGTTCTCTATCCTTCTCATTTGATCCTTTTCAGTTCGTTTCTTTAGTTTCATTCCAGTGTTTTTTCGCCGCCGCAACAGTTGATGATATTCAGCTCATCGCCCACAACGACTCCAACTTCAAGGGTTACGGATCGATGTGCATCCCCAGGTATCAAATTTCCGACAAGTTCCATGATGTGCTCGATTCATCAACCGCCAGGTATTCCCAGAGCACGCTCGAACTGCGAATAACTAGCTATTCTACAATCCTACCGGGAATTTCCAACAAATACCGCCTTGTCGCCGATAGGAGACATCATTTCACTCCACATGCATCTCTGTCATATTGAAATGTCGACCAGTACTTATGGGCCTATTGCATTCCTCCGTGTGCCCGCTCGAAAGCTCGATGACTCGGAATACCGGATTAGAGTGCTGCATTTCGGTGGTCAGTAACCACACATTCGGTAGACTCTCCAAGTAGAAGCTTCGGTATATTAGACGTGCAATTGCATTCGGACGTCAACATATAATCGAGGAGCCTACTTGGTAGGAATAAGTTTGAACGACTCTAAATTCGAGGCGGTCTGATGTCTTTCTTAAGTATAGGAGGCGACTAGATCTACGACGAAGTAGATATACATAGCGTTTCCTCACTCCCGAAAAATTCCATTTCGACTCGGCACGCTCGATTTGAGGGAATTTGCGTCGTTGGCCCCCGACTCCAATTGATTAACCTTCTACCCGGTGTGTTGCGTCGAATTTATCGTCGGTGTAGAAGGGAAGCGGACCAAGAGACGCCTAACAGGAATCAAATACTCCCGAGCCATGATCGATAGAGATGGAAATCTACACTAACTTCCCGCACCATCGGCTATGACCCTTATACTTACTATACATCAGACGCTGATGCGTAGAGTCGTATAATCCCTAGCCCTACCATAAACAAGAAATCATATCATGAAAGACCACTCGATAGGAAATTCGCGCACCATGACGGCTACCCCTTCCGACATCATATGACGAGAGTCTACCAGCCACAACTTGAGAAGCATAGACGAAGCTAGTCCCATGCACTTCCTACAAGAGTCCAAACCGCCAACACGCGCTAGGTGTTCTCCCTTGATTACAGCACTAAATTCTCTGACAGCATTCATTCTACTACGAGGTACCACTATATGTGATTCGACTTCTCAATCACTTTGGAACCCTAATAAGAAGGATACTTACCTGCTTGGATGAAGTTGAGGGCTGGTAACGTTTCAGGCAAGGAAGAGAGGCCGTTGGATGTGACCTTGGTGGGACGTATGTGTACCGAGGCAGTTCTGGACGCCAAGTCTGGCAAGCAAGCTAATCTTGAGTTGCGGTTGATACTACATTTCAGATGCCATACCAACCCGTCCGGTACAAATAATCGGTTGGTCTGTTGTACTTAGTTAGGCTTTTCCTTGCGTTCTTATCGTCTATAAAACCTCAAAAAAAGAATAAAAAAAGAAGTTGACGATTTTTACATTATATGGTATTATCGTATTCTTCGGTGTGGTGACATGAATCATGGAACCTCAAGTGTTGTGCGCATGTACGTGACCATGGTAAGCTTCAATGTTGGAAGGATGTTGTGATAGGGGCAGATGCGGCTCAAGTGAAGAGCTCCTAGCGGTGTCTGGGCTAGGCAAGTACCTAAGTACCTACCTAATTGAGTGCTAAGATCTCCATACATGTACCAGCTGCTAGCAGGGCTACCCCACCATTGCTGATGCGAGCTCCAAGCTTCCAATATTGTCAACAATGAAAGTTGGACTTCTGACTTCTACGTAACTCGCTGGTAGTCTTTCATCCTGTGACTTGGGTCCAGAATTGACGATCAACCTTCAATTCTTTTGCGAAGCTGGGAGGAATGGGCCAGCATCTAGCCGTCGATTACTGATACGAGAGAATATGTTTCGCTCCTCACCGGTATTGTGTAGGTCTTCGGGTTACTCTTGAACAACTGCCTACATACAGTAATATTCCTTTTCGCGTTGCCCAGTCGAATATTATAGTCCGATCGCCCACAATCCCCCGTAACGCACACCACGCCCACGATGTCGACCCCTATGCGCCATGGCCCCTCTCAACAGGGTCGAACGCCCTCTCAGCACCCTGCTGCTACGCCTCAAGCCTCGACACCCTTCTCCAATCCGCAAACTGCTGCCGCTTTCTCCCCTCACGGTCCGAAATCCTCGCCGCAGCAATTTAAGAAATCGCCGGCTACGGGAAACATGGCTGGTGCCGCCAGTAGTGCTACCGCTAACTTCGATAGCCCGTCTGCGGCCGCGGCTTACAATACCCTTGGCATGTCCATCAACGACCTGAACTTAGATAATCTTAGCGTTGGGGGCCTGGTCGCTCCGGCAGGGCGTACAGATGAGGAAGACCGTAAGAAGAGAATGGAAGCTGTTGTAGCTGCTCTGTGGGTAGGTAGTGACTGCTACTGCCAAGAATACCAATACAACCAGCATACTAAAAATGCGTATAGGCCCAGAACAGCAGTAGAGTCAGCAACGAGGGGCTCGAGAGACTAGCTAGGATTCACCTAGGTCTAGAGTGTCTGTGGGAGGATGTCAAGGGAACCGAAAACGCCAAACTTCTGATCATAGGAGGTCAGACTATGGCTGTCGAAGTCGGTATTACCAACCACATCGTGCATAAAGCCAAACTAGACTACAGCGATTCGATGCCAAGCCTGGACAAGCACGTCGAAAAAGCGTCAGCTATCCTCTTGAAGGATCTCTCCTTAGCCCCCGGCCAGAGCCCCCTTACCAAGAGATTAACCCATTTTCGAGCCAACCTAGAACGCCTAGCCACACTGGACAAATTGAGTGTCTCCCCAGGCCTCAATTGCCATGAGGCTATTGCTGGAATCTGGGAGAGTTTGGAAAGACTGCATAGATGGGACGTCCAAAAGCTTCGCCTCGACCCGGCCCTAGGTCTCGTGTCAGATGATTCACTGAGAGTCTATGCCTTATGTCTTCGCCATGGATGCCCGTTGATGCACGTTCGGGGTCGAATTGGTCTGAGCTTCGACTACTGGAAGGAGAGAAGAAAACTCGCCTCTACAACGGTAGACACGGAAGATGCCAGGACCTGGGGGATTCTAGTAGAGTGCGCATCTACTGCTGGCATAGTTTACAGTCCCGTACGGGTTTCGGACAAGTGGATCGGAGCTGACATCGAGAAGTCCAACCTCACGGATCACGAGATGCTCTCAACCACTGGCCCTATTCTAGATTGGCTAGAGCCAGATGCTACTCTCTTGCCAAGTTCAGATGAAGTGAAGGTGGAAGCTGGGCTGGAAAGTGCTGTCGGTCTCTCTGGCCCCAAGTCACCTGATGTTATATTCATGGCAACTTTCGATCCCCCAGTTGTGGTTTCACACACAGTGGCAATGGAGATATATAAGATCTCCAACGCGAATGCTCCTATGTCGAATGTCACATTCGATGCTTTAATGTTCCCCATTACCAATGGAAGTTCCTATGACCCCAGCGAACCTCGTGAAATTCTTTTCACGCAGACAGTCCCTACTTTTGCAAACGCCCTACAGGGCCAATCCCAGCCGGAGCCTATTCTAAAAGCGCATCGGAATACGCTATTCATATACAAGCCGGTATACGGACAGATCTTACAACATGTACCCTTTTCACATCCGAAAGATTTAGTCATGATGCTGCCGTTGCTTCGCCAGTTCGCGTTCCTATCTCTGTTACTTACCAACAGTCTTAAGCCTAGGGAAGGCAAGCCAACAGCCAAGGAGGCGGACGAGGAGAACAACATCCGCGTACCTCGCACTAGACGTGACGAGTTCGCAGACTTCATGTCCCAGACCGGCGGCGATGACAATACACGCGACAGTAATAATAGCAACAATGACCCTCCCAAGAGCTTAAAGGTCGACATCACTCTAACAGCGCACCCGGTCCCACGCCTTTCTCTCGTATTCCCCTTCAAGTCCTACACGGCGAATATCCTCCTTGAGATCCAGATGGGTGGCCGAGTCCACATCGTGTCAGATAACGTCTTCGCGCAAGATACGGGCGTCACCAAAGACGGCCGCAGGAGGACTGCGCAGGACTGGGCCAATGCGCTCGAGACTATGGAGGATATTGGCGCTTGGATCGAGGTTATCAAGAATAAGCTAGAGTAGCAAGTCGACGGATTAGCTGAAGGATATAACATCTAGCTGGATAGGGGACTGCTGGCGCGGAACGGGTGAAAAATCGGTTGCGGATGTAGGTTTGAGTAAATGGTTATGATACCCCCCTTTCTTAGGTCCTTGGCTGGCCGCTGTGTTAAGAAAAGGCTTAGACATCGAGATAGATGGCTTATATTAGGTGATTTGTGTGTATTTTATGCTATTTCATAGCCGTGACGCGTTCTTTCTACGAACTAGGTTTGTTGTGTCTTATCCCTTGGTTGATTAGAGCCAGTAAGTACATACACCTAGGTGTATACTTATTGGTATCATCTCTTGCCTACAACTCCTAGGTATTGTACCATCAACGCCTACCATAAATCCCCCAGAAGGGATGGATAGAACACATTTCCCGCTGCGAAGGTTCGGTAGCTGACGCGACATAGCTGATCTTGTAAACTTAGCGTCGGTGGGTTACGCTTCAATGTTATATTATATGCTGACGATAAACGGCAAGATATCAGATGCTGCTTCGCAAATAGATCATCAATTAACTTTTTAATTCTCTTCTGCGTCATGGTACATTGTATTAAGGCTTATCTATTGCTTCGATATTGCTATATCATCCGCGCGACACCCCTTCTCAGATCTTGATCTTCTCGGAATAACGCAGAGAGCCTCCCTGACATCCTTCAACGTCCTTTCCTCTCTTCCTACCCTCCTCTTCTTCATGTGTCTGCTCCCTCTCCTGCTGTTTGGTTGGGTACTTGGTCGTGGATCCGTATCTTGCTTCGTGTAGTTTAGGTATCGATGGGGGTGACATGGGGAATAATTAGAAAATAGACAACGCGCTAAAGGAAGAAAGTGTCATGTGGTTGTGATCATGGACCTTAGTAGTCCAGTCTAGAGTTCCGGTATCTGGATAGGTCGAACTAGATTTCGTCCTTGTCCGTTTCGAAGACGTCCCGAAGACGAGGACGAACTCCGCAATGGCTTAAACCTATGTATCATAGCTAGGCCCTTAAAATTCGAGCTATCGGAACATGCGTCTAGGCACTCTGGGGCGAGGTCAGAACGGTAAGGCTTTCGGTCTTTTCGTTGTCGAAGGTCGATTTCTTGGCAGTTGCGCTTTCGACCTTAGAGAGGCCGAGCTTTTCGAGACCAGAGATTGCACTATCAACCTCTCCGAACGAGATGCCTAGGCCATTTTTCTTCTCGTCGTCGCCCTCTTTCGCGTTTTCCTCCACCTTCTCATCTAGGTTCATTAAAGCAGGCGGGCGGTGGCGCATAGCTCGGGCTTTGGTAAGGGATATGGTCTTTTGTTGGTAGGTCGTCGTCATTGGCTGAGAATCATCGCGGTCGATAGTAGCTTTCATCAGAGCGGCCATCCAAGTCCGTCCTTGCTGAAGATTCGGAACAGCAAAATAATGGATCGTCGGTTTCGTGAAATTGACTGCTTTGGAAAGCCCTGCTCGAGGCGGCATGAGTTTGAAGATAAACATTGCGTCCGTCCCTTTCTCAGCGGGGGAAGCAGTAACATTGTCGGCAAGGGTAGGGAGATTGCTGTCGGCCGGCATGATCGGGGTATTACTAGCGCCCGTTAGAGTAGCATGGAGCCCAGTCAGTCTCTCATTATCAGCAGGGAGTACGCGATGGAAAGAGATATCAATCAGTCCCTTCTCCTCGGTGTCATCTTCTGAGTAATAGTACGCGAGGCGTCGCCCCTTAAGGACGAACAGCCGCGGCTTCCACGTTGTCATGAGATGCGAGCTCTTTTTCTTCATCCACCCGCTGTAGTCTGCATTCTTTACTGCTTCTCGTGGGCCGACTTTCTGTAGGCCACGTAGATAAGCACTTGTTTCCTTCTTCGTCTTCTTCCCACTCTTGCGGCTACCGGAGGTCGTAGCTGAGTATGGGCTCTTTCCTGTGTCGGGAGAATCGATCTCAAAACTTGGGCCTCCCGAAGGAGTACTTGACCCAGTTCTAGATGGTGATCGCATGGGTGAACCTTGAGCGGAGGAATCGGTTGGTGAACCGAGCTTCGAACTACCAACCATTGCGTCTGATATTGCCCTTAGACCACCGAACTTACCGACATTCGATATCCAGTCGCCATGGATGCCTTGTCGGTTTGGCGAGGTGGGCGAGGCGCCATCAAGTTTAGTGACCGTTGGGCTAGGTCCGTCTTTTGCAGGGGGGATGGGTCGTATGGACTCGGTGGTGTTTGTGGAAGCTGTCCGTCGATGATCTCCAGTTAGACTGTAGTACATCTGTGCGGCACTAGGGGGTGTCGAGTCTCTGGTTGAGTCTATGCTTCCATATCTTGAGCGTCGAGTAATAGCTGTTGCACTTCTCACACGTTGCTGTTCAGTGTAGCTTGATTTGTGCGAATGCGCAGCCGTGCTATCGCGTTTCTTTAGCACGTTGCGTTTCCGACCGTCAACCTCGGTACCGGAGAAATAGCCACGGTCGACATCTATTGGTGGGTGTTGTGCAGTATCCGTATCAGAAGCGTTCACGATATCGTGGAATCCAGTTGATGACAGAGGCCGTTGCGGATAAGGAGAGGAAGCTGCACCCATAGTCCAATTACGGTCGAATGAAGGTTGCTTCTTATGCGAAGGGTCGGTCTGCGGGAATGTACCTGAGGATGTGAGCTTCGGAGTTCCAGCACTGACCGACGGGGCGAGTCTAAAATCGGTCGACGAATGCCGACGTGAATGATGTAGTTCCCGCACGGAAGCTGCCGAGGGCCTTTTCTGATGCGAAGGTCTTGTTGGGCTGTCTTGCAAACCTTTGGGCGAAATAGGTGTCAGTGCGGATATCGACTCGATTTTGGGCGTTTGCGATAGGCGCTTGCCATGAACAGAACCCGGCCGGCTATCAGTAGGAGCAAATCTTTGCGAATTTGTCAACGTATTTGTCCTGCTCCTCACCCTTCCACCAACTTTCATATCTTCCGAGCCTGCTTCGCTACCGTACGTCTGCGTGGTTCGTCTCGTTAGAGTCCCCAATCCATTTACTTCATCCTGCAAAGACTTGATCTTTTGCCATGTCTTCAGTCTTCGCCCTACGGAACCAAGGTCGAAAGCCTTAAGAAACAACGATGATTGGTCCATTCCTAAAAGTACTTCACCTGATATTTCCTGGTCCCTAAATACTTCACAATGCTTTTTCTCCACACCGGCCGTAAACAAATACTCAGCTACATCATCGGCAGTCCAAGATTCAACTTCGGAACGGGTATGCGATTCCTCCTCTTCTTCATCGGTTTCCTCGCCTTGGATGTACGATAGTCGATCCGGCATGTGAGAACTATACTCGCTTCCGGAATCCGTTGCATGGTGGAGCGCGCCATTCTGCGGAGCCGAGAGATCTGTGATATGTTCGTCGATAACGGTGAGGGTCTCATGTAAGACGGGGTTTTCCTGGCTCTGCGAATTGATGCGACCCAAACTTTCGCTGCCCCCGCCATATGCGAATTTACTTGTGAGGGATGTTACGGGTGCGGGAGCCGTCTTCCCTTCGGGTTTCACAGAATTCAGGGGAAGGGTTACAGGACTAGCCTCTGGCGCGGCGGTAGCAATCGCTTGCGGGGTAGAAGAGCGATCCTGGGTCGGCGTGGTCGATGTTGGTGGGCTAGCTACGGGTGTTGCTCCATTAGTAGGCGGCAGCGGATTCACGATCGGCTTGGAAGCGGTAGGCGAAGTCGCAACGCCTTTGGGTGATGGTCGTGTGTATACTATAAAATATCAATCAGTCTTAATTCCATCGTGGGGAGCCTACAGTACGCTCTCCCCTCTTGGAAGTACTCCTTACCTTCTGGAAACAAGCCACTATTTCCATTTACCATATGGCGACCCAAAAACCAGCCGTCACCAAATTCGTCATCACGCTCGATCAATTCGACTCGATCACCCTTTGCTAAACTCAACTCGTCGGAGCTCCTAGCTTGGAAGTCATCTGAAGGTCCACCCAGTTAAGCAATGTTCATCAATGCGTTGCGCGCAAACGATATATTCCGCATACATCAACCATCTAATTTTGTGGCCACATCGCAAATGCGGATGTAACGGTGGTTGAAAAAAGAGGGACCAGACTTACGGATAACCACCAGAATATCGCCCACCTCTGGTTTCGCCATTATGTTTACAGCGGGATTACGCGCTGCGAGGATTTCACTATCACGTCGGACTCAAAGAAGTGACATTGGATAATAGCGGCGGAAAACGGCGAAGGCAAAGGGCGAGGACGAGGAACGGGGACGAGGAAAGGTGGCGATCCTGATGGCTGGCTTCTGATCCGAACGGTTTGCGGAGTCTATCGGAGACCTGACTCGACCAATGTCTCAACGGTGACGAAATACATCGATATCCGGCGGTCGAAATGGGAAAACTACTACGAGATAATAAATATATATGGGAGGAAGAACCGAGTCGGAAGGGTATAGTCGTCTCGTGTTATTTGGAACTGTGGATCTACAGATGTCGCCTTTGCCGTCGCCTTCAGCTTTCGGGTTTTGGAGATCGAGTTTTGGCTAGAACCTATGGGCGGTCCTATTGGATGCTTTCCTCCTTTTTTACCGTGCTGGTTGCACCAAACAGATGAGTACAAGAGAATTGGGCCCAGGCTAGGGAAATGAATGGACGAGGCACAAGCCTACGTCGCTATATGAAAACTCATACAAAGTGAAAAGGGGGAGAAAAAGGATGTGGTAATATGTGCTGCGAATAGAAAGCTAGACGGTGATGTCGTCCGTTTTGCGGGATTGAATCGAAAATATTGGATTTGGCCGAGAGAGACCTTGTAGGATTGAGCACGGATGGATGGGATGAGGAGCCACCCGCTGTGTAGGTGGATAGGTGGATAGGATGGGGTTCGAAGAACGGATCACGGAGTGAGCTGAGAGGGGTCTTCCCTCTATTACCTACTTACATAGTAGGTAACGCCAGGGGCCAGGGTTTATTAACCTTCAATGTTCTGGGTTGCTTTGTTAGGTACTTAGGTACTTGATTAACCCTTCTTATCCTTAGCCTTATATACATAGAAGAAGAAAAAAAACAATAATAGCATTGATGATAGTTGAACATCGAAGTTCTGTATGAGCAGGCTTGACTACCTTCATAACACTAGGTTATTTTCATATAGCAAGACCTTACCTCGACATTCTGAATTGATTCTCTTCATATCAGGGAAGCAGAGCTCCTCCGGACTTTAGGTATGAGGTATGGAAATGGCTGAATAGGTATAGCAATACCCCCATGACTTCGAGGTCTTATTGGGTAATCTATTAGATAGCTTGAGAGGTGTGGCTTTTCTCATCACTAACCCTTTCTGAAGCCTGACTGCTTCGTGTATAGGACTTCATGTTATACCTTGCCTGCATAAAATCGAACTTGGGAATATAAGAGCAAAGTAGTAAATCGTGACTCCTTACCTAGTAGTAGGTGTATCCAGGTCTCAAGAGTAAAACGATCCTGCTTGATGCAAGGTACCAGGAACAACATGATAATAAGTTAAAATGATTGGCGTGTGTTAAGAAACCCCGAGTCTATTCAAGTCCTAAGTTGTATTGATGAGCGTATACACCGTCCATATATGTTCAGAGCCATGCAGGTCAAGGCCCTATTTTCAAGGTTGCCAAGGGCCGCCGTTGAAGTCAAGTTCCCGCGGTCATCCCTAGATTGCTAGATATGAGATAGTTTCGGCATTTGCACTGTAGGTTGGCCTCTTTTGTTGTTTTAGGTGTCTGCTAACAGTTCCATGGGATTAATCAATCAAGTGATCGGTCGATACCAACGCCCAGGTAGGCGATAAACTACCTAGTATTATGTTGTGTGGTTTGAATACAAGAACAGACTCAGTCACAACCTACATCTCTTTTTATCATATATTTGACCTTTAGATCAAGTTTCCGCCGTATTTTATATGGTCATTGAATTATGGCGACTTGAATAATACCTTCCAAGATTGTTAGATATTCAATAGGATATCGTAAAACGACTACATCCACCCTCACTCTTAAAGATGATACATACCTAGCATTGATGGCTTCATATAGTATACCGGTAGTATATAAATCTTTGCAGTCAACTAATAACTTAACGCCTCTAATACTGATCATGTATAACGCCTTACTATACATACCTACATACGGCAACCGGACTACTGAGTAAATAGTTACTTGACACTTGTCGTGCTGATTCAATAAAACATGTGTGGCTGAGGCTAATGTACGTGAGTGGGTTAGGACGGCGGGATGGGTAGGGTAGAGATAAGGGTGGAGTAGTACCTACTAGGGAATAGTATCACCAAGGTTGAGGAACGGCCTCGGGAACATCAATTACCTACACGTAACTACCTGCCATCATCGATCCTACCTGCCTACCCACTTACACGTACATATCGTGTGTAACAATGCTACCCGTACGTAACTTCCCTCAGAAATAAAAAATCTTACGTCGATCCGGCTCGGGCTGGAGCCGGCTGGCATCTGGCATCTGGCAATCTCGCAATCCCTGCAGGCGCGGGCTGGCTGTCTGGTTGACAGGTTGTTTGCTGGTCGCTCGCAACTGCCATGCCATGCCATGCATACATACCTCAAGTGCTACCTGTAGGCAGATAGGCTCAAGATTATCTGCGGTTTCTATGGCTGTCTGTTTCCATCCATCCATACCTCCATCCTCCATCCTCCATTCACCATCTGTCTTCCGCCTCGGACTTTTAAGTAGACGGCCCAGACAGCCTAGACTTGACCTGACGTTTAGTACCACGCTGACATTCGCTGACAAGCCTCGTCGCATTCGTCTGAATCTTCACTACCTTCGCAACGCCTGCCTACTACGCCCAAGACAACACAACTTGTCTATAGAGCTGCCGCGCAATTTCCCGCAAACCTGCATTTCCAAATCACTTATGGTGCGTTTGTTTCGTACTCTCGCAGATCCAACAATCCTGTTCCCCTTCAGTCTTTGTCTGGTGGCTTGTCTGGTGGCCGCAGAATAGACTCGTTAGTAGATAGGCACTTTGTTAACATGTCACTTTTTTCATCGTAGTATTCCGCACTTCAACGATCACGATATAGAAGGGGGCACGAAGGCCAAGCTATAAAGAAGCATTTAGATATCGCTAATGACTGATGGCGCCAACTGGGGGACCGCGCTCGTCGGCCGCGTTAAATACAAATTCGAGCATGTCCGACTGGCAAGTTGCGGCTTCTAATTCCACATTGAATACTTGGGTCGGAGGTCGACAACCCTCATGGCTCGCCAACGCGAAGCCCGTAAAGCCTACTCCTCGTCCCTCGCACCCCCCGCCGCCTCCTCAGCCGCAGCCGCAGGTGCAGCCATCTAAGCAACATATTACCGCAGATAATCATAATCACGTAGAAATCACGGACCCCCTCCCCATCGTCGCGACGACCCAACCAGCCTCACTTCCCGTTTCAGCCCCGGCGACAACTCCGGCCCCACCTCGATGTACTCACCCTGCTCAACCCGGACCACCTCAACCTCCGCCGATACAAACTCAAGCATCGTAAGTAGCCCAGTACTACCAGCAGACGCGTCGCCGTTGCCCTCTCCTTCTCGTTCACTCCTTCCATTCCCTGAGATTTGTTATATATCTACCCTCTATGCGCGCCCGGACCACGTAGGTAAACAGTTACTAAGCAAAAGCATCGTTTTACCCGATAGATCGTCAGCTGCACACGCCGTCCTTCCTTCGCCTGCCCCCAGTGACGAGCCCAGTCCTGGCATCGCCGAATCTCTAAACGCGGCCTCCGTAACCCAAGCCCGATTCGTTCTAGATACCCAGTTAGATGACTGTAGTGAGGCACGACCTCAGTCTAGAGTCTCCGCAGCCGACGCACGGACAAGTTCGAGGCAGGGCAAAGGGGTCGCGGCCACCGCCAGGACAACCACACCCGCGAACATGGCCCTCAACACACCCCCAACGCCGAATTTGCCACCTGCCAATATCAATATAGCACCCCGAGAGCAGCTGGAGAACCCGCCTGCCAAGAGGCGCCGTGTCGAGTATGTTCAAGGCCTTCTGACGAGGATAGTGATAATCAGTAAGAAACTAATATGTTTGCCTCCCAGGAACATTTCTAAGAACCCTCCTAGGAACCCCTTACTTCAATTCTTTGAATCATGTGGGGCCTCTCGACGTCTCGAAGCTCGCATACAGGAGATTGGTGGATGGGATAATCTGGGCCGACCGGTTGAGCAACCTCGATATCGGCTTTTATCCGAAGCCTGCGAGAAGAGAGATTTAGTCTTTATCGCGTTGCACCAACTCTTCTGTACTTGGTCGGTAAGACGTGTTAACGTCCATCAATTATGTACAAAGGGCGTACATTTTCCGAATGTGGTAGATGCTGCCTTTGGAATCATGGAAACCATTCTAAAGAGCAACTCAAATATGAGGCAGGATCACGTCGAATGGTTTGCAGAATTTCCAGGCCCTTTGAACTTCCTGAGGACAAATCCCGTCTATGCGTCTATCTTAGTACAGGTGCTCGACTTTCTCATGTGTCTCTCCGGTAAGTGGTTGTTGAAGTATAATGAGCACCAAACGCATGGCTACCCGTTTCTCATGAGTGAGTTTGTCAATGACTTCCACCTCTTTTCGCCAAATCTCCAGATCATCATGTTTCGAGCGTCGAGGAGAAGCCTAGGGATTCCGGACGGAGGAGTTGCCCAACACATGGAGGAGCTGTTCAAAAAGGATCAGCAGCGACATCGTACTCGTGATGGCATCATCATACGATTAGTCCCATCCCCAGAGTATGAGAAGTACAACATTTCTCTTACCAAAGAGTACAAAACCATTGTGGCACGCAATCGACCATCACAAAGCCATCGACAAGGAGTCCAACAACCCAATCATGGAGCCCAGGCTATTCAACAGCCAGGCTTATATCCCCCTACCATGAATCCCCAAATTCAACCTCAGTTGCCTGGTAACGGTAATCATGTCCCTGGGTTCCAGCCTCATCTGGCCCCGTTACCTAGTAATTCTGCGACGCCTAGCAACGACGGTCGTCCAAGTAACCTTACAAGAGGTCCGATCAACACTAGCCCTACTTTTGTGAACCCAATTCCAGCTGGATTCACACTACCTTCTAATCATTTTCCACATAACGGCTCATTGCCCACGGTGTCTTCGCCTTCCAGCCCATTCCTTCAACCACATAGCCCTAACATCCAAGTACAATTCAGTCCTCCCAGCTCAGGGGCCCAAATCATGTCTGCGCACCTGTTGCGTGAGCAACAACTGCAGCAGCAGCAACGATACCAGCAGATCTACCAGCACCAGATGCAGATACAGGAACAATACCGGCGCAGGCTATCTCAACAAGGTGGTTCTGTAACGTCGGTATCGCCCCAATCCATCCCTAGCCCGACCGGAGTATACGGCCAGTCCTATCCTATGCAGCCCACTGCTCAGCCTCACGGCGCCCAGAACGACAACGGGCAGCCGGGACGGCCTCCGCAACTCCCCAACCCCGGTAGTCACGTCTCAAATAATGGCATTCTCAGCCCTACTAGTATAACGAATGCGCTACTCGCGAATCGCCACCAGGGCCCTAACCACCACTCTCCACAGGCTGTGCACCAGCGGCCACCCAAGGAAATTGTCGATCGACTCGTCCCACCCCATGGCGTAACCCTTCCTTACAGCAACTACCCGAGAAGCCCCTACTGTGAAGTATCTGTTAAGGCCTCACTTCACCAAGCGCACCTTAGAAGCCCGAAGCGAATGCCTCAAGAACCGGTGTCGGCGAAGCCAGAAAGATATTATCAGGCAGTCAAGTCCTTTGCTCTTTCTCCCGTTGTAACGCCACCACAGGCGTATTTGCGGAAGTTCAAGTTTACTATATCGGAACTTGACTACAGTAAGATCACTAGGGATGTAGTGAAACCTGGCGGGTTCTATCCAGTGAGCCTGTTCTCTTCTGGGTCTCTTCGTGTCCGTATACGATGCTGCTACAAAAAGAAGAAGTCCACTCCATTTTCCGACAGCACTTGGATCACTACTGACACGACTTGGCCTCAACATATTTTCATGGATTTGAACGGTCAGACTTTAAGCATCATGAGAAAGGCGCATCATTCTAAAGACCAGCCCGTCGAAGCTTCGTCGTTCGTTATCTCGGGCGAGAACTCGCTCAGCGTTTACATCCCCGAGGTCCCGACTGCTAACAATCAAGAGTCATCGGAGCCACCGGAGCCACATATCGCAGTGGAAATCGTGGAAGTACTCAGTCATAGCGCTGTGCTCCAGATGGTCAAGACATATGGGACTATGCCGGCTACTAAGACGCGAGATATAATCAAACGACGTTTAGGGGGTTCTTCGAGTGGTAATGCGAGTGACGACGAACTCGAAATGGTTGACAGTTTATCCATTGACCTTGCAGATCCATTCTCGTCTCGTATATTCAATGTTCCTGTCCGTGGAAAGGCCTGTACTCATCTTGAGTGCTTTGATCTCGAGACCTGGCTCAATACGCGACTCGGCAAGAAATCATGCTACTGCGGTCGCGAATCGGCCTGCACTAAGTGTCCTAAAGAGCCGTCCTTTGTGGACAAATGGAAATGCCCATTATGCAACAAGGATGCACGCCCATACAGCCTCCATATTGATGGCTTCCTCGTCGAAGTCCGCTCGCGACTAGAGAGCGAGAACAAACTCGGCACGAAATCAATTCTTGTTTCCTCCGATGGAACCTGGAAACCGAAAGAGGAACCGGGTGGCGATGATAGTGGCAACGATAGCGATGATGACGGCGACGTCAAGCCGCCAGTCCGACCAAAACCGATTACTTCGTCATCGGCCCCTTCACAACGCGAGCGAGCTCCGATTGAAATCATCGAGCTCGACTAAACTCGGCACATTTGTACCGTTAATAGTGGCCCGTCTTTTGGGCCTCAGGCCAGATGGACGTATACTACGAATTACTCGACTCTGGGAAGGCATTTCAGCCTCTAATTGTATCCTCCCAACCTCGGTTGCTAGGATTGATGTTTTATGTCTGTCTTTTGTTTTTGTTTCCTTCCCTTTTAATTGTCTCTACAGGAGTTCACTGCAGCAATCATTCGCCAGGCTTGATACCCCCCAAACAGCATTCCCTTGTTTTTGAACACGGAGTTTTCCAACGGATGCCATTGCAAATACTTCAGTATTGTCGTTTACAGGACATATGTCTTTGTCCACATCATATTAGGCGCTGCATCGGAAAACATGGATTCGGGGGACTGGCATTTTCAGGTCATCGGACACAGAACGGAACAGGAACAGGGGTGGGGGCGGGAAGGAGAGGGAAAAGGCATAAGGCGAAAAGGGAGAATACGGTTATGAGTGTGTATTTATGATGCGATTAAGCCTACGGGATGCCTACGAAGAATTTTTCAACAGCAAAGTCGCATAATCAGCAAGGCCCCGAGGAGACAATGTTTTACAAAATATTTCTTCTCCATGGCGATCTTCTGGTTGAATCGCATGCGATGTGTTCGGAGTGGTAGCTACAACAGGCTAACAAAAATAATTCGTTGAGTTTCTCAGAACATAGGACATGAATACGAATGAATTCTATGATCATGACAGTATCGTCTATTCTCTCAGTGTTGCTTCCTCGTGGAGCTATGTAGGTCCTAACAAGATTTCCTTTCCGTTTATCCCCGTGCCAAATACGGAGAGTATCCAATTTCGATGCTTGTCCCCACGCTAGACGGCAAGTTTGAGATTCGGGCTAGTCTAGTAGAGAAAGCATACGACGTTCCACGTAAAAAGCCCGAATATCCATGGATGCCGTCTATCCATCATACTAGCTACGAGTAGCTTTTTTAGCTAAAACTAGCGTCGTGATCCCCTCGTATTCGACGAACACGGGGGGCCAGTGAACTAGTATTCTTCTTGGCGCCATTCACTAGAGTTTATGGATTTAGGTCTATTATTCGTAGTTTCAGTAATATTCAACAAATTCAGAAAACGAGCGTGACTCTTTGGAGGTATTCACGCTTTTTTTTCATTTGATACCTAAGAGGTCCCGACCTAGCGCCTAAAACACAAACCCGCTATGATGTAGATGTACAAACGTGAGGGTTGAAAAAACAAACCAAAACGGCCAAATAAAAGCGAGTGCTTTCTATGATTTATGCTCTTGCTTCCTTGCTTGCCATCAGAGGAAGCGCCTATACCCCCGGCTCTCCTCATGCGCCAAGAAAAACGACCGTCTCTTTTTGATGCCTGTCGATCGAGAGGGACCGCTCTAGCTCCTGCTTGACGACTGGCCATTTCCGCCGGCCGGTTTCTTCGCGGCGGTCTTCTCATCCAGCTCCGAGTCGTCGTCATCGTCACTAGCGTCGCCCACACTGTAGCGCTTTTCCCTGTCAGCATCCGCGGGCGTGGCAACGTGGAGCTCATCTAATTCGCTCTCGTCGAAGTCGCCGGCCTCCAAATCGCGGTTATTCCCCGTCCTCCTATTGCGGAAGCTTTCAAGTCCAGTGCTCCGCGACCGTTCCGAAACGATAGGAAGACCTGAGTAACCGGCGGTCCGCCGGCGGCCGCGCCAGACGAAGTAACCCCAGATAGCCGCGCCGACAGCTACTATCACCAAGACAACTTCGCCGGATCTCTGGTAAGCGGCCCACTTAGCATCGCTGACCTCCTTACTCTTGGCCGCCTGATCTGACTCGGTGTTGTTAGTGGCACCACCAACGGTAGTATCAGGTAGTTTCTCGCCATCGAGGAAGCTCTTCGAGGGTACGCCACCAATGCTACTGATGTCGACACCCATGAAACGATCCAGCATATCGCGAGTCCGGCGTGGATAGTCGAACGGGACCATGTGAGACGAGTTATAGAAAAGTACGTAGGTCAGATTGCGAGCTTCCTGCCAGAAACCCGCTGCCTCGCCCTCGAAGCTCCAGTCACGGCGCGGTGCCCAGTTACCTGGGGATAGTTCGAAACCTTTGCCCCCATTCCATTGCATATTGCTGATGAAAGCCTCGGTACCCAAGTGATTGCATATCAAATCCTCAGCACCCGAGAATAGAAGCACATCGATTTCCTTAAGAATATCCGGTAGGTATTCGACCGACGGCTTCGAATTTTGGGCGCTGAATGCATTTCCAACGGCACCATTGCACTCGGTCCACCCTGTGGCCTTATTTGGACTGATGTGTAACGCATCGACAACCTCCTTTTTCCGCAGATAGGGCGTGACAGACGTCAAATCCGGAGGCCAGTTCATGCCGCAGCTCGGGTATACGTCCTTTAGTCGTACGTCGTACATGTTGACACATTCCGACTGGCCATCAGGACCCTTGGTCTGGGTTAGACGGAGAATTTCCTGAAGCACGTGTTCACAAGCAGTATTATCCACATGGCTGACACCCGACGATGCTAAGTTCTTACGACATTCGCGATATTGAGCCTCAAGTTTGCCCGCCAAATCCGAACCCTTTGTAACAATGCCCTTCTCGTAAGCGAACGTGAGGTAAGCTTCATACTGCTCTGGCGGGGAAACCCAGCCATTTCCGATCAGCAAGCCTTTGAGATTCCAAGGTCGCCGAGTTTGAGGTTGTTTGTTTCTTTCGAGTATCGCCTTGGCAATATAGGGGATGTGCTGTCCAGCGTACGATTCACCTGCGATATAGAGCTACAAAGGGTTTTGTTAGTATACTATATGTAGGATCAAGCTGGAAGCTATCTCACATCGTCTTGTTCGTATTCCGGGAAGATCGAGTACCATTTCTCGAGGAATGTGACGAACTGCTTTGCCATCTCGTCGAGTTCGCGGACGTAGCTGTTAGTGTCCACGTAACTGAATCCAGTACCGACAGGATTGTCGACGAAAAGCAGATTCGCAAACTCGTTCCAACTACCATTGTTGTATTCCAGAGTATTCGGATCTTTTAAACGGTATGGACCGATCTCCATCAACGCACCGTCTTCGGAACTGCAGCCAGGCCCACCATTTAACCAGATGACGGTCCGTTGTCGATTCGCGATGTGTCGGTTCTGGAAATGCCAAAAGAAAAGGTTCCCGTTATGTTCTGGCGTGATTTCGATGTGCCTATGTCCGGGTTGAAAGAGTCAGCGTATTGAACTAGCTGATGTATGGTCATAGTCTGAAACAGGCCGAAAGTGTCTGCTTACCCGGCATGCATCTTAATCAGGTTATCCTCGGGAGCACCCGGTAATGAGCGGACGTAGTATTCACTAGCAGCCTTTTCGGCAGCGCTCGCTATCGACGTCCAGCTGGCCAGCCCGAGGAGGGCGCCGGTGACGACGCGCGCCGTACTCCAGAGGGAAGCCGGAGGAGGCATGGTTGCAAATGCCAGAAAGGAGGCGGGTAATCTTCAACCGTGATTACGATATTGACATTCGGATTGTATACATCTATCAAATGACTGAGCGATTGAGAATTCCCAAGAAGAGGTATACTGAAAGTAACAAGCTCAAGGTTGATGAGTTGAAGAAGTTGTGGTAGTGGTGGTGATGGTGATTGCGAATGTGAGAGAGTGATTGAAGCTAGCTGATTGGAGGTACGGAAGGCAACGAAGTGGCCTCTCTACGAGCACTTTCCGAGTTAGGCTAAAACGGAGCATTGCCGGTAAGTGCCACTTGCGGCTGGATGCAGGCGCAAGGCAGAATGTACAGTAGCACTAGAGCACTTCAGGTATGCTTACGTTATATGACTTCAAGAAGGAATTGAGTGAGTGATATCCTTGTCAGCAGAAATAGCTGAGAGTCTTAACATTTAAATCTTGATGTTTATTTTTCCAAGATTCTCAATACGGTATCGTACATGTATCTACATACGCATGTAAACCACAATCCGCCTCGGTATAAGAATAAAATATCCCGTGCGAATGTTAAGCACACGACATCATCCCTCAACTTTCCTCATAATGTATTTAAACCGGACACATAGACGAATTCAAGGTAAGACGACTTAGGCCAACCATTTCAGAGTTGAAATATTCTAGGTTCCTACATCGCCTTACCTACTAGATATACTATTAAATGAGCTGCGCGAGTTTTACAACATCATCTGGACCATGCATTATGACAACAGTAAAGAAATTTCAGGAGACTTTTCCGTCTCGGAATTATTCCATCTCATTCCGGGTTTAACGAGCGCAATACCACAATCATTCGGAGCTAACTCTTCAATATCACACTACCGGAATGGCGAGACCATTGTCCTAACTTCGGGTCCCTCAAATCGTCGGTTGGAATCGATCCTATAGATTCAACACATGCTGCCTGGTATTACCTCCTACCTCCGCAGGGATCTCGGAATAATGCCGTCATCAGGAATCCCCCCGCTCCACGATGTGATAGGAACCACTCATACCAGCCCTAAGAGCCCTAAGGACGAGGTAACAAGCCCCCTGTTCCCGATGAGCATAGTATTACGTCTCGAGCGATTCGAATTATCAGATGAGCGTGGCCACGATTCCACATCATATCTTGGCGGCTTCCTAGACCGTACATTGGACGGGTGACGACATTTTCGCTGCTAGCGGGCGAATGCTGTATATTTCCCTTGAACGCCTTTGCCTTTGTTCTACGCAAATGAAGTTAGGGTATATTCCTATGTATTCCGCACAATCCTGAACCCCATCACAAATGCAGACACGAAAGGAATAAGTTGAAACCGGCTTATGCACTACCCATGAAACTCTTTCCCATCTATCGATAATCGCATTGAGACTCGCCAGCGATCCATCTCATTACACTATTAAGACGCCCTTCTACTGAAGGCCATTCGTTTGCTTCGATGGTGACAACTAAGGAAACATCGCGGCGTTCTATGTCGACGGATGTCCATTCCATCCGGGATGGTACCGGTCCGTCGATGAGCGAGGCAGATGTCATCGAACGCACCTTGCGCGCCAGGCCCTCGTGACTATTCTTCTCGAAAAGTAGGGCCCATCAACCTCCGGCTCCATTCACAAGGCGTACACTATGACCCTATCAGCAACAAGGAACTAAGCTGGGACCAGCGGGATGATAGGAGTACCTAGTGTAGTCCATCAGACAGACCGTCAGCCCGTTGGCTCAGGTGGATGAACTAACCTCTTTCCGCCCGATCCCTTTTGACACAACGGCGCTTCCATGTGTTCCCATAGGAGAATAAATCAGCGCGGTGATTGCCATGGAGCGCGGGCGATATAATTAACCATTCCGTTCAACGCGTTATCGCCCTCCTCAACGGTTATGAGTCTAGCGTCTTGAAGCGTCGTCAAGACGTCCCCAACCCAACTTTGACACGTCCAATCTGGTTCGATATTGTTCACAGGAGTGCCCAAAATTGCGTCCCGTAGGCTCATATCAAGCTCTGAACTAGTTTCAACTGTCGCAACGGCGAGCCGTCGAAAAAAGTGTGGTCTCGTTCGAGGAGCAGCTTGGTTCCACACTTCGTCTACGCTAAAGTTGGGGTGCTGACCCTGGATTCGGATGGTGAGGTTCTTGCTTTCGTTATCATCGAAGACAATGTACAACTCGGTGACTCGGGTACTCTGGATATCGTGAGGATGGCCCCGGAAAATCAGGATCCAGAGTGTCTGGGAGTGGTTGACGTTGTCCGGCTGGTTCTGGGTCATATCCGTTTGAGCCTGTTGATTTTTATCTTTGCCATTGATTCCGCTCCCATGCCCGGCCGTGCTTGAAGCATTACCCATTGAAACCTCGAACATTAGAGAGTACGAAAACCACTTAGGTTTGCCCTGGGATCCGACGGTCCTTCACAGAATGTAGGATGGCTGACGAATGAATCTTTGTCTCTTTCGGGGTCAGACCATGTTCAGGGCCGAACATGACAATGGACGGCCAACCTTTGTCACGGGCAGTTCTAATTGTCGCAACGCGAACGGGATGTTGGCTTTGTCTCGTCGATATCGATGGAAGGCTTTCAGGGAGAACAGAAATCTGGCCCACCCCCCAAAAAGGATGTGTGGGTGTGTGGTGGTGGCCTTACAGGAACGCCCACTCTACCTAGGTACAATACAGAAAGCAGAAGTCGCCAGTAGACAGCGGCCAGCGGCCAGCGGCCAGCAGCCCATCTTACACACGCGGCACCCCGAGCTCGCAGCCAGGCAACCCTGGTACAAGATGGCAATCACACCGCAAAAGTATTCTCCGATGTACAGGAAACCATCTAATTACACAGATCAGAAGCGATATACTATGTATGCATACGATCACAGTGACTTAGCAGAAATAGCCCCTCTCCAGCCCACAAATTAGTACGCTTGGAGACACCGAAGTTTGCCTTGCACAGAGGTCTACCGACGAGCATGGCCAAAGGAACGGTGGAGTCTACTGCCCAGACAGCCCAGACATACAGCCAGGTAATTTGTAACCCCGTTGTCTCTTCTAGACAAGCTTGCAGATATGGCTAGAATGGCTTGCATGGATTATGCAGCCAGTCCCCATAGAGCGGTCTAGACCCAGGGAACGTTTCGGGTGAATAAGGTGACAAGCGGGAAAGGAATTGTAGGACCACGAGCGCTATACGACTTTGCGCTTCTTCCGACAGCATCCTAAGCCTTCGGTTTTACGGTTTGCAGTCTAGAAGATTCAATTGCCTCCGTTTTGGCTTAATTCTCATCCGAAACGCTCTATTTTTCCTATTTTTTCGCAGGCCAAGAAGACACGAGATCCGGTGCGAAAGAACGAGCCGCGGAAACGTACGCGCACATCATGCCTACCTAGGGATACGCTTTCGCATCCAACTCTGGGTCTAGTAGAAAAGTTGGATGTAAGCTGTCGATCACTCATACGATTTGATCTCACATTCCTGCAACTGGCCGATTGAGTACTATTAGTCCGACTACCGTATTTCTGCTTCGGCTATCCAAACAGTTTGTTGAAGGGATAATACGATCCCTGGAGTAGGTTAATTTTGAAGCGAGCTTTACAGCCATTGCCCAGCGCTGATGAATTAGCTGTTAGTATTAAATAAGGCCGAGCACGACCGTTGGTCTCGCGTGCCCATTGGGCAAGTCGAAACATATGAGCCCCCTTGTTTGACAACGGGGGAAGACACCACACATATTTCCCATCATAGGAAGTCCTTCAGGCACCGACTGAAAGAAATATCTTTTAAGGTGGGATGGCAGAGGACACCGCCGTTCCTCGGGCTTCTCTGCATCCCCGTGATATATTATCTTACATAGTAACCAACATGTGAGTCCCGTTGGAAATTGGCGAATCCGTAACCATCGGCGATCTCTCCGCGTACATGGTCTAGGCAGATCGGAGATGGCTTGACTACTGTGTACAATGCCTGTTTCAACCGGGGGGTAAAATAATCAGCGAATCTCGTGACAAGCCCTCCCACCTTGCGCGTGCCGGCTCACCTTAAGAGCCTCTTAAACCGCACTCGGATTGGGTACGTAGGTACATGATCCACGGCTGGTGTTAGTTAAACCTACAATACGCATACTACTATGGTCTGACTGTGGGCGAGCCAGTGACCGACTAGGCAAGTGCTATTATCTTAAGCAGAGGCCGAATTCGACGCGCCCTCGGTGCACATATAGTACCGCAACCGCACCCCATATCGTCCCTAGAATTTACCAGTCAACCAAAGGCGATGCTGCGGCCAAGCTACAGCGGGATATAGTTCTCATAGTCGTAAAATTTAACAGCGATGCATCCACCCTTCGTTCCGTAACGAAATAAACGTGCATCCTCTGCACGGTACGGTCCTTTCCGGCACTACAATAACCCCTGACTCGCGCCGAGGGCTACCGAGCCTTAAGAATCGGGATTCGGCAGAGTCGAAAACTATTCCGGCACTAGGTAATCAGATCGCATTGCTTCGTGGCTTGCTGACTTTTATCACTTTGAGGAGCCCCTTTGGATTGGTTTCATTTAGTGGCGTTTCCGTGTGTAGGGTGACGCTTTGAGGGGCACTCGCTTCGCGCGGTGTTAATATATCACATCTCAGAACGCACCAGTGCCAATATGCATATCGCAAGTACTTTCTGCAATTTCGGTATCTAGAAGAGCTCGACTCAGCAGACTTAGATACTACGAAAAACGCCTCATATACCGAGCGCCTAGCCTTCAGGTCCAACTCGCAGCCTAGCTACACCTTCTAGGTCACATCTCACAGCTCTCTTTGTGAGTCATTCTTATTGCTCGTAGCCAGTATCAGTCATTCTATTGATGGAAAAATACCATACATCTTAAAACATCACCTTCTTGCATCTACGATACGGCCCGACTTCCCAACATTCGTATTAAACGGGGTCTACCTAGTTCGCGCCTGGTGCCTATCCCCAAGGGCTCTAGTAAGCCGATATTATCGTATATTCTCGTGCCTAGATGAAGCCTAAGTCACAATGGAAGCTATAACAGCCACGTGGCTTGCATAGAGACTACGGAGAAGACTTGCCAACAAATTTGGTAGTACAAGGCTAGGGGTGTTTCAAGACTATTTGTTGGTGATAAATCACATTCCTCCAGCCACCCGTAAATTATACGGCACCGACCGCACAGATACCTAAGTAGCCAGTCTACCGAAACCCAATAGAGGAACTGCTGTCGATTCGCTCTAATTTCACAGTCGACGCCCAATGAACTTCTTCAGCTTGGAATATCAGACAGCCTGCTCACCCTGTACATGTATATTCTTCCTTGGCTAGTCAAAGAGACAGTCCTACCATTGTCCTACCTACCAGGAACAACCCGAGAGACACGTGAATAACCCTAGGGCTCGCGTTCTGAGTACCATTACAGCCATTAGCTTGGCCGCTAGACAGATCGAGACGCCCGAGGGCGTTATACCCCTGACTACACTAGGTTAAATCGGGATTGAGGCTATTCGCATCAAGTCTCCCGCACCTCGCTTGATAACTTGACAGCTTATACGCAGCCTAGACTATCCGTATCACTAGATATGCTGCATGTACGACGCCTTCTAAGCCTTGTAGCTAGGGTCTAAAAAACTACTTGCCTATATTAGGTAGGTAGAGCTGTAGACACAGAAGCTGTACATGCAAGCAAAGCAGCACAAGTAATAAGAGGCCGATATATACGACCATTTCGTGTCCGCAGTGGCCCTACACTATGCGTATGGCCGGCTTCTTGCCGGAACTCCCTTGGCTTAGTGGTACAGCTTTAATAGATAAGAGATTTACGAGCATAGCCAGCTGAGAGGAAGCACAATGTCCGGGGGTATGACCACCCTTCAGCATGGCACTGAACCCTGAAGAGCCTCATCAGATCGCGCAGCCCGACTACATACATGCGTAATGCCAACCAGGGGTCTCACTGTATCGCCACTGCCGCTAGGCGGACTCCGACCACGAATCTGCAACAGAACTTGCTCCGGCCCTATAGGAAAACATCCACTTACATTTTAGGATCGTGATCTCGATGGACAACACACCACGAACTGTATGTATCACCACTTACTTGACATAGCCTTAGGGCAAGTCAACCAGCTCTAGTTCCCACTTCCGCTTCTCCGTCCTTACGTCTATTTTCTTTCGGGAGAAGCAGTGCGTGATAGGAGCCTTGTGAGGGACAAGGTCATATCGAGCTTGACATTTCATACGACTGAAGGTAGTTAGAGCTGTTAGTAACGCTCCAGACCTAAAGTATATATCCTAGTATCTCATCACAATTACTATTTACACACATATATCCATTCCATGTTGTTTATCACGGTTATCTTGGTAGTTAGGCAGCTCTCCTCCCACGCGGAGTTGGCCTATCTCGTACGATGGCGTCCAAAGGCCTGTATCCCAGCATGCAAGTCGCTCAGGGCGCGCATGTTTCGCATAAGTTGGTCCCCACCCCCTTTTCTCCGGTTTCAAAGATGCCCTTGGAGCGCGGGTGGCAAACACTGACCAATTTACGGCCTCGAATCTATCTGGATGAAACCTACGTTCACTCCTACACGGATATCACGGAGGTCGATGGGAATAGGGATTGCTGGTTATGTTTGCTGTTGACTAGCTTGCTTGCTGTTTGTAGCTTTCTTTTTTTCCACGTACGCTGCTATGTGACCTGTCATTCTCGATATCATGAGACTGGTCACTGAACGCTTAATCGCGCGGGGACGTGCTTATACATATGTGGCCACGGCTTCATCGTGACAACCTAGGTATATCCCTTTTTATTTACGAGCGCCGACGTCTATGCTTTATATTCGTAACTACGTTGATTGAAGCTTTCCCCTTAGGGGCAAGCGATGTGAGAAAAGATGTAGAGCCCGAAGCTTCCTACACGTATGAGATAGGAGATTTACATTATTAACTCTGAAAACCTGGGCTTGTTAGCTGAAGCACCTTTCTTGTGCTGTTCGCGCGCCTACATGTCGGTCACGAAGGGGCAAGCCTAACGGTTTCGTAGGTACTGCTCCTCACATAGATTACATATTTATATTGCAAAGGAGATTTCGTCTTTATCATTAGCTTAACAATAATAGGACGAGCAGAGCTATTCAGCTGCCTTCCCATAGCGACAAATCCTACGGACCACCGCCCTAGAATCAACTATGATACTACAGCTTGACAGAGACACTGAGGATTAGATAATGTTGGGGAGATCTATAGGATCATGGATAAGATATTACTTGATGCGATTTACAATTATTGTTCCATTCTCCCCAGTCATTGATGCTAATTCTAATAGTAACTTATGTAACTAAGCTACTTGAATGGGATGTATCGCTTCATCAATTATCTATAAATGGGTTCGCGACTCTAGCCGCCGCTATGCCCATATATACATCATGGGAGCATATCTTCCTAAATATTTCATGGTATCTATCCACGTGATTCAGGGGCTCTTTGTGCCGGATTCCAAGGATAGTAGCATAATGGTGACTGAGATAATAAGGCGTGGAGTGCCTGGTGATGTCCTCGGTGGCCTTTTTGGGGTCAAAAGATCGCCTCCTACGAGATAAAAGTGCAATAGAGACCGAGGGCCCATATTGGATTTCCACAGAAGAGTCTGTATGCACAGTATCACTACCGTATCCTTTCGTGTGTCTCATGAGGTGGAGAGCCGAGCTAATATTAACGAAAGCCCCTGCCCGAGGAAACTTCGGTAAAGAGGCTGTTTGTTGCGTTGGGAATCGCAATATCATGCCAACTCGTAAAATAATCCAGAGCTGCTTGCCTGCTTATTCGGAAGACCTCGAAGTTACTGGTAGCATCTCCGGATAATGAGAGTTTCATGGCCTGTGGATTCCCGTGAGGACAACAATCAGAGTACGGGGTAAATGCTATTGGCATTTCTATGAGATGGGTCATCACTATGACTTTGATCTCTGGTGGTAGGGACTGTTACCATATAGATAAATTGCGGGACTAGGCAAGTTTTACGTCTGATGATGGCTAGCGAGGCCACATCAGCCATTGTCTTTCTGATGCCTGAATGAATGATAAGGACGCCGTTGAGTTAACATTTTCCTATGCGGTTGGGAAAGATTTAGTCTGTGTATTGGCCGACCAAATAATTCTATGAGGTGCAGGAGAAAGAAGAAGTAGTGACACTCTTGAAGGATGAAGGATGATGTAGTGTTCTGACTAGTATTAGATCTTATAATGGGAGAGACACTACGTATAGCGGCCGCGCCCCTCGAGCGCTCAAAATTATAGACCTTCCCTTGCAAGCATGTCGACGATGTCGAGGTAGAACGCGACGGCGTTAAATCTATTCATCAAAGTTAGTCTCCACACGAGCAAGAGGTGTGCCAGAACTTACGTTGGGTTCTGTCCCATCCACTTCCGTAATGTCCATCTTAGACGATTTGTCCAGTTGATTAGGTCTAGATGACTCACACCAACTAGAGTTCCCCTATACGAGCCCCATTTTGAACTCGTTACACTGACAAGACCATCGTTGGGTCCCTCTACATCCGTAATAATCCTGTGTGAGTGACGGAACGGAGAAAGGAGAGGAGGCTGGTCCATCATGGCTCCATACGAGAAGTAGCGAACATCTGGGTCGTCAGGCGTCCGTGGGTTGAACCTTTCGATCATGTATTCGCGTGTTAATTGCTCGAATGCGCCGGTTTCCATCCCAACGCCCTCAACAAACTTATATACGCTCGGTAGTCTGTCGTGGCCGATTTCCTTAAGTAAATAATCCGCAAAGGCACTCCCTCGATGTGGGGATGCGACAGTGACCAAGGAGCGTACATCCACATTCTTTGGCTGGAGATGAGAGATCATATATCTAGCATCTAGCCCACCCATAGAGTGAGCGATGATATTTACGCTCCTGTCTTGCGCAACGTCAGAAATCCCACAAGCGAGTCTCTCGGCCCTCTTTTCGATACTCCCGGAGGGGGGTACCGTAGCTGTTATAACTTCTATCCCATTCGCTCTCAGTGCTTGGGTGATTCCCCGCCAGTAATGGATTCCCGGTAGCCATCCCCCAGCGACCTGAAGCTCCGAAAACCCCAGCAACCCATGAGCGAGGACAATTGGGTATTTAGGGGTAGCTAGAGATTGTGTTAGCTTTAGATCCGTATGAATCCTCAGAAGCAACCAAGTTCGCACCGTAGCGGTCCTTTATTACAGAATACTCATCGTAAATCTCTTTCCCAATATCCTTTAGTCTAGGGTCGTCGCCGTGATGCGCAGAATAGCTCCTCGATGTCCCAAGGAACGATGACCGCATGTATCGATTCGAGCAGAAGCGCGCGAAGTTCAAGGGGCGGAAGTGGGTTGTGTATCGTCCAATATAGCACCTTGTAGAGCATCGGTATAAACTCATGACTATACCTGGGCCTAACAGCTGTCCTATCCCGGCGTAGCTAATGTTAGACCTATACTCTTAACCATATTGGGGTATATAAGTACTAAGCATCGAAGAAGGATGAATATTTGAGATGATATCTAGTAAGCTATATGAGATTTGAGAATGACGCGCATACGTCATGCGCTAGGTCCTCGTAGGTGATTAAGGTAAGCACCTAAAAAAGCACGGAGAATGGACGGCTAGGTGGTCTAAGCTTTTCTAGCTAGTACCAAATCTAAGGTAAGGTTGGTTGATGAGCGGGGCTTGGCGTGATCCTATTCCGGGCACTCAAATTCTTATTAGGGAGGTACTTTTTGCCTACCTCTTGCTCTGGTTGCATCAACGGCCGCATCTCCTGTTTAACCACCCTTCGTCTACGTTCACAAGTGCTGAAAGCTTTCAATGTTCAAGCGAAACCGTAACGAAAGAGAGAGATATAAGTTTATCCTATAACATTCATCTTTCTTTTTTCTAAGTATGAGTCTAATTTTAGACTTTACAATGTCAACAACTTTATAAGCTAGGACTTGGACTACCGGTCGCGTGTCCGGCGCGCCTGTAAAGCCACGGACCGCGATGCTAGGGCGAGAAACAGCAGGCAGCGCTGCAGTAGGCATACTTATCACCAACAGTCGAACAACCTATTCTGCGGAATACCCAATCAAGTGTCTCTGGGCGCTAATTACGTACTGTTGACCGCATTTTCAGGTTCTGTTGATGTAGCCGGCTAAGTAGCCCGTTTGCATGTCTGCTTGTCAACCTGGTAGCCTGCTGCTCACCATTACTGGAAATGGCCACCAGGGTCTCGATGCTCAGTTCAGTCCCTCCATTTCACTCTGCGCAAACAAGCGGTTGAGATAGTGACTCGCGGCGAATATTCTAGATCCCTTATCACGCGAGGACAAGAACACCGGCTGGACTTCTACTCTCTATCCCATTGCCTATTAGGACCAAAGTCGTACAGTTGGGGACTTAGATGCTGCAGTGTACAGTTTAGTACAGTTGAGTGCCAGGGAAACATGGGCAGATCCAATTCAACCATAGACGTGCCGGCCTTAGCCGCGCTGCTATAGAAATCACCCTACGATTGGCCCCTATTGACAGGGAGTCCTGGGTTGAACCATACCACCGGGTCAGCCTCCGCCCTGATCGGTCCCTATGCTGCCTTAAATTTAAGGGTATGGTTGCTCTGAACACATGGAACATCGGGAATAATTCCCCATGGTCTTCTCATTTATATACAGTTGCAGTTCACGAATATTTTATTCATATATCCCCTTCGGTATCTATCAAGGTCTAGTACTGGTCTTACCTGCCTGAAGTTTCAGGTAGCTAGAAAGGGATACTCGAGATTGTTTCCTCTCACTAGGAGCTAGCCGCCTCTCGTGCGGCCGGTTTTTATTTCTCCCCGGGAATAGCGTGTCCATGGACGATATACGATTTAGGGATTGGTTAGCCGGATCTGCAGTGCCCCCAGCATGATCCTTAAGGCAGGTGTTGTTGCATACTGGTAGTCGGTGTGCTCTTCATGTGTTAGACCTTTTCTCCAATCCCATGGCCGAGTGTGGAGAGAGTGATCAGCATAGACGACACGGATTCTGCGCCCTACAGGGGCCCAGGCTGAATGCCACATCGGCTCACTTGTGGGGTATTTTCATCTCGGACCGGTGCATGACGGTAGTCTACCCGGGTTGTTTCTATCACTCAAGCGCCGTCGAGATTCCTTCCCAGACTGTCGGGTCATGTAGATTCCCGGTTTAGGTCGTGGGCATACATCAAATCGAATTGGATCAACTCATATAATATTATGGCTTCCCCTCTCGTCGAAGCCCAGGGCTTTTCTTTTTTACCTTACCTTTCTAATGGTTAAACAAGATGACAAACATGCAATATGGCTAATTCTGCATATTGTACCTCCAGCCACTGCCCGCGAATCTTTCTTACCTACCAGCCTTCTCTCGCTGGGGGTGCCGTCTTTCTCGCGTTATTTGCCGTTCTCATCCCCATTACTTTAGCTTTGGGGATTAAATATAGGGCTTCCGTCTTCGCCACTGCCATAGCCACAGGACTCGCCTTGGAGGTGGTGGGCTACATCGGCCGAGTCTTGTTGCACAACAGCCCGACCGATAGAACCAGCTTCATTCTGTTCTTGCTAGGAACCCTACTGGGCTCAACGTTAATCGGCGGCGCCATGTTTATCGTCATGCCGCAGATTGTCACTGTATACGGCGAGGAATTTCGCTCGTGGAGGCCGGTCTGGTACCTATTTTTATTCTACGCGTTCACGGCCGTGTCTCTTGTGCTCCAGCTAGCCGGAGGAATCGTCTCTACTGTTCAAGATAACCCGGAACAGGTGAGTTGGCAACCGATATAGAGTGCAATACATACACATAGCTCACATCAATCAAGGTCAATACGGGCATCCGTGTTCTTGTAGTCGGGTTAGCTATCCAGCTCGTCTCCCTAGTCCTCTTCATTGGTCACGCCATGCTCTTCGCGATCGCCTTGCGCACGAGGCGTCACCGGTTGGACATCAAATTTGCGAGCATATATAATAGCATGTCTTACAAAGCTTTCTTATTTGGTAAGTGAGAAGGATAGCCGCCCAAGTAGCCACGAGTTGGGATCCAGGCTAACTAGCCCGCAACTTGCAGCCTTTTCGTTTGCAACCGTGCTACTCCTCATTCGAACAACTTTCCGCGTCGTGGTAATCGCTGAGGGGTATGGCAGTTCGGTCGCGCAGTCTGAAACATTGTTGTTGGTATTTGATGGGATGATGGTGCTTCTCAGCACTTTGATCCTCCTGGCATTCTTCCCGGGGCGAGTCCTAGGCGCATCATGGTCCGAGACATCGACACAAGGGCTCCCCAAGACACCGCTTCAGCCAATACGAGCAACCTCCTACGAGCTCCCATCAACCCGGAGTAGTCCGACGTACAATCAAATGAGTTTCAAATCCCCTACGATGCACCACTCGCATTATCAAGCGCCCGCTCCGCGAAATGATCTAGTTGACAGCGAAGCCCTCTGGTAAATGAAGGATTTCTCGGCAAACGAACCGAGGATTATGTCGACAATTAAACTGGGTCTTTAAGTTGTGTTTTAGGGGCGGTGGCACAGCGCTACAGAGTGCGCGGGTTGCGTATGGCGTTTTTAACTACTATCTACAAGGCAAGCACTAGTTTTCTATGTATATCGTTAAGGGGAGGGAGGCATCAGTCCAGGTTTTCGGGATTTGGAGGCGTCACTCGTTTGTTTCAACTCAGCGCAAGATATCACTTAGGCTAGATTGGCGTCAGGGGTATGTTTCTCCTAATATTGCACCACCATTGATGTTAGATACTACAGAATGGATTATCTGATCTGATTGAATATTATTTTGGACCTGGTATGTAATCATTCATATCCTTCTATACTAGGACCCTCTACGTGAAAACGTTGAACCGCGAATGTTGGCATTTCAAGCGTCGACTCATTCCCCCATTCCCCAGATCCATCACACGCACGGGCATGTTAGTTTTCTCCTAGGCATACACGCGTAGGTGGGCATGAGTACATATGTAAATACCAGGTATCTATGCAAGGCGCGTCTATCACACATCTTAACTGGAGTCATGATAACAGCGCTAGTTGCTGAAGGTTCCCAGGGTGCCGGTTGACTCCCAAAGCTGAATACGGGTAGGCATGATGTATGTGCCGGGTCCGCTATTCTAGCTTATCCCTTACGGATGTGAGAAGACTCTGTTGGGTCGATGTGATTGGGCACGAGCAGAGTGAAAGGGTATAATTCAGGTAGGTTACTAGTAAAGCAGATTATCCTTGAAAATAATAATATCTATGCCAAACTTCTACATAGACTCGCAATCCTAGGCTAGATTTACTTCGGATTGTAAAACTACGCTGGCGGTCTCTCGAGGGTCTCGCAACTCAGGGGACATATGGATTCGTCCTACTCACATGTGAGAGGTACACAGAGCGCTTGATTGATCAATGTGAGGCAAAGCGGTAGCAATTCCACCACAAGACCTTTGTTAACATGGTTGGGTCCATTCTTAGTTAGCGTTTAGACTCTGGAACGACCACCCTCAACCCGGTAAAGATACATAGTAATCAGGTTATTGAGCCAAACGAAACGAGAAGAGCGGCCAATGAATCCCCCCCTGAAATCACTTTCTTCATATGCCAGCATATAGGAAGAACCAATACCATCCGTCATTGGGTAGTAGAATAATAACAAGAACGACTCGAAGGTCAACACCTTGGACGCTTATGTAAATATCGTATGATTTTTTTTCACTTGAAGGCTATCCTGGCCTAATTCATTGGCAATCCCTTCCCGCTTTTAGTCATGGGTGTGAGGGTGAGTTTGGTCTTTCATCCCTTGCGTCAGCCACCGCACCAATTGTCTTCAGCATGCACCAGATTGACAACCGTGGGGGAGCGGTGTATGTTAGATATATTACCTCTAAATCTCCATACAATATTCAACGGGCGTCTATATAGTAGATACCTAGTACTTTGCCATGAAGTTATATTCGCATAGCCATAAAGTCAGAAACCCCGATCGACTCAGCAGCAAGGTTGAATGACGTGCTGGCCACCCCTTTCTTCTTCTCAGAATTAGTTGAAATCGCATCTTCTTGGTGAAAACATTTTGATTGGGTATTTGAGGGGGTTCTCGTCGTAAGAACGTTATCATAGATGTTTTTAAAGCGCTGTGTACACATACGTATCTTAGATGAGAGCTTTACTTATACGTAGATACTCGGTAAGCAAGTGTTTGAACAGTACACACCCTGATATGTTTATTGCTAAAGAGGCCACATGATGAATTTGACAAATGAGAAGCTTGACATTACCATAGGATATGCATGACTGAAACGTAGCTATATGTAGGTAGCTGTGTCATCTAACAATTAAATTATATGTAAGATGCCCTATGTATTCTTCGTAACTATGATGGCAAGGGGCTAGCTATTGAGATGAGACTATGATTTCGTACTAAAGGAGAGGGCTATTTTGTACCATGTTGATTACATAGCGAACAGTGTGGCATTCTATTGTTAATCCAACAGGCTCTGCCATCATATAACCCAACCCTAGACCGTGAGGCATCCAAGTATAGGGGTGTTGAGCTCTCTTCCCATGGCCCTACTGTAAACCTCCATACGCATTTAGTCCCTGATGAAGGTATCTTCCGTTTACTAAAACGATTGCAAATGGTTGGAATCTGCTGTCCTATGCTTACCTCCCTGGTACAATAGAATCCCAGTTACCCCAGAAGAATTTCTAGGGTCCGGCTAGATATACCCTTGGGAAATGAATCCTTTGTTTTTTATTTTAACAGTTTACTGCCTATCTTTGTCCACTAGACGCTTGCTCATATGTTAAGAAACGAACAATAAAATATCATTCAAATTGCTATGTTTCCAAACTGTCTCTATTTAGCCAATATCGATCTTGAATAGTAGCAATGGAATTACCTAAAAACTATCGTGCTGTAAGAAAAACAGTGCCCGTAGTCATGAGGCAATGTATTGACATAAGTATCGCGCTCCGGATTCACGAAAGTAATATTAATGAATTGGTGCTCTCTATCCTGTCTATCCGTCAAAAAGAAAAATTGTTCTAGAACGGTATAATAACCAAATTTAACTACATTTACATACCATACTTTACGGAAGATGGCCGGAGAGTCTTCAAGAAGTAATAAGGGTAAGGGTAAGGGTCCGGCCGTGGAGGCGCCTGTAAATTCGGCAGCTTCTTCCCCTGTTGATCCCAACCCTAACAACGGCTCAAGCGCGCAGGGCAGCCAGTCGCAGGGTAATGGATCGACAGGCTCCGGGGACTGGTATCCGGGAAAACAAATCCACGGATTCGATGTGCCTGACCCAAATTTTGACTTAGAAGCAAAGAGAAAATCGATTATGAAGAACCGTGAGGAGGGAAAGTTATTTTCGATTACTGCCGGTTTCGAAGACGACCCTCAAACCGCAGCGGAAAAGGAGATCGCTAGATGGGAGAAACAAACGGGCAAAACAGCTAGCGCTAATTTACGCAAGGACATGACGGACAGGATCGTAAGAAATCGCGAAGGAGGCTGGTTGGCCGGCGCAAAGATCCAAGCTCAGGGTCAGGATAAAGTGCCTATAGAATGGTTCAACCGCCTGGTCTCTGAGCGAGAAGATTCCCTTAACTTATTCGCTACCAAGGCGATGGAGTGTAGCCAAATAATTTCTCAGAAACAGAAGACAATCGAGAATCTGAAGAACGAGAACCAGGAGCTAAAAGAGCAAGCATCTAAGGGTAAATCTGAAGATGGCTCCGACGAGAAGCTCACGCAATGTCAGGCGGAAAACAACGCTTTAAAGGAAGATCTCGCTAAAGCCAAGTCCGAGGTGGAGGAAAACGACAAATTAAAGGCAGATCTTTCTAAAGCCAAATCTGACTTGGAAACTATTCGAGCAGAAAACGAAGCCTTGAAACTGGAGCTTGCCGAAGCCAAATCAAACGCGAAAAAGCCTGATAAGAGTCACCAGGAGAAGATCGAGAGGCTAGAATCTGAAAGCAGGGAATGCTATAGGCAGCGTAATAATCATATGAACCGGGCTTATGAGTTGGACAAAGAGTTGGGGCTAACTCGAAAACGTGAACAAGACCTTAAGGAGGACAACAGGAGGCTCACTAAAGCACTAGCAGACTGCGAAGATAACTTGAGAAAGAGTAATGCCTCCAAGAACGCGCCTAGCCACTCATCAAACGGTTCGAACAAGGCTGAAGCAGGGTCGAGTGACGCAGGGTCGGGTGAACCAGGGGCAAACCCCGACGGGCAGAAACCGGAGTTGGGCGAAATGGATACCCTCAAAGTTATTCGGGAGCTCAAGAAGGCCAAGGAAGAGAACAGAGACGTTCGCGAGGAAGCTGATGATCTCATTAATAGATGGCTTGCCCGAGTCGCGGACAACAATAATGTCCGAGAGTTCTACAACACCGTCGACGAGCTTAGTAGAACGATGGGAGCCCTTCAGAGGCAAATTATTACCCTGTATAACGACCTACGCCTCCCGAATGGTGACGCCGTTACTGCCGGGGAAGCCCTAGATGCACTCACTAGGTACGCGAGTCAACATCCCGAAGACGAAGATTTCCAGATGCGGGTATGGGCCCTTAAGCTCATCGGCGATACCCACGTGGCCGAAAGGGAGACCAAGACGGAACAGGTTCGAAACGACACCCTCAACAAGCAACTCGAGATGTGCAAGACTACCGACATCCTCGAAAGGGAGTCGACAGCGAATTATGGCATGGCTCAGAACGAGGAGGTCCTAAGACAGGTGGAGGAGAGGACACAGACCTACCGGATGCAACGCCGAGCCTTTGTCGGCACCCTTTTCGCGGCGAACGCACAGCTAACTGACGTCGCCGCCAAATGTCCGCACCAGCCAACCATTCGGGCCATGGAGCATGTGTGCAACACGTACTTGGATCCGATTACTCTCCCTCTACCGGCGCTTGAACCCTCGCGACATTATTAATTTTATGAGGCATAGGCTTTAATGATCTGACGATGTAGACGTTGATATGACCTAGACAGATATCAGCCATGCGGTCACATAAATGGTGACAACCTAACTTAGACCGGAAAGGGGTATTGGATCTCACCTACCATACATACATATATATCAGGTAGTTATAGGATGTTTTGTGTTGTTTTCATGACTAGTACGCAGTATTTAACTACCTCTTTAATCAATGTTAAGTTGTTTAACCAGCTTTAAGAGATATTCTAAACTGAATTAGTATGACTTGAGATGCCTTGTAAACCATAAAGTGACCGAGGAAAGAAAGCTTAGATACCTGAAAGTTCGTATTATACGATAGACTGATAAAAGGATCTTGTTGACTGCTATGAGTGATGAACGATTCCCCTATGGTAAGGCTGTAGGACCGCTTCTCCATAAACCCTGCTCGGGTGATGTTAGAACATATCGTCGGCAAATGCCCTCTCGCAATACGTGGACTATATTGGTGTACTTTTCTTATTGTTACGATCGGGGTTTCATATAAGGAAGATGGATAGTCATCCACTCATATTTATCCCCGCGAAGTTCCCCGACAGTAATAAGGAGGTCGTATGAGACAAGTCTCTTCACCGAGGGCTCGCGGGCATTCGTATTTTGCCGATGCGGATAGGATATTGGCTAGAAGATCTTACTCTTAGAGGTTGGTTGAACCATGTCGTCATGCGAGTTCGTTAATTTTCAGCTTGCGGCGAAGGTGAGACTATTGTCTTATACAGCCTTGTGCTCTCTGGGGTATAGACAAAGTCTTATTCATCGCCATTCTACCTGATCGCTTCGCGATTGGCACACATTTTATAATAGAGATGGAACTAGAGAGATCGAGTTCTGAAACCCGGTCTTAGGTGAGCTGAGAGATCAGAGAGGGGTAAAATAGCAGCAGCATACCCAATAGGTATATTGGTAATCATGTCGTGCGCTCGGAGATATATGCCTTGTAACTATGTATGTAGTTTCTATACCTACTGGGCCAGATGCTGTGTCAGGTCCTACTTCTTACGTCGATCAACCTTGATAACTTCGCTCTTCTTACGATCAATCATGTGCGCTCTGTGCTCTTGGCTTTTCCCGACCAGGCACGATTGCGTATATTGAAGTTGCATGATCAAGATACCCCTGGCATGGGGCAGACGAAAATGACCGGGAGAATGGTATCGCAATTAATTAGTTCGAGACGTGCAATGAGCTTGTTCTCCAACACATGCCGGCTGTCGAATAGAGAGACGTCAAAAGAAGCCTCCGCGGATCTCATACAGATTGCGGACGTTATTAATCCGGGGAATAAGCAATCAGCGTTCTCATGGTTTCCCCAGATTTTGCCTTGGCGGAATGCGGTGCGCTGCTATTTTGCGAGGGTTCCAATGCAACCTGCCGGCTGTCGCAGCAATTTAATTATTATAAATGAAATGGCAGCGCTCGGTGCTCTCACTCTGGCCTCGAACGTAGCAGCGAGGATAAATAGACGTTGGTGTGCGCTGAGCAAACTCGGCGACACACGTCTGTTCCAGACTCAACGGCTGACAACTATTCTGAGCGACGTCGAACGAAAGACTAAATATATTGTGGCTGGTAAGGCTGACCGCCTACACATGTAAGAAAAGCCACTGTCGCAGATGATTATAAGCAGCTGGGGTAATCGGCGGACGCTGAGCTATGCATGGACCGAATAGAGATTTGTGCAATTCAGTAGTTGGGGTTGAAGAGTTCCTTCGCCGAATTTTGACACTAGTTCAAGTGACAAGACAATAGTCCTGCATCTTATTATCCTGAATATGGCCGTGGTTGCATCGACCCAAATTTGGGATTGCCTTTTTTTGCGCTCTGACAAGATAATGTCGTATCGCTCCAACATCCATGATCTAGTCGTGCTATCTTATTAGATATAGTAGCTTGATAAATGTGTCTAGATATGTAAATGATGGGACGAAATAAGAAGAATTCGACCAAATCCATCTGGATGGATCGGCTTATGGCGTCTGCTGCCCGCCGCAATTCTGATTCCTTTGAGCCCCCCGCCTTGTCGGGGTTTTTAGATCTAGATCGTCGAATGATCTGACCGGACGCACATGCTATTTTTTTAAGAGAGCGACAGAGCCTCCACCACATGACGTTAGGACCAATCCTTCAACGGGTGGTCGGCGTGATCGACCCCGGGCCAAGTCTTCCCCTGACAAAGGAAAGAGACCGACCGACCGAGCGAGGCGGAGCGGGATCGTTAACAAAGCTTGTTGTAACACACGAAACTGCTGATAGACGCGCGACTCAATTGTAATTGATGGATTATTAAGATGACAATGGCAGACAGTCGGCCGTACCACTTTCTATCGGCCCTGTAGCTGAGAATGTCATCGTCTATTCCTGATATAGTAACTGCCTAAACGAGACATCAAACCGGGGTCGTTATCAGATCTTTTTGTGGGAACTACGAGCATGTCATCGCCGGCGGGTATTAGGTGTTTATATGACTTGCCTACTAAGTAAGGAGGTCTGAGTCTTGACCGAGATAAGGCTGGATATCAAGACTTTACCATAGCACTGCTGATATCTTTCATATAGACTGATGTTGGTGTTAGTGAGAGGTGGGAACCATTCGCTTCTCGAGCTAGTAGCGTTCCTATCTATGGCGAGATCTTCACGAGCTTGAACTTGGGAGATTCTAGCCGCGGTGGAGAGGTCGATGCGCGCCTCGTCTACCAGCTACTGGGCCTTATTCCAATGCAGGTGGAATGGATTTGGCAGGATGCGGTTTTCACATGAGCTGACAATCCGCTGACGCATATCTGACTCTCCTTACAAATCATGATAGCATCCGAAGACGCAAGGGAAGTAAACTGCACGTCCAGACGAAACACTCTTAGACCAAGAATATGCTCATATTGACCCAGTGTCCATATGCACGACACCCAGAACATCAAGGACTCCAGATACCTGGTACACAGGATGACGTGTGGGGATTGCTAAGTGTTTCTGTTCGTATGATCGCGCTTATTGAGGATGTTACAGACGGTCGTTTTGCCTCTCACTCGGCGTAAATACACTGGCTTAGACTGAGAAAAGCAAAATAGACCCGACAGCAAGGGGCTGCGTCCGAGATGGCCCCTTGCGGCATGGTAAGGCGGTCTGGCGAGTGAATCGAATTGTGATGACGGGCCACGAGCCACGGCGAGTTCCATTGGTTTTCTAGATGCTTTTCTTCTTTTCCCCGGATCTGCAACACGAGGTGAAGGTCTAAACTCTATGGTGAGAATATTCTAACCACGGGTAACTATCGTCTTCCTCACCGTGACCCGGGGATCGACGTCTTGGCACCCGAAATCCTGAGCGGACAAGCTATTGACAGGCTATCGCTCATCCACGAAATTCGGACGGGGTATCGTGGATGTTTAACAACGAAGTCACAGATATATTTACGACTCCGGACTCTGAAAAACATCAACATGTGAAGTCCACGGGTGGCCAAGCAGAATGGAATGCTTGTACGGAAAATCCCCACTGAGTAACAGTCGAGGAATCCATCGTCGGCCGTATCCCAATCAGGATAAAAATCTGTCAACGGTTGTGCATTGTCCGGACGTCAGCAGGGGTTAGAGAAGAACCGACGTTTTTATCCATATTACCCTCGACTTCCGAGTGTAGCTTGATTGGGACGGCGAGCCAGGTTCTCTTCGTGGGGTTTGAAGAAAACAAATAAAAACGAGAGGCAGAAAAGGGAAAGAAATCAGGGAAATGGACGAATCACGATAATCCGCCGAAAACTGCACCTAGGTACATGATCCAAGGCTCTCGCTTGCTGAGCATCTAAACTGAATCTGTCTAGCGGATGCGGAACGGGGAAATCAGTTGTTGCGAACCAGTTAAAGCCTGGACTTCAGCACTTGGGGTACCTAGTCCACTTACTTAAGCCCCGAAGTCTCAGCGAGGTGATACCTAGCAGCCCTCCAGCCGCCCTCCAGACTTCTGTAGGTAACCCCTGCTTAGGTACGGTAGAACCCCTGTCACTCGGTACCAGATACTCTAGATTTTGTTACATTCACCCTACATTCGTTTGACCCTCTTTCGGATCTCTAATCTTCAATCTTCATCTCACTCACTACGCACTACGCTTGTCTTGACTCGTGTCTCAACCAAACACACCTACACTCAGGGTCCAGAACATCCACCCTCTTTTCTCTCTTTATCTCCTTCCCTGAACAGAACTTGCTTTCTAATTCAGCCTACTCCACATCTCCCATAGCTCCAGATGTCCCCATAACCTAGGTTTAACCTGCAAGTAGCCTCTGCGACTATGTCACCATATCTATTGACCCTATTGACCTACCATGATCCAAACCCTGCGCAATCTACCTAGTCACCTCATAGTCTTGCCTCGTGAGCTCGTGAGAGGCTCCATTTGTCTGCCTCCGAGCGTAGTACCATACTATTATTCGTTCACTCCAAAATGTAACTTACTCGCAATCTTGACGAGCCTGGATGGATGCTTGTAAGATGGCTCAACACTACCGGCCGAACCCATTCACCCCATTCACCCCTGCTTGCTATACATGATTCCATATGGATGGTTGTCATGCAAGTCAAGTTGCTAATCACAACTCGAGACCGATGGACGAATCAACCCCGCCGCCGATTTGATACTTCCCCTTTTGGTATAGGGATTCATCAAAATGTGGCCTTTAACTTCTATACCAGGCCGTCGCCGTGATTCCACACGGACATGTGCTACGGCCGGTTGTACGAGTCTAAAAGGTCCTATTTAGAGAATCTGATGATATAATCCCAGCTGCGCCCATCCGTTTCCATCTCAGTCTGAGGAATCAGGATTATTATTGCTTAGCATAGTCAAACGGCTGACGTCTGCACCCCGCGGTGACCTGTTAGTCCGCCTCATCCTTTAAAGAGTCTGATATATCTCGGCTATCCACCCCCCTTCGGTCCCGATCGTCAACCTATAACAAAGGTGCATTTATCAGAGACGCGTACTCATAGTAGCTACACCTAGCTCATAGCTTGACGTATAGCTGCTGGTTTATAAAACATATACCTTCTCTTCCACCTCCCTGAGGCTCGCCCTTTAGTGGCAGTCAACCAGTGTCTCCTCGTTAGCTCAACGTCTCATCCACAGCAATGAGTCCAGCAGCAACCGAGACAACGTCGTCGGCGGCTGCTGCTGCCACGACTCAAGCCACCAGTGCCTCTCATCAGGACTGGTTGATGGTACGGCAAGCAACGAACGTGGAGGTCTTGACGTACTATGCCGCCTCGTTAAGCGCCCTCATCGGCGTCTTCATTCTAGCCCACTGGGTTCGCTTTATTCTTGTTGGGTTCGGCTGGTCCCGTTCACCAAACCGGATCCTGTTACCCTTTACTGCTGCCACGAGGTGAGCATAACCGCCATGGAAGATAGGCATATGGGTGATCTAATAGTTTCTACCAGAATTACTAGAAGAATATTCGTTCGCAAGATTTTTGGCTTTACCTCCGCCGGACACGCCATTCTCACGCTCGCCTTCGTTGCCCTCAATATACTTTTCAGCTTCTACCGGATTGATTACAGTAGACCTACTGACTTATGTTCCCGGTTCGGCTGGTGAGTTTCTTCGACATCCAGATTCGCCTTTGAGGCTGACAAGTGAGATTCAGGATGGCTACGGGGAACATGGTCTTCGTAGTATTCCTTGCACTGAAGAACACACCTCTGGCAATCCTTACCGCTTATTCCTATGAGCGACTCAACGTCCTACACCGAATTGCCGGATACACTACCATGGTGTATACCATTTTACATGGCTGCATCTACTCGGCTTACTTCATGAACAATGGAAGGATATCAATTCTTCAGGAGGATGTCGTCACAGCCGGTATTATACTAGGATTTGCTTTACTCTTTTCGGTATTGGCCGGAATGATCCTGAGGCGCTATAACTACGAGCTCTTCTACATCATACACGTGGTCCTCTTCATTGTCATTGTGGTCACACTCGGTTTACATCGTCCCAGCTTCAATCCCGACCAAGGGCTATATGCTACCGTGATCCTCGGTGCCCTATGGTTCGCCGATCGCCTTCTTCGTTTCTGCCGACTGGTTTATAATAGTGTCAACAACGAGGCTTATGTCTACGCTCTTCCTAATGGCGGTACGAGGATAATACTCAAGAAACCCCTCATGCGTGCACGACCTGGAAAGCACTGCTACGTCTGGCTCCCGGCCATTCGCGCCCTCGAAAGCCACCCCTTCACCATTGTCGCCAACGATCCGATGGAGCTCGTCATCAATACGTATAGTGGTTTCACCAGAGACCTTCATAAATACGCACTACAACATCCCGGTGCCAGCCTTAGGGTTTCAGCAGAAGGACCTTACGGCACACTGCCAGACCCTATGGACTTCGACAAGGTTGTCTTGGTAGCTGGTGGCTCCGGAGCAACCTTCACATTCGGAATGGCAGCCGATATGCTACGACGAATGTCTGCAGACTCCCAGCAGAAGATTGATTTCATTTGGGCTGTTAAAGGTCATGGTACGTATTCATTCATGGTCATCAAATGGTACCAAGGTATCTGTACTAATTCGTACCTAGACAATCTAACTTGGTTCACGCAACATCTTCATAACCTTCGCAGCAACGTTCATGCTCCAAAGATTGCTCTCAAGGTGCATCTTACTAGACTAGCTCCTTCATCTTCGATGAAAGAGGTCAGTTCTCCAGAGCGTCGTTCCGCGTCGGTGACATCTGCGGATCTTGAGCAGGGTGAGATTTCTCCTGCTAGTGGTCTGGCATCTTCCGCCGCCACCAGGTACGAGTCCGACAGAGATGAAAAGGAGCTAGCTGGACACCTGGAGATCCCTTCAGAAACGGCGAGCACGACGACATTGCCTATCTACCGTGGCAGGCCAGATACAGAGACGGAGATTAGAAATGCGGTGCGATCCCTAAGCAAGAACCAAAGAGTCCTCATTGCCGCCTGCGGCCCCGGAAGCCTTACTACGATTGTCCGAAACGTGGCTGCCAGCTGTATCAGTGTCGACGGTCCCGCCGTCGAAGTCCACTGCGAGCAGTTTGGCTGGTGATCCGTTCGCTCGCGTTGCGAATTGATGGAACGATTTATGTATGAGTGGAATGTTCACAAGGATTTGGCATGGGCGGCGCTACTTGGGGTAGACGGCGTTATGACTTCACGTTGAATATTCACCTAGGAACGGCAGCTACCTCTAGGTCTTCGTACATTGATTATTGGTCAATTATAGAGATGGACATATCATATATCTTAGACGAGCGCAAATATACCCTCTCTGTTGAAGACATGATCCACATCCCTGCAAGACATCGGCGGCTTCATCACCCGTAAAACAAAAACCTCTCTCATGCTTAAATCTCTAGGTCGTCTCATGCAATTCTCGGTCCTTAGACATATGAGCAAAATAATTTTCTTTCCTATCGCCAGGGATACCTACGATGTCCAGTAAATACTTCTCACTGAACACGTATCAGCACGTCATCAATTTGTGACCTATTCCCTGTTCTACACATTTCGACTCGCCTCATTGGTAAACCATTCTACAACTCCGACGCAACATTTACAGTGATTGGAGCGGCGCCAGTCGGACTACTCCCGATTACCAATGGATTACATAGCCATTTTCCAGATAGATAGGTAAGTACCTAAGCAATATTCTAAGCTGACACCGGTCTCGCTACAGCAATGACAAGAGCTGTTTGTTACAGGCATTGGGTGGTGTAGCATTAATCGGAGGTCATATTCAAGGGACTAAAAGGCGGGTAACTACTGCTTACCTAGGTACCTACTTAACTAGGTAGGTAGGTACCCAACCTATCGGGGAACCGAAGGGAGGGTTCAATATAGGTGTTGTAAACAGGGCCTGTTTCTCGTCTTATCGGCGCCTCCAATTAGACGTGGGGGGAGGGGTTCGAGACAGAGGGCTGCCGGCAATGACGAGCATGGGATGTGCTCCGGTTGGGTGGCTGCATGCGCACGCATGGCGATAGATAGATCTGATACCGGGACTTACCGCATGTCTCGCTGCATTGACACCGAAGAGGGTGCGAGATATACGCCTTCAGTCAATTCTGTACTATGCGATAATAAAATCTTCGCGATGTCCCCCAAAACTCCAAGCGAACCTGGACAATCATGAGATGTACACCTACGTACTTGTCATACACAACCCAACACACATGATTCACTCTATTAACTCCCTTAACTGCGAATATGCCTGAACAATCCATTCTATGTCGAAAATGGACTCAACAATTTTTGCCTTCGGGCTGGTCCTTCTACCACACCTATGCGGCCTTGGCACTGATCCGACTACGGGCTGCCATTGACTGATCGGTAATCCTGCTCTTGGCTGGGGCGGCTGACAGGATCGCGATCCCAGCTCGGTCCCGTCTGTTCCTCTAAAGGGTCCGGGGTTGACAAATACCGTGGACGTGGGCAAGGGAGGGTTCGAATCCTATCAGGGACCGGATAAGCAGCACGTAGTTGGGTGACCCGGAGATGACGCACGCATGGGGGCTTACATGTGAATTCTATCTACCCATCCCGGAGACGGGAGCTTATTACCGCTTCCCTCAGCCTCGAGCTGACGCCAGATTGTTTGCGCGGACGACGTGTAACAAAAAAGCCATAAGACTATAAATCGGGAGCCGGGCGTTGTGCATCCCGAACGACTCGCAACTCTTGGTAGGTTCGTAGTGAGCTTAGCTAATCCAAGACGCCGTTGAGGCCAGAAAAAGCGGTCACCCCGTGCGGTTCGACCGCCGAGGCGTCGGATTCATACGGCTTATTTATGGCTTAAGCCATATTTCTCACCAGTTTTTTTCCAGATCACAAATCCCATCTTCCATGATCACATCTAAGCAGCCTGTTTCAAATGACTTTCAGCTAACGCCTTCTCTCTCGCCTAGCTACGTGCGCCCCAGATATCCCAATTTTTTGTTCGCCTGGGGTTCTTATTACCTATTATTGGATATATTCGGGCCCACGCGCTCTATGAAGTGTCTAGTGACACACGCGTAGTCGCCCAAGTTTGCTCTACGCGATCTATAACTCGGCCAATTTATTGAAGTGACGACTACGACCCGTACCGCCCGAGGCGTTTCCCACCAACTAGACGAGAAGCATGAAACTACGAAATCTTGCGCATTGCGGCTTCTGGCTTTTTCCTTCTTATCCCTTGATAACTGAGCTGGGACTACCTGATTCGTTCCCGCGCCATTACGTTGACTTTCCTTGGCAAGCCACGTTGATGCCATGATTATCTGTTGATGGTCTTTTTTGGCATTAAAAAAGTTCGCCTCAGACCAGATTCATATTTAGCCTGCCTTGTGCGACGACATACGCATTGGACATGCGAGGTGGCCGCGTAAGACAGTCCAGAATGGCGGGCGAGCCAAGGCCTTCGCCCGCCTAGCGATGATGATAGTTCGCGATATCATTGACTCCCTTACACTATACACCGAGAAAATTATTTCTTTGATATGGCGCCGTTGAACGCCATTTACGGCCACTACTGTCGTTCATGCACCAAAATGTCGATCTTGAATATCCTCAGCTTTAGGCTAGGTCGGTCGAAGATTGATTGCTATGACTTCATCCGCGGAACGCCATCCTTTGTGGCTTGAGTCAACCCCGCTTCATTGCGAAACAAGGGCGACTATCTTAGTTAGGTAACCTAGTAATGTCCTCGGTTTATATACCGAGGGACTATACCGTCGCGGTTGATTCCACACCCATCTCTTTTCCGCCTGTCCCTTGCCCGTCCCTGTAAACCGAAGTGCACCTATTAGAGTTATAATTCTCCGTCGCAGGAACATCCCGCTACTACTAGTCGTTTTCTAACTGTTTCCAGCAAAGTGATTGTTGGCGAGTCATATTCAATGAGCTAGTCATTTAGAGTGCCAACCATCTGGGCACACCTCCATTCAGCGCTCCCATCCTGCCGTGAGTACCGCAATTATATCGTCAGCACTTTCCTGATCGGGCCGCGTCCCATCTGTCGAGGAACAGAGGAATGGTTCGGGCTTAGTAGAAGTGACGGGCTTTTCTTCGTAGTAGTAGCTCCCTGTTTCTGTTCGCCTGCTAGGAGCGACCGATAGGGCTCTCTCAATCTCGTGTAACCTTGAAACGGATAGCTTGCTCATGCGGCCGCATTTTCTTGATATCGTGTTTCCTTCAAGATATGATGTAGCGTTCTTCAGATTAGTGAGAAGAGCAAGCCATCACATCATGCTTCAAGCGGCAAGGCCGATCAGAGAAGAATAATTAGCGTAGATAAGTTATATGTGGTGATATTTCAGTTGTTAAGCCATATGTGTCATACGCTGTCGGCCTACAGATAGTGTCTTTCGAGCTCATATCTAAGACATCAGTATAGCTCGTAAAATCTCTACCAATGATATTAATATATCGCCGAGTATATTTCAGGCATACTCTAGTACTTATACTCTAAGGACGGGGCTTAAGACATAGGGCGTGATGGTATCACAGGTTATAAGCGGAGGGAGTAGTCTAGATGGTCTAGAAAAGATAGAAGACCTTGATGGCGGTGCCAGCAAGCCACAAAGTCTAAGATTTTGATTTACTTAGTGCACAACGAAAGCGAGGATCTCCATGCTCATTCTAGCCTCATCGTACCCAAAGACTATGACAATAACACTTTCTGAATGATGACAATACAATTGTTCCTCTTAGCGAGAAAGTCCCCATCATCGGCGACCTCGCATACAGCCTCCAATTGGATTATAATGTTTGCCTGCGGCTTGGAACTAAAGATAGTGCGAGACGCCCACCGTGATAGGACCGAACGGGGCGGATGAGTATCTTTCCCGGCCGAGTTTCACAATATTCTAAGATGTCTTCCTAGAGCTGATGATGGCAGAATACAGTCTTTTTCATGCTTCCCATTACCAAGTACCCGTGACTATAGCACCAGCGAGAGAGAATCGGTGCGCTCTTACCGTCCACCTGGATGCGTTAGGCTAACTATTAAAATGTAGGTCTCAAGTCACGGGGGTTATAGCCACGGAACGTTTCAATGGGAAAAGGGGGGCACTAATAGCAGCGAAAGGTAAATTCGAACAATATCATAGTAGGGAAGTCAGATTAGACATCTCTCTAAATATCTTAAAGGGGCAATAAGACATAAGTTGACTACGGTCCAGCTTGAAGATAGATTTATATAGAGAATCTTATTATTACGTTACCCTGATGAGTCTTGTGACTATCTAGTAGGCAGTCAAACGTCTTGAAGTCATACATTTGATATGATGTACAGTACACATTATCACCGGCAGATCCGAGAGAATCAACACAATGAAACGCATGACTTTAAGTTTTACTAGCTAATCTCTGTATGATTACATGCATGTACATATAGAGTAACTACTAGTTTCGCAGCTATGAGATTTGTCATCTCAAGCCTCAAGGATAGCGATTAGAGTTGCACATTGCTTTTAGAAACCCTTGTAATACAATCCAAGTAGCCCTTAGGTTTGGCAGTTTCTGCATACTGGACCTAGGAACTGTTGAATGTGCCTTATATCCGCTCTTCTTGAAGCTAGGGATAACTCGCTTCTTAAGCTACTAGTATATGAACTGAAATGTTGGGTGTTTGATAGACCCCAGGGGCGCTGTGAGCAGGGTTTGGAAATTTAGTTATTAGTTCAGTCCACCCTCGGAATAAAAATAATTTCTAAAAACCGGAATAAAATTAAACTAAAATAAAAAAAAATTTCCCGGAATAAAAATAAACTAGTATTAATTAAGGAATGAATAATTAACTAAAAAACTAATTTTTTAAATTAATTAAAAATAAAAAACGTAGAAAAAAGTCGAAAAAAATTCGGAAAAATTCGGAAAAACCTCGGAAAAATAAAACAAAAATGGAAATAATTATTTTAATATATAAATAATATTAAAATATTTTTTCCGAATTTTATTATCCGTTATTTCGAATTTTTTCGAATTTTTTAAAAAAAAAAATTTAAAAATATTAAAATCTATTTTTAGAAATTAGTTTTTAGTTACTAAAAACTAACTAAGGAATGAACTAAAAAAATAATGTAAAATTACGGATTAAAACTAATTTTTTTTATTCCGGCTGAAGCCGGAATAAAACTGTATTAACTAAGGAATGATTAATTAACTAAAAAACTAATGGAATAATTTCCAAACCCTGGCTGTGAGTGTGATCCTCGAAAGTGTCGATAGGGGATAGCCTCGAGTAGCAATGACAGAAGATATAATGACCACCTTTGATGTAAAATGACGAGATTTAATATAATACCCGAAATAGTCCTACGGAACCTATGTCTACGTGATACTACTATATCCATCCTCTCAATGATGTATATTATTCGTAACCATTATTTGAAGGTCTATGAAGTTTCTGACTTCCGCAATTTAGCCCAAGTAGCTTCAAATTGTCGGTATCTCTTATATTTCGTATATTATATCCCATCACCTATGTTGACAAGGGCAGTGATATACTTAAGGTAGATCGGTTTGATGATTTATTTTATATAGTCAATACCAAAAACAGCTTTCTGTTAGTCGACATCTTAAGTGATAATTATACCGAGGAGGAAATATATTAGAACGGCAAGACAGGTTCCCGTTTGGTTATCAGATTTAATTCCAGGACGAGAAAGACTTATAAGTGTAAAGTGTACCAGGTATACGGTTATATTTTTTAAAGAACTCAAGTCTCTTCCTATACCATGGTCGTACGTCTCGTATATACATCTGTTAGGTCGGGCAAGGGATCGGATTCAGGGTCCCAAATCATTGTCGACGAATATTCTCAGTAACATGAAGCTTTATCACCTGGTCAGCTTCATTCTTAACTCACTACCCAGCACTTAGCAGGTCCTCATTGCCATTCTCGATTTAAGGTAATTTGAAACTTATGCCCTAGACCAACATTTATTCTCGATATATCTACATTATTCTGGTACGGATATGATACGATTTAGATGCTACTAATCGTATTAGGTCGGTCAGTCGCTTCGTCACTCTGCCAAAATCGTGTTTCTCTAAGGGTATAGTAGTTGGTAGTGGATGAAAGAGGTTGAAGCTGTCCTCACGTGCCTATCTACCGACATGGCTTGGACATAAACCCTGAGTCCATCCGTTGCCATATTGGGATCGACGAGCTTCGATTCTCCCTAGTTGACTTTATCAATTTAAATATCATAAGAGCTTTTGGTATTATATGAACATTTTCATTGGGGGGAGAGAATGTAGTATATTCCACATGTTTAGAGCTAAGGGGTTAAAGGGGCCAAACTCCCATATCTAGAGTACGTGGCCTAGTCCTGTGACAGGCCTGCCCCTCAGTGCTTCGATTTTCTTTTGAAAATCTATCACACTAGTTGCTTGCGATGTTCCTACGTATTGCTAAGTAATAGAAACTTTTTTGCGTGGGCCGCAGACGCGCATCTCGATACACCCAGGAACGGAAAAGGGCTCGAATTGTGTTGTCTAGACATGTCTTAAACCTAGGGGGCGAGGTCTCACTCTCTATAACGCAGTATGTCTTGCGTAAATTGATTTCTTATTTGCTTCCCTCTAATCGTGGTTGCATCCTAGTCATTGGGCGACAATCTTTAGTTGTTGTGAATGAAGGACAGTAGACCATCTACGACGTCCATGCTTATCGTCGATCGCTCCCCACTTACAGTAGTAAGTCACAGTAGACAAGTGAGAATTGGGATGTTTAACCGTGAAACGTCGTGGTACAAAATGCTGAGGGCCTCGAACGATGCAGGATGATGGGTTGCACCAGGGCTGTGATGTAGAATTGGGAAGTCATCAATAAGTTATCACTAGACTCTTGCAACTGGGATTGAGCGAGGCGCATACAGATTAACAACATTGGCGGTTCATCTGAACGCTACGCCGAACTTCTAGGATATACCAGGTTTGTAGATAGTCGGATGAGGTTGATTGAAATGAGGACATCAATGTATTTCCTAGTGGCCTGAGTGTATTGCCGTCGGCATTTATGGTTCAGCCCCTGAGATCCTTCTGTCGTTGATTTGCTAATAATAATTCCCATAAGTTGGTTCGGACCCACCGCGATCGTAACCCACGTTTCGCAGGTAGTTGCCTCTGCCAATATAAATGATAAACTGCTGCCTACACAGAAGGTAGAGTGCCAATCAATGTTCTAGAAGGGATTGATACCTTCCGACGTACGTTTTCTCGAACGTGGCCGGATTAAGAGAACTCACGAAAATGGCCCCATTTACCCCTATTCCTGGATCCGATCCCAATACCAGACAGCCTTACTACATTAAGTCATATAATTCGTACGGATGAAACTTCGCCAGTAATTATGAGTCGATAAATCAAAGACAATTGAAAACGGCAAAGTATGATAATATGCGGCACATAAACGATACATGAATGGATGTGGAAGTTACATATAAATGAAAAGTAACGCGAGGTACCATGCTTGGGGGGCTAAGAGTTCCAATGTTACGCCGTATCCAAGCTGAGTTGCATTCAGCCAGGGGGTCGCGATCCTTCGGTTGAGGCTCGTCATCCATATTTGCTAGGTTCGCGACAGGGTCAAATTTCCCCTCTTAACTTCCTTTTCAACGTCGTCGTCGCCAATGCACCGGATTACGACTCGTTAGTCGCGATGGGGCTGATATTCCGAATATGGCTCTTCTCTCTCGGCTTCTCTCATATTGCCAGCGCGGCCGCGACTTGCTATCGCCCGGATGGCACCGCCGTGGATAATACCTACCAGCCATGTGACACCGACGCGGAGGTGTCCATGTGCTGTCATCTGGCATTTGCCAATAATGGCGGCGATATGTGCGGATCTGGTCCCTCTTATGGATTGTGCGGTGTTACAGGAACTCAGCTTTGGAGAGAGAGCTGCACAGACCCTACGTGGAAGTCGCCGGCGTGCCTGAACCTCTGTACCACCGGTCAATGTGCGTCGAAGTAACCCAGATCCTTTCTTTGACCATACATACTAACAGAACCTGGGGTAGATCATGGCGGTGATGCAGAAATCACCAGGTGCATCGATGGCACATACTGTTGTGGCGTCAACAATGCAACATGTTGTGGATTGAATCAAGGAGTGTCTATTGTCAATAATCAAGTCGTTAGTTCAACGTCATCATCGACGTCGTCTACCTCATCTACATCGTCTACTTCAACGTCTACTTCATCATCTACTTCATCATCTACCTCATCAAGTACCACGTCAACTTCCGCTGGGGAAACTTCATCCAATGTCCCGGAATCTTCCGCGCTTTCTGCTCCGGAGCAGACGACGTCTCCAAACAGCGGGGCAACAACGTCACCTGCCGATAGCAGTAGTGGAGGATCTTCGTCTCTGTCGACTGGTGCCACTGTTGGGATCGCAGTTGGCTGTACGGCTGGAGGATTGATAGCCTTGGGTGCCTTGTTGTTCTATTTATGGCGGCGGAGGAAACAGAAGCGGGATCTTCAACAAAACAACCTCCATGAGGTCGCGGCATACCAGTATTCAACCCAGTACCGATCCGAACTGAAGCCGGACGTTACTCCGGCAGAACTAAGCACGCAGATTGAGCGCCAAGAGCTTCCAGGATAGTAGGTCATCCTAGAGGGGTTGGACGTGCCATTATAATGCGCCTTATAAATTCCAGCCCGTCTAGGCAGTCAGTATAGAAATTTGTGGGAGTTAGGCGCTTGGATGGGGGGTGGATATATGTATGTGAGGGCAGGTCCGGCGTCAATGCGGCTTGCTCGTGGGTATGTCTATATGAGTATCGGGGGAAGGCTTGTAATTTTATCAAGCATCTTGGGAAGGCCTAGCTCCATTTAGCGCTCCATTAGACATTAATTCTGTAATGATTTATTTATATAGAGGCGGGTAGGATGATTCACGCCGATGATTGCTGTCAGAATTGTACGTTCTAGAAGCCCCTTACCCCTTCGAAATTCAGCAAATCACTCCGAACCTACCACAGCGCCATACGCGCACATCACAAGTCCTCGCCCGATCTCGTGATCTGGACTTATTCTTTAATAGGCTTAATTAGGGTATGGTATGGTATGGTGTAGAACCATGTTTTGAATTTTACCCAAGATGTGTTCCCTCTTTGGCGTGGTTGTGGGTGTGCTTGCCGGGGTACTAATGTAGGTGTGTCGCTGTGTCGCTGTCCTGAGTCAAAATTGTTAGACCTGAATAGAGGCAACACAGATCAAAGGTTCTCTCCATTCTCCGCGCTGTACGTTAATTTCTTTTTTTTTCTATAACCATGCTAAGACTCTAGATTCATCAAGACGACCTCGAATCTTGGAACCCCCTCCCGGGTGCCCTCCCCCGCGTACGTGGCCCGCTTTTCCATCTCCTTCCCGCCGTCCGGTGCAGACAGCCGATATTAGGGTACATGCACCAACGGTGTGTCTCTGGGGATAGTTGCGGAGTAGACTACTGCGCGTAGTAACAACATACGAGCCTGCCGGTATTAATGTCAATTCACTTTTTTTTTGGCGCCAGTTCGTGATCCCTAATCCCGGTGGGCTCCCACACACGCGCTCGGTCGCCTGGTCTGTCCTTTCGTTAGTCTGAATCCTGCCACTGGTGAAGCAAGCCTTGGACCGCCCGTCTCTAATTTCCCTGGCCAACGGACCGTCGAGCCGCTAGGGACTTCCTCGGCCGGCACGTCGACTTTCACCTACCGTGCTACTAGGTATGGCTCACTATTTGAGGTGGCCCCATACGCGTCATCAAATCCCAAACCATCGACGGAACTACCCATGGAGTCATGCATGGTGACCGTTATAGAAGTACGGCATATGGTAATATACACAAATTAAGGGTTGAGAGCTAGCGCTGGGATCCCCACCACATACCTAGCGACCCACCGGAACTGTGAATCTGGGCCATAGGGCTGGAATCGCTATTCAGCTTATTCGATTATCATCCCATGTATGTGATGAGCGACGAATCTAAACCTGTAATTCGACTCTTAATGCTGTTGACCCAAGCCAAGACCTGGGTGGTTCAGCTGATTTAAATTCTGGGGGCGGGAGGACAGGGGGTGCTTTGCTAAATCTTAGTACTGTGCCCCTATTTCTAAAGCTAACGGTAATTGCCGGAAAATCGTAGTGTCCTCTCCATCAACCTCAAGATCGAGAAATCACCATGTCGAATACCTGAGTATATGCATACTTGTAAGTAAAAGGTGATGTATGTCTCATCGGTTCGCATTTGACCAACATCGGTCTGGCATCTACTGTTAGAACGCTAACAGTACCTATATACTCCATGCTAACCCCTCCCCCTTTTTTCCCTGCCTAAAAATATGCCTATAAATACACGTCTGCTCATAACGTCGCTTTCCGAATCCAATGTCGCACAGTGATATAATGTTCGTAGATGCCGTAGCCAATGCTTAAAACGCTCCAAGCCAATTCGCCTCATGAAGATAATCCCCTGAAGCCCCCGAATAATCGTACAAGAAAAAAAATACCAATGCTACCATAAATACATAAATCCGGCCTTGGCCTTCTTCTCGAGTACTGATCATGGTAGTTGTCGTAGGAACTCATACCTGTGCCCCGGCAAGGAAGAAATCAAGCTCTTTGCCTTGCCCTATGGCGTGCTCGTTCTCAGCGAGCTGTTCAAGGAGGCTTAAGAACGGATCCTTCTCTTCGCCAGGTCCGGTACCCGTGCTGCCGCTATGGCTCTTTTCTCCGGGGCTTAGCGCCGCCGTATGCGGTTGCTTGCGATGGTCCTCTTCACCGTGCCATGGTGTAGGGGACGAGAAGGTATTGGTGGGCACCGTGCCGAACATCGGGTCGTAGTTTGCGGCGCCGAGGCTGCTCTCGTTGTCCCCGCTGGGGCTGGGAGTCGCATAGTGGTAAGATGGAGAGAATTGAGCTGCTGGGATTGTTTCTAATTGCTGGTGTTGCGGCTGGTGGTGAGAAACGGACTCAAACCCTGCCGCTGCCGCCGCCGCGACTGCGGCTGCGTTGGCGGCTTGGTCGTCCGCCGACTGTCGCTGTTGTTGTACTAATTGGATATTACCTGCGGACAGATTGTCCGCGTGAGATGGGTGTGAGCTTTGAAGCATTGGAGGTGGGTGGGGAGCTGCGGAGAATGAGAAGTGTCGGGGATGAGCGCCAGGAGTGGGTAATCCAGGGGTAGGGGGGCCGTTGTTAGCTGCATTAACCGATATTAGACTTCTCATGTCAGGCCGTTTCCGTCCAAGTGTTGCGGTAACTTTTCGCTTCAAACTCGGTCGTTCCGAGTCCCCGCTGATGCGAGACGTGTATAAATCGGGACCCGGATAGGTGTCTGTAGCGAAACCAACCGCGACGTCAGAGAGACTTGGGCTTGCAGCATCGAATGTGAATGGACGGCTACCCGGCCTGCCAACGTTCGAATAACGATCGAAAAAGTCCTCGAGGTTGAAAGCTGGGGAATAACGCATTGAGTTGTTCGCGAGACCTTTGACTAGGTCGGCATGAGCGTTATAAACGCTCTGCAGTGTATCGCGCTGGTGGTGTACGCTGGCCCATGTGTAGCTAAGTTCGCTAAGTTGTTGTAGTTCCCGGGAAAGGAATTCTGATGAGGATGAGAGCACGCCCATGTTTTCCGCCCCTCCGGTTTTATTGTAATGTGCTCCATGAATATGAACTGTACCGGCGGTACAGATACAGTAGCCTACAAAGGCAGGCCATTCGATTGACGCCATCTGTTTGCCCAGTTCGACGAGTTCAGCAATTGCATTGGCATGTAGGAAACAGATGTTGGTCGCTTCTATTTGCCAAGACTGGTGTTGACCTGTCCCTGCTAATTCGGCGAGGTCTATTGGTAGGAAAGGCCTGTAAATGAGACAGTGAATCAAATGGTAGATCAGTTTACTAAGGACAAGCACGGTAGAGTCTGGTTGCCCGAACAGAGTATCCACGCTTGAGAAGACGTCGTCAGTTCCAGAAGCCCATATGTCGAGGTCTTGTCGTATCTTGGATAATTCGGAGAGAGAGTGCCAAGGAAAGTGAGAGTCGCCTTTAACACCGCCCGCCGCTAGATACCTATTCGTCGTTCCTAAGATGCGACTGATGTCGATGAGCATACCACTACTTCCTTGCGACTTCCTCCCACTACCTTGCATGTGTTGAAGATTTGACCCATTCTGGAAAAAGTCACCTTCAACAGGTAGAGCGGATGGATTTGGAGACCAGCACGGTAGACGGAGAAGGATCGTTCTGTCGCTGATGAGACTTGGGCGTTTCGAGCCACAAGCCATGAATCTATCGAGTAGATAACACGACCAAAATAGGCGTCTTCGCATTTCGCGCTCGACGGCTGTTATACGAGCTTGTAAATCAACTTCCCGGTGTAATTCGAGGGCCATGGCCATGCCAATGGCGCTTGCTAGATAATGCTGTTAGTTTATAATATACTAGGTACATGTGTGCATGTATTTGTAGGCGTCGTGGTTCATCCAAACATACTTAGGAGCATATATGCCTTTTTACCCTTGCCTACCGCGGTGAATGCAGTGACAAGAAGCAGGAGGGCTTGAAGAGCATCGATAGATGGCTCATCTACATCTATCTCATTTCTTGATCGTAACGAATAGTCTTCGCTCAGTTTAGCCGCGGATTGATATCCAGCAGGATGAGCTACGTATCTAACAGAGGATTAGTAACGTCAATGCCATGTTAGAGCATAATAACGAACCTAGCAGCAACAGCATATATAGCATGTATCAGATAGGAAGGCAATTGGTTTAGCTGCAATCGTTGCCGCACAGACGATTCATCAAGGATATGGTAGGGCTTCGCGTGAAATCGGTTAAAGTAGGTATCCAGGAGTGCATCTATCTGGACGCTAGGGGAGGGCTCGCTGGTCATTGAAGGTGAGTAAATGGCGGATTCCGAAGTGGACTCCGTCGCCCGAGTAGTGTCTATGGCTAGACGCTTCGGTTTGGGCTCTGAGGCTGGATCTGCTACCCCTGACCTGGAATCGGGGGGTGTTTCGCCCGTAATTTGTTGTGATTGTTCCGTGCCTGATGAGGAATCCCCCTTCCTATGGTCTTTGAGCTGAGCCTCCAAGCCATCCACCCGCTTTAGTAATGCCTCCAAGACATCTGTTTTTGGCCCTCGTTTCTTCGGTACAGCATCTGTAAGTCATCAAGTGAGATCATCAGCTTAATCTGCAATAAGGAGGTGTACTCGTGGGCAGAGCAAAACCGGTCACGCACCGTATACACAGGGACACTGGAAGACTTGGCAGGCTTCGCAGGACGGACGTAACCGATTGCATTTAATCTACGCGTAAAACGTTATTTGTTAGATAGGGAGGATATTCTGGCTAATTAGACGCAAAATCGCGAGCCTGAGGAGAACCTTACTTTCCGCTTCCGACATGACTTGCAATTCATAGCTTCGCGTGGCTCATTGCCCATACGGCGACTTGGTAATCGCTCGATGCCGACCTGGGGCCGCGACATGATGATGGGATGAATTCCGGGAAGAGGCGCGACGCTCATGGTGACTGATTTCGAAATCGAAATAATTAAACCAAGTGGAAAACGAATGAGACCTAGGAATTCACTGCTAGCTCAAGGATCCCTAAGTGTCGACGTCGAAATCGTTGCTGTCGGTTCGGCTGACCTCAATCCCACTTTTCTTTTTTTCTTTCCCCTTACTTTCTCTCTACTAGAATAGAGGTTTTCGTTGAATCCCGTATAAACCTCTCATCGTACCTTGTCGACGAACAAGGAGTTGTAATTGCTGGCTGTTCAATTTGAATTTTGGTGTTGAGATGGTGTTATAACATTTATTGCACGTTGTATGGTACCTGAGTACAGGTACCGGTGCGCCCAATAATACCGTTATATTTCTTCTAGAATTTGGAGACATGGAGAGATATGGCGGAGAAGGAACTAATAATAAGAACGGCCGGCTCAGGACCACGCGATACACCTTGAAATTTGTGGTCCGTCATTCAGATGGGAAAAGATGGGGCACAGATCGTGCGGAGAGACGCTGATGTGTGGAGGATAGCCTGTAAACGATTGGGGTTTAGTGTGCGCTAGACCTGCTAGTATCCTGGAGGAGGGTCTCAGTAAGACCTGCTTCTGGCACGGTCCTGCTGAAATCTGAAATCATCCACTCGGCTCGTGTGGCCCTTGTCGATGCGGGACTTGGACGGGGCAACTGGGGCAGCATGGGGCACGATGCAGGGAGGTGAGAGGGTAAGAGGAGCAAGCATCTCGGATTGGCTATCAACTCGGACCAAGCAGTCGGAAAGCCACCAAAACGGGGTTCTTGCAGACTTCAATCCCGGCCCTTGCTAATAAGAGGGGCCGGCTGCCGTTACTACGGTCCTGAGCTTAATGTCATTTAGCTAGGTGGCTAGGCTAGTATCTCGTGTCCTACACAATAAGGGGGGAGGTGAGATGGCGGAGAAAGAAGTCTAGAAGAGCTAGAAATAACGGGTTGTAGGGGAGAGGAGGGGAACTCCAACTCTTCAGCAAGCATTCCACGTGCCAGAGGCGACGGCATCTCTAGTTGCGCACCAATAGAGATTCAATCCCTATGGACCTCCCTAATCCTGACTAACAAGTCCACCCTTGTTTTCGAAGCCGTAGAAGCGCCGACTCCACCATCCTGAGAAGAATCGTCAGAGTTCGATGTTTTTCATCGTATATGGCTGTTGCCGCCGTCATCTTTCGGGATTTACCAGTTCGTGATCCCTGTAATCTGCGCTGCATACCCGGGTCTTTCTTAGCTAACTGCTTCCTTTTGCGAACGTTGGAGGTTCATTAGCAACAGACGACACTAGTCGTCAATTCACCCTGAACTCTCCGTCTAAATCTGACCTTTGTGGCTTGACATATTCGGAATGCAGCTCGTCCAGGCGAATATGGGCATTCTAATGGCTTTCATTTAATGAACTGGCCAGGACTCGGAATTATCCAGAATCAGGTACGTCTCGGAACGTGACAAATGCAGTCTCAGTTGCCGCCTTGGCAAATGTCTAGGACATACAATATTGATACCCAGTACACTGGCGTAATCTTGGTTGATCTACGATGTTTTTCGATCAAGCGAGTAACACAAGCGGCAAGTCCCCAGATTATGTGACCTAAATCACAAACGCCGCCACCGGGAGAGCCGTTTTCTGGGGAAGGCTAGTCACCTCCGACGTATGGAGTTGAGCATAATTAGTGGTCCGAGATAGTACCGCTGACGTCTTTCCAGGCCCAGATGAGTAGCCGATGCGTATTATATAGGACATAAGCTTTCATATATCTTATTTTTCATACATGTATTCCGAGCTTGTCTGTAAGGTTATCCAAGTTCTTGTAAGAAGTATGAGTTGTCAATGTGAATAAATACACTTCATGAAACACGATTTTATTTCGGGTAACGTTGGTAGCCGAGCACCTACTTACAACCAGTAAGCCATAGACGAGAATTATGACTCGATATTTTTCAAATATCACTTCGCCTTTAGGTTAGAAACCCAAGAGCCTCCTAGCAATAGACCTTCTCCTAAAAAGCCTAGGGGCGTGGCCTACCTTAGGCGGAAGACAGTCATGCAATCTGAAAATTCTGTAGCCGGGGTCCCGATGCTATGGTCTAGAAATCTCTGTCGAGCTGATGATACCTGGTCCAAGCTACCCCAGAGTTGCTGTCAGAGGCGCCCTATCCAGAGCGGATACCAACAGTACGGAAGCAACGGCATTAGCCAGTGGGCATCCATCCACATGTCAAAGGTGTAGAATTCAATGATCCGAGGTGTTCACGATGGGCCAAGACTTAGAGGTATATTTGGTGTTGTAAGGTTATCCCACAGATGCATTAGAGGTCCTAGTTCGCGTTCGTCGGATTCATTCGTATATCCTCGTAAGCGCGTACAAGATAGTCGAGAGTGTCTAGGGGTGCTAATATGTCTATTCAAAACGTATAACGCGTCTAGATCTTTATATGCGTAGATTGTAATCGTGAAGACAGCACGTGTTATATGAAATAGATATTGTATCTGACTTGGATCTTTGGAACACATCTCGGAAGGAGATGCGGGTGTGTATTCCGGGACTTACTAAGGCAGGGGCGTGGGGCGGCCGTGAAAGCCGGGTTAATGCTCGCCGCTAAAAGACCCGAGAGTCCCTACAGGGCTTTTTCCCCCAAGGACAGACTACGGTTATTTACATATGCGAATATGAGCATCAAGAAAGGAAATACGCGCGTCGAGGAATAGAAAAATGTCCTCATCTGGGTACCTACTGGGTGGGAATTTCGTGGATACGTACGTGTATGTAGTTTCAAGCCTACGAAAATGGGATATATTAAGAATATCCCTATTTCTCTTTACAATACATATATTTGAACAGCATGTCCATACACGTCACTGCTAAATTTGACATGTCTCTCGTATCGCAAACTGCGATCTAGGAATATGTCTATGCGAGTCCCTGCTTGAGTCATGCAACTCCCGGTTCCTTAGCCGCGAACAGTCAGGTTAGTGACAGATCCGGTCTTAAGGATGATCCCAAACCAAACGATAGCATGTTTCCCGCCGTGTCACGATTACCAGGAGTAGAAGCCATGTAATTTGCTATTTCCTGGATAATGATAGGGTATGAGCAGACTTGACAGGTCTTCAGCATTAAGGCTCGGGATACCACAACCAACTCCACAGTGACCCAGGCTCTCCCCGCGGTCGGTTGCATGTGGTTTCGACCCCTGAGGTACCCCATAAACCATTTTGCCTGACATTCAGGCTCCACCCTGGGCTACCTAGTAGGTAGCACGTACGGGTGTTATATACTTTATGTAGCCCACGGCAGCTTTAGAACCTTTAGTATCATCCTATAGGTCGATTCAGATATCCGCGCGTCATATTAAGCATACTCGAACATCATATGTGCTTATATCAGTCTGAGTATGTGCTACCCGGGTAGACTCGACTGCTCACTTCAGCAGCCACCCGGGAAATTTGACCCGGATTCTTTATGCGAGGTCACATCAACGAAAATCACCTCCCAAACGTTGACAAAACTCCGGACTACTCTAACTTGACCGTACTCTAGTATCGAGTCTCGCCGCTTCACCGGATATTAAGACCTGCCAGTATCCCCAAGCCTCGAAACATTAATATGGCAGCACCTTCACGCATGAAAAACCTCTAAGCAGGTATTCATGCTCACTTCCTCATAGGTTAGTTCCCTAGCCTTTTTTGACATGATTGATATTGAAAAAGTAGGGTAGCACGGAGGATTGGTGACAGGGGTCACTGAAGCTTAACATCGTTACTAAGTATGTGTGGTTGCATAGGTACGCAGCCTCTAAGCTTTCTATAGAGATCATGATGAATTTCCGGGAGCTTTCGTCCCTCGATAATTCATCCCAATAGACCTTGACATTACGGACGTAGGTGTAAATCAAGATGTGTAGGCCCAACATTCTATGTCCAAAATTCGAACACATCTCTCTGGGGGTATATGTATGATATATGTGACCAACTCCTTCAAAACATTCCCTGGCCACTTGCTAGTCGTACAAAGCTGTACGGTACGTTCTGGCCGACAAGCAACCTCAGAGTTTCTACGGTTGTGAAGGCTGTCGTATCTGCCACGCCGTATGCGGCAAACCCGCTCTGCTCAGCTACAGCGCTTGGGTCTCCTTTCCTCGGCCCGTCGACAAGGTCTAGGAATACCTTTCGAATCTGTGTCGACGAACCCCTCGAGCCACCAAAGGCGCGTACAAGCATTCCGACAATATTAGACTTATCGGGGCCAAGAGCGGAGATTATCACGAATGGGCTAGCTTTGTCGGGTACCATCCTCGCCCGCTGAAGGCTCTCTAGACTATTCCAAGGTTCAACCTCGAGGCCGCGGGGTAGATTAGGAGGTGTTTTGAAACCAACAGTGTATACCTTGCCAATACGGAGCGCTCTCAGCGCGTACATAGTCGAAGCTGCATCATCAGCGTTGGTAGCCAATACGACCGCTGCACGACCAGAGTAGGCTGATGGTGCGAGATCGCGTGTCAGAGTGCTGACAATGCCGCGCCAATTTGCGTTATCGAAAATTAGCGATGAGTTGGATGGTAACCCCTCAGCATTATTGGCCCCGGGACTTAAGGATGCGTCGGTGCCTTTGTTGGAACCCGTGGGTGTCATAGGGGGGGCCGAAGGCGGCGGAGATGGCGATCCGGATTGAACCACAATGGTATCAATCATACCAATTGTACGGGCCGCTTCGGTGAGCGAAGGGCCCAGGCCATTGTTAAGCCCCGCAAAGAACGAGCTGTTGTGCATAAGGCTCGTTAGAGACACAGGCGGGCTCAAATATGCCCCGCCAAATGATTTTTGATTGCATAAAGCTTCTACACAATTGGGGCCCGTCAAGTGCCGTTCGACAACAGCAAATTGATGTGGTAGTCCGAGTTCGTTGAAACACTTTTCATAAAAAGGCGCATAAGGTGTCGCAATACGGGAAAATGGACTGCTGATCCCGTAAATGCTCTTCTTTGGGAGTTGGCCAAGTAAGGAGAGCGCGGCGTTGATTTCTGCAGCACTCATCTGGCCCGGCGCGGCAATGATGGGAAGCAGATGGTGAGTGATAGGTGTGAACACTTTATTTAGTGTCCTTGAAAATTGACCGGTCTCTCCCATGTTGACCGCCGACAAGGGTGGTGAACCCGGGTATTCGCTTCGAATTTTCGAACGGAAGTATTCCAGCTCGAAGTTTTCGTTGTGATCATTGATTATTGATATCATTTTTACGATATCGGCATACTTCCGAGACTCGACAAAGATAGACTCAGCTTGAGGTGAGGGCCACTTAAAGGTGCCAGAGAAATCGTGAAAAGCCGACATAATGCGGCTACTTCCTCGTTTCTCATACAGTCTCCGCCGGATGGGTTCTGGGAGCCAAAGCTCAACGTCAATATACTCAACGCCCCATTGGATGGCTCGAAAGAGATGTTCATAGTATAGGTCGGGATCGTCCATCGGGAAGCGGCCGTTCTCCCGTGTGCATCTCGTCGTGAAGATAATAGGTAGTTCGGTCCTCTGGCGCAATAACATAACTTGTTCACCAACGTAGCTTAAGCTAGGTATCGGTGCAAAGCTGCCATCGTTCAGAGGTTCTTTGAGTAAATCGACACGTAGCTCTACAGCGTCAGCACCAACCGTGAGAATATCTATATTAGGAAGGGCGGCCCGGACGTCGGGAAATGTAGTAGAAATGAAGTAGGTGCGCGGTTTCGACATGAGCGAGTCATGATGGTTGATCTGGCCGAGAGTAAATGAAATAAAACGGGCCAGGTCTCGACGGGAAAAGGTCGTCTCGGGATATAAGAATTCGTAGTCGCACTGAGCAGAAATATAGGTATCCGGAGGCATTCCAAGATTAACACAGTGGGCATTAATAGCAACCACGGCATCTCGATTGCGCGAAGAAATGTCAATTTTGGCGCTGGCCAGCGATATCCCAAGCACCAATTCTTGTTCTATAGAAGTTATACCTTGAAAGCTGTCGGCCATCCGGTACGGTTTTCCCAAGACATCGGCGAACACTGACACTATGGTCTCTTGTCCGGGGCCATAGATTATAACGGCCGTCCGAGTGTCTCCTTTCTGCAACCCACTAGTAATCTTCGTCCGGTTCGTGGCCATCAATCGCGACGACCTATCTAGATCCATCTCTACGGTTGAGATTGTTGCGCCACCGTTGCCAAGTGGGCGAGTTGGTGTAGGGGTCTGATGGAGCTGCTGGACTGTCGCCATGGCGCCCTAATAGACGACGTCCGCGCCCCGACGAAGGCAAGGTTCCGGGTCAGGACGAGGTATCCTTTGAACGACTTGTGATAGTAACACTATGAATAACTTGTTACGGGAATTGTCTCGAGCGATAGGATCTGCATGGCAAACGTGTCTCGGGCTCGTGTGGATCGGTATGCTTATCGTAGAAGCACGAGCAGAGCAGCAACAGCGCATCGGCTGAACAGGATCTGGCTGTATATTTCGTAGTTATACGCGAGATGAGGACAGATCAGGTAAGGTCAGGTCATGTGGTCGCGGAAGGTATCGTAGGTAGACATCTTGAGGTTCGAGTTGGTGGATTTATACGAACCTCCACTATTAACGAGCTGGAGTGCTTTATAACAATCGCAATTCAAGAAGCGAAGCTACACATGTGACGAGTAGCAAAGCGACCAAAGTAGGACCGGGAAAAATTAACTGGCGCTTCGAAGTAATTCTTCCGGCCAGTAAAATGCAGGAATTTCCAGCTGTGGTTCAGCGCGGAGTCTATCGAGGCTCTCGCCTCGCAGATAGAAGGAAGAAAGAGAGATAAGAAATGGGTGAAGACAAGCGCGGGTTATTGGCGTTTAGGCGTAAGAACCTTGGAACTGGCTCAACTGAGGCGGGTACCTCAAGTACTCAGGTACAATATTTCGCCGAATTACAGGCCCTTGATATAAGATTCCGGGGGTCGCTATGCCGCTATGATTTCAATTGGTTCAGTAGATTCTGGGGGGACCCACGGTTGAAGACCCGGCCTGTGGATTTACCCCGATATCCCTGTCCGAGTAGTGGGTTTACGACTGCTATTTCTCCGCGAGAAAGGAAACGTGGGAAGAGCGTTACAGAAGCATGATGTTGTGAGCCAAATATCCTTACAATACCCTTACTCATGGCAAGGCCTATACCTACATAGTATGGAGTTTATATAAAAGTTTATCCTCAAATACGCTCATCATATCCGCGTGCCTCCTGCTTCGTCATCATAGTTCCATAGACCCGGCTCATTGATGTCTCCTTAAACCATCTTCTCGGTACCCACGCCGTGGTTATCCACGGATATCTCTACAGCAAAATAGCGTGCAATCCAAAGCGTGAAACTTGTCATACAACACTATGAAGCCGCAGTCCTCTGCTTTTATCCTACTACACGTCTCTTTCTAGTTATCTAGATTAAGCAGGCAGATATATCTACACCTTCCGACTATACCAATACCATTCGGCCTTCTTCATCTCTGCTCTCCCTGTAGAGAGAGTCAAACGATAAATACGGTACGAAAGGTCGTCGTGGCATATGGGGCCCTAGAACTCCAGAACAAGCCACTATCTGCAGGTAAGCCAACCCTTAAATCAAGACCTCATTCATCAGTCATCTAGGTACCCTACGAAATCCTCGACGTTGTTCATCCCTCGAATTATGGTTTTTCATGGCCTTCGCCAGTACATCGTGTGGTACAGTAGAGGGAGGATGAACACCTCTGTCATTGACCATGCCCGACGGACGTCAAAAGATTAGAAGCTCGACTTGAGGCCACCCTAGGTCGGCATCCTCAGCTCTACCAAACTTGACTGAAACTTGAACTTGTTGCTCGGTTGTGATTTCCTGCGATCGATTTTCCCAGTATCAAGCACCGCCGTGATGTTTACGACTTCGTTAGCCACGACTCGACATGTTCTGAGAAGCCAGCTACGTGTCCCGTTTATCTTCATTCGCTCCAAGCATTTCAATTCTTCCATGCCAAACAAAACGCACTTCCAAGACCAAGCGTAGAGCTTTAGAAGGGCGGTATAGAAGATGTCCGGGGATATGCTCTATCTGTTATTGAGCCCATTAGATTCGAGTCATTACATGCGTAAGCTCGCAGGTTAGAGGTTGCCTATGTCATTCTTTCTTAGTATAACAATCAAAGTAACGCGCAATAACATACATGTAGTCACTGTAGTTTCGCGAGCCTCTGAACCCAAATCAATTCTATAGGAGCGCTTAGGTATATCCTAGCAATTAATGCTTGGTTGGGAAATTCTTGCAGGCATCACCAGATTCTAAGATCGCCCGCGATGCGACCTCGGTAGCAGACCCTCCTTTAGCGGCAGAGTTGCATTTAAGAATGCGTCGCGCATCCTCACCGACCCGTAAACCCATAATTATACCAGATGTATAAAGGTATTCACCCCTTCGTGTAGCTACGAAAGGGAACCGTATTTGATTAACGATTCGACATGTATAATTAAGTCGGGGCTGTTTATTTCGTTTCCCCCATTCCCCTATTACCGACCTGTTAGAGATTTTCGCAGCCAACGTCTGTGAAGATGAAATATATCTATTTGGTATCTGGTCTGGTGCAAGCCGGCTTGGCCTGGTCAAGGACTACCCAGCAGCTAAAGGGGTCACGAAGCCATCTAACTGTTGACCATTCAGTGCAAGAGCGCGCAGACACTTTCCAGAATCCCGTGGTATATGAAGATTTCGCTGACAACGATGTCTCTGTTGGTCCCGACGGGCTCTACTACTTCTCTGCCTCAAATATGCACTATAGCCCGGGTGCTCCTATTCTGAGGTCCGGCGACCTCGTCAACTGGGAATTAATCGGTCACTCCGTGCCGAGCCTTGATTTCGGAGAAAAGTATAATCTGACAAACGGCCACGCATACAGAGGGGGAACTTGGGCTTCTACTATGCGATTTCGCGAGAGTAATGGCCTATGGTACTGGATAGGCTGCGTTGACTTCTGGTACACTTACCTCTATACCGCCAAGGATGTCACAGGGCCGTGGACACGTGCGGCCGTACTTCCGGGCGGTACGTGCTACTATGACTGTGGTCTTCTGATAGATGACGACGATACGATGTACGTTGTATATGGAGCCACAGATGTCTCCGTAGCGGAGCTGTCTGAAGATGGCCTCAGCCAAGTGCAGACGAAGCACATTTTTAGTGCCTCAGATGTGGGCAAAGATGGAATTGAAGGAAATCGAATGTACAAGAGGGATGGGCTCTATTATATCCTCGACGATCATCCTGGCGACATTACGTATATCTGGAAGTCCGAAAGCCCCTGGGGACCATACGAAAGCAAGATCCTAGTCGACGGCGTTAAGTCACCTGTCCCCAACGGAGGAGCACCACATCAAGGTAGTCTCATCCAAGCGTCAACTGGCGATTGGTACTATATGTCATTCACATGGGCATACCCAAGCGGTCGCATGCCCGTTTTAGCCCCTATAAAGTGGGGCAGCGACGGCTTCCCCTATTTCGTCTCTGACGACGCCGGCGGATGGGGCTCATCTTATCGCGCACCACTCCCGCTTAAAAGTGTGAAAGAATGGACCCGCACAGATACATTTGATGGCAATACCCTGAGCCCCGACTGGGAATGGAACCATAACCCCGACGAAACTAAATACAAGGTCACCGATGGTGGCGTGACCCTGTCTACCGCGACTGTAACGGACGACTTATATGCAGCGCGCAACACACTCACTCATCGTATCCATGGTGAGTTCCCTGTAGGAACTCTTCAGGTCGATTTTAGCAACATGGCCGATGGTGATCGATTCGGTCTTGCGGCGTTTCGCGATCGCACCGCATATATCGGTGTCCATCGCGACGGGACAAAGTACACATTGTCTGTCGTACACAACATCACTCAGGAGGAATCCGCATGGAATACGACCAGCAAAGGGACTATAGTAGCCACAACGACAGATATTCCCACAGACAAGGCCATTTGGCTTCGTGCCTCATTAGATGCGCGTGCGAGTGGTAGCTACGCGGCCAACTTCTCTTATAGCACTGATGGGCAGACATTCACACAGCTAGGGGAGCCGTATACGATGTGGACAAATTGGGCTTACTTCATGGGCTATCGCTTTGGTATTTTCAACTATGCGACGAAAGACCTAGGTGGTTCGGTTCGAGCTCTGTCTTTCACAAGCGCTTAAGACGATTAGCAAGCTTCTTCGCTACATAAATTTCGAAGGATGAATGAAGCGATATAAACACTTCCGCCAATATGTTGATAATTAGCGTTGTTTTGAATCCGGGAGTATTTGGGGACATGTCAAATACGGCCAAGAGCAAGAGTTATAAGTCATCAAAATCGTCTTGAGGTTGTGTCTAAGCCTAATATCCATGAATACAAGAGTTGAAGCACTTAAGCACTTCACCTCCGGGTCCCGCGTAGGTGTGTCGACTCTCAAACAGATAGAGCCATGGTCTTAGCTTCCTGAGAATAAGAGTTCCTGTACCAAACTACGTGTTTGAACTTATCAGATACCATACCTACATGGCAACTACCTAAGAAATAGCTCCTCCCTCTAATCGGCAGACCCACCTGGTCACTTCCGTTTTATATACGCTACCACTATTCTATCATGGATATGCCTTCCACTTATACCATGAAAACTCGACAGCACCGTAACTTCTTCAATAACTCGAAACGTCGAGTAAACTTACCTTAAACCTTGAATTCAAGTTTGCTGCCTAGGGATTAATATAAAAGGGTTCCTTGGTCCATGAATTCCCACCCTTCTACAAGTTATCCATTCTGACCACCTCGATCATTCTTCGCACATCACATCCATACCGACACCAATTCGTACCCTTGGTAAGAACTGTCCTATCATCTTCTCTGGTCAAACACAATATAATTTGTGCCCTTCTCATTCACCAATCCGTACCCTCCAAAATGGCAGAAACATTCCACTCATTCTCTTCACTTCCTCGGGAGCTGAGGGATAAAATATGGGGGTTTGCAGTCCGACCTGGCGATGACTGTCGAGGGGCACATATCTTTAGGATCTACCACGTTTCTGAACGTGGCATGAGCAAAGATGAAGTTGTAATGCCGGCGCGATACCCCGGCGATATTCGTCTGGCAGCTCCAAGATGTGTGCCTAAATCTTCCAGCAACAATTTGGAAAAGTCGCAGGGACAAGAAGCAACCTTCTCATGGACCCGCGATAACTTTTCGACATATCTCATTGACGGCGGCCTTTGGAATGCTTGCAAGGAGTCACGTCTCGTGATGGAACGCAGGTTTCAAAGTAAGAAATGGAAGACAGTCCGAGATGACTTTTGGGGGGAGCAAGCACAATGGACTCAATATCGAGGAATGTTACCGACGACAGGCTATTTTCGCAGCGGTGAGTCCACAGGCCGTTATTTCACCGTCTTTCCAAAGTATGATCTCTTCTGTCTTCAGCCGCCAAACCTCGCCACTCTTAATTGGAACCAAATAGCCAATTCCATTGTTTGGGGATCGAATACATGGGCTTTCCAGGGTTTAAGACACGTTGCCTTAGAGTTTGATCCAGCATGGGCGGTCGCGATATGGGATACTCTACGGAGTCGCAAACCCGTGACGGTGGACAGCGCAGATATCATCAAGGTCCTGGTGAATATGGCGTTTGACGCACACCAGCTGCATGAAATTTGGTTGATCGATTACAAGATCAAACGGAAGATTTACGTTCGTACTAAGGAAGAAGCTTCCGAGAACCGGGACATGGTGTTCCACGGCGCTGACCGTCGATTCGTCGAAATGACGGATGAGAATGAGAACGAATGGGATCAAGATTATGAAGTTGAGGATGGAATCGAAATTAGCTGTGGTGCGTTCATCGTGGCCCTAGAGGAGGCTAGATTTGAGCATTACGAGAGTGAACGAATACGGTTGGGACGTACCGCGGAGGAGTGGGATATGGACGGACCACTGTTTTGTACTTTTGGTGGCCTCGCCTGCGAGTACCTTTGAATCTCAATGACAATGAGAAAAGGGTAGACATCGAGGATAGGTACAAATGGGTGCTTACTCAGGCTTGATGATAGACACTTAATACTTGATAAATAGACCAAGCTTTCATGTCGTTCCGATGTCGTTAATATCCATCGATCTTGGGATGCTGGTGTGGAGCCTTTAGGCTGCCGATCCTAATCGACTAGGGCAAGCTAGGTACCTACCTACCTATATCAGCGTTTGAAACTCCCTATTCGAAGCGCTGCACAGCTCAGGGGTAGAAATTCACCATCAACATGCCTCTATTCCCAGTTTATTGCATTGCAAATGTCTCAGTTCCAGTAAGTAGCACTAATCTTTAGACGCGTCTAGACCGCTGACCCCGCGTCGGAACTAAAAGATAGTGGAATCCTTTTTAATCGACTCGTTAGCTGGGAGCAACAAACTTGTGCCGAATACCCATCCTTGCCTTGCTATTATCACAACAGACGGTGAAACACCAACCATCGCGTCGAAACCGCCCTTGCTGCCATTTACTTCTCCTTTCATAGGGAGGTCCATTGAAGAGCTATCTCGTCAACTCAGTGGAGCGAGATACTTCGCAGTTCTGGATGAACGATCTACGGAAGATAAGACAGCGATACTCGGTAGTCGCAATTCAGATGGTAGCGTGGAAACCGTCAGGGTTACATTCGATGCGGCCCAATCTTTGCTCACGTCACTTGATGTCGGCTCTGTAGGCTTCAATGAAATTCAAGGCATAGCGACCTCTTCGGGAGGCGTTTACAGAGTGAACTATGAGGGCCCCAAGAAAGGCGGGCCAGCTCCTCGGAAGAGGCTTGGCGGTAATTGATATCATGATTCAGTTGGGAATGATATGTGACTACGGGTAGTCTTCTGTCATACGATATACCTATATACCTAGTATGTATATATTGGTAGGGGATTGCCTCACAGCTCAACATGGCCAGGGCTAGGTGGTATGTCACCGGTGTCCCACGCTGTCCTATCGGCCCCAAGTTCAAACTCCAGCAAACTATCCTCCCCATTAGAACGAACAATGTCTTCGTGGCTGATCCAACTTTTATCCCACTCCTGGCCGTTGACTTTAAGACACTGAACGTACGGGCCCTTGTCTAACCCCGTCGCCTTGATCCTCAAAACAGCACCGCCACCCCCGAGCCGCATGGTAATATCTTCGAACCGTGGAGCAAGCACCAGGTAAACCGGCTGTGTGACGACTGGGTAGAGGCCGATCATATTCCAGACAAGCCAACTGCTCATTGAACCGGCGTCGTCGTTACCGGGGATACCCGACCGTCCGATGTTGTAGTACTGATCAACAACCTCGCGCGATCGCTGCACAGACTTATACTGTCGTTGTGGGAAGTAATTGTACAAAAATGGTGTCATGAAACTGGGCTCATTGCCCGGGTTGAATATAGTCGATCCCGCGCTGTTTCCGCCTTGGTCCGATTGCGTAAGTCCCGGTATGAACATAGTGTCCAACCTCTGTTCCGCTTTCTCTGGGCCTCCCATGAGAGAAATTAACGACTCCATGTCGAACGGAATGGTCCAGCTGTACTCCCATCTTTAAGAATGTTAGCCTAGGTACCAACGTATATGGAATACGATACTTACGGAACGCCCTCATAGCTAATACTGCTCCACTCGCAAGCGCCGCAGGATAATGGGTCGTAGTCCTGGTAACTACCGTTTGGATATGTCGGCGCTAGGAAACCGGTGAAGTTCAGGGATGTCACATCAGCAGCCCATGTTTTCTGCCACCCTCTGTTTTGCATCAGCCCAATATCCTCTCAGAGTTCGCAAACTATGGTATAAAACTTACGCAGAACGGTTCAGATATGTCACCACATCTTCCGGTGCTTCTCCCTTGGCAACTTGAGATAGCGAGAAGTCATTTAAGGAGTACTCAACCGTTTTGCTCAGACACCGGCCCCTGGACGGGGTCACATAGCCGTATTTTTTCCAATCCTGAAGTGCACCACGACCCTCCTTGGTACTTCCTGTCGGGTCCTCGAAGTCAAAGTTGTTGTATGGCTGGATTTCGGCGTTTGTCTTCATGGCTGCGTAGCCATCCGTCCAATTGATACCGCCTTGAAGCCCCTTGACGTAGGCGTCGGCGAGCACGTTGTCGGAGTTGGAGCCGCCTTGGACTCTACCATTATGGTTGTGGCTTCGCCCCTCCGGCATAAACCTCTCATATCTCCAAATGTCAATCATCGCTCTGACAATCTCTATTTGCGCCTTGGGTTGGATAAGCGTTAGAAGAGGGTGGAGGCATCTGAAGGTGTCCCAGATAGTATAGAAGTCGTCATAATACGGCTCACCGGAGTCCCAGTACGGATTTTCCCCTGTTCTGTTTGAGGGGAGTAGGTGGGAATGATACATGGCTGTATAAAACATCTCCAGTTGGGTATCGTTCGTGGTTGCGACGTCAATCTTTGAGAGGACCTCCGAGTTCCATTGGTCTTTCGCGGCATCTCTAACAGCTTCTAAGTCCCAGTGTGGAATTTCGCTCAGGAATTGACATGCCTTGTCGGCCGAAACCCATGATATTCCTACCTTAGATTTCACAGTTGTCGTGTTCGAAGGGAATTCAAATAGAGCGCCGATTCGGTCTGCATATTGATATCCGATGGTTCCGCCTTCGATCCAGGTCTGGTTTGTAAACGTTGGTTTGACATCGGTTGTGTTTGGCCAGTATGGATCAGTCGCTTTCCCGGAAAATAGTTGGGATTGCGATGGCGCGGAGTCGAATTGAGCACAGAAGTATACTCGATAGTCACCACCTGAGGAGTCATTAGTATAGTTGCTTTCACGTAATCGACAAGAGATACTAACCCCACGCCCAGCCCTCTCGGTAGACTCCGTAACCTGAGTACCAAGTTCCATCCTCACCACGCTCGAGCTTACCGTTACTGTACCATTGTTCTTTCTTTCCAGTGCTTGGAATGAAATGACTGAGGTCGACGAGGACATAACGGCCATCTGAGTCTTGAGGGTATGTGTATTTCATAATGCCAGCATGCATGCTAGCACTCATTTCAGCAGTGACGCCGTTCTGTAGTTGAGTCTTGTAATATCCGACTTCTGCTACGTCTTCGACGACCCTCGGTTGCATATAAGTCAGATTATCCAACACGTTGACGCCCTCGAGGGTTGTGAGCGGCATCTGGGGAATAAGTCCATATGTTGGTGCCCCTCCAGTACCGCTCTCGTGAAGCATTGTGATCGCAGTCACATTTCCGTCAGGAGTGAAGCCGCCATTTGCGGAGACTAAGAGAGGTGTCAGTGATTGACTTATATGATATTTGAGAAAGCCAATATAACAGGTCAAATGGTACAATCCCTCTATCCACCATTGGCTTTCGCAAGTATTATCACTTACAGGAAGTATTCCATCTGGCCAACTTGTTAGTAAAACACTTACGGCTGCTTGGATACACGTTACAAACCTGGTAGTATCAATCCCGACTTTGACCGCGCCAAAAGGCAAACTGGCTCCCGGAAAGACATTTCCAGCACTATAAGCCGTCCCTGGGACTGGGCCTTCAGTACCAATGAAGAGATTCACATATTTCGTGAAGTCTTTTACGTTAAGAGCCGTGATGCTGTCGACAAGCACCAGGGCGCTCGCAGCATGAATCCAAGGCAACCTCATAACTACGACTTTTAGCCCTTAAAAGCCAATTAATAACCACCTAGGGGGTACGAATGCATACCAACAAACTGCGGTGAGCCCGTCGCCACCATGAGGCTTAACAAAGCTCTAAATGTCCTTCATATACCCCAAAGTCCGTCATGATATGAACTAGGGTACCCCATACGAGTCCATTGATGGTCCCATAGTACCCCAAATTTCCCCATAGCTATGCCATGTAGGGCATCCGCCAAGCCGCTGCCGATCGGTATTGTTGCCGAAATCCTGAAATTCGCCGTAACTCTTGCCCGAAAGTTGCGGTATCAATATTTTAACCAATAATTGACACTGAAACTGCTCCGGAGTCGGTTGGAGTTCATGGGTCCCAGTCGTCTGGTAACGGCGCGAAGGATCGCGGGGTCGGTTAGTGTTCTTTTGTCATTCTCCGCAGCGGTGAGTATCTCACCTTGTTGATCATCCCTACTTCATCGCAACGGGAATCACCATCGAGATGGCGTCTATAAGAACCTTGTATAAGAACCCTTGTAAATGAGAAACAGGCAAGGCGGCTAAAGCCTATTCGGCCAGTGAACGCCTAAAGGAACCATGGTCGCTACACCTGAACGACGATATTGCGCTCCAGCTGCGAGGGGCATGATCGCTAACCTCACCGTAACGGCGCAGGCGTAGCATCGGTATTGAGGAGGAGCTCCTAACACAACAATCTGATACGATGAGTAATATCGCCGTTTAGAATTACTTCGACCCGACAAGAATTGATAGCCGTTAATAGAAAGAGAAACGAAACAGTCAGTGACGCGGTAATTAAATGTATCCATAGCGGAGATTACGAGTTACGACTCCGAAGTTAATCCCGGTTTTACTTCCGGGATCAACCCTTCTATGCTGAACTCCGAGTTGTTTTTCAATGTTGAGCAAGATTGACGAAGCAGTACGGTTTTTTAACAATCGTTATTACCTTGATCCGTCTAGTCTCTTTATCAGCTAGCTACTATTCCCCTTTCCCCCAATATCCCTTTATCCTAAAAATACACTAGATTCGTCGACGCTCTATCTCTTCGCAAACCGACTCCTAGATCTTATGGACTTTCCATACTTGAAGAAGATGTATGGAAAAGGCATCATTGCCAACGTCAGAAATGCCATGAGGGATGACGCCCACTGAAACCCGAGTCTCTCGTACATTTGGGTCCCAAAAAGAGGGAAGATAGCTAGAAAGACGAAACGTCAGCATTGGACCCGATCATTCATTTAGGATCTCCCCACTTACCTGCGAAGAGACATCGTACGAAAGAATTTGCCGCCAATGCACTTGCAGCATATTCAGGGTAAGCATCGACCTATGAATGAATGTTAATAGCTGATATACCGCATATCTGACAGTATTTTCGCTCCATATCACTTACCAGAAATGTGAATATGCCAATGAAAACCAATATATTTCTAGGCGGGGCAGACGTTAGCACGATAATCCAACAAGCCCATCCCGAAACTTGTGACCTGGCTGGATGATAGAACGCGGATTAAATATGAAAACTGAGAGTGCTCAACTTACCCAATTCCGAACAGCAACGATCCTACGATTGGCACTATCCAGTGTATCGTTGGGTAAGATGTCCACGCAAACAAGAACAAGCCTATTGGAACAATAATAGCACCGATGACAGCTGAAGGAAGACGATGCTCCGGCTCGCTGGCCTCGTTCTTAGATATCTCTTTATCGGAATCAATATCGACGCGATGACCGTGTAAAAGACGCCATAGGGAGTCGACGTGGGATGCAGAAGCAGTCCCAATGATCAAACCGCAGCCGATTCCCGAAAATGCTAAGCCCACCTGCCAGATATTGAAACCGTAGTTGGCGGAGAAAATAAGATGGAAGGCACCGAAGAAGAGGTAAAGAATCCCCAGAAGGATAGCCGAGAAGATGCATAGATTGAGGCACATGGGCTCGAAGATGAGAAGCTGAAATGGCCGCAGAAGGGACAGAGATATCGTCCTCGGAATAGACTTATTAGTCAACTCCATTGGAGCTTTCCACCGATCGTCGCCCGTCGATACTCGGAGCCGTCTAGCTTTATTTCGGAGAAGGACGGGGTCTAGATCATGTCCTTCAGTATCAATGTTACGGCAACGGCGGCTATGCGCTACGACGCTCGGGGGTGGCGGGTGGGGGCTTACGGTAAGTCTCCGGAACAAGGACGACGATTGCAACAAGCAGTGCAAATGCCCAGATGAGGAGGATATAGTACGTCCATCTCCATTCGAGGTGGTAGTTGATGAATCCACCGATCAAGGGCCCAACACAGGGACCAAGGAATGGGGAGACTGAGAAAATAGCCATGGGATATCTGAGCTCCCGCTTTGCGAATAGGTCGCCGACTGTTCCCCCAGATACCGCCAGGAAGGTACTTCCTGAGAATCCATCCAAGAATCGCGCGACTAAGATCGTCGCAATGTTTTTGGCTACAGCTTGCGGCACGATCCAAATGGTGTATATGGTCCAAGCTACCAAGTATATTGGCCGCCGACCATAGAACTCGCTCAAGGGACTAAAGAGCAGCGGACCGCAAGCGATGCCCAACACAAACAGAGAAAGACCCGATACCGATACAAGTCTGGAGTTACCAAACTCGGCTTCCATCTGGGCATAGGTCGACGTGTATATCGAACTAGCCGCGGTTCTATAAGCGATACGTTAGCGGCTGATGTGCGCTAAAGTGAGCCCCTTTCTATGTCGAACAGGGTGATAGATGCCATACACACAAAGACTAGAGGCAGAGACGACGATGACTATTATCCATTTTCGGATCTTACCTAAGCTTCGAGGACATAAAGGGTCATCGTCGCCTCCGTCCCAGCCTACTATGAAAGACTCTTGAAGTGTCTCAGAGCTTGAATCCCCCTCGGTTGTATCGCCAAGAACGCCATCGACGTCCCGTGACGGCAGTCTAATCCTATTAGCCACTACTTCCATTACGGACGATTTCAACTCACTCACTTTTTTTCTTCAGACATGGCTCATGCTATTTCAATTCCTCATCCCTTCCCTAGTGTTTTGAAGGTAGTCGTGGGATGTGACGGAGGAGTTGAGAGTAAGAAGCTGCGCGTATTTACACCCAACATCAGGAAAGAAACCAGAAGGATGGAACAGTAAGCATATCATGACTTGACATACGGATACTCGGGATGAGGAAAATTCGGATGTACAACTGGACAGATACCCCCATGTTGGAGTGGGTGGCGGGGATTGACCCAAACCAGCCTCAACACCCTTATCGCGCCAGTAACTGAGCCATTACACTTCGCTACCATGGAAAGTAGACGGCTCCGGATCCGCAATATCCTTCGTATTAAATTAATTGAAAGAAAACTCGTCCGAGATGTGACGGTGGGTATCAATATTCCTGGTCTCGGGAGCGGGTCTCGAGCCTCGGCCGAGATGTAATGCTTCAGGGAGGAGGGGGGTATTCGCTAGTAACGTATATTCTAGATTCCACGTGGATAGAGGGCCTAAAATAGCCAGTATCTTTAGTCTCTCAAGGCCTCGGAAGAAATGAAATACTTTGAGCAAAGATTTTTACTAGGTAACTACATATACGCTTCGGTGGAGCTACATTTCATAGTACATTACGACAGTCCTATAGTCTCGGTAGATTCTAAACATTAAGATACACTTAAGTTGTATTATTCAATTCAGGTTCATATCCAAGAAGTCTACACTTGCGTAATTCTCCATGAAGCTACCCCATACATCTTGGCCATAAGGAAACACAATCCCGTGAACCTCGGCAGCACTGGCATCCATACAATCTCCATCGGCTGCCGCAACCCGGCGTACTATATCTCCAATATCCGTCTCAATATCCGCAGAGTCTCCAGAGCGTTGCTCAAGGTCCATAAGCGCATCTAGTAATCTAACTCCTCGCCGGGCGATAGAGCTGGTCTGCTCCTCTTCTCTGATAAAATTTCGCGAGAACTCTACAAGGTGCCGGATTTTTACAAGGTCGAAAGTGAGGCAGTTCTCAGATTTGAACAGTAAGACGAAGATGAGCGCGATAGAGCAACTAATAACGAATGTTAGGGTAGTCCACATCCTACGGGCTATACGTGACTCTGCAGTATCTGGCCAGGGTTGAATAGCCTCAATGGCTCGTTCTGCGATCGTGACGCAGGAAAGCTGATATGCAAGATTAGCACTGGGTAGGTATACAGGCAATAATGAAGCCTACCTGTGTGAACGCAAAACGCCTATCACGAAAGCTCGACAGCTGAAAATGACGATGTATGATTAAAATCTTGGTCTATGGTTAGTCTGGAAATACTAGATAAGGGAGCACTGCTACACACTTTGTGAGCGGTAGAGAGAAGAATCAGCGCCGGCATCATTCGAACAGGAAAACAAGACTCTCGGGCTACTGTCGCACACAGAGTCTCATCGACTTCGCGTAGATATGCCGGCCATGAGGCGTAAATCCTTTTTATTTCGCGATCGGCCCATATTACTTGGTCGTACGATTTCGAAAGGTTGTCTTTATCATCCGTCGGGTAACCGATCTTCTGTATTCGATCCTGATGCTTCCAAATTGGCACAGACACTATGATTGTGATTAGCGTCTATGGCATCTCTGATATATAGTTGAAATAAATTTATGGTTAATACTTTGATTTAAGGCATTCGCCCAACAGCTTGGCGTACAGACTTCAGGCGGCTGTGTCGCGAGCGCTCCATTCTGTACCATAAGCTCTGGTTCATCGAAAGTATCATTTGGCATTGGAGTGTTAAACTGAGCAGGATGCACTTGGCATAGGCTCTGAAAAGGGATTTGAAACCAATCGTATCGGACCAGAAACCACCAAATGCGTTTGGCGACTTCACGATCGATCAGCTCCTGAGGGCTCGAGTTGGAATTCATCTCGTTGTCAGAGTTTAACTCTCGATCGGCTCCTAGCCTGTGTAGGTTCAGACATTGTGATATACGTATTGCCGTAGATATTAAAATGCATATGAGATCAGATTTATCAAAATTGTGAGCAACTTGAAGAAGAAGGCAAATGGCCTGTACAGAGGTCAATCTATGCTCAGCCATAAATCCCGCGCGAAATAGAGTGTCGATGCTCTTGTCGAATAACAACCGTGCAATATCTACATTTCCTATAATGAATGGTTAGTATATATAATGATTAAACGGAACTAATACCTAGGGTTTTACATACCAATGATCGGCTGTGGGAGCGTTGAAAGTTGAGTCGCATCGGCGTGGAATAAGGTGTGCTAGGCAGCATGTACCTGTTAGTGGGGTTCTCAATAGGGGTTTATGAAGCCCTAATCCGAAACCTACAGAGAGAATAGCATAGTATAACGCGATCCATGACTTGTCGCAGTCTTCTTGTAAGATGTTTTCTTCGAACTCTTGCCGAAAGGTTGGTAAATAAACGGCTTGGTGCATCCACGTAAGATGTGCTTGGTGGAACGCCAATAGCATACGCACATCCTCGACTGAGAAGAATATGTCCCAAGGCGCGCCGTATTCAGATCTCCCGGCACCGAATGACGGTGATGGCGCAGCACGAGCAAATGAATCTTGTCGTCCTGCGAGTCGATTCAGAACATTTCGCCGGCCATGGGCTAAGAACTGGAGTGCGGCGGCAGCTTCATTTGTCAGACGTCTGTCCGATGCCTGACCGGGCGTCGAAACCTGTAACGCGTCACTGTTGGGGATGTCGGGGAACACCGGGACTCGAGCGTCGGCCGCTTCTTCGGCAACTATAAGCTGTGCCGGTGAAGTATATACTGCGGCCGCTTGAGTTGGTGTACTTAGAATATCGGGGGCGTTCGGGTGGGTTGTCAAAATGGATTCAACTCGTCCGGAAGTATCAGCGCTAGTTGGAATAGGAGCATCTCTCAATATGTCGTTAGAGCTATGCTGCTCTTCCGGAGAACTCCTACGCGTCGTCGCCCTTCTGCTGACTACTGCAACCGGTTCCCGGTGACACGTGCTGGCCTTGTTGTGACGGATGCAATACGTGCAGGGAATCGCTTTAGAACATCGAATCTTCCGCCGCGCGCATTCAGTACAGGCTAAGACGGTTCTTTGGCTGCTCCTCACTTGCGACTGATTTGACATGGTGATTGTAACATGGTGTAGATGGCCGAACAGCCTCTAGCAAAGCACGGCCGAGAATTGTCTTTAAGCGAATGAAAATGACAAAGACCTAGGTGCTGGCGGGGGATGGTAGAATCTCGGCCGAGATTTGGGGTTCATACGGTAAAGGGGGGGTGCGTTGCATGACTCCACAGACTAACCCTAACTAATTGTTCATGGTCGAGTCTCGACCAATTTAGTTAGCATGAGAGCGTCTCTATTTCATTTCTTCTACGAGATGAGTGGATGACGATGGATCTTCCCTGGATGCTGTGGATACACGGTTGGTCACAAGCTGGACACTAAACCCGAATATATGGTACGACTTGCTAGAACTAGATTTTCTCCATGGGGAACCATATCCTGAACCGGCGTGGTGGTAGCAACCCCAGATTGCCGATCTCAAAGGTCGCGGAGAGACGATTTCTATAAAACCAAGTCGCAGACGACAGGCTATCTCTGATTCTCCAGCCGACTTCCTGGCCTGGACTATCTATCGTCTTGCTACCCCTCCGTCCTCCAAAGGCATTGCAAGCTACTAAGGTAGTTCTTACCGAAAATGCTTGGGCACACACTTCGGATGAGCCTGACAACGGCCCTCGTTGTAGCCGTATGCATTGTCGACTCCGTTACCATTGCCTATGATGGCTCTCTCATGGGTTCCATCAATGTTATGCCTAGCTACAAAGCCTACTTTCAACTCACGACGACCACCAAAGCCGTCAACTCGGCCGCAACCCATATGGGCTCCATCTTGATAGCACCATTCGCAGCCATGTACATCGATAAGCGTGGTCGAAAGGAGGGTATCTGGATCAGTGCACTTCTCAATATTCTCGGTGCTATCATCGGTGCCGCAGCTCAAAATGTTGCCATGTTCATTGCGGGCCGTATGATTGTTGGTCTTGGTTGTGGCTTGGCTCAGACATCCGCGAGTTCATACGTGTCCGAGACGACAGCGCCGAAAGTCAGACCTTTCGCATTGGGCATGTACTACACTTGTTGGGCCCTTGGAAGTTTCCTCGCAGCAGGATTCTCTTATGGTGTAAGTGATTAATATAATGTGCCATGTTTATATTGAGTTCTAATAAACCTTCCAGTCAAAACAACTCGAACCGTCTGACTGGGCGTGGCGTGTTCCGTCTCTACTCCAGGGATTTGCTCCCCTTCTTGTTCTCGCCTTGATGCCTATTCTGCCAGAGTCGCCCCGTTGGCTTGCATATAATGATCGTCAAGAAGATTGCCTAAAGGTCATTGCCCGTGTTAATGGTACTGATGTCGACGATCCCACCACACAGGCGCAATTCCAGGAGATCATCGACACGATTGAATATGAGAAGAGCCAAGGGAAGGGACTCGGATTCCGTCAAATCGTTCGTAACGCGCCCAACCGAAAGCGCCTGTACCTTGCTCTGTCGGTCGCTCCACTAACGATGCTCACGGGTTCTAATGTTATCACGTACTACTACGGCACAATGCTTTCACAAGCGGGTATCACTTCATCCACGACACAAATGGAGATCAACCTTGTCTTGTCGGCTTGGCAATTTTGCATTGCCATTACAGGTTCCCTGCTCGCTGAGAAGATAGGTCGTCGCATGCTCTGTCTCACTTCCCTCGGCATATGTACCGTCATGTTCTACGTCGTCGGTGCCATGACTTCCGTCTTTGGAGATGGTCATAACACTTCGGGTGTCTACGGAACCGTTGCTACTGTCTTCTTTTTCCTTGGCGGCTACTCATTCGGTCTCACCCCGCTGACGAATATGTACCCGCCTGAGGTACTATCTTACAATATCCGAGCGACGGGCATGTCCTTATTCGTCATTCTAGCCAAGAGCTGTGGTATTTTCGTTACGATGGTTTTCCCCTACATGTTCGAGGCCATTGGCTGGAAAACGTACATGGTGAATGCCAGTTGGAATGTCATTTTCTGGATAGGAGTTTTCTTCTTCTGGGTGGAGACTAAGAACAAGACTCTTGAGGAAATCGACGTTCTGTTCGATGGTGTCAAGCACTCCGACGCCCCTAATCTAAGCAAACTTATGATGGAGAAAGAAGAAGTTGTCACTGTCGAGACACGACAATAGGACCCATATAGATATCACATTTAGCACAAAAGCATCTCCATATAGGGGTTATCTGGGAGCAATTCGGAAGATGGCTACCTAGGTAGTGCTAAGCATATAGCAGGTACTTTGGATAACTTTTAGGTGTCTCATACCTGCTTAGGTACCTATTTACTGTAACTCGCAAGGTATTTACAGGGGATTGGCACCCCTTACACTTCAGAAAAAGCCATATTCTAATAATCATTATATTCATCACCCATACTATTATATACTTGTGACCATCATGCATTTCCTCAATTCAATAGCCACCCCTGTTGACGGTGTCCTCAGCTTTTACCATCTACGCTTATTTACTTTCGAATATACGAGCTGAAAGAGTCGATTGATTCGGAGGGGTTTAATTTCTCCCTATCATAGTCGCGTTCCCCATTCAACAGTGACCTAAGCGGGAAAAATCAAGATTACCAACACTTTTATTTTCACCAACTGTAGGTAAGGTCCTGTGAGCATACCCGACAGTCTTGGTCTGAGGTTCGACTACCTAGTAGCCATTGTGGTTGGAGCGCGCACGCCTCGTGGAGATCTTTTCTGCGATATGTAATCGCTGTAACCTACCGTGAATTCACTATGCAGCCTAGTATTGACTAGTGCAAATGTTCCCCAAAAGCCCCATATTCCTGTAGTTCTCCGCAGTTAGGAGCTAGCGAAGCGTCATGGTCCAAGGTCGAAAATTTGCTAGTAAGTCTCCATTAGGGAGCCTGCGTAAACTCGGCCGAGTTTTGAGACCCGCACTCCAAAGCCTAGGATGACGCCCACATGGAGGGATAGGGACGCGATCGGCAAAGACGCGGACGAGCAAGATCATGTCATGGAGAATACTGGAGAAGAGGCCCTTTGGATGTATTAGAGATAGGTGGAAAGCTTTTTCCTGACTTCGTCTGTAGAAGACGCTTATGAATTAGGTTGATGCAGTTGTGAATCCCCTCAGGAGTCAGAACAGCACCGAGGCAACGAATGTTAATCTGATAAGTCAATTCCATCTTAGCTCAATGGCTGACGCCCGCAAGATCGAAGCGCTGCTCGAAGCGCTTACACTCGAGGAGAAATGCCTCCTCGTAGCGGGCAAGAATATGTGGGAGACGTATAATGTCGATCGACTGGGTATTAGGAGTCTCAAAACGACAGACGGTCCGGCCGGCGTCCGTGGCGCAACCTGGATTGATGGCACCCATACGACGTTCATCCCTTGCGGCATCTCGCTAGCTGCTACGTTCGATCCGGCATTGATCGAGCGGATAGGGGATATCCTCGGTGCTGAGACGCGCAGGTACGTAGGCCTAAACCACCATGATGAGGAGGCTCTCTTAATCTCCCAATCTGAAGGAATGATCATTGACTCCTGCGCAGCAAGAACTCGCACGTCCTTCTAGCGCCTACTATGAATATTAGTAGATCCCCGCTCGGCGGTCGCAACTTCGAGAATTTCGGCGAAGACCCGTACCTTACCGGTGTCATGGCAACAAGTTACATAAAGGGAGTACAGGGGCGCGGCGTCGGCGCATGCATGAAGCACTTCGTGGCGAATGATATGGAAACCCGACGGTTCAACATGGACCAGCAGATCGATGAGCGGACCTTACGAGAAATCTACTTGAAGCCGTTCGAGATGGCCTTGGAAGCTAGCCCCTGGACCGCGATGGCATCATACCCAAAGATAAATGGCGAACAGTATGTGATTGCACATCTCTCTTCCCCCCTTTTGGCATATATCGAGCGTCATGTATGGACTATTACTAATTGCTCCCATCATAGTGCCGATTGTAATTCTTTCCTATTACGCGACGTTTTGAGGGAGGAATGGGGTTTCGAAAACTTGGTCATGTGCGACTGGGGCGGCTTGAACGACACAATCAAAAGTATCATCGCTGGAACTGATCTAGAAATGCCGGGCCCGCCTATTCGGTACGGCAAGTCTCTTCTCGAGGCTGTTCAGAACGGCAAAGTCTCCGAAAAAGAACATATCGATGTCTCCGTCCGAAGATTGCTCAAACTTCTCAACCGCGCCGGTTTGCTAGATCCAGAGCAAGAAAGGGGGCTGAATGGAGGCGAGCGAGATTCCGATCTTCCCGAGTTCCGTCAGACCGCCCGAGAAGCTGCTTCAAATGCCATTGTGCTTTTGAAGAATAGCGGTCTGCTTCCACTCAAACCGAAAGGTATACGGAAACTGGCTATTCTTGGCCCGAATGCTCAGAAGCCCACGACAGGCGGAACGGGAAGTGCAGCTGTGAACCCGTATTACATTACCAATCCCTACGACTCGATATCAGAAGCAGCTAAAGAAGCCAATGCTGAAATCGACATCTTCTTTTCCAAGGGAATTCTTACCAACCTGCAGCCATCTCTACCGGGAGAGATGCTCAAGACCCCGGATGGCAAAAAGACCGGCGTCCAGGTCGACTTCTATGCTGGGCACGAATTTCAGGGCCCAGTGATAGGTACATCCCACTGGAATAACTCAGTTATTTTTATGATGAGCGACGGAGACACCCCTGAATGTCTGCGAGGGCAGCAGCACTGCTACAGGGCTAGCGGAATCCTGACACCGACGACAACTGGAACCTATCAGTTCAGCCTTTCGAATACGGGGAAGGCGAAGTTGTTCATCGACGACGAATTGCTCATCGATAATCACGACTGGACGCAGACGGGAGGTACGTTTATGAACTGCGGTAGCGTGAACCGCTTCGCCGAGCTAGAACTCGAGGGCGGTAAACCATACAAGTTCCGCATCGATAATGTCGTAACGACGCCCCCAATTCCGCCCCACGATAATACCCTCTTCCACACGCTCTCAGGAGTTCGCGTCGGCGTGCAGCTACAAATCGACGAGCAGGCGCTGTTTGACGAAGCTTTGGGCTTAGCTCGGGATGCGGACGCAGTCGTTCTGGTTGTAGGCCACAACAACGATACCGAGAAGGAGGGCATTGACCGAACCTCACTCACGCTGCCGCGTCGAACTAACGAGTTCGTGGAGGCCGTATGCAAGGCGAACCCCAACACGGTCGTTGTCACGCAGTCCGCAAGCGCCATCGCCATGCCGTGGGCGGACGCCGCGCCGTCAATCGTGCACGCCTGGTACCAGGGGCAGGAGAACGGGAACGCGCTGGCGGACGTGCTCTTCGGCCGCGTGAACCCGAGCGGCAAAATGCCGGTTACATTTCCGCGTCGTCTGGAAGACCACGGATCCCACCCGTGGTTCCCCGGAGATGTAGAAAGGGACTATGCCGAGTACGGAGAGGAAGTCTTGGTCGGCTATAGGTGGTTCGATGCAAAGAACATCGAGCCGCTCTGGCCCTTCGGCTTCGGGCTGTCGTACACGAGTTTCGACGTGTCGGACATCAAAGTAGACGGGAGCATCCGCGTAGAGGAAGTGGAAAGCAAAGCTATTGTCTCAGCTACTGTCACGAATACTGGTGCCGTCGACGGCGCGGAAGTGGTGCAAGTGTACATGGCGGCGTCCCCTGTCATCAAGGAAAAGGGGCGCGATTTCGCACCGAAGTCCTTGGTTGGATTCTCTAAGGTTTTCGTGCCAGCCGGGGAATCTAGGGCTGTCACTATTAGTCTTGATAAGAGTACGGTTTCCTGGTTTGATGTCGAGGGCAAGGGTGGTCAGGGGTCAGGTGGTAAATGGAGAGTAGACAAGGGCCACTACGACTGCTTCGTTGGTACGAGTTCCAGGAATATCGTAGCTACGCTTAAGATTTCCGTAGAGTAGCCCCAGGTAGAATCTATGAGATTTCAACCAGGTTGAGGTCAAATGTGCATTACAACGTCGGGGTCTTATGATTCATCTATATGAAGGGAATATTGAAATTTGAGGCTAGGATAAACGGCTCAAGGGGCCAAAGGGCAGGAAACCTCCCGACCCTCGAAACATATTACAGAAGTAGAATGTCGAGACTCGGTAGGTAGGCTCCCAAAGCATATCCTCATTTTAATGGCATCCCGACTTTATGACAACTCACGAGATATGATAAGGTGAGAAGAAAACAGCGTAATCTGCACTCGGCTCACCTTAAGGCAGGACTCAGGGGTAGGTTCACTTATACAAACGTACAGTATGTACATGTAGGGTAATTATTTAATAATTTCATGCGCCGACGCCTGTCAGATAATTATGCCTGCTCAAGAAGAGAATTGACATCGTCCTAGACGAGGGTAAAATGATTTCTCATGGGCGGTATTGTTTCCGCTTGATGTTTTCCCTTTCATTTCGAATTATTGTTGGTGAAGCTCTTAAGCATAATGATAGGAATGAGGAACTTGTGTCACAGTGGTAGTTGAACTTTTACCAGATACCAACAGGAGGCGTCGCATTCTTATGAAACCCTTAATTTAGTACCAGCCTAAATCGTCGAATGGCCCCATAATGCCCACGTGTGAGGGTGTGGATAGTCTATAAGAATACATTAGTCTGTGCGGGAGCCGTCGAACGATGAGACGAACGATGAGGGTATAGAAACGCGCCGTCTCCGCGAAGCTAACGCCTCACCTACGTGGAAGATACACCTAAGTAAGTTAGGAGGCGATGGATTGGTCGAAGGTGGGCGCCATTCGCTATATAAGCTAGCTTTAGTATGAAATGCGATCCCTAGAAGCTGCCCATAATGCGGAAGGCCCGGGACGTTGACAACATGGATATCTCACCGAAAGGCCTGGTTAGCTGCGACGGGGCCAAGCTTTCTCATCCTAGCGGTAGATCCTCTAACAGACAGGGAGACGTGCTTCGATATCTTTTCTGTTTCCCTATCGAAAGATTGTGAGTGGAGTCGTAACGAATCTGGGGTTGAGGCGGTCGTGATGTTTCAGTGCAGAAACATAAAACCAATATCACCGTCATAGAGCGGGCGCAGCGCGTTATTGCTCGAATGCGTATGAATAAAAGCCTGTGTCAAATGACGGACTGATACGAGCGACCATATCATTACGATTAGATGAAGCGTAATGTGCGCATGCATTTCATCAAATGCTTTGCCTGTTATCATATGAAGTCCCAACGCAGGGGTTCCTCACATTGTGTCGTCTCGTCTTGGCGCAGCGATTCACACAAGGGGGGTTTGGTTTCAGATCCACGCAATGGCTAGCCAACTTGAGACTCTCTTGCTTCACGATCGCGCGTCCCCCTGTCAGACGTTCTAGGACGTTTCTTCTAACCATCGATATTTTCCACTTATGTATATAAGAAGCTGTGAAGATCACCCGTCGGTCATATGTAGATCGCAAACACGCATCGGTTGACGATCTTGCAAACGACTCTCATTTACGTCAATATTTGCTATTGTTTCTCTCCTCGAGTCCTTCTCTGCGCCAAGAACATTCATTAAGCAGTTTTTGAGATTACATCGTCGTCAACATGAAGTTTTCTGCCCTTCCCAATGTCTCCATAATATTCGCTATCTGTGCCTCTCTCGTTGCGGCGCTACCGGTGGAAATCGAAGCCAACGCGAAAAGAGATAGCGACTGCACCATGGACAAGATCAGAGAGTGTGTCGCCGACACTGGCCTCGAGAGCACGATATGTTTCGCACAAGTATGCAAGAATGGACAAGCAACGCCAAAGATGTCGAAGCGTCAAGACCAATGTACAGAAGAAAACCTACAACAATGCACCGTGTTAGAATGGCGAGAGGCCCAAGTCTGCTTCCAAGAGTTATGCTTATAATATGCGTATCTTCCTCATGCCAGACGCCATGCAACTAAGAAGGTCAGGGGATTATTCGACATGAGGTCCCCGTCGGATCCGAAGGTGATCCTCCGAGGGATACAATCAGAGAAGTGTATTCGGTCCCCGATCGATAGATCGCTCTGGGGAACATTGGAAAAGGTCTACCAGGCCTAGGCGGCAACATTCCTCCAAGCGAAAGCGTAAATGGTGCAAATCGTGGGCGCGGATAGTCGGTCGCTCGAATGCAACGTTTACGTTGATGACGACCAAACCTCATTCGTTTGAATTAGTTATATTATACAGCAATGCACGGTTGAGTCTCAAGGAGGCTCCGGCTCGAAGGATTTCGGATCGCCACGATGGCTATTATAGACCTAAGAACAAAGTAGTTAAAGATAAGAGAATTGGATACCCCTTTTAGACTCTCAAGACCAAGAAACTGGAGTCCTCAGATAATGATGTTGGCATTGCTAGGCAGCTAAATGACAGGCCGTACGTGTACTGAGGCCACACGCCGTCGCAAAACTCATGGAATCACGGAAGCCCGCTGAAAGATGAGTCCTATTTGAAGACCGAGGGTAAGAAATACAGCGTATTGAAAATAAGCAAAGTGTAAGTAAGCATTTCCTATGGCTGCTGCCTCGTCGAGATTTGTTTACATTGGAAGCGCAAGATCAGTGCTGATAAAAGCTTACCCGAATACGGCGTACCTGAATGACGACGTAATAGCTGGAGATGTAGGCCTAGATTCGCACTAGACCCATGTCAGTTTCCCCGGACTTCATTGGACTACATCCACTAGTCAGTCCTAAACGAGCAGGCGAAGGAATGATCTCCAAGTTCTTAGGGGCCTCGGTTCAGTGCGTTCCGGAGCTATATAATTACACTAATGTCGAAGTTCATGGGCAGTCGGGGATGCTTCTCGCGCCTATGACTTCGGCGTCCAATTTTCAATAACTCGTAGTGCTGAAGCCAACCCGGATATAGCAGTATGCAGTTGACACGGCACCTCCTGAAGGCATACCCCTTTTTCGTGGTGTTGTGCCACGATGTCCTTGCGGCTAAGAATTACCACTGTCCTCCCCTGGGCCCGGTACTCCCAGCGCCAACGAGTCCAAGCTCACATCCAGCGGTGCAGTCAGCTGTGGCTGCGCTAAAGGAGGGAATCGATGGCTTGAGTGTCGCTTTCAATGGTACTGCAGTATCGATTGGCGTGCAGTCAATCCATGAAACAGCGCCTCTCGCTGATTTGCACTACACGCCGCCGATACTAGACCCACGAGGCGCGTCGCAGATCGATGCATCGACCGTCTATCGAGTCGGCAGCGTGTCTAAGGTATTCGCAGTGTTGGCGACGCTCAAGACCCATGGTGTTCGTATGGAAGATCCCGTTACCAAGTATGTGCCACGACTCAGGGAGCTAGCGAAGCAGCAGAAAAGCGCGACGGATCGCATCACTACTGTTGATTGGGACGATATAACGATCCAGTCATTAGCATCGCATATGGGTGGCATCGGGTCTGATTGTAAGTATTTCCAAACTGAAGATTTTCAAATATGACACTGAGACTAATATATCGACTTAGTGGTAACCGACCTGGCAACTTTTCCGGTCAATTGGACCCAACTCGGACTTCCACAGGCTCATGATGTGCTCGGCTGCGTTGGCTTCAATGGCATGACTCCCTGCAATGAAACAGGTTAGTGAACAACGCCCAGTGTTCTGCTTTGAGCTATTCTCATTAGTCTACCTAGATTTCTGGGACAATTTTGGTAAACGGAATCCTGTCTTTGCGCCGTATAGCAGCCCCCTATATTCGAATACGGCTTTCTTCATATTAAGCCTAGTAGTCGAGTCGGTTTCGGGGATACCTTTCAATGACTTCGTTCAGAAGAATATCCTAGACGTGGCCGGAATGTCTAGTTCTACATATGCGAAGCCGGATGATAAGGTCGGTGCTATTAGCTTGAACGACCTAAATTGGAACTCTAGCTTAGGAATTGAAGACCCGTGAGTAGATGCACACACCTAAAACTAGACACCGCGTATTGATGTGTTATTAACTCGTGTCGATAGCGCCGGTGGCCTCTACTCGAACACTGAAGACCTCCTTGCGTTTGGTACGGCGATTCTTACGAACAAATTTCTGTCACCAACACAGACTAGACAATGGTTGAAGCCGATTACATTCACCTCGTCGTGGGGTTATTCCATCGGCGCGCCGTGGGAGATTCTTCATTCCGATAATGTTACCTCAGATAAGCGCCTAATCGACTACTACACCAAAGGCGGCGACGTCGGCTCGTATCACGCGAACTTCGTTCTTATTCCAGACTACGACCTAGTCATAAGCATACTAACGACGGGGCCTGAGGCGAGCTCCAGCGTCGTACAGCTTTTAGACTCGCAGATAATCACGACATTACTCCCGGCAATCGAAACCGCTGGTAAGGACGACGCCCGGGCTGCTTTCGTAGGCACCTACGTAGATAAGGACACGAACTCTACGTTTACGCTCGATCTTGACGATGAAGGACCCGGCCTTAACATCAAGGAGTGGACGGTTCGTGGCACGGACGTGCCATCGCACTGGCTCAACTACCTCAGTGCTTTAGTAACCTCTCTTCCTGAAGTGCACATATCAATGCGGCTATTTCCCTCCGGCCTGACCTCTGGCTCAAGAACCGCGTGGCGGGTAGCTATCGACCTTGGTACCCCTGAGCAGATCGCTCAAGCCGACGCGCAGCTGTTCTGGCCACAGGCTAGCTGTCTGGCGTGGGGCTTGATGGATAGATCTGTATATGAGTTCGCTGCGCTTGATGAAATGGTTTTTAGCTTGGATGAGGCCGAGTCTGGGGGTGCTGCTACTAGTGTTGACTTGGTTGGTTTCCAAGTGACATTACAGAAGACTCAACACAGTGTTATTAGGAAAGAGTTATAATTCGTCGGTATATAATATTTAATTCTTATTCAAGTTGAAAAGTTAGTAAATATAAATCTATTACATTGAACCAATTGATTGAGTTGTTACCCCTGAACCAAGTAATCGCCAACGAAATGGTGATCGAGCCGACACATCCATAAGGATAGGAACCAGACTTAACAAGGTCAATAAGCGAAATATGTTACTTGACGAATATGTATGATTAGGTGTCTGTAGAATCTTTCCTTGATTCTAGGAAACTCGCAGTAAACCTTCCACCTAATCTCCTTGCTTGCTATCCAATCACCGTTATTTCCGACCCCCTGACCACAGTCCCGTTCCTGTCTTCCGTTGTGACTGACTGACTTCGTGTCGTCACATAAACCCCAACAGCCCGCAGAATGTGATCAAAATCAAGATGATGCAACCCTGCCGCGCAGCTGCGCGCGCGAAATCACCATGCAGGATGTGTTTTCCGTGCTTACACCGGACAGGGTATATACGAATGCGCGTGCATCCGTCTATGCACGATCCACAGAGTCGCAGCCAAGTGCCGACGGAGCCGCAGCATACGTAGCACTCTGATAAGCATCAGGCAGAAGGAAAGAAACGAAAACGTGGAAGGTATTGGCAAGGAATTGGTATGGGAAGAATTCTATATTGAACGGTAAGGAGAGCTAATCCCCTGTTTTTCAAAGCAACTAGCCATCCTGTAGCCCCAAGAATCCAAGTCCAGGACTGTGTGTCCTCTCGTATCTCATCTCAATCTCTAAATGTTACATATGTATGTACAAGTCAGCATGTGTGTATTTTTAGTTTCCAGCACTTCAGGACTCCCGCAAATGTGGCCTGCCTCCAGGCGGCCCTCGTCTTTCCCCATTTGTTAGAAGCAAAAAGACGCTCCAGAGCGGGAAATAGAGCCCCCTGGCGCCTAGTCCTAAAGTCGAAAAATCCAGTTTGAAAAATATATACAGAAGAATATGGTATACCAGAAACCAGCATAAAAACAAGCCCGGTCCATGGGCTAGGTGTGCCTTATGTACACAGTACCGCACAAAGAAATGCCCCGTATCGCGGCCCCATCGCTACATTTAGGGTTTAGCAGTCGCCGAGCAAGCGCACATTCCCTCGGGCAAGAGGGTGGAGATCATTGTGACGGTCGCCGCAGATCCGCCGACAGTCTTGGTGACAGTCGACGCACCTGTCGCCGAGACAGTAACAGTCTCCGTGACGACTGACGGCGCCGACGCTGTGACGGTAACAGTGGACTGGGCGACAGTCGTGGCTCCGCTTCCACCGACAGTCTTAGTAACCACCGATGGGGCTGAGACGGTAACAATGGACGTCAGGGTTGTGACCGATTCCGCGGGCCCTGAAACGGTGACGGTAGCACCATTTCCACCACCGACGGTCTTGGTAACAACAGTCGGCACCGAGACCGTAACAATAGATGAGACGGTTGTCGTCCCATCACCGCCAACGGTCTTGGTGACCACCGACTGCGGCGCCGACACCGTTTCTGTCTTGGTGCTGCCTTCACCACCAGCTCCGTTGCCCACGGTAACTGTGACTACCTGAGGACCGGTAGGAGATTCCGAGGGCTCAGAAACAGTCACGGTGCTCACGACAGCGGAAGTCTCAGATCCTGTGCCAACAGTCTTGGTGATGACTGATACAACAGGAGTCTTAGATGAGACGGGGCGAGTCATCTGGGTATAGTATATTAGAAGCCGTTTTAGAGGGGATTGAGGATTGAAGCAGTTTGTGACTTACGGTACTAGTAACAATACCCGTGCTATCGGAGATCGTCACAGTGACAACAGACTCGGTAGGCTTAGTGCCAGTAGCAGTGCCTGTCTTCGAGCTGGTAGCACCTCCATTGTTCCCGTCACCAGGACCCTTGGTAGGAGAGGAAGTAGGTGCAGATTGCTTAGAGGTGAAAGAAGAGACGATCGACGAGGAAATCGACGAAGCCTTAGTAACTGGGCAAACAGTGGTAGTAAGATCGATGACACTCGTTACGAGTATCGTCGATACAGCTCCCGACGGTAACGAAGTGAGTGCTGCCGTGTCACTGGCAGCGGGACACTTGGTCACTGTAGGCGCGCAGGAGATGATAGTCGAGACTGAAGTCACGCTGACAGTCAAAGTTGTCAAGCTGGCTCCAGCAGTGCCATTCACGATAGCAGTGGTGTTAGCAAATGGGGGGAAGGGGCGGGTAGTAGTTGTGTTGGCGGTAGGAGGAAGTGTAGTTATCGTCGGGATGACACCTCTGGTTGTGGTGCTGTTAGCAGTACCAATTGGCACGGAAGTGGTTACTAGATTCCCGTTAGTAAACTGAGACTCCCTAGTATTCGAGGGATTGTACCATTTGCCGTTGGAGGCGCAGTCACGGAAGACTTGGTGGAAGTCTCAGTAGAAGATGACTTGATAGAGGAGGACTTCGTGGAGGAGACCTTCGTAGTCAACTCGGTAGAAGAAGACTTCTCGGTGGCAGTCTTCGTAGCATTGAGAGACGCCGTTGAGATAGAAACCGTCGAGGAAGAGACGGTCTCAGAAGACTTCGTAGCATTAAGAGATGCCGTGGAGAGAGTGGAAGATGTCAGAGATGCAGTCTCGGAAGACTTTGTTGAGTTTAGAGACGCTGTCGGAAGGACAGTAATGGTCGTATCAATAACAGATCGAGTTGAGGTGGTATTGACACTGGCGCTAGAAGACCGAGATGTAGAACTTGAGATATCTGATACGGATAGGGTAGATGTCACAGTGCTCGGAAAAGCTACGGTGGTAGTTGCGTTCACGAATGTGATGGCTCGTGGAATATCCCTTGCTTTGCTACCTTCCGCAAGCAAAAGGAGCGCGGCCACGACGCCATTCCCTTTCAACAGCATAATGAAGGATAAAACGGTAAACAAGCACAAAAAAGGAGTGTCAAGAAATCAAGCTGAAATGAATGCGTATCCGAGCCTAAAAGAAAGACAGCCCCAGGCCGAGAGAAATGAGTGAAAACGAGAGGAAAACACTGGACTTTGGCGTATGAAGTAAGAGAAAAGATGGAATTCTTCTTACCTTTTAAGACCTCATCGTTTCAGTCATTAACAAGGTCTATGGGTACGTTACCTCATGATCCTAAAATACCTACCTGATATGCGAAAGCTACAGAAACCCAGAGGAATGGTAAGAGGCTCTAGTCTGCCTTATTTCTTCGAGACTCAGATTCCTAAATGAGAAAGGTGAGCCTCATCGAAGACCAATATAGTCGAAACCTGCGCCACCATTTGAGTTGAGCGTGGGCTCTATATATGAATTCGTCACAACTCATTGCGGGCACTATCGGAGAGGCTAGCTCGTAAGGAGAGCCGATGGACGTGAGAGAAACATCCCACCGTCTAATTCGTGGGTCATTCGGATGACGACTGTAATTAGGATCTCGCGCGAAGCCGCCATATAAGCTTCGTTTTGCAGCCTCTTTTCTATTGCAGGGGGTGAAGGATCGCGCCGAGTGTGCGGCACCGTGAAGCTAAAGGCAATTGGTACGTAGGGCTTAGGTACGGCCTAGAATGGTCCGGCGGGATCTAACTGCTTCATAATAATGATACGGCTAGTTCCGTTATTGAAGCTGTACTTGAAAGCGATGAAGGATGCGTTTGAAGTTGAATAGTTTCTAGGCGTAAGATGCCAAGTTCGCAAGTTCCCTCTAGTTTTCGGCGTCAGCTTCGCCTTATCCGTTTGAAACCTACGGGTAGCTTCTACTTAGGAGGTAGTAAAGGATTGAGTGAAGTATAATTTTAGTCTAGTCGTTAGTTAGGTACCAGGTAGTTATAGACTCAGAACTGAGGTACGGGTTGATAAATCACTATTATGAATTGATTGGGTTTTCGATTTAAATATTTTCTTATTAATGGACGTTGAAAACGACGAGATCACCACAAGTGCTACGTAACTGCCCCGGAAGAGCCACTTAAGCCAATGAGGAAGCCTAAAGGTTCCTTAAGGTTGCGGCGAGTGTCATCTGAAATCTCCACATTAACTTAGCTCTGACAGTTTCCGATTTGACACTCTTAGCTTTGAGTTCCTTCGAGACGATTTCCAATTTCCTCCAAATTGAACACCAAATCCAAATGCTAACGCGCATCTTCTACCACCGGATTTTCTCCTGCATATGATATCAATTGATTATATCATTTCGAGTTGTATTAAGGCTTTATATTAACTGTTCAGCTGCTCGTCCTAAGAGCGAATGCCTGCATCCGCATTGATACACATGACGTGTTCTCGAGTTCCAGCACATAAGCCAAGCCAAGCCACCCCGTACCTGTTTATATGAGACCGCCAACCAAGCCCGACGGTGGCGGCTGTCTCCCGACGACTACTGCTTACCTCCTTCTATGAACGGACGGTGTGCCGAGAGATCTTGGTCCCGCGATCCTGATCGTTACAGCCACCCACCCCTGGCTGTCACTTTCCAACTCTTTAGCTACCTACATGTGCGCGAGTTGATACTGGGTTCGATACAGGGTCATCCGCATATACCCATTGCCGAAATATGACTAGTATGGCGAATTCCCACGACAAAGGCCATTGAGCTTCTGGTCTCACGTACTCGAGAGCTTGGCTCCTCCATAACTGCAATACCTGCGACGTTGCCGGCCGCGGATATAACATAATTTAAGTGGATAGACGATAATCAGATGCAAGAAAACAGGCTTCCTATTGTCACCCATATGGTACGACAATGCCACATTCGTCATTCAAAGTCGACCACCTACTTGAGATCCAGGTAGGTGCAGCTTTGCCGCCTGGAAAACATCCACTTTCACCTGGATACGGATTCTCTTCGATCCTAGCCTCCGACTACTCGTTCCTCGAAATCCAGGAATTCCGGATGTTCTTCAGAGAATAAAACTTAGTCATATATGAGGCCCACATAGATTTATGGCACGTTGCATCTCAATAGTGTGAGGCTTTTGGCATTGGGCCAGCCGCAAACGCTGAAGCGGGCAGCTGCATCCAACCCTAGCTACCGTCGGACGAGTAGAAATGTTTGAGACCAGGGAGTACTTATCTCACCACCGAAGTAACCTGTCTATGTCATAATAGGGCCATAGAATACCAGGTACCTAGTAGGTAGCACGAATCTTCGGAGAACATCAACCAAGCGCCCCGAAATCTGCGGTCGGTCAGAACCTTAGCACGCTCCGGTTTCTAGACTGATCGTTGTCAGACCGATTCATCAGTGCGGATATTCGAATTGAAATAAAAGATACTATGTGTGTTCTGCTAACAAACCTACCTGTATCCAATACATCACGAACCAATCGGGGCAAAGCCATAGAGAGGATGAGGCATAGTATCTCTACCAACATACGAAGCTCCAAGAGCCAGGGTTCTAACCTGTAAAAAGTTCGATTTTCGGTACCGATCGCAAGGTGCCAGTTCCAGTCCTCTTGGACTATGAAGGGTCAAATCTATTAACGAGGTGTTAGTCGCGACCTCAAGAAAGCACGACTTCTAAGCTGAAATCCGACGGAACTCACAAAATTTTCGCCAACACGAATATTTACCGGCAATAAAGTCGAATTTAGTATTGTAGCCGCGGAAAACTTGACGTATCAACCCCCACGGCCCGTTCAGTTTCAATGCAAATGCAATGTAGGTGCAATGCATTTATTGCCAACCTCGTTTGGTAGCCTAAACGTAGCATAGAAGGCAATATGCTGCAACTTCAACACTCCATAAAAGATGAACGTCGAACAACCCACGTTGTTTCAGTCCTTTGCAACTATCTTATCTTATATCGAAGGGCCGAAACCCCAGGAGTGATGTTTCTAGGAATGAGAAACCTCCGACCACGGACGATGGCGTCGGTTGGCTTGGAGTTATTGTGGGATTGGAGATTGGAGTGATAAAGCTCGGCCGTCACACAAATTTCAACCCGATTACAACGGAAGCACCACCCTACCTCGCAATAGACTACCCATTAGTCATGTGAGCATCGATTCCAGCGCCCCCATAAGGCAAACACTTGATTGTGTGCTATAATATGTCGACATTCTGCTACTCTGACGTGAGGTGTCCGAAAGTGGCAGGTCCTCAGAGGATATATGAGCAGTCTTTAGTTCGTAGTCGGGCATGAAATAACAGCTGACAGGCATATCTTGGCTATACTCGACCATGACCCTCTACTCGGACGAAAGGCCAACACTAGCCGAAGCAAAAGAGATTAATATTTCGTTTCGGCTCTAGTTTGCGCCGTTCACATCCCGAGGTTGGTTCGTCAACCAAAATTGCAACGTCTTCGCCACACAACAACACTCACATTGACCAAGCATGTGGTGATGATCTCATATCCTCAGGTGCAGTTCTCGCCCATACACGAGCGGCCACGCCTTGCTGACAGCTCAGTCTTGGAAGGGAACCACGAGGCCAGCTAGAACACGCAGATATAGATGCAGGCAACCTTAGGATTCGGACCTTGCTCTGTGTGATTAGATTGCGGGGTAGCACGGCATATAATAGTTAGCTCCCCATGGGTAGGCTTACCGACAGTTGGGTCCTCTCCGTCATCCCGAGGCCACCAGGACGGCCAGGCTTATGTGGAACATACATCCCATCTGTACGGCATCTAATCGGCGCAATTCGCACGCGAAATGCCATCCTAGACCGTTAGACTAGTCAGAGGCAGTCAGAGGGATCAGGAAGAAACTTGGCCGCGCGGCGCCAATGCAACGCTAAGATCCCATGATCTTCCTCATAGAACGGTTTTTTCATCTCATGTGCGGTAGCTAGTTCACCTATTCCGGAAGGCATCGGCGTCTTCCCCGGATTATCGTGAGCTGGGCGGAATTATGTCCATGAGGAGAAAACCTGTGGAGGTGAAAATAAGATGGTAGATCTTAGACACGTGAGGTCATTTGGGGTAGAGGTCACAGTTGCATCCCCCGCGTTTCCCCCAGCTAGCCAGCGCGTCACCGCCAGATCCGCAAACGTAGCCAACTTTATTCGCGGACGCATGTGTTGTCAGCGAATTCGACCTGTGTAGTACAGTGTACGACTCGGACTACACGGTTATTTCTAGTTGCCGTAACGAAGATTGCTCAGTAGTCGAGTAGGTACATACCTGCAGCACACGATATGGTACATCGTCATGGATCAAATTCTAACCACAGGCCGCAAAAGAAATTTATAGCAAATCAACATCATAAAGGGCATCATTGGAGCTTTGCTCTTGTCTCGGTTGTCAATCTCCCCCACATTAGCTGGGTTGGGGTTCATACAGGGTTGAGACGGTAGATCCAAGGCAATCTATTGCCTCCAACCTTTGTCTACCTTGTGTTTGCTTGGTCATTGAGTACCTAGTATACACCGACTATTGTCGTCTTTTCTTCTTCGGGACGCAATAATATCTAAATAGCTAACCATGATTGACGTAAGGGATCACAAAGTCTCCAGCAGTTTAAGTGGTAATAGAGATCGTATAGTGCGCTCCAGGGCTAGGACACGAGATCTTACACCAACCAATCAGATGAGACGCACAACACGGTACGGAGATGAACTAACCGGCACTGTCTTTTGCCAAGCCAGCTTCCCCAGACTTGAGGGTTCCCGTCTTGAGAGGCTTGGAAAGCGGGAATGGCGGGAGCTACTCTCTCGTCCGTTCTTACCTACATCGAAGCTATGAAGCGGCGCGGCCTAATGGTCCGACCCAAACCCTCGAGCTGCCGAGGCCCCAAGCTTCGTCAATCTACCGGACCTTGCCAACCCGACCGCGCGACGTCAAATTACACATGTGAGCTTACTTTACCGGGAGGATGCAGCTACGCTATAAGAGAAAATTTTCTTTAGGGCCGTGACTCTCCCGGCAATCTGAGAAGCAGTATGCATATTGCCCCTCTCGGCGAATCAGAATGAGAAGAGATCGAAAATGGCGGGCTAATTTCACGTCAAGCCTGGGTCGAAGCATACATGGCCAACCATGTTCGTCCATTCTAACTCCCTAGCTAAGTTAGGTTGGTTCTCTATGCCGTATTGCGAATCCCAAACAGGCAACAGCATTTGGATGAGAGCAGTATACCCGCTAGGATTCGACGGAGCATCGAAACCATCGATCCCCTAGCATGAATAAGCTATTCGGACCTGCATTATGGCAGCGCTATAGCTTGACGTGGCGGCGTGACACGCGCTTGTCCTTTTGTCCCAGTCTATTTCAGGGAATTAAACGCATATATGGTCTCTTCACCCTGGAACACGAGCAGATATGGGTTCACAGTGGCTTGCTGCGGTACCTGAATCTGCAGGGAAGAATGTTTAACATTGAACCTGTGGTTGATACAAACCTTCCACTGGCCTGGCAATTTTATCATTCCTAGGGCCAGCATCAGAGTCAACGACGGTTCTAGGCGGCTGACTGGCCCGACTAAATAATAGTATTGTAAGTCATTGGATCACTCAAATGTGCCGCCCTCGAGTGGTCACTTATGACCTGCAGATCTCCTTCCTTATGGGGGTGAGACCTATTGCCCTACCGGCACATTCCGGCCTAATTCAACGACGAGGTAAACACCTCTCTCCACAGAGAACCCCATTCCATTGTAGGATGATTGCCCGATTCGCATCACGGCTTTCCGGGGATCTTACCTAAGTCTATACGTACAGTATACCTACGGTGCTCAGTGCTATCCTTGTTCCTACTCACGGTCTTTCATCCCAATTACCTGGTTTGAGCTGCCGCGTGCTGACTATCTTTTTTGTTCTGGAGCTCGGACATATTGGCTTGTGACCCGCCGGACAGTCCCTTGATGTTGTGGTGTTTTTTGACTAATATGTCGTCACAAAGGCCCGAGCCACCATAGCTTCACAGAGCTCCACGAGCATACCGTCGAAAGCTATGACTTGTTTCGTGGTCAAGGTACAATAAACACAACGTTCTTCTACGTGAGGTAGGCCAAGACTAAAAGAACTGGAATAAGCCCAACCCAGATGGTGACCTGATCATGCATGGCAGCATATATCCAGTCTCATGACTGCTTTCTTTTCTCTCTATCCCTCGCCTTTGCTCAAGGTTGCCCCCCAGTTCCTGGCCCGCATTGTACTTCCACACGCTGAGAAACCTTCCTTATTTGTCGATCCCATATGATCTTGCTAGTTTGGACGCCGCAAGATCCTAGAGTGGCTGCATGGTTCGGGCGGAGATAAGTATCTCGAAATCTTATTCAAATATCAACCTTCGTCCCATCTTCTTTCACGAGTTCCCTTCCCGTGTTCTGAGTTTATATCATCATCTCATATCTCATCCAGCACACCTCTCCCTTTAGGTTTCCGAAACACCGGACCTTACCCATCATCCCTCACCACCCCTCTTACAACCTTCTTGGGTTTTCATACCTTGGGGTCACTTCATTTACACTTCTACATCCGTGATGGGACTCAAAAGTGTGCTGGCCGGGGTGGCCCTCTTCGGGAGTCTAGCCCATGCCGCGTCAAGCTTTAGTCCTGCAAGGCCGCCTGCAATTCCGCTGGCCGTCAAGTCGCCGTACCTAAACTCGTGGTTGAACGTTGGCAGCGATGGTGGGAATGGGGGCTATCTCGCCGGTGAATGGCCCAAGTTTTGGAGGTTGGTTTTCCCTTGGACCACGATCCTTCCAGTAGGCTAATCACTCCACGCAGCCAGCAGATTACAGGCTGGGCTGGTTTCATCCGTGTCGATGGGAAGGCTTACAACTGGTTGGGCGCGCCGCCGGGCGCTGACTTGGTAGATCAAACTGACTTTTCATACACTTCGACGCGAAGCACGTTCGTGATGAACGTAGGCGGTAAGGTGGAGATGAATGTTACGTTCCTGTCCCCTGTGACGCCGTCGGATTTGAAGCGCCAATCTCTGGTATTCTCTTATCTCGAAGTTGGTGTTCACTCACTGGACGGCGCGAGCCATGATGTCCAGCTGTACGCGGACGTCTCAGCTGGTAAGTTGGGGAATATTTACCGTATGACTGATATATCATACTTACCCGTATCATAGAATGGGCTTCTGGCGACCCGAGCGCCATCGTCCAGTGGGATTACAAGTCTGCCGATGGAGTTGCGTACCATCAATTTGCGCGCCAGAACCAGCAAGCGATGACTGAGTCGAACCAGCTAGCCAACTGGGGAACTTGGTTCTGGTCTACAAAGGATGTAGATAATGTAAGTCAAGGCCGGGCTATTGAAGTAACATCGACAATCAACGGAACTAACACTACATCATAGCTCTCGTACCAGAGCGGAGCGGATACCGACGTCAGAGGTGCCTTCATAGATAAGGGTGTGCTTCCGAATACCGCAGACACCGCCTATCGAGCCGTACAGGACAGATGGTACGTCATCCCGAGGCACTTTGCTCACATTGACATGCTGACTTAGTTTGTAGGCCGGTGTTCGGGTTTTCTAATGACCTTGGTTCTGTTGGATCTGCCACCGTCTCGACCTTGTACACGATAGGCATGACACAGGATGGTGCTATCAACCTCCTAGGTGAAGGAAGTGGTCTGACAACCTACCCTGCCTTATGGCAGAGCTACTTCGGCTCTGAAGTTGAAGCTGTTAGTTCTCTGGCCTAGTGTTCGAAGTGGAGCATATGCTAACAATTTAAAGATGACCTACTTTTACAACGACTATGACGAAGTAGCCGCTTTATCTACGGACTTGGACAACAAGGTGGCCTCGGACTCATTGGCGGCCGCGGGACCTAACTACTTGACCCTGACCAGCCTCAGCGTTAGGCAGACGTTTGGTGCCCTGCAATTTACCGGCACGGACTCGGACCCGCTTGTATTCCTCAAGGAGATCAGCTCCAACAGCGACATCCAGACGGTGGACGTCATCTTCCCCGCCATGCCGCTGATCCTCTACTCAAACCCCGACATCCTCAACTACATGCTGAAGCCATTGTTCCTTAACCAGGAGAATGGCCACTACCCCAACACCAATGCTATCCACGACCTCGGCACCTTCCCCGTCGCTAAGGGGTACCCCGATGGTACGGATGAGCCCATGCCACTAGAGGAGTGCGGAAATATGATCATTATGGTGCTCGCATACGCACAGAAGACGGGCGATAACGATTATCTCACTCAGCACTACCCGATCCTAAAGCAGTGGGCTGGCTACCTTGTCGACGAGGCATTGATCCCTGCGGATCAGATCTCGACGGATGATTTCGCTGGCTCATTGGCTAACCAGACGAACCTGGGTCTCAAGGGAATCATCGGATTGCGAGCTATGTCCGAGATCTCAGAGCGAACTGGCAACACGGACGATGCTAAGACGTACGGTGACACCGCCACGTCGTATATCTCGCAGTGGCAGGGCTTCGGGCTTAACACCGCAGCTGACCCACCGCACGCGACTCTTAGTTACGGTGACGGGGACTCACACGGTTTGCTGTACAACCTGTACGCCAACTCATTGCTCGGATTTGGCGACTTTGTGCCTAAGTCCGTCTACGACATGCAGTCGGACTTTTACCCAACGGTCGCGCTTGCATATGGCGTCCCGCTTGACACTCGCCACACGTATACGAAGACCGACTGGATGCTGTGGTGCGCGTCCATCGCGAATACCGAGACCCGCGATCTTATCATTCGGCTCGTCGCTGGCTGGATTGACAGCACGCCTACGAATAAGCCTCTCACTGACCTGTACGAGGCCGACACCGGTGATTACCCCGGTGGCTTGCAGTTCACGGCACGACCTGTCGCCGGTGGACACTTCGCATTGCTGGCGCTGCCGTAGCCTAAGTCTTAAGGCCAAAGGAAAATTTCATACTTTTTTCTAATCTCTATACAAATGGGCGGCATGTCTGGGAGTAGGGGATGGGATCTCTAGCCATTGCTATTCAGGATTTCTTTGTTCATTTCCCCTTTTTCTACTCTTCCCGTCTCCTCCATCCGCCTACCTACCACCTTCCGCTTCGCGACCTTCGTTTCGCCAACTCTAACATACATATTCATGCATATATTTTACCATATTTACTCAGGAGAAGTAACTAATTACCTCCTATTCTGTTCATACATTTTGATACCCACATCTTCCCTTGCGTATGTGCGTCGTGGTTCGAGACAGTACAGAGCGTGCCCGGTCCAGACCGTACTTGTGTCTCACGCTTGTTATGGAATAAGACACGGATGGGTTTGGTATCTAAGGATTCTCAACACGAGAAACACATACTTTCCATCCCCATGTGTCTAATTATCGCGCCGCGACGCACATTTTCAAGGGTCCAAGATGTTTGAAACCATACATTCCGATCATTCTAATTGGGAGGATGGAAGAGAGACGAGACAGGACAAATGAAGCACTTCGCATTTCCCAACGGGCAGGCATTTGCGGTACATATCTCATCCGAGGAGCGGCGGTGTTTGGATTTGGGCCACCTATCGTCTTGCAATCTTGTCTTGCAACATGTCTATTGGCATCTATATCTACATCTACATTTACATACGTGAGAGAGAGAAGAGGGGATATGACGGAGAAACCTGCCAACTATGTGATTCACCATAGCTAGCGAACTTCAGTTTAGGAATGCAGAGAGATCCAAAATTCGAATCCAGACCCTTTGTTTTTTGTGCTCGTGCTGACTGGCTAGCTGACTGCCGAGCGAGGCTTACACAGAGCAATTGTAGATCGGGCGTCGACAATGTAAGGGAGAGTGTATTGGTACGTGGTCGAGTTGAAGAGTAAGGATGAACCCAGCTGAAAACAATGAACGAACCCTCCAACAAAACCATCTAAGACATTGTATATTGGGATCACATAATGGATCATATCACATCTCATCATCGACACCCGATCCTATTTCCCGAAATAGGTACGCCCTGAAGAAATTCGTGATCGCTGTTAAGCAATATCCAATTTACCCCTAAACTAGTAAACACTAAGCAAACGAGTTCCATTCTTTTCCCATTGTCTTCTTTTGCTTTTGAGTATTGCATATCCCACCTTGTCCATCCGATACCTTTATGTAGGATTGAGTTTCTATTCCTCGTGTCGAGCAATTCTAACAAGTCTAACGCGCCAATACCGTCATATCGTCTTACAGATAGGCTTTAACCGGACTCCGGCAACTATAAATTGCAACCATGAAAGCCCTTACCATCCATAGGTACCTACCCCCGCCCTTCTGCGGTCCCGGGCTATTGGGCGGAAGGGAGGGGGACTACTATTGATTGGGACCCATCAATGGATCGAGCAATCATCGATCACCTGGCACCCAATAGCTCGAACGTACCACTCACGCCCTCGAACTCCGTGATCTCCCCTGCCAAGCTCTTGGCGTCGCCAAAATACCGGATCCGATAGTGCCCAGGCTCCGCCCACGGGTCCGCCGTCTCCCAGGTTATTTCAACCTCGCTGGTGCCAAGGAGCTCGCTGGTGCGGCGCCAGCGGAACACGAGATGCCAGTCTTTGTCGTCACGAACCACTTCCCATTTTTCTTCCTGGGTTTTAGTCTGCTCCCCGCGAAGATCATCATTCGATAATTCGGAGCTAGGGACCGCTAAACCGGCGGGTTGCGTAACGAGCTTCTCGACGACGGCGTAACTCCGCTCGAGCCTGAGATTGTTCCTCGGGTTGGCGCCGACGAATTGAGATGTTACTCGTGCGCCTTTCTCATATTTCTCTTCTACATCTTGCTTAACATCACCGAATTGTTTGAAGAACGGTGGTGAGTCGTGAATGACATGTGGGATAAAGCTAAGGCTGCGGTTACTATTATTCGGTGGCTCCGGTCCCCTAGGTGGCCGGCTGCTAGCCGACGAACTTAGGTACGGTATCCAGGATAAGGTGACGTTGATGTAGGCCGCTAATGTGTGCGGTCCATACAGTGTACTCGCACCTTCGTATCGTTGAATCCTGTATACCAATTGTAAGCCGTATGAAATATTATGTAGGAAGTAATAAGCTAGAAACAGGTAATCGTAGATATGGGGATAGCAGATTCGCGGAACAGGATCTTCTAATCTGTGACAGAAGCATCCCGATGAGGCTATATGCAAATATTATGGGAGACTGATGAATACGAGATGGCAATGAAAAAATCTTGTAGTCACTTACCCATACTCTTCTTCTGTGCTGATATAATGGGTATAGCTGTTCGCTGGTCCGCCAAGGACCACGACGGGAGCCACTGACTGGGCTTCGCTCGCAAATAACGCGGTTACGCCGTCACTAACAGCGTTCCTCCAACGGCGTCCGGCCATGGTGGTCGCCTCGCCTGGGCTAATGATCATCACCAACTGGCCAACACGGAAGACTTGAACGTCAACCACATTGGGTGTCCATTGATACGGGCTCGATACCTCGCCCACATCGAGTAATATGGGTTTCGGGGAGTGACATGCGATTTGCTCTTCCGTTGGTGCCTTCAGCATACCGCTAACTACACGCCATACAGGTGAGGTGTTCGAAGCGTTGCTCCCATGCTGGGTGAAATCGAAAGCGCCGGGTCCATCGGAAGTACCGGCGGCAAAAGAGTAACCGAGCGCGGCCGGGCATGTTTGAACCTCGGTACCATTCGGTAGCTGAAATTTGTGATTGGACATATCATGAAAAGTGTGGAAGGACTTGACCCAGCGCCCACGGACTAGATTTGGAGCATCGTTTAGATGGTCGTAGAGTTGTCTTGCGGGTTCATATTGGCGTCTTCCAATTTCGAAGCACGAGGATGTCCCTTCATCGTTCACTCTAAAACGAGGTCCCCGAGCATGGCATTTCTGAGACCTGCCATCGTCACAAGTGCTGTTCTCAAAGCTGCACTGTTTTCCCGAACCATCCTCACACCACGCGCCCAGAACATTCGGGCTAGTGTCACCAACGTTAGCCTGGGAGAAGCCAGCGACGAAACCTTCGGCGGCAGTCTCATCGTCAAGTACACTTTTTTCAAACAGATACGCAGCTACTCCTTTGTTATCGCCGGATATCAGAGTGTTGTTCCCAAGCACCGATGTACCGTGTGTAGGAAACCAAGTCAAGACACCAATATTCTTCCCATCCGAAGCTCGCTGAAATTTAAGGAGTGTCAAGTCCTTATCCACCGATCCGTCGTCTTCAGAACTAATGTTGTATCGGGCTCGTTCCTCCTCCGGGTTTGCAAGATACGCGAAGAGGCTTCGATTGATATTGGCTCCGAAGACTTTAGTAGACCCGATACTAAGATGTCCTGGGGCGAGGCTTTCGTGGGCACGGCGAATGGATAGGATGGCACCGTCGACTATAGCTCGATAGCTCTGTTGGTCAAAGCCCTTGCTCGTGATTTGGGGTAGGAGATAGTTGAGCCATGCTCCAGGGCCGGAATGTGAATGGGTGCCGGTCACAGCTAGATTGTGGTGGCCGTAGTCCTCATATTCAGCTCCAAGCTCTTGCAGGCCTGATAGAATCCCATAGCGGACAGCAGTATCACCAGACTGTGTGTCAAGAACGAGATAGACGATCCTGTCGGACGGGTTCGCCGGATCGGCTATGATAAACGCTTGAGAATAAAGTCGCTGTCGCAAACCGGTCCCAATCTGATGCGGATCTGCATATCCCATCAAGTTGATCTCGACGCAAGGACTGTTCCCCAAGAACCATAAGCATGCTATACAAAGTATTAGAAAGGCCCAATTCCATGAATGCTCACCCAGTGATGTCCGCCTTGCCCACCCCAATGATATACTCATCGCCATGGCTCGATTCCGCCTTCCAGTCCTGCGCAGTGTGAAAGCCCGACCATAGCTTGAATTTCTGGACCGATCCGGTCGGTACGGTAAGAGCAAGTAAAATCGATATCGCTAATAATAATACAACTAAAATGAAGGTAGAAATCGACCTGCGTCGAGTACCGGTGTCGCGATGCCGTCGGAATTCCGGAAGCGGTGGAGAAGCCCCGGCTTTCTCAGCTCGTAGAGTCCAGGACATCTCGATTGTCTCTCCCAATTGCTCTATGTAGCGTGGTCTTACGCCGCCGAAAGTCTATTATCCGGGTATGGGACTAATATCCAGTATTCTTCATAGGGTTAAGCTGGCCATACAATGGCGGACGAGTCATTCAGCGCAGCGACCATGTAGTGGCGGTTGCGTAGATAGAGCTAGGTATCTGTATAACGGGTCCATTCCTAAGAGTCTGGGATAATACTCTGCGGTTCGTATGCGGCGAATATACAGGTGAACGGCCGATAAACGCCTTTGGAACCCTAAATCGGCTTGATATTTACTTTTATATGCACGACAAAGTCATGATGTCCTTCCCTTGCGACTTATCGCGCAGGTACAACGCACCCTACGTACGTCCCAGGTACGTCATTGGTAGCATGACCCCTGTCCGTGACACCAATAGGGGCGAATCCCGATGCTTTGTAACTGCCGTTCCCGATTCGCTCTAGTGTGTTCGGGAATCGTTAGCGACCTGAACAGCTGGAGACAGCTGCACGTGTAAGATAACGATAAATGATAACGATATCAAAATTACCGGTCGCGATTCGCGAGCTATTCTCAATTCCATTTTCCATTTATAGGCATTTGTATCGACGACGAATAACCTCCAGAGTTTACCCATATCCTAATAACCCAGGCACTCGATCATAGTCCCATAATTCTAGGTCGCCAATATGTCCTCCATACGGACTACGGTCCACGAGTCGCTCCCATGTAAGCCTCTCTCTCTCTTCTCTCACCCACCATCCCCTTCTCCCACCCGCCAGCTAACAGACCCCAGACGTCGACGTCGAACCCACACCCGCGGAGCGCGCAGCAGCAGAATCCCTCATCGCCGCCGAGCAATCCGTCTCCTCTCCCCCTCCCTCCCTAGCACCTCTGCCAGAACCCGCCTTCAGCCCACTCATAACAGCCGAGCTCTCGCGGATAGCAGCCAAACAACCACTCCAAGCAATCGACCTATCACGGTACGAAGCACCGGACGACATCTCCACCTCCACCTCCCCCTCTACCCTGCAAACCGAGCTATCGCGCGCGTACACAGCCGCCACGTACCTGTCGGGGCGACACACACACCTGCAACTCCTCGACGCCTTCGGCAAGAACGCGTGGCTGGTGGGGAACTGGCAGCTAGAGGCGGAACTACGGGCGCTGGAGCGGGAGCTGGAGGGCGCGAAGAAGGAGATCGACGTGGTGAATATCCAGCGGCGGCGCGTGCAGGACGAGGTGGGCGGCGAGCTGAAGGGGCTGGATGAGACGTGGCGGCGGGGCGTGGGCAGGGTGCTCGAGACGGAGATTGCTACCGAGGCGTTGCGGCAGCAGGTTCTGGAGAGGCAGAGGGGTCGTGGATGAATTTGGTGCCGGGGCGAATTCTAAGTATTAGTCTAATTGCGAGGAGGAAGGGGTTATATACGACGAGCCAGCAAATGGTACCATCTACGTTGAGAAATTGATGGTTGAGCAAGACCGAGTCATTGGCAAGGAACAAATGGTTAAAGGCGTACAGGCACGGGTTAGCATAGGTTAAGTCAAATGTTATACGAAGCAGTTCTAGAATTGGTGGTCATGCCTCTGCTGCGGTATCAATGACTATCATAAGACCTATTTAGCACGGAAACGAGGGTAATTCCGAGAACGCCTCCTCCAAAAATGAATGCTGCCGTCCGTCGTCTAAGCTACTTCCTACCCGGGAGTATCATGTATCTAATTCATCGCGCCTCTGTACACCCAGTAACATGCAACTCCTTTAAGATGTAGCGTGCAGGGGGTCAACGTCTTCAACCCCTGACTCGACGCCCACGTACCGGGTTCTTCTCATGATACCCTCAACGGGTCCCAGTAGTCTCTGGAACGCGCTCTTACCCAATGTCGCGACCTTCACCTCTGTAGCGCTGATGACGTCAGCCGCTCGAGGTTTGTCATCTAGGAGCGCAAGCTCGCCAAAGAAGTCGCCCTTCTTATAATGCTTGACAGACTCCGATCCACCATCTTTGAAAGCGTCCGCCTCACCATCCTCCAGTAGGAAGAACGCTGTCCCAATATCGCCTTGCTTGATGATTTTGTGGCCCTTCGGGAACTTCTTGGTCTCGAGCGCATCGGCAATCTTCGACCGTTCATAGGGAGTGAGGGATGATAGAAGGGGCACTTCCTCTAGGAAGCCCTCGTATAAGCGCCTGCGCGCGAAAGTAGACTCCATAAGAATCCGACGGAACGTGACGCGGTCTAGTGCCCACAACGTACAGCCAGGCTCGGCAGAAATAACGGTGGCGGCTCTTGGTGCATTGTACATCAAGGCCAGCTCACCAAAGGAACCGCCGGACTGGATCGTGCTCACTTTGACTCCCATACCATCCGGACCAGGCTGCAGTGAGCCCACACTGTTGACGTATACGTCGAATGCGCCCTTCTCAACGATATAAAAGTAGTCACCGGCATCGCCTTGGGTTATAACCTATATGATTGTGAGTCACACCTTGGGAAGACAAATCTAAAGGATTCAGTGGTCATACCTTGATGTCTTTGGCTGGAATTACTTTTTCTTGAAGGGCGCCCAGAATTTGTGCGTTCTGCTCATCATCCAGGTGATTGAACAGAAAGTTCCCTGCAATAGCCTTCTTCAGCCGTTCCAGCTGTTCTTGGGTTTTAGGGTAGGACGGTGGGGACCAGTTATCATTGTTATCAGCTACCGGCTTCAGCGACTCAGCGGAAACAGACGTGCGGCGAGCAAAGTTGTATTGCGCCGGATACCCATCAGGATTCGGGGGCGTTCTCATCGAGGATGGTCCTTCCGCAGACCCATCGCCACCAAACGGTCCACGAAACGTAGCGCTCGGCGTGTTGGACATGCCGAATGACGGAGTTGTGGGAGAGGTTATCGTGTCGTTCTCGTCTTCTTCGGCTAAGTTCTGTAGGCCGCCTGATGGTCCGCTTTCGGCCCTAGATCCATCAGAGCCGAAGGGGTTTGAGTTCGCCGCAAAGGGACTCGTGAAGGCTGTTCCCGACATTGCGCTAGACACTAGGGTTGACGAAGCACCTTGCAGAAGGTAGACTGCGCGTTCGTCGGCGAGACGACGAAGGAAATAATCGGAACAGAACTGTAGGATATTGGGCGGGTTTCTCAGCCGAACCTCGTTTTCAAGGGCTTCTATTTCTTTCTGGTAAGCAACAGGCAGAGACATGGTGAGCAAGGCAGATATATGAAAATCAGGCAATCAATGATTGCCTTGATGACTCAAAATCCAAACATATAGCTGAGTAAATGATTATATGCATGCAAAATAAGAAATCTCGGAATGTAGCGAAGGAAATAAAAGCTTAATTGCAGTGTTACCTAGGGGCGATCTCAGGAGATATGCACGCAAGATGGGCCTCCTTGCTGACTATTGAGTCCGATCCTGGAAACTTGAGGTACTAGCTCTTCCAGCTGGATTAACCGATGGCTCGCGCCTTATGGCAAACGGGGACAGTGAAATGGCAGGGTGCTAAGGGAAGGTGTAGGAAATAGGTGCTCCGCAGGACGAGGCTATGCCCCGAAACGCAGGCAGAACAGGCAGATGGGGATATTGAAAGCACTGCGTAAGCAAGTGGTGGTTTCAATGGTCAATGACATGACAGGGTGGGAGAAATGATAACTAGAAACGGTAGGTATGTACATAGGCAAGTAGGAAAGACGACAGCTGAACGAACCAGGGGTGATCCAACCAAGCAGAAAGACAGGAAGCCAGCTATGTGGTGTATATGGAATTGGAGACGAGAGGTGCGGCTGCGTAAGGACACTTACTATGTATATGCGGGCTTGACAGGGCGGTGTTTTCTCGCGTAAATTTCGTAGTAGAACAGATCGACTGGTGTTTTTAATCGAGGCGGAAAACCAGCTTTTTCTCAGGTAGAGGGATGTTGTAGGATTTAGCTGTTGACGGAGATACAGCACTTGAGAGGAGGAGGGGTAGATCCGAAGTCAATGGACCAATCCCCTTACCTCTCTCTGCGTATAAGCTTACAAAAAGTAATAATACTAGTTCTTTTATAAGTCTTCTAATAGACTTGATGTTGATTAAAAAGAATTCTGGCCTTTCCTAGAGTATCAAGTGGTTTGTGGCAAAAGAGTGACGATTGAGGGGGATGAGTGTTTCTATGAAATTGGGGCCGGGGACTGGGACTTGAGACTGGAATTGGTACTAGTATTGGTGCAGTGGTGGTACTGGGAATGATCACGAATGCGCTTGGCCTCTTAGCCTTTGGAACATCAATTGATCATTGAGGGTGAGTGGGGTAGATCAAGGCGCCGTTCCCCAGTTAAATGTCCAGTAAAGGCCCTTAGAAGGCCCCAGCTCCTTTTCCCTGAAGCTTCTTTGCGTTCTTCGCATTCTTCGTGCCTTCCAGAAGGGCGCACAGGCCATTTAAACGTCCGTGTCCTACTCCAGGTACCTCCTATATCTGCAGCTTTCCAGCACGGCTAGCACTGGAGCACTTGAGGTACCCAGCTATTATAGCATGTTATACTTAAATTGTGCACGCATCCTCTTGCCTTAATACGTCGATATGATGCAAGCTAGCAGGGAAAAGCTCTAGTAAAACACTCACATGCAAGCACTAAAAATTACAACTAATTATTTCGTTACATTCTTCTACTATATTCAACTTTGTACATATAAATTTGGGACTCAAATAACATATAACATAAAGAGGTTCTACCATGTCTCGAAGTTGCTATAGCTTGTTCTGAACATGTAGGGCAAACAATGAGGTGTTTGTGAAACCCGTTAGTTCTTCAAGCGGAAGGGGTTTGGTTTCTCACGTCACCTAATCACCTAGTCTCAAAGATCGTCACATTCTTTCCTGCTTCTGGAAGACTTTGTTGGCCCGAGCTCCAGATGTCCTTACTATCGAAAGCTGACAAAGGTGCTTATTCTCACGTCGCTGACTCGCATACAATCCAGATCTTCCTTTGTGTGAGTCGGCTCCTCCCCTTTCTGTCATTCCTACCCTCCTACCCTCCTACAAGGTGGCTCAACATAACAATCTCACCGCCTATTCCTTTCCCTGGTGCCTGACTTGCGCCGCTAAGATGGATTCAGTCCGGATACAATGAGAAAAACTACCTAGTAGGTAGCAGGATGAGTGTTACCCATTTACACGCAAGTATTGAGGTTGCAGTCGGTTCGCCGGTGGATTCAACAAACCAATGTCACACAGCTCCAACCAGCACGACGAATGAGGAAGATATAAACTAAGATGGTGTGCTTAAGTAGTAGTTGACCGACATAGATATGCGATGGAGCAGTTACCTATACACTGCATTTACAGCTAGCTTACTTGCATTTTCCATTGCCGTCTCACTTAAGAATATGGTCTCGGGTCTCATCGACCTCACATCGACCTCACGTCAGCTCTCTATCAATCCTTTCCTCCCGTCCCGTGACGGCTAAGCATCCGCAAAGCTTATACATGCATACATACTTCATCGCATATACTATTTTTAGTCATTTGCCCTTCTATACGATTGCGAAGATAATACCTAGCCTGCATATAACAGAGCCGCAAGTCTATCGGCTCATCTAGTCATATCTGCATCCCAACAAGCTGCGCTTCAGCTCTGACAGGGCTTTATGCAAGCATAAAACTTATATACGAAATATACTTCCCAAAACCTAACGAGGCAATGATAGGCTACAGTTGATTTATTTACTATATCTCCATAGTATGATACCGGCAGTAATGTGGTGCCTAAACTCCGTTGTAGATAAAGAGGAGCGAATAGGCAGACTCGAATGTGACCTACCGGTGTCAGATGCCAAATTTCTGACCGGTTTAGTCAGTAGGACTTCTAGGATTCTTAAGCTTCCTTGATAGGAAACGGATTCGACACAGAAGAAAAGAAACGGATAGAACAAAGGACATGATTAAATTTAAGGAATTATCTCTCTATATTTCTTCGTTTAACAAAAAGCTTCATCCGAGCTAGTGATTCTCAGCCAGTATCTGTCAAAATCTAATAGGCCAATGTTTTCAATTCCCTTCTATTCTCCATGCATAATGCGGATCTAACGGCAACCCCCTACTTCTGTAGGTCGCACTCTTAGGCAGCAGATGCCATCTTCTCTTCTTTGAGACGCTGTTCTTCCTCGAGTATCTCCCTCTGCCGGTGCTCAGCCTCACCTACGGCCTTCATACCTTTCCTCCTCTGCCTCTCCTCGTAACGGTCCCTGCTCTTCATGATGCGCTGCACGATGGTACCCGCATTTACATCCTGGAAATCGTGTCTCGGAACCTCCTGGAATATGCCCATCTCCTTCGGTGCAGTGTACGGGTCATACGAGAGCGGCATGAACGCTGTGGGTCCGTGATACACAGCATCAGGGGTACCCCATGGAGAAGTCGTGAGATAGGACTTGGTTGGCGAGAAGGGAGCACCAAATATAACGGCATTGACGTACTAGGTATCGTGATTAGTAATGTGCGTTCAGGGGTAGAGAGGGGGATTGCATAAGAAGCACGGTGACTTACGCGGCATTGGAGTACGCAAAGGCCACGCTCGTAGATATTCATAATCGGATAGTTGACCCCTTTCCAGTAGTTGATGACCTCGTCGTCGTGCACTCCGGCGACCACAAAGACAGGACCGTAATCTGCGCCCTTGCCCTTGCGCTCGTTGACGGCTTGCTCATCATACCATCCCTCTTTTCTCGCCAGGTCCTCCTCGATCGAGACGACTTGGCGAAGGAATTCTATGTGGCCACTAGAAAATAGATCGAACCCTCCGTCGACGTAGACAACTCTTTGGCCGATCTTTGGACCCGGCCCTTTGAGTAACGAGCGGAATGTGCCCTTTTCTTCCGAAAGTTCGGTTTTCGCTGCGGTCGAGGCCGACCAAAAGTATACATCTGCCCCGGGGTTTTTACCGGTCTCGTCGGTTGCATACTGGGTTATGCGCTTGAGCATGGCCTCTCCTTCCGATTTCTTCTCGGCGTCGGCACCGCTGCCCTCCTCGCCTGCAAGGACTTTCTCTAAAGACTTAACGAAATGTGTTCTAGTACAGAGCAACATGCGACCAACAAGATCAGTAGTCGATATGCTTGGCGTTCGCTTCACAACCTTAAATCGACCCGCTGCCTTCACGAAGCGATAACAATCCTCACCGCTGCTGTCGGACGTGATATCGTCGCCATGAACTACGTACTTGCATCCAAAGTGACTTATGAAATCGAGCTGTGTGACGTATGGAGCGTATGCCACAGACCGAGTAACCCAACGGCAAGCATCCACCGCGGAGAGTCTATTTCATCCAAACCCGAGATCAGCAGAACGCCCCTTAGAATGCCGTCTAGGATGGACTATCCGTACCGTTCCCGTAAATTCATGACCGTGGGGCCTTTATTCTCTAAGATGGACTCATCGGAGTGAACACCGACATATAACTCAGTTCCGAGTTGGCGGGCCTGTAACATGGCGCCAGCGTGACCATGGTGGAAGAAATCCCAGCAACCATCAACCCAGATACGATCGTCGAGTAACTCTGGGGCCGGTGGTCCAGATAAGACCTCCTGTTCTGAACCCATGATAGGGGCACCCTTGCTGAAAGAGAGATTAGATTTCTGAACGAGGGATAAATAAAAAAATGTATTGGTTCTAGGTTGTGACTTGAGGAAAGGAGGTCTAGCTATTTGTTAGACCTAAGTACTATCTAAGCTAGACAGGGGTCGTGGGTAATAGAGATTCTCAAGGTTGTTACGCCCGATAGCTAAGGAAACATGGAAATGACCCCTCACCCCTCGGCTCGGCTCTGTTATCGATAAGAGCTCCGAGACCAAAGCTCCGTAACCCCACCATCGCATGCGGACATCATCACCAGTTACCTATCAAACCCGTGCGAGGGATCATCACCCATATTGGCTAGCAGATCCAATTTCCGTATCTTGCGTCCTGCACTCTAAAATCTCACTTCCCTCTCAACCATGTCCTCCGAGTCTCCGTCGACAGGGGGCCTCACTCCGGACCAACTCGCCACCTTCTGGCGCGACGGCTATCTCATCATCCCGAACGCCCTGCCGCCAACAACGGTGCAGGCGCTGCTTGACGAGACGCACGCGCTTCTCGAGGGCTTCCCGCTGTCAGAACACCCTATGACGCGGTTCAGCACGGGCGAGAAGTCCGCGCACGTCGGGGACGACTACTTCCTGTCGTCGGGGGACAAAGTACGGTTCTTCTTCGAGGAGGACGCCTTCGACGCCTCGGGCCAGCTCACCAAGCCCAAGGAGCGCGCTATCAACAAGATCGGGCACGCGCTGCACGCGCTATCGCCACCATTTGCTTCCCTGCTCGACCCGGCCCTGAACCCGGACCTCCTCGGCGCCGCGATGAGTACTGGAAGTGTAGCGGCGGGCCGCAAGGAGAGCCACCCGGCGGCGATCGCGCGCGCGCTCGGCTTCAAGGACCCCAGGTGCCTCCAGAGCATGGTCATCTGCAAGCAGCCGGAGATCGGCGGCGCGGTGCCGCCGCACCAGGACAGCACGTTCCTGTACACGGACCCGCCGAGCGCGGTGGGCTTCTGGTACGCGCTCGAGGACGCGACGGCCGAGAACGGGTGCTTGAGTTTCCTGCCGGGAAGTCATCGGTGGGCGCCTGTACGCCAGCGCTTCGTGCGTGCGAAGACGGGTGGGACGGACTTTATGGATAATGAAGGCCCGAGGTTCCCGCCCGGCGAGGAATACGGGGAGATGGAGGGGAAGAGTGAGGATGGTAAGTACGAGATGGGCGAGGTTAAGGCGGGTTCGTTGGTTTTGATACACGGCAACCTCCTGCATAAGAGCGAGAAGAATTTGAGCCAGAAGGGCCGTATTATCTACACGTTCCATGTCATCGAGGGAGAGGGCACTAAGTATGATGAGCGGAATTGGCTCCAACCGCCTGCTGATGGGTTTACAAGGCTTTATAGAGATTAATGAGTGGGAATTGGGAATAATTCATAAGAAGGAGAGTACCTGGGAGCGAGTCCCACTAGGTTTGATAATATTATCTGTAGCAAGTACCAAGGCAATTAACGCCACCGTTTCTATATTTCAACAGATTGTGTAGGTGAGCTTTTCGTGGACGGCGTAGCACATAGGTATATATGCCATCAACACTTCGCGTCAGTAACCCCCAGCCTCGAGAAAGCCAAGTTCTCTCGAACACCCGTGATGTCGGCTTCGGCTATCCAATCGTCTTCAGAACGAGGGCTGATCAAAGGGCAGGGAGCACCTGACCGCCCAGAGCATGTAGGTCGGACTATGAACTTGCCGTGCAGTTTAGGCTCTCTTGGTATTTCGTTACTTTCCGCCATAGAATGGATTAAGTTGGTAATTTCGAGTTTTGCGTCTGGCCATGCCATCCACATCGTTATTTCTTCCTCATCCTCAATCACGCTGTATTCGAAGTCTTGGAATGAATCCGGTATATCCACCAATGTGAGCGGAAGCTTGAGACAACACCACGGCTCATTCATGCCCGACACCCAGCAGCGTCGCGGTAGCAGAAGGTAAATAGTGTCCACATGGGGTATGCGGATGTAGAGCTCCCGCAGAGTAATCATCGCCTCCCCATTTGCTAAGAGTGAGTGATGCAATCCCAAATTATGGGCACGGTCCAGGCCAAAAGGATAAGAATCAGGAGAGATATATTGATCATGATTCGGGTACAAGATGGCCATCGTGGTGGAGCTGTCGAGGTATACAATGTCTTTTTCAGGACGGAACCAAACTGCACTAGAAAATGTCTCTACACCATGTTTGTCCTGGTAGCCATGCAGAACAGAGTAGGCCACAGCGGCAGCACGAGATTCACGACATACGTGGAAAATTGGTGGCAAGGTAGGCTTTCTCCAGCACTCAAGCTGTCGTGATTCTAGGGACCCATAGAAGACGATACGAAGGTGGAATACCCTCGCTGGATAGCTGTCTAGATACGCATCCCATATAAGCCGTCGTATATCGTATGGGGACTTGCTGAATAGCTCGAAACTTTGTAATGGCGCTGACATGATATATAGCTGATATCTGTGTGGAGTCTTTTTCTTTGGCTGGTGGCTCTCTTTTCTTTGATGTAGTGAGGGTCTCTCATAAAGTTCTGCCTGGGAGTAATTTGCAATTTTCAGTATCGACACCCCGGGAATGCCCTATTATTCACGGGGGCTGGAAGAACCGTGCACCGGTCGTTTACATCTGTCAGCCTCCGTGCCATGGGCTGGACAGTGAACTGCTTTTCTTCACTGTATTGACCTCACATACTCTTTCCCAAATTCACTGGTTTCTACGTATGGTATAAAGAATGCATCTTGTGTGTCGTCTAATGAGTAGCTGCTTAGATTAACTAGGTCAACTTATTTCTACGAAACTTGTTTAGGATGAACTTATTGAAAAGGCAACTTGGGAATCATGATCTGTTTCAATACGTAAGTAGGTACCTTTCAGCAATTTGTTTATTACACTGTGTCACACAGGATACGTAAACATGCAAATATACATGCAATAGGCATCGCATTTCTCTACGGACTAGAGCTCAAAGAGCCTTCCTAAATACAATTGAGTCTGTCCCATCCATCCATCCATCAATCCGTATATGATGGAGCAAGAAGAATTCTGCAAAGCCATGAACTGAAACCCCTCGAAATACCGTGTCGTCGTGTGACACTGGGAGCACTGGGGTCTGCTCCTCTATCTGTGGAGGCCGGGAGGTCCGACTATATCTCCCACGGTGGCCTTCGTTGGCGAAAGAAGTAATGTAATACAGTACAGGCGAATGACTTGACGCATGTAGTTTTGTCATTTGCGAGGCTCGTGAGCAACAAGAAGGCCGATTTTATGTGTGTGGTGTGTAGGAATTACCATCATTGCTTACGTGGAGATCTTCATGAAGACTTCACCCACTCGTGAATTCGTGAAAGCTTATGCTGACAGTTTCCCTCATCCCAAAGGCATTATTGAGCTAAACGGGGGACGTTTGGCGAGTATAAATGGGATCCCCTAGCGCTGCTAGCGACCATAGGGATGGAATCCACGATTACCACCACGTCCTCCACCGCGATAATTCGCCCCGGGCTTGCCGGCATTCTTCGGACCCTTAGGAGCATCGGCGGGAGGCGCGTGGTTCGGGTCAACGGGACCTGGACTCTGCTGGTGTGCACCGCCTCGACCGCGGAATCCTCCGCGGCCTCCCTGGTTGAAGTTAGGTTGGGGGACGTCATCGTACATGCCTTCCCAGGAAGTCGGATCTCCGCCACCCATGTTGCCGCCATAAGCCTGGTTGTATCCTCCACGGCCTCCGCGTCGACCTCCACCACCGCGCTGGCCGAACATCTGTGGCTGGTTGAAGTCGTTGAAGCCTTGTTGGTTTCCATCGCCTTGGCCCTGACCTTGGCCGGCACCTCCGTTGCCCATCATCTGGTTCTGCATCTGTTGTTGTAACTGCTGCATTAGAGCTGGATTCATATTGGCCATGGCTGACATAGGATTGTTCTGCGAATTCTGGCCACCGCCTTGGGCCATCTGCTGCTGTAACTGCATCTGTTGCATCTGCATCATTTGCATCATCGCCGGGTTCATGCCTCCCATCCCCATGCCTCGATTCATGACCATCTGTTGCTGCATCATGGCCATGTATTGTTGCATCCTTTGCATGTACTGAGCCATGACTTGCGGGGTCATACCTCCTTGGCCCATCTGGCTAGCCATCTGGTTCTGGGGGCTGCCTTGCTCTTCCATTCCGCCCTTTCTGAACTTGCCTCCTCGTCTTGAAGCCTCCTCTTCCTCTCGCATGTTGCCTCGCGGCTGGGCTTTCTTGACCTCAATGGGTTTGCCGTGGATTTCCAGATGCGTGCTTAGACATGCATCAACGCCAGCTTCGCTCTCAAATGTGACGAAACCAAATCCTCGAGGTCGACCAGTGTCCTTATCCATCATAAGAGTAGCGTCAACGACGCGACCGAATTGGGCGAAATAGTCTTTAAACTCCGGCTCTGTAGTTTCCTGGCTAACACCACCGACGAAGATTTTACTGGTCTTCTCCTGCTCATCTCGGGGTATAGCTCGTTTAGGATCGATCTAACATTGGAATTAGTATTGATACGCCCGAAAGGATACGATGGTAGTTCGCAGGATTAGGGTTCAGCGTACGATCTTTCCGTCCAAGAAGTGTTCCTTGACCATAACAATATTAACAGTCTTGGGATCCTTGAAAGTGAGGAAACCGAATCCGCGCGATCGGCCTGTGGCGCCATCTCTCATAACGGTACACTCTGTAACCTCGCCATATTGGGAGAAGTAATCACGAAGCGACTCTAGTAATAGTAATTAGCGATATAGTCCGGACGAAACTAGGTACATAGGCTACTTACGGTCTGTTGTCTCCCAGTTAAGACCACCAATGAACATCTTCCTATACGAAAATCATAGTCAGTATCAATTATATAACGAACGCATCTATCGTAGAACATGGGATTGTGCAATTGCCAGAGTCAAGTCAGTATATGCAATTCGAGCGAGCTCCATTCCGGCTTGGCATGTCGGGCTCGCAAGCGGTTCGCCATTAAGTGGATAGCCAACCCTTTAGCCTTAGGTTTCGATCATCTATGTGCTCAGCCGTATGGGTTGCGATGTGTGACAGGAGAATTCCAGTCTAAATATTTGGACTTGAACCCTCCACTACCGGAGATAAACGGGATATGTATTCCTTCTCTTAGCTCTTAGACGTGTCCGTGGTGGTTGATGGAGTACGTATAGTCTTGTAGTTCAGATGGAATGATGCATGGGCCAGTGGTGCGATCTGACGAGCAAGCTCTCTAGGCAGCACTGCTCGGCAGAAGAAGACAATGCAGGTGGTGTCTGAAATGTCGAATTTTGTTCTCGTCTCTTTGCTATCGTCAAGCTAGGACATAACTTCGAGCGCTATTCGCTGCCAAATCTTCTTGTTACAGCCTTTAGAGTAACAGTATCCTTCGTGAGCTTTATGAGCCTATCCCTGACGAGTGGCTATGGAAGGCAGTATGTTTTCTGTACTGACTATATGTCGAACTTTTATCGCTGGTCTTCTTTTCAAGGTAGTAGTAGTGTGCCATCTCCTTCGTCCTCTCCTCTTTAATTCCTGCGATGTACCTCTTAAGATCCGGATGGATGGTGTGCTCCCACTTTGGCTATGTAACTGAATGGCGGCTGGCTTGGCAAGTCCATCATCTAACCTTCCCTTCGGAAATAGCTAGCGAGACAGAAAATACTTCTCTTGTTTACCAATGTCCCTCCGGCCATAGCCCCAGGATACCAAAGAACATCTCTTTTGACTGTCCCAAAACTAATAGGAACCTTGCGTCTCCTATGGTGAATGCCTAAAGCATCCACGCTTGCTCTAGAACTCCCTTTGATCTGGCTTTTAGGGGTGGGGAGACGCGACAAGGCTTTTCTAGAGCCCATCGACTAGTAGAAATTCCACGTGCAAAATAGACAGGCATAAAACAAAAATACTTACCCATCCTCCTTGGCACTAGGTCCCCTAGTGGAATGATAGGCGGAAGCAGAATCATCATGCTCTTGTTGCGCAGCTGCAATAGCACCGGCCGAGCCATTGCCCAGATTAAAATCAACGTCATCGTCGTCTTCATAGGGCTCATCTTGATAATCATCACCATAACCATCGTTCTCTTCAATTGTATGAGTCGGATCTCCATAAACCTGGTCGATCTCAGGCTGCTGACTAGGGACTTCTACGGACTGGCGCGCATTCAACTGAGTAGGAGTAGGGGTAGCGATGGGGGGAGGTGCCTGCGCAGCTTGCGCGACAGGTGCCGCTGCCGCTGCCGCTGCCGCTGCTGGTGCTGCGGCAGCTTCATTATCGTCATAACTAATGAAGTTAGCAAGTCTGTAAAATATGTATATGTAGGTAGGCTACTGATAAGGCACGAAAGTGTTGTACACGTCGCATTAAACACGATAATAGGAAGGATTCCTTACAGATCAGCGAAAAGATCATCCTCGAAGTTCTCGGGCTCCGCCATGTTGAAGGATTCTATTGATCTGGTCGATACGATTGGTAGGACTCGAAGGTTGCGAAGCCAATGTTGACTTGGATTCGACCTACGGAATCTGCTTTTGAGGTTATGTACCTATGGATGTTATCTAGATTAATCAGCGAAACATCAGAGATGTCTCAGTCAGACGCGCGAAAAGAAGTTATGCGACTTTGGTGGAAAGTGTAGAATTAATCAGGTAGGGAAGAAGAAGGATAAGTGAGAGGTCGTTCAATTGTTGATGGAAAAGAATTGCAGCCTTCTAAAGTAGGTCGTGAAGGACAGTAAGCCAATAAGGGACGCGCTGAGACTAGGCGGCTTGCAAACCCCAACCTTAACTATATGCACCTTACCGTTTTAGGGCTATCGGAGTCACGCACGGATCACTTTCACTTTCTAACCATGCAAGTTTTTGATAGGGCTTACTGATTGGTCCAATTAGCTCCTGGAGAAGCTGTGCGCCATGTGGATTTTACCAATCAACCCCAGCCATTAATGATTCACAGCCATTAAAGCCACAATTTCGATGCTAAAGGTGCTGTTAAGTATCAATAATGCAAGCCCTGAGTGCATAAAAGCATTGCCATTTATTCTATAGTTTGAATAGCAACAGCTTATTAAATATATAAATCTTACTGTTTAATGATAACCTTGGAAGCTCCAGGGCTGTTTAGATATGAATTACATATGGTAGGTGCATGTCACTTTATCGATATATTTAAGGAACATTGAAGTACCTAGTAACTGCCGAGGCTAGAGCTGTGGCTTTATCGAGGGGCATCCATCAATCAATTGATTCATTGTGGTACCGCATTAGCTCCATACTGTCTGGTGTGGTACCTACATCCATCAATTACTTGGGTCACGTACCTGGTATTCCAGCCTAGCCTCTCCCAACAAATGAATTGGATCTTACGACAACGATGTGGTTATGATCGATTGTAAATAACTACCTCCTGTTGCTATGTTTTCCTCCTCGGGTAGCGGCAAGAAGCCGCCCGCCCAACAGGTAAGCTCCCCGAAGAGCCTCCAGGGACATTGTTCGAGTTCTAGTTGTTGACAATGACGTAGGAAATGATCCAAGTCGGTGAGTACTATTGCTTCCCATCGGACTCCAACAATCCTTAGACGCGCTCATCGAGCTCATCTAGCGCGGATGTTGACATTGGAGAGACAAGATTACTAATTATTCTTATTCTCGGTAACAGACAGGTCTGAGTAGGTCGCATGTTTCAAGCTGGTTCCGTTCTTAGGAGTCGCAATTGCTAATATCAAAGTAGGTCGACGTCGCCATTCTGGCGTGTCCAGAGAGATGGTCCTCCGAAAAGAAATAGTCGGGACCACAATCTAGTAGTGGGGGCAGCCTATTCACACGCTGATATGCTTAAATTTGATAATTTGTACGTCTCTGAAGCTGATTTCTACGTATCACTGTTATTGATTTGGTGATGTTTACTAGAAATCTATCTGGCTCTTCGTCACGACCAAGAACTCCTCCGTCTTCTTCCTCTACGCAAAAGACTCGAACTAGCGACGTCGGTACACCGCCGCCGAAGCCTTCGTCTGGCTTGTCCTCACCTCCACTGAAATCCTACTTTAACTTCCTATCAAATACAAACCGAGATTGGGATGTTGGAGATCCTGAAGTACCAGATGGAGAAGATATGCTTGGATATGAAGATGATGATGGCGATGACTTTGGTCTTCCTAGCATATCTAATATGCAGCGACGCTCTCGACGCGCTGCGGCGGCTCAGAGCGGCATCTCCTCGCATATCCAACAACCAACGCCGCTTGAGACTGCACTAGGCTTCCCCCATAGACGTTACTCTAATAGTGCTGACATAGCCATCGAACGACCAGCACCGACCTATCCAATGCCGAAGAAGAGTGAAGGGAAAATCCTTAGGCCCCAGTACAAGGATATTCTTAAAGATCCGGCCAATGCCCTGCATCTTATTGACCACCCCGCGATCCCTGCCAATGCACCTCCAAAGGAAATAGATGCCATTAATTCTCGAATAACAAAGATCAATAAGTTCAAGAAAATTCTCCAGGCCAGCACAATACCATTGACGGATCTACGAGCTTTGGCGTGGGGTGGTGTCCCTGAAGAGGTACGGGCTATGACATGGCAACTTTTGTTAAGTTATCTGCCGACTAGCAGCGAAAGGCGGGTTGCCACACTTGAACGGAAGCGGAAGGAATATTTGGACGGAGTACGCCAGGCTTTCGAACGGGGAGGCACAAATCCTACCTCCGGGGGTCGATCAAGAGGCCTCGACGAGGCAATATGGCATCAAATTAGTATCGACGTCCCTAGGACCAACCCCCATATCGAGCTATATAGCTACGAAGCGACGCAGCGATCCTTGGAACGAATATTGTACGTATGGGCGATTCGACACCCCGCGAGTGGTTACGTTCAAGGAATCAACGACTTGGTAACTCCTTTTTGGCAAGTTTTCCTGGGTACTTACATCACGGATTGCAATATTGAGAGTGGGATGGATCCAGGACAGTTGCCCAAAGCAGTGCTGGATGCCGTAGAAGCCGACTCGTTCTGGTGTCTGACGAAGTTACTTGACGGTATCCAGGACCATTATATCGTGGCTCAACCTGGCATCCAACGGCAGGTTGCTGCGCTTCGAGATCTTACCGCTAGGATTGATGAAGGACTTGCAAAACATCTCGAAAGCGAACACGTTGAATTCATTCAGTTCAGTTTCCGTTGGATGAACTGCCTTCTCATGAGGGAGATCAGCGTCCGAAACACTATACGGATGTGGGATACTTATCTAGTAGGTCCATCAATGTCACCACAAAATATTTTTGCTAACCCTGTCCAGGCGGAGGAGCAAGGCTTCTCGGAATTCCACTTATATGTGTGCGCAGCCTTCCTAGTCAAGTGGTCTTCCAAACTTGTAAAGATGGATTTCCAGGAAATCATGATGTTTTTGCAGGCATTGCCCACTCGCGACTGGACCGAGAAGGATATAGAGCTCCTCCTTAGTGAGGCCTACATCTGGCAAAGCCTTTTCAAAAACTCATCCGCCCATTTGAGAGGCGGCCCCAGTCGAGCTCCGACGACCAATCTACAACTATAGATACGTCGGATATTCTACTGGAATGCTATATATTGCCACCGTGCGGTCGCTCCGGCGCCCAGACGCCCGAACACCTGAAAACGAGGCATCCACTGAACCATAGGTACCTAATACGCTACCTAGTACCCTTTGGTATGGGCAATATACAATTCGAACACCCCACAATTGGGTTATACCCGTATCCCAAAAACCGAGCCTCTCCAGTCTGGGCCGACATGCCTTTCGGAGGATTATAACCATGGTGGTTAGGTATAGGACTAGTCCTGGCTAGAAAATGTCTAACCCTTACGTCGACGTCTTTTGAAAAAGGGTCGTCCTACTCTCAACTTTAATGCTATTGTAACGGCCAAGGGTGTAGAAATCCCTACCATACCAAGACGGCATATTGTAGGGAGCTGGTTAGAAGGTTGGGCATGTGTATACGACGGTGCAACTAAGCTTCTCCGATCAGCAATCACGGCTAGGAAGAGCTCCTGGGCTGATCCAGCACAATAAAGACCACATGAGACGCTGCTTCATCCGCTTAGCCTACCTTATGTGAGCCACAGCTATTTCCAGGCCGAGTGGAAGATGCCTTAGGCATACACGAACTCACCCTGAACAAGGGGTAGACTATTTGTCTTAGAATTCTACGTGCTAATATGATTCCGCTGGAAATGCTTCGAATTGCAAACTAATACAAGATTACCGCGCCCCTAAATGCAAACCGTCGGCGGTTCTACCACTCCATAAGGCCTCGCCACTACCCCTTCGATCCGGACATGATCAAGCACGTCTCTCCTCGACCTCGTCGGCAATGCCGCAACCCATTTTGCAAACCCTTTGAGAAACTCATCGATCGAAACCTGGTCGGACGGATCGATGGGCTGCTGATTTAGGCTGATCTGGAGCATGTGTGCCCCAGCCAACGACGCGCTATAGCCCCAGGTGTCCTCTCCGGCAAGTGTATTCGTATCACCGACCAGCGGCTTGATACAGGCCTTCTTACCATGCAATAGGATCTCTCTCGGCAGCCGCGGCTCTGTTGTACTAGGACGTCCCAACCCAATTCCATCCAAACCACTCGCTAGCGCATCCACCATCGCGCCAACCGTCCGGATCCCTCCCGTGATATAGCACCGCGTGCGGGATACATGCGGCACGATCATCTCCGCGAACTCGATGAAGAAGGCTTCACGCCGCCGCGTACTCTCCTTTTTGTGGTGCCACCCGGGCGCCTCATACGTGCCACCGCTCAACTCCACCGTGTCGAACCTATGCGCCTCCAACAGCTGGACCAGCTCCGCCGCATCCGCCGGCTCGAACCCCGCGTCCTGGAACTCGACGCTATTGATCTTGATGGCGAGCACGAAATCCGGGCCCGTCGCCGCGCGGATCCCGTCCGCGATCTCCGTGATCAACCGCGCGCGGTTCTCGAGCGATCCGCCGTACGCGTCCGTCCGGAGATTCGTCGACGGCGACAGGAACTGCGCCAAAAGGTATCCGTGGGCGGAATGAAGCTGGATACCGCAAAATCCCGCGCGCTCGAGGTACACGGCCGCATGCACGAAGGCGGCCTGGATGCGCGCGATCTCGTCCAGCGACGCCGGGTGCGGCTTGTTGAAGCTGAACAGCGACCCGTACCCTTTCGCCAGCTGCACGTCCGACGCCGATACTGGGTCTACCTGCATGTCCGTGTTCGTCTGCCGCCCCGGGTGGTTGAGCTGCCCCAGGAATAGCGAGCCCCCGCGCTTGCCCGCCTCGGCGAGCTTTTGGTACCCTTCGAACCGCGGCCCCGAGAATGGCTCACCCTCTGCGATGATCATGTTGCCGGCTGCTTCGAGGTGTGTTGGGTCCACGAGGATGTTACCTGTCACCACGGTGCCCCATCCGCCGTCGCTCCAGTGCCCGTATAGATCGAATAGCTGTTGTGTCGGGATGCCGCTCGCTTTCATGTCGTCTGGATCCCAGCTCGCGAGTCGTTCCGTCATGGCCACTTTCATGAGCCGGTTAGGCGCTACGGCAGTCGAGAACGGCATCGGTAACGGTTCCCCGAGGGGCGTTGGGTCGACATCACGGCCCTCATAGCGGGTTGGCATCGTGGCGCGGTATCACCCCGCCTAGCCCTAAGTCGTGGTGGACTAGATAAGAGGCAAGAAGGGAAGAACAGTTGGAGTTAGCGGATAGGCTGTATATACGAGCTATGAATGCAAGGTAATCAATATCACCTAACAGATCACGCGGGCCACGAGAGGTGACGCTAGAGTCCTGCCCTACGAATATTATACGATGTCGTGCCACTACCAATTCCCTACTTTAAGAACCCAACGAAAAAGTTTTTTTTCATCTATACTTCTACGAATAGACCCTGCCATCTACTAGATATTGACAGCTTGCGAGGGTGACGTTTCGCTCGCGTGGTGCCAAGCCCTCCAATGCCGCCAATCCAGAACTGCCTGAATGCATCTGATAGAAGTGCCGGGTCCCTTTTTCGGCAGTCTTATGTTAGGACATGCGGCTCTTCCCGTTTGCGGGGACATGCAAGTATAAATAGCTTTGGAGGATAATCTTGGAACTGGGTCTGATACTCTGCATCTATTTAGTTGGGGCTACGTCTGTGTGGACTCGGGATACGATGTTGTGTAAGCTCACTCCCCACGATAATGCCGCATTCTCGCAAATACGCACCATACGCGCCTACCTACCTAGGTAGGTACTTAGGAAGGTAGATATAGAGAGATCTGATCATACTTCCCTAAAATCGACATTCGAAGGCAAAATTATACGACCAAGTAAACGGGGACTCACATGACTCTGGAATTGCTTCTGGCCATATCAAGTCGAACATCTCTCGATTCTATTAGTGTGACTACAATTTTCCCAGGCCAAAAGAGGTTGACAGCAACTAAATCTCGACCGGCATTGATCCGATGTCTTAGAAACCAACTTTTAATCCTCCCCTCCTAGTCTAATTTTACAACAGGTCTACGCATTCCGACCTCTAAAACATAGCGTAGAAAGCCAGAGTATGACAACTTCGGCAGATATCGGATAAGTCAAGAGAATAGGGGTTGTCTCTGATCCAATAAATGATTAGATTAGATAACTGACATCTAATTTCATCTATAACCTGCTCTCTATCATTTTGTGACATAGTCGCTCATTCGTTATCAAAGTAATACAGCGAGAATGACCCTTGCACTCGGAGCTTGTTGAAGCCCGCAGCATGTAGCCTCTTGGTTCCCATAGCATCAGCGTGATGAGATATATGTAGGTACGTTGACCATACTTCTACGCACATTCTGATAGGTCCGATGGAGCGGGGGTCGTAGGAAATCCAAACTTGATGATGTAGAAATGCAACTAAAGGTATTGGGGTGGTCGGGGAGTGTTGCCTTCGCCGAGGAAATGATAGATATCATTCCCAACTTGCATAGATACCCAGACCAATGCCCGACTCCTCTATTGATCTTGTCTCGATAACGAATTGCTATGTAGAAGACCCCGCCCGTCGTCATAAGTGCCATCTTACGTACATATGTAGGTAGCTAATATAATAAATCACAAAGGTCATCAGGTTCATCGTAAGTTTATGGACATCGTCTACTAGCTAAACGTATCTGAGGTGATTCAAACAACTATCGAGATATCGTATTCAACATTATGGCTGTGTCGGCGAACAGTATATTCGCGGGAGTGGTGATACTGCTTCTTCTCTACCGGCTGAGTAGAGTTGGACAACGGCCAAAGGGATTGCCCCCTGGACCGCCGACGTTACCTCTCATCGGGAATCTCCACCAGATGCCGAAGAAAAGGCCATACCTGCAGTTTCAAAAATGGGCAGAAGAATATGGGCCAATATATTCACTCATTCTAGGGACCAAAGTAATGATCGTCCTTTCGTCTGACGTAGCAGTCAAAGATCTGTTAGACAAGCGAAGCAACCTCTACTCCTCGAGACCAGAGGTGTACCTTGGGAATATAGTTAGCGGGAGTCTTCGAATGGTTTTGATGGTACATTATTAGCCCACCCATGCCTTCGTCGGTCTCACCCAAGTCGCGCAGCCTAACTTGGAAAATAGGAGTATGGCGAGAGTTGGCGTACGGCTCGCAAGCTTGTCCACAATAGCCTCAACATCAAGGCATCTCGAACATACGTTTCATACCAGGACCTAGAGAATAAAAATATGCTTCTCGGGTTCCTCGATGATCCTCTTCATTTCATCGATCACCTTCGGAGATACACGAATTCTTTATCGACCCAAATGCTATTTGGCTTCCGAACTACAAGCATCGATGACCCAAAACTAACACAGCTCTTTGATGTGAGCGCGGCAACTCATTGCTACTATAAAATCTTGCAGCTAACCAGAGGTTAGGGATTCGCGGAATTCGGTAAAGTTACGGGCTCGGAATCAGCCGCTCTGCTTGATGTCTTCCCCATGCTGAGACATCTTCCGGATGTTCTTCTCCCCATGAGAAGACATGCAAAACGTCTTCATCGAAAAGAGTATGATCTGTTTGGGGGCCACTACTTAGAGGCTAAAAGGAAGCTCAAAGAAGGCAAAGCAAAAGTAAGTGCTTGATCTCCGCGTTTGCGAACGGTGTAGACACCTAACCCTGTCACCGAAGTCTTGCCTTTGCGTCGACCTTGTTCGAGCTCAAGAAAAACAGGGGTTCTCTGACGGCTTCGCCGCTTATATTAGCGGGTCACTCCTAGAAGCCGGGTCCGATACAACGTCAGCCACACTGGTGGGTTTCGTTCAGGCGATGGTTATCTTCCCGGATGTGCCCAAAATCGCGCAAGCCGAGATTGACCGCGTATGCGGAGACCGACTCCCGGATCTAAACGACCTCGAGCATCTCCCTTATATCCGCGGTTGCATGAAGGAAAGTATGAGATGGATGCCAACCGTCGTCCTTGGGATACCACACGCCGTCATTTGCGACGACGAATACATGGGCTACAAGATCCCTAAAGGTGCTGCGGTGACATACAACGTATGGTGAGTGATAATGAGCCCAATCGGATTCGGTATTTTGCTCACACGTCCGGGTTGATAGGGGAATAGCCAATGACCCAAAGCGACACCCTAACCCGCGACAATTCGACCCAAGTCGCTGGGCTCATGACAGCCAAACGTCGGTAGAAGCGGCAACTAACGTGGATGCAACCAAGCGCGACCATTTCTTGTTCGGAGCTGGTCGTCGAGTCTGTCAAGGAATGCATATCGCAGACCGATCTCTTTTCTTGGCGATCTCAAGGTTACTTTGGGCCTTCGACTTCGAAAGAGCTATCGACGAGAAGACTAATCAGGAGATAATCCCCGACATGGAAGATCTGGTTCCCGAGTCCGGGATGTTCGTACAACCTCGACCATTCAAAGCAGTTATTAGACCAAGGAGCGCAAGCAAAGCTCAGCAAGTCCGCGAAGAATGGGGTAAAATGACGGAGCTCCTTGATCATGAGATGCAATGGAAGAAGGTACCGGAAGGGTTGGTCTGGAAGGACTATGAACCGGCTGGAGCCGCGGAAAAGGTATAACAGGTATTTCTAAGTTACATACTAATTGGAAAACAGTATCTCAACCACAAGGCTGCCACAGCTCACATCAGATGGGTATTGGTGTTGCTCGCGCTTATATACCTTATGTGGCTATTAATTTGCGAGTTTATACAATTCATCATCGATGATACCCTTTAGGTATGATTGAGATGAGTTTCGATCGAAAGGTTGCGTTGCGTGCAGTATTATGTGTAGGATTAGGATTAAGGAGGATGAGAAAGGGAAGAGAAAGCAACGACATCAAACGTTGAAGGTGATACGAAGATGATACGAAATAGGTACCTTCCATTCTCAAGTTTCGACGTTCTTTACCATTGGTACAGTTTGATAAGATAGCAATTTACTTACGAAAGCGCCAAGTTCTCACTGCGGCAGGTGCGGCCAGCTGAGGCAATGGGCGGCAATACACGGCTCATTACGCGGGATGTTAAGGTGTGATGTAAACTTTCCGTTAGCTAGTAGGCCGAAGAGCGGCGTAATTCCACGCTATTCCACATTCCACACTAATAAACTAAATAAACTTCACCTCGGTCTTGCCCCTTTTCTTATATCGACATTTAGCTCCGGCTTTGACAATCCGGGACCAAAAGTCCATATTTATGCTATTCTTGGCATGCTTGATCTTGTATAAAGATATTGCTTGTCCCTGCTAGCTTCCTGCGATTTCGGATCCGTTTGGTCCCTTGTCTTTGACTCAATTCCAAGGTTGTCGTCCCGAATTGGCGAATGAATGCTTAATGATCAAACGGTCCGACGAACGGAAGCCGATCTATCCACAGCCTACGTTATTCACCGTCATTTCTATTTCGGCAATGCTACTATAGCCGTGTGTACGATACTCTACCCGCTGCCCGCCTGCTCACGTCAAATCAACGGCGTCATTTTATGCTCCACTTCCCACATGATTTTCAGCCTCCGTGTGCAACCGAAACTTCTAAACACCCGTGAACTTTTTAGCACCACGGCCCACACACAAGGAAATACTAGGCCCAACCGTTGCTTCTAGAATTGAGACCAGTGCATTGTGCTGTGCTGTCGTGTAGTGAGTGCCACCCACGAAATTCGGCCACCTGACGCCAACTTCGCCAAGTATGGAGATCACAGATACCCAGACTGTCCCATTGAGACCATATAGGTTCCAAACTCATGGGAACTAACTACCCTGTGGGTAGGTGGTATTTGGGATTTTTCTCACTATCTCACATTAACCATTAGCTTTATCGGCTAGAATGGACCAATTGGTTCGACGGAGGAAAAAAATAGTAGATAAATGCAGAGTTCGTTTGCTTAGGTCCGGACCTAGGAGGCACCATGTCAAGGATGTCAAGGATGTCAAGGATCACGCCCTATGCAGCTTGTCAACGAGTAGTCGGCTACTACAAGCTTGGTCCCAAGGTTTGCAGACTTGACACGATACAGGTAGGTACAAAGCCCAGTATTTCCTACCAGTTGACCCTTCAAAGTTCTCAAAGTTCTCCTGGGAAATGCCAAATTAGTCTCCTATTGGTCAATGACTCATAAGTATCCTTCCCCAGTCCAACACGGCTCAGAGCTAGTTCATATTATTTATAATAAACTTTGCCATGCTTGGTTCCCGAGTCTGACCCCTTGATGTTTGTCTCTTCCAATCTTTGTTCAAGTCTTGAGATTTAACCTACAAGGACAACCCTCATCTAATCTTAGCGCCGCGCCATCTACCATACCCTTGGGTCCCATCCATTCTGAAGTCTTGTTATTACCAACCTATAAGTCATGGCTCCCTCTGCCGTCGCCTCGACCGTCCATGATGGAGAGCAGGACTTGGACCTGACTTCATCTGCCCTTGGCCATAGACTAGCCGAGAATGACCAACCCAACGGAAACACGAACGGCCAAACCACCTCGTCCAATGGACAGGGCAATGGGGTGTCCCAACCAAACGTCCATGAACTAGATGCGTCTAAGATTACCTACACCTTCACCAAGGAGCCCCGCGATGTTCCTGCTCCGGGCGTTCACTCCATCGACGGTTCTACTGTTTGCACCGACCATATGATCACCGTAGCATGGTCAGCCAAGACTGGCTGGAAGACGCCAGAGCTGAAGCCCTACGGTCCCTTAACTCTCATGCCAACCGCCTCTGTCCTTCATTATGCCACCGAATGTTTCGAGGGTCTGAAGGCGTATCGTGGATTTGACGGCAAGCTGCGTCTGTTCCGACCCGACTGTAACGCCGCGCGTTTCCTCATGTCTTCAGTGCGCATTAGCTTGCCTTCGTTCACTCCTGCTGAACTAGAGAAACTGCTTTTGGCACTGATGGCCGTAGATGGCCCCAAATGGTTACCTCGTGAACGTCCCGGCAGCTTCATTTATCTACGCCCGACGCTCATCGGAACCCAATCACAACTCGGTGTACAAGCACCGTCAGAAGCCCTCCTTTATATCATCGCTAGCTACATGCCGGTCATGGACTCACCGGAAGGAGGCATGAAACTGCACACGTCGCCGGACGACATGGTTCGTGCCTGGGTTGGCGGCTTCGGGTATGCAAAAGTAGGGGCTAACTACGGACCCTCTCTACTTGCAACCCAGGAGGCTCGCGCACGAGGTTTTGGACAAATCCTATGGCTGTACGGTAAAGAAGGCTACTGTACAGAAGCGGGAGCCAGCAACTTCTTCATCGTATGGAAGACTAAGGAAGGAAAAACCCAGCTCGTCACGGCCCCGCTGGATGATAGGCTCATCCTCGACGGTGTCACTCGACGCAGCGTCCTACAGCTTGCTCGTGAGCGGTTAGGTGAGGAGATTGAGGTGGTCGAGAGGAAATACACTATCCAAGAAGTGCGGGAGGCCCACTCAGAAGGCAGGGTTCTAGAGTCATTTGCTGCTGGTACAGCCGTAAGTTTTCCAGCGAAAATCCGAAACGTGAAACGTAGCTTACCAACACCTATCTACAGTTCTTTGTCTGCCCAGTTTCGCTCATCCATCACCGCGAGCAAAACATCGAAATCCCCATGGGTAAGACAGGGGAGGGCGGCCTATACACACTCAAGCTGAAGGGCTGGCTCCGAGATATCATGTACGGAAACACGGAACACCCGTGGGGCGTTGTCGTGCAAGAAGAACGCTAGGTCGCCTTAATCTTCCGACGTGCGTCATTTGCCTACCACGTATTGGGCCTCAGACTCTTCAAAGGGTGGAACAAGTACAACGGCTTGGCGCCTTTCCAGTCATACCGCATCGGGTCTTTTATGCCTCAATTAATTGCACCTCTCAAGGCAATTATGAGTGGAGCTAAGGACGGGGATTCTTCGGTTTGGTGCGATGTCAGCCGGGCTGTGAATTCTTCGCATTACAAAATAAGGCGGTCATCATTTTAATTAAAGCCGTGACGATATTATCATCGCTAGATTCACTAATCGATCCAGCATATTAGAGAAAGAGGTCCATAGCGGGTGTTAGTCTTCGTCTTGCCATTTCCCTAAAAAATAGGGGTTGGCACTAGCGAGATACCAATACCACTAATACAAATCATACACAAAGTCGTTGATGATCACCTAAGTGAAACAGAACATCTAATTTTCGGTGTAAGACCAGCACTCGTAGGTTTGGTTGGTGATATACCGGAAGTAAACCGAGTCGGTGTGTTATCTGCGAGAAGCCGAGAATACATGCTACAACAGCCAACCAAAATCATAGTCCGATGAACCATACGATAACTTACTGTCCAACAAACGATAGCAAGGAATCGTTCTCTAGGGCTCTCGTATCTTGCTGTCATTGTATTCGCTATGACGGAAAGCTGCATAGGTATGTACTGAGTGGTTAGGTATTACAAAAATCCATGACAAACATCGATAGCATATTTTATTCTCGAGTCCTTTTCGGATGCAAAGCGAAGATGCACGGCGAACCCTCCTGTCAGCTTCGGTACCTGGTAAGGTATGTCACGAAGATTTTGAACTGAAAATGAACTGATGTCTGTGAGATATTTGAATTATCTCGTGAAGAACTGACCCCTATAGGGTAGGTGTTTCAACAACGACCTAGTATATATGAGTGGTCTCCCATATATCGCAGTTGCCAATGCTATTAGCTCATTCCATTATGTGCTCATCGCCACCACCAGCTAGTTGGGTTCAGCTACATCGAAGTACCAGCTAAATTCAGATGCGGAATCATGCGCCGCTTCACAGCAAGGCGTACCATACGCGCGCTCCAAAGAACATTAACGCGTTCTGCTCAGGGTTACCATTCCTGCCAATCACGGCTATTACTGTCATCCACGAATAACAGACCTCTCTTCGAGGGCTTAGCGATTCAGCATCGACTCCATCATGTACCCGACCTCCTTCTCGATTTTACGAAGAAATTCCTAGAGCTCAATCAGCACATTGCCACGGTCTACGACCTTCGAGAGATCGAATCAAAACTTACTTCCTCGTACAGCTTCATCTCGTCCACGGCCTCTTTACTCGCCTTGTCCAGGTCGGCGGTGAACTCGGCAGCAGCGGCAGACATCCCCTTGGTCCCACTATCCTCGGTACGCTCCGATCCCTTCCGCGACAGCATCGCAGCACCGAGGTCCTCGATCTCAGCCTGGGCCTCGTCCTAGGAGTCCCAGAGACGCTCGAGCTCGGCGATGGCAGTCTGCAGCTTCGCCTCGAAAGCCGCGATCGCGTCGCGCATTGCTACGGCGACGGTGCGCTCGCGCCCGTCCTCGCCCGTCGCCGTGTAGTCGACCGTGAGGTCCTGCAGCGGCCCCACGAGCTTGTTTATCTGCGCCTCGAGCCCGGCGAGCTTTTGCCGGTTCGCGTTGATATCGGCGTCGCTGCGCGCTGCGAGTTCTTTTTCTGCTTCCTCTAGCCCGGAGAGCGCTGCGCTGTGGATCGTGGCGCGAAGATTGGCGTAGTTTTCTGTTGGCACGATGGTTAATATATATGTTTAGGTTATCAATTGAGCATAATATTTAAGAGAATTGGAGTTGATTAGCATTTGGATGTGGTAGGTTTAGCTTCAGGGGTAAATCGCATAAGAGCCTACCATCAAGTTGCTTGACAAGAGGCGGATCGGGGTCAGTAGGCGGACTCGCTGGCTGGCGTCGGTTGTAGATGTGACTTCCGACATGGTCGTCTTCGTCCACATTCAATATCTTGTGTTTATTGAAAATGGGGGCGACGGAGTAATGTGTCTGTCTATGCTTTTTGGGAGACGGTGGACAGGTATAGACGCTCCCATCTTCGTCGTCATCAAGCTGTAGGCGGCGCTTGAAAGATTTTGAACGAGTAGGAGAATCGCTCTTGACTGGAGTGGGCATCTGCTCCGATTGCAGACGGGCAAACATGATGGGCTATAGAGTCTCAAGAGAAACTACCTAATAGATACTATGTAGTCTGTAGTCATGAATGATGAAATTGGTCGATATGGGGCGGGTCAAGCTTCTCGCGTTGGCTGATAACAGAAGAGTATGACCCGCTTAGGTCAGATGGGTGCAGGTCGTTCATTCCAACAGTGGAGGGAGCGCGTGTCTAGCAATGGGACTAATGTAGAGTAGCTTCCAGTCATTTTGAGACGTTTTCAATCGCTCTTTTCTTCCTCTCTGGTCGTCACTGCCTCACATAATAGGAGTCACGCTTATGAGAAGGCACAGTGGTTGTGGATAAGATAATTCAGGGTATGACGACTAGGTGTAGGACCTGGGTCTGGCGTCTACCTCAATAAGTACCTAATGGTCTATTCTCCCCGTTGACTTAACTAGTAAATAACCCTCATCTCGTCTCATACTGAGCCAGGTATGTGGTCCGAGATCACGTACTGAAGAGTTATATACCTAAGTAGGCACCTATGAGGTGTTATATGCTGTGCCTATTGATGCCAGCCTCTGCCCCGGAACCAACTCGATTCCTCGTTCTCCTAGACCTTACGGGCACGAATCAGGATTGGCACCATTGCGCCCGCTTCAACCCATACTTCGCGATGTCCGATAACCGTATATAGGCCTCGGATGAGTCCCGAATGCGCCGTGATCGAGATGACTGTACTGCCATCAGTGCTGAAGATTCCGTCCAGAACTTGCTGTACTCGGCCCTCAACTTGTCGCATCGTCTCTCGTTGATCCGGCTTCCACAGCTGGTCGGTCTCGGTAACTTCCCGTCCAACATGAAAGGTAGGATACTTGGACTTGATCTCGGTGCGGGTGCTACGTCGGTCGCATGTGTGTACTCCCATGCGTTCCCGCAATCCCTCTCTAATAATCGGCCGGAGTGGCAGACCAGTTTTGGCGGTAAACGATTCATAGGCATATGATGTAGTCTGGAGGCAGCGAGTGAGGGGACTTGTGTAATGCTGCTGCGGTGGAGCTATGCGCTCGCCGCGATCTTGCCAGAAGAAATTCAGTGCTTTTGCCTGTTCGACGCCTGTCTCAGTTAGCTCGGCATCGGCCCAGGTCGTCACGCCATCACCGTCAAGGCGCGCCCATGTCTCCTATGTATATCATTTAGCACTCGCCGATACTGACGTTATCGGTAGCTTGCATCCATACCTCCCATTGGTGTCGTCCGACTTGCTTCTCCTTGACGTTATGGGATCCTTGGCCATGTCGAATAACATACACCAACTTAAACACGGCCTTGCCTTGATCCACTTTGTTTAGGTGGTTAACGAAATGGATGAAGCGCTCCCATTGAGTCTTCTGGTACTGCGGATCGAAGGCCACATCTGTTCCGTAGGCCTGGGGGATCAAACCCATGCCTGGTCGTGTTTTCTGGACCTTTGTTAGACTACCCAACCTTCATAGTGGCTGAAATAATTCCCACTTACTGCTCGGTAGTCTGGTCCTTCAGGTTCGCTGTCGTGCTCGAAGAACCCCGCAACTACGTTGTATGAGAAGGTCGGCATCGTTGCTATGTTGCTGTTGTGCTGCTTGTCTATGTGGTATGATATGGTGAGGAGGAGTCTGTTGATGAGAGAAGTCAACCCAAACCTCCCAGAGGCTCGGAGATATATAGACATTTTCCAAGTTCCAGAGCTCTAGTGAATAGCAATTCTATTCACTACCAAAGTTGAATGGCTGTTAATCTTGAATATAGGTATCCGATTCACATACCTGTCATCAAATACCCAACTTTCACCAGTGCGAATAAGGACCTGACTTGGGCGCCTGCAGATCAGCTGTAGCCACTTACTGTACCACTACGCCACCATAACCTCTGAACGGTGATTGGCACCGCTTTAGTCGTACAATGCTCGAGGCCGCCAGTCACATACCGCCTTATTTGTTTCAAGAGAGTCGATTCGAGACAAACTTGCCATTCTCCTGAATGAATGTCGTCTCGAGGGTAATGTGGTTCATCCAATGTGAATATGTGGTGTCTCTACAGTTGCCAAACGATTGGGAAGAATCGGACGACCGTGAATAGAAGAGATTGGAGACCGACTCCTTTACAGGTCATATTTAAACCTAGTTCAAAACAGAGTCGATTTTCCTATTCAAATGTGCCGCTCCACTCCAAGAAAGGCAGCACCACCATCAAACCCGAAGTCAATGGTTCAGAGATTTTCCAATCCCCTAAATTCATTCGGCTCCTCAGGATACTCACGACTAGACTGGATGATGTATTAGAGTGTCATCTTGAGGTTGTTGAGTTGGGTAGTGACCAGACTCCAAATTATGACGCTCTCTCCTACACCTGGGGGGATCCAATTCGGGTTAATCGCGACGATAAAGCCCCCAAAAGAAGCCGTACAATAAAATGTAATGGAAGGAGATTTCCTGTGACAGAGAACTTGTTCGAATGCCTAATACAACTTAGAGAGAGTCACTACGACCGATACCTTTGGGTTGATGCAATATGCATCAACCAAGACGATTCTAACGAGCGCGCCGAGCAAGTCAGCATCATGTCCGATATCTATCGTTCAGCAGAGCACGTAATTATATGGCTTGGCCCTTCCGATATATTTACAAAGCCTGCTTCGGAACTGATAACAAGCCTGAGTCAATTGCCAAAGGATGAAAGGCGGACCGTTGACCCTGGGGCGCTTAACGATGCTCGGAATACCGCGCTATTAGGGCGTACGAATTCTCGTGAACATTGGAGAGCGCTTGTCTTGCTCTTTGGAAGGACTTGGTTCACTCGAGCGTGGGTAGTCCAGGAGCTCGTATTAGCTCGCAACACTATGATCTTATGCGGACAACATGTCTTCGCTTGGGAGGATATCGTCACTGTCTCTGATTTCATGGCTAGTCGGACATCCCCAAGAGTGTTTCAAGCACATATTTCAAGCCACGAAACTGAAACCACGCTCGCATATAAGAACCCCGCGAAACTAGCCGCAATCAAGAGGGATGTCGGCATCAAAGATAACGATACTTTGCTTCGCAGTCTAATCAGATGCCGCACCTATGAAGCATCGAATGATCGCGATAAAGTGTATTCTCTGCTTGGTCTTCCAGGTGATCGAAGCGATAGCTCCCCCAAGCTATTTCCCGACTACAATAGCAGTGTTGCAAAGGCATACACTGGCCTCGCCGAATACATCCTTGAAAACTCAAGCGACTTACATATTCTCGCGCATGCTGAAGGCGACAGCTTTCGTAACATATCCGGACTACCAACATGGGTTCCCGATTGGAGCGTGAAGAAGGATCTGGGCCTTAAAATCACCGGATATACCAGATACCAAGCAGACGGCGACCTACCATGTTTCAAGGAGCTTCGAGGCGAAGGTATCCTGGCGCTACGTGGATTCGAACTCGATACGATAACCCGAATTGGAGACAGCAAAGAAAACGTGAATAAAACCAAAGACTGCAGCGACTGGCTTGATCTTCTCAACGAACTCAAACACGAGTACCCGACCAGAGATCACAGAGACGCCTTCTGGCGCACCCTACTCATCGACACGGACCCATCGAGAACGGTGCCCGTTAAGAAGCCCTGGGAGAATTCCTTCTACGTCTGGATGAAACTCTGCGATCATGAGCCGTCCGAGGAAGACAAGCGCAGAGCTGCCGACTTCGAGACCTCTTTCACGCATTCGCTGAACCTCCGACTGTTCAGGACGGCTCGCGGGCATCTTGGCTGCGGTACCCTGTCCTGCAGAAAGGGGGACATGATATGGATCATTCAAGGCTCGCGTGTGCCCTTGATCCTTAGACCTGTACACCAGGAGGATTCAACGATCTATAACCTCGTTGGTGGGACGTACCTCCATGGGTTTATGCAGGGAGAGGCTTTTAAAGGTCAGGAATTTAGGGAAGTTGTGCTGATCTAGATGTTGTTGCGCATATGTAATTCTACATGATGTTATGTTTTTATGAATTCATGAATAGATGGAAGGATATAGGATCAAGGGAGCTTTGGATTGGATGGATACCCGGTTTGATGATTTTACGGGCTAGGGTTTGGACTTGGATTTGGGGAGTATAGTATACCGACACTGGCACGGCTTATTTTGACTTATTGTTCTTAAAACGGTTAACGAAGTGTGTACTTGAATTATCGAAACTAATAGACAACACTGGTTTACGAGAAATCGCGATAAATCGAACTGTAAATACTTTATTATTGGTAACGTATATGCTTGCCTAAGCATTTCACTTTCTATCTCGTCGATAATAATTGTCTCATCGCGCGATAGCAAGTCTACTCCGTGCGTCTAAACCTTTCACTACGTATATCCGTCGTCAGCTTATATTAGGGGGATCTCAGGGGTAGCAGACTACTTACGACATCGATCCACCGCGCCATCCATTTCTCAACGGTAGCTTTGGCCTCGTCGACCAGCCCAAGTTCTAAGTATAGCTTCGTCAGTGGATGCATTTGGTAAATTATAGACTTAGAGTGTACTCACCGAGAAGTAGCTGCACGCCACCACGAATTCCAGACTCCAGCGCAGACGCGATCCATGCATGGGTGTACGAAGTCTGCTCACCAACAAATATCATCTTCATGAAAAATGTCGCGGTTAGCTAGATAACAAGGTCGATATGATGCAAGGAGCACTTACGTTATTGTAGGTCTTGAAGTACTCCGGCAAGTACAACTGATGCTGGCCAATCGTCGGGCTAGCCCAACTACCGCCCTCATACTGATCCATCATCCAGCAGCGGCGGTTATACTTGCCGGTGTACTGGTCGTAGGCGACCTGGCCGTGGATCTCCGCCATCGCGTCGACCATGTACTGGACGTGCTCGGCCTCGGGGACCGACACCCAGCGTGCGCCCCAGTCGCCCGAGGCGTACGACGCGAGGATCGTAGCGGGGCCGCTGCAGTTGAGGCAGTATGATGGGTAGCATATTGAGCCGATGCCCGGGATGTCCGTGGAGGTCGAGCAGCCCCCGAAAATCGGGTTCTCGTAGTGCTCCCAAAAACGCGTTTTGTACTCTAGGGCAACTTTGCACGCGGCGGTGAAGGGCATCTTCTGGATCGCGTTTGAAATGGTTGTTGGCAGATCTTAAAAAATATTAGTACTTATTTCCTCAATTAAGGGGGCGATGGAAGGTCCATGTTGGAAAGGGGGATAAAGGATGAAAAAAAGGGGCTGGGGGGAGGGGATCGTACAAGGAAGCCTCATCTTCTTCACAATTGAGAAGGGCAGCGCGAATACAGCGTAGTCGTACGAAGCGTTCTGGTAGACCGTATCCGTATAGTTGTCTCTCCATTGTAACTTAACTCGCTGAATATCATCGAGCCATTCGACTCGTTCAATCTTCCGGTTCATTGTGGTGACATTGTCCACCAGCGGATGGAATGATTGCGGTAATCGGCTGAGACCCCCGTCGATCGTCTTCCAAGTCGCTGCCCCGAAATACACGCCATCATAAAGCTATAGAAATTGGTTAGTAGGGGTTGGTATATTAGCTAGGGTCAACTTACAGAGTTCCAGAACGAAGTCGCGTCGCCACCAAGCACATCAGTGTCGTTTAATGTCGCGTTAAGGTAATTCACCATATAAGCGAATTCAGACCTATTCGTAACCGGAAGTTAGCTATTGCCCTCATTTGTTGATTTCATGACGATTGAATAGGGGGTAGAATTGAGGAAATCTTATGGGTCCAGCAACAATAGCCAATAGCCTGGTATGGGGTCTGGATGAACCCATATTGATTTCAAGACTCACCATGTGTCACCACCAAGTCCACCGAGGCCGTTTACTAAGGATATGTTAGTATAAAAATGAACTTAGACAGCTATGACGATCAATCTGCTCACCTAAAAAGTCTTTATGGGCCTTAAATGTATTAGATGCTAGCTCAATCATAAACGTCTCATTCGAGGTGATTGGGCTAAGCTTGTCGGATAAAGCCTCCGTCGATGGGTTCATAGGATAGGTGGCCTTGAGTGACGCATTTGCGCGGGTTTGAGCTACGGTTGGAGGGAGTCCCGTATCGAGTTTGAAACCGTCGTAATAATACAGCCCGTTAGGACTCGATTGAAGCCATGGGATAAAATCGACGCTGAAGTTTTTGTCGTGGTTGTTAAGTCGATTCATCTCACTAGCAAGTTGGAATACCTATGTTTCATCAGCACTGAGTGGCTAGAGGGGGGGAAACGATCGTGGTATTGACGGTTCCAATCCTAAGGAAACGAAGTTACTCACCATTTGGTGATCCGTGATATTATAAGACTCATTGGAATACTTCACTGTCTCAGGGAATCTCATGGGACCCATTTCCTGATACGAATAATCGAATGGCCCGCCGGATAGATACTCGGTATGGACCCTTCCACCTAGGCGTTGACTTGCTTCAATAAGTTTAACATTTGTCAACCCGGCCTGGTGTAGAACCAAATAAGTCATCAGCCCAGCCATGCCGGCGCCCACGATAGCCACTTCCTTTGACTTGGCGTCGGCAGCATCAAAAGCGCTAATCTCCTTATCCTTAAGCAGCTCAACTCCGTCAAACCACGGGCCCCAAGCGTCGATGCCGGTAGAACTCGTCATCTCGATACTATTAGCGCCACGCCTCTTTAGCTTCCGCTTGCTTAGGGGCTGCGGCTCGCTACGGCCAACGAGGAATCCTCGCTCATCCCATGCTGAGATACATCCGTCGAATTTTAGGTCGTCTGGCAGGATCCAGACTAATCGTGACTCTTTGCCCTGGGTGCCTTGGCCAACAGTATGGTGAGCCTCGCTGGGTTGTCTATTATCACATCGGCCAAAAGTATATGTCAAAATACCGTCAATCGGTCCATCAAAAGATATATGGACGTTAGCGAGACGTGAACTGAGTTCGGAACGTGTCTTAAGCTTAACGGGTAGCTGAGAGGTAGAGGTAGGGGTTGCCTGGCTCGCCAGGACGGCGAGGAGTAGCCAATGCATTGCTGGGATGGGCGACGATGACGGTCAAGGCTATAGGCCGAATGACCGAATATAACTCGGATTGACTGTCTCTACGATTATATATACCCCAGACTTTCTCCACGCTGACCACGTTTTCCTCCGTGTAACCACCGACCACCCCTGGCCTTCTGGAAGGGCGGTATCGCATGTTCGCCAAACCGAACATGAGGCGCCACCGATGTCATTCGCTCCCGGCCGAGTAGATAGAAGATAGGGCGTATAGTGGGTTTCGATATGGAGGAACGTCACTGGCTAAACCTCGTATATACTGCAGGAACTACTGATAGGCTTGGGGATTTCACAGTAGCATCTTTTTGACATGTTTGCCGGATGAGGTAGGTGACTATGTCAGCTAGAGATAACGACCAGAGAGCTGATCTCCCACGGCTAGCTGTCTTCGGTACCCAACTCCCGAGAAGATGGGGGCGACCGGGAAGCCGGGGCAGAAGACAGCTGCTTGACCGCTCCCGTCAAAGCCGATACTGTGATACATATTGGATAATACCAATTGACTTGGTACAGGTCCCGACTAGTTGGGTAAGGCTGCGCGCCCTTAGCGGAGATTCTTATCTGCGGTGTCCGTATGGTAAGCATGCGCCCTCTGCGTGAATTTCCATCTGTGGTCCCACGAACGGCTATAGGCCGGTCTTGGCATGATATCTCTGATGTATCCAATCGGCTGGCCTTAACGTATACGGGTGCGGTGCCTGTACGATGGTAAGCTTATACATGTAAGTAATGAGGGGACGGATACTACCGTCTTCTAGCCTTATCACCGCGATGTCATTCTGTCGGGGAATCGCCGGGCGGGGAGATAACGATGCTAGCTAGGGCAATTCGAGTCGAGCTTAGTTATCTCTGTAATGGGATGAAATTAATAATAACTCGATCAAATCTTTAAATTTTCTGTCTACCTCACATTAGCATTTTATAACATCGATTGGGATGAATAGAACATGTCCAAGTTTTAATAAGCTGTACCGTATCGTGACAAATGCGATATAGGCGCAAGAGCTTGAGTTCCTTGATTCTTATGCTAGAGGGGTACTTTCGGGAGGCGACCGGCTCCCCGCCGTCCTGTTCTTGCAACTTCCGACTTGGAGTCCTGACAGGAATCTTACCGCGCCCTTCCAATTCTTGCTTTTGAGGCGCTGATAAGCCGACAAAAGGTCACCATCTTTTGTAAGCCGTGATAACGAATTAAAAACCTTCCAAGTCCGTGGCGCATGCACAAATTTCTATTCCTATCCGAGGATGAGGTAGTAGAAATGAAATGGCGTTGACTTGAGGTTAGTCGTTCGTTGCACGGCCACAATTTCACCGAAAATGACAAAACCATCCAATTGAGCCTCCTCCAGTCTAGAGTAGTATTGGACGTAAGTGCCGGGGATGGCAAAGTGCTTGCATACCGCAGCATGGCAGACTAGAGAGCCTCAAACCCGCAAACCGTCCACAGATATAGTCAGCCTGGAACATTTGCGGGGGAGAGATCACGCCATCGCCCATCGAATTATATGAAGAACTCCCACTCCATCTTTTGTCCAAGCCTCTCGAGTTATACCAACCAGCGGAGGCTGTGGCTTTATAAACTTCGGTCGTAGATATGCCTAGAAATGAAGTTGACCATATTGAGATGATTTATCTACCTCCGACAGTCCCGCCCAAATAACCAAGGGCTCATGTAGGCAACGTGAAAACTAAGAGTACCATATTCTTTGGCGCCATGGCGGAAGCACTTGCGCTGATCGGTAGCCTTGCGGCTATTATGCAGCTCGCGGATTCATTAGTGAAGTTGACCAAAGAACTAGGTCGTTGTGTCCGTACTATACGCAATGCGCCGAAGGAAGTTGAGTGCTTCATACTTGAAACATCTATATTCACTGATCAACTGTGTTTATTTCACGACCTCGCGGAGAAGTCTACCAGCGAAATGAACGAGAAGGTCAAGGTGCAGAGAGGAAAACTGGTCCGGAAAATTGAAAGACAATGCCAGTTCGTTAAGATGGAGTTTGCTTATCTCGTGCGACGGTTTGTCGAAGTTAATAGTAATGATCTTATACTATTTAATGCATTGGCTCGCATACGATGGCTCTGGAAAAAGCCGGACGTGCCAGAGCTACGCCTGAGCCTCAGAAGCGCAACAGCCAGTGTTACTTTGCTATGCACCTTATTTGCGTTTGAGGAGCAAATCATGAGGGACGCAAATGGTGAAAAAGTGTATGTCAACTAATATACGGCTTGATTTCTCACCACTAAACTTACTAGGAAAATGCTTCGGAAGCGGCTTCGAAACTGGATGTCAACGGCGGATAGGCTTGCACGTGAGCTGGCGGAATATCAAAGGCGAAAGCAGGAGAGCGTACTGGAAGCAACGGTGGATGAATCATACAATACAATTGCGGAGGATACACGGGAGTTAGAAAAATATGTCGCCAAGGCGATCCGATCATATGCTCGAGAAGGAGCGCTTTCCGCGAACTCAAGATCTTCACGCCGGGGACCACCAAAAAAAGATGTTCCAAGGGTATCGCCATTACCGGGACCTGGAACAACTAAAACGAATATAGATGCTCGTGAGGGCGCTGACCGTAGCGGGCGTCCGATACACGTCATGTCTCCTAGCAGTACTCGTGCGTCAATCGGTCTGCGCGTCGAGGACCCTCAAGAACGAAGTCCATCAAGATCACGGGGAGGTCAACCGCTACCACCAAGACCCAAGAGTGCCATCTATGACAAAACGTTTGGGGACAGAGTCAGAGATCAAGGCCATGGCGTGTACTCGGAAGTCGGCGAATGGCCTGCAGAGTCTTGTAATCCCAATGATGATCTGGATGAGGCCGTCGAAATCCCAAGAGATGATCAACTGCCCGATGATGGGCGTTCTTCTTGCTCTTCCTCCGCCGAGTGCGCCGAGTGCCTCAAGGAGAAGCAAGAGTCAGTGAGCAAAGTCAAACCTAGCTCAAGCCCAAAAAATTCGGAATCATCCAAGACGGCTCAAGGGGATGTTTCACAAACCCCTCATGTGGCGGAAGAGCGGTCGGAACCAAGGGATCCAAGAAGTTCTGTAGTAATAAGCGAGCAGGAGCTTTCGCGACACAGTTCTTTTGAAGGTAGTCCTGGTCCATATAGACCCGTTCCGCCTTTTGGGGGGCCGAGGTCGAGACGACGACCACGACGGCCAAGAACCCAGTCGCCTATAGGGTAGACTAGGCCAGTTGATACGAATACATAGATACATAAACGAATACGCTTGGACTAATAAGACTGCTGCAACATGGTTGGTCTAGCTTGCAAGTCAATATTTTGGTTCTGACGGCTGATTGGAGAACAAATGAGACCTAAGCCATAGCGCTTAGCAATGTGTAATATTAGTGGCTTGAGCAGTTCATGATGTGAAAAATATGAGGGGAAAGCTGAGATATTGTGGGGAGTATATTTCCACAAAATGTATAAAATGGTAATTAAAACCTTTATGTTCGGTTTGTGCAAACAGATTCTGCACAAACATGTTCCTGAAGAAGCAAGTGGATCTTAATTGATGGCTTATTATTGGCCAGGGTAGAATAGCTAGCGTAAATCTAATCCAATGCTGCCCCTGACTACCGGAAAAATCGGGCGAAATTTGGTCCAAAAAAACAAAAAGTACCTACAAGTAGTTGAACCCTAGAGGGAACGGATGCAACTCTCATGACTTTTCGACTATTGCGTTCTAATTCAACTTGACGAGCATTGACTTGCCCGTTGTCCTCTCCTTATATATATCTTAGGTTGCTGACTCTCTTGAAAATGTCGTCAAGATATTCCTTACGCGCGACTCCTAGGTATGTTTATCCATTTCTCTCTTATGTACACCGTCTTGTTGTTTATTGGACAATGGGAAACACAATAGACGAGACTCGCGATGTGACGGGCGATTCTCGGTGTTGTTGTTTTCGACGTGTAATACATATCGGACTAAAAGATGGATGGTATTTGCTAACACTAGCCATGGTATCACAGGAAAAAGGAGCTTTTTGACGGAATGGTCGAAACCCCTGGCCGCCGCACGACGCGACGCAGGTCCCAGTTCCCCCCTATTGACGGCGCGTCCGACGATGGCGACTCGAGTTCCGCTGCCGAAACCACTACCACCACCAGATCTAGGTCATTACGACGTCGCGGAGTCGGCAAATTTGTTGAGAATATAGACGATTCGGATACTGCTTCTAAGGAGGACTTTAGCCCTGTCGCCGAGGAGAAGCTCGCTGCCGTCCTTGACGCCAAGCAAAATCTTGCCCCTTCAGAGAAACAAAACGGCCACTTAAACGGAGGTGCGAACGGACATGCAAATGGATACGCAAATGGCCATGTGAATGGCCTTGCGAATGGACACACTAATGGTCATACAAATGGACATGCCAATGGTCACACAAACGGGCATGCGAATGGACAAGCAAAGGAACACGTTGTCGATGGTTGGAGACCGGGTATGGATCCTAAGGTCGATCACTCGGGTGTCTTTGAGTTCGGCGGTAGCATTGGTACTCTCGCCCTCATGATCGGATTTCCTACCCTCATGTATTACATGTGGATTGGCGCAACCTACTATGATGGCAAACTCCCACTGCCTGAAGCAGGAGAGTCTCTTGCTGAATTTGGCAAGCGCATGTGGGAGCTCATCTACACTGGCGCGTTTCCTCATCTTCAAGCGTGGCAAATCTACTGGACGTATATCATCTTCGAGGCCGCCTGCTATTGCCTGATACCCGGTATCTGGGGCTATGGCAAGCCTTTGCCTCATGAGGGAGGCAAGCAGCTTCCGTACTACTGTTCCGCCTATCTGAGTTTTTACTTCACCATTCTCGTCATGGGTGTGTTGCATTTCACCGGAATATTCAAGATCTACACCTTTCTCGACGAGTTCGGACCCCTTCTATCGGTCGCCATCATCTCCGGCTTCCTAGTTGCTTTCATCGCGTACTTCTCGGCATTGATTCGCGGCAAGCAGCACCGAATGACGGGTTATCCTATCTACGACTTCTTTATGGGAGCCGAGTTGAACCCCCGTATGTTCGGCATCCTCGACTTTAAGATGTTCTACGAAGTCCGCATTCCTTGGTTTATCCTGTTTGGGCTTTCTTGCGCGGCTGCGGGACGCCAGTATGAGCAGTACGGCTACGTTTCCGGCGAAGTCTTGTTCCTGGTCATGGCTCACTATCTCTACGCCAATGCTTGTGCCAAGGGCGAGCAGCTCATCATCACCACTTGGGATATGTACTACGAGAAATGGGGCTTCATGCTGATTTTCTGGAATATGGCCGGTGTTCCTCTCTCATACTGCCACTGTACCCTCTACCTCGCCAACCACGACCCCGCGGAATATGCCTGGAACAAATACGCCCTAGCGGCGCTCTTTGTCGCCTACATCGGCGTGTACGTCATCTGGGACCAAGCCAACGGCCAGAAGAACGCCTTTCGCGCTCGAGAACGCGGTAACAAGACAAAGCGCTACACCTTCCCAGCGCTCCCGTGGACGTACCTCGAAAACCCGAAAGCTATTGATACGCCGACAGGCGACAAGCTTCTCGTCGACGGCTGGTACGGATACGCCCGCAAGCTGCATTATACCTGCGACGCGTTCTTCGCTATTAGCTGGGGCCTGATCACGGGGTTTAACAGCCCCTTCCCTTGGTTCTACCCCGTTTTCTTCTGCTGCATGATCACGCACCGCGCGATGCGAGACATCGAGCGCTGCCGGAACAAGTACGGTGAGGCTTGGAAAGAATACGAGAGGCGGGTCCCGTACCTGTTCATCCCAGTAAGTAACCAACCTCATGAAGAGTATCGGACATAGCTAATTCGTTTTTAGGGAGTGATTTAATTCTGAATAATGACGTCCATTATAGACAGTCCAATACATCAAACGATTGGATACCTCTTCTCTTCAAGCATGGATTGAGCGGAGCGGAGCGACGCATATGCAGGCTTGTAGCCAATAAGCAATTTTTCTCTATGTACATATTTCAAGAGTGTCTACACCCCTTTTTTAATGGCTACAAGCCAACATCATGGGATAATGCATTACAGCGGATGAAGTCGGGACGGTAATGCCCAATAACGGCTCTTAATAATAAACTAATTCAAAACGAGCTTATGATCGTTATTTGATTCCATTCCCGATGCTATGCTATGCCATATCATCCTGCCGTCGTTAAATGTTCGTATCCCACCGCGTAGCTGGAGCAAGTAGCGGAATAATGCTGCGTGCTACACATTTCGAGCTTGTACCGCCTCTTATGTTATATATAGGTAACTTCGAATATCTAGGGGTCATATCTCCAGCTTTAAAACATACATTCCCTCACCTTCCCAGTACCTCCCAGCTCATATTCGATCCAGCGCCCCACGCCCCTGCGTCCAGCCACCAATACTGGGCCCGGGTTCATGACATGGCAGCCTTCATATGTGACACAGAACGGCGGCGCCGTGGCGTCCACCAGCACCATCGCCGTCGGCAGCGGGTACAAGTGCAGCGCCCCGGCATGATCCCAATGCACGGGGCGGATCGCGTTCCGGAAGGGGACCAGGTACCCCTGATCCAGGACCGTCTTGACCAGCTTCCGCGCCGTGTGCACATCGTGCGGGACCGCGGGCTGGCCCCCCTTTTCCTTGCTGGGCTGCGCCGAATCCACGTCCATGGCATCCGCGCCATCGAGCGCGCTCGCCATGTCTATATCGCCGTCGTTGGCACTGTTATCTGTGGCAGGCGGCTCGTTCTCCTGGTCCTCCTTCTCGCTAGCCTCAGGCTGCGAGGATTTCAGCCGCACGGCGGTGCGCCGCATGCGCGCTGACATGTCGTCGCGGAACAGCACGATCTCGTGCGCGGGGCCGAACGCGGAGACGCGGGCTGGGTTGCTGGTCCAGACGGCCTCGCCGGGCGTCCTCTTGCTATCGGCCCCTAGCTCCGCGTTCGCGGTCGCGAAGGCGCGGCGTACGCGGCTGGTGAATAGATCTGGTACGCTCTTGCGTGGTAGCGGCGTTGCGGCGCCGCCGCCGAATGATGATGCCCAGCCGTCGTTGTCGCCCGGGAGGAATATGAAGGATGCGCTCTGGAGAAGCGTGGGGAAGTCCGAGAGGATAGATGCTAATGCATCGAAGTGCTCCTTGTACTCTACGCTGCCGCCGCTGGCCCCGCCGCCAGCCATCACGGCGTGTTGTGTGAAGTTCCCCGTCAGCACGAAGGCCATTGGGGTACTGCCCTCGGGCTCTGTCGAGTATGTCGTGAGGATCTTGCGTAGAGCCTGCAGGGCGCGCGGCTGGTCGAGGTTGAGCTCGCCAATGATAACGATGCGCCCGCAGCTAGGGGTATCGGGGTCTGAATCGGCAAGTGAAGCTCGGGAATGCCGCAGAATGCGCTGCTCGAGCTTCCGCATCTTGGATCCTACGGCGCGCTCGCTGCCCACGCCTAGGAAGTCGATCCAGCCAAATCCACCTCCTATGGTATGGTCGTCTGGCCCGCTGACCCCGAGCGTCGCCTTGCGCTTCTCGCAGGGAGGCTGTCCGATGAAGAACCCCTGAAAGCGGCCACCAATGATACCACCTACGCCATTGCTGCCCCCGAGACCCTTACCGGTTGATTCTTCCTCTTCCTCGTACACACCATCCACTAGCACAATCATACCTGGCGTGAACCAAGCCGAGTCTTCTGGAATGGCAACAGCGTGTGATAGATCAAGTGAGATAGTTCCGGTTAGATCGCTGATTGCTAGGCCACCTGTCGGTAGAACTGATAACAACCCAAGTAACATATGGTGGCTGCCATGGCGACCGAGTAAGTTTGCTATCGGCGTGATCTTGTAGGATTGTTGGGTGGTTAAGTTGGAAGAAGCAGATCGTTTTAAAGACGGGGCGGCTTTCGTGGTTGCTACTGTCGAACTTTGGAAGGATTCGTTTCGTAAGAGTCTTTGGTGTATGACGTTGTATCTGTTACGGAAGAGGGTCGTCTTATGAGATGCTGGTGGCATTAATGAAGGCTTTGAGGGGTCCCTGGGATTGCTATAAGCCTTGCTACTCAGATAGTGAGGGCGTATACCTACTTTTCGAAATGTTTTTTCGTCACATTGTACAACATTCGCGGTTGGTCGTACGCATTGATGATTTTCAACCACTTCCTCGGATCCCTTAAGCCTTCATCGTCTTGGTCATCTTCCTCGACACCGAGGCTCGACATGCCAAAGCTTGTTGCGCTGTCATCGCGCGTCAGATGTTTCGTTGGTCTTATTCCTAATCTCGTGTTTGTCAAGTCCGTTTCTTGACTTGAATCTAATATCAGACTGTTTTGTCGACTTAATTCTCGGCCGGTCACTACTCTCCCACCGCTCATATTCCCCTCTAAGGTCTTGAGGATTTCTTTCAGCTCATTGCTGGCGCCGTCCACTATCACACCTCCATTTCTGTTCTTCCAACTCTTAGCCGCCTCTTCTAAGACTTTCTCCGCCAACCCCTCTTCGCGCCATCCTGAACCGCAATGTCGACCAATGAAGGTGGCTAATTCTTGTAAGGCGGAAGATGTGAGAGTTAAGCTATGTTTTTTCGTGAATGTTCTGAATGCTAGTGGTCTTAGGGTCGCAGGTGGTAGAAGAATTGGAAGGATAGTTGCCTTCGTTGGCGGCGCTATAGCGAAAGGTTTAAGGGTATGCGCAGGTGTTCCAAAAGCGGGAGACGAGGATGGAATTGGGTTCGAAGGGCCAGGCGTTTTTGGTGCGAATATAGACGCAGCTAGGGATTTATTGCCTTGCATCTTGATGGTCTTTGAATTATACCAACTATCATTTCTGAAGTCTGTAGCCAACGATCCTACATATAGAAGTCGATCTTTCAATTGGGGTTTCTTAATGAGTTGGAGACGCGTTCTACGCGTTTTGCGCGTTAATTGAGCTTATCAGTGTGGGGCAACACCCTGAGGTCTGTAGTGAGCACCTGTACCCAAGTAGTCGGTACCCGATATCTTACAAAGTTGAAGCTTATTCAGCACAGAATTGAAGTACTCGATACCCCCTCAAAATGCCGTCGACAATACGTCAGTGGGAAACGGAGTTCAATGTTAAGCTTAGAGCTTCAAAACTCCATCTAACTTTTTTATATTGCTACTCAGGCTATATTTTCACTCAAGACAGAATTGGCCCAACATCACAAAATGTTACTATCGCGGGTTCGAATAGCCCCAGCATGTAGGCAATTATTGTCGCATCGTGGTATTTCCACGCTAAGCACCAATCCTCATATAGTCAGTAGCAATTCCAATACTTTACATCTTGTTGATCTTCATCACTAATTACTTTTCAAGAAAGTCTTCCCGAATGCCTCGGTGAACAATGGCCATCTACTCACATATCTCGATACCAATCCTCCGACGCATAGACTCGCTATCGGTTCTACGACAGAACTCCCCCCAACGCCTCAATCTTTCTCCGAGAATCGCGAATTCCTGTCCGTCCTAACCGATGTCCTCCGCAGATATGCCGCGCAAGATCCAGATCTTATAGCTCAAGCGCAAGCTTTCGCCGGGCCAGGTGGTGCAACTCTCGGTTCGGGCGGCGCCTTCTTCCCCCAGCAACACAAGCGACGAGGTACAAGAGGGATTGCTGCGGGCTTAGGTGGAGGTGGTGGTGCCGGTGGGAGCGGCGCAGGGGGAGCTAGCGCTCAAGGAGGCGCTGGTGGCGCTGGAGTGGGAGGGCACGTCCATCTTAGCGACTTAAGAAATCCGCCCGATTTTGGAAGAATCGCCTGGCCCGAAGACATTCTCGGTAGTATTGAGGTTGATGGATCTGGAAATATTATAGGAGATTTCGAGCCAAGCGGAACCTATCGTATCGTCACCAATGAGGGAATGTGAGTTTTCGGCAATCCCCAACTACCTTGATACCTAGCCTTGGCTGACATCTCGCCCGAATAATAGCTTAGGGCTTAGCGATTTTCTCAGGACGAAACTTGTCGAGAAGTTAAAAGAAGAAGAAAAGAAGGGATGATATCATATATTGGGTATATGAAACAAACGAGGGTTTCTCGGTAGGACTTCTATGAACTCTGAACTGGAACCATCGATGATCATATATGGGCGAAGACCATTGCCTCCTAATCCGTACCCGTAGACATGTATCAATCCTCTTAATAGACATCTGGAGCACTTGAGGTTGTAACATGCAGAGGGTATTAGGTACGTATTATAAACCCATAAACTCGCATCTATAGGTACCTAACCCTACTCTGTAACAATATACCCTGTCAAATCACGCGTTCAGGCTAGATTGAGTGACGGGATAGATGCGTATATGCTGCTAGGACGTCCAACCATAATACTTTAATTCCTAGAGCTTGCATTATTAAAGCTCAATTCGATATGACGTACATGAGCAGTTTCATCGTCTCACAGCATACATATACAACAGCAATTTATGATATGATATGTAAGACTTACCACCCTGACGATGCCTGCCGATTGAGTGCGCTTACAGCATACATGACACCATGCATATATATGCCTCTTCCCGTAATCTCGCCTGACACTAGACAGGTTATGGCACTTCTTAGGGCTATGGCGGTAAGACTGAACTTCCTGCATGTTATCGTTCGACACTGACATGTGAATCTTGCTTTTCTAATTGACCGCTTGGTAACAACACCCAGATGATACGAGGGAATTACTTCGCTTCTCAATGCTTATATGTTTTAAATACGTACGTAGTAGCCTCAAGTATGCTTTATTTCCCACCCTCCTAAATTCTCCGAGGTGAGTCACGATATATGCCAGACACTGGCTACGTCATTCACATACCTCTTATCCACGTAATCGATTCTACTACATAAGCTTGCCCTTGTCGACTTCTGACAGCTTAAGATTATTGCATCGGGCAAAAAAGCTTATTGAGCCTCTGAGGTCGTAAGCAATAACCTCAAAGTGGAAGACTGACCTCATCCAATTGGTCTTATCTATGAGTTGAGGACCCAACCTTTTTTTCTTTACCGTACTCGAAGACAAGGCGCAGTCCATATTCGACGGTTAAGTGTCAGGTAGTGGGTACACACCAACCAGCCAGGAACCTGATATAACCCCTAGTACTTCGTACTAACCTGGCTAGCAGCACTTGAGGCCTGCTGTAGATAACGGCTACACCACGCTAAAGACCAAGGTTCAAAGCCTTGCCAAGAGTGTACCACTACTACAGTACTACTACAGTACTACTACAGCAGTACCCTACAGCCTCTGCTGCTCCACTTTACATCCCCTGCTTTTGGCCTGTCCCCGACCCCGACCCCGGCACCCCGGCCCCCAAAGGTCCCCCAACTAAACCCCTAGTCGAGATCAGAGCCCCTCGTTATTGAACGTTACTACTTCATGACGATCTCATCAACCTCACCCTCACCATCAATCGCAATCCGCCAACCACGCCCTCGACACGATGGCCTCCCGAGCGTTCGATGAAGAGGAACTCTCCATGTCCCTATCTCCGTCCTTAATCCGACAGAAAAACAATGGCACCCGTGTCCCCGAGATCAACGTCACCCGCCCGACCGGCGAAGGCTCCAATGGCAGAGCTCGAGCTGGAAGTGCGCTTTCCCAATCACAGAACCGCGAGAAAGCCAAAACCGACCAACGTATCGGAGCATACAACATAATTAGGACTTTAGGTGAAGGCTCCTTTGGCAAGGTCAAGCTGGCTGTTCACAGGTCGACCGGCCAGAAGGTCGCCCTCAAGATCATCGCCCGCAAGAAGCTAATCAGTAGAGATATGGTTGGTCGCGTCGAGCGAGAGATTGAATACCTCCAACTCCTCCGACACCCCCACATCATCAAGCTGTAAGTGTTATTATGTTGGTAGAGATAGAAAGAAGGGTGCATTAATGCTTGATAGCTACACTGTGATTAAGACCCCAGCCGAGATTATAATGGTCTTGGAGTACGCCGGTGGAGAGCTGTTTGACTACATCGTTAAACATGGTCGACTCCCCGAAGAACAGGCCCGCAAATTCTTCCAGCAGATGATCTGCGCCGTTGAGTACTGCCACAGACACAAGGTAGTTCATCGTGACCTCAAACCCGAGAACCTTCTACTCGACGAGAATCTCAACGTGAAAATTGCCGACTTCGGCCTGAGCAATATCATGACGGATGGTAACTTCCTTAAAACTAGTTGTGGCAGCCCTAACTATGCGGCGCCGGAAGTTATCAGCGGCAAGCTGTACGCCGGCCCCGAAGTCGACGTATGGAGTTGCGGTGTCATTTTATATGTTCTATTAGTCGGCAGACTCCCCTTCGACGATGACCATATTCCCAGCCTATTCTCGAAAATCCAGCGAGGCGTCTTCACCGTCCCTCACTGGGTTCCGTCCGATGCTGCGAGCCTCATCCGAAGAATGCTGCAAGTTAACCCTGTGCAACGTATTATCATCGATGAGATCAGACAAGATCCGTGGTTCTTAAAGGACCTACCTCCGTATCTCGATCCGCCCGTCGAGGAATTCCTCAACACCGGTGTAGATCCCAATAGGGCCATCAGGCCGAGCGATATCGCCCCCAATGCTCCACCCAAGGTTCAGGAGAAACTCCACAATGAAGTTACGGAGAAGATCAGTAAAACGATGGGTTACGGAAAACAGGACGTTCAGGAAGCCCTTGAGGCGGATGAGCCGTCAGCAATCAAGGATGCATACATGATCGTTCGTGAGAACAAGCTCATGCAAGTAAATCGTAAGTCGTCGGTTCCCTTACTAAATAAATTCGAATATTTGGTTCCTTTCAGAGCTCCCATACTCGGGAGGTTGCGTACAGTATATGGCCTCCTCGTGATAAGAGCCTATAGCGTTTCTACGTCGACGCCGAGTATCGCTGACATATTCTAGCCGCCTATGGGACGGGTGCTGATAACCCTTATTTTGCAACCTCTCCCCCAACCACGGATGTTGAGGAGCAAATGCGCAGCATGTCGGAGGCTATGAGTGGCACGACCTTGGAAAGCAAGAGGGAACCTCCACCGGATTACCCCAGTGAATCCCAAGCCAGCCCTCTTGCCGATTCTGCTCGCTCCACCACCTCGACAATCACCAGCTCCTCTCCGCGTGGATATGTGAGCCATGTCGGAATCTTACCCACGAGTCTTCCCTCTCTCCATAAAAAATACCTTGAGCGTCAGAATGCCGGCATCGACGAGCCATTAGATGCGCAACCTGTGCCCGATGTTCCTCTACAGCCTAGAACGCCTGCCGAGCAACAAGAATTGGCCCGCCGCCTGAAACCACATTCAAAGAGCGCCATGAGGCTCGACGACAGCCAGATTCACCCGCAGACTATGACCCCAGTTGCTCCAAAGAGGAGCAAGCAGGTCCGCTGGCAGTTCGGTATTAGGTCCCGAAATGCTCCTTTCGAGGCATTGTTGTGCATATACAAGTCCTTGTCCAAGCTTGGCGCCAGTTGGGTTGTGGATGAGGATTACGTGAAGCTGCACGGGAACGGTGCAGATACACCGTACGTATTGGAAGAGTCGAAGATTGGGACATAATTGAACGTACTAACTTTAGTAGGGATCCGTACGCCAGCAGGACCCTTGGTTTAGATGAGAGGAATCCATATGAAGGCTTATCACCCGACGAAATTGATTTGGAGACATTCGACCCTATCAAGTACTATAAGCTACCTGCTGATCCTTGGCACATCGTCTGCCGCTGGAGGAAAGATGGTAAGTCTGAAATGGAAAAATTGAGCATTATACCAATTACTAACAACCTTCAAGACATTCGCAAGACATCAATTTCTTCCGGTCATGTTTCTGCCGAGGCAGCTTCCGCCGATAATACCTATGTGTACTCCGTGATGGACAAGCGCAAGCAAGACTTTGTCTGGATGCGTATGGAAATCCAGATCTACGAGATGGACCCCAAAGACAAAGTTTACTTAGTAGACTTCAAGTGCACGGGCTACGAGAGGCAAGACGGAACTCTGCTGGAGGAGAAAGCCGTTATGAGCCCCTTTCCCTTCCTCGATATGGCTGCCAAGTTGATCATGCAGTTGGCTGAAGCTGATTAGGGTCATTCACCCAATGACATGGCCACGCCTCGATTATACTCGACCGAGGATGACTTGAATATTAACATTTGTGGGGATAACTGTAACGACGCTATGTCGCCGCCGGATAACGAGTTGCTTGAAACCCTTGAGATCGGTTGCGAGGCCTTGACCAACATCCTAACTTCCTAGATTGCGCCGGAGGGCTGAGTTTAAATTGCCGGTTCTCTGTCTCTACCCATGAATTTGCTCTATTACCCCTTTTATTCACACTCGGCCCTAGCCAGACGCTGGAGACCCTTTTAGACATACTGGAAACTCACGAACCTATACTTTTTTTCGCCGGACAATGGAAAACTCGGCAGGGAAGACAGCCGAACGGAATGGCATTTTGATGCGAAAAAGGGAATATTAACGGAACCAAAGGGAAAGCATCTGCGTTGGAGTTAATGAATTGACACGTACAGGAAAGCGAATGGAGTTTGTTATACCCCCCAGAGAAGGAAGAAGAACCCGCGAGAAGGGGAGGGGAAACAAGACGTGCAAGACGAGGTTTATACCAAACTGCGCAGCGCCCTCGTCGTACGTATTTCAGATAGAGAAGGTCGCCCCGCCTTGCATTCGCGAGAGATACCAGAGACGGCAGATACCTACTTACTATAGGGAAGATAGCTGGGACTTAATTATTTGATGCTGGTAGTCATCGAGTAACCCACACATGAATAGAACACTGCGTATAACAACCCATTCATGTCTCGGATATTTCTGTATATTTGTAGAATATGTGCGTGGCCAATCGTATTCATCTACACCACATTCCTCCTACACGCTGGAACTCCGGAGCCGCGTCAGAAACGGACTCTATCCCCTGACGCCAAACTCCATGTACAGGCTACCCTTGGCATCCATCACCGCGAGATCCTCCATCATACGCGCATCGCGGATCCGTTCCTCCGTGAGTTCGTACTCAGGCGGTAAATCAATCTCGGCATCCTCGCCGCCAACCATCATGTCCACGGCGGCCTTTGCCGACAGCACCGCGTTCGGCATCCCGTGCCCCGTGTACCCCGCACACACCCACAATCCCTCGCCGCCGCCCAGACTCTCCGGCACGTTGCCCACCCACGGGTGTCCGTCGCGCGTGTACCCCATGATCCCGGTCCACTCGTACGTCGGCTCGAGGTCCTGCTTCTTCAGCGCCCCCGTTTGCTTTTTCTCCTTATCGTGGTGGTGCGCCAGCGATAGGTCCACCGCATTGCTCAGCTCCCCGCGCAGGTACCACGCCACCGGCTCGTCGATCGTGCTGTCGTCCCACACCCCGATGCCGCGCCCCTTCGCGTGCTGCCGGCCCCCGCCGAACACGAGCTCCGCGGAGGTCGGGGGCCGTTGCACTAGGTAGTCGTCTCGCGCGAATGGGTCACTGGGCTCCCCCGCGATGTAGTATGTGTGCCCGATGTCCAACGGTGGGTCTGCTGGCGACGAGGGCGTCTCTGGCGGTTTGAGGGCGGAGACTTGTCCCCGTGTTGGCACGAGCAGGTCGCTGAATTGTGGAAGCAGGTGTGAGGTGTAGCCGTTAGTCGCGAGTAGAACTTGCGATGCGGCGATTGTGCCGCGAGGTGTGTGGACCGTCCATGTGGAGTGAGGGGCAGAGCCGCCGGGACTGCTGAGATTAGCTGAGGGTTCGGCGCGTGAAAGCCCTGTTACGGGGGTGTTGGTCTGCAGGTTGAAGGAGCCTTTCGATCCGTCTTCGTTAGCCGCGAGCAAGCGCTCCAGGACGAATGCGACGAGCTTGTACGGCCATAAGCTCGCGGCGTTCCATTGGACGATGGCGCCGTCGGCGTGGGGTATACGCAGGCCGTCGAGGGTAAGTTCTCTCCTCTCGCCCTCGAGGAGGTAGGATGGGCTGCCTCCCAAGCTGCCCTCGCCCTTGGTTACGAGGGCCACGTTGGCGGCCAGGTCCGGGTAGTTGTCCGTAAGGTCGGCCACGATACCCCGCGCGATGTCAAACAACTCCGCCGAATAGAAAGCGTGAACGCCGCTTGTCGAGCGCCAGTCGCACGGGATCGAATACTCCTCCACCAGGTTCTTCAGGTACGAGAAATTGCGCAGCTCAAATGAGGCGATGTGTGGCGCGGAAGCGGCGTAGATCGCCGGCTGGCAGTGTCCCCCATTCTAAGTCGGCGACGCTGTTAGTCAGGAGTGAGTAAAGAATGTAACGAAGAATGAGATGAGACATAGAACCTGGTTATATTTAGCAGGGTTGTGAAATATCTTGATACTAGATGGGTTGGAATGGACTCGAAATTCTGTGTTGAAGAAAAGGGGGCAGTGAGAAACGATTAGGGGTTGCGTATCAAGAACGACGTTTTACTCCAGGTTTTCTTCTTCTTTCTGATGCCGAAATTCACCGAATAATGATTCTTACCCTGCCAGTAGCCCCCCAGCAAGCCTCTCTTGCCTCGAGTATTACAACATTCGTATCCGGCTGCTTCTCTTTCAGGAAGTGAGCTGTAAAAGCACCCGTTATACCAGCCCCCACGATTACTACGTCGGCGACACGAGGTAGCTCTTTGGTTGTCTTGTGGCCCAGTAACGTCTCTGAGGGCTCCTTGTGCCAATATGAATTCGTCGGGTTGCCGACAGGCAAACCCGACTGGCCCTCCAGGAGCTCGGCCATGGTGGTTTCGCTTCCTCGGATGGGCTCTTTGGTCCGAGGGCGGGGAAGAGTCCAAGGGTAGGCGAGAGTAAGTTGCTGCCTAATGGTTGTTGGTGCAATCTAGATTGGAAAGAGATTGCGTAAGTTTCACGTCTCGACCGCTGCACCTCCGAAACCAGGTATCTTATAATTTAGTCTCGGATGAAGATATACATACAGTTACGAAAGTTGCACCATGAGATAGATGATGAGACGTTAAACGAGTGGGCCACCGATATGAGAGCCTATCCTATTTGGTCTACGCCAGACAGCTGGCGCCACTGCAACATCGAACGGAACGTCCTATTCCAGCTGGCACTCAATCCGATATTCTTTCGAGCGACCCAGTTTTTCTTTCATCTCAACTTCCTTTACAACAATAGTAAGAATAGAGTAAGTTACAGAATATAGTATCGAATATACTCCCATAAGCTGACATAGTACTTCCTCTCCTTAATCCAGCCAAGACTTATGGAACGCATAATGCTCTAATATCTGAGAACTCCGTATAGACTAAGTAATACAGCGTCTTAACTCCCTCACATTGAAAGGTACACCACAACTCATCGTCACTGAGCATGAATCACGCCGGCGTATAGAACTACTCATGTGGCTACTCATATTTTCTCCCACCAAAGTCTGCGTGACAACCCAAATATGAAACTGTTGAACCGGGTCCTGCAGGCCGGGATGCAAAATGCAAGCGCCTATCCCTGTATGAGAAGTAGACTGCGACCTCTTCTTGTACAACAAACTCAAGTATATCTACACAAGTAAGTTCGATGAATAGTCCAGTACTCTGGACTAACAGCGTCGATTTATATTTCCCTCATTCGCGACTCTGTATTGTATTTGACGAGGTATCATCGTCACCCCTTCGAGTTGCAATGGCTCTCATCAAGCTCAATGCTAAAGGGAACAAATCAAATATCGGCAAACTCAATAGTCACAAGAGGCCTATTCCGTCTGCGATTCTGGAACCGAACCAGCCCTCTTCTATAAGTCTGATTAACCGGCCAAAATCATCCCAGCCCGCGTCTTTCTCCTCAATCGCGGAAGGCTTCAAACATTTCGCTGTTACGATGTCGCAACCCTTAATACCGCGGGAGAGTCATTCCTACTCAAAAGGTCTGAGTGCAGGAGAAAAAGCAGGGATTAGTATAGGCGTCTTGGTCTTAATTACCATCACTGGCCTTCTTACATGGAGATGGTGGAAGAAAAGACAGGCAGCGGCTCACTGGCACCAAGTACGGAACGAGGAGCCAGAGTCGCGAGAGCTGTCAACCCTTCCCACCCAGTTCCAACAGCCTCAAGATCATTGGGTAATCACGAAGCCAGCAGAACTGCCCGCTTTGAGAGAGCCTGCCGAGCTGCATGGCATGAACTACCTGGGGACTACCAGTATCCTGGAGCAGGCAGACGGTGGTACCGAAGCAAAAAGAGCTTGAGGGTCATCAATCTTTCACGAAAATATATCTCTGCGCAAAAAGATCGCCGCTCTTCGCGACAAACCGTGTGAAGCGCGATGGTCATGGGGCTACCACTTTACCGGTTCTGGGCCACCATGTTTGCATTATGAAGTGCACATGTAAACACATCTATAGAGATATTTCTTTCGTATCCTGTATGACTGGGCAATGATTGCGGCTTAATTAGTGTAAGGATATCACAGAACCCGTACCCATATGTGGAGAAATGTGTTACGGTCGGCAACCCGGTACCCCTTTTCGCAGGTATAACAATCGGAGACCCCGGAGGGAAGCGACCATGGGACTTAATTCCTAATACCAAAAGGCACCCTACTGACCCTATAACATATGTGTATACGCTTGAGATATATTTGTTTTGGAAATGCTGTCGGATTAGGTCTCTAGCGACGATAACTCCTACCGCACTCCATATTAGAGGAAGGTGAATAGCTACTAAAAAACCAACTAGGACTACCACTCTCTTAATAAATAACGTTATATGTTGTCCTTATCATAAGCTAGTGGTATTCGACTGAGAAGTCCCACCAAGTATTCCATACGTACTAATAGGATTATTTCGCCATGAGCATGTCCAGCCTATCTGGTAGTTTGCTAGCAGGTATGTATGACAGATTTGATCATGCCATACCAGGAAATCCATTGATGTTTGCGCAGACTTCCCGATCCGCGGTATCCGCATGAACACGTAGGTATTGATTATGACCTCGGGTCTGTGTCTTTCAGTCATAACCGTATGCCGCTCGACAAAAAAGCCCCCCTCAGAGCTTCTTTCAGAAGAACCAGCCAATGACGATATTGGTCAGGTGAAATTTTTAATAGGTTTAGCCCCAATATTTTGAATATACACATATTAATAGGCAATGCCACTTCCAAAACGCGTTTGTCTCTACTCCTATTAGTAGCCTCATATACATATCCGCTCCTAGCGACAGCACTGCGAGTGCTCATGTCTATCGGCAGGGGGTTATTAATAGCTAGCTACTGGAAGCCTGAATATAATCCTCTCAACTCCTTACGTCTATCTACTACCAACCATGTCTACTCCGGCGATAGCTCCTACCGGGAGGGCCGTCGATCTAGAAGGGCAGACAACTACCGCGCCGCACCACTTACCCCGAGCCCTTGGAAATCCGGCACCGTTAGGACTACTTTCTTTCGCTACTTCGATCTTTATAATCTCCCTCCTCAATCTCCAGCCCCGTGGCGTAAATGCGCCTAATATCGCGGTGGCCTTCTTGACGTTCTTCGGCGGAGTGGGTCAGTTCATCGCTGGGATCATGGAGTTCATCAGGGGAAACACCGTAAGCTTTTAAATGATTATAAACTCTTATATATCCATAACTCAACAAGAGACTAAGTATTCTCTGTTAGCTGGGGGCTACCCTGTTCTCCTCCTACGGTGGCCTCAATCTTTCCTACGCCTTGATATATCTGCCTGGCAGTGGTATCGTATCGGCCTACACCGATCCCGAGACGGGAGAGCTCATGCCTGAGTTTGATCAAGCGGTGGCTATGTATATTTGGGCTTGGTTCATTATCAGCGTTATTTTCACAGTTGCGAGTATTCGCACCACTTGGGCGCTATTGGGAACGCTCTTCTTCGTAGATGTTACGTTAATCCTATTGGCTGCTGGTCTCATGTCAGGTCGAGCGTCGTGTATTAAGGCCTCCGCGGCCATCGGTTTCGTCACGGCTTGCTTTTCTTGTGAGTTCTGTCCCGTTTTGTTTCGGTATTGAGTCAGTTCATTCAGTAAAACTAACTTAGGGGTAGATTGGGCCGGGGCTGCAGCCTTATATGACGATGGGACGACTCCCTTTAATATTCCAGTAGGACCGTTGAAGAAAGACTAGACCCGTGAAGCCATCACTACTGGGGCTTCACCGGTAGAGTTTACCTAACTTATTGGAAATGTGACAACGCGATTTCACAATAGAGGATGGTTCGATATGCCATGCACCAATCATACCTACATGTGATTATACATGCTGTACTTATTACCTACATACCTATTAAGTAGGTATATAGTATTGGTTATCAGCTATGTAACTCTGCCGATCCAGGATATGCAACGATGCAGAGGCCCAGACACGTCACTACCTCCACACGGAAAGTTATACATGATGCCCAACTCGCCTCCCGAAACTCAATCGGTAGCTGAGACTAATAAAGCCTAACACTTATTTAAACCACCTGTCTAACTCACATCACTTTCCGCATATCTGCAAAATCTGTTCACCCCGCCCATTTGTTTTACAATTTTAATGGAACTTGACCTGGCTGCCTGGGAAGACGCCTCTTCGTCTCAAGGGACTAAAAAATTCCAAAGAGGAAACCCACGACTATGTCTCCAGTGTCAATGTTTTGATCTATTAGAGGACGTGCTCGCAAAAAGAGTAGATGGCATAATGAAGGAGAAGAGTTTAATGAAACGTAGCATGAGTTACTTGGACTTATCAGAGAATACACATTGTATGATCTGCAGGTACATTCTTGATGTGACTGATGTTCGCACCCAGGAATCTGCACCGTTACAAAATGTGTCAAAAGACAAACTTGTTATTCGGATCGAGGCGCCTTACTATCTGGACCAAAGGCCTCACTACGTGGAATGGCTTGGTTTTCAGCAGAGCCTATTCAGACTTGACCTATCGAACACAACACATATTTCTCTTTTACTATATATACGCATAGAAATAGAATCTCGAAAGCCCAAAGAAGATTTACGAAAAGCTAAGGGAGAAAATGGACGGCATGGGTTAGATCAGTGCACTCCCCAGTTTCGTATATACTACACGAGGGAACTCTATCCTAAATTCTACGACATCAGGCCTTGGGACCCGCCGTATTTCGAGGTGTCTGTCCTTAAAGAATGGATTTCGTACTGCCAAAGGGTCCACGGGAACAGATGTTTTGACACAATCCAAAGAGGTAAGTATGCTGCAACGAACCCCAGCACGTTGTCAATGGTCTTACATTACTATAGGAGACATGCCTTTGGGATTTCGTGTAATTGACACTGAAGCCATGAACATCGTCAAATTAAACAAGCCGTCTAGCTTTGTTGCGTTGAGTTACGCATGGCAGATTGGTGGAGATAGTGCAAGTGATTTTCAACTTGAAAAAGATAACGTACATAAGCTTGAATTTGCTGGAGCCCTAGCATCTTTCCCAGTTCCAAATATCATCTCGGATGCGATTTCTCTGTGTAGAGATCTTGGCGAGCGATATCTTTGGATTGATCGGCTATGTATTATCCAGGACGACGAAACATCGAAGTTTCACCAGATTGCGGCCATGGATAAAATTTATGGCTCAGCCACATTTACCATCATGGCGGCATTGAATGATGGCATAGGAGGACTACTAGGCTATGTTGGCCGACCGAGGAGACATTGCGCTTCTTGGTTTAGGCTGCCCCTAACCCCTGACTCAACGCTAGGGACCGATCCGTATTCGACCATGGGCGATATCAATAATTCATTGTGGAATAAGAGAGGTTGGACCTTCCAAGAGAGGATTTTATCCAAAAGGCGACTATTCATCACAGAGTGTCAGGCTATCTTCACATGTTCCTGCAGTGCTGCTGTAGAAGCATTCGCATGGGCCCCTAACAGCTCCCTTCGCGCTACATGGCGCTCTCCCTCTCAACACCAAAGCCCGCCATTCTCTGGAATGGAAACCAGCGATCTCCATGGACGCCAATCAGTCCCCGGTCTTATTCATAGGATGGGAGATGGTCTAGACACCACATATTTCATTGCTGCTACTTTTAAGTTCGGGGACTTTTGTAGGTTCGTTGGGGATTATAGCTCGCGTCAGTTATCATACGGTGCTGATATTCTAAATGCTTTCACCGGGGTTGCTAATATCATAGGAGAGGTGTTTGGTACGCCTATGATATTTGGACTACCTGAGAAATATATAACTAGAGGTCTTATGTGGGCTTTGGAAGGTCCACCAGCAAGAAGGGACGAAATAGTTCGGATCCCGAGTTGGAGCTGGGCATCATCTCTCAGCGTTGTTAACTACCTGTGGATTTGCAGGGGACTACATGGCATCGATAATTGGGAGTTAGTAACCATGGTAAGCGTCGTCACCTTCTACTTCCAGGACCCGGAAAATGGATTGCGAAAGCTTGATACCGAGGAGCGCTGGCTTGAGGATGTTGAGCGAGTCAATGATATAGCTTCCAAAAAAGAGCTTCCTAGGTTGAAACTTTCCAAAGAGTATCCTTTGTTCTCTCATCGATGGGCACCGGGTAATCTGACGACGAATAAGATCTGGAGAGAATGCCCTCACAGCCCATGGGAAGCAGCAGCTCACACGACACTCGATCCCGATGCGGTAGAGATGGCACGCACCTTTCCTGGCGCACTTGTGTTCAACTCAACTGTGGCATCCCTAAAGATCAGGAAGCTATCAGCATATAAAATAAAGGACGCATTTCTCTATAATCAAGCAGGGGAGGGGGTGGGTTTCATCGACAATGTGAGCCGTGAGTGGATTAAGGCACAAGAAGAGGACGTTGACTGTGTTGTGATAAGCGGGTCCCTGGATCCATTAATATCAGGGCATTGGAGAGGAAGGCTGAGAGAGTGTGTTAATGACGGGAAGTGGGATATGGACGTCTTGTTAGTCGAGCGATTGTCTTGTAAGCCTTATGTTGCACGGAGAGTCTATGCTGGACGGGTCTCAACTTCTCAGTGGAAGAAGTGTTCGCCTCGGTGGGAAACCGTGATTTTATGTTAATCGTGAACGTTCAGAAAATATAGGAAATTGAGTTAGGATAATCTGGAAGCTATAGAAGTTGGTGAAGTTATAGTCCTTTCCAAGGTTTAAGCTTGATCAGGGGCTGTTTAGGTACTTAAAAGAGGCTTATTAGTCAATGCTTATAACAGTGAACATCCATGGATTCAATGTTTAGGGGTAATTTTGTTAATGGAGCTGTGGGGGGCACCAAAACGATATTTTTGACATTTTTCATCCCGGAATTGTAACCTTTCCTTCTACAACACCAATATACTAGTTTCTCGGGATCTTTCGTTGAACGCTCAACACCTTGATCTAATTAATACCACCTATATTAAGGCAACTTCGATGTGGTCGAAGCATAATCAATTAATGTAAACCAATTCCGCTAGATCATACTAAGAGGGACGGACATGGGCGATACTAATAGGGGCAGCTAGTGTGAGGCATTGTGAGGGGTAATCAATTGTTCTCCACGGTGGCGCTGGGCATATCCCCACAATCTCCACGATCTCCACGATCCCCATGATCCCTCTTCTGCTTCCGAGTTGGATAGATCATATGATTCATATGGATTCTCCTCGACTTCAACGATGACTATGGCGCAGCAAAATCAGGATCAACACGCCGACCCGGCGAAGAGAGGGGAGAAAAGAGCAGGCAATACGCGTGGTGAGGCCAGTATTCAAAGCATAGGAAAGAGAAAACGCGTACGGAACTTTACGCCAGACGACAGGGCAGCGCACCGCGTTTTCGAGAAGTCAAGAAGGGAAGCCTTCAGGGAAAAGCTGATTGTATGTACTCGTCCCCGTCTATAACCATTGAGTTTTCCTTTTTTTTTAAACAGCAGTCATCCAACCAACTACCGTATTTAGGAGCTCGCGTCTTTTCTTCCTACCCTGTCTGAGACGGAGCCGAATCGGCTCTCCAAGCACATTGTCGTCCACGAGTCAATCGAGAGGCATCGTGAGCAAAACCAGCATATCCAAGAGCTCCAACGAGAGCGAGACGAACTGCTCGCTGAAGTGAATCGTTGGCGAGCGGGTGCTTCAGCGGGCGGATCTGGAGACGTGACTTTGGAAGCCAGATCTGCACAGTCGTTTGTGTATCGCACGGCTGGAGAGTGGGATGGATTTTTAGCTGAGGGCATCGCAGGGGCAAGTGAAGGATTTGGCCTCGAGTTGGAGGAGGGTGCTAGTGAAATCGGAAGCCCTTCCCCAAGATCACCGACGGGTCCTGAGCGAGATACAGCTGCATTAGCGGCTATATTACCACCGTCGTCTTCTCAGGGTTCGATACCAACCCAGGGCGTCTGGGCAGCCCAGCCAGGATCTATTGCTGCACCCCCTACTACTACTGCTACTAGTACACTTGCCTTACCAAGCATACCTCCTGGTATCAGCCATGAACGGACACCGCCAGACCAAACATGGCTAGAGTCTCCAGATATGATGAGGGATGGCAGGCCGTGGGATTTCGAGGTCCAGGACTTAAATACTACGCAGATACAACCAGATCAAATCGGTAGTTTTGACCCTGTCTCCATCCCGCTATTTGCTGGCTTACCAGCTTTCCATGGCACAGCAGAAGACACGCAGCCCGATCAGGCAGATCTACCGCAAAGATTGGATCACACTCCGTTTATAGAGGAGCCTCTTAATTCTCTAGATCAACTCTACTGGGTTTCTAGATGAATGCCGGGAAGAACTAAGCGAGGAAAACTACGATCACTTGAAGACGCGGCATATAGCCTGTGCACAAATGTGAGGTTGGACGATACCCTTTTCATTCTATCTATTCTGATCCCGTGCTAGTTACATTTTCGGAGCGAGGGTTGTCTAAGCGACCTCCTTCAAAGCCTTCTCAACCTTCTCCTTGCTGCGGTTCTCGCCACCTGTGAACAGGTCCAGGGCGACCTTGAGCCGCTTGGCGGCCTCCGGGTCCGCAGCAATTGCCTCGTCGAGCTTCTTGCCACTGTTTGCGAGGTAGTCTACGTGGGCAGCTTTCTCGAGCTCTGCTTTGTTCTCTGGGCTGAGGGGGTCGATGGCCATTAGGGGCTCAAAACGGGCGGGGAGAACACGCGCGTCCTTGTAGGCGTGTGCGCGCTTGGGCTCGCCGTGTCCCGGCTGGGAGGAGGCGTCGTAGGGACGGGAGGCAAGCTCGTTAAGGACGGTGTGAGAAATGGTCGCGCTGTGGCAGCCCATCTCACCGGCGGCCATGGCCTCTTCAGGGGAGATAAAGCTGTTTTGAGGGCACAAGTCAGCAATGCCTTACGAATCATGGAGGTGGGGTGCATAAGCTCGTCATACCTGGCGTTCTTCACGAGGGGTTGCTCTCGACCAGTCTCCTTGTACAGCTTCTTGTATACCTCGAGGATTTGGACGATACGGGGAGAGTTCGGGTGCTGGGTAGCCGGGTCCTTGACGTTGGGCCACAGCTTGGGGTCATCGTGTGCTTGAGTCTCTGTTGACAGTTGCACGTCAGCAGTCCGAAAACGAAGAGATTCAACCATGCATATTCATACCGTTGTAGTAGGGGCTGATGTACAGGCAACCAGCTTGGGAGCACGCAACTGCCTGCGGAACACCGAACAATGCGGTACCCAAGGTTTGGATTCCCTCCTCCTGGAGAATCTTGGCAGCATTGAGCGCAGGACCGGTGCTGGGGATCTTAATGCAGAAACGGTCGCGGCTAATTCCGGCGCGCTTAAACTCGGCGTCGTATAGACGAGCGTGAGCAAGGGTGGCCTCAAAGTCGTAGGCCTTGGACGGCAGAGTCTGTAGCAGGACACGGCCCTGAATATTATCAATGTTCTTCTTGCACATTAACACGGCCATGCGCGTGTAGATGGCCAGCCATCCTTGGTCCTTGAGCTCCTTGGTGACTTCCTTGAGCAGGTCGGCGTTGGATTCGTGGCCAAGCTGAATGTCCACCCACAACTGGTTGCTGGTCTGGTCGTGGAACTTGATCTTGGGCAGCATCGACTTGATATACTCGGGGTCCATCCAGTCGACATCGACATTGACTTTATGGGTTTGCCGTACATTAGCATATTTACCTCCCTATTGGCCACCACAATAATTCCCCCGGTTTATAGGGCAGGGGTTCACTCACGCTCCTCCTCGAGCTTATCAAGCCAAGTAATCGGTGCCATATTCGTTATCTGGGATTTTGCTGTTCTGGTGATTCGGTATTGGGTCTAGACGGGTATTTCCAGATGGAATAGGCAAGAAATGATGAACCTTTGTCTACTTTGTCTAAGAGTGATTGTCACATTCCCAAGCCATATGCTGAGGTCGGCAGCTTCTTTAAATTCGCAACAGAGCAGCTCCAGAGTCTCCTCAACCCCGAGAAGCGTCGGCTTGGAGAGGATCCCACTGCGCTGGCAAAGAGCATACCATATGACCTAGCTTGACCAACCAACACACGGTACCCATTGCACTTACATAGCATCAGTCAATACCTGCGCAGGACAGGAAGTTCTATATGCGACTGTGGATACCTCATGAGTGCTCTTTGTGGGATTCTCGAAGTCATTAATGCGGCGACTATGTCCTACTTGTGCTAGCCTGGGGGAGTTTAGCGGGTCTTCTTGGATGCCCTGTACAGGGCACTCGAGGGGTTCGAGGAACACGATTCGGATTGGTTTAGCCCAATGCTTCCCCTCATGGAGAGAAAATGGAGACGTGGTTTGCCTTACATCGAACCTGCGCAGGTCGTCCCTGTACAGGCCGTCCCTGTGCAGGTTCTCCCTGCGCAGGCCATAAGATGGGGATGGGGCTACTAGCCCCGGACCGTTGAAGTTCCCACGCGTCGCCAGCTCGCTCGCTAAAACTCCAATTTATGTAAATGCCCCTTCAAGTGACTAATGGAGTGGAAATATTAACGGGGTGGTCCTTGCTAGCGGAACGAACATACGACACCACACGGTATTAGCGCTCTTGGTATCAAATATCCCCGATAGTTGTTTCTAGGAGATTCAACTACATGTACAGACCTACACGTAAATACATATTTATGTATATAAATCTACCTGGTGGGTACGGGGATGGACGTGTACCTACATACCCAAGCACATGGATATATCGATGCACCCCGGAATGTCCCAGAATGTCGGGCTACAAGTCCTGTGGGGCCACCCAGGATAAACTAAGCTATTTACGAATTGGAACCTGGGGAAGCACGACTACTCGAGTCTGGGGAGCGGAGTCGTGTCATGATGCGGAGGAAACTGGGCGCTCTTTGTCTTGTCGAGCTAGTGCTTGAACTACTTGAAAATGTGTTACCTACGACCGAAGGTACTTATATAAAGACACTTCAAGCCGCTCTGTCGGGTCTGACGATCCTCACGATCCTCCAATGCAAGATCAGCTTCATTCGGTAGTGAAAGCCCAGGGCATAAACTAGTAGTCGTACTATTTCGGCGTCCTCTACATCGTCTTCAAGATGGCCGACCACACGGAGGATGTCCAGGACCTCAAGCGTCATCTCGACATCTCTCATGTCGAGCACCCAGCTGAGGACTATGCTCGGAATATCAACGCCAGGTTTGTAGAATGACCTTTATTACTTTTGGTGCTGGCCTTCTCATATTTCATAGGATCATCAACCCCCTCGCCGGCCTCTCCAAGGAGAATCTTCGACTCCAAGTTAGGGGTTTCTGCGCCGAGTACGGCTTCGAGGATAAGGAAGACGTATTCTTTCGGGGAGCTTTGGCGGCTCAGAATCCCATCGAGGAGGACTACAAGGAGATCCCCGAGCTGACGGAAGATGACAAAACCGCTCTGAAGAGAGAAATTACGCACAAGTGGCATCTGCCTCGACGCCTGTACTACGCAATCGCCCTATGCTCTCTCGGATCGGCACTTCAAGGGTGGGATAACACTGGTGCTAACGGAGCCAACTTGTCATTCCCTCAAGAGTTTGGTATCGAACATAACGAATGGCTCATCGGTGTCATCAACTCCGCTCCCACTCTCTTCGGACTGTGCAGCGCCTGGGCGGCTGACCCTATCAACAACTGGATCGGTCGAAGGGGTGCCATTTTCCTGACTGGTCTTTTCTGTATCTTCCCCGTACTGGCTCAGGCTTTCACACACAGCTGGTGGGAGCTACTGCTCTGCCGTCTCTTTATGGGTCTCGGTATGGGTATCAAAATCTCAGTCATTCCAATTTACACCGCTGAGGTGTCTCCTGCCTCGATTCGTGGTGGCATGGTCACGAGTTTCCAACTTTGGGTGAGCAACCCCTTGCCATACCCCTATTATCCATACCTAGGTAATTCTAACACGCTTCGTTGACAGGTTGCCTTTGGAATCATGATTGGCATGTGTTCCAACCTCATCTTCTACCGCATCGGCGCTCTGGCATGGCGGTTCCAACTTGCGGCTGCGTTCGCCCCGGCAATTCCCGTCGTGATTCTCGTTTGGTGGTGCCCTGGTAAGTAAAGGAAAATAAAGGCTGCGATCCGACAATTGGATGAGAAAGTAAACTAATCAATCGATCTACACAGAATCCCCCCGTTGGCTGATGAAGAAAGGGCGATACCAACAAGCATTCCAGTCCTTCTGCCACCTTCGCAACACGGAGATGCAAGCTGCGCGCGAGTTGTACTATGCTCACAGACAATTCATCGAGGAACGGTCCGCGTTCGCTGGAACGACGCTCATCCGCCGTATCTGGGACTTGGTGTCAGTCCCCCGTCTTCGCCGAGCCACGGTAGCCAGCGCCTGGATCGTCATCTCGCAGCAGTTCTCGGGCATCAACATCATGGCATTCTACTCGTCTACCATCTTCTCGAACGCCGGATACGGAACCCTGAGTACGCTGCTAGCATCGTTCGGCTTCGGAATGATCATGTTCGTCTTCGCCTTCCCGGCGCTGTATACCATGGATACCTTCGGTCGACGCAACTTGTTGCTATTGACATTCCCCAACATGGCATGGTGTCTCCTCGCGGCCGGTCTGTGCTTCTTGATGTCAACCGACAATTCGGCGCGCGTGCCGCTGATTGCCTTCTTCATCTACCTCTTCACGGCGCTCTACGGACCAGGCATCGGCCCCATGCCCTCCATCTACTTCTCCGAGTCGTTCCCCCTGTCTCATCGAGAAATTGGCGCCGCCTTCACCATCTGTATCAACAACGCTGTCGGTAGCGCGCTGAGTCTCACATTCCCTGCTCTTCTCGCTCGCGTGGGAGCTACGGCGGCCTTTGGCCTTTACGCAGGCCTCAATATCTTGGCGTTCCTCGTTATCTTCCTCATCGTCCCTGAGACTAGGTAAGTTCCATAACTCGCGTACTATAGAATAAAGTACTAACATACACCCCTTTAGGCAACGAACCTTGGAGGAACTCGATTACATCTTCGGTGTCCCGACCTCGAAGCACATCGCATACCAGCTCGGTACGTGGCTGCCGTGGTGGGTCAAGCGGTACATCTTCTTCCAGCGGGATGCGAAGCTTCAGCCACTGTATCAACTGGAGGGATACTCTGCTCGACAGGACCAAGAACACCAGGACACAACTGTGTAAAATGGTCAATTTGACAATACTACCTATGTACTTCATCTTATTAAGTTTGCGGCCGATCATATACCATATACCTACGTAGCAGAAACACGGAGGAGTTAGTTTTGGGTTGATTAATTTGTAATTTTCTTGAATTCATACATATTCGTGGTTGTATTTTTGTGCTTCTTTTATCTCTTCTCGGGTGGCTGATCGTTAACGAGGCTCCTAAAGCTGTGCCGCTGGCTCGCGCCTAGTTCAAGTTGAGGCAGCCACAGACTTGGCTCCAGTACACCTGAGACACTTAACATCTAATTTTATATACCCTGAGAGCACACCCTACAGCGCTGTTTGCTTAAGCTATTTATGAAATTGAAACAGCTCTATGTGATTCTTAATGGCTACGAATTTAGCGGGACTACCTGTCATATCTCTGTTTAGATCTTATTACGGCACCAGTACGTCTCGCCCAAGATTCAAGTATATTTGAGTTGGTACGGAATTTATGTACCGGGACATCTTTTGGCTACGCTGAAGTGCAAAAACGGTTCGTCTTAAACCGCGCCGAACATGGTTATGCGCATATTGTAAAAGCATACGTCTGTTTCTTAGCAAAACGATCTGATACAAACGATTTATCTCGCTAATGTCCCTGTTGAGGCGGCCAAATCTGCTGAATGCTGGTGGCTAGCCGAATCGTTATATACATGCAAGTATATTCCGATTCAGCTAGCCACAGTAAGTATTCAGATAAAGAGGTATAAGGCGCAAAAATGCGGAAATGACCGCCACTTGGCTAAAACTTTAAAAAATGAGATGCGTTTAGTTTAACTGGAAAGTCAGGAGTGACGCCTAAGAGAGGTTTAATGAGAATATGGATACTGTGGTATAGGTATGATTTTGGGGGGCGTCCTCCGTATGGCTTCCCTTTTTTGATATCGAATCAAAAGAGCCGTGGAGATAAACGAGATCGCCAAGATCTTACATATGCACCAATAGGCGGCGGTAGTCACCGCCAAGACGGCTTTCGCTCAGCTGGTTGCTCATTCAAGCTGACCAAAGGCTACGCCTGACGAACGGACATGCTTTTTATCTGGGGGCGGGAAAACAACATCAAGGGCTACTTAAATGTATTGAAGTGCTCGAGAACTACGCGGTAAAAGATCTGGCGAGATAACTCCTTTGAATCTCTCAGCCTCACGTTCCTAGAAACCTATGATTGGTATTGATTGCAGGCATTGAAAGTTCATCGCTGACACCACTGACTACTATTCAACACAAATATGATCGAGTCGGCAACTAGCAGGGTGGTTATTTGGTGTGTACTACTGCTCTACCTGGCGGTTATTCTGGGATTCGAATTCTATGATTTCAAATTTAGTAATACAGGGTCTGTACATACCACTCGAATCCGCAGACTCTTCGGTCCTATTGGAATCGGCCTGCTCGCTACGATTTTGCTCCCCATTACAATCGCCAATGCGGATACAGCACGCGAAATGAATGGTACGCAGTGTGAAATGACTGTAGACGCAGATATAGCTGGCGTGGGTGTACGCATTGCAGTTTTTGTGCAGGTGTGTATTCTGATCACACAGTTGTTACTGGGTACTTTCCATCCAAAAGATACTGGAGCGAAGGAAACTGGCGTTGGCTTAACCTTCACCAGCATTTCACTGGCCATTGCTATGCTTGTTCGATGGAGACTAGGCAGTTTGAGCCCCATGGATGGTATAGTCGGCGCAATGATCCTAGATGCACAAAGTATGGCTCTGTCGATTCAACTCATTTCAAAGCAGACGCTGGCATCCCGCTGGCAAGTCGGCACCACGGTTGTCGCACAATTTGCCACTCTTACTACTATAATAATTATGGTAGTTCAATATGGCACCGGGGCGTTGAACCAGGAAAATTGCCAATCCCTCACAGTATTTTGGTGGGCTTGGCTCAGTAATCGTCCGCTTGATACTGAGCCCCTGAATGAGATGACCATATTCTGGCTGTACGTATCTTGCCGCTTAATCTGCGCGTTCCAAGTGTCAACACACTCCGCTATGAACACAAAATCCTTCGATTATGCAGAGAAGGACGGCCGTGGTACTAAAGACGAGCTACAGAAGCTTGGGGGAATACTAAAGGGGATCACACACCCCCATTTCACCGATCGCGGTTCCGCCCGTTTTGGCGACTATCCGTCCACTGTGACCCTCATGTACGCGTTCTACGGTGTTTTGGCGCTTGGGTCTTTAGTAAATGCAGAGAGGGTAATTCATGATCTGGACATACATCCCTCGTCAGACATTGATTCTACGGGCCAGGTTATCGCTCTTGTCGTCGCCATCGCAACTACAGCTCGTGCGGTTTTCCTGTTGTATCAACTCTTCAGAAAGGAAGGTTCAAAAGGAGGCTTCATTTGGCCCTTCGACTTGAAGGGAACTAGATTCTCTAGCCATCCTATTTGGATCGAGCCTCAAGGTTGGACAATCCCAGGAGACTTTATGGATATAGGCACGTTGCTTGGTGACCCATTGAAAGCGAAATCGCGGTACCACAGCCATCCGCAAGTGCCTCCAGAATCCAGGAGAGTGTCCCAAGAGCAAAAAGTGAGGAAAAGTGGTAGACTTGTGACAATATCCCGCGAGTGTTCTTGTCTGGCTTCTTTCGTTGGATTCGGTTCGACTTATTCCGGTGGATTCGATTATAGCCGTACCAGTCAGACTTCCAGGACCGTCTATGCTAATACCATGGAAGTGACGAGCTTTTCCCCTAATAAACAATTTATAAAAGAGTGTGCCACAGAGCCCAAATTACAAGAACAATTTTCAAAAGGAGCGAAGACGGTTACATTTTATCTCGTCTCGGGGATCACTGTTGCGACAGGATTGCGGGTGACGGAAGACACGTCTCACAGCACATCTCGGGGCATTTTTCGCGGCGTTCCTAGGGTCCCGGCACCCGGACGACTGGTCGTGGACCCTCCGAACATAATCTACCCTCCGGACTCATCGCGTGTAGGGCAACTGCCGCCTTCTGTGATCTATTCTTATATGGTACAAGAGTACACATTAACAAGCGACGGGAGTGAGCTTTAAGATTTCGGGTTTCCCTCGTTTAATTCCTCGTTTGATATTATATTAGCTCGGGGGTATTAGTTTACCAGCAATAGGTTACTCAAAGGTCGACGCTACTACTGTATGTAAATTTGCGGTCTAAATGCGCAGTATTAACGCTCACTCGTTTTTGAAATTCAGTCAATTTAATTTAGTATTATAAACAACTTTAATTGGCGGTACAGAGCATGAAACTTATATTACTGGAATACTCGAATTGAGCTTTTATAAATAATGCAAACCACTGGTTTAAGTGGCATTTGAATATAAAGTTATTTGAATTCTTAGTGCAATTCGCGATCTTGGCCGCTTGATGGGGTGGGTATTGGCTTCGGATTTCCGATACTGCCTTAGCAATTCTACCTAGTTACCTAAAGTTACAGGCTATCTAAATTTCCGCAACTTCTGAATATCTGACAAACATCTTCGTAACTTAATCATCTCAAGTCCAAAAAGAATACTATCGTCGCAGAACATTTCCCGAAAGTATGAAGGCCGATCACTACTTGAACTTATGCCTAGAGCAGGCCGAGATGTCCCCGCTTCATCACCGTCATGGCTGTGTTGTTGTGAAGGGAGGCAAGATCATTGGAAAGGGTTTCAACGATTACCGACCTGGCTTCGATGGTGGAGCCTTGAAGACCGGGAGTCTGTCTACCAAGACCTCTACGTTGGAGAAACAGAAGCAGAAGAAAACGAGTGTGCAGGATGGGAAGCATGATTCAAAGAACGGGTTTAAGCCTTTCGAGAACGCGGTCGGGCTGTCAGCTAGAGCCCATCATCATGCTAATCAGTCTCTCACCATGCATTCTGAGATGATGGCTATCAACTCGGCCCTCGAGTCGTCCGGTACCTCGGCTGCTATGAACCTTTCGTATATTAAACCGCCGGGTGCGCCACCGCGTGACTCTAAACGAAAACGACAGCTGCAGCAGGACGTCGTCAATGCCTACGCTCAGCGCGTCTGCTACGAGACATTCGGGCCGCAAGTTCAACAGGGTTCCGGCCCGGCTCAGACTAATGAGTGGCGTTTTGAAGCCTACACATATCGATGCGACGCGACAGAACCACGCGCCAAACCAGAATCATCATTATCATCACGACCATCAGAACAGTCATCGGAAAATGTACACCACGGCGGGGCGGTGGCAGCAGCAGTATAAGAGCCAAGAGAAACAACGTCAATCATCCATAGGAGACTTCAACGGGTCGACTACTAAAGAGACCTACGATAAACCCCTATTAGAAGGAAAGGAAGATATTAGTAGATCTCATAAAGTCTCAACAGTATGTATCCATTTCTTATTATAAATGTCCCTTCATACCTGATTATGTCGGCTGGCTAAGATTGAATAGGTTCCTAAAAGCAAGGATGGGCAGCAGCCAATCAACAACGCCCTAGGAACAATATCATTCTCGAACAGCCTGAAGGATCGTGTGAAACACCCCAAGCTTCGTGGCGCTGATGTGTATGTTGCCCGTTTTGGAGGTAAAATCAACACGGGCGGCTATCAGAGCAGTGGGAAGAAAAGTGGTGTAAATGCTGGACAGGATTCGAGTTCACGAGATGACAGCTTATATGCAGTAACTTCCTCTACGGCTAGCGGGTCTTCCATAGGCTCATTACATGACGAGCTCTCATGTAAGGAAGCGAAGTTTGCGGGGCCGAAAACGCCTACGCATATACCCTTGGAGATTGTCATCGATCAGGGGAGTGTCCTGGACTCCCGGCCATGTTATCGTTGTGTTCTTTACATGCATTCGGCAGGCATAAGGCGAGTGTATTGGACCAATAGCGCTGGCCAGTGGGAAGGAGCAAAAATCAGAGACTTGTTTGACCAAGTATCAGGAACTAATGTGTGCGATGGGCATGATGTTAACAACGGCAGCTTAGGCGGTGTCTTTGTCACGAAGCATGCCAATATAACTAGCCGATACAATGGAGCATCACAAGGAATCAAATATACTATGTAGCTGATAAGTATGATAGTTGATATCTATTTGATATAATGGTGTACAGCATGTGCATCTGATACCGATCTCTTATTGGAACAAGCTTGCGATGACGTCCCTTTCGAATTGGAGCAGATGACCCTCCCAGCATCAATGATAACCATTGAGATAATAACAGCTCGCCTATCGATAACGCACGCCCCCTAAGAATGCACTGTAGGTACCTAAGTAGGGGAACTAAGATGAACTAGTCCCTTGACAAGCTTCCCATTAATTGCAACATTCAACATTAGATACCACTTTTGACTTTCCTTGATCATACATATTCCCACCTTTTTTTGTCCGATAACCACGCGCCCAACCCAACATTACGCGACATTCACCAAAAGTCTAACCTCTAAGTGTTAGATCTTTTAGAATGAGAATAACACGCAAGCGAGGATAGCATTGGAACTTCTACAGAGCCAGCAGAGCCGTCTCGGCTTCAGCTGTAATAGGCCTGCCCACGTCGTTTCAATATCGAACCACCCGAACTAGACTAAGCAAACAATATGGCTTCTCCAGATCGCGATGATTCCGTTTCACCCTCAATGACTCCTCGAACCTCCTCACCTGTACATACTCGCATAAACTCACATCTTTCTCTATCCCATTCCTCTACCGACCCTTTACCAGCCCCTGTACCGGTTCATACCCTGCCACTCCCTGTTGCTACGCCGGTCGATTCTTCTACGACGTCAACCTCGGAGCCCCCAACGGACTATTTGAATGGGGGACGGCCACATGATAATGCTTCTCCCATGAATGGAATTAATACTACGTTACTGAATCAGCCAACTGTTGTACGGTCTCCATCTCCCCTGCGAATTACCTCCCTACAAGAACAAGACGGGGATGCTAGCACACGGGGGGAGCCGACCTCTCCTGGGCGACGTAGCGTGCAATTCGCTCGCGCTGATACCCTACTAGATCCCCCACAGCAGCAGCATGCTAGACATGGATCATGGGATGAAGAGGACACAAGGAATAGGTCTCGTAGTGAGAGGTGGATATCGAAGCTGAAATCAACTCTGGGCAGCTCCGGCAACATTCAGCCGCCAAAGTCTCCCGGCGCCTCTGAGCACGCATCCTACTCAGCCAATGCTTCGCCTATTGTGGGCAGAACCCGTCGCCTTCCGGATACCCTGGATGAAGAAGAGGGAAGTGACGCTGACGTGGAAGCAAGTGCTGACGAAGGCCAAGGAAGAGATGCTCCGAAGAGCAAGAGGAAGCGGATGCGACGTCGCCTGAAGCAGTTAGATATGTTCACTGCTCCAAGCTCTCCTCGCCCCCCTGACGACCTCGACTCTCCTAGACCTGGTCGCATAAATACTATGGTGAGGCGCTCAACAATGCCCGAAACTGCGGAGCATCGTGGGGGGCTGTCCGAGGGAGAGGGCCGTGACCACCTAATTGGCCGAAGACCAGGTTGGACGCGCGGGAGTTCGTGGATCGGGTCTCAGCGTGCTGGAACTACTGTCGCCGAAGATGCCGACAGTCCACAGCCACGTACGCCTGGCCACCGCCGCCGTATATCTGAGATGTTTGGTGGAGGCGGAGGTGGAGTGTCGGACGGCGACTGGCTGACAACGCCAAAACGGCCCTTCTTGGGTGCGGATCGGGCAGCAACCTTTGGTGCACAGAGGTGGAAGCAAGTGAAGCATACACTGAAAATGCTGGGAGGCAAGAGGAGGACAGATCAGTTTGATTTCTACAAGTCTGCTGAGCTCATGGCTGAGCTGCGAGCCGTGACGCCAGCCGTCGTAATTCTCGCTAGCATGTTGCAGAGAGATGAGCACGGGAACAAGCGCATACCTGTTCTTCTAGAGCAGCTCAACCTACGAGTCGTCGATAGCCATCCGGAGGATAGCACGAGTGAGAGACACACCATCTTCACAATTGCTCTAGAATATGGGAGTGGGCTTAGCAGAATGCGATGGACTGTTACTCGAAGTGTTAGGGAAATTTGGAACATCCATTGGAAATACCGCTTATCGTTGAAGAACGACATTACACTCCAGGGTTCTAACCAACGGAGTCGCCCTAAGCAACCTCGTTTTCCAAGAAAGGCATTCCCATACTTACGAACATATCAAAACCTCGAGGAATCTGACGAGGAGGAAAGACCACCGGGGACCAGGGCTGACGAGACGATTGCCGAAGGCACAGCAGGCGAGGGGACCGCAGCTGAAGGTACGGCTAGTGATAACGATAGGCGGCCGAATCCCTATAGGAAAAGATCACGCATCAATACTTTCTTACCACGCCGCCAGTCATCAGGAATTGCCGAGGGTGGCGACGCCTCTCTTGCTAGTGTCCAGAACTCCGCCGCTCTGAAGAAGAAATATATCGAGAGGCAAAGGAAAACCCTAGAGAAGTATCTGCAGGAGATGGTCCATTGGCTCATGTTCCGTGCCGACAGTAATCGTCTCTGCAAATTCTTAGAGCTCTCGGCTCTGGGCGTACGACTAGCTGCTGAAGGTAGCTTCCATGGAAAGGAATGCTACCTACACATACAGTCAACTAAAGGCATTGACTTCAGACGGGTGCTCAGTCCCCAAAAGGTTATAGCACAACACACCCGCAAATGGTTTCTAGTCCGGCAGAATTACATCGCTGTTGTCGAGTCACCGTCAACGATGAACATATACGACGTTTACCTAGTGGACCCGCTCTTCCGAGTCGTATCCAAGAAGAACAAACTCAGGCGGTTCGGCGCTAAACTGAAGATCGAGACAGAAAAGGCAGGCGATGATGATGGCAACCATCTTACTGACGAGGAATCCCGCGGAAAACATCACACCTTGAAACTCTACTCCGCGGACCGAAAGATCAAACTCTTCTCCCGAAACCAAACTGTGCTGCGCCAGTTCGAGGAATCCGTCGTTGATATGTTGAAGCAGACCCAGTGGCATGAACCACACAGGTTTGACAGTTTCGCACCTGTACGAAAGGATGCGTTCGCTCAATGGCTAGTCGACGGACGAGATTATATGTGGAATGTTTCTCGTGCTATAAGCATGGCGCAAGATGTCATTTACATTCACGATTGGTGGCTGAGTCCCGAGCTATACATGCGGCGGCCAGCTTGTATCAGCCAGAAGTGGCGTTTAGATCGGTTGCTCCAGAAAAAAGCTAGAGAGGGTGTTAAAGTATTTATCATCATCTACAGAAACGTGGAGCAGGCCATACCGATAGACTCGGAGTACACCAAGTTCTCACTTCTAAATCTACATGACAACATATTAGTCCTCCGATCACCAAACCAGCTCAAGAAAAACCAATTCTTCTACGCCCATCACGAGAAAGTTTGCATTGTGGACCACGATGTGGCGTTCCTTGGTGGTATCGATCTCTGCTTCGGTCGCTGGGATAATCCCCAGCATCCAATTACCGACGACCGTCCCACGGGTATGGAACCGGACGGGGATAGTCCGCGGGACGCAGAGCATTGCCAACTCTTCCCTGGCAAGGACTATTCCAACCCTCGTGTTCTCGACTTCTTCAAGCTCAACGAGCCATACGAAGAGATGTACGATAGAAGCAAGGTCCCCAGGATGCCGTGGCATGATATTGCAATGCAGGTTGTTGGTCAACCAGCGCGTGATCTCACCCGCCATTTCGTACAACGGTGGAATTATCTACGTCGTGAACGGAAACCTACCAGGCCTACACCCTTTTTGCTTCCTCCTCCAGACGCCAATCCAGTGGATCTCGAGGCCCTTGGTCTCTCTGGAACTTGTGAGGTCCAAATCCTACGTTCAGCAGGTGACTGGTCCCTAGGCTATCCGAAGGACTTGAGGGAGCACAGTATCCAATCGGCATATGTTAAGCTCATCGAAGAATCTGAGCATTTCGTTTACATGGAGAATCAGTTCTTCATTACAAGCACTGAGACCATGAACACAAGAGTGGTGAATCGTATAGGCGATGCTTTGGTTGAGCGCATCATCAGGGCTCATGAGAAAGATGAGGACTGGCGGTGTTGCATTCTCATTCCACTGATGCCCGGTTTCCAGAACACAGTCGACCAGGCGGAAGGGAGCAGCGTCCGTTTGATCATGCAGTTCCAGTACCGAAGTATTTGTAGGGGGCCGAACTCCATATTCGGACGCCTACACGCGGTGGGTATCGACCCAGAAGATTATATTTCATTCTTCAGCTTGAGGCAGTGGGGCCATATCGGCACCCATAACCATCTTGTGACGGAGCAACTATATATACATGCCAAGACTATTGTCGTAGATGACCGTGTTGCTCTAATTGGCTCAGCAAATATCAACGAACGTTCGATGTTAGGCAACCGGGACTCAGAGGTGGCTGCCATTGTTCGAGACACGGACACGATACGATCAACAATGGCGGGTAAACCTTACCAAGTCGGCCGGTTCGCACATACGCTTCGCATGCGGCTGATGAGGGAACATCTCGGATTAGACGTAGATGAGATAACGGAGGAAGAGAGACAAGCAGAGCTCAGTGCCGAGGCGCGCTTTGAAGTTGATATGGGACAGATCTATGGAGATGATGACGAAAGCCCGCCCGGGGAAAGTTCAGCACACGCGGGACCGAGCACATTATTCCACCGTGGGGCAAGCTATAACCACGATGCTACCGCAGAAGATCGTGGTCGTGCTTCTTCCTTATCCTCATCCGCAGACTCGTCCTCAGATTCATCAAGCTCCAGGCGCAGGTCACCAGAACGTGATCCACGAATACATAATGACGAGCATGTCAAAGACGTCGAGGGTTACGGCCCTGACAACTGGAAGGCAGCGCAAGCTAAAGGAACCGACCTTGGAAGTGACTCCGTCGTTATAGAAGGTCGTGAGGTCCTTATCCACCCAAGCAGCCGCTCCAGCCATCGCAGGGTCAACTCGAAGTCCGGCAAGCCGCATGCGGAGACGTCTTCTAAGGGCTCGTCGCAGCGGAATTCTGGAAAGGGGAATGACGAGCTTCCCCCAGCTCATCTAGAAGCGTCGGCCAAGTCGCAGCTACCGAACCACTCACAAGTCCCAGCATTACCGATACAGGACGATACGGATATAGGCGGCCCTCCGATGCGCTTAGACGAATCGGGGAAACCTACAAACGACCCTTTGAACCCTCTAGTTGCAGACATCATCCAAGCTAGGATTGACAAGGACTGTATGCGTGACCCCGTTACTCCCGCTTTCTGGGATGATATTTGGACAAGGGTTGCGTCGAACAACACGAAACTGTACCGACGAGTTTTCCGGTGTATGCCTGATAGTGATGTGTCCACGTGGAAGGATTACAACGAATTCGAGGACTACGCACGCAGATTTAAAGAGAGCATGGTGGGGTCAAGAAGCAATGAGTCCGAAACGAATCCGGTCGGCCACATTGGCGGGGCGGCAGCAGGTATCGCAGCACCCGCTGCTGCGCAGGGGGCCCCTATCATCTCCGAAAAGCTTCAAACTGAAAGTAACCCCAAGGTTGTAGTTTCGAACGGAAACACCGGTAATTTGAATGAAAAGGCGCCAATATCCGATAGCAACTATACTTCAGACAAGGGGAAGCAGACCAATCTCACCGTGGACACGGATAAAGCCCGTCCCAGGAACTCCCTTGAGCCGCCCTCGCCAGTGCAACCCGCCGGAAACATCCCGTTCCCGTCATACGACAACCAGGTCGATTCCACGCACCTCGATCCACAAGCACAAAACGAGAAGCGCGACCGCCGGGCCACATTCTCGTCGGGCGAGAAGCCGGCGCCGGAATCCGGCAGTATGACCAACCCGTACAACCACAACTCGACACGGCAGCGCCGGCGCCGCGCCACTACTAAGGGCAGCGGCCGGCGCGGTCCCGTCTTCCCGTACGAGCTCCTTAGCCGCGACGAGGCCGAGGAGCTATGCGGCCTCATCCAGGGCACCCTCGTCCAGTTCCCCTACGACTGGCTCGAGGCCGAGGAGAAGGATAACCATTGGTTGTACCAGGCGGACTTGCTGGCGCCTAAGGAAATTTAGTAAGTACCCACCTCGTGTATTGATGTGATGTATAAGGGAATTGTTGATGGCTAACGGGTTCGCAGCGATTAAATCCACACTACCTATTTCAAAGTTCCTATTCAAACCGTCACGAAGCCTACGAAGACCGTTTATTGCCATCCAAGCAAGCCCATCAAGCGCGGCGTACTGAGGGCGGGGAAAAGCGTTCCACCCCCTTCCATCTCATGGCGTTCCCATATGTACCTGTGTAGTCAGGCTGTCCGTCCTGCATTAAACTAGGCGAGGAGTCACTCTGTTTGTTATACTTTATAAATAAGGTACGGAGGGGGTTAAATATTAGTAGATATTGGTACTTGTAATACTCGACATGGATCCAATGGGAAAGATTGCGCTCGGTAAAAAGGTTATGATACCTACCTAGGTTGCTTATTAGTCTATTGTTATTTAGAAAGCAACCAATGGGTTGGTTGTGTTGCGTTTTGCAATGTCTTCAAGAATGAATAAATATAAGAAAATCGAAATGACTCGAGATATCGGCTCTGTATGTGTCGTGTTGGTGAGATAGCTGTACTTGAATATAGAACTTTGAGGCTTCCACGCTGAATCTTCTCTTTGCCTAAGACTACCAGTATAACAGGTCGTCGCGATGATGTTCGATATCTCTAGAATACATACACACGTAGTTATTCGGTAGCATCCTTTTAAATCTACGTAGTAAAGAGGCATGCAGAACACCGAGATGAGCGAAGGAACTTTCGGATTCCGTCTGGCAAAGTTATGCCAGACCATAGCAGAGTACTATTAAATATTTTCGCTTCTAGCGCCGTCACAACAACGAATCTAGCTACCAGTACGTAGACAAAAGATGGTGAACCCAAAAGCCACGTAAAGTCTAGCAGACGCACCACTACTCCATTCTATCTCTCTTTCGTCTTAATTAAGTAATCAAATAACTCAATAATAATAACGATAATAGTGATAATACCTCCCCAGTTCTCGCCCCTCAAACCAGAGTAGGTACTAATGCAGAATATCCAACCATATGATATCAAAGTGCTGTATGTATATGTGTACCTATCCCCAAACCCAATGCTATCGACAAAGGAAAAATATTATCTCGAAATCAGAGATCGAGAGCCAGTAGCAGCAGCAGTAGTTTCTAGCTAGCTGTTCTGAAAAAGGGGGTATCATATCCGTGTTCCCGTCCTATGCTTTTTTTCGCCTGCAACTTGCCTCCCCAGTTCTCCTTGTCTTTGTGCATCTACACTTCCGTGTGGTGCTGGGTGTGTAAAAGTTGGTATAGTGTAATTGTACAGATAGAAAATATCGCGATTGGCTATGCCGCCAGTCTAGTCTTTGTAATTAGGTAAGATGAATTCGTGGGTATGTGATTTACGATAATTCACGTAAGTCGAGGTCATTCCCCCAACCCCTCCCTCAGCGCATCCCGATCCACGTTATCCGGCTGGATCTTCGGCGGCGGCGCTCTGCGTTGCGCAGCAGCTAAGTACTCCGAGAATCCAGGTATAGCGCCTGGTTGATTAATACCGGGCGAGCGGCCTAGCATCCTTTGGCTGTTCTTTTCGCGAATGGTTCGGGTCGACGAATTACTCGTGCTAGAGCTTACGCTCGAAGCGCCACCACCCCACGGACGCCAGCCGGCCCATTTACCGAATTTCGACGGCGTTAGTGAGTTCGAGCCATCAGACTGTAGGCTACCCACGGGTGAGGTACCATAGCTCTCACGCAGCATTGCACTACTACGTTTTGCACTATCGCGTGATAGCATGGGCCGCGCTGTGACAGTACTACTGCCCGTCACAGAGGAAGCTGAACCTATCTGGCGGATCGTTAGTTGGCTCGGCCGCGACTTCAGAGTGTGGATATCGAGACCGCCGGACAGCGATATAATGGACTCATGAGACATCGCCCTACGAAGTCGTACTATTGGCATCGGGTGGCCATCAGAATCGTCGATGGCCAATATCTCATCACTGATCGCATCCTGATCTCTCGATGAAGTCCCGTCATCTGCTGTGGATTCATCGGTGGCGGAGGTAAGATCCGGGGGATTTTCCCCGTCATCGGATTCTTCGATGATGGGATCAGTTTGCGTAAGACTGGGTTGTGCAAAAGCTGAACTCGATGGTAGTTGAAAGCTTCGCGCGGATATGTTCGAAAGCTGCTTTTGGTGGCTAGCATGCCACGTAGGCGACATTGGATCGATACTAGTCGTAGGCGAGCCAGGAAATGATAAGTCCATGGTATGATCGAATAACGAATTTCGATTGGTTGATAGGGGAGAACTCGGAACGGATGAGGGTGCGAAATCTGATGGTTGATCTGAATGGGTTGACCAACAATTCGAAAGTAGGGAATCTCGATGCGCATGGGATGCAAGCTGTGGCCGCGCAAAACCATTGGGAGGGGTGATCGGGGCAGAACTCCCTGGTGGTGTAAATATTCCAGGAGTGAGACTCTGCCGTTTTTTCCGTGGTTTCTTTCCTTCCTGCTTCGCTTTCGGTAGGTGGTAATGATGGTGAATGTGAAGTTCTTGAGGAGTCTTAGGGGTCTTCGGAGTAATTTCCCCAGGTAATGGTGACTCTTTCCCAGACTCTAGTTCCGCACTCAGCGTCGGCGCAACATTCGTCTGGCCATCCCCTCCTAATGGCTGGTGATACACAAGTTGGTCTCGAAGGGCTTGTATCTCGTCATTCGAGTTCATGAGCATCTCCCGCAACTCAGCAATACCATATTGGAGGTTGGCGTTGTCTTGTAGTAGATCGCGAACAAAATGTGATACCGCGTTGCTCCCTCCATTGTTGCTTCGGTCGAGTGATTTGACAGCCGCCGCCCCTTTCAATCGGCCAGCGGCGGTATTCAAATCCTTTTCCATCTCACGCTGCCTTTCTATACGACCCATCATCTCAACATGATATTCCCTCTCTTCTTTTGCTTCTCTTTCCATTCGTTCCAGCTGCTCCTGCAGATCATTAATCCCTCTTTCAGCCCGCTTCCATCTCGACACAGCGGATCGAGCCTCTTCGCGAGATAAGCTGAGATGGTTCTGCAGCTCAGCTTGCTCCTGCTCTAAGGCCATAAGTTGACGCTCGAGGGCGGCAGCACGAGCCGTCTCCCCCTCGAGCCGACGGACTGTTTGTTGCGAAGAAAGGAGAGTGGCTTCGAGAGATCTGATACGACCTTCGGAATCGACGACGGTGGTGTTGAGAGCTTCAAGCTGATCCAGTAGGGTCCTATTCTCCTCGATCGTCTTAGCGTTCTTGGCCTCGAGGTCCTTGTTATCGCCTTCCAACTGCTCGATACGGGCGGTAAGCTCGGTGCGATCCCGCTCTGCATCAGCCATATAGGCTTCGTGCCGCGCGAGCAGGGCCTGCAGGGCAAAGGTTAGCGACTTAGAGGCCACCATGGTTGGTTAAGAACTATGATCAGGGAGGTATCCTGGAACGCGTTTTGCAAATATAGGGAGAGCGAAATAACACAGCGATGCCGAGGGACATTCCTAGCATAAGATTCTACAGTGATTCGACCGGTGCTCACGGTGGGGGGAGGTAAATAAGCTAGGAATGTGATGGATTATAATAGAGATAAGGGGGGTCCGACTGCCAGTGACTCGGCCGATGAGGCTTGAGGCTTGACGCAGGTCACGACAAGATAAGGCAAAACGTACCTGACCCATCCGTGCAGCAGTGTGGACATCTTTCTCGACGCTAGCGAGGACTGAACAGTTATGTCTCAGAAATACACACTCCTCAGAACCACAACAACACCTAATAGGGCCTGGTTCGGGGTGTGGTCCAGAACGATCGCCATCCTCGCGCTCGCCGGCAACAGCCGCAGCGGGGTGATGGGCCTCAGCCATGGCGCTGGCTGGGAGTCGCTTCGATGCGCGTATTCGGAAGGGTGATCAGCATGCTGAATAAGAAAGGAGATTGCCAGTCAGACAAGAGCTCAGGGGAAAGAGATTCTCTTTGGTCGTAAATCCCCGCCAAGGGAGGCAATGAGTGGAGTGGACCGAGTGCGAGTGATCAAAGTGCGCCGTCTGGCGCGTTCTCGGTTTCCCCCCAAAAGAAAGCCGTAGGTTTAAGACTATTCGGTGCGTTGTCTCTCCAGCAGTTACAGGTTCTAAAAGGCAAGAGGGGAAAGAACCGAAAAACACAGAACAAAAAAAGAAATAACAAGAAGTCAAAAGGGGGGGTAAAGTAGAATCTAGATCGGTAGTTTAGTAAAGGTATGAAAAGTAGTTGAAAGTAGTGAAAGTAGTCAAGATGGTTCCTGAGTTCCTCGCGTCGGGACCTGTCAGAAGAGGTGGAGATGATTAGATCAAGTGGGGGTTCTTTAATTAGTTCCAAGCTTCGCCTTAAACCTCATTAAGGTAAGCTAACCTGCCCGAATAGGTAGGTAGGTACCAAAGTACCATCATATGATGATGGATTTTATAGGCGACGATTGATCATTCATGACTGTTTTGAGTATAAGATCTGTTAGACACATCCAGTTGGAAAGGGGTAGTAGTATATGGTAAAGGTCAAAAGACGATGAATGGTAGGCAAGGGATAAATATACTTGATCACATATGTATAATTGCCCACCGACTTGCATACACTTATACATACGGCTGTCTTATTGAAGGAGGTTGGTAACCCATCACATGAACAAGTCACCATGTAACCATGTTTCGTTGCGAACTTCGTCCTGTGCCTTGTTCTGATAGGTGGGGGATTTCGCGAAAATCGACCAGGATGTCGACTAGGGTATCGGGTAGACATGTGGTATGACGCATCACGACCCAATCAATCCCTCACTTTAGGATATTCAGCATCATTACCTGTCTCTATTCGGCATCAGAACCACGGCACAGAAGCTCGGCTGCTTAAAACTATTATGTAGGAGGCTGTATCCTATATACGGCACGTATTCTTCTAATAAACTAGTTCAGTTAATCCAGGCATTAAATTTTACGAATAACAGGTTATTCATAACTTTTTCCATTTGCGCCTGCTCGCTTATATAAATCTGTGTGGCGGCTAACTGCAGATGGTACTGTTCCTGGATCGATATAAACTCTCCTGACTCGTACCTGACACTAGCTCAGGCACAAGTGAGTCCCTGTCCTGTACGATAAAAACGATGCTCACTGCCGCATCCCTAAATTGGTACAGAAACACTGAGGATGTCTAACCCGCCTTTGAGTTCTGTCTTAGACGGCATGGCGTTCAACTTCATGAGTTCCGCCGACTTGGCCATGGCGGGATCTACACCCATACTCGCCATCGCTACAACCGTCTCGCCCTTGCAATAATACGCCACAAACTTGCCCTCGCCCGGGTTGCCTTGTAACACCAACTCGTCCCACCCGTGCATTGAGTTACCGCAGTATCGTAGCTGTCCCGTCAACGCCGACCAGAAGATCGGCGTGAAGAATTCCGACTTCAACGACGGATTGACGATGTGGTGTGCCACCACTCGCCCCTGATTCTGCGCCACGTTCCAGTGTTCGATCCGCGTGAAGTTGCCCTGCCCGCCCGGGCCGTGGTATGGGTAAGACGCGATGTCTCCGATTGCATACACATCCTTCAATCCCACCACTAGGAAGTTTTCGTCCGTCTTGAGCGACCCGTCGCCTTCCAGTCGGATCACTTTGTTCTCCTTGAGATAGCCCGTCGCCGGTGCCACACCGACGCCTAGCACAACCAGATCCGCCTCCAGTTTAGTACCATCCTTCAAATGCACCGAGCCCACCTTAGATGGGTCTGAGCCAGACGGCTCAGCTTTGTCCACACCTGCTGACATGTGGAACTTGACCCCTTTTCCTTCCAATAGCTTTTGTAACCCAGCACCCACCTCCTTTCCGAGTACCCTCTCCAGTGGAACAGTTTCTTGACCGATTACGGTGACATCGTTATCCGCGGCTGTTGCGTTAGCCACCTCCATACCGATGAAGCTACTACCAACGATGACAATCTTTTTACCCTTCTCACCAATAGCATTGACGATTTTCTTCGTATCGTGGACCGTTCGCAGCGGAAAGATGTTCTCCAACACCTTGAATCCCTGCACGGGCAGGTTCCGCGGTGAACCACCAGTAGCCAGAATCAACTTGGCATATATGTACCGTTCCTTGCTCTTGGTAACGACTGCTTTATTGGCGAGATCAACATCGACGACTTCGTCGTGCACCACTTCGACCGAACCAGACTTGAACCATTCGTCATCCCTCCATTGGATCTTAGCAGGATCGGTAATTAAGGCTTTCGACAGTTTAGTACGATCGATAGGTAGGTAGCCCTCGTTAGAGATCAAGGAAATAGGGCCAGTGAATCCTTTTTCTCTCAGCTCTTCAATAGCACCGATTGCTCCACTACCTCCGCCGACTACGACGACTTTATCAGCTAAAGCTCCGCCGGTTGTACCACACTTGAAGTTCGGCTTTCGTCTGCCAGACTTAATTGATGCTTCTTCGCCTTCGATATATACTGCGTCGTTCTTCTCAACTACTTTGAAAACTGGTAGGGCGTCCAAGGCGGGAGCGTTCTCAATGTCACCTGTTTGACCATTAAAGCAGGCGCCATGCCATGGACAAGTTAATCGACCGCCTTTAGTCAAGACCCCCTTCACAAGAGGTGCCCCGTAATGTGTGCACTTAGGTCCCATAGCTGTGACCTTGCCACCGATATTGGCTAGAAGCACCTTGCCGCCATCGACGCCCTCGACTTCAACCTCTTGCTTGTCGCCGGGCTGCAGCGACAGCGAAGACACATCTTTCAGTTTGAACTGTGGCATGGCTCTAATTGCGGACACGGAAATTGATCTAGAGTGGATATTCGAGCTATTCGATTGGAATTGAGGTATGAAACTAGGCCTAGGCCTAGGAAAGATACGTCCTACGGAATTTCGCAAGAGGAACACGGATCTTGCGGAATTCATGAAAGAAGGTAATGGGAGGGGGAGGGGTCGAGGTAGGTGAAACGGTAAAGAGAAGGAAATAAAGGAGATTGGAAATATCGTATTACCAATTACCAATTATGCGTCAGGCTGAGATGACGAGGGGACGACGTACGCAATCAGCCAACCGAGCACGCGATGGGAAATTGGTATAATACGGTATAGTATGGTATCAATGGTATGGTATGGTATGTATATGGTAGGTAGAGTGAGGGGTCAAGTAAGTCGAGTGATGGTTCGAGATCAAAGCAATCCATAGATCGAACTCTCAACTGCAGCAGGTAGGTAAGTAAGTATCCAATGACCCTTCTATCCTTCAATCCTTTTTTACATGTACCAGCCAAGTCCACGTTATCAGCGCCCCCCGTATAGGTACCGTACATATGTAGGGTTAATGCGTCTTTGATGCATTCATGGATCTCAATAAACCAAAATTGTAATCCAAAACTCCTGAATGGTCAGAGCTATGCCTGTTCATCGTTTCATGACATCACTAACTCAACCCAACTCTCTTTGCCCCATATTTATCCAGACAGCTTCGACCAATCACCCCGCTACGGATTACCACCGGGCATACCCCTCTATCCTTTGCGTAGCTTGTGTAGCCGTCGTGTACCCGGATATCGTCATCGTTATCTAGCTTTATCATTCGCCAGTCGGCAAGATGTCTCTCTGCATAAGCAGCCACCTGCGAAATATTGATATATCCGATTCAATGCGGACAATATTGTTTATTGTTGTCTTATGTCCGGATCCAGGGACCAACTTCCAAGGTTCTCTAGCTCCTTCCCTTACCCTTAGGAGAACTCGCTCATAAATATCGGCACCGACAAATCATCGCCAGATCCGAAACCAGGGATATCCAGCTCGCATGTATCGAAAGTAGAAACATGGGTCAACCCGGTAGACACATCGGGCTGCGAGACCTGGATGATATTTGAGTTAGTTAGCCGCGATCCCTATATTCGGGACGTCCCGTTAGGGTAACCTACCAGGTTCTGGTTTATATTACCGGTAAAGACGTCGAACTCCCACGGAGGTTCTGGTGCCCAGTCGGGATCGTAGGTTTCGGCTATGTTTTTGGCTTGTTCGACCGCTTGGTCCGCTGCTCGTGTTAGGCCAACGAGGATCACGTAGAGCTTCTTGAACGACTCAGATCCAGTGTACTCGAGCAGCTTCTCCAGACGTCCCATAGTATCCATCGTCAGTCCTCGATCAAATTCCACTAGGTCGTGTAGTGGGTAGTAGATTATATTGGCGAGCAAGACAATGAAAGCGGAAAAGTATGCGCAACCACCTAGCCTGTAAATAATCATACTGATTAGCAATCACACTTGATATGAACTTTGCCTTGGTAGTAAGTACACTTACCATAAGTTACACCCGCTATAGCATTTGTCGTTGAGTATTCGCAGACATCCCCGACTAGCGCCTACGCACGTGGCCCAGAACTGAGGCAAAAGCGCCGGCGTATGCCTCATACAATCATACGATCGAGTATCGAACTTATAAAGGAGGTGAGTGCTGTTGTCGCGGATTGATTTCATCCAAGGTGAATCGAGGGAGTAGAGGCCATTGATCGTAGTGTAACACATCAGATACGTGTGGTATAGAAGAATCATATGAGTGAGCGGCGCCTTTCCCAAAGTTTCCGTGATATTCTCGAGATGAAGCGGCGCTGGGATCGTCTGCATCCATCGATGGAGAATCATGGCGAGATGTGAGACCCTTTCTTGGCGAGCTTGCAGAGATATCTTCGTCGACCGATTGCTAAGCAGGTAGTCGTACACCTTCCCTTCAACGTACGCGAGTTGGACCCGTGCTCGAAGGTAGTTGAGCTGCGAGCGACCGTCCATACTCTGAAGATAGTTTCCATCGTCTTCCGGCAGGTCCACGTCCATGTCTTGGTCATTTTGGATGGATGGAATTTTTGATCGAATACTAATATCCTAGTTCAGGTTAGCATAAAAACGACCGAGTAGAAGAGCATCATACTTACCTTATCTAAATAGTAGCAAAGCCAAAATATATTTCTTCTTTGCCGAGCTTCCTCTGGCGTGAAGCCTTCATAAGTAGACTTCATATGCAATTGTAGTTTATGAGCTAACCGAACAGCCGTACCGATCAAGACGGATGCTGGATTTTGGTCGGTGTTGGTTTGGAAAAGAACTATGTGGCCCAGAATTAGTAAACCGTGTCTACTATAAATGATATAAGATTACTCTAAGCTATGATGCCAGGTATATAGCTTAGGAACTAGATAAGTAAGTCTACAAGAGCATCTAGTATTCAAGTATTATTGCTGAGTGGTGATAGAGATATACTTACGAACGAGACCTATAATAACCTGTATTCCGAGAGTGTCTTCCTCACGAGTGACAAGTTCATCAAGCTCCTTCTGCGCGTTATCAATGCACTGCTTGACCTTCGTATCATCAAATCTGTACACAATATCGTCGGTTTCAACAGTCCGCATGCGGAAGCCAATGGCAAGGACTACATTGATAGCAGCCCAGAAAGCTCTTGACTTATTGGTTCGCTCTTCTTCGGAATAGAACTCATAGAGCATTTGCATGAATTGACGTTGATGAAATAGTGGCAAGGCCGAATTGAAATCACGGAAATAGTCTTCAATGATCGGCAATATTTCGGTCAGTGGTGGTATGTGATATCCTCCGTGACGCTCCAGTGACTGCGGGCTTGATGTTGATGATGCATGAGATGAGCCGGTTGATGAAGCAGCAGAATGATTCGCTTGGCTTGAAATGCTACTAAGCAGTTGGTCTGCTGCTGTGTCGTAACCAGAAGCCCCAAGTCTATCCAGCTTTGCCTCGATTCTTGCGAGACGGGCTTCGAGACTGTCACCATCCGCAATAGGACTTGGTACGTATGTATCGTTACCCTTAGGCGGAACAGGGGCTGTTCTCCTCCGGAGGACAGTCGTACTACAAGGCACCTTATATAGCAAACAGTTTGAGCACGCTGGCTTCAACATGTCACACTTGATTTTCTTCTTAAAGCACGTATCGCCTTCATGAAGGTTAGCAATATGGATTTGACATTAAAAGACTATGGTAGTCACCTACATGCTTTACGGCGAGAACTCGTCTCCATATTTGAGGGTGAGACTCAGAGTCGGGGAAGGGTCACAGGTACTTTGTGTAACAAACTCATGCACCAAGGCTTATACAAAACGAATGAGATATAAGCCGTATACGTGGTATTCGATGATAACCTAATCAGCAGATAATATTATGAAGATAGTTGAGTCTGGCTACTCTTTGTTGCACAATCCCCATAAATTGATAGGGGTGTGGTCTTGCTGACAAATAGCACAACTCAGCTTTTATCAGCAATTTGCAAGTTGGCTTAGAATAATATCCCCGGTATTAGGAATTCATGCATGAATAAGACCATATATATTCACCGAAGAGAAACAAACCAACATCATTGATGAAATCCTAAGCCAGTCTTTATACCTCAAATCTATCGTTATATGTACACATATACATGTATCTATGAATCCTAGCCATATGCGAAAACATCAGATCTATATGTCTTCCAACACATCTAGTAGAAAGTGCCAAGCGAGTTCGAAGTTAACTTCGGATGCTTCAAGTCGACGAAGCCGTGGTACTCCATCTTATTACCGTCCGCAACCAACCTCTGAATATGCCCCTGCAACTCCGCCATAAAAATCTTCACCGCCTCAGGATCGCTAGCATCCCAGGGCTCCTGGCCCTTCGCGATCTGCCGCAACTGGGCCCCTGACACTCCCAAGTGGACCAAGATCTGATCTAGGATCTCATCCTTAGGCTTGATAGCGCCGGTGAGTCTACCAGCCAGGAGGTCAGCCGCGAACCTCGGCTCCTGGGCCGCGGGGCGACCAAGCCCAATACCGTCGAGGATCTCGAGGGCCTGGACCATAGCGCCGACGGTGCGGAAGCCGCCAGTGAGGAACTTCTTGGTCTTGGAGAGATGGGGCACGATGTCACGGACGAACTCGAGGAAGTAGGCCTCGCGCTTGAGCGAGGACTCCTTCTTGCTGCCGTAGCCGATGTCCGAGTGGTTGCCGCCCGATAGCTCCACGAAGTCGAACCCAATGTCCTGCAGGGTCTGGCACAGCACCTTAGCCTCCGCCGGCTTGATCCCCTTTTCTTGGAACTCCACCGAGTTCAGCTTGATCCCTAGTATGAACCCCGGCTGCACCCGCCGCTTGATCTCCTGCCCGATCTCGACTACAAAGCGCATCCGGTTCTCTAGGCTGCCGCCATACTCGTCGGTGCGCTGGTTAGACAATTCGGAGAGAAATTGCGCGATGAGATATCCGTGTGCACCATGAAGTTGGATTCCGTCTGCGTAAAAACGTATTAGTTTGTTTCTTAAAATCTGATATTCTAAACGTAAATATTCTCCTTAAGGCTTAAAATGATAACATAACGTGTTTTTATACGTACCGAATCCGGCCTTTTGGAGGTATTCGGCCGCATGCGCGAACCCGTTCACGACACGCGCGATGTCGGCTTTCGTAGCTTCCCTCGGCACGGCGTACGTCCCTCCCATCTTCGGAGCTACAACAGCATGTAGTATTAGCATGTGAGGCAATGGACAGGAGCTCATAAGATTAGGTAAAGGGGAATCACATACGATGCTGGATCGCCGATGCCGAAATCGTGTCTTTCCTAAGCTTGCTAGAGAGCTGGCGTCCCGGGTGCGTGACCTGGGCCACCATCAGGCTACCGTGCGCCTTTGCCGCTGCCGCCATCTCCTTGAAGGCCTCGAAGCGCGGTCCCTCGAAGGGGCACTCGGGGGTGATGATGCCATCACCAATAGCGTCTAGCATATCGAACTCGATGTCGATGTTGCCGGTAGCGATAACTCCCCATTCATTCTCTCCCCATCTAGAATTCCGTGTTAGTGGCCATAACAATGCGTATAACCTCGTCATCATAGGACCTACACTCGGTATAGCTCAATGAGCTCCTTAGTCGGGATACCTCGTTCTTCAAGGTTTGTGGCACTCCAGCTAGCAAGATCCTCGGCCATAGAGGCCTTGTAAAGGCGGTTCTTCGCGACCTTGCCCGAGAATTCGAACTTCAAGGGCTGGGCGAGAGGAGCCACATCGGCGGGGGCGGACTGGTGACGCTCGAAAGGCATGTTGGCTACTGTACAAGGGAAAATAAACTAGTTGGAATCTATACGACGAGCAAAGGAAATCCTCTAGTTGAAGTATTCACGTTGAAAATGGTGTTTCTACTACTACAAAATCTGGCGAACGCGATCTGTATTAATACGCGTTCGCCTGAGCCTTCTCATAACTCCGCATTTGTCAGGCCGGAGACATTTACTGCGTAGATTCGGCCGACTGGTCCCATACCACGTCGAAATACACGCGTTCTATAGACTATTGTAAGCATTGCAACCTTGAAGCCTACGGGGTGGACAATCGGTATGGCCAAAATCGAGTGTTATCACGCTATAGCAATGGGATTCGGCATGACTCATCATCCATTCTCTATTTGACCTTGATCCTATATCTTCAAGCCCTATTATGGGTGGATCCGCCCTATACCGGGATTACAAATGCTCGCGATGAGGCTGTGGTAAGCTGGGTGGCTATTGCTGTATTTCTAGTTAGGTTTTGCCAAGCTTTCGGTCGCCATGGAACTCCACGGCATTTCATGATAGTCCACGGCACCGGGGGTAGCATAAGCTCGTCCACCCTAGTCAATTTTGACAAATTCATGTAGTATCCGAGCCTTTGCAGGGATTTTCGATCATGATATCGAGATCATCAGCGGTTCATAATGGGGGTATAGCAGTATCTTACCCCTAACTCCTTTCGAATTCATATAGGCAAGTATGAGTACTAGTGGTGCGTTTGATAATAAGTCAATTATTTACTACGAATACATGCATCCATGCACTCGCCACAACAAATCAGCCTCATGGTCATTAATATCATTGATGCCCCTATCTAGCGCCGGCGATTTATTGAACTAGATACATGGTCTATGCCGTTCTAGTAGAGCCGGCCCGGGTCTCGTATAGAGCCGCCTCTACCAAATCGTAGGAGCCAAATGGTACAAGCAATCGTGGGACACAATCGTCTGTCCTTGGAAATTCGGCAATGGTTAAATTATATAAATTGGGAGATCCTACCACCGCCCCAATTGTACGGAAATGCGCTTGCTTCATCTAGTCAATTTCGACATCGATGTCAAGGTCCAGGGCCGCGATGATATCATCGTCCACAATTGGTTTATGAATCTGGGGAATCCCTTTCTTTTCTTGACCATTCTGGTTCTGCATCTGCAGTTTCTGTAGATGAAAAGGAAGTGGTGCCTTCGTAGTAGCGCCCTGCTTCGGCGTGCCGTTTGCCGGCGTAGATTTGCCGCTACCATTGACTGGTGTCGACTTTCTTTCCGTAGGCTCGTTGATATCCTGCATAAATTTGGGCTTCGTTCTCAGACGACGCGAGGTATCTTCCTCGACGTCTTCACCTCGTGCTATGCGTGCCTCGATTTGGCGTGCCTTCGCCTTCTCCATCATCTGGGCCTTGCGTACTGCTTCGGCATTACGCCGACGATTCTCCGCATTTAGAGCTGCTAATCGCTCCTGCTGAGACGGTGTAGAGCTGGAAGATTTGTTAGATGATGTTAGACTAGTCTTGAAGGCTAGGCGAGGGGTCTCGAGCGAGTCCAGCTTGTCTTGCAGCTCCGAGGCTCGTACATCATCCCCACGACGCTTGGCTTCCTCGATTAAGTTCGCCAGTCGATTTCGCTCCGCAGGATCGAACTTGTTGAGAAGCGATCGCTCTCGTTCGATCTTGGCATTCACTTCCGCATCGGTCCAGGTGCGATTCATAAGAGCGTTGATGTCGTCAATCTTGGCGTCTAGTACCGGCTTCTTAGGAAAAATAACGCCCTCTTCTTGACAAACCTTCTTATAACGGTTGAACTCGGCCTATAGATGGTTAGAATGGAAACTTAGAATAGGGGGATGGTAACATACCTCAGTGAATGGCGAGTCTGAACAGCTGATGAACGGCCAGTCCTTCTCGGCTTTGCCATGTGCGACTCTTACGTACTGGTCAGTGACAAAGTTCTGGCCGTTTGACTTCTCCATAGCGTATGGCCTGCCCTTCGTAAAGCCTAACGGTATACAATTAGCATGCGACAATTTAAAAGAGCACGCATGAAATATACCTTTGATGATGGCCATTCGATAGACACTCGCTCCTTCAGAGTCAGGACCGATAGCAATGCGAACATAGCATCCAGTAATGGCTTCATCGAAACCAGGGTAGAAGCAAACACGAGCGAAGCGGCTGCGACCAAGTCGTACGCGCTCGATGTCACGGATATCAGCAAGGGGGATTTCTTTGATTTCGGGAGTTCGCGACTTGGATCGCTTATCCTTAGACATGCGCGCCCAATCGCCGTCACTATCGCCGCCAGCGTCACGGTCGGGACTATCGCGCGAGGCCGAGTGCGACTGCTTGCTGCGCTCGCGATCTTCTTCTCGACGACGTAAACGATCACTCTTCTCGGCTCGTGCGCGGCGAAGTGATTCGATACCAGCACTCGTCTCGCCCACTCTCGAACCACCAACTCTCGTTCGTTGTCGAGAAGTCTTTCGCTGGGCATCATCTAAGTCAGCAGCGCCGGCCTTGCGCTTCTTCGCCGATTGGCTGTCATCCTCTCTCGTCTTTAATAAACGACGCAACAAGATATTCTGTCGTTTACGATCAACTTCCTCCTGACGCTTGGCAAGTAATTGTTCTCGGTCAAGTTCGGGCATAGCAAGAATCTTCTCCTTCTCCGCTTCGCTCGCATAAATACCGTCTACGGGGTACTTGTCGTCATGGTCGTCTCCCATCTTGCCATTGGCAGTTGTCTGGAACGTCTCAGATTCCGAGTCGGATTCATCCATCGGTGCGGAATCCTGCGAAGCAGGCGAGGCAATAGAGGACCTATTGGGAAACATCGAGAAAGTTAGTTGAAGGTCGATGTAGACTGTAGATTATAGGTCTAAAAACGGGAGAGATTGATGGTGCCCATTTGGAAGGTACGTTAGGGTAGAGTAAGACGTCAACAGTACAGTGAACTGCAATTTATGTTTTGTCGCATTCTCAGGTTGAAAGAAAAGAAAATTGAAAGCAGTCAAGAGTGTGGACTGACGGCGCGCGGGGTACACAGAACGAGGGAAGAATTCAAATCATTCAATGTTGATGGGAAGTTGCAAGGCAGGTACGATAGGGGAGGCAAACTCACGCCTCGCCTTCCTCCTCATCTGAATCATCATGTTTTCTCCTACTAGATTGTTTCTTGGTCTTGTTTGATATATTATCTTGATTACCAGGGTCAGGCGACCCTGATAGCGAACGACTGGAGTTCAGAGCCTGCTCCTCTTCCTCGTCAGACGACTCGTCGCCGCCAACGAGGGCCAGAAGTTCGTCATCCACATCAGCCATAACGATGGGACCAGCGGATCGCGATGGGTAATTTATTCGGAATTGGTGGTTTCCCTAAGGATAGGGACTCTTTCTGTGGACTGCGTCCTCGAAATAGAAGGCTAGAAAGCAAGATGGAGGAATTACGGCTAGGACGGTTTCGTAGCCGGCTCGATGCAAGGCGATGCAAAGCGATGAATGGCGTCGCCGATTCGATAGAGGTTTGTAGATCCAATAGAGATATTCAAAGAATTTGATTACAGGAGAAGAAGTATTTAGGACGAGAGGTGGTTGGTAGATGATTAGCTTCCCCTATCTACACGTCAGAGCCAGAGAGATGAATGAAGTAGGAACTGAGGAAGTTGAATTTACAGCCTCATTAAAGTAGAGATGCGACTTGAAAGGCTAGAACCTGCAAGCTTTCATTGTTTTCATTGGTAGGACAACCTTACATAATGAATTCCCCGATGCTTTACCTAATAATTTAACGTTGTATTAACCTTGGAACTTTGGAAATCGGCACGGTTTGGTTATGTAATCGGATGTAAAGTGCCACTAACCTCTAGCCACAGTTAGGTTCCAGGGGTTGAATCAGCATGCACCCTCATGATAGAGCTCTCTCTTTTTCAAGTACATATTCTACTCCCTTGAGCTCAATACCACATAATAATGTCCTTACAAAGGGTGCGAGGATCGCATATAGTGCGCCAAAGCCTATACACACCCCTCCGTGATGTACTCGCTCCCACATTCTCCCACCCGACCCGAAGACATCTTTCCAATACGACTCTGAAGAACCATGCAGCGGTAGTATCAGCAAATCCGTCCTCTTCCGCCGACCTGCCAAATCCGAAATCCAAGCGCAAGCCCCTGACAAAGGAGCAACGCGACTTTCTCTCCGCAGCTGTAGGCCCTCCTTGATAATGCTTCTTTCCTAGTTATCAGGTTATCATATAACCCGTCCTAATATGCTGCTCTCCGAAGCTCCGTGTCAACCAAGCCGGCGAATTAGCCGCTACTCTGATCTATACGGCCCAGACACCGCCACTTGTAAATGCACACCCGCATCTCCGGCCCTTGATGGCCCATATGTACGCCCAAGAGGAAGGCCACTTCGATACATTCAACTCTCTCATTGCGAAACACCGCGTGCGACCAACGGCGCTCTATCCCCTCTGGTCCGTCATGGCAACAGGGTTGGGTTGGTCGACCGCAGTCATGGGGCGCGAAGCCGCCATGGCCTGTACCGAAGCCGTGGAGACGGAAATTGGGGGTCATTACAATAATCAAATTCGGACCTTGCTAGAAATGTTCGAGCAATGGGAAGCGGAGGGATACGAAGTCGGCGAGGAGCTTCAAAGTCTAGTCAAGACGTTACGGCGGATACGGGATGAAGAGCTGGAGCATTTAGACCATGCCGTCGACAACGATGCGAAGAAGGCCGAGCCACACTGGCTGTTGACCGGTGTCATCCGGCTAGGATGCAGGGGCGCAATCTGGGTCAGTGAAAGAGTATAAGGTTACTCTCTTGAGGTCCAGTCCACTGAGGCTGATTCGTATAGCCTTGTTGCTATACCCTCGCGTGCTTAGGGAGGTGTAAAACTTCATGCTTGGTAAGTGAATTATACCCCTAATGATAGACGTTGTCTCCCGAGACTACGCCTCTTTTTGGGCGGTTGGCACGATAGCCCTCCGGAATAGAGGGCGTATGAGCAATATGAACCTAAACGATATAGCTCTACTTATTGTATAATTAGCACATGTACAAATAAACGCTCAATTCATACAACGAGACCCAGCCAGCGTATCTACATACGAATTTTTCGTTTGAGAGTAGCCAACTCTCCCCTCTTCAGCAATTATAGAACTCCCTTGTTTTTATTCTCATTATTACTAACATTGTATTTTCTCCTCACACAAATAATGCGGCCTTGTTGAAATCGGCGCATTAGTAAAACCCCGTACATATTACCAAGAACCATCATCAGAGCGTTAGTGAAAGAGTAGTAGGGGCGTTAGCGTGAAATTCCGGGGTAATTGGCGGTTTACAGGTGGCCTAGGCGCTATAGCAGGAGATTCAATTATTACAAAGTTCAGTCTCAGCTAATGATTATCCTTTTTAAACTCTACAACTTGGAGATTATAAATTCATGTTAGAAGTTTCGGTATTGATGAAATCCCGATGTTGCTCTCCGATATATACGGGCGAGCCTGTCACATTTCAGTCTCACGCCGATAAGAGTCATCGGCGTGTATGTGGTTGAACAATGAAGTGGCACTATACTCCACTGCCGGCCAACCGGCAACGCCGCTATAATGGGTATAGGCAGTGGATCCGGATTACTTCCACTTCGGGCAGATGCTAAGGACGTCGGGGTCTTCGTGAGTAAGTATAGTATTCAGCAATTTACTACTTATTTCAAGCCTCAGCCGCTCCGTATCGATGTGGCTGCCTAGTGAAAAGCTTAACCTACTACATCATCCACAGCAAGAGTAAAAAAGGAGAACGGAACTGAAGAAACAATGACGCTCCCCTTCCCCATACCCTCAGACCTCTCTCCGGAATTCACCCTGTCCCGCCTTACGGCTGCGGACCTGGAAGGGTTGATTGAGGTATACTATGTCGCCTTTCAAGCCGACCGGCGCAATACCTTCTGGTGGTCCGATAGGGAACCCATGATGGAATGGATGAGACGTCGCGTCCGCCGAAAGATGAACGATCGCAGTGTGCGACACTACAAGATCACCGATGTGAAAAGCGGCGATCTCGTGGCTTTCGCCAGGTGGGACATCCCTAAGGGCCATGAGGAGGCCTTCGGGGAGTGGGTCGGAGACGATGCGGCCGCCGTAGACGTCTCCGGGGTAGTTGCGGAATCGCATGAAGGAAGGAACCCACCAGTTAATACTGCGCCTGTCGAAACTATCAATCCGCCTACGTTTGACTACCCTGTCGGCGCCCGACCGGAGCTATGCAAAGTCTTCTTCGACGCACTAAAGAATATGTCGGAAAAGCAAAATGCGGATTCCATGCTAGGTGAGTAAAGAGATCTGAAATGCAAACCCGTATGATTCAACGGCTAAATAGTATGCTTTATACGCAATTATACAGGCCTGTCACTTCTATGCACATCACCAAAATACCATCGAAGGGGCGCCGCCAAGGCATTAATGCTGCCTATGTTGGCCATCGCCGACGCCCGCGGCCTTAAGACTTACCTTGAGGCCACGCCTGACGGCAAGCCCGTGTATGAGAGGTACGGCTTCCGAGAGGTGGACGAATTACTATTCGATCTTAAGGAGTTAACCGGCAAGTTCGATGAGTCGTACAAGATCTCAATCATGGTACGAGAACCAAAGTCGATATTATAGTATGAGAACAAGAGTGGAAAGCTTGTATGCCATGTAGGGTCTCTATATATAGCATGCAAGCGAGATCCGTGGTAACTGAGCTGTAAATAATGTAATAATGCAGGTCAAATAGCGTCGATTATTGGTATTCCATTCAGGTATCTACACCTAGGTGCTATCCCAATGAATTACCAATAAACCTATTATCTCTATATTAACTAATCTGCTACTCAAATGTATGTACGGCTGACAGAGTTCGTCCAAAATCTTGACGTAATGAGGCTATGGTTCTTTGAAGGATTGAAGATCATCGTTTCCTCAGTTTGATCTGCGCTTACGCCGCTCGCCTCTAAGCTAATGTTCGCCGGAGCCAATTCACTTTCTAGCATATAATCCGGATTGCATATCACAGTCCCAAAGACTAGAAACGTCGTCATTTGTAAGAATCATGGGGATGAGATTTATGAAAAGTCAATGATAGCTACAAATGACTGAAGGGTCATAGCAGAGGAGACATATATCGTATAAGCTGGAATAGCGGGCCCAGGAAAAAGAAGTCCTTACTCAAGTTCGACTAAACGAGTCGTCTAGATCTAGACTCTAGTTTTCTCCCCTGGTGCATGCTTCTTATAGCGCGCTGATAAACTGGAATGCCGATACGAAGTTCATCTCCCATACGAAACCTATCGCGCCATCCAAGTCCCCACGTGGAAAGACAATAGAAGGTCCTGGTGGGGGATCGTCATATGTGCCTGTGCCTAGAATAGCACAAGGCGGATTAGACGCCGCACGCGATTCCCGGGTCAACCTGCCCAAAGACGTCAGAGCACTGAAGCCACAGCATCAAGAATGTAACTCAGATCGCCAAAGCTACTAGGTAGGCATGTGAGCTCGATAAGATATAAGTCAAGCTCTTTTCAACAACCTTTACTAGAACTTGTACTCATATATAGGCCCATGGTTTTATTAGATGGCTCTATCAGCACAAATGCCCTGTTCGGTAGTTATCTGCGCAAAATTCGAGGCTATGCAGAGAAGATCATGCCAGTAAATACATTCACTCGGGTCAAACATCGAACGATGAAAATAGCTTGGGAATAAGCGAGACCGAGAGGCGTATTTTATACATGGTGAAGTCCATTACATTGCAAATAGAAAGCCCAACCAGAGGCACAATCATTCGATTTCATAGCTAGTAACAACAGCCTACCAACACGAGACTCTAGTTAAGAGACTTATTATTCAAGGTAAAACAGATCATGGGCAGTCCTCAGCCTCAAAGCCTAAGAGAATTTAGAGAAATATCACATTTCTCGTACAGAGATATTACAGTTAGGTTTAGCGATGATCTTCCCCAATCTAGCTGCGCTAGATAGCGCCTAGAAGGAATTTAGCCCTAAAAGAGCAGTGATATAATTATCCCTACAAGTTTTTCGCCGCCCGAACGAGATATTGCATATGGTATCTTTTTATTAATAGAAGCAAGCAACATCAAGTTTATCGCGAGGAAATCCGCGATATAAACTCACATATATCCAGGGGATCATGATCCTTCAAGGACTCTCAGTGCCAGACCGGAGGCGATGAGATATTCAGGGACCAAGCTAGGTACCTTCTCCACACCGAATGCTTAGCAAAGAAAGGACAGATACTGGTAACGAACAAGGCCATCAAAATGATGACTAGGAATAGATATTTGAATTCAAAGGGTTCAATATATCCAATTTAACGCCCTAGAATGCGAATATCGCTAGCGAGGAGCGGCTTTATACATCTCACGCCCTGGCATGGGATCGCCAATGTGTGAAAGATCATATGTGAGACAGCCCTCCGAGCTGACCATGAACCTCTCATGGATCCCAGGACCCAGGTAGATAGATATTCAACCTCGACTCTACTACCATGTAGTCTCCATTCTAACCTCGGGCTCTAATGATCGACCCAGTCTGGGCCGTAGCCTTGCAGCACTACCAGGGGATGCAGTGCTTAGCCAGCACCCATCGAGGGATCACTAGGATAGAAAAGGCGAAGGTGGAAGGGAGCAGCCCTGCGCACCAGCATCGCGGGATCCACCCGATCCTGGAGAGACATTGACGGTCATATTAGACGTCAGGCAGGAATGCGCACTTGCAAGAATGTTAAATAGTCCCTCGTACGACGCCTCTCGGTCGCAGGGCGCGCCAAGAACCGCGCGATCAAGAACATTAAGACGAGGTGATACTCCGTGACCGTGAGCAGCAAACTTACCTTGACGATCAAGTACCACTACTCATAAAGACCCTGGAGTACGGTTCGCTGTAATACGAGCTTGCTATTGTTATACGGAACCTTTCTCCTCTTCACGTTTTACTGCGCAGTTCCAATGTTGGTTATCAAGCACCTCCTATGGTGCATACTAGCATGCGCATCATCGGGTGTAAACGGTAAGCCCTACTCATCCAACTTCCTTCTCATGTGTTCTATCTAACACGACACAGGACTTCCTATACCCCAGCCTAAAGCCCTAAGCAACAATGTCCTTCCCCCACGGGCCACCGAAGCCGCCCAAAGCTTCGCCCGGGGCCTGCCCCTCCGCATCATGCCGCTCGGCGCATCCATAACCTACGGGTACGGGTCGTCAGACAAGAACGGGTACCGGAAGGTACTGCGGGACATGCTGGAGCAGAACGGGAACCACGTGAACATGGTGGGCGACAACCCGGCGGGCGGGATGGTGGACGACGAGACGGAGGGCTGGAAGGGGTACACCGTGGACCAGGTGCACGCGAAGGCAGACAAGGCGGTGCCCGTGTTCAAGCCGAACGTAATCCTTGTCAACGCGGGGACTAACGACTGCATCCAATCCGTTGACATGACACGCGCCGGGGATAGGTTGGAGAATTTGCTCGACGATCTGTACAAGGAGTCACCCCGCGCCACAGTCATCTTGTCTACCCTCATCGTCAACGCGGACCCCGAGACCCAGCGCCGCGTCGAGGACTTCAATCGGCAGCTCAAGCGCGTCGGTAGCGCATTCCAGATGGCGGCTAAGCGGCTCGTCGTTGTGGATATGCAGAGCGATATGGGCCCCAAGAAGGAGGATTTGCTTAAAGACGGCATCCATCCGAATGATGCAGGCTACAAGAAGATGGCTGAGGTCTTCTTCGAGGGCATTAAGGAGGCGGATAAGAGACTCTATCTGAAGGAAGCGGAGAAGGTCGACGGGTTACCGGATGATGGTCCGTAGGTGTTGACTGGACTTATGGTGTAGGGTGGGTGTGCATTGGGCGGTGTTCAGGCGTTTAGCATGGTGTTGACATCGGCGGGCTGTCCATTGAGCGAAACTGTTTTTTATTTCATTATTCCGATCTATATATCCTACGGTTGTCACCTGTTTTATTCGTACAATGGCAGTTCTAGTAGAAACATAAAACTACCTGATCACTTAGAAGTATTTGGGAACATCGTCCTTCATCCATGTTAGCGGACACATGTGTGGGTTTCGTCAATCTACGATCGGCGCATTACTGAGACCTAATATCACGATGGGATGTTAGGAATCATATTGTGTTGACATACATGCGGAACAATGTATACCAGGAACTACTTGGGAATAATACACACAAGAATATTTACTTCTAAACGACATCCCTCCATCCTTCTCATAAGAGAAACGGGAGCACTATCTACACGTCGCATTTCACTGAATACCGAAAAAAGCGCGTAGTGCCTTCATTCTGACTCGGGGCGATGACCATTCTAAGTATTTGCCCCTTTCTAGTATGAAATTCAGAATACCAGACGTATTAGATATTAATGCGGCGATAACTTAGAAGATCTTGGTTTAGATTCTTTTACCGAGGAGACAAGCGTAGAGGTTGATATCGCGAAGGTGGTAGGCGATGGGACTATTTACGGACGTAAACACAGCCCTCAAAGTTATGATGTCCTCATATCGGTGGATTTTTGGGTATAGGTTTGGAATTATTGTTGTACGAAGTCTATTAGGCTGGGTAAAGAATAACATTTGTCAAGCCAGCGGGCAATGACTCGAACAGATTAGTCATGTATTTAGGTCACGAGGATTAATTACACTTGAGCTATAAATGAATGTACGGGATTAATCTTAATCAATAATTTATTACGGGTTTTAATTATACTTTAAAGTCTGCTAGGATAATGTAATTGGCTTTTTTCGTGAATGAGTAAGGCTTCAGGGGGCCTGAACTCGTAAGGGGGGCTACCTGTGCGATCCATGGCCATCTACACCCTTTTCTATCGGCGCATTTAGTCCAGTTATCTGGTTAGAAACCTGAGCAAACGAGCTTGACGATGGATTTTGAGCTGCTACCTCTTGGTGGAAATCGTATGATTCCAGACCGACCACCCTTTCAGAATCAAACACAACAGTACCGTTCGTTGCCGTCACATTCCGGAAGTAAAGCTCATCTGTATCGAGCCCCATGCGGAGAGGAGACTCCTTTTGAGAACCACCGAAGTAGAAGACCTGGTTCGTCGTACCGTAACCAGAACTGTTCTTCCTATCGCCGGTCTGGAAAAAATACGCGGTACCATCCCGGTGGGTCTTTAAGTAGGAAGTAGTGTAGGGCGGCGTTCCGGCCGCAGATGCGTTTGTAAAAGCCTCGAGGCCTGTCGGGAAGACGGAGCTACCCTCAACCTGAAGCTCAAAACCCTGTACTAAATGCGCGCTAATAGCCAGACCGCCATCCGACGAGGTAGAGTATGTGGAATTGGAAAATAGCGGATATGTGTAATAAGCGTTATAGGTGGAAGTAGGATAGTCAGCGATATCTACCCCTTGAATGCTGAACTTGCTGATTTGGGAGAGTCCGAAATTCGACCATAATCCCTCGTACGAATACGAGAGAGTTTGAGACCAACTGACTTGTTCCATCCGCCCCTGCGACATGACAAATGAAGTGAAGGCTATAAGTCTGTTGACGGTCATACTGGAAGTCAGGGTTTCGTTGAGGCCTGTTTCGTTCTGCGTCGTGACGTGGCTCGATATCGTAATTATCGGTCCAACGTAATTGTAGAAAGGGGCGCTGCCGCTGGTCACTGTCCCTTCCTCATCCAGCCATAAGAAGACTTTCCCCGAGACGTACCAGCTATCGTAGACTATCTCCGTCAATGTAGGACGGCCGTCGGTATTGTTTATTCCGACAACTTTTATTTCGAATGTATGATCGTCGCCATTGCACAGCCAAGGTACCCACGTCGTGATATCAATCTCATGTTCTCTTAAATCAAATGCCTGCAAGCCAACGATCGGCCGGTGTAAACTGGGCACCACTCCGCCTGTGAATATTACCGGAAAGGGCCACTGAACTCCAACGACGTAGCCGTCAATTAGCAGTTGAACCTCACGAAAAGGAGACAAGCCATATAATTCTCCAGCCTTTGGAAATGTGCGGATATCGCTTTGTAGGGCATTCTGCCACCAGAACTCCTCGGCAGCCTGGCCGTTGGCAGAGAAGGAGAAAATAGCTTTATTGATGTTCCGAGGGAGTTTGATCGTGTTAGTCGCGTTCTCTTTTGGCAGAATGAAGTGGCTCGACTCATTTGTTGCCCCCCTTTTTGCAGATATGGGGATAATCAGGTCCGCGGGGGGATGTTCGTTTGTTTTAGCTTCAGTTGTAAAAAAGGTAGCAGTAAGAGTGGCGTTGAATGACCCAGTGTATTTGTCGTCAATCAAGTTTCCTAGGTCGAAGATCAACTTCTGAGGAGACTTCCAGAGGTGAAGGTACGCAGTCATATCCTTCAAGAAAGTCCAGCTAATCCCAGGGGGCTGCGTTGGCTCCGCGGTTGACGTCCGCCACACCTCAATATCACCAAAATACATGAGGGCTAGGCGATCAAATTGTCGACCTTGAGAGACGACAGTGAAGTTCATGATAACCCGATTAAATCGGCAGCTGGGTGGTGTATAATTCCCTATTCATTATCAGAACCAATATCGCTATTCGGTGGGTACGTAGATATAACATACCGACGAAAGGCAAGCCATAGCTGAAGGCAAATACATGCTCCATCAATAAGACTGAGCAGACTCCTTTGGATGCGCTTCCATCTGCGATATTTGATACATTGCTAGATGGACCGCTAGGAGTGAGTATTGGTTGCGCGACTTGGAAGCACTCCAGTACGGCAGGGGTGTCTCGCGTTTCAGTAAGTGAGCCTTGAGGCTGCTCAACCTCTGACCGAATAGTCTGTGTTAGGTTCGGGGAACCCAGGAACCGTGCATTAGAACTCTGCAGCTGTGTGAACCAGACGAGCGAGAGAAGGCCAAGCAGTACCAGCGACATTAACTTGAGCGTCGGCCGAATCTCCCTAGGGATTCCCGGTCGCTTCCGGCGCCCGGCCATCACATCGCGAGGCTGAATCGCGGGATTGGGCAACGCGATCTCGGAAGGCCTAGGTTTCATTTCGAGGCGCGCCCGTGGCCCAGGAATATGAATGCATACGCATGTAAGTGAAATGAATGTGTAAAACGAATGCTATAACACTGTTAGTGTTGTAATGCTATCGTGCTAGAATTTAGAATCAGCCATCGGAATTGAACCAGACGCACAGGGGGGCTGAGATGCGGGATGGATCTGTGCCAATAAATTTCCGAGTTATTAGTCCTACCAAAATGATAGAAAGGATGACAACCTATTTATCTATGTACATATGTACTGTATGTAGCCTCGGGTCTTCGACTTTAAGCTTCGATACTTTATGAAACGTATATGCAAGTGGCTTCTGCTGTTCTTAGGTGTAATAGCATCACTGAGCGCTAAACATTCAAATGTTCGGTGTTAACTAGAAGGATTTGATGTTGAAGATATAGTGAGATTCAGGGCCAGTTAAGGGCACCAGGGGCACTGTATTTGGAACCTTGGGATGAGATAAGCGGCCATAGACGGACGGTATGATAGTGGATAGGGGCGCGGCAGGGGGTAAGACGAGGGGTAAATCTCAGTGTTTTGGTATCTGTCTAACGAACGCTTGGCATGTCTAGAAACCCATACTCCTAACTCCAATAATGATCAATAATAGATCCCTATGATATCCATCATCCGGGTCCCCTGATATTGTTCCAGTAATTTGCTCTCGCCTTCGCAGCCAATGCTGCTCTCCGCTTGTCTGGTTCTTCTCTTTGCATAAAGTTGAATACTGCAAATTCGGTCCTCGACATAACGTAGTCGTCGGGTTGTTCCAGAATCCTCATCCAAACTTTGTGTAGCGTCGCCTCGAGTACGTTGATGACGTATGGGTCTTCTAAACCGTCGGGACTTTCTCTTGCGAATTCTAGTGCTTCTTGCACCGTATATTCTTTCTTCCTTTCGACTGGTGGCTTAACGTCGTGGGCTTCGTATGTGTATGACGAGTCTGATGTGGACATGGGGATATCGACCATCTGGATCGAGTTGTGCCGCGAGTGCCTCCCATTGCCAAGCGGTATTGCGCCATTCGGCGTGTCTTCTTTAGAAATCGGGTACGAATTCATTATGCTGAAATATGTGAGCAGGAGGATATTGAAGATAGTATAAATATTCATTTCTTTGGTGTTTGGGTAGGAGGATGTAAGTAGCAACATATTGAAACCGAGTTCAGAAGCATCGCAGTGAGGCTGATTCGGTTTATATAGACGTAGGATCGTGGCGAGCAATAACATACCAGAGTGTTTGTAACATATCAAAGATAACCTTGAGGATTGTCGCCCCCGGCGTGAGTTTGTCGTAAGATGTGCTTGTCAGGTTATAATATAAGGTCAATCTTATCCTATACTAGGCAAAACACTGCTCGCAATTCTAAATGAGATAACATGAAAAGCTTTGGGAATAAAAAACCATTAGGTTTCAATGATCTGGGCGATTCACCATCCTCTATATGTAGATTTGTAGATGCGGTGTAGGCCAGTCAGTTATATCGGGCACTTGAGTACGAGGTCGAGCGGTATGGGATGATCAGTCAGTCGGGGTCCACTCCGCGGCGCTATTATTATTTCATACTCGCCGGTGAGCTTCAAACTATCTCTCGGGAGGTAGATTTCCTTTGAGTCCCATCCTACGATAGGATGAAGTACGTATCGACTTACAGCATAAAGGGTGCCTTGGCTAGGTATGCTAACTCAATTTAATGGGGTGTTTGTGGCTATGGTTCGTCCCTTTTCAGGACATACTGTTCCATATTCTTGGGTCTTTGACCTGACTATATTCATGAATCGATATTCCCGAGACTCTAGCTTGTCGGTGTCTGCTATCATCATCAAATCCCGGGGACGTGATCCTTGCTACAACGTGTCAGTCTAGATCCCAATCTAACTCTATCGACTCATGATGTAAAGATATTGCAAGAAAAGCAACTCAACACAGGGGTGCTAGGCGTAACAACGAGATTGCTTCGTCAGCTGAGCCGGAAGAGATCTAGTAGCTGACGATTTCAAGCTAAGATATGGTGAGATCAGGGTCTAGGCAAGTGTCAATATTTTCTAGTGGCTTCGTCTAAAGATTGTGGGTTTCCTAGGTATCTAGTTATTCGACGAGTGTTTCGACCGTCACTTATTCATTTCTTAAGGAGATAGCTAAAGCGGCCAAAAAACTCAATCAATAACAGTGAGCATTCTACTATGTATAACCCAACATGAAAAAGCTTCTAGAAAGCACGGAGGTCGAGTCCGCCTTTATAAGACTTGGCTTTAACTTCAGAATCGTGAGGGCTTGAGCAGAACAGCGACATAGTGAGATCACGATGAAAGAAATCCAGCCATGGTTTCAACCTTGCTTGCCAACTTCACTAATGTAGGCTCAAGGTCTTCAAAACCTGTTCCTGTTCGGCGGGGTTTCGGAGAATGTTGCGGAGGATGGAGGTGAGTGTGGCGGTAGATCAATGGATGTGACCCAGTTGCATGGCCAAGGGGCGCCCGTCAAACTTTATTTTCAAGACGAATTCCGCGAGTTGGTTCCCCTTGATCGTAATTTTTCGTTACTCGTACTTAATACTAGCCAGGAGGGAATAGGGGTAGTCTCGGAAGCTGTTATGAGTGGTTACAGTACGAACTTATGTCGCTCTTACTTCCGCACTTTTGGCGAGTACGATTTTCTTAGCATACTTAGTGCTATAGAGTCATCTGAGTCACGAGACATTGTACGAAAGTGGCGCTTGAATAGTATGAGCCGCGGGTTATGGGATAAGAACTTGTTTTCTTCGGTCTGGTAGATCAACGTTTACATAGCACCGAAAGACCATATGATCTTGGAGACATAAACAAAATAAAATTATTTGTAGAGGGCCGCAATAATCAACTGTATATCGAATACACATAGTAGGCCGCTCGTGCTGACATTGTGTATTCGAGAGTTGTCTTATTCATGTATCTGTGCGTACTTGAAAATGTAAGCTCGCAATAGTGGCTGAACGGGAAGTATGGATCCGTGACATTTCCGAATAGTCGCAACCTTATTCCCTCTCCACTACAAACCAGCTCGTACTGCTATCCTATTTAGTACAACTCCGCGTGGCAGACGGGGTTCCGCATACGCCGTTAATGTACATTGGGCTGGTAATAACGGCTTTAGATGTGGTGGAAACTCAGTCAGGTAACCCCCCCTTATTAGGACGGGTCCAGATGAATCCGAACTTTAAAAAAGTCATTTGGCGAGGTCTTGATCCCACTTATAACATACTACTATGTTATGATACTTGTCGCCTAATAAATTCAAATCGTGGTAGTTGTCGGAGTCTCCGTGATCCAGCGGCGGTCGTCACCGTCATCGTCGAACATCGTGTGCTTTATAGGGTTTCGGCGGAATTGTATCAGACGATTGCGGCCGGTGTACTTCCTCCGATTGCCACGTGGAATGGATTCTCGGCCTTCAAGGTTAATGCTGTTGATTATTGTAGTCTATGTGGAGTGCATCTAATGGTCTAATATTGGTCGTACATCCTCTTACCCTTATTATACAAGCCCCCTATTAAGACAGTAGGCGCCAACCATGCAAGTACATTTTTGTAATTTGAGGAGCGATCGAAGATCATAATCAACATACTTCCGGCGACGTACAGGAGACGCCGCCCTCCTATCGCTTGCCCGGTCGTTTCCCGATGTTCCAGCCCCATGATCTTAGAACTTTGACTATCTTGGGCGTTATTGCCGCAGTCAAAGGAACTCTGATGAAGATAAAACTCTTGTGTATGGCATAAGCGAGAGCCAATTGAGTCCCGAGACCTAGATGTTATGTGAGATCAGGTTCAGAGAGGGGTCTTCGCAGAAACGTACTGGCTTCGGCTTTGTGTCTTTTCTCGGCCTCCTCTACACCCCAGCCGGCCATCTCAACATGCTCACTTATCTCATCATTTCCGATGTTCTCTTTTTCGGCATTTTTAAGAGCCGCACGGTACTCGCGCCACCAGTCCCGGACGGAGTGCGGAATTATCTTGGAGACGTGGGAAACCACGAAGTGCTCGATTTCGCCTATCCTATCCGTTCCCACCGATCGGACCAACAAGAAACAGAACGGAAAGTCCAGAACCGTCAATCCTAGGTAAACCCCTAAGGCCGCCCAACCGTATTCTCGGGATAGCTTCTTTAGTCTCGCTGTGAGCCCTTGCGGCTCTTTGGCTGTTGCGTCTTTCGGCGCCTGTTCTGCATTTCGTAATCGGGAAGTTCGGTGGAACGACCGTCGGGTCGAACGTAGTGGTGACTTGTAGAGCTTGAAGAGACTGCTAGGGGTTGTCGGTTGCGATATCGCATACTGTGTGATCCTTGATGCCGGTTGTGATCTTGAGGTAAAAGTCCGCCGCCATACCGCCCTCTCCGCGTTTGGTGCCACCTGTCTCAACACCCGCGCCCACATCGGTTGGAACATGCGCGAGTAAACTTGTGACATTATGTGTGATATCTGGCTTGAACTTCGAGGTGTAAAGGAGGAATGAAGAGGTTGAATGCGTTCAAAGCGATCTGCTGACAGCTCGGAGGATCGCGGCCGGCAAGCTTCGGGGAGTTACTAAGGCCTATGTCCGGACACGGCGCCACGAACCCTGCGGTAAATAGCTAATGGATTCCTTAGTCAAGCCTCGAAATAGAAAAATGACAATCCCCTCGATAATCGACGGCTCTCAAATTTTGTGGTGCTGTCTTCAGAAACTGGTTACCATGGCACGATGATGAACCCGACGGTCCGGACACGGAAAAAAATTTAGGACTGAAGCTTCAGCAGGTACCTAGGTAAGTATTATGCAGAGTGATGCAACTAATGACCCGCAAACTCCGAATAGGTACCACCGAAAGCTGAACGTGGGTCCGGTTTTCTTCTTGTCCAATCAGATCTTTCAAATTTTGCTTTTTCAAGCAACTACAACTACACATTTGCGTATACCCTCAAGAAGACAAAGACATCCATGGATCATATTCACGAATTATGGTCATCATAAAACCTACTTATGTACTTTTATCGTCACTATGAAGTAGGATTTCATGATGCAGAAATCAAGTACCAAAATAAGGCGAAGCGTCTCTTATTCCGAAAAGATCCTATGTAGTATGCTCAAGACTTATTGAAAAGACGAACATATCCTTAATCAAGAACAACGGAGTTTTCAGAAGGTACTATTGCAATTTCAAAGCCACCTACGGATGAAGAACATATACTATAATTCTAAGGATAAATCCATTAATACTATTTTACAGTGTGCGTAGTGTCATATCTAGTTGCATAGTGTGTTGGACTACATATGACGAATAGACCAGGCAGAGTCAGTATTACGACGTTGAGTCTTTTGAAAAAGGTCCGCATGACCTACCTGACTTACGTTGATGAGTTTTGAGCGATTGCATACTTCCTTCAACAGTACTTAGCGTAGGTGAGTGGAGAAGAAAATTAAGCATCATCACCTCCCTTCCTGACTTGAGCCTCACTTCCGCATCTAATGAATGACGCTCTCTTACTAGTAATGGTCTTAAGGGTACCGAAGACGTAATTTCAGGTATGGTGCTTTAAAGATTTCCACGGGTCTTGTTCGTGCTGCCGTTAGTCAGGTGGCTTCCAATGTTTTCGATTAGTACCACTAAATAGAGAGTGATTGAAGTACCTTTGATGACATGCTCGAAAGCGAAATTTCGTGATTAAAGACAAATTTCTTAGATATTTATGTATTTTTGAATCAATCATGGACCGACCTCGACAGTATCGATTTCTAATTATATGTGCAATACATATATTAACCCTTAAAATAAGCTTAGAAGAATCTAAATTTGAATAAGGCGCTTCCTGTTGCAAGCAATGAAGAGCTCATCGGCTTAACTGGCCACTCATGGGCATGAGATTCAAAAACTGCAGGGTCCTTAGGCAGTTCGCGGCTGCTGGGTTAAGCTGTCCGACGTGGGGGAGGCTATGAACCAATCATTCGGAGGGTCAAGATCTTATCGGGAACGAAGCTCAAGTGCTTTTATATGTACAAGGGTAGCATTGATTGGCCCACAGTGGACTGATCGACTGAGTGTCCGGCCAACGATGGAGCACGAATACAACCCTCAAGGGTATCAATCACTACACAATTCTTTATGTTCCTAGTTGGATTCGGAGTTCAAAGAAAAAACCCGCTGACGACGGGCGGCCGCATTCGAACATTGAATTATTATTTTAAAAGACGGATCTGGATTTGAGCAAGGTCTTTAACAATCAAGTCACAAACCATTGTTAAACTTCCTTTCTCCCTACGCTCTGTCGAATACACTTTGCGCTTAGAACTTAGAGTCGACCGTTGAATGCGCCGGTAGCATTTGTGTACGTCACTACTTCTAGAACGCTAAGCACTTGAGGGAAAACATTGCGGAAAACATTAAACCAATGAGGTCATAATTCGCAGCTATATACAAATTCAGCATTGGGAGGTACGCTGTTGTCCCGCAACTGCCGATCACCAGGTCATCCATCATTCATACCCTGTACCTATTAATTGATCCCATCTATATCGCTATATCGCTATAAACTAGGCCCAGATCGACAGAAATATTAATCAGGCTTATTCTTAATCAAAGATACATTTTGACCCACTTTAACCGTATGGGGCTGCTTAAGTACTGGTTCTAGCCATATTCGACTTAGTGCGGTTTGAACTGCTTTACCGCCTAGCATTTAAGGTTCGAATCAGCCTCCAGCCGAATTTTTTTGAAATCTCAGTTGTTACCGCTTAGCATCTAAGGTTCGAATCAGCCTGTAGCCAAAGATTTCAGGATTTTTTACAATTAAAATAATCATACCAGTGGATTCAGAGTAATCTCATTCAGCCAAGTCTCTCATATGAAGCCTTATATACTACTATTCAGTAAATGCGACCGGTGGTAACTGCGATTTCTTCAATTAAATGGATTAAATGAGAAGCGATAAGGTTGATTAAGCTATAAGCCATACCAGCCTACCCCCCCTTATAATTTAAGGCCTTAAACGGTAAAAAACGCTGGTCTTTACCGAATCAAGCTAGATTTTGACCCCTGCTAGCCCGGTACATTACTGCCAGGGCCTTAAACAGATTCTTATTCGCTTGTCTCCATAAACATTGCCAAAAAGGGTAAAACGCAAAAAAGAATTCATTTTTTTACGATTAAGAGTCCCCACAAAAATCTAAAAATCGATTAAGAGCTCTCATCGATCACAGCCCTATACCTTATACATATCTTCCATCTTCACATCTCTCTCGCCTATATATCCGCTTCGCGACAACATTCATGCACATCATATGATCGACATTGACAATCCATTGCTAGATTCCACCTTCGACCAATAATACAATCTCAACGGTAGATCACAGTGCAACCTCTTGTTCAGAGTTACACCACTCCTCTCGAATCCAATCCCATCCATCCTCCATTACTACCCGCAAGCTTAGACTGTGTCTTATTTGCCTATTACTCCCCGAGGGCAACGAAAGCCCAACTTAACCTAAACATCGACCCCAAAACCTCGTCGATTGCCTCACCTAGCCAAGCTTCATATTGTATACCCCGAGCACGGTCCTTGCGACCCGCCCACTTATCGACGAGTTCGACGATCCTTTGTCGTCTACGTCTAGAACTTCTACAACCGAGTAAACACCTTGCTCTCTTACCATACGAACCGCCAAGATGGAGATGATCAAGTCGATTCTGCGGATACTGCAGTTGCTTCTAGTGCTGCTCACCACGGCGCTCATCGGCAATGTCATTGCTTCCAACATCAGCGGCGCCGAGGCCGCCATTAACTTCATAATGTTCGTATGCGCGCTGTCTTGGATCACGGTTATCTACGGTATCGTGTCGCACTTCGTGGCTGCCGCCGCGATTCCCGTTGTCGCCCTCGCCCTCGACGGCGCCGCAACCCTTTTCACCTTCATCGGTGCTATAGTGCTCGCCGCGAAGCTACAAGCCGTGAACTGCGCTAATCTGGTATGTTTTCTCACTTTTTTCCTCTCGTCTAATTTTAACAAAGGCGCTTTTACTCACTACTTTCGCCTAATTATAGGGACGCAAACCCAGCGATTACATCGTATTCGGCTCCAACGATGACGAAAAGCGCTGCCGTGAGATACAGGCCAGCACCGTGTTTCTGTGGTTCCTCTTTGCCGCATTCTCGGCAACACTTTTCTTCGTTCTGAAGGAGCTTCGGCGTGGAGGCGGTTCCGTCCGTGGACCTAGCATGTCCCAGATCGGCGTCTAAAATGCTGACAAAATCGGCTTTCACCATCCGGTTCGGTTCGGAATGGGGATGCGCTATGATTTGATGAGAAGCAATGTACGGTACACCTGGGACTGTTACTAGATGTATGATCCACAAGCGTGATACCTCACTCGGTACGGACGGGCCTGGCGTTAAACTCTACTATATCGCCGTTGGGCAAGTTCTCTGGAGTACACTTGCCTTGCACAGGAGCAGGAGGCTGGTTTCCGGAATAACCGGAGGAACTGTTAAAGCGAGTCTTGATTGCTTGATTGCGAAATGATACGGTTTGCACCAGGGATAGGATATCATGATTACTGTTTAGGAGTCTGGATCACGCGCGGGAAAACAACAAATCTGTCTGGATTAATCGAGTATTTAGATAATGAAGATACCATTAGGGTATCAATAATACGAGCTCTTCACCTTAGAACCCCTTATTTTATCGCTGCACAGGACCCTGTGAAATCGTAAGTAAAAGTTGGCGTTCGCCTATAACTTACGCGGGACCACCATATAAATATATATGAGCCAATATGCCTTCCCATTGAAGAGAGATATCACGTCTTGGGGAGATAAAGTCACAGGCGCGTTACTTCATACCGGACCATACTCGTAAGCTTCTATAAGCACCTCCTGGACTATAAACAACGCCAAGCTTACCTATACAGCATCTTCTCTTAAACGAACCTTATACCTCACTTCTTGCAGTTACCTCTCCAACCCTAGGACATCCATCATCCCTAACTTCATCCGCATCTAATCTATCCAGCGCTCTACCCACCTCCTTATCCCAATTACTCAAGCCCACAATCACCCACTCCAGTATTCCAACAAGATACAACGCAACACACTGCCCGATCCACAAACCCCGGAGCCCCCACCCGTGAAACGCGAGGTATATCCCCGCGGGCAGTGCGCCGCCGTAGTAACTCACCAGGTTGACGAGCGCGCCCACCCACTGGCGCCCCATACCCCGCAGCACGCCGCCACAGCTCCCGTTCAATCCGTCTGCAATCTGGAACAGCGCCACGAACGGCATGACGTCGGCGACGAGGCGCACCACGCGCTCGTCGTCGTTGAAGATGCGGCCGAACACGTCCTTCGCGCTCATCAGCACCGTGAGAATCACCGCCCCGAGAACCGCTGACAGGATAGCAGCGCAGTGTGCGGCGCGGGCCGCTTCGGCGGGTTTCTGCGCCCCGAGCAGATTCCCGATCCGCGCTGACGCCGCAACCCCGAGCCCGAAGGGTACGGTGTTGATGATCTGGTCCGCGGTCATGATCACAGACTGCGCGGCAAGCGCGATCGTGCCGAGGCGCCCGGCGGCTAGCGCCACGATCTCGAAGGCCCACCACTCGGTGCCGACGTGGACGACGCCGAGGAAGGCGAGGCGGGCAAAGGGCCACAGATTCGACAGCGCGCGCCGCGGCGCCAGGCCGCCCCAGCACTCGTGGCCGCGAACGAAGGCGGCGTAGGCGACGAGCAGCAGGAACGAGGCCCAGTACGAGATGCCGGTAGCGAAGGGGGCGCCGTAGAGGCCGAGGCCGAATTGGTGGATGAAGAGGTAGTTGAGGAGGGCGTTGAGCGGGGACGTGATGAGCAGGACGTACGTGCCCGGGCGGTATATGGCCTGTGCCTGCAGGTACTTCTTCATGGCCTCGAACCATATGTACCCGACCCCGCCCGGGATCAGGATGTGCAGAAATTTGCTCCCTTGCACACAGATGAATTCCTCTTGTCCGAGGGCCCGGAATAGCGGTTCGGAAAACCCCCATAGGATCGCTACTGCGCCGTAGAAGAGCGTGAGTACGATAAGTCCCCGTTGTAGTAGGATCCCTAGGTCGTGTTTGTCTTGAGACCCAGTGAAGCTCGTTGATGCTAGGGTGTCGAGTGCCGTCGTGCCGCCCATGGCGATTAACCATCCTGTAGCCATTGCGAACACTATGTAGGGAAGTGTTATACGTCAGTAGCCACTAAATAAGTTTTTTCGAGTTGTCTGAATTTAGGAGTATAAATGTCTGCCTCGTCACTTGCTAACTCTCCAGAAGGCAGCTGATTAGAAGACGAGAATGTTTGGGCTTCACTGACTATAGCAGAAGGCGGCAGTGGCCAACGCTTCAGGGGAGAGACGGCCAACTATCAACACCGAAACAGTCTGAAGGCTATTTTGAAGCGTATAAGCGAGTATCACGGGGATCGACGCTTTGGTCAACAGCCAAATCTCAGACAGCCATTGTCGATATTGCGGGGGCTCCTTCTGCGGGCCATCCAAAGTTGTCTTGGGCAACAGTGCAGTCGATTCATCATTAGACGGGATAGGAGACCTTGGACTTGACGGCGTTGATAGCACTTCACCCGTCATCTTACAGTAGCCGTCGGATTGGAGGTTTCAAGGAATTCTAGGGAGCTAGTAGATAAAATAGATTCACCCATATGAAATTGGAGAAACTCCATGTAGAATTTGAAAACACTTACCTTCATACCTACCCCTAATCTTTAATACGTGGCGCCACCCAGATATGGAAACAACCAGCGAAGGGAACAAGTCCCAGCTAGGGACAGTTGGGTGCATTCCTCCGAGGGGTCGGAGGACTAGACGTATAGTACCGCATGGCCAGTAACCTACCTAGACGGGTACTTGCATCGATATCGAGATTCACTCATGTATTATAGCACTGAGTGACCTACGCCGGAGCAGAGCTCAAGATAAGGACAATCCACTCCATACGTACTAAAGCCAATGAATTCGAAGCGCACAGTACACCCACGCCCAGACATCAACGGACGACTTGTGTCTCCGTGGGTTGTCGTACAGAGATCCGTGATATCGAGGCTTACTCGGGTTGGTCTCACAAGGCGCGTCGAATAAGATGTCGCACATATAAGCATATGGACGTCAGACGCAGTCAGTGACGGACAGCGGGCGTGCCGGGGAAGCGGTCGATGACTATGTGGTTGAGGCTCCTTATTTGCCAATCCGACCCGCCAAGAGATGATGAATCCCGGCCTTGCCCTTTCATAGACATTCGCGCTGCAGAGCCCCATTCGCGTCGTGCTACCATAGGTTACTGACATGCGGGCATTATCTGAGGCCAATTAGTATCAAGTAATGAGTTGGCATTGCATTGATACTAGAAGTCGGCAGTGCTAGCTATTACAGCACGAATTTACCAATACTTATGGCATGGATTCTAATTAATCTCAGCTTAGAATGCCAATAAGTGCCCAGAGTCGTGTATATAAGTGCATTGATGATTAAGGGGTGATTGTGATCATTGTATCTCCGTATGTTCCACGGATGACTGAACAATAATCGTTATTTGGTGACGTCACATACATTATTACGTAATTGTCGTTAGAAACCGATATTTCTACATGGTTTGTGCGTCTTTCAAGAATGGAACTTTTTAAGATCAGCTCATCATTTTGCAACACCTAAACTACAACAACTGTCATGATGTAGTTGTCTACCGCTGCCCTCGGGGATGACATGGTACAATGACGAACCTGGTTTCTCAATGTTCTGGTGAATTTATCTTATTCGTTGGAGCTAACTTCCATTGAACACGAAGACACTGATTCGATTAGTGAACTCCAAGTGCTTCGTCGAGCAGTGGTTGAGGAATATACCAGAGCAATCTAAAGTCCATACTTCCCTATCTGAGGTAAGAAATTTTGAGCGCTACATGGGAAAGGCCCTGAAGACCCTGATATCTTTTCTTGATTTCTTCAATAATCAAGGGGAACCCATTCTTACCTACTTACCTATGCAGGTACTTGTCCACATTTCTTCCCGGTTCAACCCCAGAAGGGCTCGGTATTCTAGCTTAAATAAGCTATATACCACCCCTTTTTGCTACTGATATATTATAGGTCAGCTCCTCTTGAGAACGCGAACCTCGGATCTGGGTCCGTTTGCGTATATAATACGTTGCCAAGATTCTAAGCTCCGTTCATGGACTCGGCCATACTAAATCCATGTGGTATCGAACAATCGTTCAAATACATGGGTTCATGATCTAAGATACCCGATGTAACTTCAAACAACGAGCTACTAGGCTAATATTCACACAATAAATGGTCGATTTATACGATATGATTACTCCAGAGCACGACAAAATGGCAGAAGCATAAGGCTGGGTTCAGCTTCCAGTCCCAAATATTCCAAACATAGATCAATTATTGATTAGTCTCACAATACAACACGCTCGCGACCAAGTTCTGCGTTTTATGTTTCGATATGCCGTTGGCTATTGGCTAAAGGAATACCATGCGTCCATAAGCGCCGGCTATCGTGAGAACTAGGCCGGAATAGTACAACTACGGGACCACGGAGACGGGCCATTATGGAGCTTATAATAAGCATAAAGCCTAAAGGAGACGGTGATAGGAGCAAAATAGAATCCGGACAAGCGTCCGTGACATGGATATTTTACCAAATGCTACGGGAGTTGGGTTGCTACAGCTAGGTTCGCAATCCCTCAACGTTACCCAGAGCAAGATATGCGCATATTCTAGCTTACCCTACTACATAGAAGGCAACTGCCCATGATTATCTCATCCCAAGAACCTGAGCCTAGTTCGAACGCAACCTCACAAGTGTAACACTTGCCGCCGATAAGATATCATAGGGTGAAAGATGAGCCAAATAAGAGACCTATGCCCATTCCCTAGGGGATGTATACAGGTATGTAGGGACCGGGTATTTGCAATGATACCCTCGGTATCATGCCACACCTTCTAGAACTTTTAGAAAATCGATATATACACCCTGGTTGCATTACTCATATATCACCCACCCGTTGTGTTCTGCTCGTGTGAGTAATCAACGCAACTGGAGGCTCTTTTCATCGATAATGACGAGACCGCGTCTTATATAAGTTGGTTGATATCGGTCAGTCTCCCTAGTTGACCGGCCTCCTTTCCCGAACACCCACCCCTCGTGCGTCCGCCTCGATAAAGATGGTCCAATTCAACATAAGAAAGGGGACCTTCAAGTCCCTAAGGAGCGTGTCTACGTTCGCGTCGACAGTCAAAAGCGACCCGAGGAGTGAGAAATGGCGGTTTCGAGAGAGCATCGGGAGATATGGAACTCTCGTACTAATCGGTGGTTCGATTATCTCCCCTCTTATACTAGGACTACTTGCCGTCCTATGGGCTGGTAAAGGCCCTGGAAGCGGTGAGAGTGCTTCGCCATCATGGCGCTCTATTGCGCTGAGAGGATGGGTCACCGAAGCAGTTACTCTGTGCTCACTAGTCATCCAGGTATGTACCAGCGCTCAGGCGTTGATATGTACTAGTTTGGCAGCGGCAACAATCCTGGAGACGACCGGTGTGCCCCTTTCCCAGGTCGCCGAATTCTCAACGATGCGAGGCGCGAACGACGGCCCCTGGAGGCTCATATACCTAATATTCATATCCTCGATTCGAAAATTCCTCAGCCCACAACCCCTCATGATGTTGGTTCTCTTCTTCGGGACCATGGCCACCCAGTTTGCTTCTACGATACTAGTCACCGACCTAGATGTTGCCTCGATAACTGGTAGCGCAAATCAGACACGACTCAACCTAACTTTGTCTGATAGCATACAATTATACCAACCTACAGAAGCTCAGTGGCACCTAAAACCGACCGATTACTCTTCGTTCGGTGAGATTCCTTCGGGCGTTGACGTCCAACCGACCGAGCATGGCTTTAGTGACACTGGAAATGTCAAGAGGATATTCTTACCATTAGTTCATGATAATAGAACTAAGCTGCATCGTTATACCGGTAGTGCATACGGGATAAACTCCCGGGTAGCCTGTGCCGCACCGGTATTAAGTGGAGAATTTCAGGCCATCGACCCCGGCTCAAAACCGCTACCCTTTTTGCTTGCGATGATCGGGAATATCTCATACGAAGCTACGCTCAGCAACGCTGGCCTTGATATCCCACCACTATGTGCCGATGAGAAATGCCTTCCCACCCAATTCAACTGCACTATGCCTACCACCGGCATACCTGGAAGATTGGGGACGTACATGTGTCTCCCAGATCTGTCAAATGTCATCGACACCAAGAACTTTACCTTCTTCAATGATCCTCGTAATAGCCCAATCACCCCTCACTCGATGGTGTTTTTGGTTACGCGAAACAATGGATCATTTGACGACTGGTCCTTTGTAAATAACGTCAGCACGATCCCAGACAACCCAACCCGGGATGGCGAGTGGGCTCGATGGGAACTTGGTGACAAGGTCAACCTAGACGTGTCGCTGTGTTTCTCTGGACTCCTGTGGGAGGTGTCGGATGTAGATATGTCAACGACTCATGATACAGTTGAGCCTACAGTTGTGTACGATCCAAAGACTAGGGATATAGACACAAGTGCTGTCCGTACTCTGCTTGGTACGAATCCCCGATCGGCTCCTTCGGACCGACAACTCCTCGCGGTCAACTCAATCAGCAATACGACAACTGACTCAAGGCTCCTTCACTACCTAGATGGCGCAATAAATTCGGGGATTTTCGGCTTGCCAGATCCTCCCTCTGGCACGACTATTAACGGGGACGGTGCTAGCTATGGAATGTCGAGCATTAATCCCTTTCAAGATTATGCGATCACCTTCCAGAACGCTCTGCATGATACCAACCGTCCAGCGTTAGCCCTCCAGTCCATGCTCACAATCATGGCGATGTCACTACACTATGGACAACTGCCAATGCTTGATATCCCGGGGGACGTCAGCATAACCGAGGCGGTTTCCGTAACTATACCCGTGAGGTGGACAGGGCTTGCCATAGTAGCGGGTATTGTATTCGCCAATACTATAAGCATCATTACAATCACAGTCTTGTTCCTACTGAGAACTAGGTTCTCAAAGCAAGGGCATTTCTGGCATACTATTTCTCAACTCATTTCGGACAAGACTGTCGGTATCTTGCAAGCCGGTACCGAGTCGAGAGATGATATCATTCAGAAGGAAATAGTGACAAGTGACCCGATAGTGGTCATTGCGCGGTGTAAGAGATCTGGAAGGGTGCAGGTCCTTCGGAAAGATGATGTTGAAAATGAAAGTGGAAGTGTATGATGATACCCTTAATGTACCAAATAGATCAGCCATGAAACGATAGTCTTATAATTGCATTCAAAGCCAGCTCTCCTTCCGCCAACCTTTCACTTACACCGACTTCTACTTAAGCATATGGAGGCTCTGAATACTTGAGGGGTATCTCAGGGGTAGTTATTAAAAGCGGCACAGACTCTACTATGTAGAAACTAAGTGGCTTGTAGTGATTTTAACCGTGATCAGACATCAGAATCGTATCATAGAAGTGGATCTTAAGTGAGGCTAAAGAGCGCCATCGCGAACACGCATAATCAGGATCCCTTGGAGGCTGCAGCTTTATTTCAATAGTCTCTATACTACGGTCAACATCTAGTGTCGCCGTGCCATCCGATTGCATAGAGTAGATCGCGTATATTGTGAAGTATGATCGGGTTCCCGTACCATGGTAGCGGGACAGGGGAAAGGAGGAGAAGCCTCCCCAATACCCCGAATTACCCCAGATCGTCTTCCGGCTAAATACAATAGCCTCCACAATTCGACGGAGAATCCCAGAGGTGTTCGGGTCGAGGATCCCGAGCGGCCCTACTGTTATTAAATGCCAAGTATGCTATCATTTAAATAATATGTATAACCTCGTCGCGTAGATGTAGGTGGTAGCTTCTCGAACTCGCACTTCGTCCACCTCGGAGAAGCAAGAACGACACCATGAAGTTCTCTTCCCTAGTGAATGCCCATCTGGCATTCCTCGCATCCGTGGCCTCGTCTGCCGCAGTGCAACCAGCCAACTCCACGTACTTCAACCCAGTCCTACCGGGTTGGCACTCCGATCCGTCGTGTATACAAGTCGACGGGACCTTCTTCTGCGCGACTTCGACCTTCATATCTTTCCCCGGTATCCCTATCTACGCCTCCAAGGACCTCATAAACTGGAAGCTCATCAGCCATACCTGGAACCGGGAGAGCCAGCTGCCCGGCATTAGTTGGGCAACAACGGGCCAGCAGCGGGGTATGTACGCCCCGACGCTGCGGCACCGTGACGGCGTATTCTACGTCATCTGCGAGTACCTGGGCACGCCGACGGGGGACCTAGGTGTCGTCTTCAAGTCCTCCGATCCGTTCTCCGACGAGGCCTGGAGCGACCCCGTGACTTTCCCTGCGACGAAGATCGATCCAGACCTCTTCTGGGATGATGACGGTAAGGCGTATGTCGCTCTGCAGGGCATCATCCTGCAGGAGATCAACCTCGAGACCGGCGAACTCAGCCAACCACCCATCAGTCTATGGAACGGAACCGGAGGTGTATGGCCCGAGGGTCCGCATATTTACAAAAAGGACGGCTGGTATTATCTAATGATCGCCGAAGGTGGGACAGAACGAAACCACGCGATCACAATTGCGCGATCTCGCGCCCTGACCGGCCCGTACGAAGCATATGAGAACAACCCCATCTTGACAAATAGGGGAACAGACGAATACTTCCAGACGGTCGGTCACGGCGACCTATTCCAGGACACCAACGGCAACTGGTGGGGTATGTGTCTCGCAACTCGCTCAGGCCCCCAATGGGAAGTCTACCCCATGGGCCGTGAAGCCGTGCTCTTCCCCGTAACCTGGAACGAGGGCGAGTGGCCCGTCCTACAGCCCGTCCGCGGCGAAATGAGTGGGTGGCCCTTGCCCCCTCCGAACCGTGAACTCCCCGGCGACGGCCCCTTTAACTCGGACCCCGACGTGTACGACTTCCCCGCCGGCTCCGCCATCCCGCGAAACCTCGTGTACTGGCGCGTGCCGCGGGAAGGCGCATTCAGCACAACCAAAAACGGGCTGCAAATCGTCCCCTCGCGGAACAACCTCACGGGAACCCCCTTCTCCACAACCACACCCGAGCTCAGCGGGCAGCAGGGCCTTGCCTTCATCGGACGCCGACAGACGGACTCGCTGTTCCGATTCAGCGTAGACCTGACCTTCGCCCCGCAGCACGTAAACCAAGAGGCCGGCGTCGCCGTCTTCCTGACCCAGGCCAACCACATCGACCTCGGCGTCGTCCTGCTGCCCGGGGACAAGTCGAACTCCACGTGTCCGTCGCGGCGCAAGCGCGAGGAGGCCGCGAGCGCAAAACTTGCGCTCCGGTTCCGCGCCGAGGGCACCGGTGGATCGGTGGAGCCCCGCGTCGTCGCCGTCCCGCGGAGGTGGCTCGATGGCCCGATCAGGCTGTCCATTGAGACGGCGAATGCCACGCACTACAACCTCGCCGCCATGCCGGCTGCGGATCCAAAGGCGGCGATTCTCGTTGGTACGGCATCTGCTGGGTTGGTGAGCGGTGGGAACGGGTCTTTTGTTGGAAGTCTGGTCGGCGCGTATGCGACGTGTAATGGAGAGGGTTCAGGGGTTGAGTGCCCTCCAGGTGGAAACGCGAATTTTGCCCGTTGGAGGTACTCCGGTGAAGGCCAGTATGTCTCCGAAACGAAGGTTGTCAAGATATGAGGATGAATATATAGGTTAATAGTAATTGATATCCAAGCGGCTATCGCGCTTGAGTATATGTCCAGATCTATGACCCATGATGATGAAAATCCTCCTTTTACGTCTATATCGAAGGTATGTATTATGATGACTAGATCTTAGTTTATTTCGTCGTGTTCCTAGCACATAATATGTGACATCGGTTGTTGTGCAATCTGGGTCGCGTATTGAGTTCGTCTCCTGGACTGCTACGGGATGATTCCAAATCAGATTTGTCCCATCAAGACGCCATGGCGGTTGGAATACTATAGTTCCTCGTCAAGCCAATGCTGTGGTATTTCTCTATTTCAATGAATTATATCAGCATAAAATCAACCTAGCTAAAGTATGGTTGACTCACGATTTGATCCCCCCTTTTATTGCCATCTAGGCCACAGAGAATTCTGAGACTGGTATTCTTCTAATCCGCTTAACTGAGCTGTTGCTACGAGCCTGCCTCGATGTCAGGGACTTCGAGGTCCGGTACCTAACGGAATATTTTCTCAATTATCGTTGATAGTAGACCTCTTTTCCGTCGACCAGGCTCACTACGCCTCTCGCTTAGGCTTGACGGATAGTAAGAGAGCGAAGAGCTCGCGGACACATCGGAGGCGGAAGTCGCGGCGCTGGAGGGAAAATATGGCCTTGTGCCCTTTGATCGTTGCCTTCGTCGGTGAGCGGTTCTTCCCCGTCTTTCACTACTTGGATCATTCCGATATATCTCAAGTGAATTTCTAGTTTGTGCAAGAGATATCGTGGAATCATTTGCATATACAGCATCCGGATATCGCAGGTAACTGGAACCCATGAATAGGTCCCTCAAGACTCTTCCCTTCGGTCTTCGCAGTGAGGCCTGAGATGCAGCTGGTGATAGAGTAACTTGGGATAGGGAAGGACTTGTGCCGTGATGTTCATATACTTTATATGTCGTGATGGTTTGAATCGGCGTTTTAAGGATGCCCTTTAACGGAGGTCTGCCAGTAGACTTTCCGGTACCGTCTGTATTCACCGGGGCTGTTCTGGGAAGGGCATTGGTTTGCTGGGGTGGTGCTACGGGCGCTTCGCTATGCGTAGGCGTAGGCGTAGGAGGTGCTGGGAGTAATGAAGAGGCGGGAAGGACTTCAGGATTGATCCCGTAACGTCTACGCAACTCAGCGGTATTTGGTTCTGTAGACGTAGAGGCGACAACACTTTCAGCGTAGCACGATATATCATCAAGCCATCGCTGAAGCCTTTCGTTTTTGTTGTCGTGAGACAGACGTTGATCGATTCGTCCTATCTTTTCTATGATCTGGGCGACGTCATCTTCCAGGATCCCTATTATAGTGAGAATGAGCTAGGTTTGGAAACATCAAGGTTGTATACTTACTCCTGATCTCAACGGTATCATCCCTAACGTCACTAATGACAACTCTATACAAAGAATGAGTAATTGTGCGTCTGACTCCAAATGGCGGCCTGAACATACAGTTTAACAGTATCTAGAGCTATATCCAACGCATGTCTATGCGTATTCAGATTGGTTTTCAGTTTCTCCAGCTCCTTTTTGCCCGAGACCGCCCATTGAAGACGTTTGTTACCGATTGGAGGTTGATAACGAGAGAGAACCTCGTCAATCTCATTGACGATGGTGGCACAGTTGCCCACAACAGCTAAGATTTTGTCTCGCAATTGGTCAGGTGTCCGCTGTAGAAATTCATCTGTGAGTATGTCGATTGTGGTCTTGATAGACTCGAATTCGGAGTTGACCGCGTCAACATCAGCCTGAGCTGATCGAACATCACGCACAAATGAAGTAGCTGTTCGGGAGACCTTAAGCATGAGTTCTCCAAGCGCTATGCAAGCGACGGAGATAGATAAAGGATCCATCACGGCCACTGTCGTGTGTTACGAGTAGTTTATCGCAGCTCAACAGCCACGGTAGTGAAACAGGTGAGAGGACCCCATGATAGCCTAGTCGTTGAGGAGACGTTTCCATCATATATGAGAGAATCATCAAGCCGGGCTTTCTGTGGGGCCAGTCTGCCTTAATTATGTCGAGAGGCTGTACATCATGTTGAGCCAATAGAGAAATACCGCTGCGTGGGATAATGCACGTAGAGTTGCAATTCATCGCTCAGGCGGTGCTAGGGTAAGGCTAACGATTGGCTCACTCGATTTCTGACTTGATGCGTTATGGAGAACGTATTGAGAGAATATTACTATTAGAACAGGCCCGGATTTACACCGAGTTCCCTAGCGTACATCGTCATAACATCACATAAAACCACCAAGGCTGAAGGGGCAGAATCAAGTACAAAGTAAAATAGACGAAGCATCATCATTAAGGGGGGGCTAGCGACGATGTCTTCACCTATATATGAGCTTCGGCGTCATACACAGCGGTAATGGAAATCGCGCCAGACCCTATTCTCATGAACTTTTCCTTTAACCCGTGCCTCACGGCGATTATATAACTCAAACAGGCGAATGCAGTATGATGATATGGTACAGGAACTGAATATTTCTCGACAACTCCGACGCCCCGGTGCGTCATGTCCGTATAGGACGCACGGCTTTGATGCTAGTAATTATCTTCTAATGTGTTGTACCGTTTTGTCCGTTCATACCTTCCAACGCCGCCTTGGATTTCCTTCTCGCGGACCCGGGCCGAGGCGAGCCCAACGCCGCCGCGCCCGCTGCTGTCGTTTCGTCGTACTGCTGGGCGACGGCCTCCTCGGCGTACTTCCGCGTCTCCTTAGCCCACTGCTCGAGCCTGTGCTTCTCGATGTGCTTTAGGAGGTTGTTATCTTCCCATCGCATCGCCTCCAGCATCTTCTCGCGTGAGGTCTTCTCCATGTTCTCAAATCGCTCGTCGAGCGTCTCAGTATACACGCCCGCGGCCTCTGACGGTGTTAATCGTCGATAATCGTTCTTATCGCCGCCGCCTTGTTCTGTTCATCGTTAGTAACTTGACTGACTACTAAGCATTTGGGTTGTTTCTACTTACGATTTGCATACAGCGTACAATAGAACTGGAAAAGGTCTGTCTGACTAAGAACCTCCACGATATCGCTATCGTTTTTGAGGGTCGTGTTGTTAAGGTGCGTCCAGTCTTCTCTCAGGAAGCACCTTCGCCAGATCAGTCGCTCGGCTTGTACGCGCTGTGCTCCCTTGAGGCCGTTATAAGCTACGCAAAGGGCCGAGAAGAACTGGTCGGGCATGTGTTCTTTAGTGTCGGGTGGTAGAGTGATCAAAGTGAGAAGATCGATGAGCGTGAGGGGTTCCAGGGCCTCGTGGTCTAAAAGTCGTTTCAAAGCCCCCTCAAATATCGTATGAAGTATCTTATACTTCTTCGGGATTTTGAGTGCGAAAGTCTCTTTGACGAGGCTGAATTCTTCCCCTTCAAGCGCAACGCTGCCTACCGGGCGAATCTGGGTGCTATATAGCTCGTCCTGGATGTCGACAATTGCAAGTTCCCTATCAATGGCGTCCACTTGTGCGTCTTCGGTAGCCACACTGACATTGACGTCTTGTAGGCTCATGGATGCTTTGCTGGAAGGTCGGGACGATTCAGCCATTCTAGCTAGTTTTCCGAGGCTCAACTCTATCTTTTTACTCCACACCTGTTGCTCTTTTGCCATTCCAAGACTAAGTAACGTTTCAGCGGCATGGTCGATGTCTTCTTCGCCAACAATATCGTTGATCCAGGAAACTTTAGCCAGTTCCCTATTCGTGCGAAGATACATGGTCTTGTACTTCTTGTCGCCTTCATACTCAAGGAGAGCATCGATCCCAAATGTGGTGAATAAGTATTCGTAAAACGGGAAAGCGAAGTCTTTGCCATATATTTGGAAGTATTCTCGCACTCGGTTCTCTTTCGTGGTCATCTTGGACTCTAGCTCCTCAATTTTCTCTGGGGCAAGACCGGGTACCTCAAGCTTGTGCCGCAGATCATTGATTTCGCGGGTCAAGATCTCTGCGAGGGCAGGGAGTGATCTGTGGGTCTCAGCGATGCTGATTCCCGCCTCCCAGTTCTCCGTCTGCGCAAGGAGGACAACTTTGTCATGGCGATCTTGTTCATAGATGCTCTTGTATCTCTGGCCATCAGCGAATCTCTTGGTATCCTCGCTTGAAAGGAACGACCGGGATAGCTCTTGAACAATGGTAAGGTAAACTTCGGTCACCTTTGGTAGGAGATCGCGGGTCCTCTTAATTAGCATGTTTCGACTCTCGGAATCTGGTACCCAGTGCTGCTTAACCCACTCGGTAGACAGTTCTACTTGTCTCTTCACATTGTTCGCGATGAAAGGATGGCAGGTCCATGGTGTTGGGAGTCCAGTGTAATCCCCATCTAGAATCCCGTGTTCCAGCTTTTCATCGCCAAGACCGTAGAGTTCCAAGTTCCTCGTGCGAAATGTGTAAGCACCCCGGAGCGCGCTATTGTAAGTATCCACTGCTTCATATATCAAGAAAGTTAGAGACGTCTGGTCTAGATTGGCCTTGGAGTTGTGTTTGATCACTTCATACGCCCAAGCGACGAAGATTTCCATACGGTCAACGTCACGGACGAACCAGTGGCGCAACCCATCAACTTCTCCTTTGGCGGCGTTAGGCTCCGATTTCTCTTCAGACCGTATATACTCGACGATCTCAGCGATAATGCTCTTTTTGGAGGCCGCCGGTCGGAGTTGGGTAAACTCCTCGTGCTTATTCCAGATTACATTCGCAACGTGTAGTTTTTCCGCATTCCATAGTAACTGCCATTTGGTCGTACGGTCAAGCTTTACACCCAGGCTAGTGATTTGTGACATGATCTTTTCCAAATACTGCACACGCTCCTTGATGTTGGTATCGACTCGAGCGGCCAAGGACGAAAAGTGCTTGCCAGTGGATGTGAGAATCTCTTGGCTCAGTTCCAGGGCCGCAGCGCCATATTCTGTATCAGCAAAACGAGGGCCATGTTGAACATCGAAAGCCAGAGGATTGTCTTCTTTGACGCCAAAGAACACGGCCTGCTCCAGCTTCGTTTTTGCCGTTGCAACAGGGGGCTGCTCACTCGCAAATCGTTCAACGTCCGCCACAGCAACACGCAACGTTCCTACGCCACGAACCAGAAGGATAGCTGCGGGATTCTTGGATTTGACACGTGGGCCCCTTCCCTCGCTAGCTATGAGGGCTTGCGGATAGGGTTCTTCAATCCCAGAACCAACAACTTCGAATGTTGGATCTGCGCGTAAGTCGACGACATCTTCGAAAGTCGCGGGTAGGAGATGGTTGTCTTCGATGATCTGAGAGTCGGGAGAGTAAGGAGGTCGAGCAACCGAGGCTATTACGGCGGCGTGGTCAAATACTAAAAACGCGATAATATTTGGTCGCGGGAGATATAGGCGAGGTTTCGTAAGAGCGTGGGGATCGGGTGATGCTAAGTAGGTAGATATAGGTCGAATCATGCCTATGTCCACAGGATTCTCTGGTGAAATACTAGTGGATAGCACAACTTCGACAAGCGTATATCGCCAGGTTTGTTTGCTAGAAAGTGAAGCAAGTAGGAGGAGATGCTGTTGGTCTTCGGATTCTGGTTGTTGAAGCTGGCTCATGTCACCGTGCTTCTGCTCCAGGCCTCTAGGTACGAAACAGAAGTCGAGTATCTTTAGGGACTCGGCTGGCAAACTAGCGTTTAGCTTGTCTACGCGCTGAATAGCCTCTAAGATAGAGCTGCGAGCGTCAACTTCGGCTAAGAGGTCGTGGTGGCCCCCACGATGAACCCTCCAAGAGTGTAGGCGGCCCTTTGATGTAGCGGCGACAACGGTGCATTCGCCCTGTTGAGACGATCGTTCCGTGTGTATGGCGGAAATGTCTCCCTGGAGACTAGAATGTGATAGTGCTTGTCGGATACTACCAAAAAATCCGCTATTAGCTGGACCCAGGTTGTTCCGCAAGAACTGTGTCGAGATTTTAGGCCGGCCGTGGGTATCTCGGACACTCAGATATGCTATACGTCCGCTGCTGAATGCAACAATGAAGCTAGCTGCTGATTCGGCATGGACCATCTGGATGGCAAACTCTCCAGAGAACATCCCTAGAACAGATCCTTCAATGCCGTTCTGCTGTTGTCGCATGAAGTCTAAAGTCGTGGCACTCGCTATAGATTCCCAGTACGTCACCTTGCCGCTCGTGGGCATCACTATTACTAGGCCCGGCTCGGAGGAGGAAGCGGACGTGGGAACGAGTGCGCCTAACGGCAAGGGATCGGTGGAATGTTTCGACGGATACGGTAACGTAAATGTGAAAGATTCGGGGGACGGAGTGGGTGTCGCATATGGCCATACGATGGCGTGTGTGTGAGAGAGGCTTAAGGCATAGCCCGTAGAGCTATCGGCTAAACCATGTTGACGAACTACAGACTTGAGTTAGGGATACAATTAGTGGTATGGGCGGTGAGAAGGGAACGTACCTGAGTCGTCTACCTTCAGTCGATCAGGCAAAGCTGGGAGTTTTCTCACGTCGAACGCGATATTGGTTGACTACAACAAGAAATTACGCGTTAGTAGCTTGGACTCAAGGTCGTAGAGGGACCTTCATCATTGTTACCTACCAGAAGTGTGCTTCCATCGCCTTTACTAAAACGCTCGCTAGGTCGAGTCTTCTTAGACCGGAAACTAAGCTCCTGTTTTGCAGCTGGCGATTCTTCAATTCCATCTTGTTTCAACTCAACCATAGAAGGCCTCGCAGATTTGACTTCATAGGTCTCAGGGGTAGCAGCAGTAGGGTTTATGAAGGTTTGATCATTCAATGGTATCCTCTGTCTCTTAGCTTTTGGCTGATGCACTGAGTTATCCGAACTTAAGGGCCGTTGACGTCGTCGACCACGCGTGGTCATCCCCGTTGGAGTTGCATTTCCAGCGCCGTTGTTAGCGGTTGCCGAAAACATCATGTAACAGTTTGCGATACAAGAACCGAAGCGAACAGGATGGAATCAACAATGCAATCGAAGGATTTACAGCGACGAGAGGAAATCGTGATTATCGATGGGTCGATTGATGCGGGAAATGCGTGCTCATCGTGAGGAGGCGGATGAAATCGTGGAGGTGGATAAAATGGTGGAGGAGAAGGTGAGGTAGGTGACAAGGTGAAGAAAATGAAGATTGAATGGTGAAGGTATTCGCTCGCGAAAGAATGACGAGGCCGACAGTTGTTTGGCAGCAATTGATTGGGCCGTGTTGACCTTTGGCTGGGTACCTGCAAGAAAAAAAAAATAACATGGGGCAAGGCACGCTGTTGGAACTTGGAATTGGGTTAGGAACGGTTAGTGCTTGGGGTGCTTGGGGGGGCACTGGAGCTACGTAGCCAGGGCTGGCATTTACCTGCTGCCTGCTCTGTAAAAATGGGAAATGGGATTGTACAAGTCAGAACGCTGTCAATAACATTGAACAATACAGAGAGCTCAAGTGCTTAGTACCTATGTACCGACATATAAAATTTAAGGTCTAACGCAAGCGCGGCTGAAGCTAGACCGTTTTAGAAACGATTGGACCCTTCCGCGTGCGATCTGCAGCGTGTGCTTGCCGCTTGTGGACGGGTCAAGTGCTTTGCAGCTTGTCACCTGCCCCGTGCGTTGGCAGAGTGCACGGGCCTCTACATCCAATCGACATCGGATAACAAATCTGGGGCAGCCTCTTAGATTGAGTTCCAGCTTTGACGATGACCTCAACGTTTGGCATCGCAATATTTAGTCTCCGAAAAGGTGCTTAGTCATTAATTTGATTCAAAACACATGAATCGCTATCATTTCCACGAAACGTCGTTGTAAATTAGTGTGATGCCTATATAAAACCATCTAATTTTGTCTTGCAAAGTGTCAAGTATTATATAATTCTACGTGGTTACCTCCTGATTCACCGGCATCATAGTAACCTATCAAGCAATTCAACAACTCGACCGGTTTAAGATTTAAGCTCAATGCCGTGGCATGTTGGAAAACTGGACCTAGTCCTTCTCGGCCAGCATCCCTTGATCCCAATGGCTAGGTGATCCCGGGCAAACATTCTCGTGGAGATTCTATTACCTACTGGTTCATTTACATATTGGCTTCATCCCAAAAAGAGCATCGAGAACTCTCAAAATGAGACGGGGCATCAGTTCGGTCGCGATTACGGACCCCCTGGTGAAATACAATTCGTTACTCGCGACTGGGCTCTGCAGTCCCGATGCGGCTCAACACAGGCTAGCAATTCATCTTCAGAAAGTCTACCATCGGCTCAAGGACTACTCACCATCGTCCGAGTACCGGGTGAGGCTGAAAGCTATTACTAGCGCCTTGGATAATACTAAGAAAAAGAATAAAGATGCGTCGCAAACTCTCGCAGTCGAGAGCCACCCTATCTGGCGCAACCCCCTTTTCGCTCGTTTCTTCGCACGTACGGAGAGCAAAGATACCCTAGCCTTGATACGGGTGTTGACAAGCTATGAAGAGGCGATCCAAATAGATTCTCCCCAGGGCTTATTCCTGTCGGGTGAAGTCGGTACCGGAAAGTCGATGCTCCTCGATCTTCTCGCTGATGGCCTGCCCACAAGTCGAAAAAGAAAGTGGCATTTTAATACTTTCATGTTATATACATTGTCACAGCTAGAGAACTATCGAAAGTCGCATCATCAGTTAGGTCGGGATGATCAAGAGTACTCGCTGCTATGGATGGCGAAGGATATGGTTGAGAAAACACCGATCCTCTTTCTAGACGAATTCCAATTGCCTGACAAGGCCGCGAGCAAAATCCTTAGCAACCTATTCATTGCCTTCTTCCAACTAGGCGGAGTTCTTATTGCCTCGTCAAATCGCATGCCTGAAGAACTAGAAAGGGCTGCTGGTGTCGATTATGTACCACCTACAACTAGTAACCTCATAGGTCAAGCCTTGGGGCTTACAAAGGCTCGCAGTAAAGGAGAGTTGTTTGGATCTACAAGCGATTTTTCGTCATTTCTTGAGGTTTTGAAAGCGCGATGCGAATTTTGGCAAATGGAAGGAGGCACAGACTGGAGGAGGCGTGAGATCAGTGAGTCGCTAAGCCGACGAGCCCAAGTTCCTATAGAAGATGCCGTCTCTTGTAGCCCAACCGAGGCCGCGCCTTTTCGTGTTACTGATATAGACGGCCAAAACGCTGTTGAATCGGACTCTATCCCGACGCCAAGAAATTACTTCCTCATAGGCGAGACGAATGAAACGTCATGGGCAAACACGCTGAATAGCTTGATTTCGCCTCCCAGCAGAGAAGACATTCCTTGGGAATCCTCAACGCTGACGGTATATGGCCGGGCAATTACTATTCCACAACAATACGGCGGAACCGTCTTGTGGGACTTCGAGGACCTCGTATCCTCCTTTGGGCCAGCCGACTATATTACGATGGCTTCTACTTTCCATACCTTCGTCATTGACGGCATGCCAACTTTAACAGTGCTCAAGAAGAATGAGGCTAGGAGGCTTATTACGCTACTAGACGCTCTTTATGAAGCTCGCTGTAAGCTAGTTGTCCGGGCAGAAGCCGGTCCAGATGATTTATTCTTCCCGGAAATGAAAGCCGCATCTCTAGTAAAACGAGATCTCGCCGAAAGGAGCGAAGTAGTCGACGACGATGCAATACATTCCGAGACTGTCGCCGAGGCATACCAGGATACAATGTCGCCTTTTAGGCCAAATATCTCGTCCTACACCGACTCTAACAACACGGACTACGACCCAGACCAGGACTCCGACTTCGGTGTAGAGCAGAAGTCTAAGGTTGACTTCAGCAACACTAGCGCATTTACGGGTGAGGACGAGCGGTTCGCATATAAGCGGGCCACGAGCCGTCTCTGGGAGCTCTGTGGCGCACAGTGGCATGCACGTACGGGCGACTGGTGGCAGCCGCTTCCGGTTGAAGCACGGCATTGGGAGCGTTCACCGGCCTCGAAGCCCCGGCCCTGGACGGCCTCGCCGAATGTACGAGGAGAAGATGCAAGCATGGGACCCAGTATAGAGCTCGATGAGCCAGCAGGTTTGCAGCGGCTGCGAATCGATGAGCTGAGAAAAGCCTTCCAGGGAAAGCCGGACTAAAGCGTATCGCTTGGAGAGACGCGGCTAGATATAATACGATTTACATGTATATATTATACATAGGTAGATGACGCACTTATAGTATGCGCAAGTGACGCTGTATATAACAAGACTTGGTCCCATTTTAGCAAGTACACCTAGACTCCGTGCTCTATGCCAGCCCAGAACGCCGTCCTCATATGCATGTGCATTCGAAAAGAACTATCCCCGTTTACGGGTCCTCCACCGAGCATCCATGGGCCCCTTTACAGATTCGTAACCCCCGGCGCCCACGCCTCCCCAATCCTCCGCATCTCCTCCGCAAACTTCCGACTCGTAATCCTCTTACCGCCCGCGCCTCCACCTCCAGCCGGCATCAGCGGCGCATGCTCATCGGGGTCGTAGAACGGGTTCTGCAGCAGCCGGACGTACGCCGTCTGCATAGCACGGAACACAATCCGTAACTCCGTGTCCCGCAACCCGACTCCTGCTCCTCTCCCCGCCGTAGTATTAGAAGTGCCCCCGCGCATGTCCACCACCGCGACGAACTTCACGCCCGTGTTCGTCTCGAAGCCGTACGCGGCCAGCCGCTCGTCCACGGCGTGCAGGAGTCCGAAGTCGCCGGATACTAAAGGCGCGCTGCTGCCTGCCGGTGCAGAGGCCGGAGCGGTGGAGGTGCTGCGCCGGGAGCGCGCTTCGAAGACGTCGAGGGTGCTGCTGAGGAGGAGCGAGAATTGGAGGGGTGTGCGTAGTGGCGCGCGGGTGTTGGTTGCTGCGTCGAAGGAGGGGAAGATGGTTATGTGGAGGGGGTTATTCTGCCGTTCGGTTAGTATGACTTTTCGTGTGAATGTTGGGTCAGTGCGAAAAGGGTGAAAGGGGGAATGAATAGTTCCCGCCAGGAGGGTCGGCGCCTTCGATGAAGAGGAGCAGGAAAGGGGAGGAGAAAAACGTACGTTTCGTCCTATGACGCCTAAGCAGGCTATGGACGGTGTTGCTGTCGCCATTGCTGCATGTGCTAGTGCAGGCGTTTTGTGAAGCGCGCGTTGGGTTTAGAAGATGTATGGTAGAAACTTGAAGTCGTTGGTGTGGTACATGGATGTAGATAAATCAAGGAGTTGACATGCGGGAACATTGAAGCTCTATCGATAATACCTAAGCTCCAATTGGAGTCACCCCCACCATCCCCCGTCCAGTAAATCAGGGGTCCAGCTACGTCAGCTATGGGATGCCCTCAAAAACTGTAATAGGTCGATGCGAAATATAAGGGAGGAAAAAAGAGCTTTGATATTGTGAAATTCGTCGCTTCTATAGCACCTGTACCGTACCTGAATGCCATCAATTCTACAGTAGCAACAAAGCCTAATCGGCCTCAGGGTACAAAGCTCCCTATCATAGAGTGCCACCAATCCCGTAGAGCTAGTAGATCATCTAATACAATATAGTGTAGATATTACTCTTCATCCTCCTGCAACGACTCGGTCCTCTCTAGATCCTTCAGCACATCTTCTATCTCGATTGGATCCGTGATGGCCCATACACCACCGCCTTTAACTGTATCTGTCCCGCGCATGCCCACCTCCTTACCTACGAGGTTTCTACCGACCTTCCCGGGGCCAATGCCGACCCATCGTCTAACTTTCTGTTCTTGATCCAGGTACTTGATGCTATCCCACCACCTAACCGTCTCAAGGCATTGCCGCGCCAGGAGATCTTTAACATCGGCGGCGCTCTCAAATGGCCTGGCTGACACATTGCTTACGCATTGGAGTCGGCCGGGGAAGGTAATAACGTCCTCGTTTTCGCGACCTTTTACTCTACTCTTCCTGGAAACTAGCTCCCGCATCACGGCGACGGCCGGCCGCATAATCGGGCTATGGAACGGACTATCGCTATTTAAGCGAACCGCTCTGGGGTCGTGGCCTAGGAACTGGCGAACATGCGCCACCAGCTCCTTGATCCGTTGTATGCTCCCGCTCAACACGATCTGGTTCTTGCTGTTGATGTTCGCGATGAGCACCTGGTCGATCGGCTTCATGGAATCCGCGCTTTCGCTCCTCGCGCCCGCGCTGCGGTACCCCACGAAGTCGTCTATGGCTTCGATGAGGGGGATCAGGTATTCGGGCTCTGTGACGACGGCTACCATGCCGTACTCGCCGCCGTATTTCTCCTTCGCCTGGCACGTGGCTTCGGCCATTGCTTCTGCGCGTCGGCGCACCATGTACAGGGCGTCCTCGAATTGCAAGACGCCGGCCGCCACGAGGGCGGCGAATTCGCCTAGCGAGTGTCCGAGGGTGACATCTATTCGCTCGGAAACGTTAAAGCCGAATTCGAGCTCGAGGATACGGAGGATGAGGTACGAAGTCGCCATGATAGCTGGCTGGGCATTGGGTGTCGCGGTTAATGTCGTGCTTGGCCCATTGTGTATTATGTCGGAGAGCTTGTATCCCATGTAGCTGTCGATTTCGTCGATGATGTGTGCGGCCGTGGTCGGGAAGGCTTCGAGCCAGGGTGTAACCATTCCGACCTTCTGAACGCCTTGGCCTGTGATATCATAGCTTGTCAGATCGAGTAACATCATGTAAGCAGCTTACTAGAACCCTCTAACCTGGGAAGAAAATAGCTGTCCGCGGTCTCTTCACCTTCACTGTCCCATAGTGTCGGCGCCCGGTCCGGCGCATTGAGAACGGCGCCGCATTTGGCAAGTCCGTAGAGCTAAGTCGGCAGCATACCGTGCCAGCGGCACGGAATGACCGGCGCATCGGGGAAACAAGTCCGCTCATTACCGCAGGCTAGCTACGTTTGCGCCGTGGTGGTCAATTCTCATGGTGGTCGGATGTAGCTTTTACCGAAGCATTGGGCGGCGGAGGCGAGGAGGGAATTGATGTAGAAGAGAAGGTTTCGGATTAAAGGACTAGAGAATTCCAAAGCTGTGAGGTCGAAGCAAGCTTCGGTGACTCTTACAGTCGTGTTAGGTACTTAACAGTAAGGACCTCGGCCCTTGTCAGCGGGTGCTAAGCGGCTAAGGCGGCCCTCCCCCACATCTTTCCCCGGATAGGGTAGGTGAGTACCTAATGAAGGTACGTATTTGATGCATTTATATCCGAAAGTACCCGTTGTAAAATGATCATATTGTGCTCTTATCAGGACTTCACGAGGTTTCTAATGTCTTCCCTTGAGTTGGAACAAGTCTCGAAGGCGAGTGTATAAATAATTACTTATAAGTAGGTAGCTTGCCCTGCTGATCTATGCACGGTGATATCGTGTAGCTCCCCATGAAGCACACTAGAACGCCCAACCATGCAATGCATCTAGTACTCCAATTCCAGATGTAACGTCTGTCATGCGTCCGCCTAACATCTGATCTCAACACCCCCTTTACTGATAGTAAGGTATTTTACTCCTTTATACGGTTTAACGCTCTCGCCAAGGCCTCGACTTTTCCTTGGGTCGATCAGGATGCTCTCAACTTTGATTCCGCTCGATAGCCATCCCTTGACCGAGAAGCTGACAGACGCAGAGCTCGGCATCAGGATCTTATTCTGAGCAGTTTTCTTCGCATCCTTCTCCCCGTCTGAAGCGCCTTCGATCGCTCTGGGCTTCTCATTCGTGCCACTCTGATATGGTTCGTCATAAGTGTAATCTTTACCGAAGCCAAACCCATTAAGCTCTGTATCCTCTTGCTCCTCTGTCAGTGGGCCTTGGACTGTGCATCGAAGACTGTAGAATGAAGTTCCAGCTGAGAGTTCCTTGTTCGGTATATGCCACTCTAGCTGCTTGTCCCCTGGGTTGAAGCTAGCATCTCCTCTGCTCGGCCGAATATCCAGAAGGTTCCTAACCTCGGAAGGTAACGGCACAGAAACGACAAGGTCTTGTAATAACGGTGACGCGGCTGAGCCTGGATGCGGTGCTCCAAAGCTTCTAGCACCTGAGCCCCCACCTCTGGATGGTCCGGTTGAACCAGAAGATCCAAAAAAGCTCCTGTTAATATTTAATCGGACATCGAAATCCGAACCAGTCGAGCCTAAACCAGTCTTAACCTCGATATTCACCGGAAGGCGTAGACTATTTGAGTTGAAGTTGCCACTCTTCCCATTCGTAAAAGGTAGTAGGTCCACTTCGTAGCCGGCGAGGATAAATCGTCCGTCCGGGGGTATGAAGCTCAGTTCCCCAGGGTTTTCTCTCCATCTATTCAAGCGTACGCACGGATGAAATACTGGCAACTCCATCACACTTTTCAAGTTGTGTTTCCCAGAAGGTCCTGTAAGATTCAAGAGTATATCTGGAACCCCAGATACCTTGGATGTGAATGCAATGGTGCCATTTGCGAATGCTGCAATAGGCCTTCCAGACGGCGCAAGGGTAACGGATAGCGTCTCGACAACATCGGCATAGAGCTCGTTCGATGTATGCCGTACATTCGCTCGCCTCCACGGCAGCGCTGGCGCGTTCTGAGCTATAAGTGACGGCGCACTTGGCATGCTTGGGGACTTGCCAGGTAAGTTGATACTTCCCAGTAGTTTCCCCAGGAGACCTTCCACCTCCACTACATCTCTTAGGGCGTTGGGTTCTGTGGTACTGATTGTGCCGGCGTCGCACATTTCAGTGAGGAGCTGAGCAGCGACATCGTAGTTTTCTTCGATCTTGTGGGCGAGTACCGGAGCGCCAAGGAATTCTTCGAGGGCATCGATCACGCGATGAAGGAACTCGAGGGCGAGAAGGGGTTCTAGCTCGGAAGAAGAGGTGGCTAGATAAAGTAGATTTGCATGCGTAAGGCTGAATACAAGGGTCGGGGGATTGGTATTCGGTAGGTAGATTAAGTTGGGTCTCGGAGCTGGGTGCTCTAGGTAGAGAGAGAGAAGATGGTTTGCCGAAAGAGGACGGGATGTATAGGTATGAGAGAGGATAGCGCGACTATATTGTAACTATTTATTAGCTTACGTTAAGAAGAAAACCGATGACGACTTGGAGAACTGACTTATGCTCATCATAGATGTGCAGCGCCTCTATTACACCGTTCATGGTGGACGGGCTGCGACAAGCATCATAACCTTGGAAGGTGATAGATAAGTGACAAGATATAAATTGAGGACGGTGCTTAAAGAAATGTGATGCCGTCAGAGGGGCAGAGATGGACAGCTGTGGGGCCATTCGTAATGGGTGATTTTCAAGGTTATCGATAAGATTTTAGAGCATGGGCTACAGTGGGGACCCTTGTCGACCCTTGAACCTTGGGAAATTTTTCTAGAAAGGTCAATTTTTTCTCCAATTATTCCTACTGTTTGATCTTGAAGGCATTTCTGCTCATTCCGTTTTCTTCCCTCTCGCCTAGAACAACGAGCAATGGCGGGACCTGCTAGCACCACGTCCTCTATGACCTCGACCTCACATACACTCACACACGCTCCGTCAGTAGGCTTTTTATCCTCCTTCACCGACTCCTCAAAACCTATGAGCGCCGTAGAGATGTTGCAGCTTTTCGAAGCCATCAAGTCGGGGAACCGGCATAGCTTCCTGCAGCCCACCCCCTCGATTCCAAACGCTTCGCTGCAGCTTGCTAAAGCGACGCTTGATGCATATGCCGGGCAAATTTGCGACGAGCAACAGCAGCGCCAAAGAGAAGAGAGTAAAAAGCGGAAGCGGGCTGAGAATGTGCTAGGCAGGGACGAAATATTAAAAATCAGGAGGCTTCATGTGGATGGGTTTGAGAGCGGTCAGGTCTGGCAGCAGGCCAAAAGGATTATTACGAGTACATTACACGACTCAAGAAGTGCGCTTCAGGAATTGGAAGAACGGAATGAAGTCCAGGTGAACGGTATTAATGGCGATGCTCATATCGATGGTCCCGAACAAGATGAGGATATCTCCGAGGCTGATTCGGATGATGATTCGGCTTCGGATCTAGAAGGTCTGGAAGGTTCTGAAGAAGATGTCGACGAAGATGAGGATCTCGACGAAGAAGATCTTGAGGATGGCGCTGAATTATCAGAAAACGGGATCGAAGATGGCCTTGAAGACATCGAGGAGGAGGAGGAAGGCTTCGACGACGAAGAGGAAGAGGAAGAGGATGCTCCGCAGGAATTAGTCGAAGATCCGAATGGTCTCAATGATGGTTTTTTCTCCATCGATGACTTCAACAAACAAACGCAGTTGTTCGAGGATGCAGATGCTCGAGGAGATCCCGACATCGACCATGCAAGTGACGATGATGAAGTAGATTGGCATACTGACCCACTCGGTGCAAAGCCATCTACTAGCGGGAAGGCTGCAAAGAAGTCGAAAGACATGGAAGACGAGATTGGCTCTGAGATAGGAGATGACGATGAAGACGAAGACGGAGGACCTACCTTTGGCGATATGGACCTGGATGCGCCCGAAGGGGAGAGTGAAGACGACGATGACGGAGCTATGGATGGTGGTGATGATTTTAACGCGAACGAGGTATACTACAAGGATTTCTTCGCACCTCCTCAACGAAAAGGGGCTAGAGGCGGCAAACCTAGGAAATTCAGAGAACCTCGAATGTCGAAACCGGATGACGCCGACGTCGACCGTGCAATCGCTGATGTACGGCGAGATCTATTCGAAGATGAATCGGAACGAGAAGACTCGGAAGATGCTCTTTCTGATGTTTCAGCTGGCGATCCGAAGTCACGAAAGTCCGCACACGAAAGACGGCAAGCAAAACTGGCTGAAGAAATCCGGAAGCTTGAAGCTGCAAATGTGGCCAAGAGAGAATGGACAATGTCCGGTGAAGCTAAGGCTGTGGACCGGCCAATGAACTCTTTGCTAGAGGAAGATATGGATTTTGAGCATGTGGGTAAACCCGTGCCAGTTATTACCGCGGAAGTGAGCGAGAGCATCGAGGACATGATCAAGCGCCGCATTCTAGCTCAGGAATTCGACGAAGTCATTAAACGACGTCCTGATGCAAATGAGTTTTCATCTAATACCAGACGAGGACTCGTCGAACTAGACGACACAAAAGCTAAGCAATCTCTTGCGGAGATCTACGAAGAGGAACATGTCAAGAATGCAAATCCGGATTCCTACGTGAGCAAGGCTGATGAAAAGCTCCGAAAGGAAGAGAAAGAGATTGAACAGATGTGGAAAGAAGTCAGCGCGAGCCTTGACGCCCTCACCAGCTGGCACTACAAGCCCAAGCCTACCGCGCCTTCGCTGACTGTCGTATCGGACGTGGCGACGATCAGCATGGAGGACGCTCAACCCACGACGGCACAAGGTGTCAGCGGCGGCGACCATACTCTGGCTCCACAAGAGATCTATAAGGCAGGCAAGGACACGGCCGAAAAGGGTGAGGTAGTTGCTAAGAGCGGTTTGCCTGTTGCTAAGCAGGAGATGAGCCGAGAAGACAAGATCAGGAGACGTAGGAGAGAAAAGGAAAGGATACGGAAGGCCGGCGGCATCGGCGACAAGAAACCACAAAGCGCAAAGGCCCAAGCGCAAAAACAAACTATTGGGGATCTTAAGTTGGGCGGCGTTAAGGTTATCAATAAGAAGGGCGAGATTGTGGATATGGAGGGCAACAAGGCAAAGGCAGCGAAGGCTGCATCAAGTAGTAGCTTTAAGCTGTAATGATGCCTTCAAATGTTGCATAAATAGGAATTGCTATATTGTACATTTGTTGCATATGTCTCCGTAAATCTTGTATCTTACCGTAGTGGACATTTACATCCGGTGTTCCACGTAAACATTTTCGTCTAATATCGTAGACCATTGCACGAAGGATGGAACATGCTGACCAGTTTCATGACCCCTTAAATGGTCCGGTATATCGGACGAAGTGCTTGGTACGTAACGGCAACACTTGAGCTACCCTGGAACTGCCCCTCTCAAAGGTTCGCCCCACTTAATTTTAGGTCTGTCTACCAACATTGGGCTTCAGGAAAAAAGTTCCCATTGCCATCTTCTAGGTCTTACGACACCCTCGCCGAGCTTGAATTGGTGCAACAAATGTGCTTTTCGCGATGAGTAAGGACAAGGTGCCGACGATCGGCACTCTGGACAAGCCGGAAAACCTCAACGACCTCCTCAAACAGGATCGGGGCGACGACTGTTTGCCGTGCAGAGTTGTAGGTCAGTCAGCACATCCATACAAACCATCGTAATCGGATAGATAGGGGCTGACAGACATCGATGACAACAGGTGGCGGCGCGTTTCTCGGTCTCGCAGCATATAGCTATTTCTCCGGCACTCGACAGCTCGAACGGAATCGCGCGCAGATTCTAGCCAGCAAGTCTATGCTTGGGATACGCAGCCGTAGGTTCGGTATCGCGGCTACCTCGATGGGTCTTGCTTGGTTGGGCATCTGGAGGTTGTTCTTATGATAACGTCGCCGTCCGGATAAGGATGTGATAATATTTGGGATGAAAACCACTCCACTCTTAAGCGACACGGTTTTATTGCGGAGATCCCGGCGCTGCCGTTCACGGTAGTTCCATAACGCCGCACGAGACCTTATACCCGGGAAAAGCAAGCCGCGCAAACTACCGAGTTGCTCTATGGCATGATGGAGGATGGGAATTAAGACGATCAATATCTGGACGTTTTACGGGAACGTCCATAGAGCCGGCCTCATGCATGCAGGTCAGGACATCCAAAAGCCTCCCAACATGCATCATAACAAGGCTGTCTGCGATCCAGCGCAACTACCTACATTAGGGAAACCCGAGCCGCGCCTGGATTTCAAGACTGCTTACCCAGTACCATGAGGAAATCATACCCGACAAGGGGATGGTGTATGTAGTGTAACACCTTCAGAGAATATACTAATGAAGGCTTATGATTTACATCATGAATATCATATTTGCTGGACCATCTATTACTTTGACTATAAAATACATCCTCTCAGATAGTAGTTTAGAGAATTAGGAGTCAACAGTTATCCTTGCGAATACTACAGACTCGAATCCAACACGATACCTTTTGCAATTTAGTCGTACACTTAGAGCCCCAATGATGATAAAAAGCGTGTGAATTTGTCCTGCTGGCATTGCAGCTGAAATAATCACATGTCCATTAGGCAAATGCGAACAAGGGGAAATACTTTAGGTATGGTAGCATACACATGGCTAGGTAGTTTGCATGACATTAGATGGCATCAGATGCTGAACGGGAAGCCACATTCTGGGAAAGACGTAAACATGTGTGAGCTCCTAAAGGGATCATATGGGTGCGTCAAGCTTGAGGCCGTCCCACTTTCCGACGGTTCTGGAACTACTTAACCCCTTTCCTGGACCAGTCAATTCAGCTCAATTCCGCATCGGGACGCGGCAAATTCCCAAATTTTCCCATTTTCTTCGTTCCTGATCCAAATAAGAAAAAAGGGGAACGCCACTAGCCGCGTGTTTCATAGGCTGATAGACACGGTCCCACGAACGTGTTCATGCAGGCCATTGATGATTGCAGTCACTGGCCCAACCTAAGGGCTAGCTGCATCAACAAAAACGCCGTCAGGTCGAGGGACTGGCTGACAGATTTGGGATAGGGTGACATGCTTACATGCCGTTCCATGCCATGCCTGTTGGTGATGGGTGATGAAAACGTTTTTGTACGTCTTGTATTACGGTGGCATGCGGATGCTTAATATCTAGTGCGTAATTAGTGATTAAAATAAGTGAGACAAACGGCATAAGTAAGATGAGAATAGAATTAACGCCACTGGCGAGGATATGCGTTCTGGGGTAGGATTTAGTATCTACCTATGAAATGTATGTAGTATGCCGAGTCGAGATGGATCATGGATGAAGGATACGGTACCCTGCTTGTTTACCTACATACATAAATGATAACAGGCCTAATTACCTACCAAAGACAGAATTGTATGTGATACAAACACAGACCAGTACCGGATTCGATCCAACGTTGATAATAGATGGGGACGAATCAGGCAGGATTGACGTCCTTTCATCAATCGCGATTCACCCGGCAACCATCTTACTTTCACCACTTATACCTCAATTAACATCACCGGGGATACTCGCAGAATCAAGGAATATACCTGGCTCTGGAAACCTTGACTGAAACTTGTTATTATGATAGAACCAATACAGTACCAACCATGACAATGTGTAGGCACTACATGTATATCAAGACAGTATTCAGAAACAAAGGGTTTAGACAACGGTTTGTCATGTCCCCCGTAGATCTCTCATCAATTGAGAAAATGAAAGCTCCGAGCTTGTGATACTACCGTTTGATCTCTAACGTTTCCTTGATACGACCATCTCATTATCATCCTGCTCCTTTTCGAGTACCGTACCTAACTACAAAGTTCAAACATGCGTTGATAGGTAATTATGAAGTATGACCACAAGAAATTATTTGGCTCGAGTACTTATTGATTGAAATTGCTTTTTGATATAAGCTGAGAACAACATTGAATACTTACATAAGACATAGAAATATCAATAAATATCATTGATGCTGATATATCCAAACTTTCTAATGCGTGTTGCAGCTATGAGGTCGCAAAAGAGTATTGATAGGTACTAATAGCATAATAGACTTGGGGAAAATGAATGATGGCTGCATCTTTAAATGGGGTAATTTTCTATAGGGGGTGGTTTGCAGTTTAGGCCACGCTATCCCTGGATGGATTTACACGTAACTTCTGCCAGTCAAGTCACCTAGGTGGGTACTTGGATCAATTGATACCTTAAGTGCTGTTAGTCCCCCCAGCATGTCCCTGACAGGCCAACCTTAATAGGGACATTAGGAACAGATTAGGGACGCGCATGGCAGCACCGTACTACAGTAGGCTTCTGATAGACGGCAGCGGGTGGACTGTGCCTTGCCTTATTATTCAACGTTGTAAAGTGGTAAAGTGGGAAGCTTGACTAAAAAACTCACTTGGCCGGTAGGGGAAAACGAAGTGGATCAGCCCCATTTCGACCTCTTATTTTCTTTCCCTTAGATGAAAACAATTGAATCCACCACCAACCCTTTTCGTGATCCTCCATTCAGAGAGAGTAGCCACTGTCGGTCAACCACAACACAATCACCTATTCATCGCCTTTTTCTTCCCTTCTTTCTTCTTTTCCTCTTTTCTACGGCCGACCTCGTTGTTTATGTACTCTTTTCAGTCTGCCTCTTGTACCCCCGTAATGCGGTAGTAGCATCGCTGCCCTCAGCTCCTTAGCCGGACTGAGATTGATCGCGAGCCTTTAGGTCTAGATCGAGGTCTAGGTTTATTCTATTGGCTTTCGCCTTGGTGGTTCGAAGACCCCGGGAATATTGTATTTCTGAGACTTTGACCCCGTCGATATTCCTCCCGTTCCCGTCCCGACCGCCAATTCAGATCACGATACTTAGCCGGGTACCTCCTTATGCTTAGAGATCATAAGGCTCCTGCTGGCCCGAGACCAGCTGCGCAGTCCCCGACTCGATCGTGCGTCATTCCGTTTACTTCGACTTATCCACACTATCGCAATACAAAAGAGATTATATACTGTTACCTACGTCTGCATTGAATACTGACTCTACTTGTCTCGGTTCAGGACCAAGGAGAACGTCAATCCCATAAATCGACTCAACAACGAGCCAATGCTTCATGCATCATCGTCCAACAATCATTCACTCTTCTCCTTTGGTCGGAATGGGGGCCCAAGTGACATAGACGATACCACCACGAGCTCCTTCGAATTCCTACCATCTGTTAGTTTCGATGATCTCCAAAGTAGCCTCGAATCTGCCTCTACCGAGTTCAAATTGACCCAGTTTCCTTCACCATCTGGTCAGGGAAGTATCCTCGACGACAAGTCTCTAGACAGAATGGCGGGTCAATCTTCGGGCAGCACTCAGAATGGCGCAACCACTCGTACAGGGGTTCAACCGAACCCGACTCCCTACGCAGCCACCAGACCTGGGCGGTCTGGTTCTATACTGAGGAGACCTAGCACGTCAAGTCGGCAGGTTAGCAATGGTTCCACCGTGTCTGTGTCTTCTAGTATAATTGATGCGCCGACCGCGCCCGCTGCGATGAGAAACCGACGACAGAGTCATTATCCACCGGTCTCCAATACTAATATCGGCAAACCACCTAGGAAATCGATTGGGCCAGGGCTTATCGAATCTGACTACGGAACTAGAGGAGGGCAGAAACGACGACCAAGTTTAATATCGAATGCGTCCGAAAGAGGTCCGATTGAGTCCGCCCGAACCTCAATCGAGATTGCCGCTGGTCAAACTGGAGATGGGACGAGGACCCTTGCGAACTCACGAGCTACGAAGGCCCGTTCCGTACAGCCCGCACCTAGGATATCAGCAAACCTTTCCGCTAGCGTTGCTAGCCAAAACACCCTCACCCCGGAACAAAACCGTATCTCGACAGCATTTCCGAGGTCGCCAAGAGGAGGAGCTGGCAAAGGTTCTACACCCGGTTCTGCAAGAAGGATGTCTGTAATGCCCGGCACTCATGGCTCCCATGCTACCGGACTTGGTGCCAGGACTATCTCGCCAACCGACGCACAACGGATGAAACGTATGTCAGTACATCCAACTCAAAATTTGCCACAGATTACGAATGCGCCGCCGCCTCCTATCGATATTCGCCCTCACTCTCGTTCGCCCTCCATGATACCTCGAAAAACGTCCACACCCTCGTCTTTGAGGACAACTCCGGATATTACCAATAGGAAGTCGTACAGTTCAGGTCTATCGGTTGGCTCAACAAACAGTTTCAACACTCATAGAACTTCGACGGGTTCGATACAAAGAGTTCTCTCACAAGGTGGCCCGACATCCAGGCTTCCTGCTCCGAAGGCGCTTACTATCCACAACCCACCCCCTGGCGAAGACGAAGAGGATGTACCCCCTGTGCCAGCAATTCCTAAGGTTTATGAATCGCCCAAAGACTCCCCAGCGGAGTTGTCCTTCCTCGAGAAGAGGAAATCAACCTACACGTTTGACTCGAGCAGCGTTCACAGCAACTCCACTGGAACGCCTTCGGGGACTCCATCCCTAGAGCCAACGAAAAAGTCACAACGCAAGCCTAGCACTCGAAAGCATGCACCACGGAAGACACTTGCCGGTCCTGCATCTGACATTGACCAGAAAATCAACGTTAACCAGTCGAAGAAGAACTTGCAGCCGTTGCGACTACCACCCCTTAATCTTGGCCCGATAAGCATACCAACCGAAGCCAAGATCGCGGCCCTACGAGACCAAGGCGAAGATGATGGGAAATTGAGTCCGCCTCTTTCACGGACGATTGCCAAGACCCCAACAACGCCTATGACTGCATCAAAAAGCTCATTCTTCTCTAGAGGCCGTGTGGACAAAGATCCTGAAAAGTCGATTCTACGAAGCAGTAGCTCTGTTCACCATACCCGCCGGGACAGTCCAAATGGGGAAAATGTTACGAGTTCGTCTGAATCGCCGCTCGATTCCTTATCTAAGAAGCAGACCCGTAAAACAGCAGCCTCGCCTTTCTTGTCGTCATCTGCTCCTAAGAACAACAATAGCTTTGGCAGCCAACTAACAAAGTCTAAGACAGTCGGAGATATCAATCACACAATTGCCATTGATACTACCACGACTGACATTAGACCCCAACAAAAACCATCTGGTCCACGCGCACAAAAATCAATAAAGTCGGTTAATAAGTCACCTCCACCAGAAAATAGTCCAGAAGAGCCGCCCACGCCGTCTTCGATGAGCAATCTGAGGAGGAAGTTAAGTTTGTCGTGGAAAAGAAGCACTTCCAAGAGTAGTCATCACGCATCTGTTGGATCTCTTGATAAGACGGCTGAGAAGCACGCCCGACAAGACAGCATGCCGCCTCCGCGGATACCTGTGTCAGCATCTATGAATATCAATGCAGCAAAGGCTTCTAGTCCAAGTCACACTACAAAACCATCAGGGACGTATTTGGAGTCTAGACGTAGGAAGAGCTCTGCATCCAGCTTGAACACTATGTTTACACAGAAAAGTCGCAGCGATGCTTGGACATCCAAGGAGGATGTTGGCAACCACTCGATGATTGAGACCTCGAGCCAACCTCGGAATCCATCTGTGCAGAAAATAATTCGCCCAAGACCGTCGGTGGCATCAATTAAACGACAGGACTCTTACACCGCCGACCTAGATAAGGATGATATGGTTGCTGAAGATGAAATGAAGAAACTAGCTATGAGGAAAAAGGAAACCGAAATTGCGGCTCGAACGCTAGATGCTTTGCGCAGGAGGGCGACGCCGAAAGAGCGTGTGGGACCCCACGAAGCCCTCCGGATAGCCATGCTAAACATCTACGAAAAAGGCGAGATTGTTGATTATAACGACGTCTATTTCTGCGGGACCCAAAACGCAAGTAAGGTATCAGGAGATATAAACTCAAGCCTACCAAACTTTGGTTACGACGATGAGCGTGGTGACTACACGATTGTCTCAGGCGACCATCTCGCATATCGGTATGAGATTGTGGATGTGCTCGGAAAAGGCAGCTTTGGTCAGGTTGTAAGGTGTATTGACCACAAAACTGGTGTGCTTGTTGCAGTGAAGATCATCCGCAACAAGAAGAGATTCCATCAGCAAGCTCTTGTCGAAGTCAATATTCTTCAAAAGCTTCGTGAATGGGTAAGTCATCATTTATCTATATGTTGTATTTTGCTAACAGGAATTTGCAGGATCCCCAAAATAAACACAGCATGGTCAACTTCACTCACAGTTTCTATTTCCGAGGGCATCTCTGCATCTCCACCGAACTCCTTGACATGAATCTTTACGAATTTATCAAGTCCAATGCCTTCCGCGGGTTCTCTCTCAAACTTATTAGACGATTCACCAAGCAGATGCTCAGCTCGCTTAACCTTCTTAAGCAACACAAAGTAATTCATTGCGATCTTAAACCGGAAAACATTTTGCTCAGGCATCCTATGCATTCCGAGATTAAGGTCATTGATTTTGGCTCTAGTTGTTTCGAAAACGAGAAGGTTTATACCTACATCCAATCCCGATTCTATCGGTCTCCTGAAGTCATTCTGGGAATGACATACGGCCTACCAATCGATATGTGGAGTTTGGGATGCATTCTGGCTGAACTGTACACTGGTGTTCCAATCTTCCCCGGTGAAAATGAGCAGGAACAACTCGCCTGTATCATGGAAGTATTTGGTCCGCCTGAAAAGCATCTCATTGAAAAGAGCACGAGGAAGAAGCTCTTCTTTGATTCTATGGGCAAACCGCGCTTGACGGTGTCCTCTAAGGGCAGACGACGTCGCCCATCCTCCAAGACACTTCAACAAGCTCTCAAATGTGACGACGAGCCATTCCTTGACTTTCTTGCCCGCTGCTTGCGATGGGATCCAGACCGTCGTCTGAAACCCGAGGAGGCTATCCGCCATGAGTTCATTACCGGCCAGAAGACTTCTGTTCCAGTCCTAAGGACACGAGAGTCCTCCCCAGTCAAACGCCACAATACAATCTCAACGCCGAGACCCCTTCCGGAACCTCCAGGGGGCGCCAGGGGCGGCCCGAGTTTGCGGCCCCGGGAGACGAATAATACTAGTCCATTGAAGGTAGCGGCTGGAGCGAGGCGAACGTCTGCATTCACCGGTCTCGCAAGTACCGCCGGCACGAAACGGACTAGTACAGGAACATCTGGGACAACAGGCGGCGGTAGCAACCTACCTCGTGTAGCCGGTCGAAGTGCTAGTGGCAAACAAGACCTGGCTTCCGTGGGAGCTAATGTGGCAATGAGTCGACGAGCTTGAATGAGTAGATATTTGTGTGAATAGGAACTTTATATTGAGTGTCCTAGTACGTTTTATGATATTAATTGGGTATTTATTTTCCGGTAGCATACCAAAGCGCGGGCAAGCCGACCTCTGGGTTTATAGACCTTTTTCAAAACGACGGCGCGATTTTTTTCAAAGAGTCGAGGTTACGAATCCCCAGAAGCGAGCATGTCAGTCACATCAGGAGCGGATGACCATAAATCACTCGCCATTCGTCTTTGTGCGTTTCAACATGGCCACGATGTATGCCTCGCATTATACCTTCGGCGTTTATCTCGGCGCCCGCTCGAGCATGAAACCAAATAAAAACGTACATGTTACTTCAAATTCGGGCTTCCATGTGTCAACCGGGGATCGATAGGAGTCTTGTGTTTGGGGGTATGAACATTACTTTACTTCGAATGCATGTACTATACTACTTTATAATGAGGAGGGGGCGTGTTCTTCGAGTCGCAGATGCAGATAGGAGGAAGGTGGCTCGGTTCCGAGAAAAGTACTCGGCAGTATCCTTTCTTGAAACATGTTCGCTGGTCGGGATTGCCTGCCGTTTTGGAACCTCGTACCCTGGGGTACTTTTCACCGGTGATGCTGGGCAGCAGAGTAGCCGAGCGGGAAAGAGAAAGTAAAGTCACGATAGAAGAGGAGATAGAGGCAGCCAAGGGTGCAAAGTACAGAGACCCATCTCGTCGATAGTCCACCTGGCTGAAATCAAAACATATCAAATCCACTTCTCAGCTTAACTTGGAATCCGCGTTTCTTGGTGTTGAATTCTAATTGGGGCTTTGGGAGGCCTACATAATCTAGCCTACTTTCGGCGCGTTGACGGGGTGATTCCATACAGCTCAGTCGTATCCCACTTCTTTTTTTTTATCTCCGCTGACGTGAACTGATGACTTAATAGGATGTCGATCGGGTTTGGAATCAGGAATAATGATCTTTCATTCAGGGGAAAATCCCATTGACGTCTTCTAGACCTCTCTCTCTCGAGAGAGATTTGCCGCTTTCTCGTCATCCAGGGGGGCGCTTTATTCGCCGCACACCCCGTCCCGTTTCCGTTTCTTGCTGTTTGCGCCGGAGTGAGATTGGCAAAAATCTCACATGCTGCTGAGCCGAGGGTTGCTACCGTGACACAAACCGAATATATGGGTAGGCAGGTACCTACATACAAACGCGCAGGCGCACGTAAGCGGGAAAGAAACTTGGAACGTTGTATGTATGTACAGTATATTATGTACCCTCATTACCTACAAAAGGAAAGTATGGACGTAGATGTGCCTACTTGGGCTTCGTACATAATAGCCAGAAGACCGTGGATATGATGTAGTCAGACACATACACACCTACACGTCGTATTCGTCCACGGGTAAACGCCTTCCCGAGTTAAGCTTCCTCGGGTCAAGCCAAGGAATTGACTAGCTGCTACGCATTCGGCTTCGTCAGTCAGTACCTGTATCTGACCCCCAAATGCGCTTGTATGTATGTATGTGTGTGCTTACGCCTGCCTCGGCAATTCACCCTCGGCGCTGTCCGGGACTCGCCTGTCAGCCAGCCAGCAAAACGCAGAGGGTGCCCGGTGGCCCAAGCGGTATTACTAAGGGGAAGGGTAGATCTTATCTCGATCGTCGCGGCGAGACAAGTCTAGATGTTTCACGTTTTCAGCTCCGTTGGGTGACGGGCTTGGGTTTAAGCTCTCGTCCTTTTTTAATTCTCCGTCATTCAATAGGCGGGCGTGGAGATGGCGGTTGATTTTCAGCCTCCTCCCTCCCCCGTCTGCCTCACCGGAGGTTAGCCTATATGTATGTTTCAGCTAGGAATTGGTCTTGGATATGTATGTATGTCTCTCGCTTTCGACACTCCCGCGGGTTTTTAGTATGTTAGATGTATGTGGATTCTATAGACTACGGACGTAAGGTACGAGAGACAAGTAATAAGATAGACAGGCTGGGTATAGATATCCGTCATCTTCATCTTTATGCTTACTTGATGTCGCCATGTGTTACGTACCTATCTATGTATATCGCTTGACACCCGTCGTCGTTGTTCCCCCCCGTCCCCCCACGCGTTCACCTACCCACGTCTGGTTTTGGTTCCGGTTCCCCGGTACTTGACAGTTCGGCTACCTATCTTTAGGACTTGGTAGGCGGGAAGGGAGGCGGGTGGCCCGTCCATGTTCATTTTTGGGTATGCGAATACGACCCTTAAATGTACGCTGAACGGATTAAATTAAGCCGTTGTTGGGTCCTTGAAGTATCCATACCTAGGTATACCTCATGTACACCGCAGGTAAGGGATAGGAAATATACGGAGTGGCGAATGTCGGTATGTCTCCGTTTAGCACATGTCACATACTCGGATTTCAACATGACCTACCTTACATTCGTTTACGCATCCAAGGGGCGCTTCTGGTCTACGACTCATTCTCTAATACCCCGTATTGAGGGTGCTTGTGACAGCACCGATGGTACCCATTGGGCATAGGGATAAGTGGCAGCGGACCATCAATGTGGCTTGCAATTTGCGGTTGTCGCAGCTTGGCTGTGTATCCAGGTGAGGCAGCAAGGCCATACGGGCAAAGGAAAACTTGTCGGTCGGCTTTGATCATACGCTCGGTCTACACGGTAACAGGTTTGCGTTCTAGTGCTTTGCCGCACGCGGGCATTGGGGGTGTTATTCGGTGTGGTCCTGCGCACTATGTCCACCAATGCTGTGTGTTGTTGGTTGTCGTTGGCCGACGGCGTCAATGCCGTCGCCTGCCGGGCAGGCTGCCGTATCGTAGATTCGGCAAACGACGTATCCGTAGTGGGAACTTACATATGCGTAGCCTTCCCGGGTAGTACATGTTCGACGTCGCATACCTAGGCCAAGTAGATAAACGTGGCCTTCATAGGGCTCCGTCGGGAAGGTGTGTCACAGGGTCTAGGCCTGCACCTGCAAGATGGGGGAGCACAAAGAGCGTATGCACCACACCGAGAGGGATGAGATCCGCTTACATAGCGCCGCGACTCGAACCACTTACTGCGCGATCCGGGCCCGCGCTCATTGGACGTCTCGTCCCAAGAAGATATCCGTTCCTGATCGGCATTGAGGCTCGGAAGCTAGCGTGGGAGGCTGATGCATCGGACCGCCGCCAACGATGGTGACGGCCTTACAAAGTCAAGCTTCCTTCGACCTGCACCTCTCGGTCTTCGAGGTATGAGATCAAAATACTATTCTGTGGCTTCAATATTATTCGCCCTATCCCTCCATCCTTCTATTCGGAGTTTCTAATTCTATTTTACTACTCGCTGCCTATCTATAATCTTTCGCCCGTTTCATGAGAGTGGCACTGGTGAACGCTTCCGCCCCCAAAGGAATTCCTCATATAGAGGAGGCTTAGTAGAGCAAGGTAATGATTTCAGGCAACGAAAAATGTGCTAGTTTATATCACCTGGGTATTAAAGGGAGAGCCTGTGATTTGATGGCTCGCTGCTCGGTGGTTAGGACTGGCATTGACTGCATCCTTCCACTCTCAGAATAGAATAGCAAAACCTGTTCTTGTGGTGATACTGCTTGAAGCTTGAAGAGTCATTACCTTGGCAGGTGGTTCGACGAAAAAACTGCAGTTCTCATTTCAATTGACGATAATTGTCATTGGAGGTGCCATTGGAGGCCTTCGTGAAATATCAAGAAGATTTAGATTACACCCTAGTCATCGACGGCTAGTAATATGACATCGTAAGATGCAAGTAAGTCTCGCTGACCGGTCCAGTGAGATCCGACACGGCAATGGTCCCACCGACCGTCTAGGTCGATGATGACTTTTCTCAAGAAAGCGGGCGCTTATGTTTGAATGCCTAGCTATAAGAGTATATTAATTGGTATGTCGTTATAAGAAGAGGGGCGTTTATGGAACCGCCCGTCGCAATAGTATAGTTCGTAGGAATACACGATACAAAACAATCTCGTCGATCGAGTTTAAGTTTGGTACGGAACATTATATGCAGTGGAGCCATGGCGTTGGAAGAACCCTAGCCCAGCTGATGGACCCCTGGTGTCAAAGCGCGAACTTGATCGAAATCTCTACAAGGCATCAGCACCAAGGACTCAATGGGATGACAGTAAGAAGGCTACTAGGCGAGGGGCGCTGGGGAACTCCCCGGAGAGTGGGCGTCGACACCACTAACCCGGCCGAGCCCAGCCGCTAGAGCCTCACATATAGTCGGCATAGCTATAGGGCAATCTGATGCGACGATATCCGCATTCAGATAGTGTATAGCTATGGTAAAAGCCGTTGAGGCTGACGCTATCTGTGACCCCGTAGCAGTTAGGCAGAGAACGCCAAAGAGGATCGTGTAGGAACACCGGTCTAACCGAATATAGATATATGTCTCAGGAATACGGCTTCATGAATGGAGCTTGTTTTTCTAAGGCCGGTAAGCTTTAGCACTGCGAATTGACTTGGTGAAGAGCATACTATTACTACCAGTTACAATAAAGCAATAACATCTCGTTCTCGGCTGGCTAGTCTCTCAGATACAACATTCTGAGTATTCGCACGCCATACGTGTATATCGACGAGGTGTACGTAATGTGTAAGTAAGCGATGATGTATACGTTTACAAATTCCATGCCTTGAAATGACGCTGGCCTGCATATCGCTGCCTGAACATTGGGTAGTTAATTCTAGGTTTAAGGCGTTGGGGGAAAGCTCCCGAGTCTGCCGTTGCAAGTGATCTGATATTTGTTAATGACTCCGCCGGCGATGCCGTCGAACTGGTGGAGTAACGATGGAATCTACCGGGTTTATCGTGGTGCGAAGCGGTAAGAACGGAGATGTCACTGTGGATTTTTTTTTTTCTCTTCGCCAGGGCGCCCGCTTTCATCCTAGTCGAGAATTCATCACTTGATTCCTAGCAAGATCCGCTATGGTGCTTTGGGGGCCTTTTTGGGCCTATCAGACAGCCACCTTGGCTGCGCAGCCACGATGTTGGAGTCAGGCGGTGCCACACTTGCAGTGGTGAGAGAGAAGACTCATTGAGATAATAAGCTATTCTACGTCTATACGGGCAGCGGATAGAAAACCCGGGAAAAATAAAAATGAACCCGGTCAGCGAGCAAGACACGGAGGTGAGGCGATTGGGCGACTTGCGAAACAGTTCCCAGTCCCCCACAATCATGGGACATAACATCGTCATCTAGGTATTATGTATGTATGACTCCTACCGCCGGGTTTGTGGTACTAACTGGGGACGGTCAAGGCTGATTTTCAGAGAAAAGCACTCAACCACAGGCTGGGTAGCCACAAGTGGCTCGCGACCCTGGAGCAGTCAGATGAAACCGATGTCGATCTAAGACAGATCGGTTTAGGCAGAGGTCCCCATTGAGATCTCGTTAGGTTGGTTACACTGCTAGCGTCGAGGGTTGTCTTGTGCATCGTTGGTGATCCCTTTGGCGCCAGGCATTAACAGCTATATCAACCAAGATTGCAATATTGAGTCACGTTAACAAGCCGACGTTTCGCAGCACATATCTTGTGAGCATCTTGCGCCTCTCTCAATTTGCTTCAAGGACTGTTTGCGCCAGACCGACCTAAGGCTAATCACACATAGCTATTCACCTCTCGGTGAGAAATATCGAGTGGATGCCTGAGATTCAAAACTAGATCTACTACGGTAGCAGTAACCCGCCCTGAATACCTAGGTATGTATGTATTAACGGTCCTACCCGTGTGTTAATGGTAGTCCGTGTATGCAGGTTTCTCAGCTAGGGCTCACGGCTGGGGCATCTCAGTCCCGAGACGGTGGAATTGGTTGCGCCACGTAGATCAGGGACCCTCGGGACGTATCGAGATTCGTGAGTCGATGAGTTTCAGGGGAAGCACAATGTACATATCGACTAGGTAGGTAGGTAAGCTAGTATATCACCTATCATCATGGTTGATCTGCATCACGCATGCAGGTGCAGAGAAGCAGCGAACGAAGCTCACCAATTCGGTATGATTCTAGAGCAGTTAGCACAGATTCCTATTGGGCAATATTACGAAATGTCCGTAGACCGTAACTGCAACCTGCTGCGCCACATACCGCGTACCAATGCAATCATTATCCAACAGACTGACCGACGGGATAATCTGTTTGCCCAGGTAAAGTAGGGAGTCGTATATGTTGAATTTGCTTTTATTGTTACTGTATCATTGCGTTTGATGAGGTTGTGTACCTGCTTGGGGAGTAGTAGTAGTAGGAATGTTCTGTGTACAAATCCAGTTCTGCTGTTTGTATTGTTCTCGGGTGAAGACTGAAAAGAGATAAGCTTTGCGATGGTACAACTCGAACATCAGATAATATTAAGCGACTCATATATCTTACTATCATGGTGGCTAGGTAGGTAGGTAGCTCTACAAGGGTCTTCTAATAAGCGCCGGGTATGAATCTGTCAGTGTCAGTGCCAGTGCACCGTCTCCAAGGTACTGGGGTAAAATGATTCCGTCATCATCCTGGAGACCTCACCCGCAATGACAGTTGTATCAATTGATATTACCATCCACGATGGGAAACCGAAGAAAGCACGATTCCACATTGGGATGGGAACTCGTGCGGCTGGATATACAATCTCAGCATGGATCGCTCATGTATAACTTCGTACCTCACAAGCCACATGCTATCCGGAACTGTGAGCCCGTACGATAGCCAATCGTCACACATACTTCTCGGTACCTGGTTTAGCTGTCGCGTGCAGCCCTGAAATATCCACTTGGTACCTGTGCTACGGTTCTGCAGAAATTTGTTTCAGTCCATAGAAAACATAGAACAATTGGAAACATGTACAATGGGAAACCGGTGTATGCAGTATGCAAGGCACCTACATTAAGTTATTAACCCTTATTTATGGTACGGTGACACTTGACACTTAACACCTGGGCATCAAACGTTTAGTGGAGATATATATCGAGGCCGCTTAATACACTTGGCTTAGGGCATAGAGCGCGGTTTTAACCAATTCCTTCTCGGCACTCTACTCTAGGCATTGCGGTCTCTTGTAAAATACCAAATACCACAGGCCCCGATGGTTGCTGACCACCCCAAGGTTAGGTAAGTCGGCAATAGGGATTCGTGGCACGAGGACCGCCGGGTGCCGGGTGCTTAACACCAGTTCGGCGATGATTAAGTCCGCTTTCGTCGTCATGCACAAGGTTCCTAAAGCCGGTCCAAGCCATCCGGATGGGTCTTCGTCGTCGTCGCCAATGCTACGGTGAGTGAGGACATTCCTGGTTTTCTTATCGACGAATGACTAAGCTATAGTTTTATAGGATCCAAGAGCCGGGAAACCCTACACCCCCGACATCCCCATCATTCTTTGCTGGCAATTGCTGCCGATGATCCCGGCGTACTATATGTCGCATGATTGCGTGCGCTCGCGATTTTGGACGTGACTATATCCGATTCGCTCTCGTTTTAGGTCTTGGGTTGGGGAGGATCAAATTGAGCCCCCTCATATAACTTTTACGATAAGGTGGTTTTATTGAGGGCATCAAAGCATATGAGCGAGTAGAAGGTTTACTCTAGGCACGGTCCGCTATATGCCACATGCCTAATGATGTATGTTAGGTAAATTTAACGTATTGTACCTTAAATTTGGATTAGACCTGGACACTAAAATAGAAGCTTAATAACTTAAACGTTCAACCTCGAATCTTGGAAAGGGTCTTGGTACCAGTCCGTAAGAAGTAAATTAGTTTCCATCGTGAATAGCAATTCTTGTTTCTAACAGCGTATGCTATTCCCAACCATTACGTAGGTGGTCGGCTTGATACAACGCTGGACGGCCATAAGCATGGAATAAACCACTGCTGTTATTATTATTATTATTACTTATTGTCATCGCCATCGTCTTTCTACTACCATATGTAATACCCATGTAAGCATCGATTATTCACTAGCTACTACTAGCAACATCCACAGGAAGCTTCGGGATCGACCCCAAGTATTTTGAAACGCCTCTCGACGAAAGTACTTGCTAGTATGAGCAATCTCAATCCTATCCCAGAATCCGTCGCTGCCGGCTGTTGTAGAACGGCGCAGGAGCATCAATGCCGCTCTGTTACCTGCATAGTAGGAGGTTTATTACTTTTCATGCCAAGACTGTGTATAACATAGGTAGGTGGTAATACTATACCTAATTTTGAGCCAAATTTGAGCCGTATACGGCCACGGAACCTATATCATGAATTCACTAGCAGCGGCGCTGTCTCCAGATGTCCCTGGGGTACTACTAGGTATGTATAGAAACATAAATCTGTCAGGTACCTATTTTACATCTACATATGTATGTACATCGTACACGGAATGTCAGCTAGCACTAGAAGTACGCCAAAGCCACAGTCCCATCGTACCCTGGCTGCTACTAGCTGCAGATTACCTGCACGGTGACAGGGATGGCTACCCCCCCAATACGCAGTGGTACAGTTGTATGTACCTAAGTCCTGGATCAGCCCTGCTGCAGGGAGTACCAGGGACCGCTTTATGAGGGCCCGTCAATTGCTGAAATTCCATATGGAAAGTGGAGGAGAGAAGTTGGCTGAGAGTGGCCGATAATTTTGTCCGAGTCCGACAGGCAAAGGGGAGAAAAAATAATTATCGGTTTTCTAATTAGGTTGCCGTTGCACAGCGGAAAAACACCACACAACTTTAGAACTACAACCGCATACCAGCGTATGCGCAAGTGATTTTCTCAACCACATGCGTTGATACGCTATATGTTATACGTTATACTACGACTAATACGTTTATACTACCAAGCCTACGCCCGCTGGACCCGGCTTAGACTCCAGAAGAAATACAGTCAACTCATCTCCACTCTCCGTAACTTCACCTGACTGCCCGAAGAACGAGCAGAGGTCAAAGTAAAGGATGCAACTAGGTACTCTTCGTTGTCCACCGACATTAGTGTGCTCGGCAGGTCGTTTCCGGTATACCTACCTAGGTATACATACCTATACCTATATACCTATTCTTACTCTCACTCCTATTCCTAATCCGAAATGGAACACCTTAGATACCTTCACCTTTTCACCCTCGTCTGTCTTCGCCCTTCGCCCTCTCACAAACATCCCACAGACCCAAACGATGGCTGCGCAGATTTACTCATCGTAGGCAAGGCACCAGGTGCCGCCCCTCCTTCACACACACACCCCCCTGCGCCGCCTCTTTTTCCCATGTACCCATTCATGGATCTCTCTCTCTAGTACGGTCCCCATCTGTTTGACCTGCATGTAGTCATGAAGGTACAAGCGTATGCAGATGCTCGAAGCTTACCTCTGTCGTCACTGGTCATTGTTGCCTTTCCATGTACCTTTCCCTACCTCCCCCCCATTGAGGCACGAGGATCCTTGATGTCTAGGCTGCTACCCGAACCCTATAAGGCTACGATGCTCTCGCCCCGAGGCATAGTGAGTCCTGTCGACTCATCAGTCACCTGAGCACATTCACTTCCGGTCGTTTCCTTTCGTATCTTCGAGGTCGGCTTCTTATTTCACTGTATTTCCTTTGCCACCATCCGTGTCGTCTTCTTCCCTTGCTTCAGTTCTTCCTAGAATCCTAGTTGACTTACAACCACCATACTGAACCAAACCAAACTACGTCAAACACACACACAAGACACACACTCACACGCAAACTTGGACGAACATCTCGTTGAGTCACTTATATAATTTGCCTATCCTACCTTCACCCGGAGACCATTGATCCACCGCGTCGTTGTCTCGTGCCCTCTCCTCCCCTACGCTTCATCATGTGTTACCAATTAATCGAACGCTACTCGGCCTGCCACTGCCTTTACTACCAACATGCCGTCGACCGATGTGCTGCATACGGCCAATCTGGACACCCTATAACAACGCGTACGATATTGGTGGGATATGCCTGCTCGAAGCACGCACAGGCGAGCAGCTATGACTCGTATAGCAGGGGTCAGACGTATTCAGACTCGGGATACTACAGCAACCAGTCCAGAGAAAGCTCGTACCGTCCACGCCGGTGAAAAGTTATGTCTTCGGTAATAGGCTGCTGTGCGTGGCATTCCCCGCCGTTGTTGAAGTTCGAATTCCAAGATTGGGTTACGTATCTGTATTCCTTCAGACCCAGGCCCGCCAACATGTCGCCGTCCCGCCGGCCCTCGCAGCTGTCGGTGCTGTTCGTTGGTCACGACCGAATCATGTCAACGTCGGCTCCTCCCGCCCTTTAAAGAAGCCATTGAGGCCTCTAGCGCCCTGTCGTATGATCCGGCACTGAACGAATGCCATGATGCACGCATCGAGTTATCGAAGACGCAGAAACGGAACGAGATATGATTTGTCACATTCGACTCCCACCATCGACGACGTACCCTGTTCTCTAGCTGTCTCCGCCCTCGGCAGCTACAATCCTTTGCTCCTACTTGGCAAATCATCGACTATCACGGTTTTTTTTACGGGCTGGCCGCCGCACCACTCTCATTCTACCCTCCCTCGACGTTTCACATTTTTCCTCTCATGTTTTATTGTTCATTGATTTAGCATAGCGTCGGCGAGGGAACGTTTTTGCATTGGGATCAGGATGGTATACAAAATGAGATGATAATGGGGCTTCCGACTCGTATTGTTTAACGTCGCAGCGCGGTTCCTACCGGTCGTTTCACGAAGAAACGTTGAGTGACGCGGTGGTAACCGGGACGATTACCACCTTTCTTTTCGATGCTCTTTTTTCTTTTCTCCTTCGTTACGGGCTTACGCATTGAGGGAGAACCGGAAATATACCAGGAGTTATTTGGGAAGAATTATCTAATTCGGGAATTTTAAACGCGCTTGATTTCCTTGGGAGGGGTTACGTGCTTTTTTTTATGGCTTTGAAGCTACACGACATTTATCTTGTCGCTTTCTTAGGCTATCACTGGCTTTTTCTTGTTCGGGGTTTCTATCTCCTCCCATCTCGTCGTTTCTGTATTTCTCACCTCTCTGCAGGGCAGGGTCACTACTGTGCAGCATCAGCCACAGTCTAATTACGCGCAGGAAGCAACAGTCTCATGTATTACCAGTTTATTTCATTCCTCTAAAGCCGTTACTAGCTGGGCTAGGTTTTGGAACGCTAATAGAGTAGGGCGAACTGGTTTCCCTTTAGCTGGCGGCACTAGTCGATTTTCATAGGCTGCATGGCACAGCCCTAATTATCGACCAGGCCGCCGGTTTTTACTCTGGCAACGCCAAGAGCAACGGCACAACGCACTTCGCTCGGACGAAGATGCGCTGTATACCACTACTTATTAGACTAGAGCTCTCAGTGAGAATAGAGAGGAGGACAATTCGCACTTCTGGGGAGGGAACACATTGATTGAGCAATCTGAGTTCGATAGAAAATCACTTCAATATACCTCGGTTAAGCTGAGAATTGTATAGAACAAAATCGTGACATGAACATTGTATATGCGCGCGCTCGGGCAACGCATATGTCATCTCTGCATAGTATGAATAAGCTGTAATTGATTTCTAAGCATGATTTCATCTACATATGTAATGACTAATTTAGAAGTTTATAAACCATGCCGCCGCTACTGTAAATGACCACATATGTAGGCAGTATGAGTCTAACCGATCTTCACCAATAACTACAACATAGATTTATAAGATGACGATGGTGCCATATATGCGTTGGCCGAGATGGAGGGTTGGATCAACGGTGAGGTTCCGGCTCCTAAGGCCCCGGTCCAGAGCAAATTTTCATATCTGGGTTCTGGGTTAAGACCCCCCTGGATACTACATAGCCAGCTCATTAGGATAATGGATGAGACGAGGTTTGCGATAGAGCTCCCTCATACTGGATCTTGATAGGCAGTTTTGGGATTTGGCCCCCAAGAACTGCTACCCAATACAGCAGCCTTGCCAGCCTCGCAGTTGAGGCCACCCATCTTAGATCGTGGGTACCTACTGTATCCCCAATGCTCCACGCACCATGCCCCATACACAGCTGGCTACCCTATCCTATCTAGGCAGGGAAAGTTAGCTTGCATATGCGGATGCATGAAGACGCCGACTCTCATTTTTGTCTGCTGATAGGTTAGGAGCGGCCCCCCTCCTACCATACACACCCTTCACTAGTAAGACAAGTAAAACGTGCGTATGTGAGCACTCCCACACTGCCGAGCCAGTTATCTCCCGTATTTTGGTCGAACGAAGACCCAGGGAACAGGAACTACGATGACACCTGCAACCCACTCACCTGGTCGGCCGAGGATGTTACCGTACATAGAATGCAATGGTTCCCCTTGGATCCCCCTAAAATCTTGAATGGATACGGTTCGCATATAAATGGTGGTACTTTTTCAATACAAGCATCATCGGACTACTACTGACAATGGCTAGATCAGGCATTCTGATCAGATCCTTGAATTCGAGGATAACGAATAATAAAAAAATAGTAATAATAATAGGCCTTGTACTGCCGGACTGTACCTTACCCAGCACAAGTCCAGCCCAACCCCAGCCTCCTCCATATTAATACCAAAGTATGGAGCACAGCGCCGATGAAATAAAAAAAAAATTCAATACTTACTGATATGTACCTGAAAGCCCCGCCATCATTGGGAGGTGGGGCACGCGGGCCGATAACTAAAATCGCAATGCCGGGGTGTGTGATACAAGAACGAGATATGTTTATTACGATTGGACAGCTAAAAATAAATCGTAGGTGAACCGCCTCTCATCTTTCTAGAAAAAGATAATTTCGTGTTTGCGTTTCCTTCACCTTAGACACCTTCTTCCTTTTTTTAATCTGGTCAGCACAGCATTACTTAGTATGTCTCCCTTTGGAAAATTGGAAATCTCTAAGGTAACTAACCACCTCCTGATATATTGAGGGTATCTGATGTAGATGGGCTGATACTACATACATACTATGAATGAATTAGATACAATGCATAACCCACCTACGCATACGCATTCGTACACACACCTCTCCGGATCCCGCGTATTCATCGTACATAATCGAGGTCATGTACGATGTAGGAACGATGCAAGCCGGCTGCACTAGCATAATTGCTGACCAGTCTAATTGTTGTGCCTTACACCCTCATCACGGCTTCGCTACGCCAATCATCTACGGTGATGGCCGTCGTGCGACTCGTTTCCTGCAACGGCAAGACTTCCTGCTTGTCTCAGTCGTTTAAATGCCTCTACAATCTCCGGTTCTACGGCAGCTGTTCCACGTGGATTTAGACGACCCCCATTAAGCGCCGCTGACGCCCTAGGCGCAAGCGCGAGGGAAACACTACACACGTATTCATCATTTCCAAGGTTGTATCATCACAACGGCCAAATACATTTATTGAATCAAATTTACATGCTGGAAATTGAAGGATATTCAACCCAAGAATACACCGAAAGTGAAACTATGGGAAACAAAAAATAAACCTTGGAACTACCAGAAAAATTCAAGACGGTAAGCTTACTCTCCCTAAGAAATCAACTGAACTGCATGTCATACACATCTACCTACCTACCTTGGCAATGCCTTGCCCGGTTTGTGATACAGCCACGGGAGCTGTCAACGGTAATGCTCAATGGCCGGGACAAGTCGAACCAAGGTTGCAGATCTCACTGTGTGTCACCACCGATCTATAAGAGTCGACCTTGTCTGCTAGGAGCCCCGAGCTGAGTGTGGGTACCCAGAGGCTTGACGATCCTGCCAGGGGCAGAGTTCTCACATACATACATACGACCGCTGAGGGGGTTTTCTCTGAGTAAGCTATAGATAGCCCCTTCGCGATACCGGTGAAGGCGCAATATAGACGTTATCTCTCTGCTAGTGGGGATTGGACCTACATTGTCGCACCGTCTTTTCTTTCTTTCGCCTGCGCGCTTAATATGCGCCTCGTTGTGTTACTTGGAGTCACCGACAATGGGGAGCGGACTCGGTCTCGCAGGTTGACAGGGCGAAGATGCAACGCCAAGTAATACATACAAGGTAAAAGGCGGGGATCAGGGCGTACCTAGCTACGTACGAAAGAGATAAACGCGATCATCCGAGTAAGGAAGTGGGGTTGAGATAATAGAGGGAGGGGGGGAGACAAGGTCTGAGATAGATTGCTACTTACTATTCTCCGGCCAAGTCAATCCAATCCATCGACCTTGTGTCACCCGAGATTGGGACCCGGGGCGAGGGACGGAATACGGGGTACTGCGCCTCTCTGTTGGGCGAACTAACCACATCACCGGACATCATCGTTATGGCTCTTTTGCGAGGGTGGGTTGCGAAAAGAAAGAGCAACTCTAGACGATAGACGAAAGAAACTTCATGATGAGAATGCTTCTACCTAGTCTACGGTTACCCAAGCCCCCCGTAGCAATGGCGGCCTACCCCATTTGCTCCTTCGGTATTGCAGCGCCTCCTCCTGTTATACCCTGGCTCGCTATATGCCAGTGCGGCGGAGAAAAGGGAGTACCCGTCCGTGCCGACGTCATCATCATAATCACCATCGTTAATGTCACTATCATCAACTTGTGTATTGCGATGAAGCGCAGCATAGTGGAGTATCAGGGTTGGGGAATGGTAGACGGGGCCGAGATGGGTCTGGCCCGTTGTCGTTTGTGTTACAAGGACCGGGGGAGGAGGAGGAGGAGGAGTTCGAAAGTTAGGTACTATACTGATATAACTGGGTAGGAATAGGTTAGGGCAGTTTATTAATTCTGCCTATCTAATTCGGGGATGTTTCAATGACTGCGGTTATATAGATCACGAGTTTCCAACATTCTGCATTCTGCCCATTCCGCCCCCGCATGCTTGTGCCACGATGGATTGGACTGGGGTGTTGGTAGGCAGATCATTAATGCTAGCTGCCCTGGAGTATATGTGTTCGTTACTCCGTTTAAATATATATATTATATATAGATAGAACACGGCCTCAGCTAAGAACCTTTTTTCCTTTTTTTCGCCTCTCGCAATTCTCACCCCATAACTTGTGTCCATGAAATGGTGAGGTGTTCTTTAGATGTCTGTAATTGATTGTGTTACCATAACTACGAAATGATACAATATCGTCAATGATATTTGACCACACCCTAGTAAGTGAACAGAGGTTAGTATAAACGGAACGCTTCCGCGTCTACGGGACCGTTTCTATACCAACGGTATCATCCACCTTAGAATCAATCACGGGTCTATCTAACAGCCCCTGCAGATTGTAAATACCTCAGATCTTTTCCGATTTCCATGCATCTTCGGAATAGGATCAAGCAAAGTGACACATAAGGAAACCCGAACCCATTTATGCCATTCATGCTCATATATGACATGTCGTTCTATATTTATACATAACTTTCCTATATGACGACTAATATTGCTTAGGTAGTTTAATATCAGTGGCCACGACGTAGCTGCATGTTAGTTCCATGTATATCGACGAGTTAATTATGATGTTACAAAATAAGTTTGAGAATTCTTTACGGTTGCTTCTCCGTATCTACTGATCGATTCGGCCGAATTGTCATGATCATAGTCTATGATTTACCATATACGGCAATTGCCAATATTGGTTACTTCCTAAAAATATGATTATACTAGTTGTAACTTCCCACCTGGGCAGTAACATGTCTCTGTTTCGCATCGTACCTTCTTAGCCTACATGTAGATCTGCATCTACCCGATCTAGTGCCCTGAAAATTGGTCCGTGATCAGCCCCGCTTAGGTACCCCGCCAAACCTTAATTAATTACCAGCCTATTAGATACTATTTTCTAATCGATTAAGGAGGTTACGCGGGTTGCACTTTACGCGTCGGTGCCGTTAAGTAAGTCGGCGATGTTGCCTAGGTATCGACTGGCAACTACCAACCGTCGCCGCTCAATTAATCAACTATTAACTCGCGCCGACCGATTTCTGTTTTCTACATATTCCGCCTCGACGACAACCAAAACCATAACCACAATCTCTCTCCAACGGCCCATTTCTAAATATTACTACAATTCAATTTGCACACCGAAAATATGCCCCAAGTTCGCGGTGTACAGAATTAGAAACCTGGTCTAATTTTTGTATTAGCCTACTGGGCTTGACGATCTCTACTTCCCCTGTCCCCTTTTCGTTACTACCTCACCTCGCCTCCTGTATTGACACTCACACCAACAACAGCCACACCTCTCGCATTGCAATACCCCTGTACTGCGAGGATGGCTGCTGTTTCACCTCATGCTTCTGACCGAGTGGTGACCGCCTACCTTAAAAAGGGACGCGCGTTTTACTCCCAGAAGAAGTATGATCAAGCTATCAAGGCCTTCGAGAAGGTCGGTAACCCTTGCCCCCCACCCCTATCCGCCTACTATGTACTAATTCCGATAGGCCACTTCCTTGTGCAACTGCGGCATCTCTGTTCAGAATCAGCCTTGCATAAACGATGCCATCTTGACCGGTATCGTCAAGGACAAACTCAAGGATGCCTTGGCGAGCTTGTCTGCCACGACTAGGCGCTGTGACAATCAAGCTCATATTGACGCTCTCGATTCGCTCATCGCCACCTTTGAGATGCAAGCTCGGTTTGATGAATGTCTCGAATACGCCGTCAAGATGGTGAATCTCTCCCCGAGAGACCCTAAGGTAATACCCCTCCGTGCTAGATGGCTGTCTCAACTTTCTGATTTCTATTGCTAGGCATACCTACGCCTTGGAAAGATCCTTCGACTGCAAAAGCAGCCAAACCTTGCGTATCACACTTACAAGCAAGGTATCGAGCTTGTCAAGAGAAAGCACCCCCACCATGCCCTCCTGAAGGTGAGGGACTAACTTCAGTACTGCTGTACTTTGCTTAGCTAACCGTTGGGTGTAGAGCTTACAAGCCCAGAGGGAGAAGGCCGCTGCCGTGGCAACGTTTGACCCTATCATGACATTCCCTATTGAGATTGTGCGCATGATATTCAAGCATCTGGAGTTCAAGATGCGATGGTAAGTCATTGATTTCATAAGTTGAGTGTTATTTCTTTGCTGACCCTTCAAATAGTCGTTGCCTATGTGTCTCCAAGACTTGGCAACTCGCACTTACTGTGCCTTCTGTCAAAGATATTTGGCAGTATCAGGTGTACAAGTTCGCTCAGCGAAACCATCCCGGCCTACGAAGGATGCCAACCACTTTCCGAACATATGGTGAATATGCAGCTCACGCACTAACCGAATTGTCCATTGACGGTTGTTCCCACTTCTTAACCTTCTGTAAACTCCCGCAAGTCTTGGCGTTCTCTAAACAACTCAAGGTGCTCAAGATTAGAGAGCCGCGAGGTTCGTTCGATCTAGATGTGTTGCCGTGGCAGAAGAAGGAACCCCAGCTCACGAATCTCTCCCTGGGCTATGGGGTGCGACCCACCCCTGCATTTCTTCGACAGATGCTTCTCACGTCTTCTGACTCGCTGGAAGAGCTCTCCATCTTCGAACTCCCGCTTCCACCTGAGACCCCAAATCAGGGTGACCGATTATGGTACACTGGTTGGCCGAAGTTGGAAAAGCTAAAGGTCGTTCGATTTGCGTCTCCGTGGTATCTCGATTCGGGCCGTCATAGCTTGGATTTAGTATGTTAGCCCAATTAGCATGTTTATGGTGTGATTCTAATGTGAAGCAGCGTAGCGTCGTGGATCTGATTCCTAATGTACAGGAAGCCTGGATCGATCATCTCCATTACTCACCCATGGACATGATGCACTACTGGCCGAATCTGCGAAGCGTGTTTATTGGACGCGGTACTAACGTGTACTGGGCGCCGACGGAGGATGTTGGACCTTGCTTCAACAAAGATATGCGTGAACTGCACTTGGAGGGCCATGACATTGCGGACCGCATCTGTAGGCGTGAGCCCCCCCAAATTACAGCCGACCCCCAGGCTCCATGGGTACTGACTGTCCGGTTCGGCGAATTAGCCATCCCAAATCTCTCTAAGCTCGAGAAACTGTCGCTACTGTTTCATGTAGCGGTTGAGTCGTCTGTTTTCGAGACTATCCTTCGACCGGGCTTGACATCTGGGACCCTACGAGAGATTGACGTACGACCATTACCGGCCGTCCATTTCTTCCAGGACCTGAGGGAACCTACGGTCCCAGAATGGTTCCGAAGCGAGAGCGTCACATATCTCAGCCTAACGGGGTTTGCCCAGGAATTCCTCCACGAACACAAGTTATTCGAGAAAGTGATCCTCGAGATCGCCAGCCGCTTTCCCAATTTGGAAAGCGTGGATATCGCACACGAACGATTCCCCGATAGCTTACTAGCAAAGCTTATCCAGGGAGGCGTCAAGACGATATACCATCGCACGGGACACCCGCGCGCCGACCTTCGAGAATGGGCCGCAGCCAAGCATCGAGCTCAACTTATTAGTCGCCCACCGTCTCATCTACCGTCGATGCATCCGGATCGACATCGGTTCTTCAATGAACTATTGGCATTTTCAAACGCCGAACTTCCGTGATCCCCTTCTATTCATTTGAGTACTACATTCTGACTAAGATGCAACTAGGAGTGCGGGTAAGCTGGTTGTAGGGGAGGGAATCTGGAAATGAAGATATGGCCTCTTTTTCATATTCTTGCGAGGCTACATATTATGCATACTTGCATACACAAGGGTTGAGTTTTACTACGCTATAAGGTTGTAACTCGACATTGGATTGGCGTGGATGAGGCTGGAATGGCCTTATTAAGAAGTCTTGTTTGAGATACCCGGTCTTGCACGTGTAGGACCACCTGTACTATACAACTTGTAGTCGCATCGTCGGCTAGCTGTAGCTGTATTGTAAGAACCCAATATAATGGCATTGTAAGAACTTCGTCAACTACCAACCTCAGTAATCGTGAACCGGACTAAATCATACAATGATTGTGGTAGCTGTAGGCGACAACCAACAATTATGATAGACGTAACACAAGTGATGAGGAATTTCGTGATGGTATAGAACAAATTAAATAAAAACCAGCTAGCTGTACAGCTGCCATTGCCGTCCGGGCGACTCCTATCGTTCGCCAAATCCTCCCATCGCCGATGATGATGAAGGGGAATGAAAACCGAACAGGGTAATAGATAAATAACAAGATAAGGCTATGCGCCTACAAAACGTATCTTCATGACAAGCCACCCTCTCTGTGGATTAAACCCATATCCTACCCTCCCCTCCGACCTCCGACCCTTTTTTTTCTCTTCCGGGGTTCCGAGTTTCGTTATTATGTCCATCAGACACACATACATCTTCCATTCATTCGCTCATTCGTTCATCGTCTCTTCCTCCACCCTTTCCCTGCCATTCCTGGATCACTTCTCTCTAATCGGGCACGTATATGGATACATATACAGCGAACCCAAATCCGGAGAATCACATCCAATGGACCTGCTTAATTAGCATCCACCTCCCTCTTCACCGGGGAAGGCGTCGGCGCCGCATTCCCCTGGATCAGGGTCTCGAGCTCCCAAGGGCTCAGGGTGCTGCGGCGGCGGGAGGCGACTTTGCTTGTGCGGTCGCGTCGGCGCTTCGGGGGCTTGATCATGCCGCCGTTGTCGTTGCCGTTTTCGTTATGCTGACGACCTGTTCCGATGGACCCGGCGAGTTCATCATCTGTTGGGTGTGGGGCCGGTTGCCGCTTCCCTTGTGAACTTGCCGCAGTCGCGGTTGCTGCTGCCGATGGCGTACCCTCCCGTGTGCGCGGCCGTAGATCGCGGTCCCGCTTCACCGGGTCTACGTCATCGTCGTCGTTGTTGAGTTCATGCTTAGGTGACACGCCTGCAGATTTAGGCCTCTCGTGTTCAGCAGATGAACCAGAAGACGCAGCCGCCGTAGTGGCGTTCGTCGTATTGGTAGTGGCGGTAGGCGCAGCCCTCCTCTGGCCGCCATTCCGCACGGCGCGGAGCTTGGCTCTGACACGCGCGGCGTCAGCCTCGCGCTCCGCGGCAGCGAGTTTCGCGGCGATGGTAGCCATGGTGAGCGGGCTCTGCTGCGGGGGCGGGTTGTTAGGCCGTGGGAGACGTGAGGATGAAGCAGGTGCGTTGTTTCGGATAGGTGAGCGGGGACGAGGTATTTGCGGTTGTTGCTGTTGGGGTTGTATGGTGGTGACGGCAGTGATTGTGGGTTTTGATGAGGCGGTTGAGGAAGAGGATGTGGGCCGTGATGGTGCAGTCTGGCGGGAGGATGTAGACGACGACGCTTGCTGTTGCCGTGATGGCGGGTTGGTTGGATCTGAGGAAGTCCGTTTTATCTCTGCTGTGAGCGGATCCGGTGATTCTCTTGACGAGTTTGGTCTCTTGGTGGATTTACTGGAGGCTGTATTTCCTGGCTCCGGCTGAGATTTCGCCTTTGGCTTCTCCAGGCTTGTGGCGGGTTTCGAGAATAGCTTGCGGGAAGGGTCCGTCTGTGACGGCCTCTCTCCGGACTTACCGAAGAGAGGACTATCATACGAAGCCGTCGAGCTTGGCCGGTTTTGATCCTGCCACGGCGGTGACTGTTTGCTCGTAGTATTTTTCTTCTTTTGTTGGGGGGACTGAGGTTTGATGACGTGGGGAGGTGGAGTAGGTGCTCGTTCCTCCTCTTCTATCGCCAAGTCCCAAGTGTTCTCTTCCACGATAGTCGTGAAGTCGCCGGGCCGCTTGCGATACACATTGTCGCGATTAGGAAGCCCTCTGTTCCCTGACGCATACGAGTCCTTTAGTGGGCTGAGCTTTGGAGGTATAGGTAGCGGAGGGGAGTCCATTGATGCCTCGTAGACCGATTCCTGAAGGACTTGGACGTTAGGTTCTTCGGCTTCCAGCTCGTCTATGTCTATCTCGTCCTGGAAAATGCTGCTGGAGTCTGAATCCGAATCGTCATTTTCTTCGACCTCGTAACCCGGCGCTGGGACTAGGTGCAAAGACTCAACCGGGCTCGGCGACCTGAGCCGTTCTTGTTCCTCTTCTTCCTGCTCATAATTGTGAATTTCAACACTGATTCCTTCGATTTCCTCCTCTTCCTCTTCCTGTACACATGAGAGTCTCATAGGCACGACATCCGATGTTTCCTCGACGTCCCTGACCCTAACAGGACTAAGTCGCAGGCCCATCTGCAAGTCTTCCATGTCGACGGCCTTACCGCTCGATACCATGCGCTTGCGCCAGCCATCAATCATGTGTACAGCGTCCTTCCAGCGTGACTCCATGGTCTCCAGACCCTTGCGTAGGCGGATGATAGCCTCCTCGCGGACCTCGACCTCCTCGATCGGCACGAAGGAGGGATTAGTGAGTATCGTCCTAAGATGCTCCATAATCACCTCCAGTTCCGTCGCGAGCTCCTCGGCGCTCTTCTGCGGCGCCATCACTACCACATCCGAGCGACGATCGGCCGCTGCCTCATCGTCGCTCTGCGATCCGCGATCTAGTCCGCTCATATCACGCAACGTCTCAACCGTCTGCCGCACCAGCGCGAGCAACGTCTCATTCTCCTCACTCAAGCCCCTAGCGAGCTCCGTTAAGAAGGCATTGGTCTCCATGCGGAGACTATAGCCCTCATCCTGCGTCGCACCGGCAGGGACACCTCGCTCATCTCCCCCAATCTCCCCAGTCACGCTGATACTCAACACATCGCGACTCCTTCCGCCACCCCTAACGCGGCTCGCGTCCGCAACCGCCTTCTTGAGGCCGTCGATCTGGCGGTCGCGCTTGCGGATCTCGTTGGCGCACGCGGCGCGCGCCTGCGTCAGCAGCGCCTTCATCTTGGCCGCGTCGTCTTTCAGCTTGTGGATGTTGCTTTCCGCGCCCTTGAGCTGCGTACGGAGCGCGCGTTCGGTGGCGTCTGCAGAGTCTAGCTTGCGCTGCGTATCGGCGAGCTTCTCGGCCTGGCGCGTAAGTTCCGTGGTCTGGCGTTGCGAGTCCGCGCGCATGGTGCGGAGGGTTGTCGAGAGGGATTCGCGGTTCTCGGCGTCGCGCTGTTGGGGGCCGTGTTAGTGAGATATTCTTTCGTCTCCTTTTTCTCTTGTTCCTTCCGCCCTTCCTCCCTTTCATCCTCATACAAAGCATTGGTCCCGGATTATGTCCCCACAGAGGCGTAGAAGAGCATATAAGAAGAGAAAGTACGTACGTCGCGCCTCAGAATCAAGTCATTGATGACACTCATAACCTTGCCCATCGTGGCCCCTATTCCTCCCTCACCGGCATCTGGGTTGGCGAAATCGATGTTATGGCCATCACGTAATAGGCCCCGCGACATCAACTGGTTGTTGATATACAGCGACGCTGTACGGAGGTTGTCTGGATCAACCATTTTCACTAGTTTTGTTTCGTCTCGCCCTTATTTGTTTCTCCCTTTTCAATTGGGGTGTATTCAATATTACTTCCGTCACCCACGATTGCCTACGAAGCGCAGTAAGCAATGAGGGATTTACCAGTCGGCGTCAGCGCTGTCCGCATTGGCGGTATGTGTGCATGTATTTTGATATGATATCGCCGTTTGTTGTTTAGCTTGTCTCGTATCGTCCTCCACAGTCTGGGTATCAGATTTTCAATCGCAACACACAAGAATCCTCAAGATTCAAAATTCGAGTAATTTGCGATTTACAAGCAATAGAAGAACAGCCCCTCAGTATGTATAAGTTCGATTCCTGTAGATTTTATTAGGTTAGTATTATTTTCCCGCTGCGACGGTGCCAAAGACTGGAATGTTTTCCTTGGAAGGTCAACCGGTTGCTATGCGGCGGGGTGTGGCCCAAAGTAAACAAAAACTCTAAAGTTTCCCGATTACGCGGGTACTTCCTGTAGGCTGTATGTACCTGCAGGGATCCATCGGTTGGCGGCAAATTACAGCGTGCGACCCTATCCCTGGCCCCACAATCCCGCACTTCCATCCCGCATCAAGTTCACGTGGAAGCTTCTCATTGAACATCACCTCCCTACATGTGCGTTACATATGCTTGACCTGCTTGACCGCATGTATATAAATACCTATCCGAAATATCGGTGTGTTACCTGCGCCATGTTGCTTTCGTCATATGGTTCGGTCTTACGACCGAGCTTACATCTTGAGGGGTAACTCTGTTTTTGAAAGAGGCATATTTCGAATTTGTGCTGAATTATGCTTGTGCTTGTGCTTGGTGAAAGATTGGATTGTGACATAGGGACTAACTGGTAGTGTATGTCACTAGTGATTCGCCTTATTACAATACGATATAACAAAATCTGATCTGAGAGGAAGAAGGGAGCTGCCAGATTGGTAATTATCATGACAGCTGTAAACCCATCGTCGATGTCTCTGCTTGCGCCTGCTCAACATGCTCAATGAATGACGAACCTTCGCAATCGCATTTCCGCTTGCTTGCTCAACCAATCCTACTTCTTCGTATGTTCTATATCCACTGTAATGATAGACCGATGCTGCACACTCCCTGGTCCATGCTTATGCCCCATCTATCCACTCGTTGGGGGGAACTGATTTTTCTAAAGCTTTCGCTTTGATGCTATAACGCCGGCCGAATGCAATGTGTTTCCTTGGGTTTCCGCTTCTGCCGTTGCCGAGGCTCTTCCTATGGCAACTGTCCCTCGTCTGGGGTCTCGAGGCCACCACGGATACGGCGATTGGCTTCCGCCTTTTCTGCCTCCGTGACATCTTTCTCGTTCTTGCGCATGTCTGGTGTAAACTGTGGCACCTGTGGTGAATGGCCAATTGACATACCCGCTCGGATCTATAGATCTGTTAGTATCTAGATCGCATATGCCTTTGAGTGAGGAATGAGATCATACCAGCGTCTCCAAAGCGCTGCTCGAGTTATCCACAAGGTCATCATCGAACACCATCTTGCCTGGTTCGAATAGAGTCACGATGGTGCTGCCACCAAATTTGAAATATCCAAGCTCTTCGGCTCGCTTTACCTCGTCACCCTCGTTCCGGGTAATCACTGTGCTACCAACCATCATGGCGCCGACGCAAACCACCATAACTCGGCCAAAAAGTTCGGTATCGATGGGACATAGGACTCGTACATTTTCGCCATAAACATCCAAAGCGGATCGAATAGCCATAGGATTGACGGTGTAGTACTCGCCGGCGATTAGTTTGGGCTTTCGGAGAATGCCGTCTACCGGAATGTGGAATCGGTGGTAATCCTGGGGAGCTAGACGGAAGATGCCTAATGCACCATTTTCGTAACGCTTGGCGTCTTCCGGATAGGCATCACCGAGTAGTCGTTTTATAGAGAACTCGCGGCCTTTGATCCAGATACTAGTTGCAGCATCGAGCGTGTTGAACACGACGGACCGACAATCGGCGGGTGACACAATAATGTGGGGGTTGTCCGGAGCCGAGCATGGTCGAGCATTCGGCTTGAGTTCACGATAGAAGAATTCATTGAAGTTCTTGAAATCTTCAACAGGATGTAGAACTTCGGACATATCCAGTTGGTGAAACTGGATGAAAGGTAGAATCTGAGACTTGGAAGCGGGGTCGTCGTATTTTTTACCCTGCTTGATACTTAGACTCTTGAGAAGTTTGCGGACTGTAATAATGTTAGTAAAGACGACATTCACTACCCCGGTAGGTATTAAATATTGGTACTGACTTCTCTTGTTCTCCATGTCCTTCGATTTCAAGCCCTTGTACAACAGTCGGATGCCCAATCGTACGTAGACACTCATTTTTTCCTCGTTGATCTGTCCCGTTAGACGATCCTGCACAAGGATATTGGCCGAGTTGGCGCCAAGTTTGTAGCCACCATAAGAAATCTTCGTGATGACTTTGGAATACCATTTCCTTTGCGCTTGGCTAGCCGTGACGAACCCGCCCATCATGAGAGAATTGACTTGGCGCCAGTCCTGGCTGGCACAGGTAGCAATGTGGGTGATGATGTCGGCATCTCTCCGTTTATTCAATCGAGGCTGATGACATATTGGACACTCTCGGATCTCAACAACATGTTCCTCACTACGATCAATGTTGAGATCGTCCTTATCCAACGCCTCACCTTCTTCTCCAGACGTGCTAAGATCAGGGACAACGATAGTCGCAGTTGCTGACTGCGCTCCCTGAACGCTCGAATCTTCTGGGCTGAGAATGAAGGATCCTTCTTCCGAAGGTGTGACACTGCTGTTCTGGGTTGATGGTGTCAGGAAATTCTTCATCTTTTCCGTATCGGGTAGCATGCTCTTCAGCTTGTCAGTTACTGGAGCTGATTTGTTCTTGGCATCTAGTTGGTCCTCAAGACAAATGACAGCCTCGTCCATAGTGATCTCATGTTCGCCGTTTGCTGCTTTATGCGGGAATCGCTGGAAGAAACTGTCGATTGTGGACTCGCGCAATGTGGAACCGAGCGTGTCGAGCATAGTGGTCAACTCAACCTTGCTAATCTCGCCACTTTCGTCCGCATCGTACTGTCGCAGCATAGCCCGCCAGAACTGCTGTCTCAGTGCAGGGTATGGCACATACTTGGCACGGAAAGTCAACATCGGGTTATGCTTGGCTTCCCATTTTTCCAAGTTCTTCATCTTTAAGGGAATTGTGAAAACAGTGAAGTCAGGATCGTCAAACTCATTGCCGTCACCATTTCCGTTACCGTTTCCATTGCCGTTTCCATTTCCATTTCCGTTACCACTATTGAGGTTCGGGATTTGATCCGGCTGTAGCAAGTTAGGGTTCGGAGCAGAGGTAGGCGTGACTTTCGGCTCGCTCTGGACATCAGCCTGGGACATAGCCGAAGCCGTACTAGGATTCTTCGACAATGGCGGCCGGACCTTGTTCAAGCTCTGGTTTGAAGATGACCTCGACATGCCTAATCTCGCTAACCTTGACTTTTGTACGGGAACGTATTCGGCGGGTTCCTTCAGCTCGTAGAGCCCAGTTTCAGGATTAGCTTTAGGGCTTCTCTCGATCAACTCCTGCAACGGAAATGAGGTAGAAGCAATGAAATCGTTTCCGGAGTACTTGTCGCGGTCAATGACAGTGAAAGCAAAAGAGTACGCCTGTTCATGGCTGAGGACATGGAATAGCATCTTCTCGTTGAAGACGGGGTTTAAGTTATGACGAACAACGCGTGTACGGTAAGTCTTTTTGCCTAATGATGCTACGACGAAGGGATCCATGTCGAAGCTCGTCTTCGTAAAGTTCGACTCGGGAGGAAGATCGACAATGTTGCAGATCTCGAGGAAAATTAGGCCAACCACATCACCGCCGCCGTTGACGAATTTGTAGGGATTTTGTCTCCTCTTGCGCTTCAGACCCTTGACTCGAAGCCTCCGTTTCCTCTTCTCAACATTCTCGGGTTTGCTCGGGTCTTCGTCCTCAGGTGTCTCGTCGTCGTCGAGAATTTCCTCGTCGTCATCGTCATCTTGAGAACCATCGGTAGTATTGCGACTCAACTGGGGTGATGTCGCCGAGCCAGACTTTGGTGCTGAGGTCGGGCCAAGCATGGGCGTCATATTAGGAGTGACATTGCGAGACGCGGCTTCAGGAAGAGCTGCAGCAAGCGAGCGCAGCTTTTCCAAGATCTGCGCATCTGTTGCGTCCTTGTTTGTTGAATCATAGAGGGTGCATTGGAGCAAGACCTCGCCCGAGACATTGTTAGACTTCTTGCCACGTTTCTTGCTCTTGAGGGGATACCAAGTCGCTTCCTGTTCTGTCTTTTCGTTGGAGAATATTTCCTCGAGGGCTAAATCGAACTCGCCGAGGTAGTCCTTGCCAAATCGATCCTTATCCCAGCAAACACAATCGAGGAGTAGGTTGTCTACGCCGGTAATAGGGACGGTACAAATGACGTTCCACTCGGGGTTCAGCGTCTTCGGGATATGATGGGTAACGAATTTGGTCTCGCCGCAGGTCAATTGGAGATACTTGGAATAAAACTTGTCAACGATAATGCTCCTGATATACCTCCACCTCCATCTACATCCCCATCTCCTTCTCCTTGTAAATAGGGGTTTACGTACGGGATCAGATGTGCCTCCACGATCTTTCGCGGCTAGGTTCCTTGCCTAAATCAATGCGGGTTAGAATTCACAATGGAAACCAAAAATCAATAGAATATAGGGTAGATTCATCAGTTAATCGCCCTTACCCGGAGCACAACTATTTTCAAGATTAACCCCGTGTCTTTACGCGCCTCCGACGAACCCGTATCACCTTTGGACGGCATGGGACTGGTACTGCGGCTATTGGTGGTGGAATTGGTGGTAGAACTAGAGGTATAGGTTTTCAATCTTTGAGGTATTATGCGGACCATGGTGGAAGAGGTTCAGGGGAGGTCGGACTAGAAAGGGTAAAGGTAAAATAGGAAGTTTGTTTGCAAGGAACCAAGAAGGGGCGGCAAACGCAAACGCAGACGCAGACGCAGACGCAGGTGACGTTGTGTTGGATCCCGTCTTGGAAGTTCTTGGTAGCTTGGTAACAGTAGGTAACCCCCCTTTCAGCTCTCAAGCGCTGGAGATTCAATCTTCTCCGCCAGACTTAAAGGCGCTAGAGCGGATATGATGTCAAAAGGTCGCTGCTAGGTCTTGCTAAAGTTGGAGGTGGAGGTGAACAGGAACAAGCGTACGTATAAAAACCAGGTAATACCTAGCGAATCCAAAGTTTAAGAAAGGAGTAAACAGGAACTAATGCTTTAGCTTTTTAAATAGTACCTGATTTGTTGATATATGTGAAAAAAAGATGGATATTAATATGTATGTATGGTATGTGTCTGGTGTGAGTGTGCAAGAGCTAGAGCTAGGTAGGGAGCTATAATACAGAAATGGAAAAGGAAAGTAGCAGCAATTTTAGGGAGAAGAAGCTGTCATGGACTCAAACACCCTTTTGAAGCTGAACGCCAAGTTTTCTTTTGGAGGGGCTCACAGCTTCGGCCTGGTATCCAATCCAATTGCACTTGATGCTTGCGTGGGACGAGCAAGGCCTGACGTATGGCTTTAAGGATTATTACAAGGTATTACAAGGGCTGCTGACGCTGACAGCCACCCCGCCTCCCACTCTTATAGCACCTATCGTAGCAGATCTAGGACCTCGATAGGTACTACCTAGTAGGGAGGTCTCTATAATACGGGCCGCTAAGACTGCACATGCATTAATTGATCGATCAAATCAAACAGCACGGTACTTATTAAAAGCAGCTAGCTAATACAGTGTTCATTGGGAGTTCTATTTGAATCTGAGTTGGGTAAAAAGAAATATCGCAGTGCGGAACTTAAATTTCGAATTCATCTGATGATAAAAATAAAAATAGCAGGATGTCTAAACATAAGATTTGCTAGCAAAAAGGCTCAGAAGTGTTGGCGTTTCTCGTCCTAGTCGTATACTGAAACTTGTCTCGATCTTATTTAGACACCGATGTGCCTGGACCCCCATGATGGAGAGCTGCTGCTTTTAGAGTAGGGGGATCTCGAGAGGAACGACATCGAAACTCGATCCGATTCGCTCAGAGGCATATCGCAATGATCAATTAGATCAGAGCTAAACCTAGTAACATTGAATATCTAATGTTGATGATCATGTAGCTAACCGTGTAATCTGTCACAAACGGACGGACATGGAGTAAAATGCAATATACCGTACCTGGGGACTCGGGAGGTACCTAAGCTTGCAGCACCAAGCATCGGTCGTTGTACCGATAATTGGCAATAGGGCTGTGTCTCATTAGCTGCAGGATGGCGATAATCGATGATCCTGCGTTCCAGAAGATCCCCAACCGGTCAAACTGGTCAAATACGGCGAGTTGTTAATACTCCAGCCATCGAACAAGGAATGACCACCCATATCTTCATGCAACGAACCGAACCGGGTACTCCGTAATGGAGGTAAGATTGGGTACCTACATACAGAAATAGCTATGTATAGTATATTAAGAGACCCAAACGCCGGCTACTCGGAGAAGAGTAGGTCGTCCAAAATGCCGTCTCTGCCGCGATGGAATCGAAATACGTGCCGTGAATTCCGCGCGCCTCTTACTACCGTACCCATATAGCCATTAGTATACTCAATGTGTGTAGTATTTATGAGTAAGGAAAAGAGAACACATGAACAAAACATACCAACTGGCTGCTATCATGGATGGTAAACCAGCTCACGAAATGTATACCACCGGATGTTTCAGCTCTATTTCTCTGTCCTATGTTATACATGTGCAGACATATATCCAACTTCAGCCCAGCAGGGGTGGACTAAGTGGAGGAATCCGATCTAAAGACCGTCAAATGAGCTGATCTATGATTGTTTACAGAATGTTGTCGTAGGCTGCGGATAAAGTGGCAGTTCCTACGCTTCCTATTGGCTCGATCTTGCGATTTGGGCAATCTTCTTTCTTGCGTGGGACCTTGTCGTGCCTTGGATATCCTAGTAACCCCATTTCCTAATTGCTGACCGTCGACAATGATGAAAAGAAAAGACGGATCAAATCTTTGAGGCTGTGAAACTCTGGGCTCGAAGCATTGTGTAAGATGATAGGTAAGCATGTAATAATTGCACATGTGGCTTGAAGGAGAACCTGAGCTTATAATGAATCCTATCAAAGCCTTCATTCGGCGTTGGCCTACTTGTGCGTGTAGCTCCCCTCAATGGACTAAACGTACCACTAGGCCAATCCGCCAAATCGATAGATCTCTACTCAATAAGCATCAGCATGACACATTCACAATACTATTAGGGCATATAATATTGAATAACATTTTTATAGTTCTCTATCGTCTTGTTGAGAGCTTCTATCATCAGCACCCACATCTTCATACCAAATCTAGTAGGTAAGCAGGTAGGTAGATCAGATCCAATAACCCCAACCCGAACGCCAGTTTATCCTCGTGATATCATAGTATGGTATCGTATAATTCCATAACGCTGCCCAATGCCCCGAACAATCCAAACAATCAAGCACAATAAACGCCGTGATATGCAACATGTATATCCCCCAAGACACACAGCACTCTATGCAGCAGTGGCGCTCTGCACCGGGGTCGGGACGGCATTCTCCTGGATCTCCACACCAGCAGCCGCCTTAAGCTCCGTGAACGCCTCAGGCCAGAGGAACATCTTCTCCTCCTTGGTAGGCGACATGACGACGTACCGCGGGACGGCCGTCTTGCTGGACACGCGACGCCAGAGGTTGGCGCGCGGGTTGAAGCGGGCCGGGACGCCGCGGCCGCCGGTCTTCTTCTCGTCCTCCTCTATGATGCGCGCGATCTCGCGCTGGATGTCGGCGAACGTGTCGAATGGGATGTACGGGATGTTGTGTTCTTGACAGTACTCTTCGAGCCGCAGCCCCCGGCGCGCGAACAGCACGTCGGCCTCGCGCGCCGCCGGCAGGTCCGATACTCCGTCGCCGATGAACACGATGAGCGGGATGGAGCCGTCCTCGCACGCGAGCTCGGCTTCCTTGCGCGCCTCTGTGATCGATAATGCCTTGTCGTGTCCTAATTCCGTGTCGTGCCGCCAGATGGGCTTCCACTCGGAGCCGTCGGCCGAGATGGAGGCTTCGTTCGCGACGATGTCGATGTGTGAAGATGCCTCCTCGCCGAGGAAGGTGTCGAGGACTCTTCTTAGGATAGGCTTCAGGCCGGCGGAGATGACGTTGAAGGGGATGTTGTTGGCGAGGCAGAATTTATGGAAGCTCTGGAAGTCGGGGTCGATCTCGAGGGACTTTTCCATAACTTCGAAGCCGTCGTCGAACGGCACGTTAAGCGATCCCCACATCTCCTCCGATACGTCCCGGAAGGATCGCTCGCCGGTCTTGATCTGCTCGTCGAGGATCTCTCTCCGTTTTAAGCCGCAGCCGTGGTTGTCGAAGAGGACGTGGCCGGTGTCTTGCATGAAGATGGTACCGTCAAAGTCTAATGTCGTGTTAATAAGCGCCTGTTTATTCCGATATGTTTAGGAATGTTAAGTTGAATATCATACCTGAAAAGCAGATGATCTTTCGCTTTGCAGGTTGAGCCTTGGCATCTCCGAGAATCTTGACCTCGGGGACCGGCGGTGGTGTCAGTGCAATAGGCATGTTGGGTGATGTCTGTGTGTATATGATTCAAAATCTAAATGTTCTAAGATAAACAAGACTCTATGTCTATAAGAGATACAGTGGAAATACTGATTTCGTTTGGCTGATGATGTTTGATCCAAAAACAAAAAACTATCGTGAAATGCGGCGAGTCACTAGATTTATACACGGGTTCGCCATCACAAAGAACTAGAACGGGCGCTTGGCTGTATAGCCCCAGCCGGCCCGAGAGGGCGGGTCTTTCACGATGACGAGACCGGACAGGAGGTAAGAGTAATCAGACGAAGCCATCGTCATATCACAAGTGGACGGGGCTATAATCCTGCCTATGATTCGTAACAGGGGTGTCATGCAAGCGCCGATTTGGAGTGCAGACCCAGGGCCGGTAGAAAACGAGGCCATCGACCTATCCGGCCATGCATACTGACATAGTCTGGAAGAACCCGGATTCCCACTCACCCACCTATTTTTCGCGCCACCAGGCCCACTCGGGCAATTTTCCTCGAAATTTCTACAGCAGCCAAGTTATAGTCCAGGGGCTTACGAGACCCCTTTCGATAGCAGACCGTCTGGGCAAGTGCCAGGCGCGGCTCTCCCGCTTGATTTGTCGGTCTACGGGTTGTAGTCCCAGTCTTCATGGTTCCGGATCAACGATTCAGACCCGTCTCCCGAAGTCTAGATTCATCTAGAAACGGGTGGCAAACGCTGAATAGTATATGATCTTCATGTTAAGTCGACGATTTTCATATCGACATGTCTCCTATAGATACTATCTGTTGGATAGATTCTAAGATCATTGGATAATAATCAGCCTAGTTACTATGAGCCTCTTTCTTGACAGATCGTAACAGTTCCCAACGCTAATTTAATTCCCTTTCTAGGCACACAACGCTACCTTGCAGCCTTTTTCGGGGACATCGGTTTTGACGAGTCACGATGCTCGATTGCAGGTGCAAGGAGCATGTGTGAGAAATGGTAGGTCCCGAGAGCGGGCTTGGGAAAAGGACCGAGTGAAAAAATGATGTCATAGATGGTATTTGGCTTAGATCCCACGATAATTCACCCTCTCTGGTAAGCGTTCTGACTGGACAGCGGCTCAACTAGCGCTATAGAGATGGCAGAAACTTTTAGAAGCCGTCATACCGGAAAGAGGCTAGTTTAAGGCATGATGAGATCGTCAGAGGCTCTGAGGCTAACGTAACATAGGTCCTGATAATGCAACCCTGCAAGCGGTGAGCCGATAATTGGTGTAATTGTGAGCAAAAGGAGGGGCTTTTAGCATACGTACGCCGTATCACGAATGAGGGGATGAGGGGTATCGTATCTCGTCCCCTTACTCATCTCTACATGACATGGAAGCATATCGTGAAGACGTAGTATTACCATGATGCCTATTCTCTGTTGTTAGTTGGAAACGGTGTTATCTAGGCCCACTCACCCCTTTTGCACCCCTATCTGTTGCATCAAATAGTCTCATTAGGATTTCATGTGACGATGATATACTGTCAAGCCGTCCGTCAGCCAGAACTGTTCCGCTTTTCGCTATGCCACTTTTGTCGTGACATATCCGCGTTACAGAGTTAGAGTCGTCATTATGCATCTGAGCATATTCTCAGAATGCCTGAACATGTATGCTGCAAGATAACCACTACCGGAACGCTACATGTAGTAATGATGTCAGATGGGTCGATTGGACAGATAACAGCCGTTGTTTGACAACATCCTGAAACGTAGACATATTGCGCTAGCCCTACACAAACAGAAACAAAATGGATGTGTGCGGTACAGATATTCGGAATGCCTAATCCGGAAATACCTACAAACGCCTTTGGATTGCAACTCTTAAGCCTAAGATGCCATAATGGGGGATCGAGATTTAGGTATATTTTGAAATTACCGACTAGATGCAAGTCGCGGGTGATACAAAGCCAATGTTGAAACGACATAGTGTAAGGCACTGAGTGTTTATTCATCATGTTCATCAATGATCATAACTGGAGGTATTCTGCTTTTATCTTTACGCCTCGTTCTCCAAGGTCTACATATATATCAACAATCATCAGAGACCCTTGTATGTTATTTTTTCATCATTAAGCCGATACCTTCGCGCTGTATTTCGCGGCAGCCTTGTCGAATAATTCGCTCTTCTCTTCGAGATCGACTAGGAAAGGATGTTTAGGCGCTGCCTTCTTCAGGGTGCTATAATAAACCATGAGCATCCATAGGGTACTGAGTGTAATACAGACAAAATATACCTTGTAAGTTCGCCGGCATCCTTGCCAGTCACGACCGTCAAAACGAGTAGGTTGGCAATAGCTTCGGCATAGTTGGGCTGCTTTTGTACAGCTTGCTCGAGGGCACTCTGTGCCTCCTCGACACGACCCAAGTGGAGTTCGCATACTGCCTGGGAGACGAGGGAGACGATGGAGGATGTCGAGGGAGCTTGCGCAAGTTCTTCGAAGACGTAAAACGCTTGTTGGTATTTGTCGCCGCCCTAAATTGAGTGTCCTATATTAGTCATGTTGTTGAAGTCACCGATCCGCTGCGTTACGTACTAGTCGTAGACCAACCCATGACTCCGCGAGATTGACAAGTAGACTATCTTGCGCCCATCGCCGCGCTGCTGAAACTTCCTTGAGGGCGAGGTCGGTTCGGTTTTGCTGGAGGTGGATTTGCGTGATCAGAGCGACGGCATCAACTAGTTACTTATCAGTTTCCCGATCCACGAATCCATTGCCTATCGAGCGTAATCATACGGCTGTTGGTGTGCTGCGACAATAGCGCAACGGCCTCCTCTGACTTCCCGGCAGCTTGTAAAACCGTGCCTCCAATGACCTGAACCGTTTGGTTGTCGCTGGCCGAAGATGCTAATTCCTCAACGGTCTTCACCGCCGCATCTGTCTTCCCTAAACTAAATTCTGCCAAGGCTCCCACAGCAGCTAACTCAGGTTCCGATTCTCCTTGTACATCAGCGATTACATCTTCTGCTTGTCCTAGGGCAATTCGGGCGCGGAGGGCGAGAACTCGTGCGGGTAAAGCATTATCGGGGGATAGGGCAGACGTGTCAAAGTCGATAACCTCTTGGTACTGGCCCTGGTGGAAGTGGTTGTGGATGTTGATCAGCTCGCCTTCAGCTGAATAGGGATCCATGGTGGCTAATATGCGTCTCTGCGCAATGTTCGTGGGAATTGGGTTCACTACTGTAGATATTAAACGATCACCAGGTAGATATTTATTATTGTTGATTCGCCAGCTAGATGTTTAAAGTTCAATCGGTTCTAGGCTGACCTACAGTACAACCCTGGCGTGGCGGAAGTTGCCAGCTGGCAATAACTAAGTTCAAATGTTCAGTTGTTCAGTATGATCAATTGAGGCTAGCGTGGTCCGTGCATCTCAGCCCTAATTATCCCCTAGTTATCAACTCCGGCTACCTAACTCGACCGAGACCCGTAGACCTCAGGATATCCATGGCGCCCATAAGAAGGAGGTGATTAATAAGTCTGACTATCAATCAGATAGTCAAGCTTCTCTTCCATACGATCTACCTTCTCTTCCATACGTTCTGCCATCTCTTCCACACGATTGACCCTTCGGCCAATGTGCTCGACTTTGCGCATAATCTCATCTGTCTTCTGTTCAAGACGTCTGGCTTTAACATCGAGACTCGCTAGGTCCTGATTCAGTCGTGTGGACTCCTCATCAATGGTCCTCAAGCGCTCCCCCACGACAAGAGCTAAAATAACAAGAGTTAGTAGTGGCTTCACTAGTAAAGAGATATGAAGATATAAGGCGTATCTCAGAGATTTTACTCCTCGGTGTACATACCAGTGGTATTGACCTGGTTGTTCTGCGACTTGATCTCGTCTAGCAGCAGTCGGTTGACCATGAGTAGCTGCTCGAAGGACTCGCGTAGGCCACGGATCTCCGCTCGGGTGTATTGGTGCTGCTCGGCTTCACCACCGCTCGGGGCCGGAGCATTGTTTGACGCCATGTCTGTGTTCAAGTTAGTTCGTTGAGGTCCGACTCGATTGCTTTTGCAATTATAGTTATGTATACTCTGGAGGTGGGTATGTATTTCACGAATTGAGACGGTCCTTCTCTGCAGTATGTCTAGGATGAGACAAATCAGAGAAGCGAGACGAGTAATGGAACGGGGTAGGGAATGGGTAGCAGAACGATGGACTTGGTGTTAGGTGCGGATGCCGTGATGGGGTGGTGTTTGGTGTTTCCTCGAGATGAAATACAAATTCAACTTACTGTCAAAGTTCAAGACGACGCCTTGAGCATAACCTGAGTGCGAGAAATGAGAAGGTGTTGTGTTTGTTAAGGTCTGAAAGACTGCAGGTGTGCGGAATGGTGACAAGCTGAGAGTGTCGTGTCCACCACTATGCTTGGGAAGTGGATGGAAAGGAAAGGGTGCTGTTGAAAAAAATAATTACGGGCTTATTTATGGGAGGGGGACTCCTGCAACGCTGGATATACGCATCGCAACTAACAGGCGCGCATTGAATGGTGGTTTGATTATGTCGTCCAAGAGGGGGGAAGACTCGGCAACACAGACCAGGGCGGGTACCATTGTATTGGAGAACGCCGTGACAAGTGAAAATCCTCATGGGGGACTTGATCAATAAATAGATGGAGTGAATCAAGGGCATGACAGGCCCGCGGCGAGGATATGAAAGAGAAGAATAGTCGAGAGTATCTCGGCGACTACCCGGGAAGCCCCTGAGAGGATTTACAATATGGGCACCGCCACACATGCCCTACTCTCCAATTCGGACAGAGCATATTGGTTTCTCAATCCTTGGATATCTACCTAGTCGGCTATAGAAGTCTTGTGAATGCATGATAGGCTCTAGATCTCTTCAGCGGTAACTACTCCTACGCTCATCTGTCCTCACCTTCCCATTTACTACACTCTGTCTAATTACAAAAGGCGGTTACCCAATTCTTTGCTCCTATCGTCGACTTGCTCCTCTGACATGAGAGAGAGAGAGAGAGTAGCGGCGAAATGAGGACCACATTGACATCCAAAGAAAGAAAAAAAGAGGACGAGCATTACAAGAACCATCTGCACCATCTAAGGAAGGTTTGAGTTGAAGTAATGGATGGATTATAACATTCCTCTGCATTAAAGACCATTACGATCAGGTCAACAGTATGGGTTCTTGCTCAATCCCTAATATGGTACTTCTATAACGTGGGAATCACCATATGGGTTCAAACACATGTTAATAAGCGGTAGGTTCCCGCATTAGTCGGGATTCGAAGCGGGAGAAGCTCGGTAGCCACGTTTTCATGTCGAGCTCGCACGGCAGGGTCACCAAGTTCTTGATCTTCTGGTCGATGCTTGATTGTCCCAGCTGCAATGCGACGAGTATAACAATCCCACCGCAGAGGTCTTAGCCTCCTGGTTCGTGAATAAGAGCGAGAGGATAGCGTCGTTCCCACGGCAGCAACTCAAATCGGGCGTTAAGGGAGGCGTACCCGGGACACATAGGCCCCTATATAGAAGTCATACCCCACCCGGACGCTCAAGTATTGATATCAAGCAGCGGAGACCTGGTATAACGCTATCCTCGTTACAGGGGCGTCTTCTCCGTGAAAAAGTACAAGCGGCTACAATACCTGAAGTTATCAAGATTCCTAGTTTAATGAGTTGATATGCTTTTCCCTGCTTATCGCACTGCCAACTACGTTGCGGCCTTTGTAATTGATCTTCGTCAACTTTCTGGATGATAGAAGCGGCTGCAAGTCCTTGCTTGAACAAATGCGCGACTAGTTATATCAAGAATATAGAGATAAGAGCGTGAGGCCTAATGCCGGGTGACGGCGTCGGGCTGGATGTGCCATCTGGGTTGACTATGGGGGTTCCGAACTCTCTACATAACGGCATCAGAAACATATTGAAACATAATAGACGAGCCAGAATCTAACGGGGAGGATGATATCATGAGGCACATAGATTTGACTCGGGCCGTGGGAGGCGCCATCTAAACTCAATGTTATAATGTATACGATGCTGGGGTGTTACAAGAAGATGCGCTGATACCTCAATGGATGAAGGTATATTATTAGACAGATATAAAAGGATGAGTTTGTGCCTATTAGTATTGAGTCGCAAGATTTGTTCGTCGCCACTATTTAATTGCTCACCATTTCTTGTATTCAGAGTCAATTTGATCGCCCAAGGCCAGGCACTCAGTCAGTCAGGCAGTCAGGCAGTGACTCACACATCTACGAGAAAAAATCACTCATAATACTAGTATTACGCAGTCTCACCGATGACTAACGTATTCCGAATTTGGTACTAAGGAGAATGGCAAAAAGCTGCTAGTTATACTAATCCATCAAGATGCTTGAGTCTCCCCTTTTATCCCTTATGCTCTAGAATGGCCGGCGTGCCCTTTGGAACGCATGTCATCAATGTGCCTTTTCAAGTTATCACTACGCGAGAAATGTTTCCCGCAACTACAATGAAATTCATCCTTTGGATGTAATTCAGGATGCTTTGCATGCAAGTGTCTGTTGAGATCTCGACGGTCCGCACAGGTATACTTGCAGCCCTCGACCTCGCAGGGTACTTGTCTCTTATGATATCTTTCGTGTATCCTAGAAACACACCATTAGCGATCTCAAGAGAGTAAAGATGAATTACGTTAGATAAGAGGGATACCAAGCACGGGGAACAGAAGTGTGATTAGGACCGGTGAAGGGAAAGGTATCTTGGCGATCCAACTAACTTAAGGTCTCCCTTCTGCTTAAATTCTTTCCCGCAATCCGGCCAAGGGCAAGCGAATGAGTGTGTCGACGAAGTTGCTAGTGGGACTCCATGTTTGGACGATATCGACGGCACGCTTTTTGGTAGGATTGGCGATTTAGTCTGTTGAGGATCGTCCTTTCTTAGTTTTTCCTCATACTTGCCATTTCCGCCCATCCTTCTGACAGAGCCACCCAGCGCATCAGAATCCACGGCGCTCTTAGGCCTAATCGGCATTCGTCCGGTATTCGTTCGCTCGGTTCTCTTCGGCCCCAAAACACTGGTACCATCGTCACTACTTGTGTAGCCGTGGCTTCCTTGAGACAAAATGAAGACCGCTCTATAGCGTTCATAGCGTAAGTAGCTAGTATTTTCCGCTAATTGGTGACCAAGTTGAAGAATTCGGTTCCGATAACTGTCACTATGAGACAAAAAATCGACTCCAGAATTCGAACGCTCGGTCGTTTGACTCAGACGCCAGTCACTTAGAAAGTGGTCCTCAGTCCATCTAAGGTCTTCGAGGGCGTTTTCATCAAGCAGCCACTTCTCGCCGCTCTCTGTCATGACTGGAGGCGAGGGTAGTGTGCGAAGGTGATTTAGCAGTTTTACAAGAGCTGACCAAGGAAATTCGTTTCCAATATGTTTGAATGTGTCTCGGAATCTTGATATATATACTAAGAATAGGAGCCTGACGTAGGTGTAGGGCAAGATATTAGGGTTATAGGCATTCTTGTGTGTTAGTACGAGCTCATCAATTCTAGTTGCTAACTTCAGGGCCAGGGAAGACTTTTTCCTTTTTAATTGACAATCCGAATCTGTAGTATTATCCGCGACTTTGATGTTCTTACTGCCTCGTAGGAATTGCTGGCTCATAACCGGGTTCTTTTCATGCCAATATCTGGATACGGAATTGGTGGTCACGATGGCGATGTAGTATCTGATATTATGTGAGTGTCTGTCATAAAGAATAATGTGTAACATAGCCCAAAGCTCACCCGTCTTCCACCCATTCCTGGCTTCTTGAATGAATATGCTCCTTCAACTGTCCAAGGAACTTCTGCTTGGTATGTTCAAACGTCGAAGGACTTATATGGTTGAACAACGCTAGATGTATTTCTAAGAAGAGTAAGTGCCAATGTGGAATCTGTGTTCGGGCTGACGACCCCATCTGGTTGAGCTTCGCCACATCGAACTTCCCCGAAGGGCAGAGGGATTTGGTAAAAGAACACAACAAATAGAGAAGGCTCGAATTTGGACGAGTGGCGTGTCGGTCGTGTTGTTCACTGGCCATGGACTCTGTTAGGTCAGATATAGCAGGCCAATTGAAGGTCTCTAATTTTGCCATAATCTTCCAACTGTACATATGTTTGGTGTCAATCCATATGATTTCCGGATAATCGAATAGTGCCAATCAATACTTACCGTTTAAAGTCTAAGTCTGTCAAGTATCCACGCCAGATCTCCTTATACTTCGCCTGCAGTGCCTCATATTTCAGATGCAGTACCTCATCCTTCGGATACGGTACCTCTTCAGAAAGTTGAGACAATATATAATGTGCGATGTTGATTGATGTGAGCAGATTGCTTCCGAAACTAGACCAGAGCTCATCGGGTGAGTCTAATAAAGGGGAAATGGCATACCGCCAAATCTTGTGTAGTACTTCGTCATATGATGGTGCTCCCTGAGGTAAGGAATTTGCATTCGGTCCATGAAAATTAATCAAGAAATCACGGTATTCGAGTAGGAGTAGAAGATACGAGGTAACACAGACATGGATTGATTTATCCTCGAGATTTGAAGGCTCCATCTCCACTTTCTTGGGCTTAAGCTGGCGGCTTCGCTTCGGAGTAGGAATTTTCTCCTCTTTTCGGGGACTGGATTCACCTAGAATTCTTAGGTCTCACATTCTGCGTTTTGATGTATCTTGACGAATCTTGTACGTCTTGCGCGGACTTCCATCGTCTCCATCGATGTTTGTCCTCACCTCGAGGATCTCCATCGGAGTCATAAACGCCCCTGACTTCAGGTATGAAATAGTTAAGCGTTGACATATAATTGAACAGCCGTGACGATGCGTCCACGGGTACGTCTGTAAACTAAGGACTGTTGCCGGAGGGTGGTAGCGATATACTATATTCAGCACCACCGATCCGTCTCCCATAAGCGAAGGACGACGGCGATTTCTTCATCTGAGCATGGATACCGCATTGGGTATGGGAGATCGAGGAAAAGAACTATATTTACCTTGACGTATTATTTGGCATGTAGTCACTCTTTCTAAAGCTGGAGGGTGCTTGGAGTGCTGCTTGCCTACCGTGTTCTACGAAAATATTATTTATAGGATGAGAACTACGATGAATCATAAGTTTAAATACTAAATCTAGGATGAGGCCGGAGATTCACGCAAATACAGGTACCGTACTGAGGCCGGAGGACAGCCCCTTTAGTGGGTACCGAAACAAGTGTAGGCCGGCTACTCGTCTCAGCTCGATCGATGAGTAGGTAGACTGCATATGCGGGACAGGGGTTGAGGTGGCGGTAAACTGTGCTGTACCTGCTTCTATTGCGCCCGACCCGTTACCCTGCGAGAATCGGAGATGTCGAATAAGATGCCGCACCAAGGTACTACTATCCATATATTGTGTAGGTAGATATGCCTACCTTCGATGCATTAAGAATACATAGGATCTATTAGCAGTTATCGCCGTTCCAATCTCCTGAATCGGCGCCCTCTAAACCTCTAGCTAATATGATCCTTGGAACTTAACAATACCGCCGATCCGATACAAATTCCCCTACCTCATATTGACTCTGTTGTAGAAGTACCCCATGTCCCTTACACGACTACTTGGGCAATCCTGATTCCGTAAATAAGTCCTATATGTCCCCAAGCACCTATATAATCGCGTCTAATTGCTATATTTAGGGCTAACTCAATCTTGCTGTATATCACATATACGTCCTGGGTGGATGTCATAGCATACGAGCGAAACGAAGAGGGTTGTCGGCTGAGATGATAAGTCCGAAAGTACGAGGTCGACTGATCGTGACGGGCTATAATGTTGAACTATATGAAGTCTTTTAAATTGGAGTATAATAATATTAGTTACTATGGCGGTAGACTACTAGAACTCGCTGGCCTCTTTGTAGGAAAACTAAGAGCTCTAGACGTACTTCGAGACCCAATAAAAAAGACTCAGCCTCCTTTTGCCCCGTGTTCTCCCTATGATATGGTACACATATGTAGGTCAATAGTTTCTAGCCAATAGTAATACTCCTTACGTAGCAATGCAGTTGCTTCTAGATTCTCTCGCTTAGCACCATAACCAGCTTAGTATGAACCTACATTTGATTACGTTTAAATGCTAGGGGTGCCATTAATCAGTGACAGAAGTAGAGGCTTTCTCACGTAACAATATAGTCACTCCCTACAGCGTCGACAGATCCTGCAACTCGGACCAGGACGGGTATAGACTTGCCATCCCTAACATTAACCACCTTCCCACCATCCACATACTTTTCGACCTAGCCTAGCGTTACAACCGTATGTACTAGATTCACGTAGGGACTCTCGGAAGTTTGTAAGGCTTGGAAATCTAGGTCCTAGTTGGTGGTGAGGTTGGTACGGCACTAAGGGTATGGGGTGTCATTAAAAGTATTTGGAAGAGAAGGAGGGGGGAATAGGGAGAAGAGGGACTTACATCAACGACCCAGCCTCGATTCCCGCGGGCGGTTCATTTCATCTAAGGAAGCGCGGTACGGTAGGCCCGTGCAAGATATGTGAGCAGTCTTACCAATGGATTGGAAGTTTGATTTACTCCTTTCCATACCTGTTGGTACATCTCGATCCCGCTCCTCGCGTGGATGCTGGCTACCTTGGTGAGGTATTCGCGCGAGAAGGCCTCATTATCCTCAGTTTTATTTTTATAATTCCCGCAGACTTGGAGGGTCATCCGGGCGAAGCCTCTCCGTCGTTGCTCGTTTCCGACATTACTTCGATTGGAATAGATGATTTAGATATTAGGATATGTAGAGAGCTTTGGTGTAATCGATTCGGAAGCACTGACTACGTGTACAGGAAATCTAAGCTGAGTTCAAGCATATACTCACGATAGCAGATATGACGTATATATCTCTAGGCGATATTCCATCGATACACATGTTCATCTTCGTAGTCGGGTAAACTCTACATACCTGCGGACGAATTCATCGCGCAGCTTTCCCCGACTCAACGGCCGTCCCTCTGCGTCTCGAGCAAGGCATCGCGGGAGCCGAGGTCTCAGTCGACTTAATGGCGTCGGTAAGTAGTTCTCTTAGTTCGGAATTTTGTTACACCGACGGATCGTTGTCCTACCGTCAGGCAGTGACATTCCCAAGCCCGGACGCGACCATGCGAGGCATCAAGGGACGAAATCGCAATACGGTGCTTAAATCCATCTAACACAGGTGTCTAGATTATGTTGACCAGGTCGATGGGATGTTATTATAGGAATAGAGAAAGCTAGCGCCGGGGTTGAAATGGAGGCTATCCGTGTTAGGCCAAGTATCGTGTCTAGCGAACGATCGATCGATCTCCTTTTATCCACTGAGTATACGGAGAGACGGGGAAAGATGTAAAATCCTATTTCTCCGGGGATTATAATATATTAGTTTTAGAGGCGATGATATACGGAATCAATAGCCTCGATATGATAATGCCTTAGGGTTTTCGATGCACAGCTAATTTTATGATTCTTTCTCATTTCACAAGGTAACTAAGACGGCTAGTAATGTCGCAGCTGCTGAGGGTCTTAAGCGCCCCCTACATCACTGGAAATATAGACCAGGCTAGGTTAGATTACGACGATCATGGGCACATTACAATGATACGATGACGGTGCATAAACTTCATTAATTCATTTAGTTACCCGTCGATGAGCCATCCCTCTAACTCCGATGCCTGAAGACAACCGCAAATGTGGAGTGACCTTTTTATTCCTTTCCCGAAGCCACCAGCTTATTCCTCACGGAGCTCAGAGATCTTGGCCTGGACTCTCTCGCGCTTCTCCTCCTTGGTGGACTTGGGAGTCCTGTACTTCTTGGACTCCGCCTTCCATTGCTCCTTGGTCTTCTTGGGACCATCACCCTCCTCCTTCTTGAAGGGGTCCTCTCGGATAGCAGCGTGGGCCTCAGTATAGAGGTCCTCAAGACCGTCAGCCTCGAGGTCGTCGTCGAGGTACTTCTGGAACTGGCTCTTGTATCGCTCCTCATCGTCGTCGGCGAGAGTCTCCATGTACTCGGCAACGTGGCCACCGTAGATGTACTTCTTCAGGGTCTCGGCGTCGAGCTCCTCGGTCTCCATATCGAAACCGGGGAATCGGTTCTCGGAGTGGGGGACGAGAATACCACCGTCGGAAGCACCCTTCATGACACCGAAGACACGGGCACCGGTGGAAGTTCGGGCAAGACCAACATCAAGGAAGGCCTTGAAGGGTCGGCGCTCCTCGCCATCCTCCTCAGCGGCCTCGGTCAGAGTGTACTCTCCATCGGGCTCCTCAACACCAGTGAAGGTCTCGTCGAGGCCGAGCTTCTTCAGGACACGGCGAGCGAGGAGGAGACCAGTGGCGTAGGCGGCAGCCCAGTTGGTAAGACCGTGCTCGATGCCGTAGGCGCGGAGCTCGTGGGAGTAGGCGGCAGCGAAGACCTTGTCACCAGCAATCTCGGAGGTGACAATCTGGGTGATGATGTCGCGGTTGGTGAAGCGAACAACCAGGCGGTACTTGGGCGCGTTGTACTTGTTCTTGGCCTGGGTGATCAGGCGCTTGCGGGCATAGTAGTCGGTCTTTCCTTCACGACGGCGCTTGTACTTCGTCTGGAAGCGGCTGCGAAGAGCATTAGATTAACCAGAACTAGAGCCATAATACGAATCGGACGATTTCTGGAATTACTTACCTGTAGTAGGCACTGCTCTTGACCACCTTGTGGAACGCCTGTCAAGATCCATCGAGTCAGCAATTTGCGCTTCAGATTTTACTTCCTCCAATCCGAAGCATCTTGCATTGACTCTTGCGATCAAATACCATGTTTGCAATATTTGCCATTTCTAGCATTGCAATGGTTTGTATTCATCCTGTACTTACCATCTTGACTGAATTGGCTGATGGGCAAATGCTATCAGCGGGATGGTCGAATGTGTCGAAGTTGGTAATGTGAAAGAGTAAGGACGCGACAGAAAAGGCTGTGGGTTTAATTTTCAATAGATCAATTGATGTGGGCGAAAATTCGCTTGGAACCCTTGTTTGGTGGGGCACGAATCAGCCATGTTGATGAAACTGGGGTGGGCGACGACCTGACACAAGTGGATTATCTGCACGGACCACTTATGTGTGACATGCTCAAGGTGACTTACCTAAGCTGGTCCCTCATCTACATGTACAACCCCGGGAATGACTTGCATCAACCGAGGCATCTTTCGGGGTAGATAGTTCATTGTCTTCGAGCAATTCATCTAGGAGGGCTCTTAATATTATCATGTTATCTCCGTATTTCCCCTATACGTGACAATAATAATCGTATATTTTAGGAAATAGATGCTCTAGGATACAGGTCATAATATTTGCATATTTCGAAATCGTCTTTTAATGTATGATGAGTTTCAGAGTCCTGAGTTGTCACAATGGTAGCCTCGAAACAACCGAAGGTTCTCCTTTTCGACATTGGGGGCGTCTGTGTAAGTTGCAGTCATTTACCTACATCACCACCATTGCTCGTAAAAGTTTGCCTATCATTCCGCCATGCTTTTGTTGCGTATCATTCTACATGGTAAAATGGTTCCTAACATGCACACAGGTCATCTCGCCTTTTCAATCGATATTGGATTACGAATTGAGTTTAGGAATCCCACCAGGATGGATTAATTACTCGATCTCAAAAACGGCCCCCAACGGTTTCTGGCACAGACTGGAAAGGGGGGAGATTCCCCTGGATGACGCGTTCTACGCTGGCTTTAGTAGGGATCTTCACGACCCCGTAAGATGGGACGCGTTTTACGCAGTCCAACAGTCGAAGAACCCAGATCTCCCTCGAGAGATTCCTCCGGTACCGAAGCTGGATGCGAAGTGGCTCTTCAACGACATGATGACATCCTCAACCGCTCCGGACCCATGGATGTATCCGGCTCTTAAGAATTTGAGGGCCAGCGGGAAATATATCCTCGCTGCGCTCAGCAATACCATTATCTTTCCGCCTGGCCATGCCCTTCATCGGGAGGATTTCTTCGGCGACCCCCTACGTAACTTGTTTGATGTATTCGTTTCGTCGGCGCATGTGGGGTTGCGGAAGCCGGACCCTAAGATATATGAGTACGCATTGAACGAGGTAGACAAGTATGCTAAATCGCACGCAAATGAGCAGCGTGGACGAGCCTTGGGCTGGCGTGATGGGGTGAAGCCGGATGAGATTGTTTTCCTAGACGATATTGGCGAGAATTTAAAGGCAGCCAAGAAAACGGGTTTTCGAACAATAAAAGTGCCGCTTGGGAGAGCATTCGAGGCGGTTGATCAGCTCGAGGCTACTACAGGCCTGAAACTGGCCGGCGACCATCCCCGGATACCCATTAAACCCAAGTTAAAGGGGTCGAACGCTAAATTATAATTAGATGTTCGTCACGAGCGGCGTTTTTCAAGTTTTTTTCGTCGCATGGAGTGGTAAGGTAGCATAATTAGAACAGCGAATGTGGTTCATTTATAAATACTAGCGAAGATATTCCTACGCCGTAATGAGGGGTTCTTATCGCGGGGTCTCACTATGGTATCTAAGATTGATGCTGCCTCCAATGATGTCAAATACTTTGAACGGATCCAGATCCATCTCGTCCCAATTCCATATATTCTTTGATACTTACACCTTAAAGTCAACGACGTGGTGATCTATTGAGTCTATATATATAAAGGAAAGGTGTACTCAAGTCCGGAGCAGTGGGGATATTTGGCACTACCAAGTACCAAAATACCCGGTGGCAATTTACAATGGAGGCGAAGCCCGGCACGGCTGCGGCGTCGCTGCCGAATCTCTTCCCGGAACGCACACCGATGACGTCGGCGCAGATATCCGCAGGGATCCACGCGGCGCTGGCAGTGCAGCGTCGCGCTGTCACATTTGGGAAGAGGCCATTCGCCGCGGTACTGGTGGCACCGGACAACGAGACGGTGTTACTGACGCACCAGTCCGTCGATCAAGTCAACCACGCGGAGAGCTCGCTGGCGCGCCTCGCGTACAAGCACTACCCGAAAGAGTTCTTATGGCGGTGCACGCTCTTCAGCACGTGGGAGCCGTGTGGCATGTGTACTGCCACTATCTACGTACGTTTCGTTTACCTTTCTTTATATTTACCTTTCTTTATATCACTACTATATCCTAATACGGATGCAAGCACGGCCGTTGTTAGCAAGGCTAATGAGTTGTACCGCAGTGGGCACATATCGGTCGCATCGTCTTCGCAGGCAGCAATGACCAGTTATACGAATTGACCGGTCCGGCCAATAAGGAGAACTTCACCATGAGCTGGAATGCACGAGACTTCCTAAAAGGGTGCCCGCAAAAGGCTATTGAGGTCGTTGGACCATTGCAAGACGAGGGTAAGGTGGTTGTTGAAGAAAGTGATAAATATTGGTGCCTCGTAAGGACGGCCAATAATTAACTAAGTGCTCGCTCGCCAAGCCGAATGTCGGCATCCTTCTGCAACAACGAATGGCAGTGAGATGCGGGATAATCAGTTATATGCTTCGAACTCGTTATTTCCGTCGGTCACGCATTGCTGTACATGCGTTTCGTTTCCGCCGGTGTAACGGCGCTGATGAAACGAATTTGCTACGCGAGCACTCGCTGTAACTATTTTTCGGGCGTGGGTGGTGCTTCGCCAGGTCAGATCATTTCGTAGAGCAGGCAGCAGAATTCTTGTCGACCTCATAGGTCCTGCGTGGGTTATTATCATAAAGCCCAGGTCGTACTGGGGAGGGCCTCCTCACGAATAGCCGATTCAATTCGGGTATCTGCATGGCTTGGCAAAATTAATGATAATGTTAACATGCAATCATCATGGCGGCATTGTGGCAAGTGAAGGCAGAATTCAAAGTTCTCTATATTGACTTGATATTTGTGGTGTGTATGGCAAAAACCATAAGAGCTGAACGAGGCAGAGAAGAAACAGGTTAATTGTGGCTTACCTCATAGATAGCTTCGTTGTTTCGAATGTTGTTGACGTATCAGGTAATGCTGCGCCCGACACCCGGTCGACTGCAACCCAGCGGATCTGACGGCATGGACCAATGAGCAAATGGGGAAGCAAAAGAGCCTCCTGTGGAATGGCTGTGCGTGGTTGTGTGGGTTACGTTTGGTAAATTGATGTGGACATTGGAACCCTTGAATTCAAACGGCCCCTATCCGTTGAAGATTCTGCTTAGAATCTCCTGCCTCGATTGTTCCATAGTCGCCTATCTCGTCTCACCGCATCAAGCAACGGGGCACTGGTGCGTAGATTTGTTGCCGTGAGTGTTGGCTGCAAGCAATATGGCTCACCTAAAACTCTTTTTTCAGGTGCAGATCTTCGCTCAAAATAGCATGACGATCTCCTATTTTGCTACATGAAGTCATTAAATTGTCGTATTGGGTTAGATGTAGTACCACTTCAGGGTAGCAAAAGTTATTATTAGAGCCAGCTGGCAGTTAAAGATTTTCCAATCTGATGTAATTAGTAACATGTAAATAAAAAGACCCTTCGTAGCTTATAGAACGACAATGAGCTGGATGACAAGAGTCAGCCAAGTCATGTTCCATCAGAGGAGATATTGGACGATTCGTTCTACCAAAGCCACCACATAATAAATGTGTAGAATCCCCTTCTCCTTAGCAGCTTCGGGCGTGTTAAGATAATAAAAAGGAGCTGTGGTTCGTGTGTAGGTCCGGTGGAGGCGCAACTGGGCAATGACCAGAAATGTGGGCATGTGGCATTGAAACCGGAACTCATAGCCTTGTTTGTACGGTGTACCTAAGTTGAGTTCAGGGGCCACTGGGACTGCCATTCAATGTTGCCAAAAAATCCATTCAAGCATCTTGCAACTCCTTCCCACACATGTAAAGGTAAGATATGGTTTAATAGTTCATATTCACTGTACTTGCCTCTTAACCCCCAACGTAACATTGCAGGCAGTCACTTACCTCTGGGGAAAGTATACATTGGCTTGGACAACCTAATCTTTGACTATTCGTCTTTTCCTTCTTATAACACGTTCCCTATTTTTCTTGCCTCTCTCTTTACTACCCTTTGTTGTGAAAATCATCCCAGTGATGATATCTTCTTAAAACACCCTGATCTGATCTGACCTGATCTGAGACCGAAAAGGATAGCCTATTGTGGGATGAACCGCGATTGTCCTTCTACTCATGTCACCCTTTAAGGGTTCTTGCAACCTCTGGTTGTCCTACTACTGGAGACTCATAATTCCGACTATCCTTCTCATAACTTCTTCATATTTTCTCTTCGAGAGGAACTGGCCAGCTCAGTGGCGGCAGGCCTCCATTCCCGAGTCTCACGAGACGCTTGATGCTCATAGAATTCATATCGACCCGTCACCCGAAAATGGCGATAGTAACATCACAGTCAACATGGTAATGGCGACTCTTCTCGAAGATGACATCTCTTGGACCGAGAATATAAGGCTTCCAAACCTAAACATAATCCGTTATGTAAGCGACGACATGGGGGCAGAATTCCACCCACCAATACCATATAAGGGACGTGAGGCATTGATATATCTCACTTACCTGCACGACTTCTATGATAATCTCCCAGACGTTACCATATTCTCTCATGCGGATGAAAGCCCGTGGCACCTAGAGCATCTCCTTAACTCGTCTATGGTATTCGCCTTGTCCCATCTCGATCTCGACCAAGTTATGCGGAGGCAGTATTTCAATTTGCGCGTATCCTGGAAGAATGCGTGCCCGGACTGGATCAACACAACCATGACTGAAGGAGAGTCGGCAAAGAAGGAGCAACCGCACATGCACCAGGCATTCAACGAGAATTTCCCCGCGAATCACGTTCCTGAAATTCTTGCTGGACCATGCTGTTCCCAGTTTGCGGTTACGAGAGATGCTGTGAGGAGACATCCAAAGTCTCAGTACCGACAGAGTATAGACTGGTTGGTGCAGACCGAGTTGGAGGATTACATATCGGGGAGGATTTGGGAGCATTTCTGGCCATGGCTCTTTAGGGGCGAGAGTGTGGACTGTCCCATCGAATGGAAGTCCTATTGTACTATGTACCACATCTGCTTCGACTCAAAGAGCAGAAGTCGACTGGTCGGCCTCGAAGATGAGAGGGACGAATTGAAATTAAGAACCGGCTTCCTCGATAAGTTAGCGGATTTTCTAGGAGGCATGAAGGCCAAGAAGCGCTTGGAGGAGATCGATGCTATCATGGCCACAGAACTCAAACGGGCGCTCGAGAGGGGAAAGAGCGAAGCGGCGAGGACGGAAATACTTTCGGATCGTTATAATACTGCGTGAAGATACGGCGCTACCGCCCTGGTCATGGCGAGGCGCTTACATATTGATACCCTAGACCTAATAGAATCCAGCATCTCATGATATTTTCGTCCATACCAACCAGCAACGGCTTAACGACGGCTCGATGGCTAGTCTCGTCAGACAAAATCGCCAAGAACTCGTCTTAACACATACACCATCTAGTGCAAGCCTTTACTTACAGTGTTGTAGCTCTTCTATCGAACGTCAGTCACAACTAGTATTTCAGCTATTACACTAATGAAATAACTGACCCCCACTTAAGACCAGAAGATGGGACTTATCCCCGCAATATTGGAAACGTTACCAGATCGCGACATCCTTAAATACGCTTGTGGCTAGTGCCCAATGTTTGTAAAGGTATGCGGAAACACATGGTGCTAACGTGCTAATGGGCGTAACTACTCCCTGACTTTACGGCCGATAGAATCAATATATCCAATCTGAATCTCAAGGGATCAACGGACCCGAATAATCGGTTCTTGGATTTCGTGCAGTTCGACAACTCAATTAAGCAGCTCCTCATAGGCTCCTGAATAGCGGCCACCTACGTAATTTCCGTCATTTAATACCGAAAGGGGCGAACCACAGAATAGCCGGTTTTCTGGGGTTGAGTTAACTGTTAAAGGCATAGTAAGGGGAGAGGTCTAACTTGAAGAGGCTTTGTCGGCTCTTGGCTCGTCTGTTCAAGCATGCTAAGCTAATGGGACGGCCACTAACCCCGCGCTCTAGGCGTTTGGTTCCTCTTTCTCCAAGGGCGCTAGCATGGAGTTGCCGGGCTAGCAGGGGCCTTTCTTCAACCGCAACCAATTATCTTACTGATGTCACCTCATGCGCCTAGTGTGCGAAGTCCGTGTCTTTGTCAATATAGGAAGTTATCGACAGGATCCCCCTCTTACGTGCCTTGGAGAGCTCGTCGGGATACCTGATTGTATCTAGATCAAATAATACGGACGTGAAAACGAATGTCAAGTGAGTCGTACGACGACTCAGCCAGAAGTTCGAAGCCAGCCTCGGCTGAAGGGTAGTAGCTAGAAAGCTGTATGTAGGTGGGAGCTGATATGCAGCGTCGTATCGATCCCGTAACGCAGCTTTATCTGGTTATCGGATCGCCAGGGATCGGTTCGGGTGGTAAATAATTAAATATTTGCTTGACCGCTGCCACGACCGCGAACTTTCCGAATCTTCATCTCATGCTCGTAATTGTCGATCTGAGATTCCCCAACCCGTAGATCCCGCCCAGGATGTCGAACCCTCCGAGCGACAAAGCCGATGCCGAAAGAGTTGTCTCAAACGACGAGATAGCTCCCGGCAAAGATGGTGAAGCTACTCACGCTCATGGCGAATCCGGTGTCGCCGATCTAGCTCAAGCTAGCATGAGAGGGTTGAGACCCCCAGAGATCATCGCGAGACTGTCGCCCGAACAGCGCATTGAGCTTGAGACCAGGTTGAGGAGGAAGATTGACTTGCGATTGCTACCGATGATCATTCTTATGTGTGCGTTACCCTTTCCGACTCATTTGACCACCGTTGGGCGCGTATTGAACCGAAACTAACTCAAGAGCATGGTCTTTAGACATTCTGAATTACATCGATCGGTTAGAGCTTCCCACAACAACATTGCGCCTAAGTCATATTAATGAACTATAGAAACAATATCGCTGCCGCCAAACTCGCTGGCCTGCCTGAAGACTTGCACTTGGATCCAAACGCTAGTGAATTCCAGGTATGCATACCCGATCCCCTGAGTACTATCTAAACTGAATGATCCTAACCTCGTCATTAGACCGCCGTGAGCATTCTATTCGTCGGGTTAGTCTTGGGAGCCCTGAATAGACACGAAGCGTAGCACGAAAACTAACTTCAATGCCACCTTAGCTACCTGCTCATGCAGATACCATCGAACCTTTTCTTGAATAAGATTGGTAAACCAGCCATCTACCTACCAGCATGTGTAAGTCGCACAGATCGGGAGCAACCCTATGTTTAATTGGACAGCCAGTATAAACTGACCGATGGTTGTAGATGATGGTGTGGGGTGTCATTTCAGCGGCTACAGCTGCAGTCACCAACTTTGGCGGTCTCATCGCCGTTCGTTTCTTCCTGGGTTTTGTCGAGGCGGCTTACTTTGTGAGTCTTGCGAATACTCACCTCATTACGTTGGGACACATGGCTAATTATCTACCAGCCGGGTTGTCTTTACTACTTAAGTTGTTGGTGGTATGTCTACTATCCCGTGTTCTATTCTCATTGCTCCTGTTCCGTGTAGTAGTACTAACTGAATAATAGTATGTGACATATTATCCATTTCGCAATCCCGTCTTAGTATTATGATACTAAAAGTATCACGAAAACATGAATTTTATTAACATATCTTAGACACACGAAAGGAGCTAGGTCTGCGTACGGCGATTCTGTATTCCGGTGCCTTGATCTCAGGTGCCTTTTCTGGTCTTATCTCCGCCGGAATCACACAGAACATGGATGGCGCGAGGGGACTAGGCGCCTGGCAGTGGCTCTTCATTATCGAGGGTGTTATCACCGTTGGAGTAGCGTTCATCGCCTACTTCGTCCTTCCTAACTTTCCTCGAACAACGACTTGGCTCAGCGAAGAGGAAAAGGCTCTCGCTATCTGGCGACTGGAAGAAGACATTGGCTCGGACGACTGGATTGATAGCGAACACCAGTCTCTATGGGAAGGTGCCAGTCTGGCATTTGCCGATATCAAGACCTGGGTCCTGGTTAGTTACCGGATGAGTACCTTGGTGAAGTAATTGCGCTGACCAACTGAACAGCTAGTCCTGCTTTTCGGTATCGTTGCCAGCGGCTCTGTCACGAACTTCTTCCCCGCCGTTGTTAAAACTCTCGGCTATAACAACGTGAACACCCTGCTTCTGACTTGCCCTCCCTATGTACTTACTGTCATCTGTACATTCATCAACGCATGGCACGCGGATCGAACCGGCGAGCGCTACTGGCACATCGTCGGGTCCCTTGTCGTCGCGATGGCCGCATTCATCCTCGCGGCCGCAACAACCAGCCTAGCGCCTCGCTACGTGGCAATGATGCTTATGGTAAGCCAGCTCCTCCCCCATTCGCAGCATGTCTTCCCTTCTAACGATACAATAATACATCAGGTCCCCGGCGTTTATTGTGCGTTCGTGGTGGCTCTTGCCTGGATTAGCAACACGCTTCCCCGACCGCCGGCCAAGCGCGCCGCCGCGCTCGCCTTCATCAACGCCGTCTCCAACGCCTCGAGCATCTACGCCTCCTACATGTACGAGGACCGCATGGCGCCTCGCTACGTGATTGCTATGTCTGTCAACTGCGGTACTATTTTTATGTCCATGGTCGCTGCTACCGTCTTGCGCTTCATGCTCGTTAGGTTGAACAAGAAACTCGATCAGGGCATCCATGTCAAGGGCGCTATTAACGCCCTCCCGGGTGAGGCTGCTGAACATGGCTTTAGGTTCAAGGTTTGAGGCTGAGGTGTTGTTGGTCTAAATGGGGTGGTTTTTTGAGATGGGCTGAGGATTGGGTCCTTGGCTCTTGGTTGCTTGCTTGATATGTTGATGAGAATTTGTACCTCTCACATAAACTTTGAGTGATAACTACCTAGGTACGAATGCTAGTTCGAGTTTTCGAATATTCGATGTCCGTCCTGAATTTTTAATCAGATTAGAAATATCACAAGGTACTATTACGTCTTCATGGTAATTGCCTTCAATATCCATATCTTCTTGGCTGATTCCTTACCTACCTAGTAGTTTTCGCTACTGTCTTTTCGCCCCTGTGACTTCTAAGCCATGCATGCATTATCGTAATTCATGTACTTATTTGAACCTCGGGATAATCCATTCAACTCCTCTCCTTGCTTACCTAGTAAGTACCCAGTACCTTCACGTAGGTACTTACATATATGTTCTAGAGAAGTCTTCTCTGTTCTACCAACCGTAAATAATCTGGCGGGTGCTTCTCTCCAGGCCCTGAAACATTCGTTGAGTTCCCAACCAGTATCATATTTCACAAAGATACCTATGGATCACCCGAGGCATGTTATTAGTTGTCAACTAGAACTTATGTATAGATAATTCAGAAAGTGATAAATAATGATGATTTCTCCCCTTCATTTTTCAAGGTATTGATCATAAGCCTGGTCAACATTGAGGGTGTGAATTCCACTGGGTTATCATATTGCCTATGATACATAACTACCTTCTGTTCCTTTACTAATGCTCATAATTCGTACTTCCCATTCAAATGATCCATCCAAGGAGTCTATATTCTGTTTTATAGTCTTAATTTTTAGGATGCCCGCCAGTAACACCGCCCACCCATTAACCGAATCGTGAATTATCACTCAACACACTACTTCATATCACTTGCTTCCCAGTTTATCCTGATCTGACTTTATTTTATTTCCATTTCTAAAGGCCTATTATAAACTACTTTCTATGGTACTTTATAGAAGATCTGTACGTATCGTGACCTTATATGTAAATCCTCCAAATCTACATTCTTCCTAAGCTCACTATCTCCATGCTGCATTCACGCTTCATTACATCACTCATTAACCATATTACTACTACCACACCTACCACCTTGGGCTACAATGGCCTTCCCCCATTATCAGGAAAGTCCTGCTACTTGACCGCACCAGTGAACCCCAATCCAGCAAGGAATTTGACTCGGTTATATCCCATAAGATTCACATCCCCTGCTAAAATTTCCGTATCAGATGTTTAGACTGCTCCTGTGACAATACGGGTTTCCATGTGTCACTAAAGCTAGCTCAAGGCAATTGCTAGTGAAGTACCACAGAATTGCTCTCGCCCCTTTTCGCTCTCACTTTCCTTCCCCTTCACTTACTTGCACTCGCCCTTCTCGGAAGAGCATTATTTCTTGGGTTGGCACCTACATATCTTCTCCCATAAGTCAACTATTTCTCATGCGTGACTACTCCTCTTATTCTTATTCTACCTCGGTCCTGCTGGCTTTTTACCTTAGCATCTCGGCTAGCTACACCCAACAACAATACATATTCCCTCACCTAACATCTACATACTTGCACTCCTACCTACTTTACTTCGGGGAAGACTTCTCTTACTCCAGCGGCCATACTACTGACATAAGACTTGAGCAATAAGCTTCGAGAGGAACATATAGGAGCTTCTTTTCCGTCATCATTAGCAGTATATTCCACACCTTGATGTTCAACACTCTTGCCTTTCCCGTACTTCACACTATCTAGTGATTGGTACGGGATCACTTCATATTATTCTTTTCCACTTATTCTACCATTCCTAATCATTCATCCCCAGCTATCATATGAAACCTAACCCTTAGCCACGCATTCTAGGTTGAAGTCTTGTGGCATCACAATATCTTGACGCTATTTCCTCACATTTTATTTAAAGACGCATGATAATGGCTGAGGAAGAGGTACCAAAAGATACTACGTCGAAAAAGCCTAGGCCGGGTATACGAAAATCTGCCTTTTGGAAGAATCTCATTCACGACAATCTTCGGACGACTCAACAGCAATGCCTGTCCCATGGCCGGTTAGATCTACATCGCATGCTCATATATCCTGACAGTACGAAATCATGAATTTCAATGAGACAGAAGAACCTTGCTAATCTGCTAATGATAGAGATCAGCTACTTCTATTCTGACCACGAGGTACATCCATCACGACTTATCGACAACCAAAATTATGCACGGTGGGCAATCGAGGAAGCACTACGAGAATATCAACCTGAGACAAATTTTCAAGTAACAGGTAGCATTTCGAAGGGCAAGTCAGTGACTGTGGGCCAAAGAATTGCTAAGGCGATTCGAGCTGATGCGCAGCAAGAGATTGATGCTGAAGTGCGTACCCTAATATTGGGATAAATATCTACGTACCTAAGTATATTATTTCTAACTAACGGTTAAATAGGATCCAAATGGAGTAAAAGAGACCGACTACGAAGTCATTCAAGATGTCGGGGCGGTGGCTGAAGCAATCATCGCGGCATCGCCAAATTGCCTTGGACCCCCTATCGAAGCTTGCGCATCATATCTTCGGATGAAGAAATGCGGCAAATATGGACGCAAAAAGTTGACGGTCTGGAAATCACCCCTTTTCCCTCAACTCGATGGCCAAGATGGTCGTAAAGGTTTCCTTGACAACCAGATTACGGCAATCGTATGGATTATGTCAAGATTTTTGGGACAGCTGCCTGCCCTCAAGATAAAGGATAAGGAACTGTGGGATGAAGCCCAAAAACGATACGTGCAACGACCAGAGACACCCGCCGAGATTGAACACAGGAAAAAGCTACGAGGACCCAAGTATCATGGCGGCATTCTCGCGGACTCTATGGGCTTAGGAAAGACGCTGACGACAGTCGCCTGCTTAGACATCCTCGCGGGCCAAAGATTAAATGCTTCTATTGAGAATGGAAAGTCGAAGTATCGTCCTATGCTCATTCTAACCCCTAATTCCACGGTGGCTGCTCAATGGGTAGAGGAAATTGAGCAACTGAGTAGCCAACGCGGCATCCACCGAATTATTATATCTGGCAGTGGAGCTGAAAAGAAGCCACACCAAACGAGGGTACATTGCCTATCTTGCGACGAGTTCAACTTCGATTGGCCAAGTTCCTTGAACTATGTATGGGATGAGGATAACTTCGAAGCGGCTAGAGCCGTTTTCGTTATGTCTATCGACACGTGGTCCGGAAGGACCTGCATGACGACCGAAAATAAAAGCGGCGGAAAAGAATGGAAGTCATCATTTACGGAGAAAGGACGGAAGTTCTCGGTTGTCGTGGTTGATGAGGCATACAAGATACGACATTCGGCAACCAGGAACTGGAAGTCAGTGGCTCTGCTAGAGCGTCAATTCACCCTCCTAGTCACAGCGACACCCTGCATGAACGTAATGTCTGACCTCTTAGGCCCCGCTCGGCTCCTATGGCAAGGTGCAGAGAATTATCTGAAGAAGACACCCGGAAAATGGGACGAGATTGCGCGAAGGTTCCCTACCTTAGAAGACTTACGGGGTCTCGAACATGTGCAGCCTTGGAAGGACCTCCAACTTGCTGCTGGCAGGCCCGCTATGCTCGCGCTTCTCCTCTATAGACACAGGTCCTCCGCTTCTCTCGACATACGACAGATTCGAGACTTTCTATCGCATTTCGAGTCCTTAGCTATCTTGCGAAGAGCGCCTAGCTCGCATCTATATATGGACTGGAAGAAGACAGAACGAGTACCTTGTGAGTCGCGGCTATTCGATCCCCTTTCCCGCTTTCTTGGATGCCCTGAGATTTTTATACCCAACCACGAAACGTAGTACAAAACCAGAAGGTGATAATCTTTAGGGTATTATTCGCTAATCAAGTGTTTAATAGTGGAAGGGTTACTACCCAAAGTCGACAACTTCACAGTCAATATACAATCCGACCATGCCCTAGAAGAGGCCTACCAAACCGTGCACATCGGGCTGCTTATGGAATATCTTAGAACTGCCAAGAACTGGAAGCGAAAGGGAGGGAAGAGTTCAGATCTCACATCGGTACTAACCATCCATCGACAGTTTCAACTTGCATCGGCTTCGCTTGATGTGCACCGCCTCGACAACCTTCTGGAGAGGAACGGATTTGGTGCAAAGGCCGAACATGTTTACACCATGCGCAAAGCGAATGTCAATTTTACGCATCTCGCCCCGTTCCTACTAGAACCAGGAGACCCAGAGCCTGAAGTGGCCCTGGACTATATTAAGCTAGCCGTGCGCAAGTCCCCGGTGCTACGCTATATCCTACACCATGTCAAGGAGAATCTTCTCAATAGGGGGACTAATGGTAAGATCAAAAAGCTCTTGATTACTGAAGCCAGCCCCATACTCGCCTACTACTATGAGCTTGTCCTCCAATTTCTCCTCATTCACTGCCGTACTCTCCACGCAGGGTTGAAAAACACGGAGCGCAGGGAGCTCATCGCTAGTTTTAACGATGACAGTGACCACTCATGCCAGATCTTAATTCAGATGTACACAGTTGGCTTTGCAGGATCCAACCTACACAAGAATTGTTCGCAGGTCCTTGTGGCTTCACAGGCTCATAGTCTTCCAGTCCAATGGCAGGCTGTGCACCGGGTCATCCGAGTAAGTTCCTACTATCCAAACATACCCTCAGTAAACCTTTGATTTTACTAACCCGTCCAGGTCGGCCAAGAATCCGACGTCCAGGTATATAGGCTGAAGGTCAATAATTCATACCACTCGTTCCGTGAGAGCCGACAGGTCGAGAAGATCCTCCCTGAACTGGCGACTCGCGCACGAGGTCCTCTGAACCGTGTCTTCGTACAGCTGCTCAATCTTTTCCAGTTCGAAGTAGATGACGCGTGGAAAAGACCGGAGGCTCTGGAGCTGGTAGAAAGTATGAATTTGCTCACGGACCCAGCCGTGGAGGAAGAAGATGAAATGCCAGCCCCCAAACGAATCAAGTTAGAAGACGGAACAACAGAGGAGGCTGAGGTAGCCAACGAAGAGCTCATTCCATCAAGTGAGAAGTCGCCCACTAACACCTTGGGGAAGCGCAAGAGAGAAGATTCCGAGCCCGCGACTATGCTCAGCACTGCCAGCTTTTTCAAAAAGTACCCCTGGGGCTTTCTGGCCATGCAACGCAGAGAACGCTACTACAAACAATTCATGTCTTACCAGGGAAAAATAAAGAGTTCCTTCTGTCATAAGAAGAACAATCTTCGGAGACTCCTGTCATATGGCGGCCCACACAATAACGCTACCCGACGCAAGTGGTCTGTCGAGGACCTCGACAATGTAGCGGTGCTCGAGAGAGCGATGGAGTTGACGTTGCGCATCAGACTCGGGGCAAACAACATCGAGATGCTGCCGCTTCCGCAAATCGACTTCTCGCTCGTTCCAGAGGAGAAGCTCGCTGATCTCGCGAAACTCATGCGCGTGGCGAAAACCACAGACCAGGACATCGAGGCGGCCCGCGAGAAACTCGGCCAGAGGGCCCAGCAGAAGGCTAGATCCAAGGAGATGGAACGGAATTGCGTGAGGGAGATCAAGGAAGAAATGGACCTGGACAAGATCGATGAGATGCTCAATAAGGACATTACAAGCGGCGAAACAGAGGGAACCCGCAAGCGTCGGAAGCAAGAAGAAGCAGCCGAGGCATGGTTGAAAGCGCAGAGCTTGGACAACGATGGAGGCAATGACGTCGATTTTGAGGGTGAAGAGCACCTAGACGATGACGACGGCCTGGCTGAGGTAGCGTCCATTCAAGGTCTTTTTGACTACGATGAGGACCCTGGCGAGCACTTTGAAGAGCAGGGCGGCAACTCGGACAATGGCAGTAATGCTACAACCACAAGTCCCATAACTCAGTCTCTGCCAAAAGCAGCTGGAGATTTGAGTGATGCGGGAATGCTGGACCAGATCAGGACAGACGTCAAGGCAGGACCTGATGATACGGCCCCTAACCGCGAAGAGATGTACAAACGAAGGTTAGCCCTACTTGATTTCTGATATCTTCGCTGGCAGCACCATCACGAGCAGACATAAGCTAATCACCATTGAAGGCGACGAGAAAACGCTTCGTTCAAGTCGCATTAGGGTCGAGGACAAGAACTACCTAAACTATAGCTACTTTTTCAACAGATGATTTTAAGGGGCTTCGGATCAAGGATATCTATCAGAGCTGCTTGCTAGTTGACTCTTACTTGTAGTTACGTTTCTTACTCATGAAAAAGGGGCTATGGGGTCAAGTTAACCATTAGCTAATATTTACGCGATATGGGTTCTATCACAGTTTTGCGATGATTTTGGACCTAGGTACAGAAGCTAGAGGAATAGGGGTTAACATCGATAGATTTCAGATTCGGTAGAGTCTTCCGCGAATTCGCTATATTCGGCGAGGGAGTTAAAAAGGGGGTGGCGTAGCATCTTGCCACCCCAATTCAGGTGAGTCCTCGGTGTAATTATCTAGCCCAAGACTTCCAGTGTTCTCTATGGTACCATTGAACGTATGATATACGTATGTTTAGTGATCCTCGGGCAAGGTAACAACCATGACTCGCTTGGATGATCTAGTGCTCTTCGACGCTAAGGAACTGATTTCTCGCCTCACCATGGAAGTATATTTCTGAGGTACAATCTTCTAACCTACATGTAGCTTTAACCCCCTTTCTTGCATATGTATCACGATGTAGCGAATTCCTAGCCGTACATACCTTTCGAGATCTGAATAGCGCTCAGGGGTGCGTTCTAATCCCCGTAAAACCCGAGCTAATTCATCGGAACAGATTCTTTAAGATCTTATTATACGATACTTACATGGTAAGATGACGCGGCACGGACGTCAAGGAGCCCGAGTAGCAAACAACACTCCCTGTTTCTATGCAGGTTCTAGACTAGGATTATGGTACATTCAGAAACAACTAGAGGCGAAATCTGTAAAGTTCTTCAGTTCAACACGTCCAAAATTTGGGTACTTGGGATACATGCGTTCATAGTCGGGTGTGGCAGAGAGCAAACATCTCGTATAGATAAGCTCGTCCGACTGACAGACAGCTCAGGGATTGGGAGTATGGATCCGGGGAAGCATCAAATCTCGCGAGATTTGCTTATTCTCCATTTTCCCATAATAGATGATCACTAGTAACCTTGATAGTGTATGTGCTATGGTGCGATTCCCATTGGTGGCCCCGTATCGTGGTCGTTCCAGATATACACCAATCTAGCACTAACAAAAAATCTTTAGATTGAGGTCGATCTTCGGGCCTCCGATCCACTTATGTACTGTACAATGGGATACAGATGCAGGTTGAGCTGATTACCGGCCTACGACTAATGTATCTGGACGCAAGGGACGGGGTGTTGGTTGGCTGTCGAGAGTTTCGTGGTTCCGAGAACCAACGGGGTGGGTTGGTCGTTTGTACGGTTTGGGTCGGATGCAGCGTACTTTTGTGCTCCCGTATTACTAACGATTACGATGGAGGTAGATATTAGATAGTTGGGTAGCATATACGTAATTCTGCCCCGAGCGTACGGAACCGAGATTGCAAAGTAAGACCTTTGGTAGCCGCGCCGCGACGGTGCTGGGGATGGATTCATTCGGCGCGTGTAAATCCGAGACAATTGATAGCCTTGTGTCACATGGTTTGCTCCGTATGTGAGTAATTGTATTCTACTAGGTATGCACGTACATACATGTAGGTATGGAGCAAGCAGTTCTTTGCTTTTTAGATAGACGCCATGCAGCTGGACGAAAAAAATCTCCGCTGGGACCCGAAAAAAGCAAGAGTTCCTGCTGGGTGGTTCCAACATGGATTCATGGATGAGATTGCGAGTCGGTAGCCGGGAAAAAAGAAAAAGTCCTATAAGTCGCCGAGGTCTTTGGTGGTTGGGTACATTCCAGAAGCCAAACTGTCCAAACCCCTGAAACTACTAAGTTTGGTTAGACGGGGTCCAGCGTGCGGGGAGTCTCAGATGCCTGGGTCTTGGGGGACATGACCACTACCATGGGTACGCTAAATCGTATTGGGGTAGCTTGGAGCTACCCCGCTGTCTCTCTCAGCCTTATTCTTGTGGTTAATAATCCCCACTTAAAATGCGACGCCGATCGGTCGCCTCGGCGTAACTTGTCCCAACTGCCTATCATCGCTTATCATTTATCACATTCATTACACTCGGCGTCAGCGTCAGCATCCGCATCAGCAACAATAACAGTATTATCAAGCATCAACATTAACATCTCCGACCGAACCTCATCCGCGCCTTGACCTACGTACACGCGCAAACAACCGGGGTCGTCGCGAAGATGATACTCGACGTGCGCTGCATTAGCCAAGACAGGTAGTCAGTTCCACCGCTCACTCACTCCTACCGAGATGAGTTCCCCAGCCTCAACGCCAACTCCCACGCCCCCTTCGTCGATCCCGCAGACGCTTTGGGATCTGCAAGTACCATTGCTGGTGACGCACGCGGGGGCCCCCAACACCCCTTTTGTCGCGTCCGTCCCGCGCTTCAGCTACCTAGCCCTGCTGCTGCCGCGCCTGAACGCGTATTTCGGCCTCCCCTGTTCCAGCTTCCACCACGAGGACGTGCTGCTGCGCAACCTCGCCGTCGGCCTGCTCGTCGACCTGTACCAGCCCTCCCTGCCCTGGCGCTTGACCGTGTCCGATGGCGTGGGCTGGGATATTGCTGATACTTTCCTAAATAGCGCCAAAGAGGTAAGTCCCCTGGTTCTTCCCCGTTTAGATACTCGTAGCGAATCCCGGTCCTATCCGGAGTTCACGCCCCCACAACGGGCTTGGCATTCGGAGTAGAGGTGGATAGGGGGTACTAGACTTGGCTTATTGACTGGCTCACTAATTACCTACCTATCCAGGCGGACTTCATGCGCAACGGCAACGCGCACCAGATCATGTCGCTGTCCAAGGAGCACACGACGGCGCTCTGGAACGCGGTGCAAGACAGTCAGTAAACCAACCCACCTAATCTTAGACACAGCTGTTGCTGATTCTATGAACCAGACGACTACGCCTCGTTCAACAAGGTCAACTCGCGACTCCTCAATACCTCGCGCGACCTGCGTAACGTGCCCATCCGCGTGTATATCCCGCAGTCGCCCGACGACCCGGCGGCTAGCACCGGCGGCCAAGCCGGCTCCTTCAAGGTCGTGCAGTCGCTTGTGCAGCCGCGCGTCGGTGAACGTACGCCTCCCTCCTTCCTTGCTATTTCCCCTTTATCTCCATTGCCCCCACCTTACCCCCCTATCTCCTTACTCCCATACCTATCTCCCTAATCTCCTACCGTATCTACCTACTTGTACAATAAACGGCGGCTAACATCATCGCACAGGCACACCGCAAACCCTCGGCACCGCGCTCCGAGGCCTCCTGCCCCGCCTCTTCCCCAGCAGCCGGGACCCCGTGCTCGCGGAGGCGCTGCTGCACGGCGCGCGCGTGCCCTTCAGCGCCCCGCTCGAGGACCTCATGCGCGAGGCCGCGTACCCCGACGGTTGGATCTGCCTCGTCGTCCGGCCGTTGGACGTGTAGCCGGCCCTACAAACCACCTGGATGGCTTCGTTTCTGCGTGGGACCCCCTGCGAAGTCCGGAGGGCGCTCGGCGGCTTTAAAGGGGGAAATGAACGGGCCAAGCAATGAGAACGTTTGGGTTCTACGCCGTTGAGTATAGAATCCGCAAACGAGGCGTGGGGTCGCGTTCGTCGGTCGGTGGATATTATAAAGCTGTAGTGTAGCATAGCATGGCATAGCATAGCAAGTCTGGTCTGGTCTAGTGTGCCGGGCCTCTCTCGGCCTCATCTTATGAATTTGGATCTGGATTCGTATTCATTTCCACACGATGGATTCCTCGCCTATCGATTCACTCTGCTACCGATCGATTAATTAAATCTGCTATCTCGTCTCCCCTTCCAGTCTTGGCTGACGACGCGTATCGCTGAAATGAGGACTGCTATACGACATTCGGTGTGCATATTTGGCGTCCAGCCCACAGATATGCCGACGTGATCCCCTCCGTGTCTATCTTTCGGCCGGAACGGCGTCGAATCACTCCGTGTGTGTGTGCGACGGCAGGAAATTAAATTCCAACTGCCGCGCCGCAGAGGATCGCAGAGCGGCTATAGGCCCCCGCGATTTGTTTGTACATCGTCAGTAATTTACATGTGTGTAGTGCTTACCTATGTATGTGGTATGTCTTCAACGGTGAGCGGGTTTTTCCCTCTCTTAAAAAAATTCATCATGTCGGCAAATGTTTCCCTTCTTCCCCCCCTTCACCTCGTATAGAACTCTGGCCGAAACCCAGCCGTTTGCTCCGGAGCGGGAGGAAGGCGCACGCGGAGGACAAGCGGCAGGTTTGCGTTACGCTCCTCGCCCCGTGTTGTCTCACCCTCCTTTTTGAGCTCTGAGTTTCACGGGCGGGGCGGCTGGGTCACCGCGCGTGTCTCATCCGGTAGTTTCGCTAGCAGATGCTCATCAGTTGGTTATCATGTGACATCGGCTTTTGCTTGTGGAATAGTGGTTGGGACTTGTAAGTGGTGTGCGGTCGGCGGTAGTCAGTATTTGGTACTCCATCATCGTGACTTCTCACGTGCCCAGGGGACGGATCCCGATCAAGAGAATAGTTGTCTGCAATCTTCTTCATTATCGCCGTGGCTTATTTCTTATCTCGCTGCTAAGGCTAGTACCTCTCTTAGGCTAGGTGTGCCGTGTACAAACAGTCAGCCTCGACGCCTCCCAATCCGGCTCCCCCTTATTCCCTCTGCCATTATCATTTTTGCTACCTAGTATGAATTCGAGCGAGTGTAATTACGATGATGCGGGTGCGCAACGCCGAAAAGCAGGAATGAGAATATTCGATGAACACATGTTAAATCCAAAAGGAGTATATATATATATACGCGCGCACACCAATGATATGCATTGCAATGATGGGCCCCCCCAAAACCGGTCAAACCAGGTGCTGCTGGAACCTGAATAGTAACTGCAATGGTATCTCCTCCGCTCCCGCCAGAAGCAGAATTTTCCCAAATATCCCAAAAGGCAAAATGGAACCCTCCGTCGTGCGACCTGTGTAAATGAACAAGGAAAAACAAAATGATGCTAGCCGCCCAAGATACCCACCGGTGCTGTACTCGCCAAGATGGACAAGGAGAAAGGAGTAACAATACATATGCAGCCAATCCGAATCGGAAGGACCAAAAAAGTGGTCACGTCCATAGACATATTGCTTTTCTCGTGTTGATAGTAAATACTGCATGTGAATGCTGTGGTCTGTTGTATCCTCATAAATATGCCGGGGCGGCTCGGTTAGAGACCGAAGGTTGTCGAAAAATTAGACCAGATATGCGAGAAATAGACCTAGGATTCAAATTTGTAGATATATACTCGGCGACATTGATATATATATAGGTAAATGCAAGGCACGTAGAGGCGTGCTCGCAAAAGGGGGGTATCCTCAGCTTTCGAGTTCCGTAAACATTTATCCAAAGGTTCTTCCAAATGCTGCCTCGATAGAAACGCCGCTGTAATATGCTTCAGTGGGTTGGCGCCACGAATGATGATAAGATGGGACAAAATGAAACAGTTTCGCCGGAAACCAAGCATATTTGAATGTCTCTGTAGTATGCAAATTGGTATACCGTAGGTCCAAACAAGATGCCGTGCCAGACAGTCTCCAAAACGCCGATGCTAGGTGCAAAGCCGCCAAGCCAAATACAATTATCCTCTCCAAATCTGCTATCAATTCATGTGCAAAAATTAGCACAGATAGCTTGCTGCCGGATCTAGTGTCGAAATCATAGCTATGGATATCCAAACGGTGGGAATTGGATGCATTCTGGAGGGCCGGGATATGTATGACTATATCGATATTCCTCGTCGCTTTTTTTGGTACACCCTAAAATTACGCTAATCCACCGAATCAAGCACCTCAGGATATCGAGTTCGGCGGCGGTAAGTGCGGTCGTCCAAACGTCGATGACGGGGGGCCGTGATAGTTGTCGACTGGGTTATGAATTGGCGGTAAGGGACCGCTACTTGATCCACTCGAAAAACTGGTGCTTGCGGCATCGTATTCATCGCGAAATCCTAGATCCTTTGCCAAGCCGATTAGGATGTTCATATCTGCCCTCAGGGCGCTCGTGGGATGAACAATCGACTGGAAAAAGTTGATGGTACGAGAGAATAGGCTGCTCAGGGTATCTGCGTCGATATATTGGCGGAGCCATCTGTCCCTATAACATGCTGCTAGAGTTAAAAGATTACCCCATTGACTAGAAATGTTAGCATCCAGTTGCCATTTCTCAAGGTTTGTGATGGTGACTTACGCATGGGCAGTTCCGAATACATTAGTGATAATAATGCGTTGGCCCTTGGGGATGCCGTGGAATGCTCGGGTACTCTCGACGAGCGCATGAATTGCGGCAACAGCGTAGCCCATAATCCTAGTATCCACGTGTCGATGCAAATCATCATTATCTGGGCTCCCCGGGGAGTCAGTTTGGTTATGGTTATGATTCTGGTACGGGAACAGCTCTCGTTCAAGGATGGCCCTTAGGAAAGGTCGGTAAAGAATGACCTGCGAACCCCAATATTTTGCTCGGAGGCGAGCCCCTAGAATATCGCTGGCCGGAGGATCCTCGTCGTCCCATCGGTAGCTGCTGGGTACCCAGAAGTTCCTCGAGTTCTTGAGCATCTCCTCGATCCGTTTGATGCCTTCTCCGATCACCGGGTCGCTTAATGTAATTCCGTTCTTGTTCTTGCTTTGCTTTTCCGAATCGTAGAGTAAGGTATGCACCTGATTAAGCTGTTTTCGGAGATACAGCTGTGCAATATAACCTGTTACTATATGTTCTGGGAAGCCCATATTCACAGCATACTCGGAGTTTGGGTACGGCATCCTATCTTCATATTGCAAGATACCCGATTGAGGGAGAGGCAACTCGGCGAGAATATCACTGGACTTCATGTTAGTATGTACCTAGACAGATGCCATCTCGTAAAGCCGTACCTTTCCAGTTGTAGACAGGTCCAGAAAGCAAATGCCAGCTGATTGTCTCTTCGCGACTGCCCAATACTCCTACCTTGATCATGCCACTTGGATAGGCGGTCGAGGCTCCTAATGCCGGTTAGTTGCTTTCTATACCCATAAAACTGATCGAAATATCAGCCGAGATATTGTCACTTACGGTCGAAGTATGACTTGCAAATTCCGACTTGCAAGAGAGATATACGACCAACTCTCGAGTACACGGCCTAGTTGGCCGTAATAAAGCCCTGTCAAAATGTGTACGTAAACGTGTTTTAGATTGAAGCCTCCGCCATGGCTGCCCATTATATCCATCGCAAGAGCGAAATACTCGAGGCCGGGAATCACGTCCAGATTTCGTCTATGCGAGTGCGATCCCTTCGACATGGGTGGATTGCCTTGTAGAGATGCTCTTCGGCTCATAGGAACCCTCTCGCTTTCCTTGGGAGATGGCATATTGGATTGGGATTGGGACATGAATCCCGGGGGCGATCCTTGCAAGGGAGAGGCCAAAACACCATTGCGAACCGAAGGTGAGTGATGCATTGGCGAATCCGAATCGTGGACCGGATCTGGAATTTTATCCCTATGTAGACAAATCTTCCCCAGAGCGAAAACCATCAGAACAAGGGCATTTTGAACGCTTCGAAAGGGCCGACCAGGCTTCACAAATGTTGTTGATGGGTTTTGCTCGTCTGCGGCAGGTGACCTCTTCCTCTTTGTTCCGGTCTCGGGAAAGGACGGAGGCGCTGCGATCGGCTGGTTGACGAACCTCGCTGCGCTGATCTTGATGCTTTGCCTGTCTTGAGGCTTCGGTAAATTCTCTAGAAATATCTTGACCATTGCGGTAAGTTCCCTCGGGATGATTATAGGATGCATATTGAGAATATTTTCTTTGAAACTGTTCACGTATCTCCAGATTCTGGTCGAATCCCAATCTGGGTTTCCATCAACGTTAACAACACCTCCCCTATACTCGACACCCGGGGGAGGCGTCAAGCTACCGACTTGACCCCATGCTTCTCCTCCCATCGGCGAAGGGGATGCAGCAACATCCGAGACGTCATCCAATATATCGGTCATGGTGTGGTCGGGTGGAGTTTCCTTGTCTGAGGTCCTAATATCCTGATCAGATCCCTCGCCTCTTCCAAAAACACGAAGTATCCCGCGCTGCTGTTCCTGACGTATCGGATATTCATCGGGGTGGGTTATCTTCTCGGCTTCTAGTAGATGGTGGACCATTCTCTTGATCGAGGGCCACTTCAAGAGCAAGCCCGCTAATGTAGTATGATTAGGAGGCATGGCGGGCTTCCCAGGCGTTACAGCCGGACCCGGGTTATCTTCCATATCATCGTCATTGGCTTCTTGTAGGGCGGCGTGTGCTTCATCTATGGTTAGGCTAGGTTCTACAACGGTGCCTCCTGGTGAGGAGAGTGTCTCATCGGCCTGCGCTTTAGTAGAGGGTAACGGCGAATCATGAAAGTCAGGACGCTCTTCCTCCTCGATTGACTCAACCTTCAAATCGGTCCCGGAGTTGAGATGCTTGATCTTTGTCTCCAGGCGATCGACCCGCTGATTTTGATTCGAATTTTCCTGCCTTAGCCCAACAAGTTCCCTGTTGATACTTAAAAGCTTAGAGTTCAACTCTTCCCTCATAGAGGCAAGCGTTTCTAATAGATCCGCCGTAACTTTGTCAGGCCTATATTCGTAAGTACATATCTAGGTAATTTGCGTTCACCGGCGTCGTTCCCCCACTTACTGTTTCGCAGGAGGATCTCGATATTTGCAATCGATATTCTTCTCCCGGCAATTTTTACACGGTTTGGTCTCATCGCATTTAGCTTTGAGCTGTCTACAACTATCGCAAGCCTGGCCACGCGTTTCTGGTCAGCTAATGTGCAACTACTTGCATAGGGGCTACTACCTGAGAAGCACGCTGGGCTTTCCGCTTAGCGCTGGTCTGGATCTCGAGGGGGTACACAGAAGTCGGATGCGGGTATACGTGAGGACTATCATATTGCGGGTGCTGGGCGACTGGCGTTGGGGGAGGAGGAGGGTGGTAAGGCTGTGGTGGTCTGTACATGGCGGGCGAATGTGGCATCGACGGTCCACCGTCGTAGCTCATATGCCGTCGCGGGTCGTCTTGAGGAGGATTCGGGTGGGGAGGACCATGAGGACCGGGTGGGAGATTTTCTGCAACGTTGCCTGTCGAATTCGGTCGGCGCAGTTGCGGAAGCGAGGTCTCCTCACCAGGATCCCGCTTCACCACCGGCTCTCGCGGCGGGTACGAGGGGAAAGATGGATGCGCTGACGACGGGGGTAGAGGAGGCTGTCGATGAGGATCTTGCATTGGCGGGTACGGCCCGTGTTCATGATGACGGCGATCGTCGAGGTGATGGTGAGCCGACGGCAAGGGAGGCTCTGGAGGCCGCGAGAAGGGAGACGGGTGCTGATAAGGCGGCGGCGCAGGATGGTGAGGACCTGACGCCGGCGAGTGGTGTGCGACGGTAGGGTGAGGGAGCGATACGGCCTGATGTGAAGACCATGACTGACCGGTCGAGAGCCGGGGACGTTTGGTCTCAGGCGGCCCTTCCATGCTTGGGGTGTTATATGCGTAGAGTCATAGGCGGCGGATGGACGCGAGCACAGGTCAGGCAAAAAAGAACAACGGGGAAGGTGGTCATGAGAAAGGCGATCAAGGAAGTAGACCCAAATGGCCCCGAGCAGTATGGAGCAGCCGGCTCGTCCACTGCCAAGACCAAGCTCAGACTGCGCGCTGGTCAGTTGGTGGGTGGAGGAAGGGAACTCTGACGATGCCGCAGCTCTTATTGGTGTGGGCTATGATGACATTGAAGGGTCGGTGTAATTGTGTAGGGGGGACTTGCTGCGAGTCCGTCAGTTCTCGAACAAGGCGCGTGGAGGCGGTCCCGGGTCCCTGGGTGAAGCTCTGCGGTCCGGAGGAGCCCAAAGTCCAGAAGATCAGCAGTTGGGCAGAGACGGAGCAGCTACTGCGACTGTACAGTACAGTTCCCGTTGATGCGATGGGGGAGGGGATATCCAGGGTTTTCCCAGGGCTGTAGGGCAAAAAGGAACGACGTCGTCGAAGCTTTCAGGAGACGACGAGGTTTTGGTGGATGTCAAACAAGGAAAACCGCGAGACAAGCGTGAGTAGCGAAGTGGGTAAAGAGGGTCGACCATCAACGACAGCTCAGGTTATTTCGGCGTCCAAGAGGCGATTTGATGACCCATGAACGGTTGGGAGCCCTGGCCTGGGAGCTGGGAATGAAGTACGTACACAGAGAGACAGGATGGATGGATGAATGGGTACCGTGTGGTACTAGTTGGTGTGCATGTACATACCGGGCGAGGTTGACCCTTGCCCAGTACCCAGAGTGATGAGCGCGCGTATGAACAGGGTGAGCTAGAGCCTAGTGTCTAGTCCGGAGGAGAAGCAGGGGTCCTAGTACCTAGGTAGACATGGGGTCGGGGTCGATGGGGATGGACGAGCAGGCGATCTATAGGTACTTGCACCAGGTATGTATCGTCCATATATACCTAGTAGGCCAGGTGGTGGATGGCCAAATGCAGTAGACCGTAACCAAACCAATGTGGCTAGTACCGTAGTGTAGTAGCAGCGTTGGGTACGGTAACGGAATTTGCTGACGTCCACTGGATCGCTGGGACGGTAGGCTGGTCGAGAGCGATGATGGTACCGTGTTTCCTCACCGTGTTTGCGCTAGGACCGACGATAGGATATCTCTCATGTACATGTATTATTATTATTATAGGTGACTCTATACGGATCATACGTGTATATATATGTATGCATTTATGTATGAGAAATATGGGTATTATGTGTCTGCGTATATACGTGTATTGCGCATACCTACCCAAGGTATGTATGTAGGCAGGTAGACAGACGGTTAGTCAGTCAGTCAGTCAGCCGGTTGGCCGTTAGTAAGTTGGAAATAATGGTGATAGAGCGTAGAGCGGTGAAGAAACGGAGAAAAGCGACGGCGAACTTGCGACGGCTTGATTTTGGATCCTGCCAAGTAAGCAATTTCTGTGGAGGATGTTCTCCAACCTAGCTCTAATTGACGAATAACAATTGCTTTGGGCTTCCAGCAAACCAAACAGAAGGAGACCAGAAGGAGACTAATTGTAGACTCGGAATCTAGCGAGTACGTATTGTAAGGGTACTTTGGAGGTACGAGTTACACCCGGGCTAGCGACAATGGGCTTAAAAGGCCATACATGGTGGTCGCTGGTACAGAAAGCGCCAATTACAGGCGTGGAGTTGACATGTAACATGCATCTTGCATGAGGAGACATGGGAGAAAGAGGGGAGCTCTCTATCGGTATCTGTATGCAGTCGAGGGAGAAAAGGAAAGGTATGCGAAGACGATCGGATGCCGACCTGGAGCTTCGCAGATAGTTCCGTTGTTCTTGTGTTACTACCCTAATTGCTACTACCCAATTACCCAATTACCACATTACCACGAGCAAGTAGGTGCCACATACCTATAAGCATCCATAGAAGACCGGTAAGTACCTACCTGATGGAGGGTATCTATCCATGATGATAGGCTTAGGTACAGGTATAGGCAGGTACTGTACGTAGGCAGACAGGCAGAGACATAAAATTAGCGAGGGAATAGGTACTCGCACAGCACAACGCAAAACGGCGCCTTATGCTTGGCATCATGTTTTTTTTTCTCTCTTTCCTCGACCTGTCTCGCCTTACTTCGTAGCGTGGTCCAGATAAGTTAGAGTATTAAGTAGGTATGTGGATCCCCTGCCAAACGAACCCCACCAAAAACAGTCCCAGACATTTACTTATCTGCTTAGGTCAACTGGTAGTGGTAGCTATTCAAGCTAGTGTTCGAAGAACGAGGTACCCGTCCCTCCAGCACGTATTGAGTATTAGATAGCCGTTGACATGGAGGTAGTGTGGTGTGGTTAAGGTACAATATGATACCTAACATTGAAGCAATTGGAAGTGCTAACGAAGCATCGATTAGAAGTATTCTTAGAGAGGTAACTACTATGTACATATGTCTTTATCCATCCTATGCAAGTAAGTGTGTACGACGTACTTATGCATTTGACAGCTCCCATTCCCTATTTGCTTAATTACCTAGTATTCATTCCTTTATCTTATACGTCCGCCAGTTTGATATTAGGTAGTTAAGTGGATGTGCTATATAAGTTCATGTTTGTAAGACATTTGCTAAGTATAGAGACATGAAAGAAGAAAATCATTAAAATCCTATTATGGAGGTTGCATGACTCCTATAACAACCTAAAATAATGGGTTTAGAACGGTCTGGTTTGCTTTTTTGGCCCTGATCAGGTGTATGTGTAACAGGGATAACCTCCGCTTCGCGACATCTAAGCACCAGTAGACATTTCTATGGAGGTGGGGCACCCAAATATCTCCGCCATTTTTTTTTAAACAATAAGGCGGTTGGTGTGCCATCTCTTAAAACCCATCCCTGAACAGAAACGGAGAAAAAAATGAGGCTTCCCCATCCTTGATAAAAAAGAATGGTCGGCATCGAAGCTTATTCTAGACGGTAGTTCACGGGACGAATGAACTAGACATCTTATAGGTAAGCTTCGTACGATGTCGGTCTTAATATGGCCTTGTTGTTTCTATTTGTCTGTTTCGGTCATGGAAGTTGATTTTGACAGGATCACCTCTGGTCCAGATGTCTCCATTCTCGAATCACCGGACTCGAGATGCCCAGGTAGGATCATTGCACCGCATTGCCCAATGGTCTGGAAAAGCGGCTGATCGGTACCTGCAAGTACGGACATGCGTATCCTTGGGTTTGGTACCCTAGGTACCTAGTGCTTGGGATGCGGGTATGCAATGTGTAGTATGGGCAGCACGTCCTCGCGCTGATTGATATATGGAGATGAGGGCATGTACACCCTTCTCACTCTACATGGCATTCATGGTATTCATCTATTGGTATTGGATCTGCGTCGGTTGTTTGCTACCTACTAGTTCGAAAAGGAGGCGTCGGAAGCCAACAGCGCCGGCAAGGATACTCCCGAGTACAGCCTTTGGCTCGATCAGCTACGACGCACTGATGGGAAGCAGGCAATATCGATGTATATATAGTATCGACCAAGGCGTTTACTATGTACATATCCCGGTCATGAGTATATAGTTGGATGGGGGAGTTACAGCTTCCAGCTGCTCGGTACAAGATCATCTAGGTCGCTATCCCCTAAATCTAGATATAGCTACCCGACGATCCCGAACCAAGGTACTTACGTAGATTCTCGAGGGTAAGGGAGGTAATTATTCAATGTCAGACATAGAGCTAGAGAAGATAGATAGATGGTTAGTCTCAAGGGTATGTCCTTATCCTTAATTCTTTGCATCATTCCCTTCAAATGGTATCGATTTGCGCCCCCTAGTTTCTCGACATAATTAGTCGTTGACCGCTAGAATTGCCGAGTGCCTCATCCATCCTTTTTTAGGATATGCCTCGGATCTGCCCAACGACTTGTCAAGTTTTGGGCTGATGCCACTAAAAGCAGATTTGCGGTCTACCAGTACCAACACTACGAAACGTACCCATTGCTACGGTTCCCTGTGAGATCAAGGACAATTGCCGAATAAACGAGGAAAAGTAGGGATAGGCCCCCTAAATAATTGCGTGCGAACTTCCTCACGCGGTGAGGATGGGGGCTTAGTGAGATGATAGGTAGGCAGATCCGACCATCACTGTCGAGGTCGCTGATAGGGACAAACACCCCTCCCGGTCAAGCCAATCCAAAGACGTGACGGTTTGAATCCTACGCCGCAGTCGTACGCATTGCACTTCCCGTCCTCATACATATCGGACCTCAATCCAGTCCATTGAGGATGTAGAGTCAGAAAGACTGGCTTGGTGGCTGGTGGTCAGGAAGCTCACATACTATGTAGATGGCTGTCAAGAAGCACGGCCCGCCCTTATGCGGGTGGAATTGACGTGACATGCATGCATTTAAGGTCATGCTGTAAGTACATACATACATAATATTTTCAAAGCAAGGTAGCTAGCCATGAGCGTGGATATAAGCTTTCAGTTCGAAGTATGGCCATATCTTAGCTACTTACATGTACATACCTGATATGAACACGACAAAAGTCTCGACATGTTGATTATCGGTGAGTATTTCGGGGTTTCCTTCCCATCATAGGTGATCGGGTTTTTGAGGGATCAACTGGCAAGGATGTTTTTGAAGGCTTTACGCGGCCTTCTTTTTTGGGGAGTCTTCCATTAATGAGGTGCCCTGAGGGTTTGCAGGAGTTACATATAAGCAATACATGGAGAGCCATCGGTCCAACCCGCATCAATGATCTCCATGATTACCCGTTTTAGCAAGTCCAGTAGCGATTCGCTCGTCGTGCCGAGGGTTGATACAAATCCAGACAACAATATGATACTCGGGGCTGACATTGAGGCATAAAAATGTCGTTTATACGTTGTGGAGCGCAGGGTTTGGTTATTTCAAAGTCGGCTTATTTAAAAGATCTCGTATACGCTCATGTTGATACAAAGTTTGTACATAATTACTGATGAGTCTAGACAGGTTCCGCAGCTAAGTCTTCACGTGGATAAGATCGAATAGCTACTTACTAGTCAAACATATCAATCTCGTATAAAAGATCACGAAGTCATCAGAAACCCACTTGCATATTATTAAGTCAAGTCTCGTGCCTTGAGCATACCGCATACTTTCATGTAGCCCCGAGTATGAATGTGACATGCCTATCCGAATCTTGGGGGTAGTAACCCAAGAGCGTACCCGAGCCAAAAGATGCCGATCGGAGGTTTCGGCCCATAGACCCGCAAAAAGGATTTGACGTTTAAGTCTTAAACAATCGCTCTAGATTCATTGTAGTATCTTCGGTCAACTATGATCCGTCCACGTGTTGTATCGCCAATAAGGTAAATCATCATATCATCATCAATTACAATATCATAATATCAGATATTCACCTTGAATTACAGAGGTAGTCCAGCGAAGTAGCTGAATGCTAAATAATCAGCCTCTAACAAAAATGTATGCAAAATCTTAACCTAGCTACACTTAGTGTTAGTCTAGCGTCCTTAACTTACATACAAGACCAGGGATTTATTGCGATGGTGTTACGGGGACCGCGTCCGTGGCTGATAGTCTCTACCGACCTAGTTGTGGCTCACATGTTTCCCATGGTTCATGGATGGGGAATTCATTCGATGTAACATCGCGCTTCTTCAGCCTTGTGCCACTAGGTAATACTTCCGAGATGTTACCCTCAGTCATTCAGGCAAATGCCACACCATGGGACTTAGGGAGAGACGATCAGCACCATGCTAGCGTACTGATTTTCGTTGACAAGACTCGCTATGCCACTTTTTTCGTCTCCGTCCCCGTACTAGAGTTAGTAGTTTCATGGTGTTTTTCGGCATTCTTGGCTGCTTCGGCGTTGGGCAGCAATTGCGTCGTCTTTGCGATTTGAGGCATCAACAAGCCATGAGGAAATTCCCACTGTCGCCGTCGGAAGACGTCTACCGATAGCTGAATCTCAATAGCGAGAATGTAGGGTCCTTCGGGTACCGGAGTAGAGAGCTAGTATCTTCGTATAGACAAGGAAGATGTTTAGCATATGTTTATCCGTACCTAGCACCACCTTTGTGGTACAGAAACCGTTTTGCCCCGCAACTTACGTTCAACCCCTTGCCTACCTATTCAAACGTTTACGTATGAGTGGCTAACCGCAAACTCATGACCTTGATGGTTACCGGATTCAGCGACATGCAGCACTTGAGACTTTTATTAACGTCCCGTCATACATAGTACAGAGAATGACAGTAGCGCCGGCTCATGCCGACGGGAAAACTATGAGACCCGTGAACCAACGGATATAGTATATTAATACTCACATTCATATAAAAAGAAGCAGAAGAGCTCCCAATGTAACGAGGCATCATGGATATATCGGACAGTTTAAGGTCTCTTATCATGCGTACCTAACCCACGTCTAACGTGATCCAGACGTTATATCGAGTATTATCAGAGCTGTATGAGGTTAGCGACGTATATTTAAGCACTGATAATACGCCCAGGCTCAACTATTAGCGGACCCCTAGCTAACTAGCTAAGTACATCTCTAAGTAACACAATAGAATTCATTACTCTAAAAGCCACGTGCGCCAAATCAGACCACCCAGCTACCCTTGTAAGCCACCCTTCGTTTCCTTCAAATAAATTTCATGCTTCAAAGCTGAAGACCCTGAAAAGTTATGAATTGGTTTGGACGTCATGAGAGCCACTTCCTACTAGCGCTGCCGTTCTCGGCTACCTTGTACATGTACTATGTAAGAGTCACTCACACCTGGACTCGAGCCGCACTGACATGCTGCTCAAGTGCTCCTCTTAGCACAAGCGAGACTCCACAACGGAGTTTGTACAATACCAGTTTATAGTGTTAAGGTACATCATGATTCTAAACTCCAGAACCAGGCCAGGTTGACCCTGTGGCGGTCAATTACGCGATCTCTTCTAAATATATCAAAGTTTATGTTTAATCTACTATGTATAACATAAGATGCATTGCCACCATTTTCTAATATGCGCCCTCCCATGCTTAATGTCAATCAAGCAAATGTAATATTTGTATGGATCACGGGGTAATGAAAGCGTCATTGCTTCTGCAGTACCGAGTACTTGGATTATTGCATGAAGTGTTGGACTCTTCGAATTTAGAAATCCTCAAGGATGCCGTGCGGTACCGTATGCATTGCCCAATACGGCAATGAGCCCGCTGTAGGTAAGCGAGCGGACGGACGTTCAACATTCAGCTCTTTTGCTGTGGCGCCCAATAGGCTTCTCTAACCGGTCCCAGAATCATGGGCGCGGGAAGATCAAGCTTCAAGTGATGGTCCCTTCGCTTGTGTGCTCCATAAACAGCATCTTTATCGAAACTTCAAACCGCAACGCAACGCAATACTCCGTTAGGTTCACTCGCCGAGCTCGAACTTGTTGATCTGTCGTTGCCACAAGGACATAAAGCCCAACCCGGCTCAGTTGAACCTCTTGCGTGGCTCAGACGTATTAGACCGTACTTCGGGAGACCCTTCCCCGACGGCGGGGTCTTCCCAGCGCAGGATGCTGAAACCTTCCGAGTAGAAAGAACATGGACTATTAACCTTGCAACTGTACGGGCTTTCAACAATTCAAGTGCTCCCGGACGCCTACAGCTTGATTCAATCGAATTGACTACCTAGTAGTCTACCCACCTCGCAAGAGCAAGCGCAGCATTAAAACATGCCAACAAGCTAGCGATGGCAATTAACGAAAAGGCGCATAGACAAATCGCATCCCGATAGATTTTTACGAACCCCTCAAGCAACCTAACCCGTGCTAAGTTTCTAACCCAGCGGGGTGCCTATCCACAAAGACGATCATTTCGAAAAGAGCACTGTAGAATAGTTCGAAGCCGTGCTATCCGCCTGCCTACACAGGCTATCTACTTGTCTTTAACTATCAAGAGCCGAAATCAAGGAGAAGGGGTCGAAACGACGATGCTCTTCGCTAGTCCAATACATATTAGCTCTGTTGAGCTTCCAAGAGGCCTATGGTTCTAGTGGCATTCTACCGGCTTCGAAGCTATTTTGGCCTCTTGTCAAATCTAGACTAAATTCTAAGTACGGTGGGGATTCATGCCCAAACCCCATTGTTTTCGCATTCTCGAAGTCAAGCGGAAGAGAGAGGTTTACGTGATTGAATGTAGACTTTAGCTAATATGCTACCTATGCGCTGAGAGTGTCTGGTGATATGTGTATGTGTCTCATATATATTAATATATAGAAGTGAAACTGGACGACAACATGCTGCAAGGCTGCCAACCCATCAATTGTATGAGGCTGACGATTCGAATTGGATATAGAAATGCCATGTATATAATTCATATGTCATCAACATTCATATTTCCCCATATTTATGATTTTGCATTATTGATGCGCATAAGTACAACACATTACGCAACCACAATACGGACTTGACAAGCAGAGGTTGTACAGTTTGGATACTTCGACAAGAACTGGAACGCTGAACATTTCTCCCAGTCTTTGCTATAATTCGGTAGATCATTATGGGGACTCACGTACCTCAAACGTCACTGGCAGAATGGAGCGATATGACATCCTGGACCCTAATTTGACTTAATAAGGACCATACCTAGATGAGATGCGAACCCGAAGAAAAATAACTAGCACTGGACATCTACCTAAAATTCTTGGGGCAGCTTTAATTACTTTACGGCACATGATTTTCTGTCGATCACGTCTAGACCACCGACACCCCTGCCGGTGCATCTGCCTTCGTGTATCAAAGACTCCCCCATCTAAATGCCGCCGGCAATAGAGCACTACTGCAAGGAACATCGTCTCTGGCAATAACTCCTCTGCGTAAGTACCGTATAGTTCATATTAACCAATTTGACGTAATACTACGATGAAACCCGATTTAGGAGTAGAGTATGAGATTGCGAGGAAGACTATCTGGTGACTTTCCATATACCTAGCACGATCGCATGTACAATAGAATACAAGCCACTGGACCCCTGCTGGAGTCAGCGTGTACAAATTTGTCATCTTGGTTGATACGACTCTGCAGACGCAACAGCCCACAAAATCTTATAACAGGATGATTTCGGTTATTAGCGGACAGGACACCGGGCTAAGTGTCGGAGTTATAGAGTCATATAGTATGGGTATAATGTGGTAAACATTCGTAAAGCATGACACTCAATTGAAACTTCGCATGCTGCATGTACTTGCATACGTACATACTTAGGTACACCCTTATACTTGATTGACATGGGTGGAGATCCAAAAGGGTATCACGTGATTCGCGGCGGCGCCAGTCAAGGGCTGCGCCGTAATCTGTCCATGCGATTCAGGGATCCCCGCCTTTCAGTGTGGGTAGTGTAGAAGCTCGTTATTTCGAGATGTGCTCCTTGGGCCGTCTCTGATTGGCTACTTTGATACAAACGGCGCAAAGTCCGCAGTTCGCTTCCTTGCGAATTCGAGGATTCGTGGGTTATTTTACTTGCTTGACCCCTCGACCATGGATCATAAGGCACGAGTTCGTTCGACTATCTCGCGCGATCATATATGCCCAATGAGATCATTGCTCGCTCATCTACATGTACATCGCATGTCTTCTTCCTTCAGCATGATTTACCTATCCCACTCTTGAAACTTAGCAATACTCTGTCCTACCCTTTTTTTTCTTATTTCCATGGAAGAAATCGTAATGCAAGGGGCCGAGCCGGATAATGGTAGATCATTGAAGCAGTAAGCTGACATTTTGATCATCACAAGATGCGCCCGGCCACGCGGGCAAACTGAATAGACAAGTCTGTCTAAGACATACTCCACGCATTGTCTCTGTCACACTGAAACAGAACAAACGATAGGCAAACCTCCCCTACGAGGCGCAATGCGGACATCCATTAGCCCAGCCTCGTCATGGTTCTCCAACCTTGCCAAGAGCTCCTTCGAGGTGTTTTGGGATTCCAACTTGTCCCAAGTCAGCAATAATCCTTGATCTCTCGCTACAACGCATGGGAATAGGACCCCCACGATTACGCTGGATATGGCATTCTTTTCGTCTTATCATTTATGTATTGTATAATACGGTCCCGTATTCCGACAGCATGACGGCTCCCTCGGAACCCTAGGGTATGATATATACCATGTACAGTACTTTAGTGAGTTATTTGTATGTGTTGACAGCGGCCTCTAAGTAATATCAGGCTACAAAGTCGCATCTGTACAATCTAATTTGGTACCGAAATCTAGGGATAGGTCCCAACGTTCGGGTCCAACGTTACAGCCTCCTAGTTGCCTTCGGCAACTCTAATAGTTAAACATATCTCGAGATGCATGTATGTAAAGGACATAAACGTAGGTCTTTTAACGTTTCACTTTCACATCTTATTATGCCAAATTTCCGCGTCGAGTCACTCTCGCAAGGCGATGCAATGTAATGCAGCCATCGGCTCGCTCCTTACGACCAGAATTTTATGACATATCATTCCCAATAACCAGGTAGATTGCAGCATAATCCTCTAATAACTGCCGTCTCGGGCGCCTGTCCCGCTGACTACTAGAAGTACACATTTCTCATTGCCGTTCATCTTTGCCGGCCTAGGTAGTTTATGGTCGTCAGCATTAATATGCATCCATCGTACGAGTCACCGAGTGACCGTTCCCAACCGATGCGAATACACAAACCAGTTATTAACACCGAGCAACTAATATTGATGATATATGTTATGATATGATATATGTGAAGGTCTCCGAGCTCGATGACACCTAATTCTCGTTCGCGGATCTAAATCCCACTTTACCCCACGATCACGCTCACGTATCCGAAGTCTTACAACGCTTATCTCACCCATCCCTTTCTCCATGGAGATGTCACCGTTGTCTCGATTGGGTCATCTTGTTACCATTCGCTGACCAAGCTTGTCAACAGGTCAGGATGAGCTTTTCGAATGCTAACAGTCTCCAGTCTATCTCGCCTCTAATTACCTTCATTCAAATCCCCTCGTGTTTTCCCCATACGGGAACCCGCTTGAAGGCTGACCTCCTTTTTTACGCCATCGTCATCCACCAATTTCCTCTACGAGTGTATCCGCTGTTCATGCTGGAGGGGAAGACGTGCTGCTGCGTAGAGGCGTAAAAGGTACACTATTAGGGCTGAAGGGTCATATGTGTCCGATCATGAAACGCCTCCACGATTTAGATCTGTCCCAAATTTGATCTTGCAGATGTTATCACCCTCTCTTTTTTTTGCGCGTACTACATCGTTATTGATTGTTGCCCTTACATGCCAGGTTCGGATCTGGCAGATGGAACCCTTGCCTCCTAACACAATTAATAGTATCAGCAAAGAAAAAAAGATTGCTATCTTCCTTTTTTTTCTCGCGCGTAATCTGCATTGTCTTCGCATACGGCAGCCTCGGAGGCTACGGATCCAGTTTGCTGGATCCATCTGCGAGCGCTGATTGCGTCGGCATCAGCCGACTAGCAAGATTTCGGTCCCGGATCTCTAGTTTTAAGCTACTTAATGCTCTAGCTGCATCTTAGTGTTTGCTACGCCTTCAAGTTGATACACATTATCAAGAAGGATTCCTTGTGTATCGAACGTCTCCTGTTACCCAAAGTCCATAACGTTGGAACTAAACCTAGTCATTCGAGAAGTGGAAATATGCAGTACTCGATGCCTTCGTTGCTATATAGTCCGAAATAAGCAAAAGCGCATTCATGGTCATCCATTGTACAAGATGCAACCTAAACATCGATGTACCCTACCTCCATAATAAGACACGGCTGGGAAAAGAAATATGATTAAAAAGATGTGCACATAATGAACCTGTGTCACAAGAAAAGGTATGGGGCGGAAAGATACATAACGCGCTATGATCTATTGGATATCAGCTCTATTTCCCAAAGCCTCAACTCAAACCCCCCTTCGTTTTCGTTCCCTCGAACCTAGTCATCGGCTCCATCCATAATGTATATACATAGCAGATACAATACCTACCCGAATGACCTAAATGCCAGATTGTGATAGATCATTTGGGGCACAGGAAAGGGAGCAGAAACTCAATGCGGTGTGTTCTCTCTGCCTGCCCGCCCCATATTCCTTTCGCCCGCCACAACCTCCAGAATAGGAATTATGGCATGATTAGAAGTATTCCAAACCCAGGGTTCGAGATTGTATGAGACCCAGCCGAGCCAGTTCCCTAAAATGGGAGGATGAGACGTCGGAGATAGGTCACGCTGCGAATACCACCGCAACTGCCATCTCAGTCCGAGCGATACCCAACCGCCTGTGGCCGCAGCAGCATCAGAGCACCAGGTCCTAGGTCCTAGGCCCTACCTGCTGCTTGCCTACTCGCTAAGGGGACTTTTAAGAGATCGGCATTGCGTCTGCTACTAATTCGAGAATGCGAGCCACGGCTCGATTATCTGACCTATCTCTTTTTTGGCTTGCTCGACGCTTCGGACGCCACTACAGTACGAGCATCCTCATTTTTGGTCCAATGGATGGTTTTTAGCGGGAGAAAAGACGGGATGGGCCTGCAAGCCGCGGCCGCAGAATGCGGCCTGCTTTCCCATTTCCACACTTTTACACACAGACATACGTACATACATACAGGCAACGAGCGCGTGATCATAACACGACCGAGCGAATGCTTTGTCTCTCTGTCTCTCTCTTACCTGGTTGAGCAAATAGCGTAAGGAAGTCTGAAATCACAGTACCGTACATAGTTTCTTCGACAGCCCTGTCAATCTCGCATCCCGTTCGAAAACGGCAATGAAGATCGTCCCAGCGATCTAGGTTGGGTGGTGCAGAAGGCTACTCCGCACACCCCCTTCGCCGCCCCTCGACCCTTTGCGCTGGCGCGAGCGGTACTGGGAAGTCATTGGGTGGGAGGGTTACGTTCTGGCTGTAAGATTACCCTACGGTCCCCATCTCAAATCCCGAGAGCAAATCCCGGACGAACATCACCCAGCATTATCAGCCTCGCGTTATCAAACACAGACAACAGGCGGGAGGGAAATACCGGGGGCTGTATCTGTCAAATTTAACTGGACCCTGAAAGAAGGTCCCTGGCGCAAAACAAACCCAGCCTGGCTACGTATCGGACAATTGGTATCATCACTCTCCAGGTTTCCTTCCTGAATGACCCAATCCGTACACCTCGGGCCGATGCTTTCTTGTCATCCAGCTTCATATCACGCCGTGTTAAGATTACGAGTTTCTACGCGCATCGCTTCGACGCTCGTCTATCACCGCCTCCCAGTCCTAATAACATTCGCCTTGAAGTCCACAGTTTCAGCATCGTCCCCCGGCTCCTCCACCACCACCACCACTCCCTCGTTCTCCTCTTCTTCCTGGCCGCCCTTTCGTTCGATTTGCGCCCCCTCAGTGAAAACCAGGTCGCCGCTCCTGCCCAGGACCTCACGACCCGCTTCTTCGACCAGGATGCCGAACGCCAGGAGCGCGGTCTCGTCCATGCTTCGCTCGTCGATATTTCGAGCAGCAGCTCCGCCACCCCGGCGCGCGAGCGCCGCGTAGAAGTGGCTCGCGTAGCTGTGCAGCGCCTTGACCATGTCGCTGTCGGGGAGAACCCCGCGTCCGCCGTCCCGCAGGTCCTCGTGCGCCTGGTAGATGTCCTTCTCGGCGAAGCGGACGGGCGCGCCGACGCGGCGGAATAGCACTTCTTCAGGCGCCAGCGTAGGGTCCCGGCGGCGGTCGCGCGAGGGCCGGAAGTGGTGCGAGGGCGCCTCCTCCGACCCTGAGCCATCGTCTAGAGGGAGTGTGCTAGTGACTCGGCCTATCGATACCCGAGCTTGTTAATATTTTTTTTTTCGCTGACGCGTCTAGGAGCTTCTAGTAAGTAGTAGAGTACGTAATCACGAACCTGCGACCGCATCGTAGACATTGGCGTCGCGCTTCCTGCGCTTCCGTCGACCGCCTTCTAAAACCTCGGGTTCGGTTCCCGTCTCAGTAGCATCGCCCGCGGTTCCCGGGGGTGATACAAAGCGTCGTTCTCTAGCGCTTCTTGACGCCATCACGGAAAAATTAATGAAGCTCGAATATAGGCAGGTATACGAATGTGCTCGGACGATAACTTATCCAGCCCCCTAGACAGTGCGCGGTACTGGTGTTACGGCTTCGCTATTCGTATTTTCATTGGTAATCATTTTGTGCTAATTCCACTTTCTGGCCGTTCTAAAAATGAATCATTAGAATTGCTTTGCGATTGTATTAACATGAAAATAGTTGCATGACTTTGAAATATGTAGAATATATTATGGTATGTTACTGGTATGAAGCTAAAATTTAATATGTACAATCAACATTTGAATGCTTGAGAGCGGCGGCGCATATAAGTACCGACGTACCCCGGGATTTGCTTTTTGGTTACCTTTCAAGGTTTTGGCGGGGCTTTGTTTTTGGGTTCAAGATCAATGTCCCAGCTTATGTAATACTTACGTCTGCCCCGCCATACAAACGAACCGAATGAACCGGAGCGGGCGATGCGGCTCTGAGCTCAATACAACTACACGAGACAAGACTCCAACGACATCTACATTCCCTCTTTTCTCCACTTTCTACTATTCTGTTTCTCGTAGAGTAGACCGTCGCGGTCTTCCATTCTGATGCATGAATCACTTGCTTTTTGAGCGGTCCACTGGAAATATTGGGCCCAATGTCTTTGCTCGGTTGCAAACCACACAGCTCTTGAACTCGTTCCAGGCTGCGCCGGGGTTCCGCTTCGACGGTGGCGAGAAAGGCACTGCTATACGACACGATGAGAATGGATCCGTAACCGGTGATCCCTCTTCGTTATGGGCCCATCAGGCCGGTGTGAATGCGTTAGCGCTTGAGCGCTTCGATGGTAGAATGTAAGCTTAGTGCAAAGCCTTACGGAGCCTTGTCCAGTCCCTTCCATTGAGCCCTGCTCAACTAAGCTAACAGCCATAGCCTCGTGTCCGGTGGATTAGACGCTTCCATAAAGCTCTGGGACCTCGAACAGTGTGGCAATCCATCTAAGGCGCATACGTATACTCCCGTCGCCAAAATCCCACGTTCGGACCAATCCCATAAATTTGGCATTACCCACCTCTCCTTCTATCCCTTCGACTCGGCTGCCTTTCTTTCGACATCGTATGATCACACTCTGAAAGTATGGGCTACGGAAAGAGCTAAACCCTCAGCCTCGTTTAACCTTGGGTACAAAGTCTACACGCACGCTATTTCACCCATCGCTTCGCACCTCCTAGTCGCCTGTGGGACTCAACACCCCACTACCCGCTTAGTAGACTTACGCTCTGGTTCTAATGTACAATCTCTAGCCGGCAATGCAGGAGCCGTACTAGCGGCGGCTTGGTCGCCACGACATGAGCATGTACTTGCTACTGGAAGTGTAAATGGGACGGTCAAGCTTTGGGATATCCGTCGCGCCGGCGGGGTCATCGGCATGCTAGACCATGAAGACAGTCTGGGTTTATATTATAATGGTCTACTAGAGGATAATAGCAAAGTCAGGGTACGAGCAGCGGCAAAGGCGCATACGGCGCCTGTCAATAGCTTAGCGTGGACGGACGATGGGGCGTACATCGTGTCGGCTGGACACGACCGGCGAATACGCGTGTGGGATGCCGCTACAGGGAGAAATACGCTTGCGAGCTTTGGACCCAGTATCAAAAATAGTCATCTCACTAGCGTTACCATGTTTACGTCGCCGGTTGGCCTAACTCACCCAGGCAAGGAGCTGCTCTTCTGGCCCAACGAGACCGAGATTCTCGTCCTCGACTTGCACGACGGCCACGTGGTTACGAGACTGAGAGGGACCGGTTCCGCCGTATCTGGCGTGCGATCCGCTACCGGCGCGCAACGGACGATCAAAAATCGAATCTCCAGCATCGTATGGAGAGGATCAGGTGGTGGTGGTGGTGGTAGCTCGAGTGGTGTCGTTATGGGAGGTAGCAATACGGCCGGTGCCATCTTCAGCGCGCACCTGGATGGCCAGATCAGAGCCTGGACCCCGAACCTAGAAGGGGATGATTGTGAAGACGAGGACGATTACCTGGACGAGGCTAGCGCTGAGAAGGCCAAGAAACGCAAGGCACTCGATGATGTTTTTAAGGGTCTAGTAGGAAAGAAGATTACGTTTACCTAGGGTCAATACTAAGGAAGATGAGATTATTAGTGATACTTGGCCTCGGCTTAATTTGTGCAGTGACGAAATCACGACAGGCAACGACTCGACCTGCGGACCGATCCACGTTGGTTATCTAGCCCTATGCACGGCGACTTGGCTTGCAGACGGGATGGACCCCAACCTCATTAAGATCGTAGGGTCTGGCCAGCGTCGAAAACCACCTTAACTCACCGCTGCTCTTACCGATCTACAGGACTTGGACCCCCTAAACTGGCCTGTGAACTGCGGCTGTCAGCTTTCGCGCTCGCGCTCACACGGGCCCTCCCCACAACGCGCGCGCAGCGGGACCTGTCATCCTCGCCGCATGCACGCGCCAAACCGCAATCGGTCACGAGCTAACCCGAGGGGCGATGATTAAGTAGCCCACTCGTCGTACGTTTCCGGGTCCTCAGTCTTACCAAAGAATGTCGTATCACTCATCTAGATGCTTGGCGAGCAATACCGATCTGCAGCGATGTCATTTCCTCGGCCTCAGGCTGTGTGTGTATTGCCGTTATTGACGGTTTACGGATTGCTCTTCTCATCTTCGGATACGACAACTTCCTGAATATTCCCCGAGGCTGTAGCCTACTCACCTAAGTATTCATGCACGCATGACATGACTAACGTCGCCGTATCATGATAGTATACGCGCCAGATTTGCCTACTTTAGGAGTTTTGGAAAGCAGGCTTGCTTATGCCGGATATGACGGGTATGACGATGGCGGCGGCGATAACGACGCCGTAGTGGACTTATTGCCAAATTGACTTGCTTACTTTCCACATGAAGCCTCGTCGGATTGACCTTGATAGTGATGATTTTAATTATACTGGCGGTTCGAGGCTCCGTAGCCGGGGCTGGTTGATACTATTGGAACTTACTTGGACTATATACAAAATTTGATATATTGATAATCATATGGTTCTATGTAACGGCCCAACGTAAAGCAATGGCTAGTATATTACATATCCAGCTCTACGTAGGAATACTAGACCAAATCTTCACGTGAGCGGCCCACGTATGCAAAGTTGACTCACAGCTTTCCGGCCCCTCAGAGCTGTAGTTTATATCCTAACTACCTACATATGTCGTCTCTTATTGAACCTGAGGGGGTGAGGAAGTGGATCCGAGTATACGCAACTCGATATCTGCAACATGTTATAGAAATCATTAGTTTTTTACCCATTACGGGACTTGTTAGTCCGTAGGATTTTGCCGGATCATGTTTATAGCGACTCTATAGAACAACGGAGACCGCAATATGGGATGATCCTTGTGAACTTGAGTCGCCGTCTCCCTTGGCCTCCGAAGTAGTCGGCCGGCGCTGGCGGTCCGCTAGGAGCTCCGGTATATGCAAGCGGTATATAGCGTCTTGATTTGTGCGTGTGGACTCGTTAACAACCCCAAGACGGGGTCCCATAGTAGGGCGGACTGAAGCTATTCGCTTTGCACCGTGGACGCGGCTTAAAGATGACCCCAACCTGCCTGTTTGTACATACCATGTATATAAGATGTATCTATACTCTCTGCTTAACGACAGTACATCGTGAATAGTATCAATGAGGATTTAAATTAGCATTGACCCTATAATCAAGCTTCTGTGCGCGTCTATCTCCTTACAGGTATACATGCATCTATAGCGTGGGATAGGCAAATACTAACGTTTTAGTTGAGCCTCTTAGTTCGGTATAGAGACTGGCGAGGCTATAATATCAAGCGTTAATCGCGGTAACGGCGCTTCCTTCTCGAGATTATTGGATAGCGTGTTTGAAGTAGACCCTCGTTGTCGTACGAGATCGTTAGTATACCTCGCCGGAGAAGATGCTGCGGGACGTTGAATACCTATAAATATTGTACAATATGTAAGCCCTACAATATACTACTAGCGGGATGGCATGACGTGTTGAATTCTCCTTGCGCCCTGGAAATTCGGCATATCTCGCAGGCAGGACCTTGTATGAAAGAAAGTAAGGCTGTCTTCGGCGGTAGGTTGACAGATTTTAGACGGGTCTAGATGTAGTTAAAATCTCTTTCCGAGTAGAAGGATCATTGGAAATCTCCTGACGTTCGGAATGCGGGTGACTAGCTCACAATTCATATCCACTTAGCCGCTCCCGGCTAACGGCGCGGCCTAGCTACGGCCAAACTGGCAGGTAGTTACTGTACTTTTGGCCTCTTGTATGGCTAGGTGGTATATATGATTAAGTTTCATCAGTATAAAGACTGCAGCCCTACTTTCACTTCGCGGAGTCGTGACCGCTTGAAATTTTCAACAACTCCGCCGTCAAGTCCGCTCGAATAGCCTCGCTTTGACTTACCCATGTATGGAGGCCGTAAATGAAGATATAATTATATTGTGGATCTGTTGGGGCAGGTGGTGAAGCTAGGAGTACTTGCTCATGGATGTCTCGAGAAACAAGCGGGATGAAGTCTATAGGTAGGAATAGACATGACGATGACTAAAGTATACTGATAGAATAACTGGTGGAATTCCAAATCAATCATCAGGGGTTATACTGTCAACATAACGAGGCGGACTCTATCTTAGTATGCCGTTTTCTGCAACCACCCCGAAAGGGAATCAACGTACGATACGTGCGTACAACATGATACATACACTAATTTTGACTGCTATTTAACCTATCATCTATACTCATTCGGGCCCAAATCGTGATGTTGATGGACCCTATACCTGCTAGTTTCGCGTCAACGTCTTGGCAGGAGACACACTAATGCTAGTGGACGTTAGTCCTTAAGGAGCAAAGGAACCGATTGGCTAACCCCATAAGTACCTACAGATTTCTGCATCATGCGAATCATAACGCATTGGATTCTGCAAGGTCTACCTGTCAAAGCACGTTCGGCGCCTGCTAGGGGGTCCGGAGATTCAGGGGTCTTCGCCAGGGGTTGTGCCCGAGGCTTGCGAGGACATGTATGGAGATAGGCCGGTCCCACCGGCCTGGATCGAGATTCAATGTCCTCTAGGACACGTGCACCATTGCAACCCAACTCCTTGGAGTCTTCAGTGGCGACTAAGGAATTTGGGACGATCTACAACTTCGAATTACCGTGGCGACGCGGCCCGGCTCCGTTTCGTTTGACAGCGGGATCTACGAGACTGTCTCCGGACTATCTTTAACATAAGACGTTTAGTCTTGTCCTATTGCCCTCTTAGAATGAGCATGTGATACGTATGTCGTATGATTGGTTTCTTTGCCCATGCTTCTTCCACGTATAAGTATACGTTAGTAGCCCCGGCCCGGAGCGCTAGTGGACGACTATTCCTGTGTGGTGGGCAATAGGATTGAAAAGTTTCAAGGTCGCGGTATAATAGGCACTATGAACCCATTGTCATGCTCGCTTGATCTCCCCCATCTCAGCTGATTCACAGCCCAGACCGCATGGTCGGCGACCTGAAGGCGAAAATACTGAGAAAGCGAGGTAAGTTCGCGCCAACACCAAGGTTGCAACTCGTATTGGCGCGCTTCCCGACGCTGTGGTTCAGCTGGGAGGGAACTACTGCTCGTAGCCATTAGAAAATATCCGATAGACCCTGGGATTTCGCTATGGCCGCATACTTGATACATGTACGAAGCAACGCTTTCGGTATCGGTCCCGTCTATGCATATCTTCCGTCATCCTACCGGGGATGACAACCAGGGTTGGGATTTTGGGCATCAAAATGTAGGCCGAGTACTTTTGGCGATGACAGTGCGTTTGCGGCGGAATAGAAGAAAAGGGCAAGAGATGTTTGGCAATAATGGGTTGCATAGGAAAGTTGAATTTCGGCTTCGCATCCGCCTCAAGGATTTCGTCCTCGTGCATTTCACACTTGTTTTTAGAAGCAGAAGACTTCCCCTAAACAAGGACTTGATCTAGTAGTAGAGTAATAGCTCTGGCATGAAATATACAGGATACAAGCACATGGTCATGTTGCCGCTATTATCGTCTGAAACTCTACGCATAAGAGAATTGTACATGTATGAGTCTTAAGAACGTATCACTCTATCAAGGATAGAATCAATCCATAGTATAAGAGACTGGAGTAGTGAAAAGGGGGTATTATACTGAAGGTCTAGGTACCTACGTTGATAAAAATTCAGGTATATCTGTGGCCTACTATCCTATTATGCTGAGTGAAATCTGACCACTACGTTGTTAAAAATATTATATCATGAATATACCTATAGTTTAATAATTAGAGAGCATTAAAAACCATGTTTTACTGCGTGCTCATATATATGAAGTGGAGTGATTCTCAATGAGTTGATCTTATGGGTAAGGGGCATATGGAGGTTGAATCATCATCTATTGCATGTACGTACGTATCTCCAGGGTCACCGAGACGTGTTGTTTGCACATGTAGACGAAGTACGTGTTTAATAGCAAAGGTTGAACTTGAAAATCCGTTTGTATTTGACACACTACTGAGAAACCCCTTTTCTCTCATAACCATTAACTCCTCCATGTTGAAAGTAAGGAGGGATTCCTCGATTTTCATATGCCCAAGGAATGCCTGAATAAGAAAGATAATAAATTCGTCACCCTCATACACATATTTTCGTACATATCGTGACAATACAGACCAAGATCAGTTCATGTTTCCAAAATAACAAAAATAAGCCGTAACTTCTCATTCCAACATAAGAGAATAATCCCGTGATCTCGTTAGCTTCATATGAATCAATACCTCATCGTGGTCATTCTCGCCAACCCATCATACGCGAACTGCTGTCAGTAAGTGGCCTCAGGTAAATAGCTTCTTAATGGCGGCGCGGAAGCCGGTGCTCTTCTTAGTTTTAGAAGCTTCGGCCTCTCGAGCTCTTAATCTCTCATCTCGTCGTCGATGTTCATCCCTCGACGTAGAAGACGGTTTGGGACTGGAAGGTTCGGCTTCATCGTCTAACTTCGAGTCCACTCTGCGTCTCTTGGTCGGTTCTTCATGGGATCTATGGCTCTTGGTGGATTCGCCATGAGATCTAAGACTCTTGGATGACTCATCGTGGGACCTGTGGCTCCTGGGACGAGAAACGTCTACGGATTCCCGATGAGACTTGGTGGTGCTGGAGCGCTTGAGGGTTCCCGACTTTGGTGCCTCCCTGGATGCTGGAGGAGCATCATTGGTGCTATTGGTCCTGGTGCGAGTAGGATGGCTCGATGCTAAGGAGCTCTCGCCCTTGACGTCGAAGAATTTCCTGTTTGAAGATGAACTGTCCTCCTTTGTTGAGGGCCTCTCGGACCGAGGTCGTTCGGAGTGCCTTTCGGAGTGTCTTTCGGATCGAGACCGTTCAGAATGTCTCTCAGAATAAGACCGCTCTGAACGTCTCTCGGACTGAGACTTTTCAGAGTACGGTAGACTGTGACGTCTTGAGCTCCGGTGGGAGTGTCGATCGCTGGATGGGGCCTCTGGTTCCTTTTCCTTTCCCTTCCCCTCTCGTTCTCGCTCTCGTTCCTTCTCATATGCCTCGCGCGCGGCGCGCCGTTCTTCCTTGCGCTTCTCATGGGCGGCCTGTTCTTCGGGGGTACGACGCCTGCGGCTCGAGCCGGTACGCTCGGTGTGTTCGGTTCGCTCGCTATCGATAGAGAACCCACTATCTTGCCTCTTGGGTGTGCTAGGAATCGAGCGGTCGGAAGTAGTCTTCACTGTAAGGTTGCTTTCCGCTCGGCTACTGCGGCGATGAAGATCACCACTGTCCTTGTTGTCCCTCGATCGCGACGAGTGATGATGATGGTGGTGGCGCCGGTGCCTATGATGTCTCTCATCGGAGGATTTCTTTTCTTCGTCATCTGTAAACAGGTCAGCAACGGGCGGTGAAACATCGTTCTGGCCAACGCTCTGATTTCCTGCTACATCAACCCCTGACGAAGAAAAATCATCCGATTTCTGAGCATCTTCCTGAGCCGGTTCCAGATCTCCTGTCACGTTATTCTCTGTCTGGGCACTACCCAACAGAGAACTAGATGAGGGGCTAAGCCCCTGAGCTGCGGCATATATCACCACAGCAGCCGCCACCGTTTCCTCTGCATTCTTCAGAGTTTGGCGGCGCTGCTTCCTGACACTTCTTGCACGACCTAAGGCTCTTGCCTTAGAGTCCGTAAGATCAGGAAGGACAATTCCCGGAGTTCTCGACCGGGGTTCCAAGTCAGCGAAGTTGATGAAGCTGTACGAGGTCGGACTTGGTTGAGAACTGAAGTCAAAATCATCTTCAGTCTGTGTACCTGAATGCTTTAGAGATGGCCGAAGTGCACGTTTGCTGCTCTTTTGTGGGATCGGCTCTTTCTCGAGAATTGTGAAAGATTCCGATAGAGGCACGGTCGGCGCTATCATTTCAGGGGACTCAGGGGTAACGACACGCGCTTCACTTGGCTGGTCTTGCGCCTTTTGGGGTGGAGAGCTATCTGGAACGATAATCTTGTCAGGATAATCAGATATATCCCTGGGCGCTGTGTCGACGAGATGTACCGACGGAGAAACTATTGGCAACGAGTCGACGCCTTCTCGAACAGCAACTTTTTCGGAAGTTGGCTTGCTGGCATCCCTTGGCAAGGGGCCAATAGACCTCTCTGACGTCTTAATATCAGAAGCGGGTACTTCTCGTGTGAGCTCCTTGTCATTATCCTCAGTGTCGCGCTGATGAGCGAGGACCCCTCCAGCGACCGCAATAGCGGTAGCCCCGGCAATTGCGGATGCGATCAATCCTGTGTGATCTTCCTCTTCGACCTTTGCGGTATCCTCTTGCTCTTGCACTGGTATGGAAGTAGCTGGGTCTTTTAGTGCATCTGTGCCTTTAGGATAGGCGACTTCAGGCTCTTCCTTGACCGTTAAATCTCTACTAACCGAATCGCCCTCCACTTTCGATGGCTCAACTGCGACAAAACTTTCGGATTCAATCGGTGAGTCCTTCGCAATATCCGGAATGTCGTGACCAACGTCCTTTTCCATTTCTTGAGGCAAGGATTCGGCTAAAACGGGGTCACGAATCTCTATTGGCTCTTCGTGCGTAGGCTCATCAGGAACTGGAGCCTGTTCTGGCATGACTTGAGGTACCATGCTGTCGGAAAAGTGAGCATCTTCACCGGGGATATTTGTAGATGCCGGGATCTCGGATTCGGCTTGGTGTAGTTCATCGAGTGGCGCGACAATTGACTTATCAATTGGCGCAACGACTGCAGAATCGTCGATGGAGGCGCCAACTGGAGCGGCATCTAAGGTGTCTTCCTCTACGTCTTTGGGGGGCGAACCGGTGTCACCTTGCGGCCCGATTTGCCGTTCAGCCATAATGCCGTCATGGTCAGCGAGTTCAGGCGCATCAACGGTATCTTGATGAAGATCCTTATTGGGGTTGGGAGGCGTGGCGGCTTCCAAGGAAGATGGCTCTACCGGTTCTTTGATATCTGATGCGTCACTTAAATTGCCCTCATTATGAATTTCTTCCTCTCGGTTATCCCCTGCCCCCGAGAGTGCGATGGGTAGAGTTTCTTCCGAAATTTCACGAGGGGTAACCTCCGCAGGAGCAGACAATTCATCGGAAATAACGTTGTCTTCTTTCACAGGCTCCTGAGAGTCGATAGCCGCGATGGGAACCTCTTTTTCTTGAATCGGAGCGTCATCCAAAGGTGCAACTTTGCCTTCTGCCTGGTCTTCAGAAGATTGTATCGGAGCTGACTGCGGGGGGCGGGCAAGCTCTTCTATCGACTGATCTAAGGACTTCGTGGTCGGTTCCTCGTCAATCGACGTCTCACGATGCTCTAAGTGACTTAAATCTTCATCCAATGCATCGTCTTCAGGTTTCTCGATGATAACGAAGTCATCATCGGCGTCTGGGCTGTCGGCTGGAGCGTTTGTCGAGGCGAGATCTTCTAGTTCACGCGTGGTTGATGGCTTGGAGTCTTCAGTCATTTGAAGTTCTTCGCCCGCAATTGGCTCTTCGACATGAGGCGTCTGTTCAGTACTCGCTTCTTCAGCGATGGAGGCGCCCATCTCGGGCAAGCTTGGCTCTGCTGGACTCTGCTCCTGAATGGGAACAGATGCAGGTATCTCGTTTTCAGAAGGATCTGGGCCTAGCTGCTCGACTGTCTTATCATTTGTTGGCGGCGACGCGACGGCCTCAATGGATTCTTTTGCAGGGCCGCGTGTTTCCGTGATGTCCTCAACTTCTCTAGACGAGACCTGCTCTGTCTCAGCGGCGGGAGGCTCTTCGACTAGCACCGCCTCTTGTACGGGAACAGCCTCTGGGTCAGAAATGCTCTCTGGTTCAGCGGTGACCTCCGGTTTGATAGTAGAAGGTTCTGTTTCGGTAACGTCTTGGGCTTCAACAGATGGTTCTTCATCGAATTCTACAGACAGAGACTCCTGTGGCTCGCCATTGATTGCGGTTGGCGCTTCAGATGATACCACCTCTCGGGAAGACTCCTGAGAGAACTTCTCAAGAGGCTCCTGGGTAGGCTCGCTAATGGGCTCTGAAACCGGCTCAGGAGCTGGTTTCTGGTTATCTTCTGCAACGGGCTTGGCGCTCGCTTCCTCAGTAGATACCTCTGGCTCCGTAATAACGGGCTGTGTAACTTCGCCTGTTGCCGTATCGGTCAGGTTCGCTGCTTCTTCTTCCGTTTGCACTGGAGTTGGTTCTACAGAGCCGGATTCTTGTAGAGGAACTTCATCCTTGATAGCTGGTCCCGTTTCGACAATGTGAAGGTTTTCATTGTCCTGTGCCTCGCCAACCTCTGGTTCCACCGAGACTTCTGTCGAAGCCACTGGCTGATCTTGAAGGGTCGATTGCTCTAAAGGAATTTGTTTTTCCGGTACGGAAAGTTGCTCCTGTAGTAAGGTAGCTTCTGGAATTGAGGGAGACTCTTCTAAAGGCTCGCTAATTTCCTCATGAAGTGGAGCAGTGGGCTCTCCTTCAATAGCAAGTGGCTCAGAAAGAGGGAGCGATCGAGGTTCCGCTACATGAGATTCATCTTCGACTATAGCTGGCTGTGTCCCGGTAAGAGCCTCTTCTGGAATGGTAGCCTCCGCCGGCACTTCTGGTAGAATGGCTTGGTCTCCCAGGGTCGTGGCGTCTACTGCGATGGAATGTTCCTCGTGTTTAGCAGGGGCCTCTTGAGGGGCGTCTTCCTCTGGCGCAGCGGGTTCTTCTGGAAGAGTAGAATTCTGTAAAAGAACGGATTCTTCAATAGGGCTAGAGATTTCTTCCTGAATAGCAGACTTTTCCTGCGCGGAATCATCCGCCGTGTCTTCTGCGGCGGTAGGTAATTCGGCGGAAGTAGTAGGTTCAGCGGCAGGCTCCTCTTGAACGACGATGTCCTCCGTAAGAGCCTCATCCGTCACAATGGGTATTTCCTTAGATGTAGATACATCAACGGTAGTGGCCTCGTCTGTGATACCATGCCCTTCTATAGCACCGGCTTCTTCTATAGAAGGATCCCCTAAATCATCTTGGCTAATAGGCTCCTGCGCGTATGCGGCTACTTCTGTAGAATCAGGTTCTTCTGCAGCGAGAGACTCCCCAGCGGCAACCGGCTGGTCTGAAAGGGGCGATTCGTCCACTGGAGCAGGCTCTTCAACGGGAGCAGATGGAATAGGCTCTTCGTTAGCTGGCTCTATTGCGGGGGCGGGCTCTTCGGTAATAAGTTCCTCCTCAGGAAGAGGTTCCTTTGGAATAGTAGGTTCCTCAGCAAGGGAATTCTCCGTATGGGTTTCGGCTGTGGGGACCTCGGATGCCTCCGTTGTAGGTTCTTCCGCAATGGCGATTTCCTCTACAGAAGCAGGCTCTTCTACCACAGGAGGGAGCTCCTCAGCAGCAGCAGGAGCTTCAACGGGGGTTGGTTCTTCAGCGATGACAGACTCTCTTGTAAGGGCAGGCTCCTCCTCTGCAGGGGGTTCCATCTCTATAAGCGCTTCAGGAACGGCAACCTCTGAATCGGTAGGTTCTTCTGCTATAGGGGCTTCCTCCGTCGGAGGCATCTCATCGTGAACGGGCACTGTAACTGCGGGTTCCTCTGCCGGAGCGGGCTCCTGAGAAGTTATCTCGTCCGCAGGGACATTTTCTTCCAACGCGTGCAATTCCTTGGAGATGACTGGAACTTCTGAGACAGTAGGCTCTATACTAGCCACCTCTTCTGCGATAGCTTCCGAAGGTGGTTCGTGTGTGGCCTCTTCCGTAGCAGGGGCCTCTGTGGGAGCAGGCTCTTCAGTGAGGACATCTTCTTCTAAAGTGGGTTTATCCGAGCTGGGCTCAACCGCAACGGCGTCTTCACTAAGAACGGGAATTTCTATGCTAGGCTCCGGACCGGCAATACCTTCCTCAACAGAAGCGTCTTCTACGCCAGGTTCTTGCGTGGTAGGTTCCACAGTAGCAGATTGTGCGGGAGTGGATTCCTCCGGAATAGGTTCCTCTGTGAGTATGGGTACTTCAATAGGCTGGACAGGGGACTCATCCGCATCCGCCTCTTCGGCGACGGGCTCGGCGGCAGGCTCAGCAGCGGGCGCTTCTTCCGCTAACTTCTCATCGGGTACTTCTGCTGCTTCTGTCGGCGGCTCCTCTGCAATTAGCTCTTTGGTAGCAGCAGGTTCCTCGAGTGCTAGATGGGCTTCTGGCTCTGATGGAGCGGCTGGTGCCTCGTCAGGTTGCTCGTTTTCCTCCGGAATGGTCACCTTTTCGACAGGGACATCAGGACCGTGTTCAATGACATCGACTGTGTCTGGCGCTGGTGTGTGTGCAGATGGTTCCGCCTCGTAAGTGGCTTCTTCAACCGCAACTTCAGGAACGGCTTTGGGAACGGCTTCAGGAATAACCTCCCCAGTTGCCTCAGGGGAAGCCTGAGCTAGTGGCTCTTCGTGAACGACCTCGCTCAATGACGCTTTGGATTCCTGGTCATCAACGACGATCTCCTTTTCTTCGGGCGCAACTTCTAGAGGAGTCTCGGCCGCTAAATCGGCATGAGAATCCAATACTTCGTGGGTAACAATGGGAGAGTCTTCCTGCTCGACTGTGATCTCTTTGGCTGGGGATATAGATTCAGGGCCTGGTTCAGTATCTGCTAGAGGTTCAGGTTCGGTTTCTTGGGCTGGCTCTGGCTCGGCGTAAGGCATAGACTCCGCCGTAGCTTCGGCCTCGGGAGCGGATTCTTCTAAACTGGGTTCAGGCTGTTCATTTAAGAAGACTTCCTTTGCGGCTGATTCCTCGGCCTTCTCGGATATTTCCGAGGAAGCTATCAATGAGTCTATGGGTTCCTTGGTGGGCTCGGCGACGGGCCCTTCAACCGGCTCAATGGGAGATTCTTTGACGTCTTCGACAGCAGTCTCGATAGAAATAGGCTCCTCAGTCGATTCTACGGATGTTTCAAGAGGGTGTTTCACAGTGGTAGGCAGTTCGACTGTAGGCTCAGTGGCAGTGGACTTTTCAGCAATGGGTTCATCAGAAGGAAGCTCATTGGCAACTTCCTCGCCTGATTTCTCCACAGCTTCAGTGGTCGGTTCTTGAGCAGTAGGTTCTTCGGGAATAGGCTCAGCAGCGATGGATTCCTGGGCGACCTCTTCAACTGACTCTTCCGTAGCTTCAACAGATGGTTCTTCAGTGGCGGGCGCCTCCTCTACGGTAGGCTCCGCAGCGGGAACTTCTTCGACAATAGACTCAGCAGCAGTAGGTTCACCAACTGGTTCCTGGGCAGATTCTACGACCGGCTCTTTGATTAGCTCCTCAGCAGGTTTCTCAGCGACTTCAACAGCAAAGGGTTCTTCAGGGCTAGGTTCATCAACGGGTTCCTGGACGGCAGCTTCGGGGGCGGCGATAGGTTCGTTAATAGGGTTATCGGCTACCTCAACCGGAGGTTCCTCCGTGGGCTTTTCGACGGTAGGTTCAGCAGCAATAGCCTCTTCAGCGACCGACTCAACGGTAGTGGGCTCTTCGGCTGGCTCCTCCTTAGCTTCGACAGGGGCTTCGTCGACGACGGGTTCTTCGATAGGAAGCTCAGAGGCAACCAAAGGCTCCTCAGCTGGCTCTTCTACAGCCTTAGTTGGGAGCTCCTCGGCGGCGGGTTGATCAATTTCAGGCTCGATAGCGGTAGGCTCCTCGGCTGGCATGTCGACTGATTTTTCTGCCACATCAATCGCCGGTTCCTCTGTGGCAGAATCTTCGACTACAGATTCGGCAGCTGTGGGTTCTTCCACCGTAGTAGCCTGTTCTTCGAGCTTAGGAGTTTCTTTGATGACAGGCTCAACAGTTGTAGGCTCCTCAGCTGGCTCCTCTGCTGATTTTTCAGCGATATCAATAGTAGGTTCCTCAGCTGCAGGTTCTTCAACGGTAGCTTCGGTGACGCCAGCTTCCTCTATCGTTTGTGGCTTCTCCTCTGAGATGGGTTGGGAAGTTGGATGAATCTCTTCTTTGACGTCAGAGTCTCCTTGCACTTTATCAGTTGGAACTTCTAATTCCGCAACATGAGCATCCAGAGGCTCATCCACAGCTATTGGCTCGGCCATTTTCGCCTCGACCTTTATAGATTCAACCTCAACAGGCTCAGTGATGTTAGGAACCTCTTTGATTTCGGGCGTTGCGATGATCTCGGACTCGTGGCTTTCATCGGACTCTTTAGCAATAGGTTCGTCGGAATGCGTCTCGTCCTTGACGTCTTCAACGATGGCCTGAGGTTCCTTTTCAACTGCGGGACTATCATCTAAATCTTCGGTTGAGGCTTTGATGTCAGCGACTTCAGCGAGTTGCTCATTTAAATCTGAAGCAACCGGTTCTGACTCAGCAATGACCTCGACGTCGCCATTGCTTGGCTCGGCCGGTGTTTCCGGGGCTGGCTCAGCGGAAGCCTCTATTGACTCAGGTTCTTGTGTCGGTTCCAAGTCAGGTTCAGGTACCTTTTCAGCGTCATCTGCCTGAGGGACTGGACCCGTAGAGGTATCCACTGCGACCGGCTCTGTAGCTTGCTCGACTGGCTGTGGTTGCTCTGGAGGCTCCTCTGGGACAGCTTCCACTGTGCTTTCCTCAGCTAAGTTGGGTTGCTGTTCATGTACATTTGCTACCTTTTGAACATCCTCAGCCGGATGTGAAAGGGAGTCATCTGTTGGCTTGGCTAGAGGCTCTTCGTCGTGTAGAGGAGGCCCCTCCTCTACAACAGCTGCTGATTCCTCGATCTGCTTAGACTTTTCCTCTCCGGGAATGTCCTTCTGGGCATCGTCGATATTGACTGTAGACGGCTCAGCTTCGGGGAGAGCGGATTGAACTTCCACGTCAGGCACAACGTCATCCGTGGACTCAATAGTGTCCGGGTTCTCTTGGTCGGGTTCCGGTGCAACCTCATGGTCTACCTCCTTTACCGCTTCGACGGCCGGAGTCTCATGCACGACGTCTGGGGTATCGTTGATCGGATTAGCGGACTTTTCCTCGTCGTTATCCTGAATTTCAGGTGAAGCTTCAGCGACGGCAGAGTCCGAGTTCTCGGCCTTAACAGGCTCGGATTCCGCCGTAGTCGCTTCGGGGACAACGCTCGGGGTATCTTCTTTTGCCAACTCCTCATGCGGCTGGTCGATAGCGGTAGGTTCCTCCGCAGCCGCCTCAAGGGGTATAGGGGAATCTTTTACGTCGTCGTCAATATAAGCCTCTGACTCTTCTGCTGGAGCCGGCTCTTCGCCCTTGCTGTCGCTTTCGTGTGCTGTTGCATCTTCCGCTAGTGAAGTGCTCAATCCCTCTGTAGGTTCTTGTGCCGCGTGAACCCCGACGTCCTCGTCTTGGGTGTCTGCTGTCTTTTCCTCCGTCTCAGGGGCTTCCTGGGCCTCTTCTGGTTGAGAGACCAAATCATCATGAACATCCTTGCCCTGTTCACCTAGTGTGTCTAGGTCAATCGTAGAAGGATGTTCATCATTCAATGCGTTAGAATCCTTCTCCGCCGGTTCATCGCCGACGTCTGTATCCGCCGCTACCTCAACTTGAGGCGCAATGCTAGTTTCCTCGTGTACTGCAGACAACTCGCTTGTGTCCAAGTCTTCATCGAGCTTGGCTTGTTCGGGTGCATCTGTAGTATGTTGTTTGTCCTCCAAGTCCTCTCCTTTCTCCTCAACTAAAATCAAATGCTCTGGAACCGGCTCAGGGGTATCTCCAAAATCAAGTGCTACATCACCAGGGGTATCTCCAACTCCAACTGAACTTGAAAATGACTGATCCTCACCTTTCGAGGCCTTTCGGGCCGACCCACCCTCATTCGGGATGGGCCCAACAGTATCTTTACTCTCATCATCACTCTGGACTTTCTCGGGTTTGACTTCCTTCTCGATCACTTTTGGCGCTTCTTCGGCTGCTTCTTTAGGCTCCGCTTGGTCGTTAGCGGCTGGGATTTCCACGGCGGCTTCGGCAGCAACAATATCCACGATCTCTTTGTTTGCGTCCTCCGGAGGCTGATCGGGTTTAGTAGCTTCAGCCGGTGGCTCTTCCTTGGCTTCTTCCTTTACAGGCTCTTCAATATCCTTAGAAACAACTTCAGGCTCGGGTTCATCTTTAGGTGCCTCGGCCTCGACGACAACAGGAGCTGGCTCAGTATTAGCTTCTTCAGTAGGTTCCACAGCACGTTCCTCCACTTTTTCCGTAGGAGGATTCTCAGCAGTGACGTCCCCTTCGACAGGAACGCCTTTAGCAGCGTCTTCCGTAGTAGGTTCAGTGGCGGCAGGCTCCGCAGTCTCGGCAACGGGCTCATCGGAAGCGGGCCCCTCGGCGGCGGTTTCTTTAGTCTCAGGTTCAGCTGCAGCAGGCTCTTCAGGCTTAATCTCGGTGGCTGCGACCTCATCTCCCTCACCCTTAGCACCCTCAGGCTCCTGGACAGGCGCAGGTGCCTCTTCGACGGATGCGGGTGTCTCCTCGACGGCGGGAGGTTCTTCGGGGGCGGGTCCGGCTGCTTCAGGTTCCTTAGCCTCAGTAGTTGTAGCTGCAGGTTCTTCGACGGTCGTAGACTCAACGGGCGCGGACTCTTCAACGGGGGCATCTTTAGCATCCGATTCAACAGCAGGCACCTCAGCCTGAGTAACCTCAGCCGCGGGTTCCTCGGTAGGCGTAGCCTCAGGAGCTGCAGGCTCTTCAATAGGGGCATCTTTGGCAGCAGATTTTGCGGCAGGTTCCGCCGCAGTAGGAGCCTCGGCTGCATCCTCCTCGGCTGGGGCATCACTAGGAGGATCTTCTTTGGGAACTGATTCGGTAGCGGCGGGCTCCTCAACCTTGGTGTCTTCCGCCTTGGGCTCTTCAGTGGCTGCGGGTGCTTCAGTAGATACAGGCTCGGTGGCTGTTGGCTCCTCTGCGGGGGCCTCTTTAGCGGCTGGCTCGGTGATAGATTCGCCAGTATGGGCAGATTCCTCAGTAGCTGGAGGTTCCTCTGTAGGGGCAGATTCTTCAGCCGTAGAAGGTCCTTCAGCACTAGCAACTGGTTCAATAGCGGGTGTTTCGACGACGGGTTCCTCAACAGGCGGAGGTTCCTGTGATGGCGTAGACTCCTCCGTTGGTGCAGATCCTTCGTCATGGGCCGGTTCTTCAACAGCATCGGCCTGTCCAGTAGGTCCCTCTTTAGGTACATCAGTAGCAGCCGCTGGAGGAGCAGGCTCCTCAACTGGCTCTTTAGTGACTTCAGGAGTAACTTCTTCAGAAGCAGGTTCCTCAGCTGGCTCCTTAGCGCTTTCACCGGCGGACTCTTGACTAATAGGAACCTCGTCAGGGGCAGGTTCCTCCGGAGCGGGTTCTTGAGTAACGGGACCCTCCTTAGGAGCAGGTTCTTCTGCAACGGGTTCCTCAACGGACTCTTGTGAGATAGGTTCGGAGGATGCTTCTTTGGAAACCGGTTTATCCGTCTGTTCGACGACAGCCTCTTGAACTGGCTTGGTGGTTGACTTTTCTTTAGTAGGTTTTGCTGGAGCGTCGACGTTCTCTTGAGGTTCGCTGACGGCTTCAGTGGTGGGAGCCGCAGGGACAGCCTCCTCCTGGAAAGTCGGTTCTTCTGCGGCCTTGTCCTCTACAGCGGCGGGCTCTTTGTCGATAGGTTCGGCAGTAGATTCATCCGTAGCAGGCTCTGCCACACTAGGTTCCTCCTTAGCAGGCGCTTCGGCGGCGGGCTTACTAGACTCTTCCGCAGGCGCATCGACAATAGACTCTTCAGCGGTAGGTGCCTCGGTAGTGGACCCCCTAACCGGGGCTGCGGCTACGGGCGCTTCGGCTGGTTCTTCACCCGTAGACTCAACAACAGCGTCCTTCTGCGCTGGTTCTGAGGAGGTAGTCTCCTGCACAGGAGTTTCCGCGGGTTTCTCCTCCGCGGAAGTTTCCTTCACAGGTTCTTGGGCCGGTTCATCGCTACCAGCGACTTCTTCGGCAGGAGTCGATTCAGGAGGAGGTTGCTCAGTGCTGGGCTCTTCTACGGGCTCTGGGGTGGGAACTTCCTCCACAGGTGCTTCGACGGAAGGCTCTGTAGTATCAGCTTCAGCTGCAACCTCAGGGGTAGCCTCGACGACTAGCGATTCTTCCGCTGCGGGTCCTTCAACAGGGGTCTCCTCGGTAGCCTGGGTGACGTTAGTAGTTTCAGCAGTTTGAGTGTCCTCGGTAGTATCTTCGGAAGACTCCTTAGAGGCGACCACCTCTGCTGCAGGCGCCTCTGCAGGCGTTTCAGCGGCGGGTTGGTCGGTGGTAGACTCTACCACAGGCTCGGCAGAAGTTTCGGCGGGAGTCTCTTCCACCGGAGGCTTTTCGTCAGGAACAGCCTCCTCGGATTTTGCAGCTTGTTCAGTGATAGTCTCAGCAACGGTATCATCGGCAGAAGTCTCCTTGGCGGCAGCATCTATAGAATGCTCTTCGCCGGCAGGCACCGCAGTAGGAGCCTCTTCAGTAGCAGCCTGTTCGCTAACAACGGCAACAGGAGCGGGCTCGTTTGTGTCAGCTGGCTTTTCGACATGCTCTTCAGTTTCGGGCTGGGCTACGGATGTTTCTACGTTAGCGGCGGGCTCCTCGGCGGGCACCACGGGCTCGGCAGCAGGCTCTGGAGTAGACTCCGTGACAGGCTCCTTGGCAGGTTCCGTGGCGGGTTCTGTGGCGGGTTCGGGAGCAGGCGCGGAAACTTCTGCGGCTTCTTCGGCGACAGTCTCCTTAGGAGCCGTCTCTTCAGAGGCGCCAATCTCCACTTTTTCGACGACTTCTTTCTCCGCTGAGCTGTCGACACTTTCGTTGGCCTCGGTCGGTTCAGGAGCCGGTGTCTCAGCCGTCGGTGCCGTATCTTCAGCAACAGGAGCTACTTCTGAGGGCGCGGAAACTTCTTTGTCCTCAGTGACATGCTCATGTGTCTCTGCCGCAGGAGGGTCCTCTTTAGGAATATCCTGGCTGGTTTCCGCAGTTCCGTCAGGCTTGCTAGGTGGACTAGCTACCACCTCTGAGCTCTCGGGCTGCTCGGTAGATGTAGCCTCTGTGGAATCCTCGGGGGGCGGCTCGATCTTAGAGGTATCAGTCGTAGCGCTGTCCTCGACAGAGGGTTCGGGCTTAGCTGGCTCATCAGCTGGCTGCTCGGTTGTCTCTACAACAGGAGGCTCTGCTGCAACTTCAGGCTCGCCTAATACATCCTGCACGCCTTCTTTTGCCTCTGCCTTGTCTTCAGCAGCGACTTGTTCATTAGCAGGCGTCTCCTCCGCATGTGCTTTATCGTCGCTCGGTGCAGTCTCGGAAGCCTGTGGTGCTGCAGGTATTTGCTCCTCCACAGTCACTGGTTCTTGAGCTGGAGCTGGTTCGTCTACAGGTTCCTGACCCTCTGCAGGAGGCTTTTCTTCTGCGGGAGGTGGAGCATCGACTGGTTTGGCGTCTTCAGAAGTTGTCTGTTCTTTCAGGTCTTGTTCTTCTGAGTGGCCTTGCTCTTCCGTCACTACTGGGTCTTCGGCGGCGTCTTTCTCTTCTACGACGACTGCTACCTCCGTAGTTGTGGGTTCCTCTGCAGTAACCGGCTCTTCGGTGGTCACGGGTTCCTCTACGGGTGCTTTGTCCTCAGCAGGAGCTGGCACTTCTGTGGTAATTGGCGTCTCAGCTGGTGCTTCCGTTTGGGGCTCAGTATCGGCGCCAGCAGCATCTCCTTGACCGGTAGCCTCAGACGCCGAGGGCAAAGGTACGGGAGCATCCTTTGAGTCTACCGTTTCCTCGGTAGGCTTAGCATCCTCTGCATCCGGAGTGGCTTCAACCTTCTCCGGGTCGGGATCGGATTGATCCTTAGACTCCTTGATCTCCACAGGCTTAGTCTCTCCGTCGGCAGTATCCTGTTTCGTTGATTCAGCTACCACATCCTCATCTGCCGGCTTGGCAGCTTCTTCGGTGATGGATTCTGCGGGCTCAGCTGCTGGAGCTGCAGCGGCGGTATCGGCCTTTTCTTCTTCAGTAGATTCACCGGCTTCAGGGGCGACAACATTGGCATCATCTCCTGGAGAAGCCTGGGATTCTCCTTTGTCCGCTTGGGTTTCTTCCGCGGACTCCTCAGACAATTGGGCGGGGGTTTCCGTGACGGGCTCGGTAGCGGGTACCGTGGTATCTTCAACTACAGGTTGATTGGTGGCAGGCTCTTTATCAGTGGCTTCAACAGGAGTCTCCTCGATAGCAACACTCTCCTTATCAGGGGTCTCTTCGGTAGCTGTAGTGGAAGCAGCGGGAGCCGAGGTTGGCTCCTCGTTCACAGGAGGATCTACTTGTTCCGGAGCATCGCCAGAGGGTGTAAAGTCATCGGCACCCTCCTCTTTAGTTGCTTCATCGGCTTTTTCGTCGACTTTGTCGTCAGCTGGGGGTGTTGCGTCTTCAACAACGGCCTTATCAACACTAGGCTCTACTGCGGGGTCCTCGGTACCCTCAACCTTGTTAGGGGTTTCGGTCGCACCACTAGCAGATGTCGCATCAATTTTCTCTTCATTAGCATCTGGTATCGGCGCTGCTTCGACGGCCTCATTATTCTCCGCTGAGTGAGCCTGTTCCGAGTTGGCCTCCTTTTCGTCCGCTGTCTCCTTTACTTGGACGGTCTCTTCAGATGTCTCCTTATTGGCAGCCGGCCCGTCAGAAGATGGACCCGCATCAACATCGGCGCCAGCATCCCCACTTTCGTCGGGTGTGCCCTCCTTGACCGCATCCTGAGGCTCGCTGCTCGTTTGCGTCTTAAGGGCGTCTTCGGAAGGATCATCCGTGGGAGCGGGGTTAAGTGGTTCTGAAGGTGGCGCCGTATCGGAGCTATCATTGGGCTGTTCCGGTTCCGTCGGACTTAGCTCTTCGGCCGACTTGGATTGGCTGGCCTCGGCCGGCGAATCTTCAGGCTGCGCTACGGGCTCAGCAGATTTAGCCGCTGATTCGTCTTTATCTTCTTCAGCCTGGGGCTCTGGTACGGCGGCCACATCGGTGGTTGGTGTTGGCTCGTGGTCATTGCTCTCACCCTGGGACTCGCTAGCCTTATTCGCATCCGATGTAGGCTCGGATTCTTCTGATACTTGGGCATCGCCGGTCGCCGCCTCTTGTTGATTGGGGGTCTGTTCGGGTTCTGCTTCAGGGACAGTTTCTTGAGCTACTTCTGGTGTGTCCTTCTGTGGTTCTGATTCGGTAGGTTTTTCCTCCTCAGTTACGGCCTTGACTTCGGCTTCTTTGTCGCCAACACTAGGCACTGCGTCGCCCGGGTTCGGCGCATCTGCCTTCACTTCCTCCGTACCAGCTTGGCCCTGTGATGGTTCTTCCGGAGCTGGAGCCTCGGCCTCAGCGGTGCTACTAGGCTCCGTGGTCACATCCGCCTTTTCCGGTTCGGCTGGTCCGGAAATCTCCGTAGCCGGGGCCTATCACGAGGCGTTAGTGATATTCAGAACACTACTAAAGGATGCATATACGATGCTTTGTGCTATGTAACACAAGCTACTTTGGAGGGCTTAGATTCAGGTCATATTGAGATATGTAGACTTACAGGTTCGGCAACTTGTTCTGAGGCGTCTTGCTCAGTGACTTGTTCGCCTGAAGGTTTGTCCTCCGGAGCTGCAGGCGATGAGGCCTCGCCCTCTCCCGATGGTTGGTCCGACGTCTCCGGCGCTTTCTTCTCGCCAGGCTTTTCAGTTGGTGCTTCAACTGGAGCCTCACCCGGCGCAGTTTCATTATCTACGCCGCTATCCGTCCCTTGCGGGGGTGTTGGTATGGCTTCTGCCGTCGGCTCATCGACTTGCTCAGTAGGCGCTGCCTCATTCGAAGATTCAGCGGGAGCTGGAGGGTCATCGGGTTTTTCGGAAGGCGCCGAAGGGGATTCCGATGCTGTTTGTTCGCTAGGTTGATCCGCAGCTGGTGCCGCTGGTGCCGCTGGTGCCGCTGGTGCCTCATTCGCGGGTTCATTTGTTGGTGCAGTATCTGCCGCAGGCGTATTCCCCTGTGCTACTTCCTTGCTCTCTCCATCTCCCTTTGACTCTTCATCCTTGGATTCCGGCTGGGCATTAGCCTCAGCTTCCTTGTCCTCGGTTACAGCTGGCTCTGGATCAGTCGGTGGCGCCGGTGGCGTATCCTCCGGCTTACCAGCCTCAGCTGGAGGCGACGGTTCTACTACAGCAGCTTTCGCAGCAGCCTCCGCCGCGGGGGGCGGTGGGGGTTCTGATGATTCGGCTTTCGGTTCCATATCCTTCACTGCATCGTCGGCCTTCTTACCCTTCTTGGCCTTACGTTTTTCTTTCTTTTTGGCGTTTTTCTTCTGGCTCGATGAGAGTGGAGGGGGTTCTTTCGCTGGAGGCTCTTCCGGTTTAGACTTTTTACCCTTGGCTTTCTTTGCCTTGGGCGGTTCTACTACGGCCGAAGATATCGGGGGTGGAGATCTGTGAGGTGCCGGTTGTTCAAATTCCTCTTCAATTACATCATCTTCCAGTGGCTCACTCTCTCCGGCTACGAGGCGTATTAGCACAAATAGGTTGGCTTAGCTATAGTATTAACTCTGGTTATGTACCTTGTTCCTCAACCTCTGCTTCCGAGTCCTCGACTTGAAGATATTGTACGTTTGAAAAGTCAGCTACCTGGAGGTTTCCAAACGGGTTGACCCGGGCAGGAGAATACGCAATCCCTTGTTGATCCATCACGCTTCGTTGGTCCACAGGAACACGGTCCTGTCGGTGATTTAATAACTATCCCAAGTGCGTATCCTATGCAGAGTGACAAGTATAATGCGGGTATTTGCAGAGGTTGCACCAGACAATTGGATAATGAGCTGTCAAATCAAGGTGTTGGGTATCTCTTCCGTACGAAAATAGTGACGGCTGAAAGACAGTAGAACAAACAATGCAGGCTCTACCTATGAAAATAATTACGACTCTGACGATGGATGGGAGGAAAGCAAATTGACTGGATAGAGATGGGCGTATGGTGTGTAGTAAAAGAATTCTCTCAATGCGAGCTCGGAAGGTCGAATGACGTTTAGGAAGACCGGGAAGAGAACTGAGTGTAAGACGTCTAATTGAGTAGCTACATTATCGAGAGGAACTACCTAGATGGGACACAATGGGACATACCCCACGGTCTATGAACAAGTATGAACAAGTTATAAAGTGGAGTGAGATCTGAAGGCTCTTGTGATCAATATCGTTGCTCCAGGATTTTACTCACAGACACGACAGCATTGGCGCCACGTCGCGAAAGAGGTTGGGCTGGGTTTGAGACAGATCTGGATCTGTAGCAGTCAACCGTACATTTTACTTACCAAGTGGAAGGCAACAGCTATGACTCGACAGGGAAGCTGGTAGCGGCCCAACAATCGTGAGGGAATGCAAGTAGATAGAATGGGTCAGACCCACGCATTAAAGATCCACGTTAGGTAAATGGAGGCGGACGTCGTTTGACAACATCATGCAGGACCACTTGGCCGGCCAGGCCACCCGCGGCGCGAGGGGGGGAAGAAGAAGGGAGCGGGAGCGGATATTTCAGGACGATAACTAAAGCCAGGGCCATTGGGCTTCAACAGGCCCTCCTCTATTTCCTCTCCAAGATGTACTTTGCGGATGAAACGGTGCGAGAGGTAAAGGTAGACGTGTGAATGGTCTAAATGGTCCCTGAATTGGTCGCTGGTGGGTAAAGCCGCCCAACCGACAGGATCAAATGCAGCTTGCATGATGCCGATGCTAGTGTCGTGTGCAACGTGGTCGTCCTCGTTGGCTTCATTCAAAAGTCGATCCATAAGATCCGGCCACGATAGCCAACCACTTTGTGGGGCGAGCTTCGCGGGAATTGATGGACCTTTATTGGACTGACAACTCGACAGAATCTGTAATTAGTCTTCAATTATTCATTTTAATTGAAGGACCATCCCACCCGCCAGCATGGCAAAGTGAGGAGATCATCAATATGGTGTGGGTGGTTAATGGCATGGTGCGAGAAGGAAGAAAAAAGTATTGATGAATTCCATGAGTTGAGAGTTGAGAATTGACAAATAATGAAGATGAATTGAATTGGGCATGAAATGTTAACCGGCAGGGGTTGCCTATCGATAGGCGGAATTATCACGTGCATCGGATAATGCTTGACCATTCAGGTCAATTGATTTAGGTGGACCCTTGTTCCATTTTGGTTCGGCGCCCCGATCTTTCCAGCCAACCCACTTCCCGAGGTCGAGCCCGAAGAGGCCCGATTCGGTAACCATTCTTGCTATCGAATGCCCCTGTGATGAGTTGTGTTTGTGTCGCCTCAGATCAAGTTCTAAAGTGTTTTGATTTTCAGCACCTAGCCCTAACCCGTAACCGGCGATGATATCTCAATCCAATAACGGCCGTCCCGTTATTATATCCACTCGTTTCAGCAAACAGCGATTCCCACGTGGGTGCTAACCAAAACATCATTTTAGAGGTCTTGATGGGGCTGTCAACTTCCCATGATAAATCATCAATATCTATATAAATGACTTCATAGCTACGGGGCTGAAGCTATCCACATAGCTGACATTGATACGACAGTCTCTAAGAGCCTATTCAGCTAGGCGCACAACCCTTACAATTCTTAGTTATAGACCCCTTGGACATATGTTAGACACCTAGTGCTGCAAGAAGTACAATTGGATTATTCTGCTAGCTGTGTCACTTAAAATTGTAGATCGTACCGTTGAAGCCTGATTCGTAGAATGCAGAGACACATACAAGATGCCGTAAATATCATGAGAGAATTACCAGTATTTAGGATTGCTATAATTAATCTAGTGGATTCTAAATAAACCCTTTGATCATCTCATAATACCTATCATATATAACATAGCTAGTCATTCATCAGCATACTCAGGGTTGAAGATATCACAAAAACACGAGGCTGTCGTGTCGTGAGACCCCATCCGGATGTGCTCTGAAGCTGGCCTATTCTCGTTATCCATGGTATCGTAGCAAGACATCTATAGTAGTGCCACGTCTTCCCCTATACAGTCGCTAAGGGTGGATATCATATATGTACTTAAGAGTTTCAGCTAATATCACTTCGGTATGAATCAACTTCAAGGTACAAAAGAGAATGGCCACTCTATTCACATAGAAAGCTGCACGCAATTATACAGGTCATGATACTGACAACATTGAAGATGCCAGCATGCTAGATAGAATGAGCCCAGTGGAGAGGACTACATACCAGAGCGTAGTTACACCTAAGATATTTACGGTACGCTCTATTTTCTACCATTCGTCCTATATTCTACAATCCACTTCATGTCATGTACGTAATGCAAGTGCACAAGGTTAACACCTAAGTCCACCACATCCTTTGGGTAGTCCTCATCTCATATCGTTCCCAATTGAGGAGAACGAAGATATGACGCGAAGCTCCTTATTGAAGCCACCTAGGAGGCCCTAGTCATCACTACAGCGCTATATGTTCAAGTAATACATGATATGTAACGTCAACCTTCATTAGAATCGCAATCATTCTTAAGACATCTAAATCCCTAGTATATCCGAACACTCCATATGCCTAAGTAGCGGCTTTAAAATGATACAAATCTGATATTTTGAAACCTTAATCTATCCTGTTTCTACCCGGGAATCTAGGATGTAAAACCAAGTCAAAGCTGGGCAATAGGGCACCATCGCCATATATCCGATTGGGTCCCTCTATCAAGTACGGTTTACCTAACCTATGATAGTTCACGATAGTGGCAAAGCCACAACGGAAGGATTATAGTGGGGAATGTAACGAGAGACCGATATAGGAACATGAACCATTTGTCACAATATGAAGCTATGTGCCGATCATTCTCCCTATATACACCACCCAACCGTAAATCCTATCGAAATAATAAGAAGGACGCCTATCATAGTAACGACGGACTACCTCCTTTCTTAGTCGGCGATGCCCCTTTTTTCGGTCATCCAACGAGATATCTCGAACCAGGGGAGAATACGGAGTGCGAGCCGATACCAATCCGGAATGGTACAGCGTTATGCTGATATACAAAGTACGTGTTCGTACGCGGCAGTTCGCTTTTTCATCCTATTCCAGTACTCCAAGGGGGGGCGTCGGCCGGCTTGGCAAGGGCTTTGGGTCTACTACATGTATACTCACTCATATGGACATGTCATTGATGGCGGGTCATGTCCATACTAAGGGGCTTAAATGTTAAGGGGATGTGTACTTCATTTCGTGATACTCCGGATTAAACCTTATGGTCAAGACACATTTAAACCCGCGATGTTCGCCCTTTTCAAGTTGTTTGCTCTTCCTAAATAAGTCATAGTATTGCCGATGCCCAACGAGACGGCTCTAAGCCTCTAGGCTCTCGCTTTGTATTGTCACCCAGTCACTCTACTCGTTTCACCCACATTAACAGCCCGATTATGTGACTTAGGCCCAGTGCTCTGCGACACCGTAAGAAATATATAGGGTTGATAGCAAGACCTAGTACCAAGGATGAAGCGAAGGTGACGTGATTGGAGCCACGCGAGAGAGGACGTGTCACTGCTACGGCCTGTTTTAGGTCCCAGGGGTATATCAGCCGCTCCTCCCCCGTCTGAGCCGTCTTCGACTCTAAACCCAAGCCGCCTCCGCTAGGGACATAGGAGAGATCATAAAGATGATTCAAGTGCTCTGGAAGAAGTAACAGCCGTCCTTCTGAGATCGACAAATTCATAACGTCTTTAGAATAAATCCTCAAGGGGTTTTCTCTTTACCCCCTGTCGTATGAGAGATTCTAAAAGATATGTGTTGCCGATACCTTGAAGCTCGATCGGCTTAGGAGACCGGTATTTTAACACCACTGATGTGTTTGCGAACCCATGAAATCCTGGTATTTCCATAACCGGTGCATCAAACCTCTAAGGCAACACTATCCTACTATTTAACAAGCGCCGTGTTATTGGACACAATATTATTGACTAAGACTAGACTCCACATAGTGAGACTGTCACGAGACTTGGCCTGAAGATATGCAGAACCTACGAAGGCTTCCTGTTTGAATGTGGGGCGAACAGACTTGAGCAACATCGCAGCACCATGGTGTTGGCACAAAAAGGGGTTATAGAAGCGAGATATTTTAATGTAGCTGTTTCGTCTCTTCACACGCATAGATACTCCTAGCTGTCTTGGGGATGCTTATTTCTAATGGACCTCTGCTTTCAGCTTCCTATGGTGAATAGGGCATCCAGTATATCTTCGCCATTGACTCCGTGAGACATAAATATTCTCAGCCTAGGTTTCTAAATGTAGCGTAGCCCACTTCGATTATTAGGGAGACGTCATACCCACCACTTGGGTGTATAACACATTACACTTCGGGAAAAATTTTGGTCATATGTTAATAAAGAAACGCAAGGACTATCTATAGGACTAGAATGATACTGGGATTCGCATAAACCTTCGAAATTAGAATAATCTTATCCCATTTACTTCTGAGGTCCTTAGAAGGGTCGAACTGATCAATAGCAAAGGGAGTTAAACTCTAATATCTATATATTAAAGCTATAGCAAATCTCATCAAATCCCTAACCAATAACGAGCTACGTTGGTGTTTGCTTATCGCAAAGTAGCGTATATCCGTCCCCCTTGTGTTGCTAGCAGCCCATTCGATGCCTTTTATCTACGTCGTGTTTGATCGTTTTGTGTTATTAGAATGGATATACATAAGCGGTCAGTATGAGAGTAACCAGCTAGTTACTAACGTAGTTGGCCGAAGGAAACAGCCCGCCTTACATCGGAATGATGAGCTTCATGAGTATTTAGTTTACTAAGGACCGTCTTAGATTTTATATGACTTAGTAGTCGTATATATCTAGGGATATATTCAACTACAAAGTATTGTGATACCGAATATCTGTGTCATTATCCTCGGAGGTGGAGTAAATATCGTTTTTGGATCCCATTGAAAATAATTCTTTTAGGCATATATGTGTATATGAGCCTTTGGTAGGTAATATCGCCGATGAGGACTTAAATGAAGTTGACACTGGCTCTTCTCTCTAGCAAAGCTAGAGATGTGCCGTTATTTGGGGCACTTCAACCACATATGTTGACAACACCGTGTTATGAGAATGAATTGGAGACGAGGGTGTCATGAGTCGAGATTAAACGACTTAAATATGTTACGGTAGTACATTTAAGTAATTAGAATTCGAAGAAATGGATGAAGGAGGTCCTGGACATATACATATATAGGTGGAGGTGCCAGCGGCGTAGTTTTTATACACACACGTACAGCTCCGATATAGGAGTCCATCCCGTTTCCACCGGGAAGATCTCCCGTGCGACTATCACATTAATATAATGATGTGCGCAGGGAGTGGTCACTCCTCATTTACCCCATCAGCTTGGCTACCAATCTTTAGGATGGTTACGGAGTGGTATGTGTTCCTGTCTACGGATTTAGGTTTACGAATGGATTGGGCTGGTTTGATGGATAACGTCCGAATGTATCATCGGGTTGAAATTATATGGGAGATCAGATAACCATGTGCAACCCTTCATAAATTCCCCAAGAACCTTGTTCACGAGGAGGCTTTGGTGGAAGGACTCTTCCTGGGAAAGTGAACCCCTATTCGCTGCTTTGGTAGAAGTTGCATAAGTGGGAGAATATTTAGTGAGTTCGTGGATGAAACTAGCATGCAAGGCTACGGCACATGTATGCCTGGTTTGAGTTGCACATGTTTCTCTAGAAGCTGGCACCGCCTCTGAAGATGATATCTTGGGGCGAGAATTCTATTCAAACTTAGCTTAGGACTTGAATAATGGGAAGACAGCTTGTATATATGCTTATAAATTAGGTGTGCGCTGATAATAATGTCAATAAGTCACTTATGTAGGTAGGTAGGTAGACTAGACCATCTTTCATTCGCCCACTAAACATTGCTGAAGATGTGTAACCCGCCAATAAAGCACTGTGGTCTCACAACGCCAACGCCATAGTCTGGAATGGGGAAATATGACTCGAAGGAGACTGCTATGCATCTAACAATTCGTTGCGAACGGTATAGCCTGATCCAAACATTGACTGCGGCTTCAACCGTATCAACAGTACCGCTCCTCGTACACTCTTTCAATCTATGATCCACCTTTACGTGTTCTGGGATATTATGTCATCACTATTATAGGAGAGTCAAGCAGACAGCGTAGCTAGCCGAGCTCTCACATGGCCATCTCTGCTTGTAGCTTCCGTAGTTCCGCTTCCTCGTCGTCTTCTTCGATGGCCTGTGGTTTGTTTTTGACTGTTTCATGGCATCAGCATATTGAGGACGTGGTTTGATATAAACGGCGGCAAGCTTACTTTCTTGGTTCCCGACGGCAGGCATCCGATGGACTGCATCTGACACTGGCACGCTTCCTGATTCGAGCATTTTCTTGTCGAGCTGCTCCTGCTGTAGTGCCTCGAGTTCGTCTTCTAATTCCTCCTCGTCTAGAGGCTCGCCAATCTGGTTGTTCGTAATGGCCGCAACAATCTCTTCGCTGAGCGCGTTTTGTTCTCGTAATTTGTCCCTATTATATCTAGTAAGCTACAATGCATAATGACAAGGCTCTTGTATCGGTGTGAGGCGCGTACATAGTTTCGTCAACTTTCTCTGGTGTAAGTTTGCCGTGAATTTGCTTCATCGCTTCACCCGCTCTCTCCATCGCGGCGAGGGTCTCTCGATTTATATTTGCCGATTCGATAGCGTTGATCTGCTGTTCCAGCGTTCCGATTTGTGATATCGTCTGCTCAAGGCTGTGCTCGTGTCCTTTCTTCCTCCGTAGAGCGGCCTTCGCGGCTATTGGCGCACGGTGTCAGCCCTGACCAGGTGAGTATGGCAGGGGGTAAACAACTTACCGTTCTTATTCGTATTGACATTCTTCCGTGCAATATCATCTTGCTCTGCCATCTGTGCCATTAGGTGTTTCTCGCGCTTCTGCAGCATGTCTAGCTGCGCGCGCAGGCCGAGGATGGCATTTTTCGGGCTATCCTTCTTCTTCTGGGCCGCTCCACCACCAAACCATCCCCAGACGCCAGACATAGTGATGGCTATGTATTTACCGAAAAGAAGACTGTTATTGCGTCGGGAGGCTGTAAATATCGGCTAGGAATGGGCCTCGATGCGGTACTCGAATAGATATCGGATCGCGGGGTAGAATCACTCAAAGGTTGGAATCTTAGGTGACGTCGCTTTTTCTACCGTGTCTAAGAAGACAACTGTGTCGGAAATGGGTTCTCGAGCGTGAGGAAAGATTAAAATCGATAGGAGTGTCGAGACAGTGTCCGGAGGACTCGTGATCACGAGGGTGATGAAGTTCAGGCAGATGCAAATGATTGAAGTCAGGTACGCAATAGGTCAGTCGGGTTTAGGTAGATAGATAATGGAAGTGGATTAGATGACGCCGCAAGACAAGGGGGGGCAATCAAAGGTGACAGCCAGCTGCTAAAACTCAACGCCACTTGACAGCCCAAAAGGCGCCTAAACCAAATTCATCCAAGCGCCGAAGCTTAGCCGGCTTAGTCATGCTATTTCATGGCAGATCACTGGGTTAATAAACTCAAACGCAGTTTTTGGGTCACGAGCCAAAGTTTGCCCAATGAAGTAAACTTACACATCTCGCACTCGCTATAGCGAGAAACGAGACAAAAACAAGAACAAAACCAAAACCGAAATGAGAAAGGAAACCAACCTAAGTTATAAAAAAGGCATCGTGAGATTTCGTTTGTTTGTATAGAATCTGTCTTCTATTCATGGATATTCTAATTTAACTACTTACTGCTACAATCAACATCTCAACTCTTTCTCAACTGAAGTTCCTCGTCAATTATAGGTAGTCTCGTCTCTTCTCTTCTTCTACCAAATGTCCAATGGTCCTCTTCCATCGGTGCGATGCCTCCTCTCAAATCTCCCTACGAGGCACGTGGGGGACAAGGTTAGGTTTCTAGGGTGGTAAGACCATCTCTTTGCTTTTCTTTTAATTTCTCGTCATTTTACTCCCTGCAGGGTTGTGGATGACTGCAGTTCGCGATGACTATTTTAAAAGATTAAAAGAGGTGAACGGCCAGGGCTCCTAATCTCTTAAGTTTTTAGTCGGACGGGCAAGTACACTAATAATATCATTAGCGTAACTGGGTATTCGACACATTTAGCCACTTTGACCCTTCAGCACGAGTGTCCTAAAGGAAATAAGGTCATAGTGAATGTCGATGTTACGCTTCTTCTCCGGAACCTCAAATCCGAACAGACAGATGTCGGTCAATGGGTCCATGTAATAGGATATATCACATCTACCAAACAACCGTCCACTCAGGCCGTCATAGGGCCCCATATTGCGAACGTTGGGGTCCAAGCTCTTCTTCTCTGGTCGGCCGAAGACTTGGACATTGTATCATACGAAAAGACGTTTATTCCTGAAACGTGAGTGACCAGAATGAACGGCCCCCAAGCTCCAGCACAAACTATCGACGAAAATAATCCAGGGGATTCACCGAGCAGAAGATAAAGATATGCGATGCATACTACTGGACACTGAACAATTTGTTTATACATGCCGGGAGTCGTTGGTGGCCACTCAATGGCTTTTGGGTTGTGCGTATTCAGAGCCGACCATCTAATTTGCTTAGGCCCTTTCAAACTACGAAGCATGATTACCAATCGATCTGTCCAGTTGACGAATCGGTAGTAGCGCCGTGCGCCATTTGGTATTTACATAGTACCATTGCATTGCTGATAACAATGCTCGCCATAGGCTATCTGTGGCGAGAGAGTTGCTCGATTCGAAATACACATAAGGTGACAGTCTAGTGAAGTTATCGATGGACCCCGGATAACTTGGACTCTTGGAGGCTATGCCAAGAGTTCTCGCAGCTACCCATGCTGTGTGCCAACTCAGCAAAAGCTAGGGATTAGGGAAAAGCGGCTGTTGTTCGAGAGATAAGCTCCGATCGATCTCCGGTGCGACCTTGCTTCATAAAAGCTCCGCTCTCGGCTGGTCGCAATCTCCAGACTTCCGGACTTCCTGGATGATGTTGTTGGTTAAGACGACGAAGCCAATTCATTGGCGGTGGGGCCGAATAAACAAAGAAAAGAAAAGGAGCTATATATAAAGCCTTATATCTACCTAATTGTCTCGACTCTAGATGGCCTGGTCCATATATCTGCACGACTTCTGCATGACATGCACAGAACCACAGGGTGAGACGCTTGGTTGGCCACAAGCCAATTGGGACTAGGTATCACCAAAAGGAGCTTAAGCTTCTTTGGCTTGTTGCGGCAGGTTGAACGCCTTACGTTTGCAGACAACCATTGAACTATCGTGTTTCAATCTCTGGGATCCACAGAGGCTTCAAGCAATGCCAGATGGCAATCCCTCGCTGGACGTCCCCTCCTGCAGCTTTCAACTCGAGCAACCCATTCTCGACCAACTTGGAGCCGCCGAAGTCCCGCTCGGCGGTGGAACGCATGTTTTGAGCCCTTTGCGCTGTGTTCCTGCCTGTCTGACGGGCACACTTGCGTTACATCGGCGATCTGCCGCATCCCTAGGCAGTTCGCAAGTTTGCTAGACTTCACTTCCGAGATGCCTCGCTTCCTTTCTTGTCATCGTATGGGCGTCGAGAAATATGCCCTCCTCTTCGATCTTTCCCTCGGCGCTTCGATCCCTCCCCGGGTCCCTTCGAGATCAAAACGGGTTGGTGCAATGGCCGCTTTAGCGGCTTTTCGGGGTTCAATTGCGACCGCGCTGCAGCCTGCTTCTCCCACATCTCTTTCGACTTCAGGCAGATGTCGTCGATTTGTTCCTGGACGCAGGTTAATGTCGGTACGATTTCGCAGCCGGCGGGCTAGCTTACGTCCGTTAAGCATGGACCAGGCGTCTGGATCAGGAAGCCGTCTTCTCCCTAAAAAAACATATGTCAATGTATTGCTCACCAGTGGATCGCCTTGCTCGTCCTACATCTCGAGTGTATGGCCTAACAGTGGCATCGGGGCCTAAATAGTACTGGAGTTCCTGAGTTATGACCTTTTTGTGGATGTCTAAGTGCGGAATCCAATATCTGTTCATGGCAGCAGACGCCATCTTTCGAGCGTATATCGACCAAAAGAGGGTTCGCTCGAGCGAACATCCAAGATCAGCCTGAAACCGGTCAAGGGAGCTATTTATGCGAGAAGCCCAACAGTAGCTGCGCCGCGCAAGCTTAACGCCGACTATTCAGCAGCAGCACAATACTACCGGAGGACTAAATTGTACTTTTATTTTTACACCGCCCTTGACGTGCAAGAGAGAGGCTTTAATAGCCGTGCATTTTAAGTCCTCTTGCGTGCCATACCTTCTGTCCCGAATGCGACTGTGGTCCGGTAGGTGCATACATACACAAGGGATGCAGTTCGCCTCACTTCGACGCCCCGTTTTTCCAGGGACGAATAGGCATCATCCAACTTCCAAGAGCACAAGGCATCTATTATCCACAGCTAAAGTGTTGGTATTGGCTCTAATTGCTCAATTTTTTTACAGAAGCTACTGTATCTGGATCACATTGCAGTGATCCCCCTGCCAGTACCGAACTCTTGCCTTTTACCGTTTTACACCAGGCTGCGTTACGCATTCACGCCCGAGTGTTCTCATATCTCTGATTCGGATATCCTTTCCAGGATGTATGTCCTTCCATCCTGCGTTTGTGGCGTTTTTACCTCATTTGGCCTGCCAATGGGATCCTTGGTAAACAGGGTACGCACGTTTCGTCGACGTGAAAGCCACGATAAAGGTCAGCAGACATCTAGAAACGAATAGCTGCTCAGCTATTTCGAATGCCGTCTTCTATTTGTGGCCCAGACGAGCAGGCTCAATATTACTACCATCTTTCCCTGAGCTTCCAGACCAGCTAATATTACCCGCGTCATCCGAACCGGATCCGGAAGTCACACCATTTATTGACTGCCTTCTTGGGCCGTGAGCGCTCTGCCGCACTTTCTTGTGAGAGGCTCCCGACCGCTTCGGGATACATCGTCTCAACTCGTTTTCTTGGCGTGGTTCGTCCGCCAGTTACTTATCACTAGCTGAGAACTACAAGGAGCCCTTCCGTTTCAGGCTGCCGTTAACTCAAGGCGAAGAAGGAATCCAATCATGACATTAGTGTCTGACCTCCAATGCTTCGTCTTACGTAACTTAGTTCAATCCCCCTACTTCTCATCCTACGTTTTGGTTTGTCTAACTTCTGATTCTGGTCTATGTGGGCGTGACCGACTCCCCGAACACCGTTACGGCGGCTGTAGTACCAAGACCCTTATATATCTTCGTTATTACATGCTTATTGTGGCACATATCACATATGCCCCACGGATATTGTAGCACAGCTTATTTCAGAAGCGCAAATAGCGCTTGTCAAGACCAGTTACGCATTTGCTGGCTCGTTCCGGTTTGATAATCATCTAGATTAAGAAGTTCCATACCTACCCACCTAGTTATAATTTTAGATACTTCCAGGTTCGTATTGGCAGCTATTTCAAGAGTGATATGGGTTACAGCGGAAACCGACGGTGGATACCTAATCGTTGCTACACGGATAGAGCCCCTAATATATATAATACGTACCCGCTCTGGCAAGATGTCGGGCGATCACCGATCTAATGAACTGAAATTAGCGACGATCAACTTCCAGGCTTCTTTTCTACGACAGAAACACGGATGCTTCATAGGTGTCGACTCACTACTCTACTCAAGGCAACCAACTCGCAATCCGGGCTCATGATCCCGCCCGTAGCATGAGGTACACCAAAAGGTCTCATGATCGCTAGATCATCCAATAACTCATTTATTCGCCAGCCGCAACATCTGAGACATAATGGGTATACCGGTTTATAAATGGACACTCGCACGAACTCGTGTAGCCATCTCGCCGGCCTCGGGATTTATGTCCTAGTTTGCGTGGGATGATCTAGGAGGGAGATAACTTTGAGGCTGGCTACTGGGGAAAATACGGGCGAAACGTGGGACCTCAATTGTCTTACTAAGAGTAGCTACCGAAGTCACCGACTTAGCATCATAAAATTATCAAGGCTTTCGTAACTCGTAGTTTTTATCGAATTACAATAGAGCTATATACAAGTGCCATCTCGTGAGCGATAGGAGTGGCGTAGAGGAGTGAAATGACTGAGACATCCGCCCCTATCCGGACGTAAAGGCCTCCCTCTCGCCACTCTTCCATTGGGACTACGGCCGGTCTATCCTCAGCGATCATTATCTTCTTGCAGACTCTCTCGTGGTTTTCCCAATCATCTTCCTGCCACTTCTCGGAGCAATATCTATCTCCCAGGCACTGGTCGCAAGCCAGCAAATCCCTCCCAATCGCTTCCCTGAGCTTGCCACAGTCGTCCTCCAGGAAAGGCGCCGGGAATGCCAGCGAGATTGCCGCGCGGACCGCATATTTGGATAGCTCATCCCACCAGTCACCCACGCTTTCCAAGCAGTAATGTGGTGGGAACTGTCCGTTCCCACAGGCGCACAGGAAGTCTTGGCCATCCAGCAGCGTCGTCGGGCCAGCTCCGGCGCCCACGTACGCGCAGCAGCAACCGGCCCGCCGTGCGACCAGGTCCTCCTGCAGCGCTCCACGTAGCCGGCAGTGTACGCCCCCAGACCTGTAGTTCGTCGTTCGAGACTCCGTGATCTTGAATGGTGGCCCCTGATGCGCGGATTGCCGAATGCGGGACTCCTGCCACATGCAGCGGGACTACGGCGGTGTCCAGTACGATCGTGCGATTCGACAAGTCTAGACGCATGCGAGATGGCAACGGCAGGATCTGTCCCACGCCGTGCTCATCGCTGGATAGGCGATAGGCGAAGCTGTGGATGAGTGTGTGGCATAGCGTACTTTTGAAGTTCGTGCGGATCTGTTCGCCGGGGTCGCGAGGGAAAACCCGGAAGTCGTATAGCGCTTGAGCCACTCTTGTTAATTCAGATTCTCTGTACCGCTGGTAGGAAGTTAAGATACGGGATATTTCGGTTTACTGGCTCGTTGTTTTCGAGACACGTCGTGTACAGAAACGAGGGATACTGCGTCTATCCGGTATACGTACCGACTTTGGCAATCACTCTGATACTTGAGGACTTGTCGGACACCGCATTCAATGTGCCCGGGACGATAAACGTTGGGAAGGACATTGCGAGGGTTGGTTTTCTTTTTCTGATCGAGATGGAAAACGTACAGGGAGATACACTCAGCGCTCGAACTTCGCTCGCTTCGCGTAAATCGGATCGGTGATCGGCGGATTCAAAGACCAGTCGGGCATTGACATCCCCAGTGTTTTCATCGACAGTCGCCGTTAGGGAGGTATTAGTACCTAAGTTGATGTCTTTAGAATGTACAAAGTCTTCCGAGGCAAAACCGCGAACCACCGGAAACTCCATGTGGTTAGGAGCATAGCAGCTTATATGCACCCGATTGGACCTGTCTAGAGCTGTCGCATAGAGAGTAGAGGTTGGAATTTCCAGGCCGTGGATCTCATAAGTGACCTCAGGGCTTTAGTAATATGACAGAGGTAGGCATGTAGAGCGACACAATCAACGGAGATCTTCCCATCCGGCCTTTAGTGTCTTCTGAGATAGAGATATTGAAGTGGTTAGTGAAGGGATTTCCGGTGGTAGATGTCTCGCCGATCCAAAATTGACAGCCTCAGAAAGCATAGCTCCAGGACCAGGGTTTATTAGAGTCATTCGGAACGCCAAGCTTGTAATGTATAGCAGCCAGGATGTCCTTCTTGTCGGTGAAATGGCTATCGTAAGCCGGGGGATTTCAAGAGTGATACAGACAACGGATGGTACGTCCTTCCACCGTCTGTGGTGGGAACGTTGCTGGCTAGGGGCCGGTTCCTGGTGCGCAGCCATGTTCTGCGATTCCCACCGCTTCATTATGGATGTCGAACATGTAAAGATAGGCGACAAGCTCCATGGGCTGTAAGTTCCCCTTATTGGATTTTCCCCGATTAAGTTCATAAACTTTCCCATCGCAGGGTCCCAGCCGCAAGGTATTCGCGTCTTATCGCGAAGATGTTGGTGAAAGCGCCCCAGTGTTTCATGTGGTTCCTGAAAAGGGCAAGTAGAGTTTTCTTGATGATGATGTCGTTATCTCCTCCCTGGTGGGAGTCCACCGCGAAGATGTTCGTGAGCGGTCTCCAATACTTCATATGCCTTGCCGAATCTCTTTCTTATGTGAGAAGTTCTAGACATAGAGCTTTTTTTCGATGTTCGTCGCCGATGAATATCTACAAGGCGAAGGAAAGATGCGAAAGATATATGGTGATACCATATAACATAGGTGTTGGATATCGATAGGTCACCGCCAACGATATCCTCGTAGATACTAATCAGAACCTTAGTAAGCTGTTGAAGGCTGAAGCCAGCCTTCATCAGACTTGGTATTGGCCTATTTATAGAGAGTGGACAGTTCCAACACATTCGAAGATACCTCCCCCTCCTTCCCCCCCGGTAGCGCGTCGGGGCCATATATATCGCCTTCGACGGGAAATAGGCCGGGAAGAGCGGAGACGGTCAAAATATCGCCACTGAGCACGTCGAACAGCTTTTCGAACTAGCCGTACTAGCCGCTTTCGAGGGTATCGGGGCGGAACGAGGCGGCACCACGATTATTTGGAGGGTAGGTTACGACTAGAAGGGCTCACGGTTCAAGCATGTCGTCGAGGCCGGACGTTTCGATAATGTCGAAGGATAACGGTGCTGCACCTGAGGTGTAACTAGGTTTGTTTAGAATTAGAGGTTGGAAATAATTCTGGCGTCGACACCAGTTAGCTGAGTCGGTCTTGAGGACCTGCTAGTGTCTGAGGGGGTAGCTGAAAGATATCGCATCCCCAACAAAGTATGGGAGTGATGTGTTGCTTGGACGCTTCTTATATAAGTCGATCCATAGCCTTTATTCCTCCCGAGCCGTTGCCACGATCTTCGAAAGGAGTTCGTCAGGCTGCCCGTATACCTGAGGGTTGGGCTCGAGAGGAATAAAGGCTAGGTGTAATCCAGCGAGGGTCCACTACCCGGGTAGAGAATCGCTCCCCCTTCGAGCGTCCGGGACATCGAATTTGGATACTTGGCCGCATCGCACGCTTCCCGATTTAGTTCGGTCGTACCATATTTAAGAAAATTCTCGGCAAGATCATTAATGCTCTTGATAGCACCGTCACCGATAGTCGGGAATTCCGACTGATTGCTAGGGTTCGAGATTTGGGTAATGCTTCTCTTCCCCCTTTAAAGGATGATTGCGAAGTACCCCTTAAATTCTGAGACCCCATCAACCTTGCTCTTCTCGCCGTAGAGGTTTTCACATATTTCGGACATCAGCGAGAGTGGTGGAGCCGCAAAAGGAGAGTTTCGTTCCATACTCGCTCTGACCCCAATCTTGAATGGTAGAGGATAGTTTATAAAGTTTCTTTGATTGAGTGAGGGGTTGGTCGAAGTAGTCGGCGTTTAAAGTGTAGTGATAAGAGATGGTTCAGACCGCCCAGATGGACTTAATCTTTCGGCCATCCCGATCGTTAATATTGTCGACATCGTCCGTATTATCAGCGTCAACCAGATGATCGACGTTATCCATGTTGTCGGTCGTGGGGGGGGTTAACATTATGTTTCTAACTTATGAGTTTAGCATATCGTTATACTGTTAATTGTGGGACAAGCTCACCTATGACCAACTCGCCATTCCTGAATTCTCTTTGTGGTGCTTCGTATAAGTGGCCCTCCAATAGGTGCCTAATTCCGCGATTCCGTACAAAGGTCCTATAACGACCATTATAGTCCCGGGGGCATACAAGCCAATGTCACCTCCCTGGGACCCTCCCAACCCCGGTAGAACGGACAGTAGAACTTCAGTTCTTTGCCCTTATCGGTGTCCAGTAGCTTCTAAAGACAAGGGTTAGTTCTTCTTGTTACGAAAAGCATTTGTATAATGGTAGTGATGCTTACCACCCTAGGGTTTCTACCAAATAGAGTGTAGGCTTGCGTGATATATCACGAAGCCATGCCTTTAATCCCTTAGTTATCAGGGAGAGTGTCAATGACGTAATGACTCTTTGACTTAGTCGTTAGTTGTTGAACTGTCGGCGACTGGCTGCCCCTGAATATCACAGCAGGCAACATCCACGGCGCGATCTATGTCGGTAGGAGCCTCAATATAATTCGGCATTGGTGGTCCGTAGCCCGGGTATCGACCGTCTATGGATAGCTTGGATTTAGTATATCGCCTCCCTAGAAGATATTGTTCATAGTCCTAGGTTTGTGGGCCGTAGGGTGAATATGGGTCTCGTTGTGTCGGAAACTGTCTATGATCAGGTTAGCCAGCAAGTTCGTTGGGTCTCTGAAAACTATAACTTACCATCTACGTGGTTTATGAATATAAAGTGTGGCGAACGTCGATGTATGTTTGTGTCGATGTATGTTGGTGTCACCATGTACCAGTAGTCCCCTTGGGCTAGCACGACCGTGAGAGGCCCCTTCTCGGGGTCACGACGGTGGTCATTGCATTCGTATATGACCCCGGGGTCTCCATTTCTACGGCGGCGGCGGCGGCTATACATCTCGTGCCTCAGGTTCAAGGAGGTGCACGTGTCGAGTAGAACAATTCGGTCGATCTCTCGGGAGTCTTAAAGAGTGTAGAGTAATGGTTGGATGTACATGTAGGTTGATGTAGACTGAAGTGCAGTTGGGTTAGTTACTGTGAAAATATATCAAAGCAAACGCGCAGTGTGTGCTTACCTACATACAGTATGTAGTTTAGAGATGAGTTGAGAAGAAGGTAGAACGGTGGGATTACCTTATTGTAGTCGTTGTTCTCGTCATAGTCCTCGTCCTCATAGTCCCCGTAGTCGTCCTCCTCGTAGTCGAGTATGTCTTTCATCGTCGTTTTCCTCCTTTGACGTTTTCATATTCTCCAAATCATTCTCGTCGTGTTATATGTATATAGTGTTGTAATTACCGACGCCCTCGCCCTTGTCGGCGATCTCCCCCCTTGTTTTCCGGTATTATAGGTTGGCCATCGCCGTGGTCCATCCCAGTCATCGGCGACGACAGTGTCCACTTATCCCCGTTTCTTCTTGCCGTCATAACAGTAGTCGGCAAAGTTGTCGATTTGACCATTAGAGTATTTGTTGCTGATGTAGCACAATGCCTAGGTATTACCACATACGGGCGCAGAGGCAATTGATCGCATTGAAATGACGAGGGATGTCATATTCTATGTTCTCACATATTCGAGTAAAGAACTCGTCAATTACGTCGTAGTGAGTCGATGGATCATATACGAAAACAATCCCTCTCTCCCAACCTATCGACTCGTAGAAGTGTGCGTTGGCTTTTTGAAAATCGAAGAAGTCATTCTTCTTCGCGGAATTCAATATTGCAAATACGATAATATCCATATGCGTTGGGATGGTTGCCATCGCTCCCATGGCCGTAAGCCTAAACATCATGTCAGCGACATTATAACGACCCAGATATGGGCATATAAGAATGCCCTCTTGAAGTCGAAGAAATTACTTTTCTTTTTAGAGATTTGCATTTGCCTCTTGAAAATTGAAGAAGTCGTTCTTCTTGGCCGAATTTAATGTTGAGAAGTCAACACAAGAACATCCCGACACTACAATGTCCATACCCGTTGGGATGGTAGCCATTGATCCCATTGCCGTAAGGCTAAACATCATATTAGCGACATTCATAATAACATAGACGTAAGCATATAAGGTAGACTTACGCTCTGCCCTGGATGGGTTTTACAAACCCACCCCCCCATGTTGCTATAGAATAGCTCCATCTGTGTTCCGCAGGATATAACCCTGCTTCCAATTGACAATCTCACACGCGAACTTGTGCGTGGACACGAATGTGTCCCCCCCTAGTGCTACCATGATCCAGTTGCCGTGTGCTCAAGGACGTCCTGGACCATCTTCATTGCGAAGATGGGGGCCTCAATCCCTGAGCACATGGTGGCCACGCGCAAGTGGACTTAACCGTCCGCCTTGCTGTCGAGCGAACGACCGAGCATGTGCTGGAATGCGGCATCGACGTTCGCGATTGGTTTGACCTTGCGGTCCAGGTCATTCCGGCTAGGAGCCTTAGGAGGAGGAGGAGTCTCTTCCAGCTTCGGCTTCTTCGCAGGTAGCGAAGGATCGATATTTTCGATGGGTTCAACGTTGCGGTTATTAGAGTAAAGTTTTGTATAGGTAGGTAGTTAGAGTGGGAGTATTGTTAGGTAATTAGAGTAGTGTTGTTAGGTAGAGTAGGTGTTATGTGAGAGCAGAGTAGAGTGGGAGTATTGTTGGGTAATGAGAGTAGTATTGTTAGGTAGAGTAGGGGTTATGTGAGGGTAGAGTAGAGTTCTGTGTGGGTAGGTAATTAGAGTAGGAGTATTGTATGTTGTGTGTAGGTTGGTTTGGTGTAGAAGAGAAGGAGAAGGAAAGGGAAGAGGAGGGGGAAGAAAAATATTATATAGTAATAACGTAGATGGGGAGCCAGTGCGTCTAGCAAACCCAGGAAGCCCACGTGAATAGGCCATGAGCATTCAATGCCAACCTGGGTAGGTACGATAACAACTTGGCTAAACTTCGGGCTGCTTTTCTACACTGGGTGGTGCAGTTCCTAGAGGCAATCCTTCTTTGCTGCTCATGGCACGTGCGTATTTGACCTCAAGTGCTTGCCATTCCTAGGTACTTTCTACATTCCCATCACCTGGGCATTCAATGTTCTTTCCAGTCTGAACTGGCTTCAGGGCATCCATCACTGATGGACGTCCATCCCAGACAGTTACAGCTGCTGAAGTGCTGTGGCCATTGAAGGGTTATAGTCATAATCCTATGTTATACCGACGAATCGTTCCCATTTACCACAACCAGCATTATAGGGGAAGTCTGAGGGAGTCATAGACAGGAAAGATTAGCAAGAGCAGGGCCACAACACAAATAGAAGTTACATGCTTGGTGTAGCAGTATAACTGAGACTCACTTGGGGATTACAAGTTAAGATACATCCATATGACTTGCTAATAGACCGCTTCCACTGACATTCACGCCTATTACCACAGCGCATTGCTGCCCATAGATTCGTTACAAGCTACAGCTGCTCCTACTCTAGTAGTTAGAACCTTCTGAAAAAGGTAGTAGGATATGAAATAAAACCGACAACTTATAGGTTAGGAAAGTTAGGCTTGCTATACAAACCCATAATGCTTAGGTAGATACCCCTTTTCAACCATCCTAAGTTACCTGACTTGTAAAAAAGAATATGATTGACACTAGGTGACTATTGAACAAGGAGCCATGCTGGTCTTTTAGCTTTCATGTACTTTAGATATTTACTAACTGTTACACTCAACTTCAAGATATGCGAGGGGGAATCTAGGTATATGGATAATGAGTCGTTGTATTGGACCGACTGGTGTAATTGCGTCGATAAGGGATGAGGTCGACGCGTAGTTCAAAGTCGTCACAGCCACTTAATGCTGATTATGTAATAATAAATACGCATCTACCCCGCCACACCGTCGCATCAATTGATTCACTCGAGCATCAATGTCAACGTGCACATGTGGGGCGGCAGTTACGAGCCAGGCTAAATATCACTAACTATATTAAGTAAGCATTCAATTTTGTACGCGTGCGCCGTTCTATTCTAACTTGCGATACGTATTTTTATGACCTCATAAATTTTTTCAACGCCCAACAACGGAACACGCGGTCAAGCACATCTGGTGATTTGGTTGGCCACATTTTTCCACGCAATTCTCAATTCTCGAAAGAACTGGGTCGTAGAAGCCTACAATTTGTCAACCACATGACATGACCGCGTCCCTTGTATTGGTTCATAGCTAGCGTGACAGGGTTTCAAAGCATCAATTGATCTTGCCATTGCAGATTCTGGGGTGATTCACCGATCCACACCAAGGATTCAATCTCCTAGGGTATAGACAAGCCGTTGAATACGTTGTACCAATTAACGGGATCCTGCTTCACGCAACAGCCATGAGACGCAGTGACATTTCCTTTTGTTTGGAGACAGGGTACCCAATCTAAAATGCCTTGTTGTTGGCTGAATAGCTCCAGAGGGCTTCGTCATACCTCAAATCTGGATTGTGATTCAAAGCCAGGCCAGTGAGGCCGCCCTACTCAAGCAACTCATAAATACCGAGTTGGCTGCCCAACACGTATTCCGTGTGGTTTCCTACCATTTTAATCTACATATTGCTAAATTATCAAGACTAGTTGTCTAACTTTGCTACAATCTTCTACCATAATAGTCGTCATCCATATACGGTTAAGATGATCTTGACGGATATCTTCTCTATGATCCTCCGCCTCGCGGAATTAGCATTCGCTGCTATTGTCGCCGGAATCAATGGCGAGTATCTTCATGCCGTTAAAGACACAGATAGTTGGGACCAAGGCCGTTTCATTTATACGGAAGTGGTGGCTGGTATCGCGATTTTCCTTTCCATCATCTGGCTGTTCCCATTTGCTGGCAGCTTCGTTCATTGGCCTGTCGATATCCTCATTTCCATTTGTTGGTTTGTTGCCTTCGGTCTACTAGTTAATGTAAGTTATCCTCTACGCTATCCTAATCGAAAGTGCGTGTACTGATGACCCAATTAGTTCCTTAATGGCACATGCGGATATGTTTTCGACTGGGATAATGTTTCCTTCCGCCGCGGTGACCAGTGTGGGAAGTGGAAGGCTATCATTGCCTTCGCTTTCGTGTCTGCTATCTGCTGGCTAGTCTCGGCAATTATCGGTATTATCTGGGTTCGGGACCACGAGCGTCGCGAGTACCGTCGTCGTACTTGGTATCGATCCCGCGTCTAAAAGCTATTCGAGATAAAGATAACACGTTGCGCCCCCCTAAGTCGCATGTCCACCGGCCTACGGGCAATCCCACTCCGACCCCTATTACTTTCCAGCCTAGCACACAATATCGCCTATGAGTAGAAGGTGTTTATTTGACCACGAATACGACGTTATGGAACTGGAAGTTTTGGTTATGTCGACCCGGCGTTTTCAGATACCACTGGCTATCAATACCCCTTAATGATATCAAGCATGTAATGATGCTACGAAATATACCCAAATCAATAAAATTGTATTTCTAAAAGACATTCCGTTTTAATTAATATCATAACTTCTCATCTATAAATGAAGCTCCATTACGCCACTGCTATTGCCTGACTTCTTGTTGTATTCCAAGGATCCTATGGTTGACGGGTACCGTTTCAAATCAACACTAGGTACATATCTGCCTTAATTGCATAAAAATGCCAATGATTATTTCAAAGATACCCACGGATATGTCCTTATCGATGCAAGCTGCTCAGATTCCTAACGACCAATGTAGCATTGATAGCTTGAAGTAATGCAGACCCTGATCTACAAACTTCTCGATCGGTTACTTCTATATTCCTGCCAAGTCCATATAGCAGTAGGGAGAATGTATCGGTTAATACATTGCACTGATGTAAGTCGCACGACATTTCGCGTTACGTACCGCAATTATCGGCGGGAAGGTGAGACAGAACACGGGATTCTACTGAACTAGAAGTTGGCAAGAAGGCAGTCTATGACAGCATCAGTGGAGCCGAAAGGGGAAAGGAGCTGGGTTGTGTGTGGCAACCTATTAGGAGGTGACGCCACATTTTTCATAAAAGTGCTCACCAGCCACAACCTTGACCAATCACATCAACGCCTTCAGTTTCAAAGAGAAGGAATCAGCCCCTTTCGTCAACATCTCCCGGATCTCGGCAAAGCTGGTTCGGACTCATCTCATATTAGAGTATGAGTATGAGTACAGCTAACGGTCATTAAGCCAATTTGGCTATTTCTTGATTCGGTAACAAGTGTAAGCCACTACGTATTCTAGACGAGATACATCGACTCTTCAGGGTCCGGCTTTGTCAGGGGACTGATCAGACCTCTCCACATATCGTCATCTACCCGTCCGTCGGTAACTATATCTGCGGGGATGGCCGCTATGGCAGTATGTTACCTTTTGCTATGACGCCACAGAGCCTATGTAGGGTTACTTAGCATAGGTACTTCGTACTATGTAGGTAGCGGGGTGAGTACCTCGAGGACCGTCTGGTCGGACAGCCACAAACCTAGTAGGTGCTGAGGCTCCGTCCCTGGGGCCTTTGAGTTTTAGGTCCTCCGGACCATATGTACCGGTGTGCTTCAGCAGATGCGTCAGGCAGGGATCATGCTTCCCCAATCAGGGGCGATGACGAGTGATGAAGTAAGAGCTGCTTTCATACGAACTTGTAGCTCTACAGCTCGTACTGATTGGGCGGGACTGGTTAAACAAGCCATGTCAGTTGTGTACATCCAGGTAATAGAAGCTACGGCACTTAATCGAGATTGTCGATGATGACATCCTTGCGGCAATTTGAGAGAGCTCCTTAGTAACAAAGAGCAAGTGCAACTTCCTAAGACATGTATAAGAAGGCACCGAACTCAGGCCTCAGATCTAGATATCTTCTCGAACAAACTCATCAAGTACAACATCAAAACACCAACCAACTACAACCTAGAATAAATACCAATATTCAGTAAACCTCATTGAATCAGCTATCACTACAACTTTCCAATATGTCGGGTGTTATCAACAAAGTCAAGGATGCCGTCACCGGCCATCACACCAGCAACACCCATCACGGTGCTCCCGAGGGTACCCATGGACCTCACAACACACGTGTCGGTAACGCCGCAGACCCAAGAGTCGATAGCGACCGTACGTCACCTTGATCCTATAAGATAATCCCATGATAGTTACTAACTACCACCTCAGGAGACAACCGTGCCGCGCCGGGCTCAACCATTGGTGGTTCGCACGCATACACCACAGGCGACAACTACACCCACTCAGGCACTACTACTACAGGCCACACAACAACCTCTGGCCCCCACAGCTCAAACCTAGCCAACAAGGCTGATCCCCGAGTTGACTCGGATCGAGATGGCCGCTTCGCAGGGAACACCGCCGGCGACTATGGTGGAAGTGGTCGGGAAGGAGTCGCTGGACCGCACAACTCTCGCTTAATGAATGCCGCAGATCCTCGTATGTGACCTACACGTATTATCTTTGCATAAATCAATACTAACTTTCCCATAGGCGTGGACAGCGATCGAGATGGTAGCCGCACTGTCGGCAACCAGTACGGAAGCTCTGGTACCGCCGGCACCACTGGTGCTGGCTACACTTCTACTGGTGCCACGGGTACCACGGGCAATGCCTTTGGAAGCTCTACTGGAGGTCCCGGTTACGGCGGTCCTCATGGTTTGTCCGGCACGCACGGCACTCATGGCACCACTGGTACACATGGCGTGACTGGTACACACGGCACGCACGGCACAACCGGTATGACCGGCGCTACCGGCACTACCGGTACTCATGGCTTTGGATCATCAACCGGCGGCACTGGTACCCACGGTGTGACCGGAACCCACACTACCCACGCCGCTCACTCGGGCCCCGGTCCCGCCCCTGACACTGCCGGGCCTCACAAGAGCAACGTCGCGAACAAGTTAGACCCTCGCGTCGACTCGGACCTCGACGGCTCCAAGACCATCGGTGGCAACAAGACTTACCAACAGTCGTAAGTGCGCCACTGCCGCCCTTGCTTTCGCCTGCTTTGTCGTTACGGAACTTTCTTTATTAACGGATACCTGAAGTGGCAATAACTATGTCGGCAAAGACCCTACAGACGCTGCTCAGGTACCTCCTTCTACCCTACGTCAGCACATTGGCGAACCTACGATAGAGCATGGTGATCACGGACACCGGCACAGCGAGAGGCATAGTGTTGCAACTGCTCAGGAGAAGCACAGGGGCGTGTAAGAATAGATGGAGTGGTAATGATGGAATGAAAAATCCAATGGCAATTGTACACTAGACTGTCAGTCAGTATGAATTATGACACCCTAGGAAGGGAATGAGAACCACTTTCAGAACTTTCACTTTCAATCCTGCTTTATGAATTCGATTTCCGGAAATGTGACAATGGCTCGAAACATGTACGAGGATGATGTAACCAATCCTGATGGTTTTTCACTAATTTATCTATAAATCATAAAACGTCGTCTTGACGCCACAAATGCTGAAGAGCACGATCATACAAGAATATCATGATTAGATATCCAATCCTTTTGCGATTCACCAACCGGAATTCACTTCGTAAATACACCTAAGATGTGTGGGACGGCTTGATACCAGGGCTCAATCGAGGGCTGTCCGATATCGATCTTCTCCCAAGGGCCCGCTTCTCGTAACGTTTTCTCCGTTTGCCGGCAGAGTAGACAGCCACCAAGGAAATGCGGCCAAAACACGTTTAATAAGCCTGTGAGAGTCGGACAATATTAGCATAATTCTTTGCTTGGCACTGAAATAAGGACTCACGTTGGTATAGCTTCATGTACCAGCTGTGCTCGCACCGCACGTGCTCGTACACGTACCACCTCCCGCCCTTCTTCAGGTACTTATATAGCTCGCGGATATTCTTCTCTGGCTCCGGGATGCTGCACAGGCACAGGATCGTCACGATGCAGTCTACGCTGCCCTTCTCCACGCGCCCGTCCCATTTCTTCGGGTTGTCCAGGTCCTCGATCCCTACCGGAACAATCTGGTACACGTCCTCGAGCCCGGCCGCGGAGACCGCCTTACGCAGGTTCGGGTGCTGGGCCGTGTTAGGCTCGACGCCGTAAATGCGCGTGATAACCCTCGCGCCCCCATTTCCTCCGGCGTTCCGCCGCCTCGTCGCCCCTTCAGTACTTGTAGTAGTCTCGGCCTCAGGATCTGCGCGAACGTCTGCCACGACCTTGTACACATCGGCCCACAGTCCCGAGCCGGCGCCGACCTCGATAACGGTTCCTGAAATACCCTGCTCGACCTGCTCATCCAGCACCTCGCCCCCGCTAGCACGTCCTTGCAGCAGGGGTATCACGCGCTCGCCGGCGTTGGCGCGGATCCCCGGTCCCGCGACGCGGCCCCAGAACCGGCTGAACCAGGCATCGCGCAGTCCCGACGGCGAGAGGAGCGTGGCGAACCTGCGTTCGCGGATAAGCGACAGGATAGTGCCCGGTAGGCACGAAGCCGAGATACCCAGGAATATCCAGGGGTCGAGGAGGCCCCAGAAGGCCTCTGTTGTGCGGGTCAGGAGGGACATTGTGTCTAGGTGGGAAAATGTGCAAAAAAAGGGGGAAGGGGGGAAAAGAGAATAGAGAAGGGGGTGGGATCGGGCCTATTTATACGCCGCCCACAAATAGGTAGTGTCGGTAAGTAGCAGGCTAGGTATATCGCTATATCCATAGGTGAGATACGAGGACTCGGCGAACATGCCGGGTTCTATTACCTAAAATGATTGGTGTTCTCGGGATCTAGACTAGGAGACTTTTAAGGCTGCGGGTTTCTCTAATTCGGCTATCGGCCGGTTGCGGTTGACAAGAATTATTCCCACGTAAACTTGCGCACACACAGTATGAAGACTGTACGGATTGCTAGCGTAGCGTTCTCTATCATTTCATGCATATATCTCTATAATATACGTAGGTATCATTACAACTCATCTTTCCCTTCTTTCGCAGCAGGACTTGGCTCCTCCGGCCTTCCGCTGTCCTTTTGTAGATCTACACCGATCTTCCCCCGCCACTTCTGCCACACGGACCAGAACTCCTTTTCCATTCCGGACTCCATTTGGTCCGGTAGTACCACAACATATTCGACGTATAGCTTGCCGAACTCGTATTTATGATACACTGAATCACCGTCTTCGCTCCATATAGGCATTCCCTCGCCCTCGACTGTTTCGACATGGCCGGGCTGCACGATCTCGCCGCGCTTGCGCCCTAATCTTACAACGTGACCGTCCAGGTGCGTGACATTGCGGGTCCAATCGCCCATCCAGGCTTCCCGGAGAGATAGTATCTCCCGCCAGAAGAGATCGTTGCCCTTACGTCGGAAGAAAACGCCGTCGACATGATCGGGATTCTCGTTCTCGTCGGGCTCCTTTTCGGTCAGGGTGACTACGAGGTCACCAGCAACCCAGTCGGGGCTTGCGTCGGCCTCGTTCTCGTAGACAATCTTGGCATCCCGGCCGACACCTCGCTCGATCTTGAGCGATACAGTAGTCGGCTTACGGATAACCCTATTTCCACCGCAGACGGGACACCTATGCTTAATCGTCTTACCGCGGCCACCGCAGGCATCGCACGTAGTCTGGACCTGCTGGAACATGCCGGGCGCTAACTGATGCTTGATGATGCGCACGCCGTGTCCACCGCAATGACCACAGGTCTCCACAACCCCGTCTTCGGAGCCCGTGCCGTCGCATTCCTCGCAAATTTGCTGCTTTTCCCACTGGAACTCCGTCTCCCGGCCGTTATAGAAATCGCGTAGGGAAATGCCGACTTTGATTTCGATATCGTGCCCGCGCGGCTGCCCTCTTTGGTAGTGACCGCCTCCGCCAAAGAATCGACTGAACAAGTCAAACGGGTCGTGGTGGTGTCCACCACCTTGGCTGCGCTGCTTCAGTCCCTCGTGTCCATATTGATCGTATATCTTCCGGGATTCGGGGTCGCTTAGAGCTTCGTAGGCCTCGGAGACCTCGACGAATTTGTCTTTGGCCGTTGGATCGTTTCTAAGTGCCACGTCAGCTACTACTCAGATACAATCTTTTCGCAACATGCTGACTTACGGGTTCTTATCAGGGTGGTACTTCTTGCTTAGTTGTTTATATGCTGACTTGATCTGCTTGTCCGTTGCCTGACGGTCTACTCCGAGGATCTAGAAACAAACACCTTAACACTAAACTATTACACACCGCAGCCAGAGAGAAATATATACCTTGTAGAAATCCTCTGCGCAGAAAGCGAGCTGTGCTAGAACAAAGAGCAACCCGAAGGTTGCCCAGTGGAATAGCATCTTGCCAAGTGAATGGCAGGTTGCTGAAGCTGGTTATCAGTAAGGACAGATAAGTATAGGTATCAATATTATGTTAAGGCCGATGAAGCGAGATGTTAACAGTGGGCGGCTTTATAGGTAACACCAAAAGACAGTTCTCCCATGAGTACAAAAAGATTGGCATGGGAATTGGCCAGGTGGTGTCTTAGGGGGAGGTATAGGAATTATAAAAGTTATAATAAGAGAAGATTCACAGACGGATTTTGGAGCTAGCTATTGTAAAGTTGACCCTTGAAAAATACCAGCGTGTCAACGTGGTAAGAACTGCTGAGCTGGGATCCTGGCCCACTTCGATAAGATAAGCCCTGTAACTTTAAAAATCGGGCTTATCTTGGCGATTAGCGTTCATTTAATTGGCTGGAGCGCCGTCGCGGCTCCGAAGGGAGCAATCCCCAAAAATTGCTAGGCAGTTAAACAGTTCCAAAGTTATGATGAGCTCACGACCAAGGATCTAGGATCCTTTCATTATCCTCTCTCATACTGTATATCTTCAACATAAAAGTTCTCACCATCTTCCGACAATCCAGCCGACTTTCCTGATATTCTCACCTAAGCTCTAGCCCTCCGATAGCGAAGATCTCCATGCGATATCTGAATGTAGACTATTAAACCTGATCTTCGTACTCGCCTCGTTGACCATCCAGGTACTCCCGTAACTACTCACTCAAAATGAGTAGCAAACGATACGCCTTCGTTCCTATGGACGAGGACGAAGTTGGCCCACAGAAGGTCGAGAAGAAGTCCAAACATCGGCGCCGGGACGAAAACGGGAAGTCGAGTTCCAACCGCGATTCGCGCCACAAGTCACATCGCACCCGAAGTCGAAGTCGTAGCCGTTCACCTCGTCGAGATTCACATAGACACAAGTCAAAGTCAATACGAAAACGCGGCGACGATGATTTCGATGATAGATGGGGTGACCAGGAGCCGGATAGTGAGCCAGAACCTTCGGCCGACGAACGTGATGAGGAACCGGAATTCAAGGAATCTGCTCCGAAACGCGTAAAATTGAGTCACGATGAACGCGAAGGAGGAAAGTCCGGTGCCGAATCTGATACTGAGCGCGATATCGCCGAGAGAGAAGCCTTTGCTAAGCGCCTGAAGGAGCGAGACACAGGGAAAACGAAGATAGAGGGCAAGGCCGAAAGAGAACGGAAACGTCTAGCTGAGGAACTCGCCTCAAATAGAGCTGCCATGCCAGACCTACGAGAGCGCTCCAGGCAAGATTACTTGAAGAAGAGGGAGACGGAAAGGCTCGCACTGCTACGGAAACAGGTTGCGGAAGAAACGGTAGAATTAAATAGTGGCGTGCGGTTATCAGAGAAAGAAAGGGCCGAATTTGCTAAGAACCGAGAAATTCTGCGACTCGCCGAGGAACGGCTACGAATCGAAGACCATCGTGATGGGTACTATATGCCCGAGGATTACATTACGGAGAAGGGGAAGATAGATAAGAAGAGGAAAGAGGAGGCCTTATACAAGAGATACGTGGAAAGAGATGAATATGGCCAGGAGAAATTTGTTACCGAACATGATGAGTGGGAAAGAGAGCAGACACAGAAGGCAAAAGCCCAGATTAATAGGGCAGAAAGAGAGTACGAAGGGGACTACGCTCCTGTTCTCGATCCAGAACAGTATATCCAGTGGAACCTAGGCTCGACACTCGCAGGCGAGGGGAAGACTTTGACTAAGGAACAGAGGTTCCTGGAAGCGCAAATTGAGGCTGCGGAGAAGAAGGCCCTATCGATCCAAGAGACTCGGAAGAGTCTACCCATCTACAAATACCGAGATGAATTCATCGCAGCCATCGAACAATACCAGATCCTAGTTCTCGTCGGTGAGACAGGTAGTGGAAAGACCACGCAATTACCCCAGTACTTGCATGAAGCTGGTTATACGAAAGGTGGTCTTAAAGTTGGGTGTACACAACCCCGAAGAGTCGCAGCTATGAGTGTAGCAGCTCGAGTCGCGGAAGAAATGGGTGTGAAAGTTGGCAATGAAGTGGGTTATTCGATTCGGTTCGAGGATACTACCAGTGATAAAACTATCCTGAAGTATATGACTGACGGTATGTTACTTCGAGAATTCATGACGGAACCAGATCTTTCAGGTTATTCGGCTATCATGATCGATGAAGCCCACGAGCGGACCGTCCATACCGATATCTTACTTGCTCTAGTCAAGGATTTAGCCAGGGAACGACCAGATCTGAAACTGCTTATTTCTTCCGCTACGATGAACGCCGAGAAGTTCGCCAAATATTTTGACGATGCTCCTATTTTCAACATTCCGGGACGAAGATATCCCGTGGATATCTACTATACTCCAGCACCAGAAGCGAATTATCTAACGGCCGCTATCACGACGATTTTCCAAATCCACACCACTCAAGGAAAAGGCGACATATTGGTGTTCCTGACGGGACAAGACGAGATTGAGGCTGCGGAACTACAGTTAACCGAAACGGCGAGGAAACTCGGGAATCGTGTTAAAGAGTTGATCGTGTGCCCTATCTACGCCAATCTTCCCTCTGATCTTCAGAGCAAGATTTTCGAGCCAACTCCAGAGGGTGCTCGTAAGGTGGTACTAGCTACAAATATCGCCGAGACGAGTTTAACCATCGATGGTATCACCTATGTGATTGACCCAGGATATGTGAAGGAGAATGTCTATAACCCAGCGACGGGCATGTCGAACCTTGTCGTTGTGCCCTGTTCACGAGCATCTGCGAACCAACGCAGTGGCCGAGCTGGTCGTGTTGGCCCTGGTAAATGTTTTCGCCTATACACTAGGTACGCCTACATGAATGAAATGGACGAATCGACAACACCTGAAATTCAAAGAACCAATCTGAACGGCGTCGTTTTGCTGTTGAAATCCCTCGGCATTAATCAACTGTTGGAGTTTGAATTCATGGATCCACCACCTACCGAATCTTTAATAGGAGCTTTGAACCAGCTTTTCGCATTGCAGGCTCTCAATCATAAGGGCGAACTTACCAAAGTTGGCAGACAGATGGCGGAATTTCCCACAGATCCAATGCTTGCGAAAGCGGTTCTTGCTGCAGACAAGTTTAAGTGTGTTGACGAGGTGCTGTCGATTGTGTCTATGTTGAGCGAAGCCTCAGCTTTGTTCTTCCGACCGAAGGACAAGAAGATTCATGCCGACAGCGCTCGTAACCGATTTACAGTCAAAGAGGGTGGCGATCATCTAACGCTCTTAAATATCTGGAACCAGTGGGTTGATAGCGACTTTTCACCTATCTGGTCACGCGAGAATTTCCTACAGCAGCGATCCCTCACCCGCGCCCGAGACGTCCGCGACCAACTCGCCAAACTCTGCGAGCGCGTCGAAGTTGCACCCTCTACATGTGGCTCGTCCAACATCGACCCCATCAAAAAGGCGCTTACGGCGGGTTTCTTCCCCAACGCAGCCAAGTTACAACGGAGCGGCGATAGCTACCGAACCGTCAAGAACAACACGACAGTATTCATCCACCCTAGCTCGGTGCTCATGAAATCAGACCCGCCCGAGAAGATGGTCATCTACTATGAATTGGTGCTCACCAACAAGGAATACATGCGCAGCTGCCTCCCCATCAAACCCCAGTGGTTGAATGAGGTCGCCCCGCATTTCCACAAGAAGAAGGATCTAGAGGAGCTTGAGGATAGGAAGATGCCCAAGGCGCAAAGGTAGATGAGGGACTGACTTCAGGAGCTTTGAATATAAGCAGACTTGCTTGGGTAGTCGGCAGTGAGCAGATAACGTATATTATTATGATGAGCAAGCTACCTGGCTAGGATAGGCAATGCAATGTCGCATATTACCAGCTCAATCAAGACATGCTCGAATCTTACATCCCAAGCACACCCATGAGCGTTCTCGACGTTTTAGGAGATATACGTGTTAATTAAGTCGTCTGCCTTTGCAGATTTAGGATTCGGTGATCTTTCTATTGCTTCAACAACGCCTCCTCGCCTTCCTTCGGGACCAATTCCTCAAACCGCCGTAAGTCCATAGGCTTTTCTAACAGCGGCACCACGAACGGGTCAAACGTCTTCCAGTACGGATTCCCTAGGTGGTACTTCTGGCTCCCCTCATTTTCGAACCGCTCCACGACCGTGAAATCCTGCGGGTCGTGGACGGATTGCACTGCGGGGTCTCTTAATATATAGTTCACAAAGCACGTTTGAATTTCAGGGTATTAGGAGTACGAATTCGAGCGTCTATGAGATTACTTGGCACTTACTGACGAACCATGATATGGTCTCCTTGTCCTTGGAGTAGATGGCCGAGGCCTCGTTGAGCTTTGCGTGCAGCTTGGCGATGTTGTCCGCGCCGGGCTTGGCGCGCATGTGGACGACGATTGTGTAGACCATTTTTGCAGTTTCTTTGGTACTGATGAACTAAATGGTGGAACCTTCAAGTCCGGATATGGGTAGTTTATATCGATTTGATTTGGCTGGTAAGTGATAAGTGACAGACGTGCGATGAGGGAATTGAGGAGACTTGGACAGGATTAGAGTTCGCCGTGCCACCTCCACCGCACCTCCGCATTTGACTGGGATGAGCAAGCGCCGTGCATTCCGAATTGCGGGCTAACGTAAGGGCTCCGTGTTATGTGATTGGCTAGGCCAAAAGTCGTTCCTGTAGCTATGAGCTAAGTACCTAGTTGCGATGAGCCGACTCATCCCCTTCTGTTAGTGATACAATCACACGTGTAGTACGTATAGATATTTCATAATCATCAAAGTAGTAAAAGATGGGGACTTAGGACTGATAAATTGTAGATATATCCCTTCATACCGGAATACAAAAGAAAGATAGCTCACCCTAGAAGTTCCTAACTAGAATTAGAGAGCTGCCATCTAATAATAATCACGAAACCATACATGAATTAAGCCAAGATGACCCTGCGTGAAATCATGTTTCATTCAATGCTCCCCAAGCAGCCGTGTTCCATACGTAATGCGGGCGCTGTCCCGCACCCGGACCCGGCGCCGAGACCCACTTCACCGACTACCTACAAATCAACACCAACTAAGATCGTATAAGGGATCATCAGCATGGCAATGAGGACGTGACTAGAATATAACTTCGGTCATATTTCATAGTCTATAATTGTGGATAAAAGGTAAAAGAAGAAGGAGAAATGAAAAGGGGAAGGGAAGATACACGTACGAACGGAAGTCCTAATGCCGATGAACGGTAACTAACCCTTAATCCATTATGAGGGCCTTCTTGGGAGGGTAAAAATAGTCTCAAGTAGTGGCGGTAGTCAAGTTCTTCGAGATTTCTTCCGGGATGGATAGGATGTGAGTAGAATAGGTAAAAAAAAAATACACAATTGACAAAAAGATTGATGCTATCCCATCCACAATTTATGCGGTGTCGATATTCAGCACCGGGTTCGACCAAGGCGCCCAAAGGATAATGGTGTCCACTGGGATCGAACCCGCATCTTCGTCCTCATGTACCTCGCAGTGAAGAACTGTTGGACTAACTGCACCCCGAGGTACACGATTGAAAACCGGCTGGCTGTTAGGAATTATAAGGCAACCCCGGGTGATTCGGTGTTTTCGGAAGGGAGTGGGGTGGCCTGTGCCCGTTGAAAACGGCAGGTGCCCGCCCGGGTTGCCGGGTACCGGGGCAAGCGGGTACTTGATTCGCTATCGACCCCACGGCTGCTAATGACTAGGTACTTACCAGCCGGTGAATCAGTAACCATGAGGCCGTATTCGTATATGGGTAGGTACTTAACTATTCTGCATTCCTACCGTTCTTCCGAGTCTAATAGTTAATGCTTATTAGGGGAGGAAGAAGCCCTCCGTAAACTTACGGAAAGGAGTACGTTGGAGTCCCGTCCGGACCATTATTTACACGGTTTTCTCGGCGCTCCTACAACTTATGTAACCCTAGTAGGTTTATCAAAGCTATTACATATCATAACGTACAGCTATCTGCTGCATTACTTCCAAGGTTAGCAGTCCTTATATTATAATTGAATAACCTTAGGCTAAACTCGCCAGAGAGTCGTATCAGGTCATACGTTACTGTGATGGTCGACTCATTGATAGTATAGCGTCGAGACGACATCCCTTTTTTTATAGTTAACACGGTACATGAAACACAGCTTGATAAACGATTACTCCTATTATATATTTGGTATATCCTATTACTCTACCCTAAGCCTTTCTCGAGGTAATTCTTAAAGGAGATTCGCCTACTAACATATCGCATATCGCCATATATCTATCCCACAAGAAGACGGTCATGAGCATAAGCAGCCACCTAATACACCGGGAGTTTAAACGCCGGAAACGTATACGTCCAACTCTCAACCGAAGCCTGATCCGTGACACAATCAAACGTCGAACTATCATTACCGCGCCACAGCGGCCTCGTCGGCCACTGGCACAGCATCTGCGTCTCGCCCGCATGGGTGCCCGAGGACACAGTAGCATTGAGGCGCTGGGGCTTCACGCCGTTCTCCACCCAGTCGATCATAATCGCCATGTTGGACTGCGGGTACGGGCCAGGCTGCAGCTGGTTGCTTCCGCAGTGGGCGGCGCCGGGCACCAGGTAGAACTGGTACCAGTCCTCTAGAGCGTCTAGCGCTTCTGCGTCTGTCAGGTTGCTGTACATGACTGACCGCACAGACTGCCAGTAATGCACCGAGGAGGCGGACGGGATGCTGGGGTCGGATTCTCCGTGGTAGTGTAGTAGCTTGCCCCCGGAGGACTGGAAGGGCGTTAAGTCGGGGAGTGTGGTCTGCAAGCTGTCCCCGTATCGTATCATCCCGGTGTTTATCCAGTCGACGAGGGTATCGTATGTCACGCCATCCAGGTTAGGGAGATTGTCTAGGTCCAGCAGCTCGATGAACTTGGTGACATACTCGCCGCCCGTCGACGGGATGCTAAGTTCCCACGAGTTCGTCGCCGAGTTGTACGTTGGGCTCGCGTCGCTGAGCTCGGAGGCGATTTGCCAGGAGAGATATGCGCGCTCGCCGGCGGAATTATAGATTCCGTCGTAAATGGCCTGGGCAACTGCGATTCCCTCCTTAGTGACAGTCCCGTTTTGCGCCGGCTGGTAGCTAGTCGAGCTCCCCGGTGCTTGGCGTTTGCTGAAGCCGAAGCCGAGGGACGTGCTATTCTTGGCCGCGCAGTAGTAAGGCTGGCCGATGATCGAGCTCAGGTTGAAGTTAAGCATGCAGAGGTCCGTTCGGGATACGACACCGTCTTTTCTTCCGTCTAAGGGGTCACAGGCGGCAATAGTGGCGTTCACTATCTTGCTTAGCTCGCATGGCGGCGGGTAGTAGCCAAGGGTCTGTTCAACAGCAGACGAAAAGACATGGAGAACTTGCTGGTGAGCGAATCGGAAAGCCGGCGCACCAGTAATGGCGCCGTCGTATTCCTCGCCGAAGCGCTGGACTTGGCTCATGCCCTCGCGTCCGCCATCCGAGCAGCCTTCGAAATAGGTGTAAACCTTGGAGTCTTCAGATAACCCATAGAAACCTTTCGTCAATGACTTCCCGACTTTAGTCATCTCGCCCAGACCTTGATATCCAAACATGTATGTGGCATCCCAATTTATAGAACCGTTTCCGTACAGGACGACCTCATCGTAGCTGTTACTGAAGGCATCGTATCCCGCGTCGGTAGCGCCACTAGCCGCGCCGTATGCAAGGCCTCCGGTGGCATCACTAGATAGGGAGAAACCACCTCCGCCGGCAACGTAGAAACGGTTTTTGAAGTCGGTGGGTTGCGGCAATGCGTATTTAAGGACCACCTTATCATCCTTGCCGGTATGCGTGTAAGTGACCGTTACGTTGCAGTAGGTGTAAGTCGTAGTGCTGCCGTTTGTTGTAGAACCACCCATCCCGCCCGCACCTGTTGTTGCATTGTAGACGATGCTCGCTGATACTGTTGACGGGACTAGGTCGATGCCAAGTAAGGTCCCGTTTGCGGGTAAGGCAGCCTGTACATTAGATGTCGTACAGACATCAGCGATAGAGGCGGCAGCTGAGGAAGCCGTCAAGGAAGCAATGGCTACTGCGCTTGAAGGTCGACGCATCTTCTTCCCTAGGTGTGCGACTAAAGCGAATAGAAGAGCTGAATTTAACGAGCGTTGAGAGTAAATAGAAACTCCCGTAAAGAGCAAGAAGGAGTCTCGAAGGAGGCCAAGAGCGGCCTATTATCTACGAGTTGAGTCCACGGCATCACAAGCCATAGTCGTCCTGTACAGAGCCTCATATCGCTGGCGTCCTCATCTACTAGCATGAACTATCTTCACCGGTGGCCCTCCGAGCTTACGTATTACTCCCGGGCGAAGTCGCATCGGTGACATACGCAGTGGATCTCCAATTCCCCGGCCGGTGGACCGGCTAGGCGAACGGGGCCACCGTGAAAATATTTACCCAGTGACGTACCCTGGCCATCTGGTTACTGTCTAATCAATTCGCTTTTTGAATAATGTTGAAAGCTTGGAATCGTAAGTATCGTACTTCGTACTAGGGTTTTGACGTACTTTGGGGAATACTGGTAGCTGGTTGAGTAGGCCGTCGACGCTCAAAGAAGTCCTCATTAAACCACATATAGTACTTACCTAATTATGGTATAGTATGGATATCCCTGTTCACGTTAGATAATACGATCGTCAGTCGAAATAAGGCCGCTGCTAACCCTAGATGCGCTGTTTCGCGTGAATTAGGACGCGTGGCGTCAGGTACTGATTCAATATCCTAACACGGCTGGATGATGACGCGTCATCTAAAATGAGAGGAACCTCTGATGAGAAGGTCGTCAGATATATGGGAGAGATACGCATATTTTCTATAAATACAATCCATGGTACATTGCAACTAGCCTTCAAAGACTGGCTAGTTATCATCGAGTTTGGAATTGGAGTATCTGTTGCGGGAGGTATCCTTCGTACACCAACTTCAACTGCTGGATTGTGTTCCTCAGAGCTAGACACGAGAATCGAATAATACGACTACTAGAGGTAAGTAGAATGTTCATTTTAGCAGGGAGGTTCCAACAAGGCGACAATAGTGTATTTACATTGGATTGTAGCCTGGGTAAAATATCAACATGGCTTGCTGTGTATATAGGTACGCCCCTCTACTCTATCCAAGGGTACCGGCTATTCCACAAAGCCAATAGCCTATGCGTCTTCGTCTGAATTGATACTTTCTCGACGTAATATGGTGCATTCTATCAGTCTGCTACTTGTACGTAGCTTGCCGGTACGCTCTTCGTAGCGCCCCCCTTTTCTACTTCGGCCCAGCCATCTCCCGGATCATCCTTGATCAACACGAATCGCTCGCCTTCCGACATGCTATGCTCGGCTTCGCTTTGTGCCGCGTAGTCGTATAGTGCAATAACGTATTTCAGTTTCTTGGCTCCGCGTCTCGGTGCTACGGCCGGTCCCTTCTTTTTGACGGTTGGTCCAGCTGTACCTATAGATGAACCCGAGTTTGAGTAGGTAGATGCGGGTCGGTTGTTTAGTGATGACCCCGTATCTTGGGGAACAATGGCTTGAGGGTAAATTTCGAGGTAAGATGCGGGTACCGTCCCTTCTTTATAGCCAGCACGGACTTTCACCCATCCCGACCCATCTATGATAAGTGAGTAAGCAGCGGAATACATGTTAGGGAGGAGCATGTGACTTACCATCAGGCTCAAGAATGGCGACTTCTCGCCCCTCAGGGACAGAAACCTCGCCTTCGCCGTTTGCCTCAAAAGCATAGAGCATTTTGCCCTTCTGCTCCGGGGCCTTGCTTGGCAGACTCGGGACTGAGCTCCCAGGTAATTCGCTAATATAAGCAGCGGGCGGCGGAGCAACGAGGCGGCCCTTCTTAGGGGCAGGTCGAGGACCCGGAAGCTCAGGTGGCGTTGGTGCTGTTTCCTCAGTGGGAGAAAGCGGGCTCGGTGCCGCACCGCTTATAGACCGATTCGCGCTGGCAGCGTATCCTGAACTGAGAGAATTCATCGTATTGGATCGACTCAGAGCAGGTAGTTCAGCGACATGGTCTGGTGGACCGGTAGGTGCCTTCAACAGAGACCCTGCCGCATTCTGCCTCTCTGCCTTGTACTTCTTGCGCTCATCTTTAGATAACTCGCCAGGACATTCTGCGGGCACTTTCATCTCGCATTTGCTGTGACACGTGTAACCACAGTCTCTACAGTCGAAGCCTTTAGCCGACAACCCCCATATTCGTTCGCCACAAAGGTCACAGTTTGTTGGTATCTTGAATGTCTGCGACTTGAAATTGTGATTTTTGGCCCCCAACGTGACATCTCCGACCGCCGACGTAATGGTTGATGTCTCAACTTCAGCCGTTAGCCTTCTGCGATCGACTTGGTGCAAGTCTTCCTGCATAGCGAAGATTTGCGATACAACGACCACTTCATCCTTCTTCTCTGTTCCGTCGCGTATTCGTTGCTTAATACGTTTAACGCCTTCGATTTCTCTCCTCTTCTTATCGACCTCTCGTCGGAGCTCTCCTAGTTGACCCTTGGATTTATTTAGCACGTTGCGTAAAAACACCTTAGCCGCTTCGTCGGTGATCATAAGGTCATCATCGTGCCATACAGGGCTAGGCTCGAAGACTTTGTCAGACGGTTCTTGCCACGCGCCCATATTATGGCGGATGTACATCATAGAATCTAAATGGGGCTGGTTTCGGGTGATTTCCTGGGCTAGGTGGTCGACGAGACTATTACTCTGCTGAAGCATTGCCGTCTCAAGGTTTGCCGCCGTAGACCACAACGTATTCAATTTCATAGTTCGGAATTCCGACAGGTCTTGCAAACTGTCTAGCACCTCAGGGATGTATTCGTGATAGTACTTTTCCTTCTGCTTATTGGTCACGTTGATAGCTATCAAGTACGTGTTCTTGACATTGTTCATGTCCTGCAACTGCTGCTGATATTGGCTCTGGGCCTTGGCCTTGTCAAAAGAAGACTCTGTCTTCTTCCGCCTACTCTCCACCTCTTGGCACACAGCATCATATTTGGTCTTGGTCTTGCGTAGGTCAGCGTACGAAGAATCTCTCTCAGCTTCTAGTTTCGTGGCATATTCAACGTGACGTTTGCGCAACTCTTCGAACCTGCCGGCGAAATACTTCATCGGGTCGGCAACCTTCTGGATAAGTTCGTTCGCATATTTCTCGTGTTCGTCGGCTATCGATTCGAGGGTTGTGAGATGGGTGGTCCATATAGTCAGGGAAGCGTTCTCGAGGGAGCCCGGCGTCATAGCAGGCGTATCACCGACGCTCAGACTGGCTGACTTCTTGGATTTCTTTTCATAGTACTTCTTAGCTAATGCATTGAGCTTCGCGCTATGTTCCTTTTCGATGACGCTTCGTTCTCGGTAGAAATTCTGGATATCGTCGAGCCATGCGATACCGTTGCCTACCCAGGCATTTGCGGCTTTGAAGCCATCCTATGCGTCGCGAAGAGTACTGTTTAGTAAGACTCTCCGGGCGAGAATAATCTTTTTAAAACGATCGACGCACCTTTAACTCGGCACCAAATGTCGGTGCGACATCCACCTCAGCCATTGCAGAGAACGGACGAAGGCTTCAAGCATGCAGATACAATAACGGTAGGGCTGTGAGAAATGATCGGGTTGCGGTATGAAGTGGCTGCGCGGGTCTCGTCTATCAAGGCCATATCATATCATGACATGAATATGGAACTGGATTCGTTGTTCTTGTGGTCCCAAAGCTGAGAAATGATGCAAAGGGTCTCGATGCAGGGCGACATTGGCACAGCCCACTTACTCCTTCACTGGCAGCGCTGGGGGCAGTTGATGCCCGGCTTCTCGGTACAACTCTTTTTTTATTAGTCCCAAGGTTGGACCCGTACACGCGTAACCCCGCCTCACTACGAGGGGCTACATATAAGTTACAGTCACTTACCGCTAGGATCCGATTGGTGATGTAGTACTGAGTATAAGGTATCTTGTTTTATACATACATAATACGTGGTATATATAGGTATTACTCATTAAAAAGCTGCTTAGGTGTTTGTGATAGTATCTTAATAAACTGAAGGTTGAAGACATGCATGTATATAATAGCTTGTTATGAACTTGTTGATCTGCAAAGTACATGTAAGTCCTAATAAAAGAATGTCAACTGCGGGTTACGGTCCGTTTCCAGCTGTAAAGTCGCAAGTTCCAGCCACAACTATCAGCACCGAGCCTTTTCTCAGGGGAGAAATTCAATGTTGCCCCTCTTCCATAGGTCACTACCCCACCAGCCCACTAACAAACCAACGGCCCCACCAAATATTGACAGTAGTAGCTTCAATGGAAAAAGCTCCCATTCATTCTATTCAATCTTGAACATCATCTGCATCTTCAGATGCTCTCCAGACTACACGCCGCAAACCACCACGCGCAAAACTACCTAATAGTTGACTTTGGGGTCCATTTTAACAACGCTTACTTCAGACATTAAGTCTAGGCTCCTCCTAGATATCATATCTATCTACTAATCTTGCAATACCATCGCCTGCCTGGACAACGTGAGGTTGACGCCTATTTCGCCCGGGGACCGTAATATCGAGAATACTGCTTGTTCTTACAGCCTAGGCTCGACACGTTCACCGCGATCCCGCGTATTTGATTCCTAACCTCTCTACGAACCAGAACCCAAACACAGCAAGACTCGATACTCCGTCGTGTTCTACGCTAGATATTCACCATGGCCGACCTCGCCAGTCGCATTACCCCGTCGGGCCAGCCCCAAGACTTGGGCCAACCTAACCAGCCCTCCAACCTTCAGGAGAACGAGTACGATGTCGAAGTTCAGCTCAGTGAGCTCCAGCAGGATACGGACCATCCCCTAACTTCGGCGCACACGTTTCAAGAGTTGGGATTGTGAGTTTTGTCGCCGAGCCGAAGTGGAAATGTAACGTGCTAATTTATTTCTGATCGATAGGCCTGTTGAGGTTCTACAGGCCATGTCGGCGTTGGGCTTTAACAAGCCATCTAAGGTTCAGGAGAAGGCGCTGCCACTAATGCTCGCTGATCCTCCGCGCAACATGATCGCGCAGTCTCAGTCTGGTACCGGCAAGACCGCAGCCTTTGTCACGACAGTCCTAACCCGCGTCGACCACTCGAGACCCACCCAGCCTCAAGCTCTTCTACTCGCTCCTAGCCGTGAATTAGCCCGACAGATTCAGATGGTCATTGGAAATCTCGGACAGTTCTTGCCCAATCTCGCTATAGCAGCTGCTATTCCCGGCTCTATTCCTCGTGACGGGCGCGTTGATAAGAGCATCGTCGTCGGCACACCTGGAACTGTGATGGATCTAATTCGGCGACGTCAGTTCGACGTGTCCCAGTTGAAAGTCCTCGTTATTGATGAGGCTGACAACATGTTGGACATGCAAGGCATGGGTGACCAATGCACCCGAGTCAAGAAGTGCGCTCTCCACCGCTCGCGGTATCTACTTGATCATTGTGATACTGACAAGTGTATAGCCTGCTGCCGAGAAACATACAGATCCTCCTGTTCTCTGCTACCTTCCCCGACAAAGTCTTGAAATATGCAACATCATTTGCTCCCAATGCAAATATGATTAAGTTAAAGGTACAAGAGCTCACGGTCAAGGGAATTTCGCAGATGTACATGGATTGCCCCTCCGAGTCCGACAAGTATGACATTCTCTGCAAGCTTTATGGTCTCATGAGCATCGGCTCCTCTATCATCTTCGTCAAGGTAAGCGCTCCCATCAGTTGAGCCACTCATGTGTACGACACGTACTAACAGACCTAGACGCGAGAGAGTGCTTCCCAAATCCAACAGAGAATGACCAACGACGGTCACAAGGTGTCCGTCCTACATGGAGCCTACGAAGGAAACGAGAGAGATCAGCTGTTGGAGGATTTCCGAACTGGAAAGTCCAAGGTACTGATTACTACGAATGTCCTTGCCCGTGGTATTGATGTGTCCTCGGTTTCTATGGTCATCAACTACGACATCCCGATGAAGGGAATGGGAGACGCGACGCACGACACGGAAACCTACCTGCACCGTATCGGACGAACTGGTCGTTTCGGTCGCGTCGGTGTTAGTATCACCTTCATCTCTGACAAGAAGAGTTTTGATGCCCTTAAGGCGATCGCGGCGGATCTGGATATTGATCTGGTCGCCCTTAAACCTGATGACTGGGACGAGACGGAGACGCAAGTCCAGAAGATCATCAAGTCGAGTCGGGCGCAAGCGGATTTCGTCCCGACCCCCGAAGCTGCGTGAGACACGACGGCCAGATGGGGATTGACATCGCAGACATAATGTGGATCAGGGTTTCGCACGTTGAGTTACGTATGCAGGCATTCTCATATCAGAATTGCTGCTTGGCATTGGGCCGTGCTAGCAAAACCAGATTTTGGCATGTTTGGTGATATCCTTCAGACACCGAGTAAATAATGGATCCTATACGAGAGGATCGTAGTTAATGAGAGACGACTTGATACCTGCGCGGAAAGAGAAAAGAAAAAAGATGATCTGGTTTACCACGCGAGTTTGTTACTAGAAGAATCCTTTCATGTAACCTTCCCTAATCGCCTCGCTACGCCTCGATTGGGCATGGTGTTTCGAAACACGCTTGTACCTTTATAAGAGAAATACAGTGCAAACGAAACAAAGGAGGATGCAAACTCCGTCTAAATAGTCTCGAAATGCCCGGGGTAGAACAGAGGACGCGATGTGGGAATTAACCTTAAGAATGTTCGATACGATCGTACATATAGATTGCCTCGGAGCCGCCAAGGATCACGCGGGATCTCAAAATAGCCTTTAAGCTCATGAGGCGATCCGCCTCATCACCCTTGCTGCCGTAGAGCTGGAGCGTAAAACAGCACTAAGAACAATTGACCAATTGACGGACAATCTCATAATCGCCACCAGATCAACGGACCGGTCCAACAACTGCTACATATGTGTATATTGTATGAACTCCAATGTAATCAATATCCTGAGGAGACATATATATTAATTAGTGTCCCCCAATGGGCCGCTAAGCTACATGTAAGTTTGCACGCAGCTATGTAAGATACTTACCAATAGGTATCTGTAAGGTAGTAAGCTGTCGATTCCGAAGAGTAACCGATGAGAGAACTTGAAACCTTGGCAGGCTTGCCACGAGGGAATTTATTTTTGTAGTAGAATTATTCCGCGTTGTAACGGATGCAGCTTGGGTTAGGTACAGCTGCGATTGGTGTCTCAATGAAGCAGGAGGTCAACTGGTGATACCCACGTAGTAAGTCTGAAACTCGTTGGCGTTTGTAGTGAATGCCTTCTGGTCGCACATTGAAAAGATTTGGCATCTTCAGGTTAGACGATAAACGGCACAGATTATCAACATCGAGCTGACATTGAATATACGATACGATATATTGGATTTTATGTATGCATTGCTGGTAGTCTACAGTTACGTTGCATGGCCACCTTACAGATGTGTTCAAAGGTCAACGGCGTGATCATCATTGATACTGGATGTATAAAATATGGATATTCAAGTATAAAAAATACTAGCCCTGGAGGACTTACATTAGCATGCATCAATCGGATGGCTTAGCGATTACTTGCACGCATATTTACATAACTCATTCACTAGTGTATATGTATGTCGTCAGCTGCAGGATGTATTTATTTTCCCCTTGAAATTTGAATCTAATCAAAGAAGGAGAAAGCGAGACGCCAAAGAAAGCAAACCGTACATATGTAGAAGCTAGTGATGCTCAAAGCGGCTGCGTACCTGCGTTTCGATAGATTTCTCCAATTCCAGCCACTTGGCTGTCAACCTTTGGAAACTATGAATTTTTAGGCGCGCGACAAATGCAATATTGTGCATAGTACATCCCTACCGTCCATTCTACCCATACAAGCCATACCACACCCCTCCTCAACCTCTTACTCCGCCCACCCTGGAGTAGTACTCCCTGACCATGTCGACCCTCTCAGGGACCAAGAGCTTATTCAAGCTTGTCCTGCATATAAGATCTATATTTGCCGATGGCTTGTTGCTGATCCCTGCCACCCTGTAGCTTTCTGTCGTTTTCTGTCTCCGGATCAGCCTCTTGGGGGTGTGTCTGGATCTTCTCGACCGTCCCAGGAGACACTGAATCAGGAGGAAGCTGACCAATAAAGATTACTGTGGTTGATCCTTTCTTGGTTCGACCAGATCCTACTCGCACTTATTGCTCCTACATCGAGTCTTGCTTCATTGACGCACGCCTCCAGCTGCGAGAGCTAACCGCAAACATGCTCTGGGCGTATGGCTTCTGTAGCTATCCTTACCTCGCATGGGGGGGATGCTTTCCGCAGACGGGCATTGCCATGGCCGTCTCTACATACGATACATAGATATGTATGGTACACGGCTATGGCATACTCGTCCGGTCTCTTGTTTAAGTATATCTCGGGTGCTATCTATGGTTGCTACCAGACCCATTTGTCGACCTGGACATCATCCGTGCCTATCCTCTCCCGTCGGCGTCCAATCTCTATCGCTTATGGCATGGCTTAATCGCCGGTAACGTCATTAGCACGGATAATACCTTTTGAATTCGTTTATTATATACATACCTACACATGTTGCATCCCTAGAAGGTCTTATTCATCAGACCCATTCTCGCCCCCTTCCGTGTGAACGATAGTCTTACTATTTCACCTTCTGTAACAGGCGGCTCCTCTGTTTCTTAGCTGGCTCCGCCATCCTTCGAGTCTTTCTCCAGTTTCCATATTTCACCTACTGTAATCTTCTGAGGCCCGGCGTCCTTCATTTTCCTTCTTCGTGGGCTGTGCAAAACCAACATGCCGGGGTACCGGCTCACTCTTCTTGCACCCTTTCCTCTCTCATAGGTCAGTTCAACCGGTCTCTTTACATCATATAGACCGACCCGAGGCCACCACAAAATATCTTGAATCACATTGTCACCTTTGCCATTCGATACCATTGGGGAGGCCTCTAGATCTCATGAGTAGTCTCTGATGATCAGAGGATGCAATGTGCCTCCCCCATAACATCGAACCAGAACGGGGGTCGGTCATACCATAACATCGTATAACTGACAACATCTGAAGATAATTTCCAGTATAATGGCTTTCGAGTCTTCGGCTCTTAGCTTCTTAATATGGATCACGATATTAGTCCGCTTCGCCGCCGGCGTCGAACTCAGTGACGACATCAAGAACTTCGTCCCGACTTGTGCTCAGCCTTGCTTAGAGTCCTTCATAATAGGCAACTACCCGGATACAGATTGCACACGGAATCCGACACTACAATGCATGTGCACGCAGCCGTCGAATTCGGGATATGCACTTGGGGAGGGAGCGTTGCAGTGTATAAGTGCTGAGCTATCGCGTGGAGTGTGTAACGACAACGATGCCGGCGGTAAGTATAACACTATTCTAGATACCATATTGTCATTAAGACTAACATCCTATTAGGTGCCGTGAAGCGTGATGCCTACCTCATGTGCTCTAAAATAGCAAATGCCCAGTCTAATACGCATGCTATTTTAACGGCTACTCTTGCCGATTCTCCAACCGGGGGACCGGGGTCACTCATCGTTGCCTCAACGCCAACGCCGACACCACCTCCAAGTCAGACACCATCCAGTACGGGATCAGGAGCAACGGAAACCGACGGAGAGGCGACTCCCACGCCCCCACCCGCTTCGACAACCTCTCTTAATGCTGCTCAAATCGCGGGAATCGCTGTTGGAGCTGTTGGAGCCATCTTAATTGCAATAATTGCTATTCTAATTGTTAGACGTATTCGCAAGCGAAGATACCAGGGGCTTGAGGGTGGATTTTCCCCAATGAGCGATGGCAGAAGCAGGTCCGCCGGGTCTGCTGGGTCGAAGAAGCTTCTTATATCAGCGCCGGTCCGTAAACTTTCTTCGGACGGCGGATCCCTAGCTCAGATACCGCAAGCATTCCGCACGCCACCGACGTACTACCCTACTCCTCCGATGAAACCTCCTCGCACGCCACCTGTGCCAGGTGCCTCATCAAATTTCTTCCTTACGCCCAATTCTAGTATGGAGGCTGTCGGGCTCGCTATCTCGCGTTCTCTTAATACCACCCCATCAATCTCTCCGGAAACTCCGGTTCAAAGACATCAATCAAAGCTTCTTCCAGCCAAGCCTGATATAGGGTCGGATATAGGCTTGAGAGTCCCCCCACCTCGACCTCTTCCTCCTCCACCCCCAGAGCCTGTATCTGAACCTGAGCCAGCACTAACCCGCGGCCCGTCATCACGGACAGCGCAAACTAACAGAACAAGTATTCTAACGAACATGACGGCGTTCGCTGATCTGGATGCCGATGCCGCGGAAGGAGCACAGACATGGCGACCAAAGCCAGGCGATCCTCGCACGGCAGCTCCTCTATATGTCGCTGATAAATATGGAAACTGGGTGTTAAACAACAACAATCGTCAGTCTGATCTGGCCCAGGTCACAGAGGCAGCAGAACTGGACACATATACAGCATTGACGAAGTCCCCACAAGAACGGAAGGATGAAGTTGTAGCAATAACGGAAGCGATTTCGGCTGCCTCTGCAGTACCTGAGAAGCCCCTACCGGCATTCCTGGCCGAGGATCCCAGTGCCAACCCCATAACGCTTCATCGTTCATCGAGTGTGTACTCACAGGCTAGTGCCATCCGGCGCAGCTCGAGATTCCTGGGCTGGAGAAGCAACAGCACCAAATCCAAGAAGGGCATTGCTGCCCAGGTTGCTCGGTCTGATACTGTGAAGTCTCAGGACAGTGTTACGACCATCAATACTTCCACATCCAGCCCACTTGATGGGGAACTTCCTTTCGAACTCGAAAACGCTCGTCTGTCACAGCTCACGTCAGTCATAGAGAGTGCAGTAGGCACTCCAACTCCTGGACGGTCCCCGGTTAAGTACCCGAAGATACCAGGGCGCCTCAACAAAGGGATGCTGCAAGTGGATCTAGCGAAGAGGATCGAGTTTGGAATATCTCCACCTGGCCAACCCAGCCCCACGATAAAGGGTGCTGCTGCCCCTAGTAAAGATACTACTTCGCCGTACCCGAAGCCTCTAAGCATTAAACGTTCAAAGAGCTCTGAAACGTTGAAGTCGGTAAAATCGATGAGATCAGCAATGGATGTGGAACCTATACCAGATTTACCACCACCACCTCAGCTCAACGACAGTAAGCCAGCGATTCAGAGTCCCGTGTCGCGTTTTTCACCCCGAGTGCCTAATCTCGAGGCTTGGCCATCGAATTCGAACGTCCCCGAGCGAGTTCAAACACCGCCAATGCAAACCGCCGGATCTATATCCTCGCCTAAGGCTCCGAGCGATGCCTTTCTAATGCCATCTCCAATGTCATCACGTTCGGGTGTAGGAGAAATGCGGCCTCACATAGCACGCGCGGTGTCGCCATTAAGTATGGTGACAATGACCTCCGGCGCCAAAGCTGCTCAGACTAACCCAGCTACCCAGGGCGCTAGCTCGCTATTAGCAAAGCGACTCGGGAATGGCAAGGCGGCGGCCCTTGCGCTCTCCCCGAATAGCAAGAAAAAGGGGCCGTGGAGGAAACAGGGCAGCAAGCTCAGTCCATTCGATGCCAATCTCGGTTCGCCTAGGGGATCTCTTCCCGACACACCGACGTGGATGCCGAAATTGACTCCAACGAGAAAAGGCGATGACCTCGTCCTGAACGTACAGTAGAGGCGGCGCGGGCTTCTCTATACCCAATACAGATAATGCACTATTGTCTAATCTCTTACGACTTATTGTTTTAGACGATATCATGCATCATCGCTCATATCGCATCAATTATACTTAATCGGCGACATTCACTGAGCGCCGGTTTATCTTCTTTGTTACGAATGCCGCCTTGGTGGCATTGTACTACTATCTTCGAGGCTTCTAGGCACTCATATGCATTATACTAGTCGGCGTTCAGGCTTACTGTCTACATCATGGACATCGGAAAACGTAAATGGGAATTGATTTTTGGAGTTACCGGATTTACATCATAAGATTAAGGGGGGAGTAGGAATTTGATACCCAGCTATCACTAGCTAAAGGACGCACTCATTTAACCATCCATTGTACCATAGCTGTTTCTGTGTATATCTACAACCACCACCTCACCGGGCTCCTCCCGCCATGGGGGATGTATCATAGTGTCCCGACCCCACGATGCTGGGATGACAAGTCAAAAACAAATGACAAAAATTTCACTGCATTCACATTCTGCTGCTACATTTAGTGATCGATCTTAGAAGAGCTTAGGGTTTACTAAACCAATAGTTGCATCTCTTTGGCTATAATGATCTGATCATATTTCCGTAAAATGTAATTATAAAACTACCGGAGTAGTCAGCATTTCATGTCAGCTTCATGACTTCAATGTTACATGGGGGCTGAGCTATTGCTTGGGTGCTTAATAAGGGTAACTATTTATTTATTCGGCCCAACGTTTGACTTATCAACAAAGTGCCCATTTAGGTATACTCAGAAGCAATGGCCTTTCGAATATTGCACCTATCATTCACGAACCTCCATGAATCAACTTCACAGCCCCTTTCTAAGCTACCGCAGCGGCACGGGTATCCGAGCATCCGGCAGCAGCTCCGGAGAAATATGGGGACGTACCTATCGAGATTAATTGATAGAGCCGTGCTGGAAGTGGGGTACAGCGGGGCTTAGCACGGCCCCACTGTAAATTTTTAAAGTTATCAATTTTATCGATGTATGCTGCTGCGTTCTGCGGTGCGACTCTACTCCCTCGCAATAAATCCCCTGGGGAAGGAAACCGGACTGCGCACTGCCACCACCGACCACCGCTCCCGTCACCACGTTCTTACTGCGTACGGCAGTCAGTCGTGTGAGTGCAAGCGATTGGCTTCTATAAATACGCAACTGCTTAGTGCTATTTGAGCCTCATCGCGTGGTACAGCGTTGGACTGCCGCCGAAAGCGTTCGTCGTACGAGAAAGAGAGAAAGGTTCGGCTGTCTAAAGTTGGTCCGCAGCGCAGTGCAGGATAGAATAGAACGGGAATTCAATACTCCGGACCAGACGCCTCATTACCAGCCTTGCGCGGTCGCGAGCGCTTCGTCCTCCTTCGAAAGTCTATTTCCACCCAACCGGATCGATCAACCAACCGACCGGTTGATATCCGAACCGATTAATCGATACACGCACCCCTCGCACACATACCTACCTAGGTATACGTCTACCTATTCCTATCTCGTATCCCCAATCCTCCTCCGCGCAACCAAAAATGGCCCAAGGCGCCGTAAAACCCAAAAAGGCCACTTCCTCCGCCTCCAGCAGCGGACGGAAAGCCAAGCCCCAACCGCCGAAAAAAGGCGCCCGCGTGGCGAAGTCCAAGAAGTCGTCGATGGCCGACAAGCTGCAGCGCAAGTTCTCGGCGGGGTTGGTGGCCAAGACGGAGAAGTTGCTGGGGGAGCGCGCGGGACACTTGGAACTGATTGGCAAGGGACGCGTGAAGGATAAGAGCGGGAAAGAGGGGGGAAAGGAGAAAGTGAAGGGTGGGTCGAGGAAGTTTGGGTGAAGTGGGCAGAGCAAACGAGCGGACATTGAAGTCTTAGTATTGGTGGCTGGTCTGGTATAGTTCGAAGTCTAAGGTCTACGCTTCGAGGAGGATCTAGTCGACTACGACGACGGGCTAGGCTGCTACTCTACGAACTATATGCTAGCCTTGGGAGCAGAGTTAAGCCCGACACCCTTATCATACGGTCGCTAGGCAAAAGGGTGGGTTTGCTCGAGGCCCTACGACAGGGTGCAACTTGCTGTGAGAGTTATAACGTTTACAGTGAAAACATTAGATGCCAAGGGTAAAGGCATGTTAGGGCTTTCCCTAGGTTGGAACCTCGAGATCCCCCACGGCATCCAGAAACCAAGGTCGCATATAAAATATGAGGTCCATTATTAACATGATACCAAAAATTAAAAATCTCGAATTTTCGCAAGATTGATCTAGATACTAGCCGCTACTCGTTTTCGTGTCTCATTATTTTTGGTTCTACTCAAAGTTGCTTTTCCCACGTAAATCCAGCCCAGCTCCTTAGCTACCAGCATCTTTCCACTCCTTAGCAATCTTCGCCAAGTTGCTCGTAACGAACGCTAGATCCTCATCAACATCCACGCGCCAGCTCGCCACGGCGACACGGCACGCAGGCTCGCCCTTCCAGGTAGTCCCGCTAACATACCACTCACCCGAGTCCTGGATCGTGCGCACCAGGACCCTATTCAGGCCCGGGTCGCGCGCGCGGAGCAGCACGACAATATGCGTGTGGTCTGCCGCAGTAGCATCGGGGAGCAGTTCGTAGGCTTCCTTCAGGGTTTCGTCTGTGGTTAGAGCCGCGGCCACGCCCCGCGCTAGCCGCACCATGCGCACGAGCATCGCTGCCAGACCCTCCCGGCCCTCGCTCAGGAGGACGGCGTACACGGGGAGCGCGCGGAAGCGGCGCGAGTTTTCGAGGCCGATGTTTAGGGGGCTGGGGATGGAGGAGGCGGATGTGGCGAGGTATACTGCGTTGGGGTTTTGGAATGCGGCGTGTAGTGTGCTAGATTGGCGGGTGAAGAATATGCCGGTGTCGTAAGGCTAGGTTGGTAAGTAATGATCCTATAATTTTGTAGATGAGGGCTGAGGATAGGGGTAAGGGGAAAACAGGAGGAAAATGGAAGACGTACCACGTTTAGTAGTTTGTGCCCATCCACCGTGATACTGTCAGCGAGCTCGAGGCCGGCCACGGATTCCCGAAGCTGTGCAAATTCGGATGTTGCCGGCAGAGTACGAGCAAAAATACCGAATGCTAAATGGTTTTGTCAGTGACACTCTAAGCCGCTGGGACACATGGGTACATACCGCCATCGACATGTATCCACGTATTGTACTTATCCGCAAAATACCGCAACCTCTTCATATCATCCGCGCCATTTGTCGCGAATCGCCCGGTATTAACCTCACCGGCACTCACAGCGATTATGCTCGCAACGCCTTCACGCAATAGCTCCCGCTCGACGGCATCCAGGTCCAACCTCCAGGGTTCGGCTTCGCTATATGGCAGCTCCTTGACGGCGTTTCGCCCGAGCCCAACCACCGATGCCGCCTTCGAAAGTGAGCTATGGCCCATACTAGTCAATACCTGAATCTCACGGATCCCGGCCTTCGCACATGCTCCTAGGATCCCGAGCTCGCCCACGCCATCTTGAGATCCGGCGGGCAGCCTCTTGCTGACAACAGCCTCCCGGCCGCATGCTAGCCCAAGAATGTTGCTCGCAGTCGCACCGGTGGTAAACGTGCGACCACCCCAATTTTCACTTCCACCTAGATCCAGATGCCGCAGCAGCAGGCGTAAGGCCGCGTCTTCAACCTCAGTGGCGATGGACTGGCCCGGGAGGTGTACCTGCGGACTGACGTCAAAAGCTGAGACTAGGTTATCCGCGGCCTCGGAAATGGGGAGCGCGGATCCCGTTACGAATCCGTAGTAACGGCCGCTGCGATTGTGGCCGTCGAGTGCGGGCGCGATGGCGGTGGTGAGGTGTGCAAGAGTGGCTTCCGGACCACGGCCAAGAAGGGACTCAGGGGAGTCCGGGTCTGGGATTGCAGACCGGGCGGCGGACAATGCGGCGCTGCTTGGGAGCACCGGCGCCGAAGCTCCTGGCGCGACGGAGACGCAGGCCCGGATGCGCTCGTACGAAGAGGCGAGGAACGCTTCAGTGTCCATTGTGATCTAGAGCTCTGCGATACCGGAGGGAACTCCGAGCTTGGGTGTATTCAAGAAGCTGGCTGGTATAGATCCCGGAATAGGCACAAATTCCCTCAATGATTATATAAATAATATCCCTTCTCACCAATACGAAGCGCGGGTGAACGGCAATATCAGGCTATCGCGACGAGGTGGAACGAACGAGAGAACGACTTGAAGCTCACCAAGATGCCTTAATTATTTGGAGATAGTTGTGGTAACACATACCAGTAAGAATGACTGAGATTGACGAATCAATTTATATTCGATTGCTCGAAATTATACGATGAATGCATCACTATCGATCGCAAAGTCTTGCCTCTTGTTATAGCGACTCGATGACACTAAGCCCGCTATACAGAAATATCCACATGGCGAAAATTGATATAGTGTTGCTTATTGACTATAAGATATCTATAACAAGACTCCCCATTCGGATGGGACTGAAGCTGCGACATTACGTGACACTACTTTGCAATTGTACAGCGTGTCGTTCGGGGCATATGACCATTGCCTGGTTGTCGACGCTCGGTTTGATTCGTTCCTTATAACGGACGGTCCTCGAGTCTAGCTTAACAGTTAGTTAGGAGTCAGTATATCTTAGACAGTTATCTAGCAGGCGGCGGGTCGAACTCTTCCGCTTTTCTTCCATTTAGTGAGTCTGGAGTAGTCCTTCAGGTGGGACTCTACAGAATGATCGCCACTGCATCAATTGCGATGCAAATCCACCTACATCGATGGACGAGTCAGCATTTACTGACTGACATTATGTAGGACATAACAGCATGAGGCAGGAATTAGGTGTATGCGAAGATGAGACGATCTACGAAACGATTTGTAGCACATCCAAACTCGCTTGGGTCCCGTTATTATTACATGGCAGCATGGGTGACAACCTTGAAAGCAACTGGATAAATAAAGGTTTATTGACGGACAGCCTAACCTAAAGCGAGCTAGGCGCTGAATAGAGCCAGGGCGAGCCTTAAAAGTGAGCTGAGTTATATGACGGTTAAGGCTCGGTGCAAACCAAAATGGTACTTGGGATTCAATCAATTAACTTGAATTAAGTACAGTAAGTACTATGTACTACTTTTTTGAGTCAGGAAGTACATACTCTTCGTATTGCCTGCCCTTGTCTTTGCTTCGTCTGGTGGGCTCTCGTGGCTCGTGGCTCGTCCCCGTCTCCTTTCTTTTTGTGGGGCATTTGGAGTTCCTTCTAAAGAAGTCATTGCAATCCAGACCATGTCTGAGGCCCCGTCGATCCTTTCTTCTACTTCGATCCGAAGTCGAAAATGATATTGGAAACACTCTTTCTCCAATTTCCATCTCTTCCACTTCTCTTTTTCACAACTTCGAGCTGTGCTGACGAGGTATTCGTGTCTACGGGAGTGTGTACTCCCTTACATTTGACATCGCCATAATCAAATCAAATCCAACCGCAATGTCCAGCTGATGAAGCCCTAATCCGAATCGAGGAACTCCCCCCTGACCTATATCTAGCAGCGACATACCCTCCTTCGGTCCCATTCGTTTCCCAGCCTCCAGTCGGAAGCCCAATATTTCCTCGGCCGTGCGCCCGTTGTAACCGAACTTTTTGTATATACTCGAGTGATGCTCTCGTGAGCATCCGTCACCAATCCAACCGACAAGCGCAATCATGTCGGGACTCATGAGCAAGCGCCAGCAGGCGCGTAATGAGAAGGTCTTGCAGGATCTCGTACAGAGCGTCCCAGGAAATAATTTTTGCGCTGATTGTCAAGCACGAAACCCATGTACGAGCAGTCAACCCCCTATTCCTATCGACCTAGAGCTTATAGTGCTAACCTCTGTCTCCTAGCTTGGGCATCATGGAATGTATGTAGAATGCTCATTCATGACTTACACTCATACCGTTACCGCCTCGCGACCGACTCAAAACCTCCCTACCATCTAAGAACGAGACGAACATTTTGCTAATACGGCTGTAGTTGGGCATATTCCTTTGCATGCGATGCGCCGCCATTCATCGCAAACTGGGCACACATATCTCGAAGGTTAAGTCGCTCAGTATGGATAGCTGGACCAACGATCAAGTTGAGGTACGAGAAGCCGCAGATGCTCAGTTGAATCGGAATCTGGGCTAACTGTGCTTGCAGAGCATGAAGCGAGTTGGAAATGTTGCGTCGAACAAGATTTACAACGCCCAGAATAAGAAGCCGCCAGTGCCCATAGACGCCGACGAGGCCGACTCCGCCATGGAACGATTTATACGAGCTAAGTACGTACAGACAGCTGTCAATGGCACAAAGAAGCATAAGACCGGAAGCTCAGACGAAGGCACTCCGCCGCCATTGCCACCCAAGACCGGCAGTCGTTTCTTCTCGTTCCGCTCGAAGAAGGATACGCACTCACGCGACAGTGTTTTCGGTGTTCACGATCCCCCGCGCGGTGCCGATCAACGTAATAAGCCTTCCAAGGTCTTCGGAGCTAGTGTCCATCAGGATACGCCGGAGGATATTGCGCAGAAATTAACACAGCTCAGAGACATGGGATTTACGGACGACAAGCGCAATGCTATGATCCTGAAGGGTGTAAATGGAAATCTTGAAAAGACTATCGAAGCTTTGGTACGACTAGGCGAAGGTGGCAGCGGCGGAGCCTCATTGTCTTTGCCATCTCGTGATAATTCTCTTCCCACCTCGAGATCTTTGACGCCACAACCTTTAACGCCGCAGCCCACGTCACCGAAACCTACGATCGGGCTATCCAAGTCTAGCCCACCACCAGTACCGAGCCCAGCGAGTCCCGCGTCAAACAACCCTTGGGATATACAGCCTGCCCAACCCCAGTCTTCACAATCGACAGGAACTTTACAGAATAGAAACCCATTTTATGCCGCGAACCCGTTCGGGATGCCAAGTCAGCAAGCCGAATTCAATCTAAATCAGAGCCTACAGAACCTGTCCATCACACCATCTCAACAGGCGCTATTCCCGAACCACACTGGGGGAATGCCAGCTTCTCAACCCATATCACAGCCCTTCTATCAGCAGCAGTCCATGACTCCGCCGATCCCGCAAACCCAGGGCTTCACGTCATTCCCGTTTAATAGTAATCAGACCTACACACAACCAAGCCCCCAACAACCACAGGGTTACAACCCATTCTTACAAGCGCCCACAAACCCGCAGCCAGCACTTTCGTTAAACACTTCGCCGTTCCAGAATCAAGGATCTCTTGCTACCAATCCTTTTGCTAGATCACCAACTAGAATTGCTTCGCCAACTCTAAACCAAATACCCGAGCAGTCGCAACAAAATTTTTACAATTCGCCTCATTCCCCATATACGAGCAATCCGTTCCTTACAACAAACCAGCAAGTACAGTCACCCAGTCCAGCTTCTCTGGCGCCGCAACCCACTCAACAAGCGTGGTATGAGCCTCAGCCATTCCCACAAGTGGCATCTCAGCCGGCATTTCAGCCTGTATATCAGCAACCCCAAAGAGCTGATACTGCTTCTATCATGGCTCTATATAACTATCCTCAACTGGCGCCCGCTCGATCCCCAACGCAAGACCAAAACGCGCCTGGCATGCAGATGAACCAGACAGCACCCGTGCCCACGCAACCACAGGCGCCTCCGCAACAAATTCCATCATCACCTTTGTCAGGGAATAAAAACCCCTTTATGCATAGCGCAGCAACCCCGGCCACGGCTACTGCTGTGGCTCCAAGTCCATTTGCACCACATAGTAATCCTAATCCTGCCTCCTCGAGTGCTAGAAGTCGAGAGAGCATGACGCTTGGGATGGAGATGGCGTGGAATAATGGTCGACACAGCCCCGACGCATTCGCTAGCTTGAGCGCAAGGAGCGGTTAATAAGATCCGCCGCGTGCGTGTATATATATAGTAATCACAAGGTGTACCATAATAATGATTATGCCATGAATAAATAAAAAGTTTGGCATCCAAGACAAAGTTAGCCCCTTTCCCTATAGTTGTCGTGCTTGTGTTGAATATTTCGATGTCCCTCGAACTGACCGTCCTCTATGATCGACGGTTTACTTGTGGATCTCCTTCAAACTGAATTCCTCCCACGGCATCTCCTCAAGGTTCTCGAAGCCCTGTCCATCTGTCTTGGCTACGTTATTCCAGCCCCGGAATACAGCTCGCCAGTAACACATCTCGGCCGCCGGGCTGAAGTATCCACCACCGTCGAATAGCTCCCGCTGCCGCCGCGCGATGCCCGCAGCTATACTGGGATGCCGCTCCAACCACGCAACCGTACTCTCTAAGTCACTCCAGTCCGGCGCCACGAACACCATATTAGCCTCCGTGCGCGGGTCGTAGGACGTCGGCCACGCGGCTTGGACCCAGGGCGCCGGATACGGAACCAACTCACTCTCCTTCCCGGGGTGACTAGCAGCATTCTGAGAAGCATCGCTTCTCACAGGGGTCCGAACTACACCATCCAACCGGTGACTAAACACGGGCCTCACCAAATGCGTAGTATGCTGCATCCAAGCCACAGGCGGACTCAGCAGCACGCTCGCGCACCGCTGGTGGTACTGGAAGCGCCCGCTGTACGTGACGCCCTCCGTGTACACGACGTAGCGGTACGCGCAGAAGTCCTCGATCGCCAGCGCGTTGCTGCCGTTCGCCGCCAGCGGCTCCACGTCGGCCCACGGCTTCCTGCGCGCGACATTAACTAAATCGTGCCGCAGCCGCCCTGCCCGCGCGTTATTGAACCACGTCGTCCCGCGCCAGACGGCTTTTGGAATCTTGGTCGACCACGTGTGGTGCGCTTCTACATTGGAGATTGCCGCCGCGGCGCGTGCCATGGAACCCACGGTCGAGACGGGCCACGCCCAGAAGCTGAAGTGCGGGATCGCGAAGAACCGCTTCCCCGCCCCGTTGAACGCCGGGTCTGCCGGCCGCGAGTACGACAGCGTGTGCGACTTCGGGTCATCCTCGTGGTTGAACGCGAACACGGTATCGGGGACGGGCTCTGAAGCGGGAGCCGTGAGCAGCGCCGCCGCGATCTGGTGCAGTGTTGCAGAGCGATGCTGCAGCATGTCCGCGCTTAGATCGGCTTTGCGCGCGTACGTCAGGATGGACAGCTTCCCGTCCCGGATCCGCGCCACCAGCGGCCCGAGACCGTGCGGGTTCCGGGGGAGCGTGAAGGGACCTTTGGAGACGACGTCGTCGATTTCTTTGGTTAGGCCCGGGAAGGCGGATGCGCATTGTGGTTGTGTGAGGAAGCGGTTGTTGAGCAGACCGGGCGGGTGCTTCTTAGCGCTGGAATGTGGCTGCGAGTGCGGGTGCGAGAATGTGTTGTCGGCCATGGTCGCCCGTGAGGAGTCCAGGCTGTGGTCTGGCACTAGGAGGAAGCAGTATAGTGCTAGACATATCACAGAGATTATGACAACTTGCCGTAGGCGCGCGCTCGACGCTGGGCTGAGCCGCTTGCTTGTACGCATTGTCGCCATTGTTGTTACGCCTGTCCCATTTCAAGAGGCTTTGCCTTCCTCCCTAAACCTAGCCCTCTACCATGAAATGAATACCAGGTAGCCGCACAGCAGCCTACTTTTCTCAAGCTACCAATGAGTATAACCACCTACGCAGAATAGGTGGTTTATTGCGGAACTCGCACTAAGATGAGCTTAATCCAACGACCACGAAATCATGTTTGGAAAAGCGAGGCGTAGCTATGTCCGCAGATCTGTCAAGATTGATAGGTTCGCGACGACATCCGGGGCATCTAGTTCCGAGAGAAGACCTACTATTCTTGGGAACAAGACTACGACGTTAGGATTCAGGGGGGTTTATGTGGTCCGCTACAACACCCCACCAATCAACTTACATGCATCAAGACCCCGACTATGTGACCTGTCTTCCCCGGATAATGGCGATGGACAAGAGATTTAGTTTCTGATTTGACGCACTGGATTGGGTAGCTTGCATATTTTGAGGCTCTAGATCTAGTGAGTTTATGGATAGGTTCTTCCTGCATGTATCCCAGAATATTCTAATATACACTCTGCAATTTCATAGACGTCATAGGGTGCTCCCCGGTCCTTCCATTCAGTCCACTATTCTTCAATCGGGTAGGTATCGCAAATGAAAGAAATAGCTAAATAGAATCGAATGAATGAAATATTTTCACTTATAATTAATAGATTCAAATAGCCGTTACATAAACGAACCTACTCTGAAAAAAAATACTCAGCTTAGACACCCCCGAGTAGAGGCAAGCCGTTTACGCGCCATGTCGATCCGAGCCATACCTCATCATAACGTTTTGGATATAATACAGCGCCTTACAAAACAATATTGCTATGATAGGAGCCCGGACATTCTGGATTTAAGCCTCGTGGTAGAATTTAGAACTTATAAGAGCATCACCTAGAAGTGGTTGCTATGTGCTAGAGAATACGTGTTTTAATACACTCTTTGAACTTACATGGTAGAAATTTTTCGAAGATTAGAATAAAAGAATATGTCAGGAAGACTAGTAGATGCTACTGGTGTCTGCTGCCTATTTGCCGGTTCATTATTTTATAATAAAAGGGGGTCTTGGGTTCGAGGCCTTAGAGGCATCCAACTGTGAGTGACCATAAATACCCAGAGTTATTTACCACTTCATAACTCATACCTCACTCTGGACCTCCCACTGGAACCTCCCACTACACCTCTTCAGACTCAGAGCTTTCTAGCCCAGCCTAAAACAGTAAAAAAACACACACATGCAACATCACAATGAAACTCATTCCGAGTACGTGGTTTGATGGGGAGGTCCGAGACAAAGTTACGACCGAAAGGCAGAGCGGTATCATTCAGGCTTACCTCAAAGGTTATATAGGAGTCGAGGATACAGCCATGATAGCCGCTCTTGCCGTACGCCATCCAGCAACCTCTACCGGAGATCTAAGCCAGGACGTGTCTCAATTTTGGAGATTCCTCGTCCATATCGTATCGGAATGGCCCTCGGAACACGCGAAAACCCTCAACCTTCTAGACCACTTCCGCAAAATCCCATCTACGAAACACTCCGAAGCAGAAAGAATGTACTGGGGCGAGGCATATGTTGCCATTGTCGGAGACTTTGAATTGGGACCGTATATACCCGTGTTCTGGGATATCCTTCAGGAATATTTAGGTTGTAAGTTTTCCAGTCTTAATCTATGAGTTGAGATGACCTGGCGATATGCTCATAACTACGTGGCTTTAGCACCTTCCACAACGGACGAGTCCCCATCCTACTTGAAAAAAGACGTAGAAGTTTTCAGGCGGACGAACATCAACCTCTTTATAGAGAAATGGCTTTTACACGAGGCCCTTTCGGGGCTTTAGGGAACGTGAGCTCCTACGTCGTTAACGAGACGTCAAAGGCGATACATAGGCTTTCCGCAGAAGACGCTGCAGATGGGACTGAAAGAATGAGGTCGACTATCATGATGGCAATTAGGATCAAGAATGGTACATTTGTAGGTTTTTGATTGTCGTAATAGGCGATGTCGTGAAAGGACATTATGAAGCATGATGATCACGGGTTTACTTTGGAGGATGAGACATGATGAAGAGAAAAGCCCCTAATAATGATACACTGCAGTTCGTGTCTTGGAGGGACTTGAGGGCAATGGGGGTCGCACGAAGTACCATAAAGATATGTTGTTGATGGATACCCATCATATTTATGATGAATTAGACCCTTCAGAGCACGATTTAGTCCCGATAGTTGTGGGTTAGGTGAGTTTTCCGGGGGCTCATCCGGTTCATTGTTAGCGGCTTATAAGTGGGTCACTGTCACCTAAGAATCGCGTGCTCGCTCGGCACTGCAAAATGGTTTTTTCCCCTCGTGAGTTATGAAGCTTCCGTCATCTAAACCAAGGTCGCTATACTTAAGCACGAACATCAGTGTGAAATCTCATCAGGAAAGGTTACGGTGCTCCTTAAGAGCCTAGAAATTACCAAAAACCTACACGGTCGCTAGATCGTTATTCCCACAAAAATGGTCAGCTATCTCAAACCCCCTTAGATCAGAAATTCCATACCTGACTTATAGCTCCTAGGTTCATGCGGATGCATCAAACTTCGCTGAGGGCGTCACGAAGGAGCAAGCTTATACGCAAGTGCTCTTACAGGCTGAAGGTCTCTTCGACGGCCAAAGAAACTGGGTGTGTTCACGTCCCCGGTGTCTGCGCTTATATACAAATATACCCCGGCCATACTAATATTCTGCCTCGCTAGGTCTGGTATGTCTTTAAATAGAGTGGTGGCGTTAGGCTTAGCCGTCGGTCTGGAACTAGGCTGACTGGATGTACCTTCGAAGCAATCTCGCCAACGCTGCATCTCTCCTATGGCATGCATACAAGTCATTACCTCATCCAAGCAGCCAGGTAAACTGGGCAGGTAGGTGAAAAATGATTACTCATAGAGGCATTCGTTTGTAATACGTCAAAGCGCACTTATTTATAATCATTTTGTCGCAGGTTTCTACACTCTTGATCCACGAGCAACGGCGTCGAAGCCGCAGCTCATTCTTGGCCCTTTCCAGGGTAAAGTTGCTTGCCAGACTATCGCTTTCGGGAGAGGCGTATGCGGAACAGCAGCAGCAACTCAAACAACGCAGCTGGTTCCGGATGTCGAGAAGTTTCCCGGGCATATTGCATGTGATGGGGATAGCAAGAGCGAGATTGTGGTGCCCATTGTTGCGAAAGGAGGTGGAGGGGGAGAGAAGCTGGTAGCTATCATTGACATTGACTGCGCCGATTTTGGTGGGTTTGATGAGGTGGACAAGAAGTACTTGGAGCAATTGGCGGAATTGCTCGGAAGGAGTTGCCACTGGTGATGTGCTGAGAATGGCGATTGGGTGGCTTCGCTCACTTCGCATTACTGAGACTGATTAAGCCTAGGTACCTAATACGCCTTGCTGTTCTTATGGATACTAATATTGTGTAGAAGGCTCCCCAATGATCCGTAGGGTCAAATACTAGCACACTAACATCAACCCAACATATTCTGCTTCCTCACAATAGGGACATCCCGGAGAATGTTAATTTAACCGGTCAAAATAGCGAATTCTGATTTAGTTGATAGATCGGCTTGATCCGATACTTTCACTATACAGCCTAGAAGTATTGTTTTCATACTCAGCTTTCGTCACTATGAGCTATAAACTATGTATATGCTATAGTATTAGCTAGGTACCTATCGGAGACATCTACACATACAGATTGGTGCCTATCAAAGACATATTTAGATAGATTTCCACCAAGGGTATCTACATATGTAAGCGAGATCCTCGGAAGTGGTTGATATTGGTAACTAACACGGACGAGGGACCCTGACGAGGATCTCCTAACGGAGGCGGGTACCCATCTCTCTGAGATTAAATGGGAACTACCGAAGTCATATCTAGAGTATAACAAAGACGACTATGCAACCCCAACGATTGGTCTCGAGCATATTACGGGCTCCAGTAGCGTTAGTCTGTCGTATATTTTGGAACCCGAGTCGATTCTGCGGGAGCGTAGGATACAAGCCTTCAATGTGCCGAAAGCTTCGCAAGTAAGGAATGAAGCGAGTTTGGAGAGTTTGCTCGTCCTAGATACTCCTTACGAATCGACATCCCCTCGAAATGTCGAAGCATGGACTACTAGCAATTTGGATGACAATCCACACGATCATCAACGAACAGCCTGTGGTATAAATTCCTCGAATCCCATCGCGGCAACACAGCACCAGCAGGTCCCGCCCGCGAGCGAACAATCGAGCGAACAATCGAGCCAAAAATCGAGCGAGCAATCCGTAGAGCCTTTAGTTGAATGCTTTACGGGGCATCCTCCGTCAAACGATCTATCGAAGCCAACATATGCATGTTACTACTTGCTAGGGGCCGCGATACTATTATTACCGGCTAGTCTGGTGGTGTCACTTTGGTGGTCGGCTAGCCATGACGACGTGTCTGGCGGGTTTGGAATGGGTTCTTACATGATAGCGATTTCGGGCGTAATCATCGCCGTGGCAGGCTACGCTCATAAATCACACTGCCGGTGCCGGTGCTGGAACCGTTCCTCTTCTCTTCCACAATGGGAGAGTAGTGGTTATAATCTCATGGTCTTGGCATCGCCTAATGGCTCTTAGACTATACTTGTGGGCGGGGTCAGGGATGACTAGAGAGAGCCCTGTGATTTATACCTTAGGTGGGTGTTAGAGCTGAAAACAACGAGGCATGGTAATCATGTGTGATGGACAGGGACTCAAATTTGGAATCATCAAACAGACCAACATTCTTCTAATATTCCCTTTAGCATTGTCTTTTACCATTCACACCCCTGCCTTTTCGCACTATTTCATGGGTAGCAAGGCTCAAAGCTGTATAATAAGAATTTTATCATAAAAATCCATACGTGTAATGTTAGTGTAACTAAAAGGGAGAAAGTCGTTATATTAAAAACCAAGAGGCGAACTCAGAATACTCAATATAAAGATGTTGATATAAATTGCATTTGCTACTTCATATATGCGTGAAACAGGCATATTGCCCCGCATCGGATAACCAAACTGAGCTCAAGCTCCAACTCGGAATTCCCGATTTCGCAACTATCTCGAATCTCCCCTACGAAGACGGAGATGCGATGTGATAGCCATGAGAAGCATCGCGAGGACCTTTCGAGCGTGCTATAGACCCTTCGCGATTGTATTTCGAACTCCATCACCGGCCTCAATTGACCTCGTCTCTCCTCTGTCTAGATCTTCGCTGTTCTTCGCCGCTCGCACCATGGCCACCTCCAACGGACCCGTGCTTAAGAAGCCGCTGAAGCTAGCATGCGTGCAGCTAGCCAGCGGCGCAGATAAGACCGCCAACCTGAAGCATGCACGTGAAAAGGTCCTTGAAGCCGCACGCGGCGGCGCCAAGCTCGTTGTTTTACCCGAATGCTTCAACTCACCATACGGCTGTGACTACTTCCCGTCGTACGCCGAGACACTGCTCCCGGGGCCACCCTCCGAGTCACAATCACCATCCTACCACGCCTTATCCGCCATGGCCAAGGAGGCGGACGTGTACCTTGTCGGGGGCTCGATCCCAGAAGCGGACCCGGACCCGGCGAGTAAAAAGTACTACAACACGTCACTAATCTTCGGGCCCGACGGCTCACTGCTCGGTGCACACCGGAAGGTGCATCTCTTCGACATCGACATCCCGGGGAAGATCACGTTCCGGGAGAGCGACGTGCTATCCCCCGGAAACAAGCTCACGATCGTGGACCTGCCCGGGTACGGACGCATCGCCGTGGCCATCTGCTACGACGTGCGGTTCCCAGAACTCGCGATGATCGCCGCGCGGCGCGGGTGCTTCGCGCTGCTGTACCCGGGGGCCTTCAACCTGACGACGGGCCCGCTGCACTGGCGCCTGCAGGGCCAGGCCCGCGCTATGGATAACCAGCTATATGTCGCGCTGTGCAGCCCCGCGCGCGACACGAGTGCGACGTACCATGCCTGGGGCCACACGCTCATTGTTGATCCCATGGCCCGCGTGCTCGCGGAGGCGGAGGAGAAAGAGGCGATTATCGCCTGGGAGTTGGACGGTGCGTCGATAGAGGAGACCAGGAAGAATATCCCGCTTTCGACGCAGCGCCGCTTCGATGTCTACCCCGATGTTAATCAGGGCAAGATTAGCTTCGATGAGCCGGATCTGCCGAAGTAAGGTGGGATGTTAGAAATAGGGCTTCATAGCCTTCCGATGTTAAGTGTGAGCTCGTGAGCAGCTGCTGGGTGTCAAGCATTTGGAATCAAAACTAGGGCAGAGATAATAGTCGGCTAGGAAGCATATCACGTCTTGTCATTAGGAGCGCGGGTATCGTAGCTCCATACGATCTAATGGGAGAACTGTCTACAGGTTTACTCTCCGGGAATACTCCATATAGGGATGATAGAATATAGCGACTTTCAGTTCGCTAGTAGGGTATGATTTACGATGATAATGTTGTTGTTCGCAGACTAGTAGAACTATTCAAAATAGAGAGGCGCATAAGTGCACGCACGGTACGATGGCGCGTCGTTTTACGTAACTTCACCCTCGTCCCTTTTGGCGGTCAAGCTGAATCATTGCCGTGGTGTCTTAACTTTTCTGTAGGGGGTAGATGCTTCGAAATGGACCTCGTGATCCTCCTTCGATTGCCGTAGAGAGCAATTCGTTTCGAGTTGAAGTAACCTCCCTATCTAAGGGGGATACGTGATGCCGAACATGGTCCGTATTTTGCGGGATGGTTAGGGTAGGATGCACGTAGGGGGTCGTAAGCACTTTATTCCTCAACTTCCTTACATTGAGAACGACAGACAAAAGAGAAAGCCGGTGTAAGGATAGGTACTCTACTCATCCGGGTATTGAATTGCCTCAGTGATAATAAGATTTTTTTTTTTTTGCCCTTCTCCCTTACTTCTTCACATGAGTACTATTTGCCGTGGCAATCCAGCCGCACACAATTTTCCGCGCTCCAAGTCGCACAAGGGTCGGTTCCGCGCCTCCCCCGCATCATCCGGGCGTTCGAAGCGACTATCAATGGTACGGCATCATCGGATTGTGAGGTCACGTCACAAGGAAAATGGCGGTAGTTACACTGAGCAGCACATCTTCGAGATTGATGTGCGCAATCGTAGTACGCATGAATGGTTTGCGCATTTTTATATGTTGTGTATCCGTGGGATGGAGGTTCGCGGTCATATATTGCCAGCCACACAAAATAGGAAGCACGCGAGCAATTTCCTTAATAAGTTAAAGGGCAAGTCCCGAGTGAGGGTGTCTCATAGCCGACAAGGGTTCAACTGTACATATTTAGACCAGTGTGTGTCTCAGCCCCTAGTTCTCCCTCCATTATCCCACCCTACATCAATATTGATACTTTGTAGTTCTTTAACCGATTATAGCATTGCGGCTGGACCCTAAACGGACTGTTGGGGTATTGGAGGGTATGTATAGATCTGGCGTGAACTGCGGTTGGACTGTCAACCTACGATAGTGTAATGGATATACGTTATTTTTGTGTGATATGAGGCCTTGCGATCCATGATCTGCGGCTGGCACCCATGTCTATCTATGTACGGAATATAGAAGGTGTTGCGAGATAAGGAGCCGCCCATACCCTCATTAGGTTCTATATTGCGTTCCCGATGATAAGAACCTGGGGGTTTGAGAAAGGGTGTAGTAGAAGGAAGAAAACAAGAGATGAGGATGAAAGAAGAGACGGACTACCTCTCACGGATTCCGCCCCTAGTCTTTACCGTACGCGCCTCAACCTGCATGTCAGCGTCGCCATCCGATGCCGCTCAACATCTCATCTGAATTTCGACAATGTCTTTCCCATTGTTTTTAATTTTTATTCTTTTTTTGGCGGCTTGCTTGTCTCATATTAGGTGTCTGTCTTGCTCTCCACTATGTGCATTTAGAATACCGGCAGTTTCCACACTAGTAGCCTCCTCTCGGTTTCGGTCCTGTATCCCGAGAAGAAACCCGACTACGGACTTTATTTCGTTTCCGTTCTTCGTTCAACATGTGTTTCTTCTTTCTTCTAGCAGACTTTACTAGACTAGGAGAGAAGCTTAGCAAGCTCCTAGCCCTTAAAAGTATCCGCATATTGCTAGTAGACGTCTAGACCCTTTCTTAGAACGTAGTGACAGGCGCTGCGGCCGGTCGTAAATAGTTGACAAGGGGTGGACCCCATTTCCCGTAAGCGTTGCTAATTCTCGGGTGCGGCTCAGAGTAGCCGGCATACACCCTGCAGATCACGAGGACGAGTACGATGTAGTTAGTTTACAATGTTCCCTTGAAGTTCTATTAGTTTTCGAATTCCATAGACCCGGACTAGACGACTACCTAGACATTAAGTCGAGTCTTGGAAAAGGCTTAACCCTACAGGTTTCAGAACCAGCGCAGGTGAACGAGAGTCGAAGGGGGTCGAAGGGGTTGGCATTCCACGATCCATGCTATTATTTCACGATGCTGCAGCTCGAAATAGGCAGATGGATAGGATGCATGGATGGGAAATTTCCAAGGTGATAATGGTCAGTTTAGGACTTGTCACCGTGCATCGCATCACAGCCATTGCAATTTGCCCTACAAACCCTTGATAGACCGAGATGACTCCGCGTTTAGGTGTATGCTCCCCGCAGTAGTTCTGGCCGGTCCTCGTCTATTATGTAGGCCCGGCGTAATAATTGGTTGTTGGCGCGTAGCAGATGAGGCTCGTATTTCCCAATTCTTACTGTAGGGTGAGAAGATATCATGACCGAAGTCCGGGGGAACCAAACAATGGCGAAGTGATAGATGATAGCATGCAGCGTTCTGCAGGCTTATAACTTGGACGACGTCGTAGTATAATTGCGATGATCCTTTGCCAGTAATCGTGATCTCTCGAAACACAAAATTCCCCTATACCTTCGTCGCCTCTTCCATTTATCGATCGACCTCGATGGGAATGGTTACCCACCAACATGCGTACATGATCGAGATATTCGAGACTGTGGCGGTTTTGGCAAGTGGGCACGAGACATGAATATTCTCCTACGTAATGGAGATGGTTCTAGATGTTACTTCTCATCCGATTTCGTACTTGTTATGGGATGTCAAAAAATCTGCAGTTCATACTGTTGCAGCGCAGATGGTTTATGGAACGGTTATTTCCCCCGTTCCCCCTTCGCTTGCATCGATTGGGCCCGGACGGAACGCAAAAGAACCCAATATGACATAAATGAGTGCGGCGTGAGGAAAAGAGGTAATAGGTCGCATGACCTCTTGCCTAGTATACTGGTATTTGCCGATGAAATCTCCACGGAACGGAGGGAATTTGGGTAAGACGAGGTTGTTGAGGTCGAGCGTTGCAGCTGTCTCGGACCTGTAGGACGGCGGTGAGAGCACACGTGCTTGATATACGGCTCGTGATTGGCAAATAAATCAAAATCGGGTAGGACACCAAATCTGTCCGTGCTGCAGATTTATTATCTCATGGATGCTGGATGCTGGGATTTGGATGCACGCTACCACACGCGAACCAACTGTAAGCTAAACTGCTTACGTAGGGCGGCCCAGCAGGAACAGCATTGGTAGATCCGGCTGTTAGGTAATGGTACTGCATATGTGGGTTTTGTAGTTCTGTGGGTTGCTGGCGTGGACCATGCATGGGTACTCAAGTGCTTCTCAGAGACAGTAGCACATACTCCCCAACTTACCGTAGTAGGTAGGTTTCGACGTTGGTGATCCAATCAGAGTAAACTCCTCCCGCTGAACCAAATTCAGGGTCTCACTTGAAAGACCAATTAACTTACACGGATTCTGCAACCAAGTCTGAAGCTTTTATTTGGTTGGCTGAGCCTGAAATCAAAAGGTGGCAGAACTCACCATACGGAGCCTCTTTTTGTTCATATTATTCAATCTAGCAACATTGAACTAATCCTTACTGTTTAATCAGTCGAGGAAAATACCACCTATAATGAAGCTTCATAAGCACCATCTCAATGGTTATCAGGTAGAGCAGACCGACCAAGATACGACGTCACTTACATGTATATTCGAATATAGAGATTATCATGAGAGGATACTATGATAATATTGGAGGTGGAACTGATATTCATTAACCATTTTTCGTATACCACACCGTATTCCCCGGCAGCCCGTCGACGGGTCGAAGATACCAAAGCGGACTAACATAGTGGATGGTGTGACCTACGATCAGCGCAGGGGCCGAGACCGCTACCACATACATACCACATAGTACTATGGATTCGCGGCTGCAACTACTACTGCTAAGCCTTTGACACTAGGGTGCTTTCTCATCAATTAGGAAATCCTCGAGGGCTTGGAAAACAATGACCTGTAAGACAATCTCAAGATTCCTTAGCCGGCTTTTCAAGGCTAGTCCCCGTCAAGTTCGAAATAAGAACTGCACCGTTCGGCGCTACTGTGAGTAATGACACCACTTTGACCATCCAGCTTCAAGGGGTTGCCGTTTCTTATCCACCTCTTATCTCCACTATGACAGTGATTAGGTATTAACAAGCGTGGAAACAATGGAGTTTGCTCTACTCTAGTAATAAACACCAAGTCTTCCGGAGACAAGCCAAGAAGATGCGATCCATACCATAGTATTGGATAGATATATAAATAATTTTGGTCTGCGCAATGGCTTGAAAGCCGAGAGTTTGGTTTCGGTTCTGATACGAACAATTATCAAATCCATGTAATCAGGCTTTGTTTCTTCCTTGGCAACAGGTCAAGAAAACCAACCTTTACCATTACAAGGGTCCCTGCAATCCACTATAATACAGGTGCTTACAATCAATTGATATCCATATACTGTACATATCGTACATCAATTGATATCGTGCATATCTACTACCTAGTACTACATGTACCTACTAGGTAGTACCCACCCAGGCAGGTAACACCAAGAACGCACCAAGAACTGCGAGAGCAACTGCGTATCTCCCGCCGGGATTAAATCGATCATACAACGTCATATAAGCACATGGGATAAGACTGGGATAACACGGCCGCAACTCATTCAAAGCTCCGATACTCCCCACCACCAAATCACTCTTATCTATCTCTACATAGTATTTCCCAAACAAAGCAACCTTGGAACCCTTTCCCCCTCCACGACACCAGCCAATTGCTGTATATCTATACGAATTCGCCCCAATTCGTATCGTATACGTAGGCAAGAGGCGGTGCTTGGCTATATATCTCCCTTGTCAGGACCAAAGTGGCTCTTTAATCGCCGTGGTGCTGCCAAGTCTCCCAAGTCAGTCAGTCGGTCGACTGAGTAACGATGAAATACGGCGAACATTTCGAAGAGGAGTCAGTCCCGAGCTGGAGTCTGCACAATATCGACTACAACTCATTGAAACACCAGATCAAGGCGCATACTACTAAGGACCAAGCCACTGCCATTGCTATACCTGGTCAGCAGGATCACGCTCTTAAGAAGTTCGAGGATGCATTCTACCTTGAGCTCTGCAATCAGCACAACCGTGTTGGTCTCTTTGTCACAAGTAAAGCCGACGAAATCTCAAGGCGCCTACGTACGTCTTGGCCCACAGAAACTCAATTGGTAATCCCCGGCACGTTTTTGACTGACAGCGCCTTCTAGGTCACCTCTCTGACTCGGTACACCAACTCATAGTACGGTGCGACAATGCTGGCGGAGTGTCTCCTAAGAGACAGCGACGGTTCGCCAAGTATGCGTTACAAATCGACGAATGCGGCGACGATATCAAGGCCTTGACCCGATTCGTAAATGCCCAAGTTATCGCGTTCCGCAAGATTCTGAAGAAGTACAGGGTATGCTTCCACACCTAGCTTTTGGCGTCGCCGTTCCCGAAAGCCTACGCACGGCCATGACACAGGACTAATGTTTGTTGACAGAAATGGACCGGCTCAACAACCTTAAGTAGTCGTTTTAAGGAGAACGTCCTCAGTTCGCCCAAGAGCTTCACCAAACGTGATTTTCACCCTCTTAGGTTACAGCATCAAGAGTTGCTGGCAACCCTCGAGGCTGCCACCCCTGACTTCAGTTCCCTTCAAGTCGAATGCCAGCGAGTCAGAGAGCAAATCGAATCACGCAACGCGAGTCGCCGAACATCGCTGACACAAATACCGAAACCCCCATCCATCACTACCCCCGGATCCTCATCTGTGACATACTGGAACGAGTACGAGCACGGAAGCGAAGCCGGCGATAACGACGAGGGATACGCTATATATATCGATCCCAACGCAAGTCCGGAATTTCCTGGCTTCGTTTATATAAAAAATATGTTCGCCGCACCTGTAGATAGGGTACGGCACTGGCTGAAGGCCCGTACACCGCACACCGACGAATCGCAGTCACTTCTTAACAACTCCTCGCCTACCGACTACTTTAGCACCCACATTTCACCCACGACACACACAACCGACAACGAAGCGACTGAGGATGAGTATGCTTCCTCACTAAATTCTAGTCTTGGTCGGCGGAAAGGAACACGTTACGCGCCGCAGCCGGCCGTAGAGGACGATCATGGTTACCAAGTAGCGTTATATCGGGACAAGATCCTCACACGAACCGTCATTCTCAGTTACGTCGCCGCTTTCGTTCTCTTACTCGTATCCGGGGTGCTGATCGCAACTGGTCGGCATAGGCTGCGACTCGAAGTAGATGCCGGCGTCACGATCGGATCTGTCGCGAGCTTGTTCTGCGCCTGTATGGGCTTGGGTGCTATGCTGTATCGCCGCTACCCCGTCGGTCTTCTGTACAGTCTCGCCGTCTGGGCCGCGTTCGTCGCAGTGTGTGCCCTGAATGGCATGCTACTTGTACTTGTAGCGGGCAGTAATGGATTATGATAACGTCACCTGACATTCCTATTATCGATTAAATTTCGGAATCCCGTTAGGTCGTTTGTCTCATACTAAGCGACTTGTGGCGTTTTATGAGGCGTTTTGATTAGAGAGGAACGGGCATACTTTTTGCATATACGAGACAGCGGCATGTTGTGCACACGTTGTGCACGGCGCCTCGTAACTGCGAGGTCTCGGACATAGAGAAATTGTCGTCGGAAAGGCTTCATCCGGGACACGAAGTATGGCTTTCCAACGAGCCCACGTTTTCCACCTACGTTGCGTTTTTCGGTTCTGTTTTTCAAGCTGCACGATACCATTTTCTACGATAGATTCGGATTCGCGAGCCTGTCACGCAGGGTATATTGGCTTGCAGAGAGAAGAATGTCTGCGGCTCGCTGCCGCTGTCGATGCTTCCGTTGCTTTGTATATAAGTGTGTAGGAATAAATGCATAATTCGGTAACGAGATGACGATAGTGAAGAGATTTCTGCTTCGCGATGTGTTCTAGAAGTATGAGGCTGTACGACAGTCTTTGCCTCTACATTCCTATAAGACCCCACGCACCCAGGGGCGGATACGTATCACCACCCCCAGAACAAACGATCAGCCATGGGTTACGTGTGTAGGTATCCTAATCCATACTCGAAACTCCGAAAACGATCGTACCTAAATTAATATATATATAGACATGTAAGGGTTCTCAAAGTTGAGTAGTTACACCACGGATGAACTCAGGATAAAGACATATTCGGGCATAAGATAGATTACTACTACTAATAGTCGTGCTAGTATTAATAGTCAGCATAAGGAGTCATAGAGTCTACATTATCACGAGGCTTATATTACTTTCTAACATCCACAATACAAACACGACCCTAACGCTTCGAGGAGGTCCGTTTCCCCGAAGCCGCCCAATGCTCAACGGCCAAGGAAGAGTTAAGTTCAGAAAAACTGACTATATCCAATATTGTATTCCCGTACGATACCTGCGTAACCCGCGTTTTCCGATGTATACCTGCCCATAGACCGAAGGTACCTCCAAAGATAGTGAGCCGGAAGCAGACGGATAAGTCCTAACGTCACACATATACGCCAGCCCGCCCATCCCAAAGAAAGGTTTTCCCATGATCCGACCTCCCGTCCTATCCATACAACAAGCTAGAAAATTACCTAGTAGTGCCGTTAAGTAAACATCCGTAGATAACGAGCGACATACCGTATCATAACCTCTTAAACTTCGTATTCCTATTCGTATATGTAAATGTTTATTTCCTAATTCGATGAAAAGCGAATGTCATCGTTGTCCAAAGTCGAAACATATGGCATATGGTGGAGGTACCAGCCGCGAGTTTTTCAGATAGTGCTGACGATCTGTGCGGACCCTCTTCTCGAGCTGGCTCATCATTTTCTCTATAGAAATGTTAGTGCCGATTTTCCATGATCACTCTATATCGTAGCTAGCATCCGGGATTGTCGGGTCACAACCCCTAACTATCACCCCTTTTCCCCAAACACCGCAGACAAGAGCCAGAGCAAAAAGGGACCAGGAACACCAAAAAAAAGACAAATCAATTAATAAAACTTACCAGCAATCCCCCAGCGATAACTAAAAAGCGTCAAACTCTCAAACTTCTCGGCGATATTCTCCTCGCACTTCTCCCTCTCATCGGGGAATATATTCCCCAGGCTCGCAAACGTCGTAATGACGAAGAAGCACGTGGCCCCCGCCGGCGCGCACAGCTGCGCCGGGCTCCGCGGCGCCGACCCGAAGTCCGCGTTCAGCTTGCACGAGATGTCCGTCGACATCTGGCACGCGAAGCGTAGCGCCACGAGTGCTGTGTTGATCTCCGGATTTGATGCTAGGAGTGCGCGCGCTGCTGACGCTGGGTCTGGTGCGTAGGAGGCGAGGGAGGAGGAGGGGTCCGCGGCGTGTTCGAGGATCGGCAGGTATGGCAGGTAGAGGATGAAGAGGGCGCTGGAGATTAGTTAATTTACATAGTTACTAGTGTACGGACTTGGAGAAATGCAAAAGCATGGATAAAAAACTTACCTAACAAGCATAGCGAAGCAATCGAGCGTAGACTCCCAGTCCAAAGTCTCATTTAGCAGCGTAAGCGTCGTCTCCCGGATCTCGCTATCGAGGTCCGCATACGACGCCACGAGCGGCATCTTGCCCGGCCGCTCGTCGCGCTCCTTGTCGATGCGGATCGCGCGGTGGAACAGCGTCGCCGTCTTAGCCGACAGCTGGAACCCGCCGAATTTCTCCGTCCCGACCACCACGCTTGTGCTGAGATGCCGCGTGCTGGGCGGTGGGGATATCGGGAACAGGTTTGCGTTCCCGTGCCCGTCTTGTCCTGTCGGTGGGGGCGTCATTGGTGGTGTTTCTGGCAGTAGCGTGTTCCGGCTCGGGCTCTCGAGGAGAAATGGGAGCGCTTTGGCGTCTTCGTCTTGGTGGATGGATCTAAAGTCACTTTGTAAGCATGCTATAGTGAGGAGAAACGGGAATAGGGGTAAGGGGGTTGGGTTAATCAGAGGAGTCCGGGAGAAGTCTTGTTGGCCGTGAACTATACTCGCGGTGCACTCAACAGCCTTTTCTAAAGTAAAAGACTTACTGCTCAAGGATAAACATGGCCCACCAAAGGCAACCCATCTGTTCCTCTTCAACGCTGAGCATTAATGTGTCTGTTCCGGTCTCGGCCACCTGTCCCGGTTTGATGCCCATCAGCCTTGATATGAGAACCGTCTGACTTAGAGTCTTATATGCCGTCACGATTTCTCCGTGTCCGTACTCATATAATGCCATTAACGTGCCGCATTGGATGATCTCTATGCTGGGTTCAGGATCCCCAGCGCATGGCAGCAGCATCAAAGATAGCAGTCGTTTAGCCGTCCTATACGTTTCGTCGAAAATAGGCTGCTCGCCTTCGTCCGTGAGACGCATCCGCGTATTCAGATACATAGCAACAACCAGCAACGCCACGCCCTTGGAATGCCAGCTGGGGGTGGTCTGATATGTGCCAGCAGCAGGAAAGGCTGCGAATGGGTGGTCGCCGTGGCCGTTCGAGGCAGAATTTGGTGTATCTAGTTGGGCCGGGGAGTCCACCATAGCGGCCATATTCGCCATCTGTCGCTCGAAGAGGATCGGGTGTATAGCTGCGAACCACGGGTGCACACACAGGAAGTAGGTATTTATAGCGGTCCGCCAGTCCACCTGCGGATGGCCCGGCCCCGTGCTCACAGAGACCAGAGATAGAATCTGCGAAACTGTAATTCCCTCCAGGGGCTCGGCTCCCCGGAACAATGCATCGTGTGAAAGTGAGCGAGGCTGGTATATGACAAACTGGGTGCCTTGAGTATTTAGATTGTTTGAGAGGTCTTGCACGTAGTGACACTTGGCGTTCAGTCTGTTGTCTGAGTTAGCTTCCGTCACTGTTCCATAGAGTGAAATATCTCAGCCCAGTGTGGCACGTAACACACCACCCAGACACCAACGAGTCAAGAGCTAAGTGAGAGTAATATGTATCATACCTCTTGCACCTGTCGCAATACGGCAACTTCTTATCACATTTGCGTTTCGATGCGCGGCATTTCTCACAGGCACGGGCAGCTAGTCCCCCCACGGTAGCTACCTCTATCGTGGGGCCCGGAGGGCCCTGGAGACAATGCCGTTTAGGAGAAGGGCCCGGCGACGACTCAGGGGTCGTCTCGGACACTGGCGAGAGCCCGTTAGAGATCTGTGTCGCCGGCATGTCACGGACTTGGGTGGTGTTGTGACAGGGCCAGCGCCGAGCACATCTGGTATGTCTTTCGAAGCACACCCAGACCCGAATCGGGGTGGTCGGTCAAGAGATGATCTACTTCAGCTAACTACTAATACCGGAGCCCGGAATTGTCGCCTCCCTCACGTGCAGATTGACAGGTGGGCCTAATGCCGCGGCGCCGTCCGCTCGAGGCGAGGCGTCAAAACCCGTGTCGTGTGTCTAAGACGTGCTAGAGTTGGTGTCTCGGACTGATGCAGCCCGCTGGCGAATGATGTAATGTGGATGACTCGGTAAACTAGGAGGCCAAGAATTTCCGCGGAATGCGCTGTATCGGGAAAGCTGACAGTCGTGCCCGATGATTATGGTAATATGAAGTCAGGAACCCGTCGCCGTTTTTGCTTCAGGCCTAGCTTAAGTAAGGATCCCACAGCCTGCCGCTGGTGCTAATCGATGATCGACAGGTCGAGCTGAGGAGAGGGAAGGGAAATATACAGGGATTGACGGGGAAGAAAGTTGGTACGACTAATAGCAGAGGAAAGACTATGCGGGATAGGGAGCGCTCGAAGGAGCATAAACAAGAAAAAGAATCGATCGAGTAAGATGATACTCGATTTTGTTTCCTAACTTATCATTCGTCCCGAAGTTTGATTCCGTACGGAGAAAGGTCGACTACCTTAGTATATATTTAGACAGGAGACGAAGCTATCGCCAAGAACTAGCGATTCAACATCCGGTGAGATTCATCGCGTGCCGTTCTTACACTAAAACATTCAAGCCTTCCAATCTCTAGGATGAGGTGTTAGTGAGTACCGAGGCTTCTTCCGCTTTTCCCCACAGACAGCTACATGTAGGTATGTAGGTAGGGATAGATGCTTAGTACAGGTCACAAATGACAGTGACCGTTACCGTAAGCTAATTTATATTACAAGCAGGTACCTACATCTTACACGAGAGGTTCGTGCCACAGACATGGATGCCGTCTCCCCGGGAGGGAGTTGGTCCTCAACGTCTTTGTATCTGTTCCAAAACGACACACGTTTCGGTAAAAGCCAGCCTTCGCCTATTCTTCGTTCTCCTCGATCTAGCGAAGCAATATATCGGTTAGATAGAATGCAGGAGGTGGCAATGCGAGGCTGACAGAAGACGAACGAATAATGGGGCTTGTAGCAGCGTCACGGAAACAAAGGATTGCTTCGATGGCTTGGGGGCCGACCGAAGAGGACAAGAAAAAGGTCCGATACAAGCTAGGAGCCGTCAACCGGGCGATCGCTAATTGCCATTGGCCCATAAATCATACACGGACCCCCACCATCTAGCAGTGAAGGGCGACATCTTCTCCTTTTTGATTCGCTATGGGAGGATTTTACCAATCACCGGCTTTCCTAATGTGAAGGGATAAAGGTGGGATGAAGAGAGAGGCGAGAACCAGCGATGGCCATAACTACTTCTAGAAAAGATCCATCACGATGTGCCAATAGGGCTTGCCGGTGGCTTGCATTAGCTAGTTCATGTAGTTTGTGTAGGCTGTGTAGTCTAGCAGCTCTAGTATATATCTAAACTTCTGTCTCAAAGGCAGATCGGTTTGAAACTAACCAATATCGCTTAACTCAGACTCATCGGCGTTAAGATTGTTTCCATATGTATGGACCTAGGTCGACCTCGGCAGCATTTGAGGCTGAATACTCCATTGTAACGGTGATTCTTAAGCCCTATCTAGACATATGCTCTTTCGGTACCTAGGCAGCTTTCTTTTATTCTCCGACTAGTTTCGAACTTGTCATGGTATGACCTTGCATATAGGACCTGAAGTGAGAAACAATATTATGTAATAATTCTAAGCGCCTTTGATACTACACAGGAAGCATGCAGCATAAGAGGCCGTTTAGGTGTGCAGTACTTGAGGTATTACAAGTCGTCGTAATCATTATTGCCACCTTCATGACCCCTCGACGTCCCCCTCCCGAGGAGTAAGAGCTGAGTTCTGACCATCTACTAGGTACCTAACCGACCAATCAACCTATCCAATCCGAACTTTGGAACTCTAAGCAAACTTCGACGTTCCATCCGACGGCCAGGTTCATGGTTCTTAAGCAAGTAAGGCAGACAACCGTAACCCCCTGCTACTGTAGTCATAAACGTTTCAGCTGTCTCCGGAGCTGTGAGTCTTATCCGACGTGCAGTATGTTTCCGTCTCCGCCTATCCGTACCCCTTTCCATTATCCTGTGCCATTCCCCTACCTCGGCCCGTTATTCGTTAAATCGTCAGCGTGCCATTCAACGGCAAATCCCTACTGCTCCCTCCTACAAACACTCTATAACCACCCGGCTGCAAACGCCACTTTTGTGCAACCACGTCCCAGATGCTCAAATCGCGTCTAGTAAGGTCAAACGTGACGGTCGCCGACCGTGTCGCATTAATAAACGGCTTGGCAAATCCACGCAGCTGTTTCACTGGCGCTCCGGGAATTCCTACATATAGCTGGGCGACCTCAGCACCATCAACTTTTCCGGTATTCCGTACTTCCGCGCTGACAGTAGCCACGACGTCCCAGAGGTCGACCTGCCCGCCCTCACGTATAGCCCCCGTGGGTAGTTCGGCCGTGTTCGCGCCGTTGCGCTTCGAAATGTTCAAGTTGGCGTACTCGAACGTCGTGTAGCTGAGCCCGAACCCAAATTCGAACCGCGGGGTAATATTCTTCGTATCGAAGTGCCGGTAGTCGATGTACACACCTTCTCTGCTGAAATTCGACTGCGGGAACTTTTCGAACTCGCCCTCAGGGAGATCCGGTCCCGCTAAATGCTCATAGTCGGATTCGTTTCTGGCGACTGTGTACGGCAGCTTACCCGACGGGTTCGAATCCCCGTACAATAAGGAAACGAGCGCGCGACCGGATGCTTCGCCGGGTAAGTGCGCAAATACCAGGGCCGTTACGTTCGGGTGGTCGATCCATTGATCCACAAGCCGAACACCGGCGTTATGGAAGATAACGATCGTGTTGTTACACCGATCCGCTACGTGCCGGATCAACCCATCAGTATAGTCATCGCGAAGACCCGGGCGATCGTAGCCTTCGCTTGCAAATGCGTTGACGATAACGAGGCACGGATCTGAGCTACTCGCGACATCCGGGTCAGGGCTGAAAAAGTCCCAGAATACTGCCGTCCGATCGTCAAGCGCGCGAGCGTTCAAGGCGTCGAACGGCGAGCTAACGGACGCAGGTGTCACGGCGCCGGAACCCCCGCCGCAGAATAATGTTCCGTTGGGAGCTATATCAGAGAAGGCTTCGTAGTAGTGGCCTGAGAAGCCAAGGCTTGTGTCGCGTCCGAGATAGGATGATTCGCCCCCGAAGGTCCACGCCGCAACACCACCGTTGGATTTGTAGTTCCACTGATTAGGATTCTTCGCTGAGTACCCAAATACCGAAAGCATTCGTGGTTTTCTAAGCGGGAGAGCGTTTTTCACATTCTTCAGCAATACGTGGCCCTCAATAGCACCGTCTAGCAGAACCTTTTGAGACGAGATGTTTCTCGCGTCCACAATATCATGCGGTTTGGTAAGGTCCGCAGGCATACCAACACCAGGTTCGGGGAAGTCTTTGTCTTGTCCCATCTGATACCAGCCGGCCATAATTCTTGTTGCCATATCGTCCAGACGGTCTTCTGAGACCGACCCATTTTTGACGGCCTCCGTCAATTTATCTCCCCAGAGCTCGGAGTTGGGCATAACCATATCCATACCGGCTTGCGCCGATGCTACACCGGCATGTAATGCACCCCAGTCTGAAGTGATAGCTCCCTGGAACCCTAGCTCTGTTTTGAGAAGGCCATTCTGAGTCTTGCTGTTTGCACAAGCGTACGAATTATTCACCCGATTATATGAACACATGACGTTTGCAGTCCCTGCTTTGACGGCATCCTGGAATGGCCTATGAATAAATCAGCTTTCCATACTAAGAGTTTATACAAATGATTAAACTTACCATAGATAGAGTTCATGCATGGTCTTGTCGTCTATATTGGAAGAAACCGCCTCAACACCGGCGATGGGTTGTCGATTCGTCTCTTGCTCATTGCCGATATAATGCTACAAATCCATCAGCCTTGTTTCCTTTCCAATACAGGGTCGGCATACCTTGGTACTTGTGATGACACCCTGAGACTGAATACCTGATACCGTTTCCGACACGAGTATACCAGTGAGATAGGGGTCGGGGGAGAAGCCTTCCCAATTTCGGCCGCCCTTGACCACTCGTCCTATGGGTCCCACAACCGGTCCTAAGTGGATGTTGACTCCCTTTACCCTGAACTCAAGGCCCATACTCTCGGCACGGCTTCGGGCAAGGTCTTTGTTCCAGCTCGCAGCGACGTGGATGCCGCTCGGAAACCCGCTGACGAAATCGGTAGCTCGTACGCCTTGACCGGCGTCATTGAGGCAAAAGCCCGAGAAGTTCATACGGGGAATGGCATCGATATTGCCAGAGCAGCCGTTCACCGTCCCTGAACTACCCGTGGATGTAGAGATTCCCGATGCGAGGTTCACCTAGCGCCAAATTAGCCTTGCCTACTAGGTTCGGCGGGCGATGGAATACCTTCTCCTCGATTGTGAGCTGTCTCACGAACTCGACAGCTTTGTTATAGGCGTCAGCCCATGCTCCAATTCCCGTCATCGCCGCTAGTAGCCATATATATCAGTACTTATCCACCTATAGAACCGCCCGAATTCGAGCGTGCACTTACGAGAAGGATAAACCGGCTCGGACTGGCCATAGAAATATGTGTCATCATTGATGAGTTGCTGGCCGCTGGCGATTCCTGCGTTGCCGTCATCGCCACCGTTGCCCCTATTTCGCAGGGCGAGAAGGCCTAATAAGCCGAACAGGGGTAATATCATGAGACCAATAACAAGGGCGACACCCCTTTTCCTTTGGAGCATAGGAAAGCGTTGCTGCATTCTACCCCACCATGTTGACCCATCTGGAGGTACGGCCTCGTTGTGTGCTATTGTGTGGTGGTTTTGCTTCATTTCTGCCATTATGGATGTGTTGTGGATGGTCTGTCATCTGGTGGGAGTATGAAAACGATGGATCTCGGAACTCTGCAATAAGCAGCTCGCCGTCCAGACTGGTATTAAAAAGATGGGGTCCTACAAAATCAATGACAAGTTTGAGCAAAAGTAGGTACGTTTGAAGGTTCGGCCTTCTTGATTATAAGCCAGGTTCGGCGACACTGGGGTTGGCTCGGTATTGTTCAACCCTAATAGCGAGCGAAGGGTTCTATTGTGACCCGAGCTTGAATATTGAAAACCGAAAGGATTAACTTCTAACAGACAGGCGAATACAACGGTCATAAAAATGGTAATACGGATGTTTATTAACAGATATTATCAATTCTGTAGTCAGAGATGCATCCAAAACAAACGAGTGTAGGTTCCGTATGTAAGTCGAATGTCTATGCTATGTACATTGATGTATGAGGTAGACATCTGACGATTTGGCTGAACAGGCTGATGTCAATAACGATGGGAGCTTTGTTGTCCCCCTGTTGCCAGGTAGATCGCTATTTGGGGGTGCTCATTCCCTCCGTGATTGGTTCATCTTTAGTGGCTAATTCCCTAAACGAAGTAGTCGGGCAGCCTGGGCAGGTAGATCCCGTCGCTAAACGACTTGATTTGACTAACTGGTTTCGGCATTGAGAACTTCAGTGTCTCTCGACCCCTGCACTAGCGTCACGCCATACTTGATTGGGATACCCCATACTTTGAACGGTACTGAGCCAAGTGTTTGCATGTGCTAGCTTTCATCGCTATCATAGATGATCGATATCTTCAACCATCAGCAAAACGACGATGGAAATTCTTGTTAGTAACTCATATTAGTTGCTTGCTTCAAGACGCTGCTTCAAGCTTCGTGTTTGTGTACATATATTTCAGTATATTTTCCTATCATAGAAACAGTATTTCGTCTAGGAAGGTTAACGATTTAGGCGCTTCTAGCTGGTCGAGATGCCAGTCATATTCAAGCAATTCATCATTTCTTATCGATAGCGACACCATTAGCAACCTCTCCAAAGACCTCCAGGGCATGACCAAGATAATCTCGTACTCCCTTCGCGCGGACCGTCATATCTGGCCCTAGAAGAAGCAGTCGCTCAGCTTCGCGGCCCTCGCCAACGCCTTCGCCCACGACAACTTCGTACAGAGCCTTCATGGCCTTGTCCTTATCGCCATTTGGCTGCAACGTGTTCTTAGACATAATCTCCATCATCTGCTCCGCGACCGACCCCTTATAATCGTCGGGAAGGGGAGTCTTACCCACAACCGTGGTGTTGCCAAAATTCGTGTTAAAAGTCCCGAGCGTCACTGTAAGTGTACGGATGCCGAACGGCGCAACCTCTTTTGCGAGGACCTTGGACATTCCTATTCTATCGTTAGTGGTATCGGAGCATAAAGTATTGAAAGGTCGCACTTGACAAGACTCACCATCAAGAGCGGCCTTAGCTCCGGCGTAAGCACCCATGCTATCCCTCCCTTCCAAAGCGGCACCGCTGCTGATGTTTACGATAACGCCGTACCTACGTTTCCGCATGTAAGGCAAAACGGCACGGATGAGCCTCACAGGGCCGAGGTATAGAGTCTCTAGCATAGACCGCACTTCCTCCTCGGTAAGCGTCTCCATGGGTCCGTAGATAGAGTACCCGGCATTGTTTACCAGGACGTCAATTTCATGTCCAGCGGCTTCCAGAGAGTCACTACGATATTCGCAGTCAGCAGGTAGCTCATATTCAGATGAATCCTTCAGTGTTCTCAATGCCGTGCGAGAAAACAGCTTTGGTGCGAAATTCGGAAAAGGGGACAGGGGTGGGGCTAACCCCTAAATCTACTTACATGATCTTCCCGCTGTCTTTGTCATCGACGTCTAGCTTGAGCACTTGACTACCATTGTCGCGTGCATTGATCTCGGCTACGAGACTTGTGGCCCGGGACGGATTTCGGGAGGTCGCGATCAGCTTGTGGCCGCCGGCGAGGACGAGATGGGATAGAGACTCGCCGAAGCCAGAAGTAGCTCCGGTGATGAGCCAGGTGAGGGGACGGTTTGGTTTAACGAAAGTTGCCATGTCGAGTTAATGTATATATTTAAGGTAAGATAGGCGAGTCTCTTTGAGTGGTGGTGGTTATCTAGATTCCAAGGTTTAGCGGTATCTAAAGGGACTTGAGTAGTTATATATGATGATATCATGGATAGTACAATATGTTATACAGAACAGTATACGTGAAGCTATCACGGCATTAAATCCGGGGCAACCATGCAATTAGTGCCGATATTAACTGCTCTCGCTTCTTCGCGTCTTCGGGTCGCACCCAGACCCAATTCTGTAAGGGAGTTTGTGGTCGCTTTGGTCATCTTTCGAGCGCAATTGTGTATATTTGGTTGGATTTAAGTTAACTCCGGATTGATGAACCGGGTTAGTATCAACCGTCTTGACCGTACGGCTTAGCAGCGTTTCAAGAATTCTCTTATCCCGCTCCATCTAAGTCTTGTAGATAAGATACCATCTAACTCCACGCCTCACGTTCACATGCACTATATGTAGCAAACTTTACCAACGTCATCCATAGATAGTTCCGACGATATCTATGAACACCTAGGAGGGTATCATCCACCATTCGGGAATAACCACACTATTATAAATCATTTAGAAGCCTAGATGTCATGCTAAATCTATTCGCTGTTCTTGATATATTGAACCGCTCAAGTAACTGAGAGAACATGATAGGAATCCAGTGGATTTTTTATGGACAATATACGTTTATGATACTGTATGTACCATTTAAATGAATAAATAAACGAGCGGATACCTAGCCTTCCCGCGAGCCTTCAACAGTTGAACCCCTCGTATGTATGTACAAGTAAAAACCAGTAATATCAAAATTTAGAACACTATTTTACAATCCCAACCCCGCTATATGCCTTTGCGATATCAAGCATAGAGTATTTAATCCCAAGCGGTTCGGTCGACGCACTGTCCCTTGTTGGGGTCGGAGCTGTGTGAGATGAGTTAGCCTGCGAGCGAATACCGACGATAATGGTGAAGACTAAGGACTTGGGGAATCAGGGGGGAGACATACACAAACTGGAAGTCGCCGATAGTGCTATCTCCGCCGTGCTCGCAAGCGTAGGCCTCATTGCCGAGCTTCTGCTTGCAGAAATCATAGGTGATGGATTGGCGAGAACCGGCTTTGTTCTGCGGATTTCGGTTAGCTGGCTATTCACAATCACCCCGCGGCCGAAAGGCAAGGAATACCTTGATGTAGAAGTTCCACTTGGTCTTGAACTCGTCTGTGGCGCATTGGTGGCGGTCTTCGCCGTCGAGGTAGGCGCCCTTCATCTGGTTGCAGACCGTGTCGATGATCTTGTCCTTGATCAGGCCCTTGCCGTATTGTCCGCTCTCGCCGCCGCTGTAGCACCCGGCGTTGGCGGTGGCCGCGACGGAGAGGAGGGTAGCGAGGAAGGTGGTGAACTGCATTTTGATGTTTAGATAGAAGTACTTGTGGTGTTTTGGTATAGAAGAGTCAGATTTGATGGAGGAGGTTTTGCTGTGTCTTGAGTTGTTGTGTTGTTGTGAGAATGCTTGATGATGATGGTGAGAGATGAGACTTATGATCGAGGAAAGAATCCAAAGCTTTATACCTTCTGAAGCTATTGCCTGTCATAGTCGTGATGCCACTTCTTCTCGTGTATTTTGAAGCTGTGTTTCTATCTTTGATGCTCATGACGCAAATCGATGAGCAGTCTTTGAATCTTCATGATCCATACTGCTTACTGCCAAGAGCGGCATCTAGAAACGGACCATGGAGACGTCCAAGAGTGTATGAAAACACTACGTCATGTCGAGCTTATTCGAGAATGCGAAGATGGATATACTAGGCGTCTAACCACCAAGCTGTTGAAATAAACTCTAGCATAGTTGCTTCACGCGATCCTAGGTAGGCTCCGCAATAAGGAAGAAACGAGATTGACATTTGCCTCTATATTCCTGGACATGCGCGATGTATTAAATAAGTTACTGAAATAGCGCCTTTGCGTTGACTCGGAAAATCCTATGCCAAGATAATCCCCAGGGTTATAGTCGCCGACTAGCACGTGAGCACATTCCGAGACAGGCCTTGCCGCTGGACCATCCCGATGGTAATACCATATTCTTAGTGGAACCATTGGAGAACGTACCTTTTACCCCTTGTTCTTATTTGTAACAGTTTACCGTATACTCGGGTGCCTAGTGCGCCCAGGGACCACGGAGGAGAGAACCTGGAGGGGAACAGGACGGGAAGATTCATGTCTTGATGTCATTTCCAATATTATATGGGATGAAGTAAGCATTTAGAGCGCAGCCATAAAACCGAGATTTGTGTCTGACCACCCAATTGAAGATGAGACAAAGATGTTGCCTGACTATAAAGAGCTAATTATGACAAAGCCAAGGTAGGACCCGACTGGACCAAGCCGGGGGATTGGTGGGCCTAATTTGAGCTAAGGATCCCGCCGCTAGTCTGGGAATAGTATCAAAATAGTGCTAGTAGATGTAGCCAAGAATTGAACCTGGGAAATGCCAAAGATGCGCTCTAGGGATATACTACATGATTAAACATGCTTCTCGGAGCTGAAATAAGATCAACTGATCGCCTCATTACACGACCTGACGATCTCTCCGTATACCACTTCACCGTCATGATGATTATCCACCACATTTCCAAACATGTAAATGAAGCATATGTATTTGCCCTCGGGGAAGAATTCAAAAATAAATAGGAGTAGACGAATGTTGATTCTATCGAGGGCCGTATGCGAGTAGGATCTCGAACTGCGTCAGTCATTGAAGAGTGAGTTGCAGCTACGTTGGAATCTTCGCCGGGATATACGTCTATGTCGAAAATATGAATTTATTTGAACTAATTTCTGCTACAATTGTCGAATATATAACACTACACCGCTCTCGCTATCTCTCGCTATCCAATCGTGTCCATCTCATTCCATAGTTCTAGTCAACCAACAATCGTACCTGAATCACACTTCCACACATTTCCCCCTTCTCAAAATCAAAACCTTCAAAATGCGCACTTCCACCATCCTAGCCTACATCTTCGGCCTCGCCGCCATCGGCATGACCAACGCCGCGCCATCACCCAGCACCAACATCGAAGCACGATGGCCCGACATGACGCTCGACGAGGCGATCCTCGTCGGCTGCCTGGAGGCGTTCCGGCTGGAAAACGGGCTGCCCTCGACGGGACCCCTCGCCGCGCAGCACTACGACGCGGCCATGGCGCAGTGCTCGGCGGTCCTCGGAAACGACTTCGAGCAGGCGAAGCAGGCCTACCGCTTCCGCATGAACTACATGAAGAGATTCCCGACGCAGACCGATGTTGCGGACTCGAATAGGCTGGGTCAGGGTGCCCACAACTAGGTTTATCCTAGCGAATGGATGAGTAGTTTTGTAAGATAGTATGGTAAGTGGGTAGACCCCGAAAATGTTGATCTGCAAGGTGAAGCTAATAACCATAGGGGTACTCGTTATGGTAGTTAGGGGATTTAACGGGAAGTCGACGGCGGACACAGCATATCCCAAGGAAGGCTGAGCTACTATGTACATATTCAATCCGGGAGTCGGTTAGGGAGTGTGGGTATTTCATTCATTCGTTATCGTATATACATGTCGTTCTTTAAATTCGCAAATCCGCAGTTTCATCATATCCGTTTTATCTGGTCCTCGTAGTCTCTAGTAAGGTGTTGCGAAGAGAGAAATGATGTTTCAACACACAGTGTATCCTTTATGTACAATTCGAGGTAGTAAACTACCTCGGAAGTTCTCCGTAGCGACGTGTCGTAGTAGTGACGGCTCTCAATCCCTTGAGTAAACCCTCTTCCCCGCAACCCACGTCTCCCGCACCTTCAAAGAGCGAAAGTCTTCAATATCCGTACTCTCTAGCGGCTTATCCAGGACAACCCAATCCGCGTAAGCCCCCGGCTTGATGACACCAGTTTTACCCTTAGTAAAGCCGCCATACGCAGGGCCTTCAGTGAAGCCACGGATCGCCTGGTCCAAGTCCAAGGCTTCGTCCACGTACCAACCATCTGGCGAGTCGTCCGTACCTTTGCCGGTATGCGGGCTTCGTCTCGTGACGGCAGCGTAGATCCCCTGGAACGGATTCGGCGGCTCGACGGGGAAATCGCTTCCTAGAACAGGATTGACATCCAGGAGAGAGCGCATCCGGTAGGCCTCTTTCGCAGTGCGCTCCCTTCCTAGTCGCTTCTCTGCGTACGTCATGTCACTCGTAGCATGTGTGGGTTGGATGGAAGGGATTATCCCGATAGCGTGGATTCGAGCTTGGTCGTCCGGGTGGATGATCTGTGAGTGTTCGATACGGAAGCGATGGTAGGACTGGCAAGTTGACAGAGGTTCGTCGGGACAAAGAAGTCTAAGAGCAGCCACCATGGCATCGACAGCGTATCGGTTCGCTAGGTCGCCAATTGCATGTATGTTGACTTGGAATCCTTCATTGGACCACGCGATCGCGTCGTATACCAGTTCAGAAGCATTAACGAGCAGAGACCCTGATGTATCTGGGCGATCGGTATAAGGGTCAATTAGAGCGCTACCCCAGCTCCCGAGAGCACCATCTGAATATTATAATTAGACCGGATTAGCATATGGAATTTTACGAAGCTTACCAGCAAAGAGCTTCACGCTCTGAATGCTTAAGAATCCATCTGGACTTGTATATCGTTCTACCTCGCTGGGACAGAACGTGTTCCGCTCGTAACATTCTATCATGGCGTATACTCGCACCGTCCAATCATCGCCCCCTTCTAACTCCCTGTAGAGGTTCAGGTTGTTCGGAGTAACCCCGGCGTCATGCATACCCACGAGGCCTACCTCATTTAGTTTTCCCATAGCACTCTTAACAAACCGTTGTTTCTTCTTCTTGTCCGGCTTCGGCCATAGTGCCATTACCATGTCCATAGCATTGTCGCAGAAGACACCCATTCCAGGGTCCCTGACGATCTCACCACCGGGAACATCGGGAATAGAGTCCGGGAGTAAGTTCAGGACCGCTTGAGATACCCAGATACAGTGTACATCCACCCTATCGAGCATGATATACAAGTCCTTGAGTTGCTTGTCCGCCGCCAGGTCTTCCTTCAAAATAAAAACATCAGCACGCCAACCATGACCAGTACGCTTCTGGGCCGCCGGACTAACTTACAGCAGTCGGCATCTTCCCAAGAGCCATCTGATCCCACCCAACGCCCCTCAACCACTCTTCCTTGGACCCGACATTAGGATTCTCGTCAACGTAGTCCCGCACACGGGATCGAACGTCATCCATAGAAGTAGACCCGAAGAGGTCCACCGAGTTCAAGAACTCGCCGTACTGTAACAAGTGTCCATGGCCGTCCCACAGCCCAGGCATCGCAAAGCCGGGACTTGCATTGCGTATGAGTTCCGAGTCATCCCTCGCCTTGAAGACCTTGGAGAACTTCCCGGACGGCGAGACGGAAAAGCAGTTCACATACGGCTCCGCTACCGAGTTCGTGCGCACCGATTGGTAGCAGTGTGTCTCCGTGTAGACATAGTCGACGAAGCCTTGACGAAGCTTGATGAATCCGGCCACGGCGGCGATTACGGCAGACGAATAGACCCAAGCGGTATCACGGCCGAATCGTGGGAGCCGAATCCAATCCATGACTAACCGACCGGCGTCGCCGGAACTAGACACGAGACTATCTTAGTTCGGAAGACGTAGTGTACTCAGACCCGGTCAGTAGGTAGGGAAAGGTGTGCTTTATGGGTAGGTGAATAGGAAATACGATCGAGATTCTATATCCACCCGTAGATAACCCCTACCACATTACCCACGACCTATCCACCTAGACAGCCCAGTGCATACCGCTGCGATACTGTAGTAAAATTTGGTATCGTGATTACTACGATTTTAGGCCGTTTTGTGATAAGACAGCCACCCTGTATCTAGCCCCCATTGATTAGAATCCCGGATAATGGAATATCGCATAGGGCTAGAGTGCTGCAACAATTTAAACGTACTATCGCAGTAATAGAGATAAGTGGGGGCGGGGTCCGCGGGTAACGTCACTGCAGAATTCGCTGCAAGGGTCCAACGGTTTGTTTCAGCAAGCATCAGGCAGGCAGCAGAGGAGGGCAGGTCATATCCATGGATCCATGGATAGGTAGCTCTAGCTGCCTCGGCAGCTTATTATTAGGTGCCTCCTTTTTCTCCAAGATGCTGTCCGAACGTGGGAATGAGTTGCAACAGTTACCCCACCTCCTTTTTACGTATAGTTCCTATGTAAGCCCGTCTTTCTTCGCGACTTGCTTGCTATAGCATAATCAAGACATTGAGAGAATTCGACCTCGATCTCGCAGTTACCATCGTAGCTATAATAGCCATGGCTGATGCCGCCGCCCTCCTCAAGCTCGCCGAGACCGACGTCTCGCAAGAGATCACCAAAGAGCAATATGTCCCGGTGCTAACGAGCCCGCCCTTCGTTTTCGTCGATGGCACCTTCAACACGCGAGACATCGGGCTAGTACCGGGAAGCTCGATGCGCGCGGGCTTCGCATTCCGATCCGGCGCACTTGCCCGACTGACGGATAACGGCAAGGCGGTGCTGGAGGGGAAACTAGGCATCAAGCGAGTGTTCGATCTGCGATCGCCCGAAGAGCGCAGCGCGGGTCCGGACCCGCCGCTCGAGGGCGTCGAGAACACTTGGATTAAGAGCTCACGGCCGGACTCGACGCCGGACCTAGACCATTTCGTGGCGGGCGCCGGTGAAGACGGCTATCGTGAGATGTATCTCGAAGTTGTAGACGTGTACCAAGAAAGCTGGAAAGCGATTCTGGAACATGTTAGGGATCGGCCCCAAGATCCATTTCTAGTGCATTGCACTGGTGTGTACTACCCTATTCCTGGACTTTAAAGAGCGGAATTCGTCCGATTTATCTCTAAATCAAGACCCTGCTAACCCGTAATCAAGCCGGACGTGACAGGACTGGCGTACTCTCGGGTTTATTGCTCACTCTCGCCGGCGCATCGCCAGACGTCGTAGTCTTAGACTACATGCTATCACGAATAGGAACCGAACCTGTTCGCATGATGCTTTTAGACTTCGCAGTGGCCGGTACAGGCGCGAAGAGTCAGGAACAACCAGGGTTCTATAATCTCATCAACCTGCGAGCCTCGTGCTGGAAGGCGTTTGTTGAGGGCGTGCAAAAGGAATATGGCGGCTTTGAGCAATTCATCACGGATAAGCTGGGGTTCTCGAAGGACGACCTAGCTAAGATCAAGGCCAATTTAACAAAATCTTGAGTAATTGCCTTTTTATCCCGGATCTTCGATTATATAACCAGAATCAAATAGATTTAGTTAAGGCTCAGCGATACCACCAATAATAGGACTATTTTATTCGCATCGGCTCGCTTGGTTTGGTGACACAAGGTCTTCGTGTCACAAGCAACCATGAGGGATTTTCGCGTTGGCTAAACTGGCAATATCTTGTTAGTGTTTCCTATCATAATTGTAGCAGTCTAACCACGCGGCGAGTATATTCATCTTCGACTTAGAACTTCGGAAGTACGGGAGCGGGTCTTGCGCGGAAAGCCACAAGCCGCTGCGACCCGCTAGAGGCCTTCGGAATCGGGTGCATTCAAAGCTGGTCAGTATTCTCCGATTTAGTGCGAGCGGGATTCCGATATCTCGGCTCGACGGATACAATAAAATAGGAGCGGATAGCATATATGGCGGTTTATAGGAAGCTCAAACTTTTACCAATAGAAATCTAAGTGATCCATAGATCGAAAATCGCCTATGGGGCCGTCGTGTGAAGGGCGCGCCGCTAAAATATGGGGGATAAGTAAACCAAAAAGTACCAAAAAGTCGGTCTACCTTTGTCTCTCCACCTATACACTCTCAGATAGAAAGTGTAAGAACTTAAAAGGTTTACCCTAAGAAGCGTTCTTCAAAACTGTCGATGAGTCGTTGCGCCGCTTCTTTGATTCTTTTATCGTAATTGGGCCGATATCTTGTGGATTTCGTGATACTTCTCGTTGGTCAGATGGCGAGTCACGATATTGAGTTGGAGTCAATTGCTCACCCTGTTGCAAGGACTGGGTACACGACGACCTCTGGCGAGAACACGCCTCGGCATGACGACTCGCAGCCTGGGGAAGGAGTGCAAGAGTTCTCTTTACCACCTGTCGATGGTGGTAAAGATGCATGGCTTTTCTTGGCCGCATGTTTCGCGATCGAAGCTTTAGTATGGGGTATGATTCCTCTTCAATTTCGAATTCATAAATTCATACAATCCATTAACTGATTTGTAGGTTTTCCGTTCGCTTTCGGAGTGTTCCAGGACTACTACAGCACCAATGAGCCATTCGCGGGCTCGCCGAACATTGCGGTCATCGGTACATGCGCCATGGGGATTATGTATCTCGCAGCGCCCTTGATGATGGGACTTTGTCGCCTCTTGGGTCGCTGGGCCCGATGGACTTCTATCTTCGGCTTATTCACTATGTGCCTTGCACTGGCAATGAGTTCGTTCTCGACGACAGTTCCTCATCTCATCGCTACTCAAGGCATTATATACGCCATTGGTGGTGGTATAGCGTACTGCCCGTGTATCCTGGTAAGTGCAATCATTAAAAAAAGTAATCTAGACGCCGTCATCGTAATACTTCAGGTCTTAGAGAATAGGATCCATGAAGGCCGTCAGGGCGTCTAATGCTGAGCTAGTGTAATTCAAATTGTAACGAACTGCTAACTAAGATGCATGATTAGTATATGGATGAGTGGTTTGTCCAGCGCAAAGGCCTTGCCTATGGCATCATGTGGTCCGGCACTGGCCTGGCTGGAGTCGTTCTTCCTCTCTTTTTAGAAGCGCTCCTCCACTCATTCGGGTTTAGAACAACGCTTCGGATCTGGTCCGGCATCTTGTTTGCATTGACGACGCCGCTAGCATTCTTCATCAAGCCACGCTTACCCTACTCCGCAACGAGCCATCGCAAACCTTTCAACTTGAAGATGTTTATGGTCCCAACGTTTTGGTTATACCAAATTGCAAACGTTATAGAAGCAATGGGTTTCTTCTTGCCTGGCATCTATCTCCCGACTTATGCTCGTAGTGCTCTCGGCGCTGCGTCGTACAGTTCGGCGACCACAGTCCTTTTAGTGAATGTCGCTTCCGTCTTTGGATGTGTGGCTATGGGATGGTTCATCGACCGCTTCCACGTTACAACATGCATTCTGCTATCGACTATTGGCGCAACAGTCGGCGCCCTAGTTATATGGGGCTTGTCGTCTTCCCTCCCGCTCCTATATTTCTTCTGTGTGATGTACGGGCTATTCGCGGGATCTTACACATCCACGTGGCCTGGTGTTATGAGCGACGTCGTTCGAAAAGGGGAGGCTACAGGAAGTGGCTATATCGACCCCGGTATGGTATTTGGCTGGCTTGCTGCTGGTCGAGGAGTTGGTAATGTGATTTCAGGTCCTCTGAGCGAAAATCTAATACAAGGCCTACCATGGAAAGGAGATACTACAGCCTTTGGTTATGGAAGTGGTTATGGTAGTCTTATCGTCTTTACGGGGGTGACAGCTTTATTAGGTGGAGCGAGCTTCGTCTGGAGACGGCTAGGGATGCTGTAAATCAGCCAATGTCTCAGACTTTACGCTAGGTATTTAGAATTTGTGGCGTATAATAGCTTTTCTATTTGCGTCACGTCAATTGATCATGTGGATATTTGATTTGGTTGCACAAAGGAAAAGCAAGTCATTTACGATCGCATATTTGCATGCTGCAACTTGCATTAGATAACAGGTGTTTTCAAATTCTATCAATTTGATTGGCGAATTGCAAGCACAAAGTATCTAAGTATCGGCAAATGTCGGCGTTCAGCCGTAAATCGCAATACCTAGAAGGGTCCTTCCCGAGCGTCCGCCGCTGAGAAAGTTGGATAGTGGGGATTTACAAGGGTTCTGGGGGTGCTCTAAGTGCTTAGAAGGGGGGCGAAAAGGACAAAAATTCAATCGCAAACGCATCAAAACGCCGTGGACTCCGCTGTCGCAAACTTACTACATTTTATAACTAACGCACCCTCCGCTCACTCAGCAAACCTGTTAATTGTGCCTGGACCTTCTTCTTCCGAAGGGGCTTGCATAGATTTGCATAGATCGTCGGCCATTGTTGCCTCTGCAACTGGTCTTTAAACTCGAACAAGCTTCACTCACTTAAAACTCAACTTCCCTACCAAGCCCCAGGACTAACTCTGTCCCTCAGAGTCGCACGTCCTTTTCCAAGCCGAAACTTCAAGCCGAACTTCCAAGCCGAGCTTTCAGGCCGCGCCAACCTCTCACAACCTTTCCTCAAGTCAATCCGACGACAACATTACCTACCTACCTAATCCTCATACCTCCCAGACAAATCATATACTCCGATTGGCACAATGTCGTTTTCAAGTCTTGTCCAGGACTTAACTATTCGGGATGGAAATACTCCTCGTCAACCCCGAGCTACCGCTTCGGTCTCTTCTACTATTGACGACCGAGCCTCCCACGTCTCTCGAGCAATGTCTTACACAAGTACGGCAGCTACAAGTGTGAGCATTGCGGGCGATATCTCCAGCCAACTTCATGGTGGTTACCACCATCCTCTGGCTAGGGCGTGGCAGGCCGAGCGACAATTGACAAAGGTGAATCAACCCCAACCAATAGGACAATTGCTTAATTTGCTGACATTTGAGACATAGTCAATGTTGATTTACCCTCTCTTTATTTCAGACGTTGACAACGACGAGACTTTGATCCCCTCTTTACCAGGCCAATACCGCCGAGGTGTCAACAAGCTGGTCCCGTTTCTGGAGCCATTGGTCCGAAAGGGGCTTCGGTCGGTAATTCTCTTCGGTGTCCCTCTCAAGCCCGGTACCAAGGATGCGCTGGGTACTGCCGCCGACGACCCGCAAGGCCCCGTCATCCAGGGCATCCGTTTGTTGCGACAGAGATTCCCTCAACTCTTCATCGTTGTTGACGTTTGTCTGTGCGAATACACCTCCCATGGTCACTGTGGTATCCTCAGAGATGATGCTACCTTGAACAACCAACTCTCTGTCGATCGGATTTCTGACGTCGCTGTTGCCTACGCTCAAGCGGGTGCTCACTGCGTTGCACCATCCGATATGAATGACGGACGTATCCGAGCTATTAAGCTTAAGCTCATTGAGGAGGGAATTGCGCATAAGACGCTATTGATGTCGTACGCCGCAAAGTTCTCTGGTTGTCTCTACGGTCCTTTCAGGGATGCCGCGGGCTCGGCACCTTCGTTTGGCGACCGAAAATGCTACCAATTACCGCCTGGAGGTCGTGGACTTGCGCGTCGAGCTATCGTTCGAGACATTGGGGAAGGGGCCGACATTATTATGGTTAAGCCGGCCGCCCAGTACCTCGACATTATTAGCGACGCGAAAGAGTTGGGTAAGGATCTTCCTGTTGCTGCTTATCATGTAAGTGGCGAGTACGCGATGGTCTACGCTGCCGCGAAGGCCGGTGTGTTCGATCTCAAGACGATGGCGTTCGAAGTTACCGAGGGAATACTCCGCGCTGGTGCCTCTATTATCATCAGTTACTTCACACCCGAATTCCTCGACTGGCTAGACAATTAGTGGTATTATCATGGGCGCGAGCGTTACGGCGTTTGTTACTGGAGTCATTGGCGTTCAAGGCAAGGCGGGTTATGCATGGCATGAGCATAAAAACGATATTACGTATATATCAGCATGCGGTCTTTTCCTATGCTCGACAATATTAGATACCAATCGAACAGGTACGAATCTTCATTTCAAACCTGCAACTCGATCAAGCATTAAAAGAGATATATGTCCACATTATCAACACTGCCTATTCAATCTTGACATACGATGTAGATTTGTCTTGCAAATATCTTCCGCTGTAGCATGTAATTAGGTACGATAAGCAATACTCTATATTTATATCTGTATGTAGAGATCGGTGACATGCCCAGATTGCTAATACAGTCTTCGTCAAGGCTTGGCTTCTAGAATTCGACATGAAATTCCGAGCTACATCCGCCATTCCAGATCGGGGCTCGCATCATAGACCCTTACCTTTGTGTTATCATGAACGACTTGGCACATTGGCAAAGGAAATTACGGAATCCTACCTCCCACTTCCAATTCAGCTGCCGGGCAAGCTGATTCTATTCTAGACTTTCGGTGTGTTTGCCGCCGCGCCGGTAATACTACAGTATGTAAGAAAGATCACACCGATACGGATACATGTGAATTTGCCCCGGTCTATACGGCTGGAGACATAGACAAATATTGGAGACTTCAATTTGGTATACTAACAGGACTTCGAACAACAGGGAGCCTAATTATCTTCCCTACCTCTCTTAGAATACACACCGGTTGCGAAAACATTAGGTTCTCTTTGTCCTATTATGAGTCAGTACGCATCACATAATTCTTCATAAGAAGCTGGAACTCGTAATCTCTTCTAGACCCGAATTGCTCACCCCGCAGATTCTTGCTTGGCAGCTCTAGATGAGGAAGGTAATCCAAGCCGCCCGATGCACATATCCAATGCAACGCCTTGGCGGGACTGAAGCCGTATCGCGTGCGTGGCACGGTATAATATACCATGGCTCTGGGAATTATTCGTGCCGGTGTTGTTATCGCCAGCAGTGGGACACGGCTTGGAGCTAATGACGCAACCGTAAATTATCTCTTAGATACGACCCCTGATTTACACGATGGAGGTGAACATCCGGAAATATATAGATGGCCATCCGTTCTTATGAAATATGACTTTCCTCTATGACAATCCTTTGGGGTGACTTGGCTGCTTGTTTACTCCAAGCTCGTCGTTATCGTCCGTCCATTCGTTCCTACGTAGTCCTTTCCCCTGCATCCAAGGAGTCATGAAGGTCTCAAGTTCTACTGTGGCCCTCACGGCCTCGAGTCTGCTCGCTTTCACTAGCAATGCGGAGCCCATTAAACGTACTCAGAAATGTGGTCTCCCATTAGTCCAAGACGTGAGTAAATTTAGGGCTTGTAACAACTAAATCCGATGATAGACTGCTAATTGCACATCAGAAAGCCCTTGTGGACTCTATCCTCCTGAAGGACCTACTAGGCTGCGCTCAGGATTTGGAAGACATCGCTTATTCGACCTCCTATAGAAACCGAGTATGAGATATGAATACCCTTTCCTAAAAGAGAATGCTTTACTAATTCTATCATCAGGTTCATGGCACAGAAGGTCACCTCAACAGCGTCGATTACTTCGTAGAGCAGCTCAAGTCACTAGGCGATTACTACGACATTGAGCTACAAGACTTCACGACCGAGGTGACCATCGCATCCAAGGCTGAGCTGTCGATCGACGGCGAGGCGGTCGAGGCCGGTGGCTTCTCGTTCGGTAATAATGGCACCTGGGCGGACACGCCATTAGTCACCGTGGCCAACCTTGGCTGCAATGCTGTAAGTCACTATGAATCTAGCTCTTCTTCCGCCTTACCGGTTTTCTGATCGTGTTCTAGGAGGATCACCCCACGACTCTAAGCGGAAACATTGCTCTTATCGCGCGTGGTAACTGCACTTTCGTCGAGAAGATCACGTTCGCCGGGGAAAAGGGCGCCATCGGGGCCATCATCTACAACAACGCGGATGCCGGCGTCGCAGCGGGCACGCTAGGTGGCGTGAACGATCTGGTAAGGAATCCAGGCCCCCAAGTTCGGCAAAATTAAGACTAACGTCGAACAACATTACAGATCCCCGTTGCTGGTATCACCCGAGCAGACGGCCTTAGCCTAGTAGAGCAGATCTCCAACGGCGCGACCGTAGTCTCCGCGGGCGAGTTCTGGCAGTACATCGACAACACGACGAGCTACAACGTAGTGGCGAGCTCGAAGCACGGCGACGCGAACAACGTGCTGTTCCTAGGCGCGCACAGCGACTCCGTCGAGGCGGGGCCGGGGATCAACGACAACGGCAGCGGCTCGTGCGGGCTGCTGACCATTGCGAAGGCGCTGACGAAGTGGAAGACCAACAACCAGGTGCGCTTCGCGTGGTGGACAGCCGAGGAAGAGGGCCTGCTAGGCTCGGAGCACTATGTCAATATTGCGTCGCCCTCCGTCCTCGATAAGATCCGCCTCTACCTCAACTTCGACATGATCGCCTCGCCCAACTACGTCCTGGGTATCTACGACGGCGACGGCAGTTCCTTCAACTTGTCCGGCCCCGCCGGATCTGCTGAGGCGGAGAAGCTGTTCGAGGCCTGGTACGAGTCCCAGGGTCTGCCCTACGTAGGGTCCGAGTTCAACGGACGCAGCGACTACGGGCCTTTCCTCGACCAGGGCATCCCGTGCGGCGGTTTGGACACAGGCGCTGACGGCATCAAGACCGATGCGGAAGTCACCATGTTCGGCGGCACAGCCGGCATTTGGTACGATCCCAACTACCACTCGGCCAAGGACAACGTGACGAACCTGAACCTCGACGCCTTCGAGGCGACGGGGAAGGCTATCGCGCACGCCGTCGCAACATACGGCAAGAGTTGGGCAGGCTTCCCGTCGCGCAATGCCACGTCGCTGACGAGGAAGTCTCTGGGATTGCCGCGGAAGTACAGCACCCTTGCGAGAAAGTCTCGGCGTGGTAAGAAGTCCTACTAAGAGAGAGAGGGGTTTATGGTAATATGGTACGGCTGATGAAGGAAGATGAGATGATTTTGTAATTATTCGCTAAAACTACTAGGTATCTATCTGCCGCTAATGTGAATAAGCCTATAAAAATGTGATCGTAGGCCAATGGTATTGAGAAATGAATTCAACGCCTAGAGACTCCGGTGAAGCTTGGCTTTACCTTAATTCGACTCTTGATTGCCAATATGTTTATGTCGTGAAATGTTTAACCTCCTCTTGTTAATAGCGGAAACATGATATAGAAAAAAAGGGTCTGGGTTAAAAATCGTGACTCATTCATTAGATATCATCATATGGTATCTCGCGCGCTTTCACTCAGATAGGCACAATTCCGAGAGAGTGGTCCCTTTCCAGGGCTAGCACGCGATTAAGAGCAGATTGTGCGATGCTGCTACCCCTTGCATAGCACGCGGTTGACGCCAATCATATCCGGTTATGGTAATTATCGTAGTAGTATTTAATAACGGGGAATTTGGAGTCGGGCAGGGGTATTGATATCTGTCCAACGTCAGCGCCTAGAAATTCTGCATCATTCCACCTAGAAATGAGGAGTTCAGCGAAACGAGCCGTGTCTGCCTATTGGATAGCAGTGCTGACTGAGAAAAGAGCCCAATAACAACCTCTAAAACTCTAGCCGAACGAATCGACACGAGAAGTGCCAAGCCTTCACCTACCTGCCTTTTTCAATATCGACGATGTCCTAGTGCTGAGCTCGTTTGCGGTGTAGGTCGGCTCATAACCCGCAAACATGGGAGAATTCCAGCTCTGCGGCCAGGTCTAGGTCAATGGAACTTGCAGCATGGCGCAATCCCACAAGATACCGATGTAATCTACATGCATGATGTTGATATTTTCCCTGGTATACCCCGCCTAGCTAGGTAGCTTTCCAGCTCCAGCTATCCTAGCTCCAAGGTACTATCGTGCTGCTTATATTATGGTGCTCGAGCCTACTTTTCGTGGCTCTCTGTTGCTTGGACCTTTCCCTATCTACCTAAGCCAGTAGTTATACAGGTCCGTGTAGAGAAGGTTGGCCTCGTCGCGCCTTTGTCAAGTAATGATGAGGTTCCAATCGCAAGCAGCGGTAGCTTTAGCTACCCTGCCCTCCGTTCTTGGCATCACGCCTCAGTCTATGCTCGCTGCGAACCGTTATGGCGCCGCCGCACCGAATCCCAGTGGTGTCCGTATCCTATGTTTCACCATGTACCTCTCACGGGCACTGACATCTCATATAGGACTTTGCCATTTACACCGTTTCGAACTACACATTCGGGACGCGTGAAAGATCGGCGCACTGGAATAAGCTCGACCTGAAGACCGGCGAGATCTCCGTCTGGTATGATGGGACTGATATTTCAGAGGTCGTGTTTGTTGGGCCCACACCCTCGAGCATTATCTATATCAACGGCACGAATGAAGAAGACGATGGCGGTGTCAGCCTGTATTCTGCAGACGCCAATGACCTGGCGAGTGCTAAGCTAATTGCTTCGCTGCCCGCACCGTATTCGGGTCTTAAGGCCGCCCAGACCGCATCTGGTGATATTCACTTTCTCGTGTACACCAAGGCTTTCCCTAATGGCACGGCATACAATGAAGCATCTGCCAGTACACCCGTCAGCACGGCGAGGATCTACACAACAACTTACGTCCGACACTGGGTTAGTATCCTACTCGTACACGTAGTAATTATTTCCAACTAACAGCGATTGTTAGGACACATGGCTCAATGGGGAGAAGAACGCCGTCTTCGGTGGTGTGCTGAAGGGTGGCAATGGCACCTACGCGTTTTCCGGCGATCTCACCAACTACGTCACAGGTATCTGCAACGTCACCTGCGCTGAGAGTCCCTATGACCAAAGCGACGAGAGCGACTATGATATTTCGCCCGATGGTAGCAGTGTCGTGTTCCTCACGAAGGACACCACACTTCCCTTGGCCAACTTTACTACCAACGTAATCTACCAGGTGCCGTTTAGCGGCACTGCGAAGGATGCTATTCCGATCAATGCTAGGGGCAGCACCAAGTACTCTGAGGCCCAGGGTGCAGCCACAAGCCCGCGGTTTTCACCCTCCGGAAAGCAAATTGCGTATTTCCAGATGAACGGAATCGCTTATGAGTCGGACCGTAATATCCTCTACATTGCTAATGCGGATCCGGAAGACTTCAACGTGACGGCCCTTGCCCTGAACTGGGACAGGTCGCCTGACGGCATCGCGTGGTCAAAGGATTCGGAGACCATTTTCGTCTCAGCTCCAGACCTAGGCCGAGAACGTATCTTCCCTATCCCCGTCAGTGCCGGCGACTCATACGAGCCCAAGAATATCACCAACGAGGGTGTGCCTGCTGGATTCTACGTCTTGCCTGACAACTCCCTTCTGGTGTCTGATTCCAAGATCTGGACTAGCCGGGATATCTTCACCGTTTCGGCAGAGGGCGAGGTCATCAAGACATACTTCCAGGCCAACTTGGTCGACCCTGCTCTCGCTGGTCTTGGACCTGAGGACGTCTCTGAGTTTTACTACACCAGCAACACGACCGAAATCAAACAGCAGGCCTGGATTATATATCCGGAAGGGTTCGACGAATCAAAGACTTACCCGTTGGCCTTCATCACTCATGGCGGACCTCAAGGTGCGCACTTCAACTCGTGGAGTACCAGATGGAACTTCAAGGTTTGGGCGGACCAGGGCTACGTCGTCATCGCGCCAAACCCTACAGCGAGTTCCGGTTGGGGCCAGAACTTGACAGATGCTATTCAGGGGCGCTGGGGACAATACCCGTACTGGGACCTGCTCCACGCCTGGGATTACGTCAACACCACCCTCCCGTACGTTGACACCAGCAGAGGAGTCGAGGCTGGCGCGTCCTTCGGTGGATATATGACAAACTGGTAAGCTTTTGACTTCCGGAACATTAAGTTGATCACCATGGAGATACTAACGAGAGACCCGCGCGTAGGATTCAAGGACACGAGTTTGGAAGGCGATTCAAGGCGCTCGTCACACACGATGGCAGCACGTCGACTCTGAATCAATACGCTAGCGAAGAACTTTGGTTCATGAACCACGACTTCCGCGGTGAGTTCAACGAGACCGGGTTAGTACCGGGCTCGCCGTACTATGACTGGAACCCGCTGTTGTACGTTGACAACTGGGCAACACCGCACTTCGTGGTTCATAACTCGCTCGATTTCCGTCTCCCCGTCAGCGAGGGTATCCTCCTCTTCAACCTGCTTCAGTCCAAGGGCGTACCGAGCAAGTTCCTCAGCTTCCCTGATGAGAACCACTGGGTTCTAAACCAGGAGAACAGCTTAGTCTGGCACACGGAAATCTTCAAGTGGATTAACCACTACTCTGGTATTAGTAATACTTCGAGCCCTTATTAGGGTCGAGGATTGTCGATCTGAGGACAAGAGTCCTATGTCTGATCTAGTAATACCTAATTCAATTAGACATTATCGTTTGATGAAGCGACTTGTGGTCAGTGTGGTATGTGCCCGCGACTTTTGTGTGTGTTGTGTTCGCGAAGACCTGATACTGTATGTATGCCGTCCTTAAGAGATTTAAGAGCAATAGACACGTTCCATTGCACCGTTTTTTCCACATGTGCTACCCAGGTACCCACGCCACACACGTACACTATTTGCACATGTGGTTTTGCTTCTTATGGCACATGTAGATGGCAATGATCAACCATAAATATTCTTAGCGAACATACATACTACTATGTAATATGTGATAATAATTTTAAATTAGTAATTGGAAAGGCCACATGAAAAATAGAAACAATTAACCTTTTACCTTTTTTTAGCTTCCGTTTCATACCCGACGCCAATTCGCGGCTTCTCGCCAATATCAAATTCGTTAGAGACGTTAGTTGTTTCAGCCTTCGGCCTCCGCAAACCAACCTTTCAGAAAGCCCCCACGCTCGCCCATCTTCTACTCACTTCACACTGAGTGGTTCGTACCCAACTACACGAGGCTTTGGGCGGGAGGAACATCAAGCTTTTGTCCCCTGTAGATCGCAACTCGGAACACCCCACTACCACAGCAGATCTCATCGCCAAGGCATGGCATGTAAAGCGGTACCAGGCGGGAAAGACGGCCTCCGCCCAAACCCCAGCTGTAGCATTCCTACAATGCGCGACAACGATCATCATATTTGACCCAGAAGTTCAGCAACCCGTAATCTTACCAGATCAGTCAAGTATGACGACTATCTCTTAAGTTAGACCAGTAAAACACACTAGAACCAGTGGTCTGTTCGCCGGGGAGGGCTGGACCCGATACAGCACCAATACTCGATCCTGGTTTTCCGCCTTTCGAACTGTATGTTATGTACGGAATAGACGCTTTTCATTGCGACTTACTTTGTTCCACGTACTGTCCTACGTATCGTCCAACACAGCCTTCCTCTCCCCGTCACATCATCTCTAAGCACCCAGTGTGGATTGCGAGTCTTGACTCTTACCCCGTACTAAGACGTAGCATATGCTCGCCCAGTATCTCTAACCAGGATCATGTCTAAGTAATTCGCTTCGCTTATGTAGACGCAATGGCTGACGAGCTAGTGCTAGTGGCAATCGTCTTATATCTGGAAAACTTGCCATAGCTCCATGATCGCTCCCAATGTCTTTTCATGGTCAAGTGACACCGGGAGGAACTGTTTCGGATACTCCCAAACGGCATGCGCAAATGGCAAACCGACCCAGGCCCAAAGGCTGAAGAGGTTGTGTACATATTCAGCTGCAACCCTCGACGATCGGTATCCTTGAATGACAGGGCATGCAACATGATCTTCATCGGAACTGGTCCGTGACCGCCATAACATCAGATGGACCTACGGAAGCGATTCGCTGTACACGTTTCTTCTCGGTTGCCGTCCACCCACCAGCTCTCTCACATATCAAAGTCACTACTTTGTAGCCCCTAGTGGTTCTCGCTCCAAAACATCTTCACTTCTCTCACCACATTGCCGGACAATGAATGGATATGCGGCGTCAAGGGCCTCGCTCTCCCACGAGGAGAAGCTATCTCTCATCGATGATAGGTCTCTGTCAGATGTAGAAAGCGAGAGTGCTCGCGTAGATCTTGATGGCCGCTTCTCGAATATACAATGGGCCGCCACGGCAAAGACCTACTGCAGCGGTCTACGTCTATCATCATGGAGTACGGCAATTCTAAAGACGGGCATCTTCTTAATACCTAGTTTCCTCCACCACCGGTATACCCGTGAGCGGTTTCGACCAGAGAAGCTTCATCCGACCGCGTACCTCGATGGTATGCGAGGCCTTGCCGCATTATTCGTCTTCTTTTGCCATTATTTCTACACAGCCTTTAAGATAGCAGAAGGCTGGGGCCATGGCAACGCCAACTATGAAATATGGAGGTTGCCATTCATTAGGCTTCTCTACAGCGGGCCATCCATGGTCTGCATCTTTTTTGTTATCTCGGGATACGCCCTTTCCCTGAAGCCACTAAAACAAATCCGAAGTCGTTCGTTCGATGGATTTTCAAAAACTATGACCTCATTCGTCTTTCGGCGGTTTTTCCGCTTATACCTTCCGCCGATGATATCGACATTCGCTGTACTGGTCTTACTACGGCTCGGTGTTTACGAGATAACTAGGGAATTCGCCAGCGATCGGAAATACGTCCACAATGTAATAGAGCATCACCCCGTCTTGGAGGAGACGATGCATAAGCAATTACGACATTGGATGAAGGAGATGTATGACTTTGTTCATATATGGGGTTGGGAGAAGTTTGGCGGCGCAACAGGCTACGACGTCCACCTCTGGACAATCCCGGTGGAATTCCGGTGCTCAATGATGCTCTTCTTAGTTATGTTCGGTACCGCTAGACTACGGACCTGTATCCGGTTCCTCTATGTTGGCATCGTTATGTGGTTTGTTCTTCGCAGCGATCGGTGGGAGATGGTCTTATTCCTCTGGGGCATGGCGATTGCCGAACTAGATCTTATCCGAGGTGCCCACGAGCCGAGTCCGTCTCAATCTCTCCCTGCCCCTATAACACTACTTCCGCTCGAAAAGACGCCAGATACCACCCCCGAGAAGCGACGCACATGTAATCTCTTGTGGACTTCTCTTTCCATCCCAGCTCTCTATCTAATGTCCGAGCCGGATGCCGGTCCCGCCGGTGTCCCCGGTTGGGACTATCTTGGAACGTTTATTCCGGAATGGTTTTCGGATAAGTACCGCTTCTATCAGATGATCGGATCGATTATCTTCGTGTTCTGCACGGCGCGCTCTGCCTCATGGCAGCGCGTCTTTAATTCATCCCTTGTACAATACTTCGGCCGTATCAGCTACGCACTCTACCTCATGCACGGCCCTGTAATCCACACTGTCGGCTTCATGGTAGAACGGCGGGCGTGGGACCTCACTGGCACGGAGGGTCACGCGTATAATTGGGGCTTCATACTTGCGAGCATAATTAACATCCCGCTTGTTATCTGGACCGCTGATATCTTCTGGCGCGCCGTGGACGCACCGACTGTTCGGTTCACGAAGTGGCTGGAGGAAAAGCTCTCTATAGAAGAATAAGGTGAAGATTGGTTACATGTGTCGGGATATCATTTATACCGTTTGATCTAGGTTGTAATGTAAATGGATATATCGTGTGGCATATTAATAAATTTACTGCAATACATTGTAGAAAATAGCAGGGTACTACGTAAATCTCGTATTAATATGATTTCCTAACGACGTTCAAGAAATACCTTCTACGTGCCCCTTTAATGTGAATAATCGTGTTCATGACGATGCTTTCGTGCCACCATGCTCCAGTATAACAGATACGTGGCTTGACTACCGAACGTAGTTTCTTAGTTCGTCGAACACCAGTGATACCAAAGTCGAACGGACCTATCATGGCTATGACTCGAGGTCATGAGAATAATGATATTGCCACGGGATGTGCTCTAGACTTGATCATCTAAGCGTATAGGTTCATATACCACATAAGCACTTTATTCTCCTATAAACCCCCGTATCCCGACAGCAGGAGGAAAAAAGGGGGTTGAATTGCCTATCTAGTACTCGGTAGAAAGCTTATTGATTTGTAAAAGGGCCACACCACTATCGTTTGGAACCCTGGATTGTAAGCGTGATCAAGCCCTCGCCTTAGCCGAGCTGCCACGTGCCACGCTATGAAGCTGTCACGGGAATCTTACTAACTTAATCCATGCTTACGTCCCTTGACACGTTTCCCGTAAGCATTATATACACTTTGACTGATATTGAGTTTAGGATATTCGCGTCGGGACGCGTTGTTGTTATAGCTATCTATATTATCTACTGTTGTACAAGGCCGGATTTCCCCAGGAGCTTGAGGGAGCCCATATGTGAAGGGGGATTTGGTTGGTCTTTCGTTTAAGGTGAAAACTTTCTTCCCTTCTCTTGTGCTTCGCTTGTAATTCTTGAGGCACAAGGCTGAGCACACCCTCTTTGGACTACGTGATGGTTTTTGACCAGAAAAGGGGCACGCGACTCAGTTGCAAGAAGCATTTGGTATCTATGTTGCTTCTGTGTTGGGATTACACAACGGTGAAGGGAAAGGACTGAGGGTTTGCCCTTTTACTTGGAGTTTAGTCGCTTTATAAAGGGGGTTGGGCTTTATATCTATACGAAAGGATGGCACGAGAGGGGATGTAAGATAGGATATATGTATTCTAGCATTAGAACGCAGCGCTGCCCTACTGGTTCTTCTGATACTCTACTATGATAAAATATTCGACTGGCCCTATGTATGTATGTACAATGTCTACTACATGAGCTCACACGTAGGGTCTCCTGACAGAAATGCTCGAATATATATATCGGCGCATCACCACGGAGCTGTACAGCACAAGGTAGTAGATTGAACATTCAACTCCATCTATAGGAAAGCAAGTGGTAGTAGAAGCCCCGGGACGCCCCCTCGGGGCTTGCCTACAACGAACCCCATGCAAAAGTACTCAACGCCTCGAAATGCTTGCCTGTGCTAACCATGCAATGCCCCAGTCCTGATGCGCTCCGTCAAACTCGTCGCGTGTCGTTAATTAGAACCTCCCACCGCCCTTCTATTCGCTCCATGATGAGGAAGAGGGACGAAGGCCATAGATCAACAGCAGAACTAACCATGCGCTCTGGTCTACGGTACAGATTCCTGATTGCCCTCCATCATGTATGCCGACTTCTCTTCCCGTCTCTTGGGAACACATCTTTACCAAATTGCATACCCCCAACGTCGAAAAGTTCGGCCAGGTTGATGGATCGCTTCTGACCGGCGCCCTTTCCGAGGTGACTTGCAGGTCTCGGTCTCTGACCTCGTTTGTTGGTGCGAGACCGGGATGGGTGGGCTATTGGAACAGTTGAGGTTCCGATAGCGGCGCCTTCGTTTGCTCTCGTTGAGTCCGAAAGGGCTAGGGTCTCTAGATTTGGATACATTTCTTGAGGATATGGGTGCGACGACCGAAATGTGAAATTCTCTTGGGTCGGGACGGTGACCATTTGTTGCTCTTCTGCGGGGGCGTGGTCGGTTGGAGGGTGAGCCGGCTTGGGCGCAGAATCGGACTGCGTTTGGGGCTCGCTTCGCATCGTGGATAGATGCGTTTGACTACCCGAGCGATATATTTCCGGCGATGACGCAGGCTCCGGTTTCTCGGCTTCATCTTCGCTTTCCATCGTCGTGGGGGAAGCATCTCTTCCATCTAACCGCTCGGTCGCCCATTTTCGGATTTGCCATCCTTCTCCATCACCTAGACCGATATTGGATTTATCGAGGAAGGACAACAGGTCGTCTAGACAATCTTGGTAGCCTTCGGCCCGGGATTTTGCCTGGGCGGCAGCGGATGTCTTGTAGAGTTTCGTTACAGACAATGCCGCGGCTTTGAAGGCATCGAGTAACTGCTCGGGCGACTCGCAGCCTGCGGCATTCTTCGAGGGGGATGATCCTCTTATGGCTTCCATCATGGGATCGGGACGTATGTCTGACAGTTCTGGCGGTCTGACAGGCTAACCGAGTAGGCTTGTCTGAGGTAGATCTATGGGAACAAAAGAGAGTTGGCGTTGACGTTAACTTCGGCGAAGGGAGATGGCGGTGGGCGGTGGTCGGTAGTCAAAAGAACCTAAGTTAGATCCTTTCTCTTTTCTTCGTTGGGTTTGGTGGGGGCGGTGGTGCGTGGGTGCTGTGCGCGCGGGTTGGTTCAAGCAGGTGGGCCGAAGACTGCGACAAATGGAAGATGCAGCTGAAGTAGTATCGCCCCGGACAATTTGTCCACTTGTGATGAGTTTATTAGAGGCACCTGGAGAGCAAGGCCGCTGAGTGGAAACACTATAGCAACAGCGGAAACCTGTGAGGCCGTATCAATCGCAACAAGTCCGTCGACCTTGATATGCTACGTGGTGTTCTTGATTCTGTTGGCTCCTTGTTCATTGAGTCAGATGATTCCGGATTGATGACGGAACCTTGGAACAGGGCCAACGGGGGTTCTGGGTGCTCAGGTGGCTCAGGTGCTCAGTTGGTTCTTGTGTGGCTAAGGTTCTACCCTAGTGGCTTAAGTTCTGACTGTCCGTCACTGTCGGACGCCCCAGTGCCCTGGCATGTCCCTAATAGTAGCCCTAGAGTACGTGGTAGCATTACCTAACGGTGTGTACCTAATGTAGTACAGACCCGTGGACTACTGACCATCTAGGAAAAGCACGGCGAGCGGATCCAGAGCGGATCCAGGGCGGATCCCAGGTCAAACACATCCCACTTGAGCCGATTCCTTGCAGTCATGGTCGCTCTAGCCGCAAGCGGGATCGCACTTGCGACGTGGTTCTGTGTTCTTCCCAGTCAGGAACGCAGCCAATCAAAATCGTTGGATCTATGATTGTATCAGAACATTAGTGAATAACGGCAAGTGCGGTGCGCCGTTTGCACACGACATCTGTAACATCCAGATATCCTTGGATTAACCACATAGTAGTACTTGGATAGTTCAATGTGTGCGCCGTAGCTTCCGAATGTATGCTCAAAGGTTATTGATGGAAGCGTTTCATCGATATAACCTATACCAGCACTTGCGGCATGACTAAAGATAGAGTCAGCTTGTTGCGTCCATGGTAGGTAGGTAACTTAGATAGGTAGTTTAGGTACGTAGTATTGGATTAATTTGATGATAATGAGAATAATTAAAATCTTTGCTCTTAGTGCTGGTGTTCGGGGATGAAACTGAACTTCGTAATAGCTTAAGATTCCCAAAGTGTTTTTGTGATGTGAACGTGAATTCTGTGAAATCAGGACCTGATATAAATACTTATTATTCTTGCCTTGTAACCCAACCGACTTTTTGCTAAAGGGTTTTCATGGCGATTTCAATGTTTAAAAGTGATTTAAAAGACATACTGTAAGGTGTCGATTGAAGAGAATAAGAGGTAAACTAGAATATGTTCGATTTTTGACAGAAGCATCGTCATTTCTTCTCCTTGGGATTCAGATATCAGCAAGTGTTATTGCATCAATATAAATCATGCCTACTAGGTAGTTCCTCTCGCGTTACGAGACATTGGAGTACATAATTTCGAGATTGATCTATCTGCACGTGTATGGCTTAAAGAAGGTTATACTTCGGGTGTAATGGGTATACACGAAGCTACCAACTGTGTGAACTTGTAAATGCCTAGGCGTGGAAGCATGGACCTTAGGTTCGCATCTCATTCCATGCTGCTATCAACTTATTAATTGAGTGGCTGACCCTTCTGACGAACACCAAACTTTCAAATTTCAGTCATCAGCCACTCTTCTCTCACCTACATCTTAAAAACCAAAAACCTTGGAATCATTGGCCTAGATCGAAGGCATCATAGTGCTACTTAGGCATTTGTTAAGGCAGTCAACTGGTCTCAGAAAACCCAACATTAAAACCACCGATTTGGATTGATATCAAACGTGGTCCCGACGGCATCGACGACCCACTTCAGAGACCCCCACTTTTGATGAGAGTTCCTCAGTGCTCCATCAAATTGATCTTGGCCATTTGAATCTACTAATACTTTTTGTGCATCGACCCTTCATCCTCCATCTTTACATCACCTTCTCATACCCAACACAGCCTCGAGCACATTCATTCTCTCCTCACACTGTGTTTCACATTACAACTCTTTACATTGGCTTCTGTTTGTCTGTATAACTCAAGCCCGAATAAGTTGTACCAGAGCCTAAGTCGATTCATTTTTCGCCTTAATTGCTAAATTGGGCCGTCGCGTCGCGGTCGCGTAGAGCGTCTGCCGCAACCCATTCATCATGGCACCTCGCCCGCGAGCCAGCGCTGCTGCTGCCGCCGCTGCCGCTGCCGCTGCGGACACTGACGCGTCCATGTCCGACGCGCAAGAGCATGTTACTGCTCGTCCTGACGATATGGTGAGTTTCACCCTATGAACCTACCTGGCTATGATTGAGCTACCATGCTAGCCTGATTGTTCTATACTATGCCAACCTTTACTAATCTCTTACTTCAACAGGACATCGATGATACACCAGATCAAACCGATACTGACACCAACCCCAACACTACAGCTAGCAGTGTTGCGGGAGATCACGTCACCGACGGACGCAAGAAGCGCTCCGAAGCCAATCAGCTACGAAGAAGCATCTTCGGCAAGAAGCATGATATACTAGGTGAATCCAAGGTATGAGACAGCACAAGAAGGCTATTGAGGAAAGCGAAACGACTGTAATATAATTTGCTAACAATGCTATACAATAATAGGAAGATGATAGCATTCGTAGATTTCGATATCTCCTGGGTTTAACCGACCTATTCCGACACTTCATCGAGACTAATCCTAATCCAAAGATACGCGAGATCATGCACGAAATCGATCGTCAGAATGAGCAGGTCGCGAAGTCGAAGAAGGGTGTTCGCCAGGGTGGTGCGGAGACTAGTCGGGCCCGCCGTACGGAGGCTGAGGAAGACGAAGAACTCCTGAAAGACGAGCGACAAGGCGGATCTGCGGACACCGTGTTTCGTGAGTCGCCACCATTCATTCATGGCCTCATGAGAGACTACCAAATCGCCGGCCTCAATTGGCTTATTTCTCTTCATGAGAACGGAATATCCGGCATTCTTGCCGATGAGATGGGTTTAGGAAAAACGCTCCAAACCATCTCTTTCTTAGGTTACCTACGACATATCATGGGCATCAAGGGCCCCCATCTGATTATGGTACCGAAATCCACTCTCGATAACTGGAAGCGAGAATTTGCCAAGTGGACGCCGGAAGTGGATGTCCTTGTACTGCAAGGCGCGAAGGAGGAGCGTCACGCCCTGATCAACGAGCGTCTGATCGATGAGAAGTTCGATGTTTGCATTACGAGTTATGAGATGATCCTCCGAGAAAAGGCGCATCTGAAGAAGTTCGCTTGGGAGTATATAATCATCGACGAAGCACATCGTATCAAGAACGAAGAGTCCGCTCTATCGCAGGTCATTCGCCTGTTCGACTCTCGAAACCGACTCCTCATTACCGGAACGCCTCTGCAAAATAACCTTCACGAATTATGGGCGCTCTTGAATTTCTTGCTGCCAGATGTCTTTGGTGATAGCGAGGCGTTCGACCAATGGTTCTCCGGACAGGACGAGGATTCCGATGTAGTTGTGCAGCAACTCCACCGAGTTTTACGCCCATTCCTCTTACGACGAGTCAAGGCCGATGTTGAGAAGAGTCTGTTACCGAAGAAGGAGGTTAATCTTTACATTGGTATGGCAGAAATGCAAGTTAAATGGTACCAGAAGATCTTGGAGAAGGACATCGACGCTGTGAACGGTGCCGGTGGCAAGCGAGAGTCTAAGACTCGACTACTCAATATCGTCATGCAGCTAAGAAAGTGCTGCAACCATCCCTATCTATTCGAGGGAGCTGAACCGGGCCCGCCGTACACGACCGACGAGCATTTGGTCTACAATTCGGGAAAGATGGCCCTGCTTGACAAACTCTTGCGAAGACTGCAGAAGCAGGGCAGCCGTGTTCTCATCTTCTCACAGATGAGCCGTCTTCTCGACATCCTCGAGGATTACTGCGTATTCCGCGACTATAAGTATTGTCGTATTGATGGAGGCACCGCTCATGAGGATCGAATTGCGGCGATCGATGAGTACAACAAGCCGGACTCTGAAAAGTTCATATTCCTATTAACGACGCGAGCTGGTGGCCTTGGCATTAACTTGACTAGTGCCGACATCGTTATTCTCTATGATAGCGATTGGAACCCTCAGGCAGATCTACAGGCCATGGACCGCGCTCACAGAATCGGCCAGACGAAGCAAGTAGTTGTTTACAGATTCGTCACCGAGAATGCAATCGAGGAAAAAGTCCTTGAGCGAGCAGCACAGAAATTGCGCCTTGATCAACTAGTTATTCAGCAAGGGCGTGCTCACCCCGGAGCTAAGGGTCCAGCGGGCAAAGATGAGCTCCTGGATATGATTCAGCACGGCGCGGAGAAGGTCTTCCAGACGAGAGGAGCTACAGGAATTGCAGGTAAAGGCACCGACCTCAACGATGACGATATTGATGAGATCTTATCCAAGGGTGAGAACCGCACCAAAGAACTCAATGCCAAGTATGAGAAGCTTGGTATCGATGATCTCCAGAAGTTCTCATCCGAGTCAGCCTACGAATGGAATGGAGAAGTCTTTGGAAAGAAGAAAGATGTTGGCATTAATTGGATCAACCCCGCGAAACGTGAACGCAAGGAGCAGTCATATTCCGTTGACAAGTTCTACCGACAGGCCATTTATGGCAATACTAAGGCGGAAGCCAAACCCAAGGCTCCCCGCGCTCCCAAGCAAGTCGCAGTTCACGACTACCAATTCTACCCCCCGCGACTTCGCGACCTCCAGGACCGCGAAACGGCGTTTTACCGCAAGGAAATTGGCTACAAGGTTCCTTTAGCCGATGGTGACGACGATAATTTGTCAGAACGAGAAGCTGATCGCGCTTTAGAGCAGCAAGAAATCGACAATGCTACTGCTCTAACGGAAGAGGAACAGGACGAGAAGCAGCGATTATCCCTCCAGGGCTTCGGCGAGTGGAACAAACGTGACTTCCAGCAATTCATCAACGGCTCTGGCCGCTACGGACGGACTGACTATGAGCGAATCGCGGAGGAAGTTGACAGCAAGACCGCCGCAGAAGTTAAGGCCTATGCTAAGGTCTTCTGGCAGCGATATACCGAAATCGCGGATTACAACAAGTACCTGCAGGTAATCGAGGCGGGAGAAGAGCGCATGCGCAAGACCGAACATCAGCGTAAGATGTTGCGGAAGAAGATGCAGCAATACCGAGTACCGCTCCAGCAGATGAAGATCAACTACTCAGTTTCCACGACCAACAAGAAGGTCTACACCGAGGAGGAGGACAGGTTCCTCCTGGTGATGTTGGACCGATATGGCATCGACTCAGAGAACATCTATGAGCGTATTCGCGACGAGATTCGAGAAAGTCCTCTGTTCCGATTTGATTGGTTCTTCCTAAGCAGGACGCCTATTGAGATCAGTCGTCGTTGCACTACGCTTCTCACTACGATTGTTAAGGAGTTCGAAGATGTACAGCCCACAAAAACGAATGGCGTCAATGGCAAGAGTAAGAGAGAGCCGGACGATGAAGAGAACGACGAGGACAGCATCCTTGGAATGGCCCCGGCAAAGAAGAAGTCCAAAACGGGTGTGAAGGTATGCTCATATGTTAATCCTTAAGCAACGTCGAGCTACATACTAATATTGAAATAGAACAAGGCACTTGACAATGTCAAGGGTGGCGGTAGTAAGACTACGTCCGCTACGCCCTCCTCCCGAGCGTCTAGTGTCGCTTCTACGAATTCGGCACCCGCGCCTAAGTCGAAGTCCAAGGGCAAAAAGAAGTAAATAGTCCTTAATTAGGTTTCGTGGAAGGCTATGAAGTAGTAGATTTTGTTTCTACTAGATAGCTCCCGAACCGGTTTTGTACCTACGAAGTAGGTTGCCTCCATCCTCACGACGACATCGGATAAGGAACGGTAAGAGGCAAGAGACATGGCGGCGTTTTTGGTTGGTTTCGTGCCGGACGGTGGAGTTCGGAAAATACGTTCCCCTGATAGAGAACAGTTGGTTGCGCGTAGCAGCAAATAGTTGAAAGATCTGGCAGTGTCTGGGCTGTTTGGAGGCGGGGAGCAGCTAGCTAGCTTTAGCTAATGAACAAAATTGCCAGATGAACCTGATTTACTGTGATCTCATAAAGAAATAGTACGATATATCTTACGCTGTTGTTAGCTAATATTCATAGGTATATGCCACTTCGGCTAACAAATTGCTGTGCTATTTGTTTCTCAACATTAGGTATATTGATTATAAGCAAGTTGCTTGCTCTCTGTCTCTACCTAATCCCGAGCCTCGTCTTTTTTTCTTCTCTTCTCATCTCATTCCTCTTTCCAGCCTAATGAACAAAAAGTCACAGATGGACGATGATGACTGACCCATAAAACGCCGAAGGCCCTCTTTTTTCCCGGATGCAAATGGTGGCTGCGAGGAAACGGAGAATTACAAAACGAGATAGACACAACGCCGGAGTTGCTTCCTCTTCTCTTCTCTTCTATCGGGTTGAGAGGACGGAGGCGGAAGCGGCGATACTGGCGGTACCGCTATACTATAGTCGGTTCTCGCGCTCCCGCTCGACCTCGTACTTGAAGTCGAAATAGCCCTTGTCGAAGTGGTGGATTCGCACGTATCCGTCCTCTCCGCCACTGGCGTAGCCCCTTCCGGTAGGATCCGCTGCTACTGTGTTCTGTGGTATGGTTAGTGGGGGCAATATAATAAAATGAGAGCATCTAGACAGAGAAACATACCAGAGGACCGAAGTGACCCCTCACACGACCGATCTCGTCTTCGAAGACCTTGTGGTAGAAACGCGCCTCGAATTTTCCTTGTCGGGCTGAGGTTCGCGTGACATCCATGGCGGCCTGGCCACCACCCAGTATGACGTAGTCCTTCTTGGGCGTAATGCATGCGCTGTTTAGCGGCGTGTCGGCGACGTACGTCTTCAGAGGCTCGAGGTCGCGCGCCGCCATTAATCGCGCCGTCTTGTCCTTGGAGGCTGTGATGAAGTAGGTGCGGTCCTCTGACCACTGCAGGTCTGTCACTTGCATGTTGAGCTCGTGGACGGGGACGTTGTCTAGTTGTTCTCCAGTCTGTACAGGTGGTATTCGTTAGACTTCCTAATTTTGCTGTTATGTATGGTATATGTAGGCTCTCGGCTTACCTTGGCGTCGTATTGGGAAACAGAACCATCCTCGTGTCCAGCGATGATGTACTTGTTCAGGTAACTCCATCCAGCAACGGTAGCTTTGCTCTCGTCGCACACGATGGTCAGGGCGCGCTCGTCGCTTTGCTCGGCATCGACGTCGGGTATGATATCGAGAACAACGATAGTTCCGAGGTGACCCATGCGCTTCTCAGTGACACCCAGGAGTTGGCGACCGTCATCGCTAAACTCGACGCGCTTGACAGCGGTGGGGAAGTCCCAGGCCTTCAGGCAGCGGCCGGTCTTGATCTCCCACAGGCGGATGGTGTTGTCGGCGCTTCCGCTCGCGATGAAGGTGGAGGTCGGATCGACGTCGACGGTCCAGATGGCACCCTGGTGACCCTTGTAGGTGCCTAATCGCTCGCCGTTGTGGGAAAACCACACGCAGATCTGCTGGTCCTTGGATACGGAGAATAGGAGATCGCCGTCGGGGTTGAATCTGAGACGGTAGGTTAGTACCTTTATGTTGATGAGCCCGTCGCGGGGTCGTAGTTCCGGCTAGAAAACGTACTTAATTTGGGTCAAGGCCCGTTCCTGGTGATATTTATTAGTATTTGATTACTATGCTATGAAAACCCATAAACATATCTACTTACATGGCCTGACAAGAGAATCGGTCTCATATTTGCGGTGTCTCGGTCAGTATTGGCCTCCCAAGATATGTCGTCGTCACGAAATGGCTGGTTGTAGGTAGTTTTTGAATGATTTGTGCGTGGGGCAAGATTTCGCGGATTTTCGATAACACCCTATCGCAGTCTATCGGTGTCGATGACCCCACTGCACTGGGCACCAACGTTACTCATAGCCACGTGACTAACTAGGAGAGACTTTAGGGGTGCTGCGACCACCAATCACAATCCCAATTAGTTCTATGACTCCCTTACCTGCCAAAGGTACTCCTATGTGTCTCTCGAAGCTGGTATAATTATTATTAGATGAGCAGAATATTTAATTTGATGGGATCTTGCTTCCGCATGAAAAAAGAGGCTAGACCGTCGCAGTCGATATTTTTTTAACCTCTGAGTCATATAAGATGAAGGGAATTATCTAGTCGCTGTACGACATGGAAGGAGACCTAAACTTCTCGCTCGACGCCGCCACCTATGAGAACAGGTGAAAAATTCGGAAAAATACAACATCTGTTATTCCAGCAAAACTTATACGTGATACGAAGATGTCAACTCTTCTGGATACTGAATTGATATTGCCTTCACTTCAAGAATATTTGGCTATATAATTTCTTGTTCTTTGCCTCTTATTTCACTCATTTACAGGAAGTTATCATGCTCCAATTGGTGGGCGTTTGGATTCAGTAACGACTTGTTACGCAAAACCACCTATCCGTGTGTTGCATTAGTAGCAAACTCTATGTATAGCGCGTCAAGTCTCGGCCAACTAGGGACCTGGATGATCCTTGGTTTGTTCGCTAGATACGGATAGTGGCGGCACAGCCTCGGGTCAGGGGATCGAATAATAAACGAAGATGAGTCTGACAGTTCGAAGGGTCGGACGATGCCGAAGAGCTTGTCTTCCTGCAACTGTTGCAAATCCTCCTCCCGCTACCCCAAAAGCAGCGGTGCGAAGTATATCTGGTTCGATATCAGGCATATCAGACCAATGGTCGATGCCTCGGCCATTCCTATTCACAAAGAGAATTCTTATAGCTCGGCCGACTAGTACTCCGCTTTGCGGATCCCGAAAAGCCTGCAGGTTCTCGAATTGCGAGCTGCCACATCCGGTTCAGGCCATCCGCCGTTCTTTTTCTACCCCCCGGATTTCAATTTATTCGCAACAACCTTCCCGGCTCACTACTTATGCTGTAGCCCCAAACCTTCGCCTTGAAGGGTTGTATCAATTGGGTTGCACACGCTTATTCAGTCCAGCAACCTCGACAGAAAGAACGCAACGACATTGGTCGTTTAAGTCTTTGTCGCGTGCTTCATTACCCTTGAGTAGAACTTTTTCTACTCGTTACCCCGCTATGGCTGCTACCAGATTGGATGGTACAGCCATTGCGAAGAGGATCCGCGAGGGACTCGCCGCCGAGATAGTTGAGAAACAAAAAACCAACCCGAAGTATCAACCATGTCTCAAGATTATCCAAGGTTCGCAAATATCCTTTTATCCTTGCTGTGTATTCTTACGAATACTCACTAGCACACGCTTATTATAATAACTAACTTTGTTACCTCCTAGTTGGCGATCGCTCTGACTCCTGTACGTTTGTGACTCAACTATTACCAATTGTGCCGCAACTAATTGTCTCACAGCGACTTATGTTCGCATGAAGCTTAAGGCTGCTCGAGAGGTAAGGGTTGCAATTTAACATTCTGTCAAACATGTCATGCACCCCAATCTAACAATTGTGACTCATAAAAGGCCAACATCACTTGTGATCTTCTACATTTCCCTGAAGATATCTCGGAGGCAGAGCTCTTGGCGCAGCTCCATATTCTGAACAATGACCCTGCCGTCAACGGTATCCTAGTTCAGTTACCCTTGCCTAAGCACATCGATGAGTATACCATTACTTCAGCTGTCGCAGATGAGAAGGATGTCGATGGCTTCGGTACCACCAACATCGGCGAACTCGCCAAGAAGGGTGGTCACCCGTTCTTCGTCCCCTGCACTCCCAAGGGTGTTATGGTCCTCTTAGGAGAAGCAGGAGTAGACCTAAAGGGTAAAGATGCTGTCGTACTCGGTCGAAGCGACATTGTTGGAAGCCCGGTTAGCTACCTACTGAAGAATGCTGACGCAACCGTCACCGTCTGCCATTCCAAGACTCAAGATGTAGAAGAGAAGTTGAAGAAGGCGGATATTGTCGTTGCCGCCATTGGCCAGCCTGCCTTTGTAAAAGGAGAATGGCTTAAGCCAGGTGCCGTTGTTATCGATGTGGGAACCAACTATATCCCCGACGCATCCAAGAAGTCGGGGCAGCGACTTGTTGGTGATGTCGATTTCGAGTCGGCTTCTCAGGTCGCTTCCTACATCACCCCAGTCCCGGGTGGTGTTGGTCCTATGACAGTTGCAATGCTATTGCAAAACGTCGTCGATGCTACTACTATGTACTTCGAACGACAAAAGCAAAGACGTATTGTCCCCCTTCCGATCAACATACGCACCCCAGTCCCCTCAGATATCGCCGTCTCAAGGGCACACCCACCGAAACCTGTCACGCGAGTTGCTCAAGAAGTCGGCATTGCGCAACACGAGTTAGAACCTTATGGTGCATTCAAAGCCAAGGTCGACCTTAGCTTGCTGAAGCGATTGGAACATCGCCGAAACGGCCGCTATGTTGTCGTTACCGGCATTACCCCGACTCCTCTAGGTGAAGGAAAATCTACTACAACTATGGGTCTAGCACAAGCCCTAGGAGCTCACCTTGGCCGACTCACCTTTGCCAACGTTCGACAGCCTAGTCAAGGCCCTACTTTTGGCATCAAGGGTGGTGCAGCTGGCGGCGGGTACAGCCAGGTCATACCGATGGATGAGTTCAATCTACACTTGACTGGTGATATACATGCTATCTCAGCAGCTAATAACCTACTTGCTGCCGCTATCGAGACCCGCATATTCCATGAGAACACACAAAAGGATGGCCCCCTCTACCGAAGATTAGTGCCAACGAAGAACGGAAAGAGGGCATTCGCGCCGGTCATGTTCCGACGATTGAAGAAGCTAGGTATAGATAAGACCGATCCTAACGAGCTTACCGAGGATGAGATCCACCGATTTGCTAGATTGGACATTGACCCGGAGACCATTACGTGGAAGCGTGTACTAGACGTTAATGATCGCCACCTGCGTGGTGTCACAGTTGGTGTCGCACCCACCGAAAAGGGCCAAAGCCGAGAAACTGGATTTGATATCTCTGTTGCTAGCGAGTGTATGGCTATCCTAGCCATGAGCACAAGTCTTGCTGACATGCGAGAAAGACTGGGTCGAATAGTCGTCGCTACGTCGAGATCAGGCGACCCGGTCACTTGCGACGACATAGGAGCTGGAGGTGCGTTAACAGCTCTTATGAAAGATGCTATCAAACCAAACCTGATGCAGACTTTGGAGGGCACTCCTGTGTTCGTCCACGCCGGTCCTTTTGCCAACATCAGCATTGGCAACAGCTCTATTCTTGCCGATAAGATGGCACTGAAGCTAGCGGGTACTGAGCCTGACGAGGATCACAGTGCCAAGGTAGGTTTTGTTGTAACCGAGGCCGGTTTCGACTTCACTATGGGAGGCGAGCGATTCTTCAACATTAAGTGTCGTGCCTCCGGCCTAGTGCCTGACGTGGTCGTTATCGTCGCTACCGTCCGTGCCCTGAAGGTGCACGGTGGTGGCCCTCCCATTGCCCCTGGCGCACCATTGGACCCTGTCTACAAGCAAGAAAACGTCGAAATCCTACGAAACGGCTGTGTGAACCTCAAGAAGCACATCGCCAACGCTAAGTCGTATGGCTGTCCAGTTGTGGTTGCTATCAACAAATTTGCCACTGATACCGATGCTGAGATCGCTGTCGTACGAGAGGAAGCCATTGCTGCCGGGGCCGAGGATGCTATCTTGGCAAACCACTGGGCCGAGGGTGGAAAGGGTGCGGTGGACCTTGCCAAGGGAGTGATTACCGCCTCCGAAAAGCCCAAAAACTTCAAGTTGCTATACGATGTAAGCGAGGGCACTATCGAGCAGCGCATGGAGACCATTTGCCAGAAGATGTATGGCGCTTCTACTGTCGAGTTCACCGAGCTTGCCCAGAAGAAGATCGACACGTACACAAGACAAGGCTTTGGAAATCTCCCGATCTGTATTGCCAAGACGCAATATTCCCTCTCTCACGACCCGGATCTCAAAGGCGCACCAACTGGCTTCACAGTTCCGATTAGGGACGTCAGAATGGCTGCGGGCGCGGGCTATTTGTAAGTTGACCCCTATACTTATATCATCTAAGATGAACGTTCAACTAAATTTGAATAGATACGCTCTAGCAGCTGATATCCAGACGATCCCTGGCTTGCCCACCGCACCGGGATACCTAAATGTTGATGTCGATACCGAGACCGGCGAGATTGACGGTCTTTTCTAAACGCTAGACTTGCGCGCGTAGAGAGTAGACCGACATAGACGAACGTAGACGAAATGCAGAGAGCTATGATACCTAAGTAGATAGATATAAGAGAGCCTAAAGATTTGATTATTAGGGGAAGTCCACTCACACAGCATTGACTTCAACGGATTCAACCAGGTTGGAGCATAGGGCCACACGCACAAGGGAGCGAGCATATTGGGATACGGCGACTTGACGGTGTTTATCCTATACATGATACCTTCAACAGCAATGTATACCACAAGACTATCAAGAACGAGAATACTGACTTACTGACCACTGGGGTTAGAAATGCCCCGGGGTAAGATGGATAAATCTGATTGCAATAAACTGCGTTATGATACATGCTTTTTTGTTTGAATATCTAAATCGGCGACTTGAATGTGATTATGGGAGCCTAGGACTACGTAAGGTATAGGTGTATGGGTGCTTAGTATCGTCGCTACTAATAGATACAGCGTTCTGCTTTCTGATGAGGCCAAACAGTTTGAGGCTTACAGTATTTCAACTTTCATTTATGTAAGTGAAAGCCGCTCGGTATCTTCCTTTATATGATCGGAGTATATAGCCCGATCAAATCCAATTGAGGCCATTTTGCATCTAATACTAATCGTTTATTGCTTTCCGCTGACGTGAATGTGCTACGCGCTTTCGGAAGATCTGGCTGTTTACCACCAAACATACCTAGTACCTAGTAGGTACTGATATCGAGCGATCAAGCCTAGGGGTCACCAAGGAAGGGCATTTTGAAGTAACAATAATATTTACTACTTTGCATTATGCTTACTACTTTCCGCGGCGCGCTAGATGGTCTACAGCCTAGGGCCTAGGGCCTATATGTAGAGAGTCTAGTACGGACCTTGCGCAGTTCTCCTTCACTTGCTCCCTCAAGTTCGCTTCGCATGCTCAAATTGCGAGGCTAAATACGACGCCTTTTGCCTTACCTTCTCCTGATATGATCTCCGGATCCGGCCCCGCCTAAAGAAATAGTCCGATGAGAGATATTCGGACCTTTCCGCCATCGTCGCCGCCGCCCAGCCCATTTTTAGCTTCGCTTGAGCGAAGCGCCGGTGTGTGTATTAAAAAGTCGATATTGTTCTATCCCGTGGTATCTATCCATGCCATACTTCCTGGAAGAAGAGAAGTCGTATCTCATGAATCGTTGTGTTGCGAACCCACTCGCTCGCTGAGGTAGCTACTTGCTCGGGCGAATTATCCCTCCCTCTTCTTGAGGTGCTGCTGTAGCTATATTCGTCGTATGTCGGGAAATGAAAAGCCTGCCGAAATATCGGCTTCGGCTAGGTGGGATTTCGAAAGAAATGGGTGGTAGATAGGCATCATGATGGCACTCTCGGAAATCCTATCATATAAGCATCGCTCCAATATTCGTACAAGGCCTTATAAAGGCGGTTTAGCTTGGCCACCTCAAGCTAAAGAAAGCGCTGGTTTCTTCGCCTCGGGCTGTTCCGAGCTTGCGCTACCGGGTCCTTCGTCCAGGTGCCTCTTTTGGCCGGCAATCTGGTCCAGAACCCCTGCACTAGGGGGTGCCGGACTACCCATATTAGGGGCGGGCGTGGGTGCTGCTGCGGGCATAGGCGTGATGGATTTTGTGGTGGGTTCGAGTTGCAGGACCCCTCCATTACTGAGGCTGTTCCCGTCTTCTTGCTTCTTCTGTCCGATCTGATCGACGACTCCCGCACTAGGAGGTACAGGGGTGGGTGGGTTGGTGGCCGTAACAGGAGTAGGAGCTTTAGATGGCCCGGTTCTCTCAGAAGTGCCGCTGCTGGTAGCAAATGTGTCACTAAGCTGTCGTTTTTGCCCTGCGATTTGGTCGACAACGCCTGCGCTCGGTGGCGCCGGACTAGAGACATTGTGCGCAGGTGTCGCTAAACTCGGGCTGGGTGCGCTTGGCGTGTTCACCGAATCTCTGCGCGCAATGGAAGGTCTCGACATTGAATTCACCCCGGGGCGTGCTATACCCATCGGGGTCGGCCGTTGAATCGAGACACCAGGGCGGGAAACAGAAGGCGCTGCTCTAGTGCCAGATGCCGAGGCGGCTTGGGGCGATTGCCAATTAGACGTATTTGCCACTACGGGTTGGGAAATCCCTGCTGCAGGCGTGGACGGCTGGGTCGGGGCGGGTGATGCAGATGGAGCTTGTCTTGGAGTTTGACTCGCCGTTGCCGATACGGGGGCATGCATCTGAAGATCATGTGCTCTTCGTCCGTCCGCGATTATCTGCGTGACAGATTTTACCATCAATTTGTCCGCTTCCTCCCATCCTGGGAGCGGTGGTGCATTCGACAAGCCTTGTGCTCGGTTGATGGCTAATTCTATAATAACCTCCGCCTGATCCGTTCTCTTCTTAAGAGCGGTAATCATGCTATCCCGGAAGTTTTTGACCCTTCGTTGTATTTCAACCTCTACTGTGGCCGCTGGTGCTGGGCTTGGGGTCGGTACAGTAGGCGCGGGGGTTGTTTTCGTGGTATTAAGCGCAGCAGGGGCGGGGGAAGCAGACGTCGTCTGTTGCTGTCGTTTGGCTTGCATCTCATTAATCATATTTTGGACCGCATTAACCAGGGTCTTCTCGACAGATTCAAAGGCTGGAGGTACACTATTTTGGACAGGTAAGCCGCGTACCCGATTTATAGCGGAATCAATGATTTGTGCAGCATGGCTATTTGAAATGGCGCCTAGCATATTTTCTCTGAACTTGGCGATGGCTTTTTCGATCTCTGGAGAGAAATACGGGCGTGTCGCACTACTGGGTATATTTGACACCGGCTGCTGTTGCGAAGAAGGCTGGGCCGGGGGTAGCTGTACCGGGGTTGGGGGTAATGTCTGCGGAATGGATGCTGTGGGAGGTTCGGACTTGATGGGAACAGCATTTTGCGCGGGAGGTTTCGCGTAAGGCGAGCTATAAGTACTCGATTGCGCGGCGTTAGGTTGTCTGGCCAGATATCCGGGAGGCAGCTGTGCAGGGGCCGGAGCTTGCGTCGAGTATACTTGTTGCGACATTGGCTGGGAAGATGATATTGGAAGAGTCTGGTTAGGCTGGCCAGCAAGGGGTTGGTAAGCCGACTGGAGCTGCTTCGTATCAGCAGCATAGTTCGGTAGCCCATGGCCGAGACTGACGTTATTTGTGGGCATGTAAGAGCCATTCTGATAGTACTGCTGCGCTTGAAGATGCGGGTGAAGCTGTGTAGGTCCAGTTTGCCTATCAGGAGACGGTGCCTTGCGTTTCTTCCCAGCATCTAGCTCTATACCAGGGACGCGAACCCATAGACCAGTCCCTTCAGACTTCTTGAAGGCTTCATTTCCAATTAGGTTATGGCGAACGCTACTTTCCCATCCTCTAGTACCTGCGAGAAATACAAACCAAGGGTATTTCACTTGGATCCTCTTGTAAATCTGCTTCAGAGTCAACCCATCTGGAGATCCATTGGCCATGGCTTCGGTTAAGGCTTCATCGATCAAAACACTGTAATTCTTAGTAGGTTTCTGCAGTTGTTCTTCGGTGAAGTCCTCCTTCTTGAGTTGCAAGGGCGGAGATTTTGGTCGGGCCTTTTTCTCCTTCTTTTCCCTCGCTCGCCTCTCAGCCTCTGAACCTTCTTCGCCGTCCTCTCTGGGTTTTCGTTTATTATATTTCCTCTTCTCGGGCTTCTCTCCGTCCTCGGGGAGGGGATTCTTCCTAGGTCGGCCCACTGGTCGTTTGATCTTTTCACCTTGATCCTGACCTTCCAGTCCTTGCGGGTCCTGAGGGTTTTGAGGAAGAGTCTTCTTGGAAGTCTCCTGCATCTGCTTCTTAAGCAGTCGCCTTTCCCTCTTCGACATTATCCCGTCCTTAGGTGGCCGTCCCGGACCGCGACGTTTGGGTATATCAGGCGTCATAAACTGGGGTTGAGACCCATCCTGAATTTCAGTTGAGTCAACCACATCAACCATGGGCTCGTCAATTTCATCGGACTGTAGCTCTTGTAGTTCAGAAACTTCGACGTCAGCATCACCCTCACCCTCGCCATCGCCCTCACCAGCATCAGAACCAACGACAGGTGTCGGCACATTCTCAATCTCAGACAGCTCCTCACTTGTATCTCGGAAGTTCTCGTGATCGGAGTGCTCAAAGTCAAAACTCATCTCCTTGCCTCCAATAGACATACGTTTGCTGGATGTCTCCTCTTCGTGAAACTCCTCGCCACCTGTCTTACCAAGCTCGACACCATTAACAACAAAGTTAAATTCGACATCTTTAATTTGAAGTCGGTCTCCGCTCCTAAGAGTAACCGGGTCATCGAGACCGTAATGCGTGTCATCACAAAAGAATCCGTTCTTGTGTAGAGCGACAGCCTCAAAGACTCCTCTCTTTTCATTGAACTCGATCTTAAGGTGCTGCCTTGAGATACCGCGAGTTTTGCTCGCAATATCTGGGCCAGGCGAATGAATCCCGACAAAGGGGATATGTGACGGCGACGGCTGTAAGGTGCCCAAATCAACAGCAGCAGCTCCCGGCGTGTGAGAAACATATTGCCGATTTGATTTGACATGATCGCTTTGGGCATCGTCGTCGCCATTATGAGATCTATTCGCAGAACTCGGACGTCTTTTCTTTACCGGCCGGACATTCTCCTCGCCATCAGATTCAGGGCCCAGCATACCACCTTCCTCACTGACGTAGGATTTACTAAATTTTCCTCTGTCGAAGTTGAGAGGCGTTGGGGGAGGGAGTCCATTTTTGGCATTCTCTTCTACTTTCCGTCTATAGTTAATTTCCCTCTTCTCGTCCCTCCTCGCCTGATCCATCGCTCTTTGATCACGACCAATAATGACGGCATAAGTGGTCATCTGGAAAACACTGTCGGCGAACTCTATCCTAGCGAAAGATTCCAGCTTCTGACTGGCGCTAGTCGATGTACGGTCGTTGCTCGTTGTCAAGGCATCGCTTTCTTGGGTAAAAGAAGCTTGCAAGGAGACTTCAGACGGGGCCACAACGGAGGGCCCCGGATTCTGGAAGAGAGCTGATGTGGACTGGGCAAGATTCATCATGTAAGCATTAGGATCGATTGTGCCTTGCGTATGTCGCAGGTTCGACCCCATATTATGGGACGAGTAGTCCACGCCCGTAGGTTCGGGGTCCGTAGTTGCGACAGCTTCCATTCGGTTGCGCAACTGATGACTTTGATCTGACGCTGAAGCTTTGGTAAGACTCATAGGAAATGAGTCAGTAGCCAAGCTGAGGCTAGCCGAGGCCAGATGAACTGCCGAAACAGATTGGGTGGCGCCATTGGTAGCTGGCAAAGGACCAGTAGTGAGGTCAGGAACATCGTCATTATCCCCAACATTGGCATGTGTCGCGGCGGGAGTAGAAAGAGGTGAAACGGTAGGCGGCGAAGGCATAGAAACAATATGGAGAGCATGAGGATCGTCGCGGTAGATATCTTGTTGGTTCGCAAGGGTTATCGGCGCATTCGCATCGGTGGTTGCGGTAGGAGTGGTATCGGTTGTATTTGTTATTGTAGTAGGTATAGAATCTATACCGGTTGTAGGCGCCATACTTGGCGGTGGAGAGGGATCCGGTAGCTGATGACCGGATTCGGTCGCGGCAGCGTTGGACGAAGTCATCGCTGTTGAATTGAATACAGCTCCTTCGTCTACGGCGTGCCGGGTGGAAGTGGAAATTTGGGGCTTGCTTTGGGGCCCTTTGCAGCCTTTTGCAGCCTTTGCAGCACGACAAGTGCAGGTGGTTGATGGCAAGTAGAGGTCCCACGGGTACTGCCAGTAGGAGGAATCAGTGACCGCCTTCCAAAGGTCAACGGGTCCCGCAACCCAGCCCGTAAAAAAAATATAGCAAATGCTAGTGGTCTGACAGTGCCAAACCTCTGAGTTACTTCCCCCGCCAAGACTTTTTCGCATCCACTAATGGGAACACAGAGTTCGGGCAGAGCTTGTTGGCCATCGATGATTGGCTATTTAGGATAAACTAGGTCGGTGTTTTGTAGTTGCTAGCAAGCTTAACTCATTTCGGCGATCTATGTACATAGGCTTCCCTGCTTCAAATGTTGACGCTATGGCCACCTACAGTCCTTCCATTACCTCAGTGCTCTGTCTCAGTTGCCAGACTCAATTCACACTGCATTGAGGCCGTACATAATAGTGAGATAGTACAATGCATATTTAGGCCACCCATTCTTTCTTTAATACATTAAGATGGCCATTCATTAGGACGGTCCCCAAATAGCTTCTAAAAATGAGATTTATGCCAGCTTAAGGTGACCTAGTGCACTGTTGCAGTCGATTGTAATAGTCACGAACATATGAGGAATTTATACGTCTATAGAATAATGGATTTAAGTCACTATTAGAACCATAAAAGCCCCAGTATATTATGGATGTTGAGTATAAATAAATTCATTTTAACTTCAATGTTATCGTTGAAGGTAAGAACCTGCCAAACGAGAAAATACCGAAAAGGATGGAGGGGCATTTAGGTGTATCAATTGATGAGGGGCTAATCAAATTGGGGGGTTGGACTGGACTTATTTACAGTCTCAAAGATTTGTTCGTCTTAAATCCGAGATGGGCACGATCAAGAGCAAAGCCTCTAGAAGTTATGACCCTACTTTATTCTTGACAATCATGATAACTGCTATGTAATATGCATTATGTATTGCGCTAATATGTTACAGACCCTACATGTATGCCTCGCATCCAGTCTGCCCTATTATTGGAGCACCACGATGTCCTATCATGTACTACAAGTGTCCCAGAGCATCTTTTAGGGAAATAGAATACGACGTCCTTACTAACAGCCCTCATGTATGTAATAGCGGCGCTCTTTCGCCCGACTCCCGACTACGCTTGCTCTCTATCCAATCCGCAAACTTGTAAGCCCAATAGCAGAGCATCCCGGCCACAAAGCCGATAGCGTCATTCTTGAAAGCTAGGATACCCGCCGTAGTCATAAGCATGACGGTCCATCGTTCGGCTCTTTCTTGATCTGACACGTCCCGATGCCTCCTATAATGGTTCTGGTTCTGGTCGACCGAAGCCTCCCACAAGTCCGAAGCGCCATGGTTCAAGCTCTGGCCTACCTTTGCCAGCTCCAGACCGGCGGCGATGACCATGATTCCCAGGAGCGTCTTTGGAAAAGCTTTTAGTAGGTCTAGTAACGATTCGCCGAAGATGATTCCGAGAAGCATCTTAAATAGGCCGAGCATAATGATACTAGCGCCACTTCGTGCTCCGAACCGGTACTGCGCGGCCAGTCCCCCCGCACCGTGACAGACAGGCATGGCACCGAACCAGCACCCCAGGAGATTCATGGAGGCAACACTAATGCCGAGAGCTGTGACACTGGGTGTCGGTAAGTCAGGTAAGAGGTCTGCGGCGAGAGCACTTGCAGCGATGATCGAGTTCAGTGTCGTAAGTGGCAGCTGCGCGATTCCCATACCGATAGCATCCGCGCTCCACTTAGGAATTTCGACGTACGGGTGCCATATCCGGAAATGGGGGAAATGGTGGTGGCTCGTAGCGACCGAGATGATGGCGAGTATTACGCCGACGATGAAGATGATTAATGCATATGGGAATCGGTACGCCCTCTGAGTAAAAACGAGTAGCAAGAAGGCTGCAAAGGCCCAGACGAGGTTGTCGAGGGCGAAACTCCAGTGGTGGGTGAAAGGTTGCAATAAAGAGGTGCCCGCCGAGATAATCAGAGAAAGGCCGGCGCCGAATTGGATGCCCTTGACCACCGGGATAGGGATTATGCGTGTTACCCAGTGCAATAAGCCCGTGATACTAAGCAACAGAACGATGATAGCTACCACACTGCCCGCCGCCATCGTATGGCGTTCCGAGGCATGCGAAGCTATGGCGGCCGCAGCGATGGCCTTCATCGGCTGTACCGGTAGCGGAATGCCGAATACGACGCCGGTAGCAAGGTTATAAAATCCCGAGAATACCAACGTCGTCGAGAGGGAAATAGAACCATTGACGGCAAGGGTGATCATCAACGGGAGAAGGGTGCCTAGGTCGCCGAGCGCGCCCGATATCTCAGCGACTGGAGAGCTACGTAGAGTTGCGACATTGTTACGATGTAATCGCTTGATATTCGACAATAAAGCCATGATAGGTTGTTTACCTTTGGCCCTTCACGTTTGTGGTTTAGAGGACGTGAAGTTATTTTGCTAAAGTTGAGACTAAATCCAAGACTAGGACCAGGCGTTGGGAATGAGTAATCGCGGAGGTTTCAAGCACAACTACGTCAGCGAAGAAACCGCGTGTGACACTGCGCTGCGCGGCCCGCTGCCTTCGGAGCTATCCGAGACCTGTGCCTGTGGCTTGCCATTCCAACAACAGATCGGACGTAAGAACCTTTTTTTTTTCATTGCCATAGCTCGAAACCGCAAACATCAACTCTATCAGCATATATTATACAGGTGAAGACGTTATAATTCTAGACGACATGATGTCGTATTGACCTTTACTATCGAATGACTGACACACATTTTAGTGAAGGGCTTACTACCAAGATGTCGAATCAAATTGTCTCTAGTCTCGGCAACCTGTTCCATACAGTGGTTGCTCAGGTGCGGAGTAACTTTACAGAGGACGGCGTTCTAGAATGAACATGATCGCAAGCTAGCCGAACATTGAACGGGTAACGTTCCCGGATTCGGCAACTAGCCGTCGATGTAGGGGGGACAGCTCCTCCACACCTTCGTCACTTAGCTACGAAACGCTTTCCCAAAACGAACCTATTTCGTCAGATCGATCTCATTCAAGGAATGGAATTATTTATACCAACAGTCCATCTTCAAACGGAGAAACAAATTCAGGACTGATTTACGAATACGCACAAAAATTTATGTATAGGACTTCTATATCGGGTAACTTGAAACAAATCACGGATCTTGAAACAAGGGGACTGCGGGTTTCAATCGACATGATGGCGGCGGCTAATAAGGTACGTATACGGTGACATGCCGGCCCTACACCTTTCCAGCCAGCCTCCAGCCTCCAATGAAGCTAAGGCGAGGTGGAGGTACAGGAGTCACCATCATAGGAAGTTCAGCAGGAGGAATCGCGAGTAGCGCACGGGACGTCAGAATCCCGAAACGCTAGATCGAACAACCTGCACATCTTCTACGGCCAACCTCCTAATCTAGGTAAGGATATAATATTCGAGTCAGCTGCGCGATATAATAATCCTTTGTCCTGTTGGTCAGATTATACTTAACTTTGTATGATTCTTGACCTCTTCATTTTTCTTTTCTAGAAAAGTTTTGTTTCATTGTTTTCTCCGTCCTCCGCTTAACGCCGCAGCTACTCGATAGAGCCGAGCGACCTACCTTGTCGATGTCTATAGACAATATTTTGTCGCCTATATTCTTCCGATGACAACTTCAAAGTTGGTATAGATGTAAAGCAGCGCCCATCTTTGTTCGAGTTACACAAACCTGGGTGTTATAATTGGAAAAGCGTCCAGTAGCGCTCGTGTGTTACCAACCCATGATGATCTCCACGATATTATTGTTGCTGGGTGCAGCAATCTCATATTGCATATTCAGCATAGTATCGGGGCTTAGGCACAATATCGCCTCCGCGAAACGATCCGGCCTACCATACTTTGTCGTTCGTAAGTTCATGGACTGGAAATTAATAAACACCGTTTATCTTGTATATTCTATAAAATACTAATTCGCCATAGCTATTAGCCCATGGAACCGATTGGGACAAATATTTAATAAATTCTGGGTTCCAGTATATAAACTGCTTCCGCGCAAATACTGGCAGGATATTGAACCGTGAGCAACCCGGCTATTCGTACCACCATTTCTCAATAATCTGACAACCACGGGATTAGTCTTTTAAATCTGCAATGGCAGTATATCTATAACCACAAAGTGTTCGAGAAACTTGGAGATGCCTTCTTGATTGTTTCACCGCAAAGAATCATTGTATTCACAGAGAACGCAGAGGCCATCCACCAAGTTACGTCGAAGCGCGAGGCGTTCCCGAAGCCGACGGAGGCTTACGCTATCTTGGGACAGTACGGTGAGAATGTCGTTACGCTAGAAGGTGCCGCTTGGCGCATGCATCGCAAAATCACATCCGCCTCCTTCAATGAGAAGAATGCCGCCCTAGTATTCAAGGAATCCATCAGCCAGACGCAAGGATTGGTCGACATTTGGCTCGGCGCTGATGGCTTAGGCAACAAGACGGTTAGGACGCTCGAGATGGACACGCGGTCGCTGATGCTTAATATCATCACAAACATTGGATTCGGTCTCAAGATTCTCTGGCCTGGCCAAGAATTCCCATCCGATGCCGATCCAAGACTGGCCAAATACTCGACCCAGGAGCCCCCTGAAGGGCATACCATGACTTTCGTTGATTCATTGGCTCGTACTCTCGATTATCTCATTTTGCTTCTCGTCGCGCCAAAGTGGATACTCAAAATCGTGCCCAGCAAGCACGCAAAAACGGCTGTAGAAGCGGAAAGCAACTTTGTGGGCTATTTGAATGAGTTTCTGCAGGAAAAGATCGAAGACGTGCGGAATGGCAACAATACGGGAGAAGGCCTAGACATAATGGGCTCGCTGGCTCGCTCAAGTTACGGAGACATGCAAGCCAACGGTTCAGCAGGGTCGGGCAAGAAAGGGCCTCAAATTGCTAAATTGACGGATTCGGAGATCATAGGCAACGCCTTCATTAACATCGTAGCGGGCCATGAAACTACCGCCAATACCATCCATTTCGCTCTCATCGAGTTGGCCACTAACCCCGCTTGCCAGCGGCGATTACAACGGGACGTTGAGAATATTCTGGGTGACGCAGACCCGAAGACATGGGACTACGAAACGAATATAAACGCTTTACTCGGCTCGATGGTAGGCGCAACCGTCAACGAGACCCTTCGTATGGTGCCGCCAGTAGTCGACATACCAAAGATGGTATCGCCAACGCAGGACCAACCCATCACCATCGACGGCGAGCGGCACCTGCTTCCTCGCAAGGCCACTATCGGCATGGTAACGATTGCCTCGCAGCGTAACCCGAGGTATTGGCCGACCAAGCCTAGCAAGATCACCAACGCCGAGACGGACATCGACGACTTCGTGCCGGAGCGGTGGTTCCAGACGGAATCCGCCAAGAGCAAGAGCGCTACGGTTGAAGGTGCAGACACGGAAGACTTTGGCGGGTTCTCCGGCTCGGACACTAGTGCGCAGCTATACCGCCCGCCGCGGGGTTCCTTCATCCCTTTCTCGGACGGCGCTCGCGCATGCCTAGGTCGGCGCATGGCGATTGTGGAGTTGGTTTCGGCATTGGCTGTCATTTTCCAAAAGTACAGTATCGAGCTTGCCGTGGATGAGTGGGCAACTGACGACAAGGTGGCTAAGATGAGCAAGGACGAGAAAGCGAAACTATATAAGAAGGCCCAGGATAAGTCAAGGGATATTGTCAAACAGGCTACGAGTATGATCACGCTGGGACTACATGGAAAGAGCCATATTCCCGTCAGAGTAGTCAGGAGAGGCGAGGAGCGGTTTGTTGATTGGGTTGATTCATGATGGTATGAAAAGGGGGGAGGTGTCTACCATATTTTGATATGAAGCATTTGAAGAAGGCACGGGTCACATAGGAAAATTCGCATAGCCATATACGGAAAGGCACATTAAGATATCATCAAGAGAAAAGGAGATATTGATTTTTGGTGAAATTAAATAAAATACTCTGACATTCTATATATCGTACTGACAGTCGAGTTGAACCTTAAACACTCTACTTTTTAGTCTCAACAACATCAAGTGCTGTTCATTGATGGTATCCAATCCATCCTACACTTCCTACGAAGTATTCGGTACTTAGCCAAGATATCGGATTCCCAACCTCCTTAATTTTTTTCCTCTCTTTTTTTTTTCTTTCTCTTGTGAGCAAACTGAGTCGACGAGATCCAAATTTCCCCTGTCCCCACACGCGTAAATGGCAATAAATGGGACGATGATACCTTAACATAGCGAATCGCGACTTGAGCTTTCCCAATCGGTGCACCGTGCTCCAGCCTCCCCGTTTTCGTCGTTCCTAATATTGACGTATTAGCCCTGGGTACCTTGCTCAGGTGGCTTACCCTAGAGAAGATACTTGGCAGGAATAGCTGCCATTAGGGTTCTGGGGGGGTAAGTGCCCAGGTGCGAACCCCAGTAAGATCAGCGGAACCAGCTCCTCTTGGGCTTTTGGGGCCATCGCTACTCTACCCTACCTACCCGCTGACGAGGAGCACCCGCACCTGCACCCGTGGACCTGCACGTCAACAGAATAAGAAAACATAAACAAGCCCAAGCCCAAAAAACGCACCGCCGCTCCCACCCAGCCTCTTCCCTCCCACCACCACACCGCATTCGCATCCGCACCACACTACACGCGCCCCTCGCAAACACGGTGTAATCTCATTATTATCACCACCATCAATACCAAGCTTCAACACCACGTCCGCCCCCTAGTACATCACGGACCACTTGCTGGCAATCTTTTGAAAATCATTGCATCTTGGTCGCCTACTTTGCGCGACTCCATTGATCCCAATTCTTATTGAATCTTACGCTCGAGCCTAAAAATGTCCGGTGCAAACAGCTGGCTGCAGAGGCAGCGAAAGACCGACTTGACTGAGCTCGCTCAGCACACCGGCCTCAAGAAGTAAGTGCTTCCCATTAGAATACCAATCTCTAGTCCGTATTTCCGTATCTTGCATCGAATTACGGCAATGTCGCGTCGTATAATGTTATTATGCAAGCTCGATTATCGGTGGCCCGGCGTACACTATTGAATAGCTTGGAATAATTACATCACCATCTTAGTCCCAACTGAGACTGGAATGCGGAATGGCGAGACATCCCATCGCGATTCCACGTGTCACCCCTGAGACAAGAACCACATGGCTAACACGTTTTCTTTGTTTGCAAAAATAGTTTCGAATCGCTGAAGAAGCCCGAACTCGAGCTCGCTCTCGATGAGTACCTAGCCGAGAACTCATCCGTATTCTCGGCCGATCCCAAGCTTGCCAACTACTACTCAAGTCGCGCCAGAACCGTCGGTTCCCCGGTCAAGAAGGACGCCGATGTTGAGAGGTTGAAGGTCACAAAGCGACGAGCTACTAAGGCTCCCGAGGAATTCGTCGCTCCTGAGTAAGTCGCGTCGCGGTTTACAACAATTCTAAACACACCAATTCACCTACTGACACGATTATATAGGTCCGAAGATGAGCCCACCAGCACCTCTACTGCTCTCGCGCGTACTCCCGGTCGCGCCCTTTCGCTCGCGAGTCGCATTCCGCTTCCCGCCACACCCGCGGATGTTGCTGAAGCTGTCGACCGCTCCACCATCGCCGTGAGGACACGCGTCGCGTCCCTGTATAAGGAATCGGGGATCACGGAAGCAACCCACGCGACGCGCGAGAGCTTGTCGACTGTCACTTCGGTACTCTTCGCCATCTCCGCGTTCGAGCTCTACTTCCTACGTCCCGAGATCCTAGCTGACCGATACGCGTTCACCATCCCCGCGATCACGTTCCTCGGTACCAAGGACTTTCCTGTCTTTGTCCCGGATATGTTCCTGCTCCTGACTTCATCCTTCTGGTCTCCTGCGCTTCTCTGGGCTTTCACTAGCACGATCCTGCCTAGCATTGCCGGCTACTTCATCAACTTGACCGTCAACTCCTCTCACGGTAGCCGCCGCCGTAGCAGCCTGCATGCGCCCGACTCGGTCGTTGACCCGTTGACCTTCAGTATTGCTAAGGCTCTCATCTCTTACGTTGTCTACGGCCAAGGTATTACCTTCGGCGGTTGGATAGACGAGACGTCTATTGCGCGTATTAACACTGCTCTGTACGGCGGCTACAAGGGAATGTTAACTGGTGCTGCTATTACCGGCATCTTCAGCATCTACGACGCAGTACTCAAGAAGTAAGAGTGCAATTCAAGCGCTAGCAAACTAGAAGAATTGGACAGCCATGAGTTTGGCCCCGCTTCTTTGTGTGCTGCAAACACTACATACAATTGACAAAGAGCCGCCTTTTCCCGGCTCAACTCTTTCTCGTGCGGAACCCTGGTGATGGCGTTCAATGGTGTTGGCGGCGTTTCGCGGCGTTCGGTTCCTCTTCGCCTTGATACCAGCCGATTTCCGGCCATTTGCCTGTATCTTTTTTCGTTGCTCTTCCCGACTTGGCTCCGGAAACCGGGCGGAAACCCACCCACCATTCCGGAGTCCCGTCTCCCAGCATCCGAGGCTTTTCGGATGTCCGGATCAGGAGGCCTTTTGTTTTTACGCAATCACTCCCGTTCGAAGTGGACGCTTGAATCGTTTTTTTTCGAAACGCGCGGCCGGCCTACTTCTAATGAATTATGCGACGTTGGCGAGTCGTTTTTGCATTTTCGTGTTTATACTCACTCTACAATTGATTTCCGATATGGCAAAAGAGGATAAGGGGAAGGAAAGGGAAGGGCCTAGTGGCTGGTATAAGTGGTATGCCCTCGTACGCGTGCGAGCCTTAGTGACACGCCTTTCTCATCACTTAGTCTTGATACCCCTAGGTAGCATACTAGGCGTATGGAAGGTTGGGGACACGGCGAGGCGGACGTACGTTGGGCGGACGACGGGTAGTAGATGAGATCCGGGCGTGGGCGCACAGGTCGATACGTTTGGTACGATAGGAATATATTCTGACTTTTTTCCCGTTCGACTCATGACTTGATGATCTAGGTGTTCTGCTCGTATTAAGGTTACGTCATATACCAGTCGAGACCCCCTAAGCTACGCACCCCCTAAAGTAATGAAAAGCATGACCGCCTGCCTTCATAATATTCAAGTTGACTCCTAGGATGGAATCCCAACCGAACCCATTAACGACTTATTTCGGATTTCGTCATTGAGGTTTATGGCATAATCTGATCCACCACACATCTAGTTGTCATGGCTACTCATACACCCTTAAAACAAGTAAACACGGCAGATATTCAGGCTAATTGAGAACCACGCCCGCGCCTGGAATTCGTGATGAAATGCGATATACTACACACTACATTGTCAATCACATATTTATAGGTATTCACCTATAACTGATTTGATTACACTTGGGAGAACAGAGTAAAGGAGAAGAGGGAATCCTGTCGGTCATTGAGACTCGGAACGCCACTTATCAACTACTAGATGGTTGTGTACTCAATACGACCTCAACACATTCTAGCAGTTCCCGATATCCAAAATCTAAATGATGTTCAACATACCGGAATAGAACCGTACAGGATAGATCAGATTCATACTTCAAACCACGTAACACAGCTTCATCACGATATTGAACTAAGTATATCGTCCATTTATCACTATATATGCAACCGTAGAAAGCTATTTATATAGCACGATCTTTTTTCTGATATTACATTATATACATACAGTTTTGATACTGCACATCCCCGTCGTGTCTGTCAGGCACCTAACTCCGCGCCGCGCAGCACAAGAATTCCATGTCCCTGGTTTTTGGTAAGGCTTGCGCAATCTGAGTCGTGTTCGTTGCCGGCGTTGTATGAATGTACAAAAGGGGGGGCTACTTGTCGAATCCCAAAACGGTATGGTAGGTCATGTTCGACACGCCCAACAACAACTGCGGTAACGCTGACGAAGTGGCGTGTAAATGGTGAAATTGAAAATGAAAAAAACCCGGACTCCTCATATGCGAACGCCCCTAGAAATGCCGTTGCTCGTGGTACCCCGTACCAGGCATGATGGTTGGTTCTTCGTAGGTCTTTCTTCCTGTACCATGGATCCAGTTATCCCCATTCTATATATCCCGTTTGGTTTGGTGACTGCCGTTCTTCGGCTGGCCCCTCTAGCCTTTATTACAAAGGAAACCCACGTCCTGCACATTATTATTACTTCTAATCCTGCTCGGCAGGATTTTCCCACTTGATGGGATGTACTAGCATGCTGCGTAGGCATAGTCGGCCGGTGTTCTTCGGGTCTTCCTCTTCTTCTTGCCCGCCCCGCTGAGTACCTTCACCGGCACGGCCGCCATTGTCACCTCGGCCATCCATCTGGGAATAGCCGAGCCAGCGACGCCATAATAGACCTGCAAACTCACTATTGTAATACCAGCTCGTCCCCTTATGGTTATGCTCATTTGTGAGATCGAATGGCGAGCCATGGCCACCTGATGTATGGTCTCGGCCGCCGTTAAATGCGTTTTCGATCTCCTCTTGAGGCCAATCACGATCCAGGTATACAGGGTGAGGAGCATACACGGCCTTCAGACCGTGATGGAGAGCCATGGAAGGCGGGAACATCTCGCTAAACATGCTGTGGTGTAGACGCCATGTCTCTTCATGCATTACACGTAGTAGACGGCGTGATAGACGGGAAGCAGTTACGATAGCGCACCTTCGTGGAGGCATTTGGTACTGTCTGTCGTAACCGGTAACATCCCCAGCGAAAACCCAGCCAGACTCATCGGCGTCGAATAGTGGGTTGAGCGTAATGAGGTCCGCATCCTCACCAACACCACATTGTGTCATATCGGATCCGGTGGCACAACTTGATGGTAGGAAACCTTCCCCTTCCGCTAGGCTAGGCTTTCCGGTGAAAATTACCGGGCCAAGAATCGGTCGTTTTCCTGATGTATCAGTCTCATGACGAACGATGTCGGTGAAATTTTCCCAGTTTCCATGCAATCCAGGAATGTAGTATTTGCTCGACCTTTCCCACATGCCTTGTCGGCTCTGCTTGGCACCCCACTTGCCGAGTCTGTCAAACAATTCGTAGTACGATCCAGTCCAACGCATATCCATCTCCCAATTCCAGAAGTGAGCATACTCGGGATGCATCATCGCAAAGTGTTGGAGCGGCATGTGTGCGGATCGGTAAACTCCGTGAATGTCTCCGTTGGATGGGTTTTCGAAGGTTTCACCGAAATTGCCTGGGTAATATAGCTTCATCTGAGCTTCGGACCACAGGGTGCAAAGTCCATGAAACTCAAGTGGGACATTGACGTCGAGGATCTCCTGGACCGTAGCAGGGTCCGCCCAGATGGGCGCGTTGTTGTCACGGACATGTAGGAGGAAATGAACGTCGTACTCGCCACCGGACCTTAAGCTCAGCTCATTGATCATGGCCCGAAAATTGAGAAGGGCGTGACTTGTCCATTCAAAGCCAACGTAGGTTCTTACTACTATAGCGATCCGGTCCATCTTTTTCCGACCCATTTGAGCCAGCTCGAAGTCTCTAGTTTCGTTACCAGTAAAGAATCGACCTTGGTTAGCCTTATAGCAGCGCTCTTGTGCCGACGCCCAGTCAACGCCCTCATAGTTGATACGGCCAGTCTTCTCCCAAACCGCCTCGCTACCTTCGTGTTCGGTGTCCAGAGCTTCGCCCGTCCCACCAAGCTCCAAGTCATAGCCGAGGCCGTATGGCCCATATCGACCAAAACGATCGAAACAGACATCTTCTCGAATACCTAGGAGGTCGTAGGATCCAATCGCAGCTTTGGGCTGACCTTGAGGGACACCGTTGTAGGCATACAGGTCCGGAGCGGGGACTCTGTTGTCCTCATCGATGTAACACCGTCTTACAGGAACGTAAGACTTCTGGTATTCATCAGAATCGTAGTCCGGATGGGCTCGATATGTGCTAGGCTTAGGGGGCTTGGAATGATGCGGAATCGAAGATGATTCTGAGGCAGAATCGGCAGGTGTATCTTTAGGATACTCGGGCTTGTACTCCGAAAATGACACAAGCGCCCTTAGGCCGTTATAATACCCATCGAGGCTATCACCAGTCATTAGCGATCTATCATGTTAAATGCATCAACTCTGCACGCTAGTCACTTACTGTTTGTATCTGAGCCAATGGGGGCCGCTCGTCTTCTCTTCCTCGCCGTCCTTCTCTTCTTTTTGTTCTCTTTCCTCTCCCTCTTGCCTCTCTTCTTCGTCGCCCGGTTTCGTCTCCTCGGCTACCAAATCCGGCGGGCGCTCCTCATCATCTTGCTTCTGCAGACTCAGATTCTCAGGGGTAGGTAAAGCCTCGTCAGAGCCACTCCTACTTCCGTGTACTAAGTCGAACACATCTCGGGATCTAGCCGTCAGTTTCGGGTTGAAGAGGGTAATCGATAGTAAGACAATTAGGACGATAGTCCATATCACCACTCTTCGGTAGAGACAATGGCCTAACAGGGCTTTCACCCTAAACTTCGGTTGTGGTTTCGTGGATAGTGGTAAATAGACCTCACTTTTCCGGGCCATCAAGCTTGGGAACGATCCCGACTTTCGGGACACATAATCGGATACCCGGTCCATATTCCGTAGACGGGTTGAGAACCGACAATATTAGATGAAATGATCAATGCTCAGCATCGAAAACTTCAAACCTCAAATCTAGTACATTAGTTATGGGAGAGGCAATCTTCTGCAGATTGTCCAGTTGCTGGTGGGTGCTAGACAACAGGGTACAATATAAAGTCGCCAATGTTATTGTCAACCACAGGAACAAAGGTCTCAACAATGGTGCTTGGTCCTGGTTTTGCGACCAGTACGTCAGATGCCAGAGGGTCGGATGATATCTGACAATTGGATACACTGAAGCTAGTAGCCGTAGGGTTGCAGGGCGTGGAGACGGCGGTCGAAGGATTGAATATAGTAAGGATTCAAAGTATTTCTCAAATGAGTGAATGAACCAAAGGATGGTGAGATTATTATTAGTTGGAAGAAAAAGAGTGGTCTTCCAAGATAGTGAGTGTGTGGTATATCTGTAGGTGTAGGACGAGTGAGGTGAGGTGAAGTCGACGTGGAATGGTTCTGCGCTGTAAGCAGAAGACGATTTTTAGTGAAACACGCCGCCTCACGAGGGACGAGGTTTGGGACGGAATGCCTAGAATTCTAGGTTGAAAATGATTTGGTGAAACCACAAAGAAAAAGAAAAGGAAAAAAAGTCGAGGAGGAAAGAGTTCAAAAGAGTTCAAAAATGGCGATTGTTTGTGGAGAGGAACTTGGGAGTTTGCTTTGACTCGGTTGTCAGTTCCAATGACCGTTCAGCGGGGGAGCTAAAGGCAGGGAGAGTACGACTTGTAAGAAACAAGCATTCGATGTACCGTCGTACCTGCTAGAGTTACAACAATGGGGACAGAAAAGGAGATGTCGATCTTTCTTGGACAGTCGCTGGCTCTTTCGGCTTGAATTTCGAATGAACGTGGATCGGAATGTGCGAATAGCTGGGATAGAATACAGTATAATAAAGTACATATGTGATACATATTATTTTAGATGTGCTCAGACTGTGTGCTGCTCAGGTGCTGCGCGGCCACCCCCCCTTCCTCCCCAACTGGGATTCCGGGACTCCTAAAATGCATGGCATCTAAGTCGCATCTACAAACTCTCTCGGCGTCATCCAGGATGTTATTACACACCCAAGCCTATTTGGTATTTCTGGTATTTCTTTAAAAGACAAGTGATGTGCAGTGTGGTGGTATGACGAGTCCACAGGCGTGTAGCATGTTGGTATGTAGGCCCGCATATAATATGTCCTATTAAACAATCACTTCTTTTTTTCATACCTAATCAATTTTATCCTGAATACATACCTCCAGGGCTACTAGACTCCCTGGGCTGATGACAGGGCCCGGAATACCGCTAATGGAAACCTTGAAAACTTTATGATAACCACCCACCCGAGACTGAAAGTGCGGCGAGGACTCGTACACAGGTAATGACTAGGGAAGTGCCTTATTCAATGGATCGCTACTACTACTACGGGATTCTTGTCGATCCCGTCTTCCACCTATAAACGGAATATTGAAGCTTCTGTATACACTAATTGATCTTTGCTTCATATATAAGACTCGGTATATTCAACTTCAGCCAAGATACTATGTAGAATCCAAACGATCAAAACTTGATGAGGCTCCATCGCCAAGACCAACCAGTACAAGGGTACAGGGGAATAGGGGTTATGCCAATCGTGGTTCCCATGGCTCCCATGGCTCCCATGGCTTCCATGACAGTCAAGGCCCATTATGCGGGTTGGCGGGGCATAGTGCATGGTTGATCCAAGGGCCCCCATGTTTTATCACCCGCTGCTAGCGTTACAGACTGTGTGCTCTCGTCAAATAACCTTCATGAAATTGATCACTGGTCGCTCTAAGCCAGGGCTGCCAGGACATCGGAAACGTGTATTGAACGAAGTAGCTGCACTGCCTACCTACTATCTATTTACTACCTATCTTGGTAATCTTGGTAAATATTCCTCCCATTCCTTTAAGCCTTACCGAAAACACTCAGAAACATCTGGACTCTTGGTACCTAGTAGTTCGTTTCAAAGGAAATAAGTCCTACGTCATAATCATCAAGCAACATCTTTTTTTCTTCTTCAATGTCCACATGTTCCTATCGTCTGCCAGGTGAGACATACATAGTACAGGTTACACTTCCTGCAAGCCATCTCCAGTAGTGGAACGGTTGTGTGAGCCTCAATTTCGAAAAGGCTCGACGTTGTAACACCGTCATACTGTACAGTTTCTGTCACTTGAAATAACGGGAAGGAAACTCAAGAATATCGTTATTACAAAAAATAAGCAGGATATTCAGGGTCTCCAATAGAGTTTCTATAAGGCAAGGAACAACCAACGGACGACTAGGCCGGAGCAGGGTGTAAGTAAGGATCGACATTATCGTGGGATTCGCTAAAGTCGCACGGTAGCCACTCGAATACCGACGATCTTGGTCGTAGGAGATGCTCCCGCTGACGCCAAGAAACTGTAAATTCTTGCTAGGGCTCAGGACCCTCAGGGCTCTCTCAGGGCTGCCAGGGGAAAATCAATCGCCAAGACCGCACCGCGTGAGATCCGACCTGAGACACACCTAACGGTTCGGCTGCTAAAATACGCCATTTCCAAACCTGGATTAGACTTGTACGACGACAACACCTTTTAAGGTGTACGAAGCAATCTCGAAGCTCGGAAAAGAGATCGCTTCTAGAAGTGAAGCCACTTCTAGCCCAATGAAACACTCTTCATTGATTTTGTCTTGTGTAAGAGACGTAACATTTGAGCTGACAGCTACGTACGCACTTGGACATGTGCATAGAATTTGAACGTCAACCTTTCCCAAGCATCACGAGATCGAGATAATGGCATTATTTTCTAGATTATCGTCGTCATCGACCCGAAATTTAATTTTGAGTATATCCAGGTACCATCCCTAAATTCAGCAGGGCGAGTGACGAAACAAGTTCAAAGACAGTAATGCAATGTCTCAGTCCTGATCTTTGCCAACCATTCCAGACCAAATAACAAGCTCTGCTTATGCCTTCAAATTATGTCCAATTGGAAATAATCGTTCATGTGAACAATACAGGAAACGCGACACGTCGGCTTTACCCGCAGGCGGCCACCGCTTTTCCGCCTTTCGCACATCACACTTTGAGAACCTAGCACGGCCTTGAAATCCCGGAGTAGCAATCGTTGGATGTCCTATTATTTCGTAGGCCTAGCCTACTGGCGCTTACTGTAGTGTTTGCAGCGTCGTCATCCACGGGCGGGTTGGCTGTCGACCCGTTGGCTTCCTGAATCCTCATAGAGGAATCACTGTGTACGATCCTTGGCACTGGCCCCAAGACTTGGGTGACGGGCCAGATGATCGACAACTACAACACCAGATGGGTAGGCGGAACGTTCAACTTAACACGGCAACGCTTGAACAGCTTATTTCACCCACGTCATGAATCTATCCGATGTGCCTTCCTGCAGGGGAGGAACGGTAGTCGTCTCACAGATCGGTTGAACGATTGTAGAACAGGCTGTGTGTCGATCCTGGGGCACTATGCAGCGCTTCCGAACCGTCTGATAGTGCTAGTGGTCCGTAGAATCCGGACCGGGACAAGATGAAACGATGCATGTACCGCCTCCCGGAATTGTTTCATGTACCACGACAGGAATGCGGTTGAATGAGGCCGCTCGTCAATCTTTTTTCTTATTTACTTTTCATGTTGGTTGTAATCCAATCACACATGTTTAATTAGTGCTCTTCGCCGCTGAGAAGAAAATAGCATTCTTTCTGAAATGTAGTGATTCATGACACATTTCGCGACTCGCTCCTAAAAGAAGGAATGCTGTGCATGGTTCTACGGCCCACTGCTTCTCCCGTGTCGCTAGTCGAACGATGGTCGGACTACATACGCCAACGATGCATCATGCTGTGCGATCGATCGTAACGGACTACTTCTGCTGCTCGCCATCTCAGCAAACAACATGAGGCTCGCCCGTGGCACGATGGGAAATGAAGCCTTGAAATGTGAATGATCAATTTTAGGAACTACATACGAATACCTGAAAAATCTAATGTAGTGACCCGAGCTCTGCTGAATCCTCCTAGCGCCCGGCGACATCACCAAAATGCTTCTTCTACTTCTATAAACCTATATACATGAAATGGTAGTCTATCTGATGTATGATATTAAACTATTAGGAAAGAATAGCGATCTGCTGTCGCTAACGAGTTAATGCGATTGCCCCTTTTGCCTCCAGAGAATAAAAAATAGTAGCACTGCTACTAATGGGTTCATCCTACGTACCTATGTGTGCGTGTGTGTGTGTGTTTCCAAGTCATTTTACTTCGAGCTATCCAGATCGAGGGTAGCTACTAGTGTGGCCCTACCCGGGGGTGATCTTACTTGGCAAACCCTATCTTGGTGACTTTTGCAGCCGCGCCTACGTATACCTATGCCCAGAGGAACACACGCTACGCGTCAGACCTCTTCTTTCCTCTGCGCCCCGGGCGTCGTCAGCGGGTTCCGGGTCGCAGGGGCAACCGGACTACCCAACATGCTCCCGGGGCCTTCTTGCAGAGTATCGTCGCCAGTCAGGTCGTCGCTTTTTTCCTCTAACATTTTCCTTGTCGCCCGCTTCCGCCTCTTCGCGTCCACCTTCTGCCGCCACTCTCGGCCCCAGAGGATCGACACGTACGCGCACACGGTGCCCGTGAAGACGAACAGCGCGCTGATGGTCGAGAACCAGCCCACGCCAATGCCGTTGATAGCGGGGAGCACGACGGCGGTGCCGGCGCAGGCAAGCAGGTAGCGAAGCGCGTAGTTGCCCGCGATGACCTCGGCGCCGCGGCCGGGCATCACGTCGAGGCAGTAGGTGTTGAGGGAGGGGAAGCAGAACAGCTGCGCCACGCCCTGCAGGAACAGCACCACCACCGTCAGCGGGATCCCGCCCACGTCCTTCTCCACGCACCACCCGTAGATCAGCACGCACCCCGGGATGATGAGCCCCATGAACGGCAGCGCCGAGTACATCCGGTCTTCCGGGACACGCACGCCGCGTTTTTTGATGTATTTCTTTACTATGTGGTCCGCGTACCGCCCCCCGACGAACGTGCCCACGAGGTACCCGCAGCCTGGTGCTAGATAGAAGAGCCCGCCTTGCATCGGCGTCGTGAGGTTGTACCGCGGGTTCAGCACGTACCGGATTGGCGTGAGTAGCGAGTACATGTTCCAGACCAGCGACGCGCTCGCGATGCCTGTGAGGAATAAATTAGGATATTCCCACAGCCGTATCACGCGCCAGGGATTAATCATGCCGAGGACGACTCTAACCTTCGCCGGGCCGCTGTAGCCGACCAGGTCATCGATCCTCATGTGGTATATCGTCTCAGGTAGGAGGAAGTAAGAGCCAATAGCGGCGATACCGGCCAGTCCGGTCTGGAGCCAGAAGATGACGCGCCACGACGTGTACGTGACGATGATGCCGCCAATGAAGGGCCCCAAGGCCGGCCCTATCAGCGTCCCGGAGAGGAACCAGCCGGTGGCGGTGCCGCGCTCCGTGGGCCGGTACATATCACTGCGGGTTGAGTAAGTGGTCTAGGTTCTACAACGGTGTTTATAGTTCAAGGACAGCAGGGTGCTGCTAACCCAATGACAGATGCGCCGACGAGGATGAAGGACGTGCCTTCGAACGCCGTCAGTAGCCGGAACACGAAGAAGGCGCCTAGGTTCGGCGCTAGGGCCGTGCCGATGCTACATGCGAGGAAGCCTACGGCCGTAATGATGGTTATCTAATGTGTTCAAGTATTGGTTATTAGTATGCTATCCTCGTATCTATACCTGTTATCTTAATCATAGGAAAGGGGTAGGGTGTTAGGAGTCATAGAGAAGTTCTTACCAGCCTTCTGCCGTAGACCTGGCTCAGTGGCCCCCAGAAAACGGGGGAGAGCCCCATGAACAACATATATAAGGCATTGACGACGTTGATAATCGATCCCGTTGTACCGTATTCAGCTGCTACTTCGGGAGTAGCCGCTAGCACCGATGTGCTAGAGATGGGTGCTAGGAACGAACAAAACGAGAGTAGAAAGACTATGACCAGCTTCCGGTGTGGAGGTAACCGGTCGTATACTTCGTCGGGGATCTCGACCACTGAGCTTATGGGTTCGACGGGCATATCCGGGCCTAGCGAGTGGTTGGTCGGACACCGCTTAAGCTCCTCTTCCGGGTTAACCCGCTGTACCGGCTGGACGGATTCCGTTGTGTCACCTGAGCGGGTGGAGGAGCTACTCGATGGTGATCGGGAAGGCATGTCGACACCTTGGCTGCCACGATCAGTGGTTTGCAAGCGGGTATCATTGGTTCCGGACATTGGGATGGCTATTGGCGTTTGTATTCTATAAACATAAGTCTAATAAAAATATGTATGGCATCATAGGCAGATGTCTTAAGATTTAGACAGAGTCGTGAGATTCACAGATGAGAAGGCTCTAGTGGCGAGACACAATTGTCTTTATTAAAAGTATTTTCCCGAAGGTTCAGGAATATTTCTTCCAGCTATGAAGGAATGCTAGTAATACGAGGGTTAGATGTGTCATTTCGTTCGAGGCAGGCAAGGGGAAAACTCTTCCTATTTACACGAACACTGGGCAATACCCTGGAGGTAGCAACGGTATAACTTGTTTGGGTCATGATTTCTTTTCTCTTTGTCGACATTGGCCCTTTTACTGGGGACTAAAGGTTTACTACGCCGAGTATCGGTGGGAATCTTGACCGAGCTTGTCTTGATAGGGAATAGGAGTAGGATGCTAAAAAGGCTGCTTTTATGTGGACAATCAACCGGCTTCAATGCCGACGATGAGGCGCTATTGGTGCATTTTGGGGTATCGTCTCCACGTTTGTCGATGTCATAACTCGAAGCTTTTGCCAAGAACCTGCGAGGTTACCTATAAGCCGACCTCAAAGTTCAAGATAGGGTCGGAGCAAAGCCGTAGGGGTGGAAACTTCACCTATGGGTCAATGGCCTATAGCGGTGAGAGCCTAACCCAAAGAAAATTCGATAGGCGATGATGGGGGTTAATACGATGTTGTATTTCTTAAGTTTTAATTACAGTCTGAGACTGTACGAAAAAAGCTAAATCATCCTAGTGCCCCACACCCGGCCAACTCCCTCGTGGTATAAGCCCAACAGGGCTCCACGAAACCACAATGAAGCTATCGTGAATCATCCTAGCTCTCATCGTGACTCTCACCAGTTCATCCCAACCAAACGAAGCCCAGTCCTGCCCAGTCCCGATTCAGTTCAACCTAGTCCACTACCAACCACACCCGGAAAAAGACGAAAGCCCAGAACAACAGAAATAATCGCAGCACTTCCCAGAGGCATCCGACACAGTTAAACCCCCTTCAGCAACCCGGCACCCAGCACACACCAAACCAGCCCGGGCAGAATACGCACACCACTGGTTGGGGGCTGACCCCATCGGCCTCCGGCAGGCCTGCTCGGCAGCATAGGACAGTACTCGGAGAAAAACCAGAAGACAGGAGACGACGATAATAGGGGGGTGGAGGGCTGGTCGACACCGAGACGAGACGAGCAAAGACGAGAATAGTATGGTGGTTGATGGTGGTTTTTTGATGGTATCGTTCTTAGGATAGTTGGGTATGGTCTGGCATGTTTTTCATCAAGAAAATCATCGCGAAAAATCGGGAAAATTATCGTGCATCAATTGGATAACCTCATGCTTTAATAGCAACCGCCGCGATGGGCGTAAACCGCATAGCAGCTAGTAATCGAAAACTGAAGCTCTCACCATATGATGGGGGTTAATACGATGTTGTATTTCTTAAGTTTTAATTACAGTCTGAGACTGTACGAAAAAAGCTAAATCATCCTAGTGCCCCACAGCGACCCCGTAATGGCGCCGTAAACTCGAGATTGAAAAACCAATGATGACACTAGGTTAGCTAGGTGTATGATAAGGAATCTCGATACGACCCCTGTGCGACAACGAGACCGGGTCCATGATGGCTATGATCGGTGTTTATTCCCGTTCTAGCATCTACTTATCCGAGGCGGGATCGGCATGAAATTGCATAGGGCGAGTTCAGGACCTCCGTTGCCGCTGCGAAAGTCGCTCCGAAGGGAGTCACTTGAGACGGGAATGACTGACATATGCATGCTGAAGCTCAGGATTCGGAGCCATGGCAGATTGATACCCTATTAGGCCACCTCTAGTCTGCCAATATAGGAAGTCAAGAGAGTTTTCAGTGATCAGGAGGAAAGGTAAAATTGGTATTCATTTAGCTAGGTATTCCAGATACAGGGGTGTTTCGATCTAACACAGGCTTCGGAAATACAAGTACGAACTAACCGGCTATGTAATTCCGTGACGGAAGTCTCCTGAAGTCTAAGGCTGGTGATTTAAGGTAGTATTGAGATTGTAACTATGACAGTGGCTTTTTTCAAGAAAAAGAAGGGGGACTATGGAAATAAAAGTCGTTTTTGCCTCGGGACTTTACCGTTTGCTTTGTTTGCCTTTCAGAAAAGATTGAGGTCCGGGCCTCTTGTCGCCTGATTTCTCAGGCAGCTGCTGGAGGCTGCGTGATGTGGAGAAATGTGGCCAGGACTTAGCCGAAAAGGCGTGGCTTAAAATTACCTAATCGACCCAGTGCACATGACCTCAGAATTCGAAAATTGCACCCCTCAGCGCGAAATTAGCCGTAGTTTAACCCGCGACACGCACACTTCTCAATTCCGACCAAAAATCCCTTCGACTACAAGCTCCACGAAATAATCACCACAATCAACCACCGACACTTTTCCACAGCGCAACACCCACAACCGCTGTCAAAATGGTACGTGATATGAAGAATGATCTAGTTATTGATTTGCAGGTTATTGTTCGAGAGGTCTCTTCGATGTCGGTCTGGCTTGTTCGTGAAGGAGGAATTTTTGGAAGATGCGATTCGATAGCGGAAACCCGACGCGAGGCGAATAGGACGACTATCACTACTTCGATTTCCACCGCCTAATCTTCCTAATTGCATTTGATACCGAACTCGATGCCGGCCGACATTACGATTGACATCTCGACCGATAACCTGTGCCACATTGGGAATGATTACAACTTGATGGTTATGTGCGATGATGGGCTGACAGGAGTTTTCGTCTAGGTCAACATTCCCAAGACCCGCAAGACCTACTGCAAGGGCAAGGACTGCCGCAAGCACACCCAACACAAGGTCACCCAATACAAGGCTGGCAAGGTAGGTTCATCTACGACTCTGCGGCTACGACGTCACATACGATCGCCCGCATATCACGACCGATTTCTAACAGGCGCCTAGGCCTCTCTGTTCGCGCAAGGAAAGAGACGTTACGACCGAAAGCAATCCGGTTACGGTGGTCAGACCAAGCCTGTGTTCCACAAGAAGGCTAAGACGACGAAGAAGGTTGTGCTGCGATTAGAATGCGTTGCCTGCAAGACCAAGCTGCAACTAGCGCTGAAGCGATGCAAGCACTTCGAGCTTGGGTACGTTCTACACTAAAGAATATCTCTGCGGAATCCAACTAACTCGCTTCCAGTGGTGACAAGAAGACGAAGGGTGCCGCTCTGGTTTTCTAAACGCACATTTCATACTCAAGTCAATGCACGTTCTTCATTCATGGCAATAGGGTGGTTCATTATGGCCGGGCATATACTGGCGACGGGAGTCTTGATCCTCGGTATGGGAGCAGCATATAGGTCAAAATAGAACCGAATCTGCTCTTCTGAACTTCGCTATGAAGCACGTGAACAATCCTAGGAGTGGAGAGGCATCGAGGACTGGGTAATAACCCTATCAGGAGGCTACTGGCCTGACGTGTTATGATTACGATATCTAATCTTGACGCGCGATACTACTCGACCTCTAGTTATGGAATAGTCAATTGACCGGACCCTTTGATGATATCGTCGTTATCTTCCTTGTAGAAGTAATTCTATGTGCCTGCCACGCTAATGAGTTTCGATGCTATAGGAACCTTAGTCGCACTCGTTTATCCAAACACTGGATCGTTTGGACGTAAATGCACCGAAAAATGAGTTCTATTCGTCTGTTGGACTTAAAAACTGATCATCTATAAGTTGTGTACTCGAAGCAAAGCTACCACGCTTGCTCTAGAATCTAAACAAGAAGCGAAACGAAATCTAACCGATCTAAACATCGATCGTCGAGTCCTTAGAATCCCTCGCCCAACTGAACCGTCCGACCACCGCCGTACCAGAGCGTTCCAACACGCACGTCCAAGCCTTTCTCCTGGCCGACCATCCATTCACCGATCAGTTTCGACTCGGCGTTATCCCATACCTCAGCCTCGAGCCACGCGTTGATCTCGTCGATACCATCCACCCACCTCTTCCTCTGCTCCGGCGTCGCATGCTCCTCCTCCGTCAGGTACCTGCCGAGCGTGATATGCGCGCTGGGCACGATGTACCGCGAACTGACGGTCACGCCCGCGTCCTTGGCCTGCTCCCACACGTCCCGCCGTAGGTGGTGGTACGTGTAGCCGTCGCCCTGCTTGAGCACCTGCACGGTGTCGGGCGCGGTCGGCGCGGGCGAGAGCGCTGGTTCGCCGGCCGCTGGGAGGAATGAGAGTGCGAACGCGGACAGGTCGTACGAGATCATCGGCTTCACGAGCCGCGATCGGTGCTGGTGCGTGAAGCTCGCGATGTGTGGGATGGCAGGCTTCAGTTTTTCCTTCAGCGATTCGATTTCGTCGGCTGTCTTGCTGAAGTCCACTTCGAGTGTGGTGATGTGCATGCGGTGGAGTGGCATGAGCCAGATGCCTGAGTTGTCAGCTTCTCGGACTCGACTTGGATGGAGAAGAGTGGGGCTCGAGAGAGTAGGTGTGTGGCCTTGGTTCTTGTTCGTGTATCCTTTATCACTTTGGTGGCCGGGAAGATAATCCTACTTACTTGGTGCAAGAGCCCTGAGCTTTCCCTGGATCGCCTCCGCAAGTTCTAGTATGTGGATCGGGGGGCGGCCCCAGAAGGTCATGCAGTATCTTGTGTCTTTCTGCTATCCGTTAGCATCTCGAGCCAAGGCTTAACGCTCGGGTTCGACACTGAGTCGTCCTCATGTCAACCAGGATATATGAATAAACGAGGCGATACAGGGAGATGTGCTGCCGTAACGTACTGCCAACATATTAGCGCCTATTTAAACGGGAAGGGCATAATGGTTAACTCCAGAATTCTACTCACCGAAACCAGGCTCTATTTGCGGATTCTCTAGGCGAAGCAAGTATGGATCGATGATCAATCCTTTATAATCTGGGGCTAGGAATTTGTCTCTCTGTTGCCCGTTGCGCTTGATGCGGTGGGTAGCATATAATGCTTGGACTTTTGCCTGGATATCTAGTTAGCCTTGTAACATGGAAAAATATTAGATCGATGTTACTATATTATAGTCTCTCCCTCCTGTGCAAGCGACTTACGTCTCTATTTGATTGACTACGTTGCGTAGTAGCCTGTTCTAACGCAAGGAGAGTTGTATTGACATAGGGGCTCACTCACTGGCTCTTCATCGCAGGCTTCGATCAGCGCATTGTATGGATTCTCTCCAGGCTTCAGAACAACCCCGGATAGATCCTCAAGCTTGTTCGCGATATCTGTAGACTCAAGTACTGACCCCATTTTGAACAGCAGAGTCACTATGAATCCCACAACTAGACAGCAGCAAGGTCCGAAATCGAGAAGGTATATGAACGACCTCGAACAGTTAGGTCCTCCAAAAGAAAAAAACCCTTGCGCTGCGGCTGAGTGAAATTGCTACCTATTTAATATGAATCATCCCCGGGAAGCCTAGTACATGTATGTTCGAGGTAGCCTAATGAGAAATGGGGCGGTTTGATTGCGACGGCGTACAACCACTGACACTACCACGAGAATCTGACTGTTCCTTCTGTACGCTAAGGTTAGTTAGTGGGGATTGATTCTCGTTAGCTTCATATCGATGATCGAGCTGTCTAAAATATCAAGAGATCCATTTAGCCCTAACCTGGAACTTAGCCCAATGCAGTGTCACATACAGGCAATACGATTATAATCGCTTTAGCTGTCATCTACAGTCTTCTTTATACTTAATACTACCCCTCCAAAAAGGGGGAGATGATTAAAAATTTAAGCTCATGGTCATGGCGTTCTTAACGTCCCGATATCCCACTAGCGTGTCGGATAATTGCAAATTTCATCCGAAGCACGTGACGAGAGCCTAACTTGACTTCATATGTGAGGTAGAGTAGCCCCTTTTTACCCCTATTGCTATTATATTCTATCCTTTCGACCCCCTAAGTATAATCGGCCACAAGAAAGAGTCACAATGAACGTCTCTCACTCATGAGTGCCTATGGGGTAAATCACTAGATGCCTTCTCTTCTGCTAGTTAACCTTGGGGGATATTATATATACCTAAGCTTTATTTAGCATTTCAGTGCCTAATTTCTCTTTTGTAAGCGTATAAAGCTTTGTGGTTGGCGTTCAAACGCTGACTAGTTACGAGGGTGGATTTATAAAACCATCAACACGTACCTGTATGTGGAACGCTGTAGTATCTTGCTCGTCATTATCGTGTTTGGTTTGGTCTACGGGAAGTTGCATGTCTCTCTTGATGATCACGACATTTAATTCTACGCAGTCTGGCTATGTCTGGGGGGTACCCGCCTCTCATCCCTCACCCTGGCTTCCTGATCTATCTAGAAAGCTAGTAGGCTTTATCTACGTGTGAGGATATATACTCCTTCCTCCCTTACGGCCTAAGTCTATCTCGTTAACATGTTCAATGGGCCGTCACGTGCAGAGTTTGACCTCAACTTGTAAGCTTTGTGGCTCCAACGTCCCTATACAGCGTTGTAGGGGCTTCTAGTCTATTGAGACTGGCTGCTCTTTGGACCGGCCAATATGATTGAACCATTATCACCTCTATTCTCACTACAATGGGCGGTTAGACGGAAATCTGCACAACAATGGCGAGGACAGCTAGTCTGCATATGACGGAGTTCGAATAAAGTCTATATTAGATCAAGAACAATGAAGAAGCCACGTATCTGCGACTCTCCCTTGTAGATATATTCTAGGATCGAGCCTTAACGTACTAGCTATGGTAACGCACTACATTTGGGGCAGATTGACTGTGGGAATCCTCTGTCAAGTTTGGTATATGTCTATTTAGGATCCGTCGTTATATTCGACGCTCTCATGTTTCAAGTTACATGGGATGTCCTGTGCGAGTAACCGGGGCATGTTATCTGTGTTGTGCTGCGTGTTGCGTGTTGCGTTGCGTACATCAAAACAATCACCCTATGATGTCTTGTTGTCGTCGTTTTCCGCATTGTCTCTGGTCACTAGTGGCATAAAGCCTGTGCCTGATAGCTCTGTAGTGCGTATCTAACTGTTATTCTATGCGGACCCGTAATATTCGAGGACCTAACTGGCGGTAGCTACCTTGTGATCACCTATGAGCAATAAACAAAGTGCGTACATCCCGCGTAACGTCCTTATCTGAGCCTGGCGGGTCCCTTCCGTTTCCCTGGACGCTATTCGGAGCAAGCAGTCACCAGTGAATCTGGGTTGGTACCAAGTTCATTAAGATCACACAGCAAGCTGCGAATTCTTTTTCTACACACACTTCCTTGGCGCTGTGGTATTTAAAATTTCCTTCTCTCCCACACTTCTCCCACACTTCTTAACATCAACCACCACATCTACTTTTCTTCTTCACACTTGTTCTCCTTCAGACTTGGGAGATTTGGACAATATTTCTTGATTCTCTCCTCTGAGCTTCTCAGACATCGAAAACTACCCATAGCTCGCCCCGGAGCCCGCCCCGGAGCCATCCCGAAGCAACCCGGAGCCTTCCCCGAAGCAACCCGGAGCCTTCCCCGAAGCAACCCGGAGCCTTCCCCGAACCACCCGGAGCCTTCCCCGAAGCAACCCGGAGCCTTCCCCGAACCACCCGGAGCCGCCCCGGAGCCGCCCCGGAGCTCGCCCCGGAATCATCTAAATTCAACAACTTCACCTGGCTCTCGCCTTAGGATCCTTTAACATCGACGAGATAACTTGGTACCTGGTACATTGGTGCCTGGCCTTGACTAAATTCCTACCAGGTATCACGTACCTTGCGGGTCTGTCTTCTGTTACCAGTCGATTGCCACTCTTTCCTTGTCCATCAGCAGGCCATCAGGTATTACTAGTGCCACCTGCACTCTTCCATTATTTGATCAAGCTCTCTTCTTTCTTTTTCGATCATCACCACTCCCAATTCTTTTCCTGCACTAAATCTTCCACACTTGATTTTCCAGACTCAGTCTTCCACATTTGCATCTACAACCCTAGCACTTCTTGCAACCACTTGTTGCTCATCATCCTACTGGAGTAGTACATGCTTCGAATGGTCTGGACTTTCATTTTTCATTTCTTCTGATCACCTTTCTCTTCCGCAACCTCATCCAAGTTGATTGCGCTGTCTTGCAGGCAACACTTCAGCTGAACCTTTACACTTTTCGCCCGCGTCTATCACCTTTCCACTGTCAACTCTTGCCATCGTCCACCATTTGTTCATCCTACTTCGAACGCGACATTGGCTTTATTGTCTACCCTACTGGCAACCTACTTCGTGTCTACACTCCGATAGCAGGCTTCATCTGGTGTCGTCATCATGCCGCCCAAGCGTCGCGCTACTGCCAGCGGCCCTTCGCTAGCGAAAAAGCCGAAGCTGGAGGAGACTCCTCCTCCAACTAAGGCTCCAAGCCGAAATGACTTGGATCGCGATGTGGAGCCGATTACCAACGTCGATGCCGCCTTTCAGCACATGCTTAGTCGTGCGCGTGGTCTCCTCAGCGGGACAGACGGTCAAGTCCACTTGCGAGTGGCAACCATGTGCTCGGGGACCGAGGCCCCCATCTTCGCAATGAAGATGGTCCAGGATGTCCTCGAGCGCATGGCGCCGGGCAAGAAGGTGTTCTTATTCACACACGAGTTCGCGTGTGAAATTGTCAATTGGAAGCAGGGATATATCCTGCGCAACACGGATGGAGCCATTCTATACAGCGACATGCGGGGCTTCGTAAAGCCCGTCAACGGTAGAGCGTAAGTTTACCTTATTTCCTTATGTCGTTATGAATGTTGCTGATATGATGTTTAGGCTCACGGCAATGGGATCGATGGCAATCATCCCAACAGGGATGGATATCATCGTATCTGGCTGCTCTTGTGTTGACTTCTCAACGTTAAATTCAGCCAAGAGAAACGACTTCCTCGACTTCCAGAAGGAGAATGCAGCCTTTTACAAGTCGTTGGGTTGGGAGAAAGGAATTGCCTTTACGTACGATCCATCAACCCACTACGCTGTAATTCACGAGTTCTTTACTCGTATATGTGAGAATGTCGACCACATGGGATCTTCTGGACAGACCTTTTTCTCCATGCTCTCATACGCGTTGCAGCACAAGCCGAAAATCATCATTCTCGAGAATGTGTCTGGAGCTCCATGGACCTTGACCACAGATGTGTGGTTCCCTTATGCGGGATATACTGCCGTGCACATCGAATTGGACACCAAAAACTATTACATTCCCCAGACCAGGCAGCGCGGGTATCTCATTGCTCTCAATAACGATGTTTTCGGCAAGAATGTACATGAGATTATCAAGCTGTGGACCGAGAACGTCAAGAATTACGAGCGAAGGGCCTCTGCGCCGGTAAACAGCTGGCTACTCCCACCCGCGGATGAACTTACCGAACGAGCTCGACAAGACGACTCAGAGAAAGCGTTGAGAAATCCGACACAAGAACCTGGTTGGGATCGCAGCCGAGCGCGTCATAGTCGTTGTCGGCACAATGAAGGTCTTGGCGACAGTCGAAGCATGACTCAGTGGGATCAACCAAATCCCCAGGTCTACGATCGCATGGACCGTTTAGTTATGCTCACCCAACCGAAGCGTGTCCTCGATTGTATCGAGATAAATCAACTGCGCGCCTTGAAGGGTGTTGACCTGGATGGAAAACTGAGCTATACTCCTTACGACGCGAAGTTCAAGAACCGTGTTACCGACCTTAGTCAAAATATCGACCGCGGTGGCAGAACCCAGCATGGCATGGCTGGATGCATTACGCCAGGAGGTATAGTTTTTCTGTCGGACCAGAATCGCATGCTATCCGGCTTCGAAGCCCTAGCTCTCCAGGGACTGCCAGTTAAGCGGATCAAGTTTGCGACAGAAACGCAGGACCAACTGCGGGATCTCGCTGGCAATGCGATGACTACGACAGTCTTCGGCGCGGTTTTTATCGCTCTACTTCAGTCACTCGAAGCTACTCCCGGAGCGCTACGAAAATTCTCGTCACCGGCACCGAGTTCAGCTCCGCTGAATAACCATCGACGTGCTCCTACCTCCGAGCTCAAGTACCTAAAGGATTTCAGCACAACGGAAGCCCAGCATTTTTCCCATGCGAAAATTGTACAGGCTTTCCTCGGATCTCGTCGCTATTGCTTCTGCAACGGATCTGCCAAGTATAGCACTGACGATTTCGTCAAATGCGCGGTGTGTGGCACGATTCGGTGCAAATGGTGTGCGGGTAATCCGCCTCACGAATTCGAGCCCTTTCAACGACCTTCGCATTTCTACTTACTGGGTGAGGTTGAGCAAGCGATGATGAGCTTCTTCCCGGGAACCATCGCCAGCCTCTTGGGTTCGAAATTTTCGCCGCCTAACTATCCCATGTCCACAGCAATTACTATTGCGCACTATCCTGAGCTCGTCAGCCAATTTGCTTCCACTATTTTCTACTACCAAGAGATCCACGTAACGGAGGTAATCACCATCGTCTATAGCGGACAATACGGCTTTGAGCTTCGAGCGATGGTCTCAGAATCCGGGATCACGTGGTATGCATACCTCAATGCCTGGAGTGACGGCGGAGTCGAACTTCGAGAGGATCTGGGGTTGACACCTACTCAGTTGGACCGGCCTATTGCGAAGGCGGTAATACCAGAGGATGCCGAAAGCATTCTCCCGAAGGCCAATTCCTGGGAACTGTGGTCATTTGAGTCAGTACCGCTGCAAGTAATGACTGTGAAATCGGGTAACAATCTCTCAATTCGCGTAATCAACATCGAAAGTCTCAACGTCCCACCTCGAGTTTCTTCAGATCTCAAATCGATTTGCGGGACTTACAGTGCCAAGCCTCATTGCGATACTCCCGAGGATAGCCTTCATGTGAACGGCAAGGGAGACTTGTTCCTCTTCAAGGATGCAACAAGAGCGGGCGTACCGGAGGATGACGTCTATGTTATCTCGAATGAATGTCGCATGCTGGAAACCCACGAGTATCGAGAAGTAATTCTGAAATTCCCACCTCGAATTGATCCCCGAGACGTCGATGATATGAAGCTCATTTCTGCCAGCGTGGATGGCTTCTGGATTACACCCAGCCTTTCCCAACTCGACGGCCATCCTGTGAACAAGAAAGGATTATTCAGGGGGGCAGAATATCTGAGAGTATCCTCACAAAGTCTTTTCTATGTCTTCCCAGAGGATCCTTCGCGGCAGGTTCTTGCTGAAGCGCGCGTTGTGCGAGACAAAACATGCGATCCGTACGGCGTTATTGGCAAGTACAAAATTCTCAATGAGAAAGACTCAAACTGGGCTACCGTGAAGAGTTCGGAGGTCCATCATATTCACGCATTTCTATCTCACTTCAATGTCAAACTTGCTGCGGTCCAACATCTGGCAGTCAGTTTCAAGATTATGGAAGCCGATGCGTACATGGGAGAGTTGAACGCGTGGAGAGTCGACCCTGCTTCCCGAAACCGCCCGTATGGACAGCTGCCTCGTATCATATGGGTTAAAGACGGCACTTCTTGGGTACCGCGCCATCTGTCTGGACGCATGGCGACTTTCGAACGCAACAAGAGAAACCAGCCAGATACCTTCGAATTGAGATTGAAGGTGCCGAAAGTCCTCGAAAAGTCCAACAGGACCATGTATGTCACCATGGTTCAGTACATCTTGGACCACAAGTCGCTAGCGTATACCGCAACGGGATACCTCCCTCTAACTGAGGATCCAAGGGCTCGAGTGACTGCGATTGTGCGGGTCGATCGTAATGCCGTATCATCAGAAAACATGCGGGTCGATTCCGAGGGCTCTGATGCCCACCGGTTCGTACCGTTCCGGAAGGCTCTAAAAAGCTTGGACGAACCCAGGATTGACCGATTGGTGAAGACGCATATCAAACAGGGTATCATGGAGTCCTTCAGAGCCAAACTCAGTCCCAAGCAGGAAAGGTCGCTAGCCTGGATGCTTTCAAGAGAACTTGGAAGTCACAGTTTCCGCGAGAAAGAAATTGAGGAGGAACTGGTGTCTTGCCTGAAGCTTCGTCTTGTGGCAACCGCAGAACGCGAAGTTCGAGTACACGGCGGTGTACTTGCAGACGACGTCGGCTATGGGAAAACAGTGGTGACATTGGCATGTATGCACCACCAACGCCATTTTGATCAAACTGATTCTTGGCATCAACGGATGCGTGACCAGCCGACATGTGCGCCTCTCAAGGCGACGCTGATCCTCGTACCAGATCATTTGGTCGACCAATGGGTTGGACAGATTCAGACGTTTTACCCCGAGTCCCAGAGAAACTCAATTGTGGTGATCAAGAAAATCGAGGATCTCACTGACAAGAAGACCGACCTGCGCGTCCTCAACAGCCTCCGGCGTGCTAGAGTGATTGTGGTGAGCACCGACCTTTTCGTGAAAGAGGAACAGAAATATTGGTTCAACCTCGCAAAGCTGGCGGGTTCGCTTGATCCTCCGTGCGCAAAGCTGGCCGGCCGAAAGGACGGAAAGAACAATTACGGGCGCGCGTTTGAAGATTGGTATCGAGACGCCGTACGCAACCTCCGCCGAAATATGGTTGGTCCACTAGGTTCGAGGGACAGCTCTTTCCCCGGCGGACAGGACCCAAAGTCTTGGGGTGCTGGGATCGAGAAGCACAGAGCTGAACAGGCAAATACTTACGAGATGTATGCTCAGGACTACAAGTCGGTCAGCGCGGCGGGAAGGAGCAGCGCCAAGGTCAGGAAGGGAAAGCTCGCAGGCGACGGCGATGAAGCAGGTGTCTTAGAAAAGGCTCCGGTGACCGGGAAGATCGCTATGAAGGACAAGACGATTATGCATGCGCTGGAAGGCTTTAGCTTTGCTCGGCTGATCTATGATGAATTCTCATATGACAACCCGTCGGCAAGTCTCTTCGTTGCTGTTTCTGCGGCACATTCGAAATGGGTGTTATCAGCGACACCACCGACCAGAAACCTGGCAGCAGTATGCGAGATAGCGAAGTTGGTCAACCTCCACATCGCAAGATCCATAATCAGCCGTCAGGGAGTACCGAGTATCACCGAGGGCCCTCAACTGGAGCCATTGACCGATGCAGAAGACTTGCAGCGCCGTAAGTTTATCTCCGACAAAACGATTTGCGAGAGACACGAGCAAGGAATGAAGTTCCTGAGGGGGTTCACGAGCGCCAATCCGCTCGACAAGACCACCTCCGACGGTATCAGAGTCACGGAAATTCCCATTGTATGTGAAATGAGTTCTTTTGAATTTATTTACTACCATGGCGTTGAGCAGGAGTTGCGAGCCTGCAGCTTTGATGCTCACCAACTCCCGCCAGAGTCTCGCTGCCTTCTGGAAGGCCTCGTCAGCGTCAAAACCTGGAACGAAGATGGAAGAACGATAAGCACCGAGGCATTGGTAGCTCGAGCATCATGGGGCTCCGCATTTGCTTCCGGACAGTCATTGGAGAGTCTACACCAGCTCAAGAAGGATCTTCTGGAGAACTCGCTTGCTGCCTTCAAGATGAATGCTGAGAAGGCTATATGGCTGTGTCGCCGAGTCAAAAACGATGAGACCGAGTCTGGTTATGACAATGCCAAGAATGCGGCCACGGATGTATACATGCTGCTCCGCGATATCTGGTCCAAGGACATTGCCAGGTGCGGCGGCATCGATGCTTGGACCGCTCTCTGTAACGCAATCATCACTCACGGCGCTGATGACTATGACCAGGTACTTGCATCGGTTCTGAACGGTACCAATCCTCCCGACTTCTTCGAGAACGAGGACGCTTTTATTCATGGCATATCCACCAAACGACAGACTGCATGGAACGACTATTACGACTTCAAGCCCGCGGATCTCAAGGAGCTAGTCGAAGGAGAAGCTGAGGACCTCGTACGTGACTTTACTCGCGTCTGGCCTAATGTCGAAGCAGCTCAAAAGGGAGACGGCGGTAAGAAAACGTTGAAGAGCCTCATCGTTGGCGGTCATCTGGTTGAGAACCGCTGGCAATGTCAGCCAGAAGCTAAGCCAAAAAATCGAAAGGATTTTGGCATCCCCGCACGCCCAACCAAGGCATGGTATAAGGGTAAGCTGCAAAGCCTGGGAATCTTTGCGAAGGACTCGGAGACGGTCGCGGTGCTCCAGGGTCGTTTGGACGACCACATCGACGGCACGTTGCCTCTGGACAAATACTTCGGATTTGGAAAATGCAAGACAGTAACTCCGGAGAAGTACCCCGTCCTTGGCGGTAACACGAAGGTTGTACGAGGAGGTAGTTACACGGTTACTAGAGATAACCTGAGTAACACATCCATCGACTTGCGCAAGGCCTTCGAGCAGGTAATCTACGCGATCAAACAAGAGAGAACGATCAGGAATCTCTTGTCCAAGGACGAAAAACTGCCATGCGACGGCTGTGGAAAAATGAAGAGTCGAAAGAAACTCCACGTCGTCTACGAATGCGGCCACCTCTTGTGCAAAGATCATCTTGGTGCTGGATCCTGTGGCGACCACGGCCCCGACGGCCCGCGCCATTGTGAGTCGCTGCTACAGAACGCCACGCTCCCGCTGGAGAAGATCAATTCCCCCCAGCGCAGTCTAGGCGCGACGAAAGTGCTCAAAGTCGTTAAATGCCCCGGAGCCAGTGAGAAAACGAACATGATTGTGAATCTCATTCGACGCATTCCGCTTAACGAGAAAATTCTTGTGTTCGCTCAGTTCACGGACCAGATGGTTGCAATCCAAGCTGCTCTCAAGTCCGCAGGAATTAAGTGCACCATGTCTGCCACACTCGAGGCATATCCACCTCGGGTTCGCATCCTGAAACTCAATGACGTGACATCCGCCGGTTCGAATTTCCAATATGCGAACCACGTCATATTCGCTACCCCTCTCCTAGCCAAACTTCAAGAGGACTACGACGCATTCATGCGACAGGCTCAGGGCAGATGTATACGATACGGTCAGAAGAAGCCCGTCTACGTATACCACTTCGTCACAGCCAACACGATCGAGGTGGACATTCTAGAACTCCGTCGACAAAGTCACGTCGTAGTGAAGCCCGGCAGCGCTATTGGCAGGTTCGTCCCAGCGCCTCCGGAGAACAACCTCAACGGCGCGGATGACCGTAGTGCGCCTAACCGAGTAGCATCTCTCTTGTCCCAGCAGGAGATCTGGAAGGCGATGAACGAGCAAAACTGGCTTACGACGGTGGGCATTGAATACTAGGTACTGGTTCCGGTGAAACTGTAAGTTGACTCACTCTATTCCCCTCGCGCTATTTGAATGACCTGGTTTAACTAACTGGTATACTAGTGAGCTCTAGGGCTAGAAACGAGAACTGCGAAGGAATTACCCTGGTATTGTACGAGTCTGAATATTTCGAGTCAAACGACGGATAGGTCGACTCTTCATTAAGTACGTTTTGGACGATAGGCGATGCATAGGCAGTCTCATAGTGGAATGAACTTCATTTCGGACATGATGGTGTAGATTTGGTGACCTATCACTTATATATGGTATTTCGTGAAGTGACTGCGTAGTTCTCCTCTTCCCGTAAGATAGATTGAAAGGCCACGTACTACCATGAGCCCTGAATAGAGGCATAAAATAGCCCCATTGGAGTTATGTGGTATGTACAAGGCCGTCTAAATTAACGAATCACCTAGGAATAAACGAAACCATCGTCCTGAACATAATAATGTCGTATTCCATTTCTTCAATTCTACCTAATCGGTCTACAGCTTCGAATGCCGAATCCTACTAGGCGGAACCCGAACCATTATCCTCACCTGATCAGCTTTCTCTCCTTTTGCCGTGCTCTCGGTACCCGAACCTTCAAGCGCTACCTCCTGGCAGTCTTCCACCGGCTCATCATTGGCAAACTGCACAACCACAAAATCAATCGCCGACCCTGCCGGCCCCAGCGCCGCCATCGGCGCATGCCAGGTCCCCGCACCATACGTCACGGCCTGGGCCCCCGTCGCCACGAACGCGTGCACGCGCGTCAGATCCGGCATTCCTCGACCCGGCAACCCAGGACCCATAGGCGCGCAGAGGTTCTTCTCATCCACATCGCTAGGGATAGCAGATTGATCAGGCGCCAGGCTTGGCGCCACAATAACCAAGTACCGAGCGTCGACGCCCGCGCCGACCGGCACGAAGGTCTGCGTGGTGAAGGGGTGGCGCTCGAGAATGCTGACCTGGAAGAGCCCGCCGTCTTTACTATCCACAGCCTCCTTTCCCCTCCCTTTCCCTCGCCGCCGGCCCTTGAGTTCAGGATCCGAATCTGGCACCAGCTCCCGCGCGCCGCACACGAACATCGTGGTGCGCGGCTCCGCGGGCTTGCGACTCGGCGCCTGCGCGTATAGGTTGCGCAGCGGCGGGGCGAGCGCGCGGTACTGGATTGCGGAGCCTTGGTTGGCGGAGACGGCGCCGGTGCCGGACGGGAGTGTCTGGCTGATATTTTGGGGTGTGACGGCGGAGGGCCGGATATCCGGTGCCGGGTTCGTGAGGACGGCGCCGAAGGGGGAGAAGGCGGCCGGGGTCAAGGGCTCGGCGGTGAGGAGGAGGGGGTGGGGGATTGGGAGGGTGGTGACGAGCATTTTCTTGATTTTCTTGGTGTGATTGCTGTGTATGATTGATCCTTGTATTATGGTATTTAGTTGGGGGCTAGGACTTGATTGGATTGTTTGCTCTATTATTACTCATACTTTTGCTTCAAAATCCCTTTTGCAAGGATTGCTGGCGGAAGCACGTTTTGAAATAAGTTCGGCGTCAAATTTGGGGGCGATAAAGTTGATTATGGGGGGCTGTTACACACCTGTTAGCTTGTAGGGTTGCTCATAATGTTGGATAGGAGATGTTAGTTATTTGGTGATGGAGTCAGAGGAATGCTAACAATGACTAACAATTCTTCGAAATTAGCAGGTTTGGTGGGTCCGAATGTTACCCAATTAGACGCCAAGATCGCCCTGTGTTGTCGCCTGCCTACGGCACGGCTGAGCTACAGTCATTCTACCTTGGTTCTTCTCACCATGATCTTCTCCAAACTAAATCTAAATCCTCGTAGCCTGTTATTTGCGCTCTCATAGCTGGGCTTCTCATCTTAAAATCTATCTTTCACTACGTGCTGGTTCCATATCTTTGCAGTTGTGTACTTTGAGATTGAAGAAACAACTCGTAAGTCCTGTAACCCACTGCCGTCGCTAGGTCTGACAAGGATTACAGCCTCATTCAATTCAATCGCAAGTAATATTCACGCGACGGCGTCTTGGTGTGCGCTACATCGTTATAAATGGCGAATGAATCCAGGTCATATTTGTGTGGATTATTCCGCTCGAGCGCAAGATCTGCTCCGAGACCGACTGGGGAGGACAATTTGCGGGGAGTCGAATTCTCAGCCAGGTCGTCGTTTGCAAGCTCAACAGCGCCAGCGCCAGCTCCAGTTCCAGCACAGGCACCAATAGCTTCCTCATCAAGACATATAACTCTACCTCCGCCGAATCTGAACAATCCTGAGCTAGCCGGGTACTATTCACCGCCGGCACCACTTCCAGTACCCAGGCCAGATCCTTCACGAGAACTCAGGGGTTACTATGCCCCTGAGCCAGTCATTGTGCCACAACCACGGCCTCCGCAACCAATTGTTCGCCCGACCAAGATGTCATATAAATAGACATATTTGGGGATTCCCATTTAACAGATGTGGGAGTTTTGTGTTCTTGACGCGAGCGATTTCCGGAGCCTAGAGATTCACGACAATTGGAGTTACGGTGTCAGTTATAGATTCTTATGACGAATGTACGAGTACCCAAGCGATGCGAGCGCCGAGTTTCTACTTGAAGCGGGTCAATAAGCGCCTGGCCGTGTTGTTTCCTGTCATTATCGAAACTCGACATTAGCTATCACTCGTGGGGTGTCAAGTTAGACAATCGGTTCCACGCTGAACGTCGTTAACAGGATTAGGGCGGCTGACAATTATGGTTTCGACCTTACCCCATTCTATTTCGAGTTGTTTTAATATCTATGAATGATCGCAAGCGTCTATGAGTACCTAGAGTATGTATCGTGAGAGGTTTTTTCGATAGATATTTCTTCGGACGAAAAGGGGCTAAACTCACCTAGTCAGGTCTGGGAGCTAAGGAAGCTAGTGCCCCTATCTTTGGTATAGGGGCAAAGTATTGTGTCTCATAAAAATTTATTACCCAATACATTTTAAGGAGATAGGGTTTTAAGGTGCCGTGAGTCATAGTTCATGTAGGTGTTATAACCATTGCATGTAGGGCTGCTTGTCGTCCTGATCATTTAGCAAACATCAGTATTCGGGCTCTTGTTAAAGCCAAAGGCATTGTGGATTCAGGCCTGTGTCGACCTATTAGGTATCCAACTATGATATTCGAAAAAGAATTTGATTTTCCCACACATATCATGACACAGGTTCTTCAAACGGCGAGAATCCCCCCAACATGATTAGGAGCATCGGTCTGCATATCTGGCAGATGAGGCAGACATTCTTTGTTATAGAACCGTCCGAACTAATAACTGACGTGACACTGGGACTTATTAAATTTTTCGTGTAATTGGCATAGAAAGGGTGTAATTACTATATAACTGCAGCACCTCTGCTGGGTTTCTTTACGTTTACTTTTCCTACGACACTGCGCTGGGGACCTGTGGCGAGGAAATCCACGGCAGATAGATCGCCGCCCCGTCGTATTAATAAATAACTTTGAGCTTTTGCTACGGCTTATCCACCACGATGCCCTCTTCTGACAAGTTACCCAACGGTATTGAGGGTGGAACTGCCCCGGATTCTACCCAGCAACCAGCTGATGCAACTCGTGATTCAGAAAATAGCGCCACGCTAGAAAACAAGGACGATTCGGAAGATTCACCGACTAAACCGGATACTAATCAACCAGTTGCACCTCCTAACTCCCCTGTTACAGGGGTCATTGCTACTTCATCCACCGAATCGGCAACCGATACTTCTTCCCCCACAGCGCAGCCAGCTAATCAAGATTCACAGCAACCAGAAGCTAACACTTCTGCTTGCGCTGGTCCAGATCCAGTGACTAGTGTCCCTAACCCACGCAATCGGGCGACCAATGAACTTGGGAACGCTCCCGCACCTACCACTTCTGCATCCATTCACTCGGGTTTCTTGCCGGGATATACCATAGCTGCGCAATCATCCTCTTCTTTTACGTTCTCCCCTTTTGCTGTTCCTTATAACATGGGTATGCCCGCCGCGTCTGCGAATACACCGGCGACAACAAATTCTGTTCGATTTGCAAATACAACTGCCGTCCAGCATCCCGACGGCACCACTTCTCAACAACCTATTAATTCGCCTGCTACTGCAACATCGTCAGATATCAACACCGACACGAAGAAGATGCCGGCCTGCTCTTGCACTCCTCAGACCGAGGGTGGCGTGCCTCCGCCCATCGGCCCGCCTGCAGGACCTCCTGCGGCGCCTCCTGCAGCGGCAGATCCACCTGGTCCGTTCGAAGGTCGTGGTTCCTCCGGCGCTACGCCTGCAGCAGCTCCTGCCACAGCACCTGCTCCCGCTGCAGCTTCTGCTGCCCCTGCCGCAGCTCCTACAACAGCCGCACCTCCTCAACCCCAGCCTTATCCTCGAGTAATATGTGACGTCCAACCTCCTATCGGACCTCGCGCAGCAGCAACCATGAATCAACCTCAGTACATTATGATGGGCGGGTAAGCATGCAATGTTGATCAACGCGAAGGATAACGCCGACTAACAAACATCCAGCGCTCCCCAGCATAGCCAGCAGCCCTTCCTCTGGGTCAATCCTCCGATGGTCGCGCCCTCCATCCCCGCGCCTCCTCCTGGTACCTTCGGTACATGGTGTAAGTCTCCTCCTTCGTCCCCATTTTCTCTTTACCAGCAGTACAAGACGCGTCTGCATAAGTTGCGCGTCCCTAAAGTAAACAGAGCTAACAATAACACAGGCTACCCCTACCAATCCCCTTTCTGGGCAGACGGCAATCGCACCGCGGCCCCTCCGAACTTCTACATGGCGGAGCGAACCCTCGTTGCGCAGGACGCGTACGTCACGCAACCGGAATACGTCTATCAGGGCGCGCCGACCGCGTTCCAGATGCCCCAGCCGCCTAACCAGGTCCAGTACTATGTCAACGGCTCCACGGGCCCCTTCGTGTACTATAACTAGTAGATTGACAGCTGCTGTGGCGTCGTCGTCGTTTGCACCGGTTGATCGCTGAGAATACTATGACTCATGAGGGCGGATAGGGAGAGGCACTGCTACACATGCATGGCGTTTCGGAAAAGGGGAAAAGTTAATGATGTTCGTTGTTTTGCGATGCGTTTGATTGATACCAGGAGAGCCGAGGAAGATGCCCCCTAAAGATAGACAAGTGAGGCTTGTCCTAGTATTGCTTTCTGACAGCTTCATGGCGAGGCCTGGCTATTAATACTGAGATACCGTTTATTACTTCCTAATACATCCCCCTATCTGCCAATGCTGTTACTCTGTGGGCGTGACATATTTCTACGCGACTTATGGCTATATACATGAGCACAACGCGTTGCTGCTACCTAGCAACGCGATGATTCAACGTCGTACACGCTAATCGGGGAAATCTGTTGCCCCTCGGGTAGGTGGGTATACATGGATCTTACTACATCTACACGCATTGCGGTCTTCGCTTCGCTTGATAGGTAGGTCGGAGTAAATAGATGCGTTGGCTAGATTGTTTTGGAGATTGTATGGTGCGGGTGTCACCTCATGGCTACTAGGGAGGTATGTGCAACCTCGCTTGGACACACTATGAAATCACTACTTATTGTCATATTTGTTGCGATGAGGCTCATTGTGATTTGCATAATAGAGGGCCTGCCGCTTTATTTGAGTCACAGGTAGGAGGTTACAAATAAGCGACGGTTCTTACTCATGGCATAAAGACTGTAGGCGAAACGACGAACGTTACGAGGCCAAACAATCGAAATGGGATATGGGTACGTAGTAGGTACGATTACCCTGCAACGTGTTGAACTACTCCCCATAGGGCTATGGTACCAGGACGGTAGAGCACGGGCGAAATATATTCATAAGATTAGCCTCGTCATACCCTACAAGCGATGCCTTAAACCTTTTTTCAACTGCGAAATATCGTATACTGAGTAATGGGGGGTTAGGGAATCGGTTCCAATAGCCGCTATTAAATTCCCAACTCCGCGGCCGGAACGCTCTTCCAAGACAAGTACGTTGGCAATACTGGTGGCGGGTTCAATCCAGTCGGATTACACTCGATCATATTGTGGTCGCGGCGGGCAATATAGCAATCGAAGTCGTAGAACCTACTACCGTAGCCAGTGAAGACAATTCTATAGCCCCTATCATTAGACACGCGTACCCAAGAATTCGGGTGGGACCCGAAACGAAATAGGGGTAAATAGGGGTAAAGGGGAAGCAGGTAACTTACGGCTGACCCGGCGTCTTATCATCACAGAACCAAGTATGATTTATAGCGAGATACCCCGTCGCGAGATCAAGCTGCCATTTGCACTCAAGCGAGTTCCGCGCCCACACATTCGACGTCACCTCTCCGTTTCTCGAGCACTCGTACCAGCGGCCGGGCTCACTTGTGGGCAGGAATGGTGTCATGGAAACGCCTTTATAACCCACACCCTGGTAGCCGTCTAGCGCTATGAAAGTTATGTCGAAGCGGCTCCGCGTTTCGAAGGTATCGGCGAATGTGGGAGTCGTCCACAGCGTGTCCGACGACCATGTCGTTCGCCATTGCGTCGCGAGCACCGAGGCGATGGTACAGCTGTAGCCTGTAGGGACCATCTCGGTGAACACGTCCTGAGGGAGCTCTGTGCGGTTTTTTACCTCTCCCGGGACTGTGAAGGGTAGTTGTGTCTGGCGGCACGTCTTGATGTATATTTTCGTCGAGGTATCGTTGTTCCACGAGCAATCCAGTGTGATTTTTGTTCCCCCTTCTCCCTCGAATTTGGCTCTGTTGACTTTTATCAGTATTATACTTCTGATATAAGTGTAGTTATGGTACGTACGGGGGCTTGCCAGCATATCCATTGCAGGACCAGTCCTGATTTACAGAGAAGATCTCTGTGAGGGGGTTGAACTTGATCGTTGTCCAGATCCGATACTCTGGGAACGGGTTGTTCGCTAAGGCACACCCCCACCATCTGTCATTACCATATCTCCCGTCACGATTGAGTTCTTCTCCGTCTCCTGTGCATGTCAGATTGAAACCGGTGGATGGGTTGTAGAAGGTCGCTGTCAAGTTGCCGGTATTGTACCCGTTTAGCCATTTCTCATTCCACACCCACGAAGTAACGATCCACGACGGAGTCTCAGAGGTTTCGAGGCAGCCTGGGTGGTTGACTCCCTCAGGAGCGACGTTTGGAGTCATTTCGATTGGCTCGGTTAGCGATCCTTTGATAACGGTTGAATTTGCGGTCCTGGTATTGATAGGGCGGTTACCAACAGCTCGGAATGTCACGCTGTAAGAGTTAGCTAGGCGGATACCCCTTAGGTGGGCACACCTTACTTGTGAGGATATTTATCTCCTCCGTTGCAAACCCATGTTTGATTGACCCAGAAGTCTCCACTCCAGGATGTGAATCGTACGCTTGTTGAGTCGTCACAGTTGGACCACTCATTTCCCCTTGTTGTGCATGGCACTGACTGGTTATTTGCATGGTTTCTCAACCGAAAGCTCAAAGAGAGTACATCATCCTCGTCCACTTCGTACGAGAAGTCCTGCAAGTTCCAGTTCGGGTAACTGAAAGATAAGCCGATACAAGGGGTCGGGTTCCAAGGCGTATCTTTGGGCTGGCTTTCTGAAGGCGGAATAATATCTACCTCGCCAGAGTTCCAAACCGGAGTCACATATTCGCCGCCGAATTCAGGTGCTACGTCATCTGCTACAGTACAGCTTGTTTGTGTAGGGTCGTCGACACATTTGAGTATTTCTGTCAGATCGGCTGTTGCTGACGAGAAATAGGGGCGACTAATAAATAGGATTGGAATGGTTAGCCTCCCTTCTATCGAATAGTTTCTTGAGAAAATAGGGGATACTATATAGGGAATACTATCGGACATACGGAAATGTCCCGTTTTGGGCTTCACAGATCCAATTTTGACTAATTTCAAGCGCATTGCCGGATGCAGTGTACTTGAATATAGTCTTGGGCGCTATTGGGTCGTCGCCACTGCGTCCGCACTCATTCCATATCGGCTTACTTGGATCTTGTAAATATGGCGTTGAACACAAGGACGATACGTTATTTGCGATATCGTTTAACTGAAAGTGCACCATACTCCTGTCTCCCCATTGCGTACTTGTTTTGTTGAGTTGGAACTCGGATAGCTGATATTTGGGCTTTTCGAACCCTTCCGTACACGGGCTTGCACCCGCGATAGCTGCTTCCGCATCGCGCCTACTATGTACGGAACCCCTAGCATGCCTTAATCTGGCCGCTGATGGAGACTCCAAGTTTGGGCGGCTGCCGGATTGCGCCCTGGGACGATTTAGTGAATGTGTTTATGAAGCTAGTGATGATAAGGGGTATTCGCCTACGGTTGAAAATTTTGGTCCGCATTATTACCACTTGCCAGTAGGGCCAATTGTAGAGCGATTATACCGAGAGCTTGTAGAAAATGCATGGCTTTCAACTTCTGGACTGTGTGCAATTGGCGGAGTGAACCTCACGTTGACAGTCTCCGCGTTCGCTCATTCATTGACCACTGGTTATTACGCCGTCGCTGTAGATCGGGATGTAAAGTAAGTCAATAGTGAGCGAGGTTTTATAACATAATGAATCAACATTTTTGTACGGGAAAATTAGACGTAGCTTGCATCAATACCAAAGCTGTATATAGCCGACATGCGGAAAGGTAGCATCAGGGTACATGGCGATAGTATAGGGGCGCGCAAATAGGCCAAGATTGGCAGGCTGAATTAATAAGTGATGTGATTAACCCTGCAATCCCGTATGTTACGGTGTCAATCAGCCTACGTAGAGAAAAGACGAAGTATCCTATAATTAGCTGCAATAATGGTTCTCTCGAGTCGCTTATGAAGACACTACCAAGCAATTAATTGCCTGCAGGTGGAACTCATATACCAAGGGCTGGGCTTTTGACAGACAGGGCTAGAACTGCTATGAACGTGGCTAAAGGCTAGTAAGGCGACAGAAGACATTCCGAATATTTCATATGACTCCGAAAGAAAATTGCGCCCGACCTGTCGTTAAGATATGCAGCTCGGCAGCGGTGGCTTGTAGTGCGACAGGCAGGGCAGGGGGGTAGGATAGGGGGAAGGGTCGTAATTAGTCTTCAGGGAAATTTTCGAAATCCCATCCATTTCGCACCCTAAACTGACGCAGCGCCTCATCAAGTAATCCTTCCGTCTCCGTGCTTCTAAGCATCCGGCCATCATATGGGTCGAAGAACCACAAGTTGTCCTCGTGGCAGGGCCAGGGGTGCTCTTTCAAGGCCCGATGCCATGCCTCTATCCCATCTTTACACACCACATGAATTTCGTCCATATCTGGCCAATCTAAGAGCAATTGTGATTCGAAGTAGTAAAAGGATTCGTCCGAGTTTGCGCGCTCGAGCCTTAGCCGTTTGATGGATGACGCGACGTGCCGAAAGTGGCCGAGGTGGCATTCCCCGATAGAGATCATGTCGATGTCCAAGTTGAGCCAGACATAGCGTGACTCGTCCCCCGCGGCGGCGTTGCGTCGGGTGGAGATCTCGGAGAATTCCCGTTTGTAAAGACCCAAGCTACGGGCTTCTTGGCAGGTCTGGAGTGTTGCTGGCACCGGCGTAGGCGAGATTACCTTGGATCCCATTGTCTTTCTATCCAGCACGACGCGGACCTCTACGATACGAGGTTCGACCGTGAAGGCCCAGATTTTTATGCGAAGCTCGGCTGGGAGGCGCGGAAATGGATGAAAAGTGGACATTGTTGGTGGTTCTCAAGAGTAGATGCAGGGTCTTGAATCAAAAGGAGAAAAGCTGCCAAATTAATACTCAGCACGTCGGATTATCTACGACGCGTAGTCGGTCAGCCCGTATGAGGAAAGAAAAGATTTGGACGTTGATCTTGCGAAGTCGAATGATTAAGTTGTTGGTTGTTGTGGCGCATTTTATTCTAGGTCAACCGTATTCTTACAGAGGCAGATGTCCCCTGTATCGACGCCTTGGTGGCGGGGTTATTTTCACAAAATCGCCACTAACGCCGCTGATGCCATTGCAGTGTAATGCATTCAAGTCCACACCATCCACCAACTATGCCGCTCGAAACTGTCACAATAGATATATGCAGTCGCACCATGTATATCGAGTATTGGGCAAAGTATTCTATCAATCCCTGTTTCCCCAGGACAGGAAAACCGGCTTTGTGGTACATCGAGGGCTGTGGGCGGCTGTCTGTGGCAAGAAACAAAAGGCTTGGTGAGAAGGTCAGCCAATCTGATAGAAGGATTCGAGGCTCTACGGTAGGTAACTACGGCTTGTGTTTGACTCACACCATATATGTATAAAGATGTTTATATTTCTCGGAAACCATTCTATAAGCTGCCGTAAACCTGACCAATACAGACAAAAATCAACCCCTGAAAGCGAAAGTCTTCCTACCGATCCTAACACCTTCGCAGTATCATACAATACATCAGCTCATCATCGCCCGCCCGCCACCCCCTAGAGTAGTCTCCGTATTCAGCAATTCGTCGCACCGCATACACCTGGAGGGCAGGGGTTATCCGTGTTAGCAACGTAATTAACAGTCAGCATGCCGGCGAAGCCTAGCTCGTTGATGTTTATTTCAGGTACGTAGGATACCGGGATGCTGCCACAGGCGTTCGTGCTCTTGTGCTGGGATAGGAGGGTGAGCAGCTCCTTGACTTCGGCGCCGGTGTGGGTTACACCGGTGCCCTGGAAGAAGGCGCAGGTGCCGCCGCCACCGTGGCTGATGCCCGAGCAGATGATATGCTCGCCGTCCTTGTAGAGCTGGTAGTCCGGCAGCTGGGGTACGTATGACATGATATCTCCCATCGACCCCTTTTTGCAGAGACTGCTGCCTCGGTTGTTGATTCCACTGGGCCCCCGCGCGTCGAGTTCTTGAGGCGTCGAGGGCGCGGCGAGCGCGGTGCCGAACATGGCGAGGGCGATGAAAGCGAACGCCGAGGTCTTCATATTGTATTGATATTTCGTAGTAGGAGGAATGAAAAGGGTGATTATTATAGACTATGAGAATTAGAATGGAGAATGAACAGTAAGGTATGTAAATAGGTAGAATCCATCTAGTATATATAATCTCCCTAGTTGCCGATTGAAATATGATGCACTATAAATAATATGTAGTCCGCCATGGTATGCTCATTCTGGGAGCTCTTATTTCCCTCGGTATAGCACTAGACGCGAGTAACCGCGAGGTTTCTCGTTATCTAAGTATAATACTCTTAGCTCTAGATTTTCTACGGGTTCTAATAGCCTGACATGATCCTCTTTGTCAGATTATAGTACTAGAATCACGTTCAGCCTCATAGCTTATACTAGCTGACGCCATGTGCTAACCCCTACCTCTCAGGGGTAATTACTAGGTAAGTAATATTTCACCCCACATAATAAGGTGTTAAACGGCGACATACTACCAGTTCTAGTAGTATGTTGAGTCTAATTTCGAATACTTAGCAAGCTCTATACTGAGTTTCTAATTCAAGGCTATATTACTCTACGGAATAGCCATCCATATCCCTGATAACCCATAGCCTACACCAAGAGATGTTCAAATCGATCTCTAATATACCAAGTTTGAAGTCAGCAAGCCCGAATAGCCACTTAGGTGTATTAGTCGTATATTTTTGGATGATTGTAAGGATCGTATCGTATGGTCGGTAACTACGCAAGAGGCACAGTTGAACCACGAGACTCCCATAGGACCTGCCAGGCAGTGGGGCACATGAAACTAAGAACCTAACGGTTATCCACTCCCGGAATCGGACTTCATCTAATTAGGACCTAGAGTGGTAATACCTATGATATGGGACATTAATAAATCAAAGGAAACTTGTGATTAAAGCCTTCGTTAGCTAAGTACCTAGATTAATTATACCATAATAGTAGGGAATATAATACGTAAGTCTAATATAGTCATAATATACTTACCACGATATTTCCTACTAATATAGTACGTAGGTGAGAAATAGTCATAGATACGGCTATATATTCTAAGAACGCTTAAGTATACGATGAAATTATTTATGTAAATATGAAGAAAGTCTATTTATCGGTACAGAGCCAGCACAAAGCAATAAAACACCCTTCAAGTAGTCAGAACACAGCCTGCTAAATCAGAAGCCTCCTACTGTGGCATTACCGAGACGGTCCAAATATGCCCACTGTAGTTATAAACCCCTCCAGCTTTGTCGCTATACACGCACTGGAGGATCGTATTTTCCATGGCGTCCTATTTGGTCAGCGTAAATCCTCATAGTTCGTTCTACGAATAGGGGTACATGAACTCACCCCGCACACTCCGTACATGTCATTTTTGTTTGGTCCTTCCCACGTCGCCACCACCTTGCCAGAAGACACGGCGCAGAAGGTCCCGTCGTTGTTGCAGACTACATCAGGGTTGCCATTCGTACAGAGGCTGTTACGGGTATTCCAGGAGTCGTTGTAGACGTTTTCGTAGTAACTCCATTGAGACGAGAAACAGTCCGCCGCATTTACCGTAAGAGGAAGGCCGGCAGCGAGGCCCAGAAGAACAATCTTGAGGTTGGAAAGGCGAGACATGCTGGATATTAAGGACTTGAGAGTTTTCCTATTTGTAAATTGAGTGAAGACTTGATGAAAGTATTGGCCAGGTAATAACTCAAGAGGATGATTGTTATTGAATAGTGAGTAGTGATGAATATTTTCTTTTGCATATTGTAATTTACCTACCGACTTATATAGATAATTCTACTACCTATATCGTATGGCACCGTCGTAAAAATAGATTCGCCCCCATGACTTGAGATTACAGGGGCTAGGTTGCGGGTGTCTTAGAAGAAGGAGTATAAGTCGTAAGCAGAATAATACCAAACTAGCCAACTGAAATAGTGCCAAAACACCCTTGTTTGGAGGCTCGGGTATAGATGATGGTCTGAGGCACGGCTAAGTCAAGCTTTAGAATCGTTAGCTAGCTTTGACGATGGTGAGTCGGGTATAGTATTACCTATTTTTAGGCCCTGGACCAATCATACCCGGATAATGATACCCGAATATTGCAAATGCTCAACTTTCCATATGCTTGGAAATTTACGAGGTTTACAACACTACTAACGATCGATATATTAGACACTGATGTATATATAAGCTTGACTACAGAACGGCATTATTCGTGGGTTTCTTCGACATTCCTCATCTCCACCTTTATCTTCCATCTTCAACACTCATAACATTACTACTTCCGGACTCATTATACTTCTGCAAAAACTGTTAAACTACCCATACACATAATTTACCTCGGACCAAACAAAGCCTCAAGTCAATATGCATTTTGCCAACTTCGCCAGCCTCTTCGCTATCAGTGCGAGCGTTGTTCTTGCGAGCGCCGACGCCGCCAATCCTTCCGTCAACCTCGTACGAGCGGATAATCCTACTGTTTCTTTACCGAGATCCGGCTTCACTGAGCGACGCGCGGCCATGGCGGCCTTGAAACCTCGTGCTATTCAAGACCAGTGCAACGCGGCAACGGGTTTCTTCCAGACGACCAGGTGCGTCCTCCGTCGGGGTAAGGTAGTGACAGGCCCGGCCGTCAGCTACGCAACGGATACTTTGAACACGCTCGTCACAGACATATGGAGGAAGATCCAAAATAACAACAATGATGCCAACACGCTTACGTCGGCCGACTACGCAGGCGGTAATCTTTACGTACACGCCACTTCCGGCTACCCGGGCAGCCCCGCGTCTTGTACCTGGTCGAGTCTCAAGTCTACGGTTAGCAGTGACGACTTATATGTAGCAATCTTTCAGGCTGTGCTGGACGCCCAGACGAATGGTGGTATTAACCGATACTACCTCTCTGACCTGGCCGGCAACGTATTGGCTTCCGTGGTGATAAAGACATCTGCGAAGCCTTAGCGATCGAGAAACATTGGACATGAGATCGTAAGCAAACAGGGGAGGTAGTGGATCTTGAGTTGGTTGTATGATAGTACGTGGTAAAGTGCTGGCGTATGAGTGGTAGCTTTTTTTATTTATTTATATAGGCATGGGGTATAGAAGATTCGGCCGCTCTTTGAATAGAAATATTAGAAACTGACGTTTGATTTAAAGCGGCATATTTTTATGTTTACTCGCCTGCTGTAACGTTAGTGCGATAGGTCTCTCATACTCCTGGATGATTCTTAGCTGTTCCTCTCTAGTCAATATTACGTAGCACCATTCTTTTCTAAAACTTGAACGTACCATCTCTATATTACTCAACATAGTGTTGAAGGATTGAACAATAATGTAGCTTTAATTACTAGACTCTACTCAAGATAGGTAGTTTATCATTACGTCGGTTAAAAAGTGTCGTGTGACACACACCTAGACACATTAGGCATGATACTTGGAGTTGCTTGTTTCTTGAGACCTAAACCAAAGGGTACCTGCATTCTCCTCAGGGCTTGCTATATTGACAGCCATATAAGCGTTTGGTAACATATATGTGGGTAGAGGTACAGTGCACATGTAGATACCTAACCGAACAGGAATTATATGTAGTACACGTTTGCGGTTGATATGAAGAACAAGTCAGACTTTGAAATCGTAACCCACTCATACTGACTAGTCGCTACTGAAATGAGTTTCCAAGAACTACAAGTCGAGACAGTAAATGGAGGCTTGATGAGAATACATATATAGTGCAGGCGTCCCCCTTTGCTCACATAGCCAAATGATCTAAGATACACCTACCGTCAGCTCATTTACCGCACCTTTAAACAGTCACCTGTGATTTCTACTATCAATCTAAATTCGGGTGATATTGACCATGGCTGACGCTAGGCCCACCATTCTTATATTCTGCTGGGCAACGTTGGACGACGTCATGCTCGCCCCTCTCAGGGGGAGGGCCCACGTCTATCAGGCCTCGTACGAAACAGTAGATGGTCCTGTAGCACTTCTTAACGAGCACCCATCGGCCCGGGCCATCTGGATTGTCGATTGCGACATTGCGAGGCCAGAATACAAAGACTTTTCCGACAGAGTCGTGGAATATGCTCGTAGCGGAGGAAGAGTTATCCTCGGTGGCCTCTTCCCTATAAATATTTTGGCCCTCGAATTGGACAATTGGATGAGGGATGCGTGGGGTTTACCTTGGCGTTATGGCCGGTACCAGAGGACGACGGTCGTCCTTCAGGACTCCGCCGATGGCCCTCACCATCTCTGGTGGTCCGGTTTGGTTTATTCGTATAGCCCGAAAGCCGTTTTCCTCACAGATGTCGCCCCTTCCGATTCTTGGTATGCGGATGATCCCGAATCTGTAAGTGAGTCCTGGGTACTCGAACCCGTGGAAGCTCAGACGGCCGTAGCATTCGGGAAGGTTGGAGAGGGTTGGCTAGGGTGGATCGGTGATGTTTACAACCTCCCAGAATCAGGCCTTGCGATGCGAGCCATGATGGGGCTGAATGTGAGAGAGGGGGACTAGATACGGGATTTTTGACATGTGTATTAGTTGGTGTGGGGCTCTGTATCGGGAAGTCTTGTCTACAACGCACTTCTATGATACTGAAAACATGAGCTATCGCACGGGACTGGCCAGAATCATACTACTTGGTAAATGATTACCAGATAAATATGTACTTATCTAGCGCAGGGAGGGGATAAGTAGCTAGAAGATCCTATCTAATAAGCAAAGAGGAGTATGCAAGGGTACGTTGCAGTTGCTGCGATTGTGATAGCGTGATAAGTGAAGATACCGTAGAGATTCGAGAACTAGCTGGCGATGAATCAGTGATATAGTTACTATTTAGAACTACTGTAGCCATCTTTTGAGGATAGGAAGATCGTGTCGTTTAACCCTAATAGCTCCCTTGGCTATGGTTGAAGTATGACATCTCCATGTGCCTGTTTGGCTCGTTAAAGGGGTAAATCAACGTGTATGAGTGGATTACCTAAGCGAAACTCGGAATATAGCTGTTCCGGAGTACGTAGTGGCCTGCTTACATAATAGCGAATTAATCCAATCAATCTCCATTTGCGAAGTAGTTGTTTTTTTAGGTATTCTGACTTCTAATTCACCCCGTTACGATCATCCCTCGCGTCGTTTTCCAACGAACCGGACAACTTAGCCTCAACGACGCTCGCAAGAGAGTCTAACGACTTATGGGAACTGACCAGATCCAGAAAAGGTATATCAATCTCGAAAGTAGCCCAGAACCATGTTCGAAATTCGGCCGCAAGCATACTATCCACGCCGAATTGCGCTAGGGGCTTGAAGTCCTCGATCTTTTCTGCCGGGATCAAGATCAAATTCGAAAATTGTCTCCGAATAACCTGCAAGATCGCATCTCGCCTCGAGCCTACGTCTGCTGCCATGATACCGTTAATACCGTTGGGGGTTGAAGTTGTTGTACCGTTTGTCATAGCACTACCAAATCGCCCTACATTGTCTGCTCCTCCTTGTGCTGCTACTAGGGCTTTTTGCTCGAGTGCGAGTGATTCGGCTAATCGGCGGGATCGTGGATCTTGCATTGGTAAGTTATTGACATCAAAGCCAAGAGCCAGTAGTTTTCGAAACCCGACCGATTCCAATCCCGTAAGGATATGAGCTGTCGAAGCGTCTTCTTGCGTGCTCAAGTCCTTATCGTCTCCGGAAATCGCGAGGTCGATTAGTTGCAAGAATTCACTTTCCGGCGTAGCTTGAACCCCTCTACGTATCAAAATAGCCTCTATATCAGGGTTCTCATGTAGGTAACCCACTTCCGAGATCATACCAAGGCCGACCGACACCGCTGGCTTGCCTTGACTGCGACGCCAGCGGGCAAAAGCGTCCAAGAAACCATTACTGGCACAGTAGTTAGCTTCGGTAGCGACCCCAACGGAACCCGAGTTGGATGAAGTCATCAAGAAGAAATCCAGTGACTCATCATGGCCTTGGATCGCGGTGTGCAAGTTCCATGTTCCTGCCCATTTGCAGTCCACGCCAATATGCCAGGCTTCGCTTGTCATCTGGGAAAAGATCGCCTCTTTAAGGCCCATAGATGCCTGCACAACTCCTCCTAACCGCTTCCCGGTAGCTTCGCATGCTCGGACGGCAGTATGTACGTCGGAGGCGACCGAAACGTCGCCCCTCACGACGACAACGTTTGCTCCAGTATCCTGTAGGCGTGACACGAGCTTCTGTGCATCTGGTTTATCACAGCCCGACCTGCCGAGAAACACGAAATTTCGAGCGCCACGTGCTAGCATCCAACGACTTAGACTCCGTCCTAATCCGCCCAGGCATCCTACGAGAAGATACACCTTTTCAGGGTCGAAAATAGCAGAATATTTGGGCTCGAATACCTAGTCAGCGTTAGCAATATCCCAACTTGACTGCCAAGGTAATGACTTACTTGAATCTGACTTGCAGAATTCTCTAGAGATATCACAACCTTGCCTACACGATCCTTGGTCGAAAAGAAGCGGTAGGCCTGGCTGATATCGCCTATATCAAATGTCGTAATTGGAGGTAGCTTCATCTTGCCTGAGCGATATAGCTCTAGTGCCTCCTTCATTTTCCTGTTCGGCACAAATCATTCTAAGCATCAATCTGGTGACAAGTCGCGAGGGATATGGAATGCTTACCTAGAAACCAAGTCCCGATGCGCCTGATTTTCCGAGAAGATAATTTCTTCCATGTCGAACGCGGTAAACGTGGCGTTCCGTAAAAATCCATTCATATCTAGTGCACCGGCGTCGACAAGCTCACGCTTGCCTACCTCAACAAATCGCCCGAAGTTGGCCACGCAGCTCCAACTAGCATGCATTAGATCGCCGACGAGGGAGTTGAGTATTACGTCAACTCCGCGACCCTCTGTCGCTACCATCACCCCATCCACGAAGGACATGTCGCGGGAGGAAAAGATGTGCGAAGCCGGCAAACCGAACTTCTCCATAAGACAGTCTTTCTTTGCCTGTGATCCGGCTGTTGCGAAGACGACGGCACCCATGCTCTGCGCAATGCCAATAGCGGCTATACCCAGCGCTCCGGAGGCGGCATGGATCAGGATTGACTCTCCTCTTTGCAAATGCGCGCGATCGTGGAGTGCGTAAAAGGCAGTACTAAAAGCTACTGGGATCGTCGCCATTGTCGTATACTCCTCATCTGGGAGCAACTTATGAACTGTCCAGGATGGCACACGCTCAACTGTCCTGAAATGGCTAGGCAGCATGACGACAACACGATCCCCAGGTTGTACATTCGTGACATCCGCTGCCACCGCTGTCACAATACCGCTGAACTCACATGATGTTGTTCCCAAACGCGTCTCTACATGCCCACCCAAGGTGTAGACGTCTTTGGCATTTAGGCCCACGGCTTTGACGGCTATATCAACAAATCCAGCCGATGGCTTGCCGAGGTGCTCTCGTAGCATTTGGAAATATATCGTATCGGTGCGTCCGACTTTGTCGATCGCGAGGCGAGCCAGTCCGGCACTCTCCAATGTGGCTTTTCTCAGTTGCTCTTCCATGCCAAGACGGCGTCGGAACAGAGAATTCAACGCAGGGTCTGGTCCGAAGCGGCTAATATGGAGAAGACCTTTGGAGTAGACGAACTCCTTGTCATCGTTGTCTTGGAAGGGTATCAGAGCTCTGATCAAATTGTCACAGATTGCTTGTGCGTCTCGCTCGAATTTGTGAGCTTTTCCAATATCTACTATCGAGAAGCGTAGCGAGGGCTGTTCTACCATGAGCGCGCGCGAGAGTCCACTGGCGAGCGTTAGATTCGGATCCGACTCCCCAGAAGCACCTAAGGTATTGGTGCCGGTAATCCAGAGCAAATTGGCGACAACATTCGTCATGCCGCGTATGCGATCCATATCGTCTTGGCCAATAGTCGCGAGGAATTCGGTCTCTACTTCCAGAAGAGAGATGCATATCGTATTCTCATCGACTCCTGCGGTATGGATTTCAGATAATGGTACGCCACTCACTTGAGCCACGCTAGTAGTCCGCTTCAGAGTTGACTTGAGAAAAGATATCAGTTTGTCGATATGAGGGGTAAGCTTCCGGAACTGCCAATGGTCAACATCACAATTACTCGACGGCTTGACTCACGGTTATGGTATAACTTACCACGAGAAGAACAGATCCCCCTTCTAGGATCGAAGGGGCTCGAGGTGTTCGTGTCGCGAGAATGACCTCTTGCCCTACATGTATCACGGTGAAATCACTGCCATCCAGGCTTCGCAGTGCTTCGTCCGTCTTGTAGGAAACGATGACTCCGTGGTCCCTAACTGCGGAAAGTAACTGGCTCCCACCATGCTCCCAGCAGCGCTTTGCGGCGGCGTGCTAATGAAATATTAAATCATATCCGTCAGTATGTATAAGTATGGGTCAGCACTTACCCCTGGAATGACAACTGTATCGAATAGGCTTTGACGTTCGTCTTCGATCGAGAATTTACCGTTGTCGAGGATGGCCCCAGTCTGCCAGCTACCACAGCGAGGAAACGCTGTGTCCATATCCAGCAAGTCCAGAAATTTGTCACTCTTGCAATCACGGCTCCTCCCTAACTCTAGTACCTGCATGCCAGGGTTTCTGTGTCCCGCGAGATCGACCAAGGCTCCAATCATAGCTAATGTTTCGTCACCGACTGAGGCCGCACCGTGTCCCTTCACATATTCTTCCATATACCTGTTCAGGCTGACTTCGGCTCCCGGGTGCAAGCGTAGGATATCCGGCTTCCAATGTACTCGCAGACATGGGTTTCGTTGAGGTTCTTTCTTGCTACTATCTTTACTGCTGCCCATCTTTCCGGTGTACAAGGCTAAACGCACACCTTTGAAGTCTGCGAGAACATCGTCCGCTACCCGCAGCGAGCAGTCTGCCCTCTGGGTAGAGACGCTAGTCTTGGCCGATCGTACTTGGATCTGTGCCGTATCTGTAGACACCTTGTTCCCTATGTTGCGGATATGGCATTCCGAGATGAAAACAGGCAAGTATGCCTGCAATGAGTTCACTTCACCCTTTGTGGTCCCCATGATAGCGGTTTGGAAGCATGCATCAAGAGCGACTGGATGCATGGCGTACTCTGTGCTGTGTTCCTGTGCAGTTGAGGGCATCAACCGGGTAGTAGACATGGCGCTGGTCTGAGCCCTATTACTGTCGGTGAAAAGATTTAGGAGCGGTCGGAATTCAGTGCCGTAGCAGAGGCCTTCCTCCTCGAACTTATCGTACCACCTGTCCGTCGACCAGGTCTCATAGTTGACGCAGTCGGAGACCGGGACGGTACCTTTCAGTCCTTCATGACGACTTACTCGGATGCCTCCCGTGCAATGCACTGTTGTCTGCTCCGCCGCCCACGAAGAAATGGAAAAGTCGTACCAATCCGCCGACGTTGTCGTAGCTGATAGTTTACGTGGCGACAACGTCGTGTGTATTTCAAAGTCTCTCGCTCCCGTTTGGTCGTCATTCTCGCTTTCGACAATAAGCGCTTTGCGAATGCTCACATGGTGCATCTGAAACGAGATTGAGGATTGGTCCCTGAGCCCTAGAATTTGGGAGATTGCCTCGATAGCTATGGCAAGGTACCCTGCAGCGGGGAAAACCACCTGTTTCTCGACTTTATGGTCGCGCAACCACGGGACTTCGTTCAAGCGAAGTATATTCCGCCAGCTCCAGTCGATGCCGTTGCCAGCGAGCTGCTGGGATCCGAGAAGTTCGTGCCGTATGTACTTGCGATTACGGAGTTCTACACTGGCCCGTGGTTCATGCCACAGCAGGCCGGCAGAATAGTCCCAGGGGTACGGAGGAAGGGTGTGAAACGGCTGTAAAGAGACACCGCTGGGTAGATCATTAACCTCGCTCCAGTTCAATGCGTGGCCGTGGAGGAAGAGAGAACTTGCGAGCTGCTTGAGGGCGAGGTCCGAGGGTTGATTCCTAGAGAGTGAAGGACTGTATAGGAAGGACCGCCTCTTAGACTTATCGCTGGCTAGGGTTTGGTGAATTGGGCCTTTCAATGCGTGGTGGGGCCCGATTTCGACGAAGTAATAATCTCCGCTTGAGGCTAGATTTTTCAACGCGCCTTCGAATTGGACAGGTTGTTCGAGGTTCTCACGCCAGTGTCCTGCCATATTGGTATGCTGGTCAATGCACGATATGTCGGCACTGCGATGGCCTACGGATGAATACATTTGGGCGGCCAAGCTTCTGCTCTTGCACCTCTTACCGCCGAAGTACGGCTCGAGGAGAGCCTCATAGAAGGAACCGATCTCCTTCATCATGTGCGAGTGATAGGCTTGGCCCCCTGTATCTAGCTTGCGATGAGACTTCCCCTGCTTTTTCAGCTCCGATGAAAGTAGCTCGATGCCTTCAAGCGATCCGCTTAGAGTTACGCTCTCCGGAGAATTCACGCAAGCAACGCATACGTCCCCTTTCAATCCGCTCTGCTCAATGAAGAGTTCGGCGGATTGCCCATTAAGACCGGCAGCAAGCATAGCGCCCTGTCCCTGGAGTCGCGCAACCGAATACCCGCGCATATACGCTACTATGATGGCTTCGGATTGACTTAGAAGGCCGGCTGCGTAAGCTGCTGCGATTTCGCCGGAAGAATGGCCCACCACGGCTGAAGCGCAGACACCCCAACTCTTCAGAATATTGACAATGCCGATTTGGATGGCGGTGCACAGGGGCTGGCTATGGGTGACCTTATTAACGCTACTCGAATCTGGTGGATCCAGGATCGCTTCCCTGAGAGTCCAACTGGGGACTTGCTCTTTGGGTAAGGCTTGGAGGACACTGTCGAGCTCTTGGATGGTTGCGCTGAAAGTACTGTTGTGCAGCAGCAATTCCTTCGCCACTGAATCATCGTTAGTGGTCATTTTCTACACGCCATACTTGGGTATCTTGGAGCCGGATTACTTACTGCATGGGTACTGAGCCCCTTGCCCAGTGAAGACGAAGGCGAAGGGTAGCGGCTTCAACGACCTCGAATCGGAGGTGTCGGGGATCTGAATCTGGAGCACCTCCGAGCCGCCATCAGCCTTGGCTCGGGCCAAAACGCCGGCCTTGAAGCTCAGATGGGATCTCCTATGGGCCAGGGTAAAAGCCAAATTTCTGAGAACTCTTTCATCTGACCCTTCTACTAAAGCAGAAATATGGTTGGTACGAGTCTCCAACGATCTACTCGACCCCGCAGAGATAGGTATCAGGAATATTTGGTCGTTAAGCCCTGAAATTGTCTCAGGCTCCATGGACTCTACTCCTAGATAACTGTCTAGAGACTCGAGAACAACGTGGGAGTTTGCCCCTCCGTATCCGAACGAGTTAATGCTGGCCCGACGAAGGGATCTAGGCCACCGTTCCGTTTCTGTCACTACTTTGATGTTGGCGGACTCAATATCCACTGTTCAATGAAATCGTTAGCAACACATAATCGAGCTTATGATTTGGTCGGCGCTCACACTTCGGGTTCAGCTTTTTCACACCGTATGTTGGAGGGATCATGCCGTTCTCGAATGCAAGAAGAACTTTGATGATCGATGTGAGGCCGCTAGTAGCTTCACTATGGCCAAGGTTCGTTTTTACCTTCGCACAGCGTTAGTACTATCGAACAGCGAAGAGTAGCTTGTACCGTACCGAACCGATCAATAAAGGCGGGCCCTCTCGTGGGGAGAAGCACTGCTTAAGGGCGTCTACTTCAATGACATCTCCCACCGCAGTGCCAGTGCCGTGGCATTCGACGTAGTCAGTATCAGCGAAACTAAGACCAACTTTGGCGTATGCCTTCCTGATGACCGCTTCCTGAAGGGCGGCGCTTGGCTGCGATATGCCAGGAGTTCTACCGCATCTAAAAGGATTATCAGTTTTAATTCATCGGACGTATAATTGAGGGGAATGGAAAGTGTTTAACCTACGCATTTAGAGCGGAGGCGCGAATGACACCCCATATCTTATCCCCGTCCCTCATGGCCGCTGAAAGAGGCTTGATGTACACTGCATTGATGCCTTCACCTCTTCCGTAACCGTCGGCTGATGCATCAAATGTGTGGCAGGTCGACGTGGATGAGAGCACGCCGCCTTTCATCGTCTCGATATGTTGTTCAGGAGACATGATGAGATTGGCGGCCGCAACAACTGCGCTATCGCAATCACCAGCCTTAATAGCTGATATCGCAGTATGTAAGCAATACAGAGAAGAAGAGCACGCCGTGTTCAGTGTTAGACTATAAAACCAACATTAGTCTACTGCCAATATTGTACCGTGGAAAGTTAAGTTCAACCTACCTTGGCCCCTGAAGATTGAACACATGGCTAATCCGATTTGCCAAGATGGCTTTACCAGAGCCAGTGGTGCTGTAACGATGTAGATAGTCCGGATCCCTGAAGTGCATAGCCAGATAATCTGTGGTAAAATCGCCGGTATATACTCCAGTATTTGAGCCAGAAGCCTGATCTAGCGAGACGCCGGCATTCTCGAAACATTCATACACGACTTCAAGGAGTTTCCGCTGGAGTGGATCCACTATGATAACATAAGCATATGTCGGCTCTGACAAGAACGAACGGTCAATAAGATGATAGAAATCTGCTCACTGTACGTGGCTTCCAAGTTGTTAATTCCAAAGAAGCTATTCTCGAATAGGCGGACATCCTCGTTGAGGAAATATCCACCGGTAGCACTCATCACGCCAGCACGGCTATCGTCTGGATGGTGAAATCCGTTGATATTGAACCGTTCAGGGGGGACTGGGCCTTGAGCACACTTCTTGTTCAAAAGGAGTTCCCAGAAACCAACTGGTGACCGTATGTCCCCGGGTAAACGACAAGCTACAAGAGTCAGCCGCTACTACTATTATTCACTCGGGATTCAAGTAATTACCTATTCCGACAATGCAGATAGGATCGTCCATGCTGTCAAGGTTTATGGAAGACGGAATGCTCCTCTTGGAACCGTCCTGATCATCTAGTGGAGGTACTGTAAATGGTGTAAACTCAGTGAAAGAATCACTATCTTCTGTTTCGATGGAAACTATGGGTGCCGGGACCATATTGGAGTTGATGGACTGACTTTTGAGTGAATATCGTGTCTCGAGCACAAACACAACCACAGATGAATTCAACTTATATCTGCTGTCTCACCTGAACGGCCGTACAGCCACTATCTAGGTCGCCATCGCATTTCATATGCATGATATGAGACGAGGCTTAACTACTCCAAAATAGGCGTATTGGTATCTTCCCACCCTACTCTATTTCCATATTGCCCTTTGATTCTTATTTCCACGTGCTACCGTGATTGATGCAACACGACGGCGCAATAGAACTTTAGGTTAGAGACCAAACACCACTGCCGATCTCACACATCTTCACCCACAGCTCTATAGGGAAATCTATTATAGATTACGCACGATGATACCCTCATGTTTCCTCCTACCACCTGCATCGGGGTTATCGCGGAATACGCTATCTTTCGATACTCTAGTTTCCTAATCTCCTGTAAGATCATCGGTGGCTTGCGAGCTAAGGGATCGTGGGTAAGTCGTGTTACTACGTAATCCTTGATTCCGAGTTTCCAATGTGGAAATAGTATCCGAAGGCTCGGGAACCTAGCTAGCGTCCTAATTACGAATCTAAAGGGTCCTGCTGATATAATTGGGCAAATATATAAGCGTGAAGTGCATATTATGTTTAAGACCTGCAACACTACGAATTGCCGTCTCCTTGCATTCATCTAGTATTGCTTTTGATCTGACTTCGGTCTACATAGGAGAAGCTTTCGGCCATCAAAGGTAGTCCGTACAATTCGCGATAACCTCAAATCTAGGTTACTACTACTATCTGTTATAGTTGATGTCATCTTGCCAAACTATTAATGACTTGCAGTTAGGGGATGATTGGTAGTTGATATTCGTGCGACTATAGTAGGGTAAACGTATTGGGCAGGTAACTGTTGGAACGGGGTTCGACGGTTCAGTGCAACCTGACATGGTGTTGCTGAAAAGGCTTGAAACGCGTTAGTACCAGGTGTGTATTTACCGATTGGTGATTGGTCCCTTACATAGTCCGCAACGTATAGAGATTAAAGATATTACTGTCTCTGCCAGTAGAGTTGCATTAACACCTGGTCGAAATCCCAATCCTTCGACAGGCCTTGGGCCGGCTAAGTGAATACAGAGATGCACGTATAGTAAATGAATGAAAGCCACCATGCAGCAATGGAATATGCCAGATACCTCTATAAATGGGCAGCCTTACATTATAGCCAGCTCCGGGCCCGCCCCCTAGTAGTCGATAGGTCCCAATCCCCGATCTCATCTCATCCAGCTCAACACCACGTCTTGGTGGTTTTCGTTGCGAAATCTCCATTGAATATACCTAGTCTGTACAAGAATCGACAATGGCTCCCTTGAATCAGGTAACCGGACAAGATTTTGCGGATGCACTCGAGGCACCTGCTCTCAAGCCCCCAGATGGTGTCAATCCAAACTTTGAAAATCCGCCGAACCAGAATGTCTACGGCTATGTGGCTCTCATTCTCTGTACAGCTTTGACATCGATTTTTGTGCTTCTCCGGGCATATGCGCGGGTATTCTACTTGAAAAAGGTCCACCTCGCGGATTGTCAGTTTTCCACCCCCCTATGTGTGTGTGCAATTCTAACTGTAGTAGTCATCGGGCTCTTGGCATTTGTAACACTCACCACTCCGATTATGGTGTTGAGATTTTAGCTTCTAATTGCGGATTAGGGAATGTACATTGGATTCGTCTACGAGGTCTTCACCATTCTTGAAACTTCAGGCTTCTTTGTTCACCAATGGGACATGAAAGTGAAGGACCTAGTAGCTTTCAACGAGGCAAGCCCCTTCTGATATATACCATAATTCGCTTTCCAAATAAACTAATGAAATATAGCTCTATTTCTCTGGCTATATGTTCTACTGCGCTACAGTTCTTACCATAAAAACTGCTATTATTCTAGAATGGGTCTTCATATTTGTCCCGCAGTATACTCGGAACGCATTTTTCTGGATCTCTTACATTCTCCTGGGATTCAACCTCCTATTCTATATCGCGATGATGATATTCCCTAACGTGGTATGCCACCCTCACGACAAGGTCTGGAACCCTCTGCTACCGGGATATTGTACCGCGAATACGTCCATCAGCAGCACTTTGGTCTCCGCCGTTAACTTTGCGGTTGATATTATCCTCATTATTCTCCCTCAAAGGGTTATTTGGAACCTGCAGATGTCTCTCAAGAAGAAAATGGGTATATCTCTGATCTTTTTAATCGGCATCCTGTAAGTGATCAACTTCTCTATGAGAATGAATATTGGGGTATTGCTAATGCATACATCATAGTGCCTGTGTCTCTGCTGGATTCAAATTGGCCGCATCGATCCCCTATAATACTTCGAGAGACACATCATATACGTTCGCGGCCTTAGCCCTATGGTCTTTAGCGGAGATTACATGCGGTATCCTTATCTTCTGCATGCCATCGATCCCAAAGACGATTGGTGATCTGAGAATATCGGGATTGGCCTCATCCCTGAAGTCATGGGCCGGATCTTCTATGGAGAAACTCAAGAGATCGAGATCCGGAAGCGTTACCCAGGTCTCGTGGCGTGGCATCAAATCTAGGGGATCTAAGTCAAGCATGCAGCAGGATCGGGCATATCGGCAGATGGACAAGAACATCCCTCCCTTACCTACAGAGAAGTCCGAGCCTAAGACAAGTGGAGCCGAGTCGGTGGTTAGCGAGCGCCAAGTCACCTCCAACAGCAACGAGGCAACAATTGTTCGAACAACTCAATTCACCGCAGACGAAGCATATGGACTTGATGTGTCAAGCGATGAGTATAGTCGCCAGCACCCTTGGGTGGTGGGACAGGGGGAAGAGAAGAAGTAGGCCACGAACCTCAGGGGCGGGCAAATACCTACGAAGTCTTGTAAAGGCTGCTTGTCTAGACAAGACGCTAGGTAAAATCGTCGGTGTACAGCGGCACTAAAGTCGCCGAAAGGGACCTTTACCTACTATTATTACCTACTCCGGAGTGTACGATGTACAGTAGATGCTGTTGTCTGTTTCTTTTTGATATAAGCGTAGCCCCGAGTAGTGTAAAACGTATATGCATTATAACTCTAAACAGTCAAAAGTTTGCCTATATATGCATATATGCATATAATACATGTTAGAAGTCGAGTAATGATAAGTAACCGCTCTAGCGATCTTCCGAAGTTCTTCGGGAGTTCTTCAAGATATCTGGAGCTGTTACACTTGAACTCGTGATTAGAATCGTATGCTTTCAGCTGCCATCGTGGCAACGTGCCAGATTGAGGGGTTAGCTCACGCCACCACAGCCAAACGAACATGTGTAATCGGTGTCGTTTAAGATATCGATTGGTTGCCATCGCAATATTTTTCCGCCTAGAGTTGTTGCCGTATGCAAGGAGCCTTACCAGCTAGGCGGGGAAGGCGGATGGCCGCGCTGCGTGGCTGAAGTGCGATTAAGCAAGCAGGTAAATAATTTAAGAATTTGAAATGCCGCCGATACCCACCCAAGGCACGGTAGAGCTGTAGTAGTACCCGCCCTCGACGAATCAAATAATCTCCTATTACTATTGCCTGCCTAGATTGGATAAGTTTTGCGACGTGCGATCGGTGGGGGTCCTGGACGTAGTGTCAGTAAGGCTGAAGCATGTGCCCTCGATCTAAGACACTGAACTCAGGCGAGTGTGGTTGCACGGGAACATTAAAGAGATATCTTCGGTAGCATGTTGGTGGCCGTTGGGTGCAGTCTCAGTGAAACCATATACTTGTACCGGAATGATCCTTCCACGTATTCAGAGCCTAGGCGATACCTTTATGTTGGCTGAGTGTCTGATTTGTGAGCTCTGATGATCCCGGAAGAATATCCGATCCTTCGGTAGTGGTAGGAGGACGTAGTAAAGATACTACACTATGGATAAGGAATTAATAGCGGTGTAACTATCTTTTCTGAGAAGTTGATCGTGGTGTTGGGTTGATAGGCTACGTCAAGGGAGACTTTGGGTAACACCGGATGCAATTGATGCCGCGCCAAAAAAGCTTGTTGTCACAGCTATCGTCTGCTATATCTCGGCACTATCTGTGTGGCTTAATGCGGAATAGTAGCCGAGAAGGATCAAAGCTTGGCTACACAGTGTGTGGCTTTCTGCGTTGTTCTATTTATTGGAGTAGTCCTTTATTGGGTATGATACCGCTGATCACCAACATTCAATAATTGCACGTTTTTGTGGCCTTCAGTTTGGGTTGCACTTAGCACCTCTCATATTCTACGCCGCTAGGTCGCATATTAAAACTAGAGTGTAGCACCACAACAACAGGACAATCGGATGTGGTGGATGTACGCTATGAAGAAAATAGGTAGATCTCTGTGTCAAGTTACAGCACATGATGGCTTAGCCCGGAGATCACATGTCTGAGTTGATACTACTCTCTTAGGTATATCCCTATTGTACTGTTGGTGCTAAGCAAAGCAAAGGTAAGGGAACAAAGGGATAGTATGGTGTCACTCCCATTACGCCCCCCTATGCTTAGCAATCATAGCCCTGTATTACTCTTCCGGTATAATTGAAATTCACATCGAAGATTGTCCGTCTCTCTACATACTTACCCCTTTTCGTGAAATATTTACTTCCTAATTTTTTGAAGATGGAATCCGAAGCCCAAAACGGCTTAGGTGTAACTACGTACTTAGTCTACCCCTTCGTCGCTCTCGTAAGGAGACCCTTAGTCACCGACTGAATGGAACTCGCTCTAACATATTACTAGATTCTTTTTATCTTAAGCTATGAGCTACTCCTGGACCCCTTGAGAAGTTACCCTGGCCCGTTTATAGCAAAATTCACCAACGGCTATGGAGCGTTCTACGCCCTACGAAGATCACTCCATTTAGCAACTTGGCGGGAGCACCTTAAATATGGTGAGCTGGAGTCTTCGCTATGAGCAACAGTTTTCTTAATTGATTTCGGACACTGACAACTTCAGGTCCGGTTATAAGGCAAGGGCCAAATAAGCTTGTCTTCAACACAGCCACGGCTCTTAGGGGTAAGATACCTACGATGGCCCCTTAAATGATAGGAGTGACTAAGTTTTGAAGACATTTATCATAATGAAAGAGTCACCAAGCCTATTAATTATCTATCCAATCAGGCGAGTCCAGGTGCCCATAATGCTTGGAATTCTTTGGATAGAAACATGCATCGTCAAAGACGAAAGCTCGTCGGCCCGGCCGTTAATGATCGTTCTATGCGAATTTTCGAGCCTACGATGATAGAGCAAGTTGATGTATTCATCAAACAGGTAGCCTCCAGCCGGGGCCAGCCCATAGATATGAAAAACCTGTGTAACTACCTGGCCATGGACATCGTCTGCTTTCTATCGTTTGGGTTCGACCTGCGTTCTCAAACAGACGAAAAATATCGGTTTCTTCCGGAGGAAATTGCTGCGAGCAATCGTCGCTTGAATGCTTACATGCAAATTCCGACGATCGCAAGACACCGCCTTCAGGTCCCCCTGAATATGATTTGGTCCAAATCACGGGAGAGAGTCTTTCGCCTATTGGAGACCATGATAAAAACCCGCATGACTCAACCTCAGGATGCGAAGCACGATCTCTACTCGTTCGTAGCTGATGCGCTTAAGACTGAAGATGGGAAAAGTCTCCGAGTCAATGACTTATGGATGGAAGCGATTCTCTTTACCGTAGCAGGTCTGAACGCTGCTTTGCTCTCATGGTGATCGCACGCTAATACTTCTTACAGGGGGTGACACAAGTTCGACAGCTATGGCTGCTATCTTGTTTTATGTAGCACGACACCGGAAATGCTATGAGAAACTGTCTCAGGAAATCCGATCCACCTTTGAGAGTGGAAGTGATATAAGTGGTCCTAAACTTGCGAGCTGCAAATATCTAAGGGCTTGTGTTGATGAGGCTTTAAGGATGTCGCCACCCCTGGCTGGCACTCCTTGGCGGGAGCTAGCCCCGGATGACGACGGAGCCGCTCCGTTCGTAGTCGACGGACACGTAATTCCTAAGGGCACATATGTTGGCGTCGGTGTGTATTCACTACATCATAACGAGGTGAGCATCATCTCCATTTTATATTCTTCAAGGCTGTCAGGCGATACTTGTTGAAGGCCGAAATATGGTCTACCTGTATACGCATGTGACTGGCTGACACGCAGTCTCAATGTAGGATTACTTTCCAGATCCCTTTATATACAAGCCAGAGCGCTGGCTGGAACCGAACGGAGAAGATGGCGCGCCAGGCTCGCGCAAGGTAATGCACGATGCCTTTGCCCCCTTTTCCACAGGTGCCCGCGGGTGTGCGGGGAAGGCCATGGCATATTTGGAGATCAACTTAGTCGTGGCAAAGCTGCTATGGTACTTCGACTTCAAACCCGCACCGGGTAAGCTTGGCGATATCGGGTTGAGTGAAAAAGGTGAATTTCATATCTATGACGTCTATATCTCAACCCATGATGGGCCGTGGCTTTCCTTTACTCCTAGACACACATTGGCCGCCGACTTCCCCGAGTTGAAGGTTGCAAGTGGGGAGTGATATCGCTAGATAGGGGGTAATCCTATCTAGTTCAGTGGAATGACTGATTGCACCGATCTTCATGTCATCATACATAGGAAATTTCCGTCAGACAGAAATACTATTGAGCCTCAAGATAACCTACCAAGAGTTAGATGCTGCGAAACTTAATGTGAGCTATGAAAGTGTGGAAACATACCTTCTCAATGTATCGAACCCCTACTATTATCCCGTCTTCATCCATGAACTCGCTCTCATCTCCAAAGTCTTCGTTATCTTTATCGAGGCATGTTAGACATGTCTTAACCACCTCCGCATATTTTGACCCCATTAGTTTCGGAAGCTGGTTCCCTGCGAGTGCCAAGAGATGGTTCTGACAAACTACGGGATCTCTGGGGCTAGTTGCGGTTGACTCTGCCGGGGTGAACTGCGGTTCTGCTTTGCCCTCATCGTTGTATGTCACAAGAGACTTCCAGAGGCCAATCTCCAATAAGCATACTCCTAAGCTGTAGATATCGTGCTGCATGATGTATGTTTCTTCCGGCTTCAGCCCCTGGCGTCGAGGGTGACGGTATAGGTTCTTCTCCCAATTTTCATCTCCGTACCGTTGGGTAAGTCCATCCTCTCTCCTAAACTTTCCGAATCCGACTATGAATGGCGTGTAGGAACCGGAGGGGTTACGTGTAATAATTACTGTCTCGGGTCGGATATTCTTGTGCACGAAGCCGAAGATGTGGATATAGCTCACTGATTTAGCCAACTGCCGAGCAAGTTTGATCTTCTCGGAAAGAGATTCGGGGAAGTCTCCTCGCATCAAACTTGCACGAAGGCTCGCTGGCTCGGAAAGGCCAGGTGGTACTTTGAACACTATTGTAAGAAAGGTGGTCCGAATTGCGTTGTCTGTCTTTATCTCTTTCATGACGCCTTTGCAGCGCAGAAATCCAAAAATTGTGGACTCGTTGTTCTGTAAATTTTGGGCAAGACTTCTCACATCCTTAATAGTAGCTTGTGCCAGCACCTGGTTGCATACAACAGTGTCCAGGATAAGTAGCTCATCTTTTCGACGGGCCATTGTGACTTCACAGCATGGCATGGGAGTTAAAATAGCGCTGGCTAAACCATCTCCCCGAAGAAATATGCTCCTCGTCCCTTGAGTTTTATGGGGGGTCGTTTTGATATTCCGCAGAGATAGCTCGGAACTATTACTAGAAAGGAAACCTTGATCGAGTGCGGTATCAAATTTCTGGTCTGCAATCTTCAGCGCAAGGAGCCAAGAGATGTCGAAGACGCCCTGCCACTTTTCAAGGTCATCTACAGCTTCGTCTATTCTATGTTTCTTGAGTGCGAACTTCAATTTCCTCCCAGGTAGAATTGACTCTTGACCGGCGCCTGTGGCTAGAGGATTCCCTTGTATTCGTATCGAGCTCACACTTTCGAGTTCTTTGCGGACAACTTGTAGCTTGTTGAGTAGTACATCTAGTGTCTTTTGGTGCAGGTCTAAATGTTCTTGTTCCATTAGGTCCGCTGTTCGACGTAGGAAGTCCAGCTGTTTCGAGATTCGGATCCAACAGGCCTCTACACGGACAGCCCTTTCGACGATCTCCCTATCAGCACCTTCGAGAGTCCGGCACAGTTGGATAATTTGGCCGCCCCATCTTGAGGAGATGTTAGCCAGACACCACCTATGTAGTGAGGGGACATCGAAGACCTTACTTTAGACTGATTTCAATCGTAGCAATGATGGCGAGAGCAAGCTCGGCGGTCATTTTTACCCTCTTCCATATAGCGAGTCTATTACCGTCCTTATATGGAATAGTTTTCGCACCGAGCGAGTAAAAATGAGAAAAGGATCATTATATATAGTAAACCTCGGCGAGTTTTATGAAATTAGACGTCCATCAAACGATGAAACGCAGTATTGTTAGAAATAGGGGGCCAAATGCACGTTCGTAATAGATGCGTTTGAGATATACTACGGCCCGTAGGCCGGTCCTACAAATGTGACCCATTTTACATTAAAATGATTTTTCTAAGGCAGACAAAATGGACGAGGGAACTCTGATCTGTTTCTTCACTACGAAATGCATTCATCATCTAGTGTGTAGTCTACCTACAGAACCAATTCTTACCACATAGTATCTATAAACCAAGAGAATCGGGGTTGGAAGTCAATGTCGGTGTTTATCTGTCATATATATGATAGTGCGGCTCAGCTTCCAAGTTTAACTTGGGAGAAATGGTACTTCCCGAGGTCGTCCGGGATACGGAATTAGTGACGGAGTTCGTCTCTAGTTATACCGTACATCTCCTCTCTGACACGCCAACAGTCTTACGGCGGGAAGTGTGGAGGAGAGAAAGGTGTATTGGGACTGGAGGCTTTGGGGATGTCTTCCTGGAAACGTGTGTGCAGGGGCAAGCGCCAGGAGCGGTCAAGCAAAGGGCCATCAAGATCATTCGCTTGGGGAACCATTCGACAATCGTAGATTATTCTCGAGAACTAGAAGCACTAGCCAAATTCTCACAGAAAAAGGTATCATTCCTCCTACGGTCAAGGTCCTCGAAGTTCAAAAGCTAATTTATCATTAGTTTTCTAGGTGTTTTGTCAAATCCTACGGTTGGTACCAAGACGACGCCTCGCTATACATCAGCCTAGAATATCTCCCTTTAGGTGACCTTGGCGCATATATGTTCAAGCGACAGCAAATTCCAGAACTAGAAGCTCAGCAAATATGCTCACAACTTCTGGATGGCCTCAAGTTCATGCATGAAGCAGGGTTCGCTCATAGGGACCTCAAGCCAGCTGTAGGCCTCCACCGATCAAGCAATCTAGTATACAGTTCACCCTAACATGCAACAGAATGTTCTCATTAGAAGTTCTATCCCTAGTAGCTGGTGGGTTAAGTTAAGCGACCTTGGCCTGAGTAAAAGAACCCAGAGCACTGGCGATTCTACTGGTTTAAGAGGAACCATCGGCTTCATAGCTCCAGAGCGCTATGGATTTGTTGGTGACAATATGGGAAACCAGGATCTGTGGCTCCCTGGTGACATATGGTCTCTAGGGGAAATTAGTTTTCGACTAATAACGGGTCAGGCAGCATTTCAAGACCTAGGGTTGCTATCTAATTATGCTCGAGGCGAGTCCGACTTTCCGACGGAAGCGCTCGGCATTTTCAAGGCCAGTCCGAAGATGATTGATTTCGTCAAATCCACCATGCTAGCTGAACCCGCGCAGCGCCCAAATGCCGTCGATGCATTGTCTCACCCATGGGTGTCCGAGTCGAAACCCGCCCATTCTATGGGAGATATTAGGTTGAGTGCTATCTCGAGGTATATAACTTAATCTTTCGATATTCCATGCAACGATTCTGACATTAATTCTATTTTCCTCCAACAGAACCATCGGTGGTACATCGATTTCGTCTCCTTCGCAATATCGCGATTGGTCTACTCTTTCGAATATTCGCCGAAACGAACTTCCTTCAGAACAGTTCCCCGAGGTCGCTAGCCCATCGAATCAGGAGCAGAACTTCCTAGACCCAAGCTCTCTACAAGTCGACCACGAGACCCCCGTTTCTGGGACTCAATATGACACTAGTATCGACGCTGAAAGGCCACAGCATCGTCCAGCTCCTCACGCAGTATCACTACCTACTCCCCGCTCTTTACAATCAATGCTACCCCTGCAGACTACGACAGTAGAGCCGAATCTTTTTGAGGCCATAACTTCTCTCGAAATAACCGAGTTAATTCACACCACCAGCAGAACAAAAGACTTTCGAATAACGTCTCTAAAACAGCATAGAAGTGGACACAACGGAATAAAACGAGTTTCCTATTCCCCAGACTCTAAATTCGTCGTAGCTACATCCGGAGAGACAGCCCAGCTTTGGAGTATTGAGACGAACAGACTATTAAGGAGTCGCAAAGACCATACTGGTCCAATATGCTGCATAATATTCTCTCCTGACTCCAAGTGGGTTGCCTCGGCTTCCGCGGACGGGTCAATCTACGTATGGGAAATCTCAACAGGGGACGAGGTGGCTATCCTTCAGGGGCACACCGGTAAAGTCACGTGGATTTCCTTTTCCCCTGACTGCCACCAAATTGCTTCAGCATCTTTTGATCGGACGGTTCGCGTTTGGGATCTTGTGAAAGGCAAACAATCCAAAATTTTCAGAGTACATAAACATCCGGTTGTCTGGGTAGGATTTTGCGGACATAAAAGAAAGTTACTTCTCTCCGCATCCCAAGACGGATATTTTCACGCCTGGAAATACGACCCTGATCGCTTTGTTTTCAATCGTTGGAGTAGTGCAGCAATCATCTACCAGCTACATTCTAGGGAGGAAATTTCTGTGGTATCTACATCACCAACATCTAGCCACCTCGCCGTCGCATCTTTGAACAATACAATACGTCTTTGGGAATTCGTAGATTCCTATCACACGGGCTTTAAGGACGGGAGACTACTGAAAGGTCATGAACGACCCGTATCTTCCATTGCGTTCTCTTCCAACGACCTCCTTGCCTCGGTATCTCTAGAGTCCATTCGATTTTGGAACGCACAGACAGGACTACCCATACTTAATATCCGAGGCTTTGATGGCCCGGTTTATTCGGTGGACTTCTCTCAAGGTTCACAGTGGCGCGCTGTAACATCTTCTGACAGGACGTTGGATCTCTGGGACACACACAGGGTCAAACATCTGAGCGATATCCAGACGCATATTGACGGAGCTGTATTTCTTGCGTTTTCGCCTGATCACAGATTCATTGCATCAGTTTCCCGTGATCCAGGGGAACCCGAACCCATCGGATCAACAAAAACGGCACAGAAACAAGAAAAGTCGACGACAGTTATGGTTTGGGACGTTCAAAATGAAACCCCTTCGGTTTTCATCCATGCACATGACGATGTAATCTTATCGTTATGTTTTTCAGAAGACTCTACGAAGGTAGGGTCAATATCAGCTGGTCACATCGTCCGCATGTGGGATATTGCTAGTGGTTCCTGTCTTAAATCTATCGACACTGTCGAATGTATAGCCTCGCAAGATATTTATGATACCGGGGAACCATTCCCTTGTGCGGCCTTTTCCCCTGGCTTACGCAGATATGCATCCGTCCTCCGACATGCACGCAAGAAGGGGAAATTAATTGAATTCGGTTTTTGTATTTGTCTATATGACATGGAAACAGAATGCGGCCATCAAATTCTAGAGAACAATGCTATTTTCGACGATATTTTGGCACTCGCGTTCTCTAGCGATGGGAATAAGATCGCAGCAATCAACCAGAACGAAGTAATTACTATATGGGACGTCTTCACATGTCAGGTACTAGCCAGGCTTATTGATCCCGCTCGAATAAGCCTTCAAAGGAGCGGATTAATTTTGTTCAGTGGTGCCAAGGCCATAGGTGTTAATACAATAGGCCGCAATTCGTACCGCTCACGCATACGATACGCAGGATACCCAAAGCTTGTTTTCTCCCCTAACCACCGACAAATCGCGCTATTCTCAGGGAATACTGCTATAAGACTATGGGATTTCCGGAGTGGCTTCCTGCTGTGGAAAGGGGGTGACACGGACTTCGGCCTGAGAGCCGATACTAATCCCGGACCTAAATCACAAGCCCATACACTTCCCGCGATCTCGCCAGATTGGAGTCGCTGTGTCACCGTAATGAGGGATGTCTTATACCTCCGAGATGTTAGTACTGGGACACTTATGCGGCAACTCAAGAGACACACCGAAGACGTGTTTCAGGTGATCTTTTCACCCAATTCTACCCTACTTGCATCCGCTTCTGGTAATGACATCGTAATTTGGGACGCCAAAAATGGTGACCTGCTTAGGATGTTAGGTGCTGGCTTGGAAAGACCGATCTCCTCGATTGTCTTCTGGCCAGATTCTCGTCGACTAATGAGCATATCAAGCAATAGAGCACTACAATTATGGGATGCTCAAACCGGTATGATGGTAACGGCGTTTGAGGGCCATACAGGGCGGCGAACGGTGACTTAAATGCGAAATTAGACGAGTACAGGCTCTAGCTAGGGATGCGGCCATGTGCCCTACAATAGTATATGGTGCTGTATGGTATTTTCAATAGTTTTTACCGGGCAGGAGTCTGGAGATTATGAAAACATCGAGTTTAATGCCGTAGATATTCGTTGACACGTAACAATACGTACTTAGTACATACATATCTATATATACTTATTCCAACACCACTACCAAGGCTCAGCAACTAAGCGTCGGTTACCTTATCAGTCCCAAGGCATATGCAAATGCCACTTCCTATCCGTGTAGCCTACTATACAAGTATAGCTCGGTGCTACTACATATTTACTAGTCGTAGAACCTCAATCCTACTTATTGTCTGCATGGGCTTCCTTAGGGAGCTTGCCGGTTCCACCATCCGCCAATGCGAATCGCTCTCGTCCCCATCCGAACCACTTGGCCATCCTCTTCCCCATTGACTTCAGCATCACCGAATCTATCTTGGCGATAGGGTGAGGTTTGTGGAAGACGATCTTCCCTCCATGAATACTCTCGAACAACACGGCCGAGCCGCCGTTGTTTCTCGCCGTGAAGCCGACCTCGCGAACGGCGACTACAAAGTCCTCCCAGACCACGGTTTTGACAGACTCTTCCGCCGTCTCGGGGAACATAGAATTGAATATGTGAAGTGATCGCTGGGATACAATTATCAGGTTGTTGGGATCTGGGTCGGGCTCGGAATCTCCACTCGGTGTATCATCGGGGGGGCTAGATGTGATAGGGGGTTGAACAACGGTCGAATCCGGGCGAGTTTTAATCTTCTGTCGTGATGCTTTGGCTTCTGGCTTGGCTTTCGGGTCGGAATCGTGCAAACTTAAATGTTGAAGTACCGGCGCAATATTGCTCCTTTCAATATCCGCTAGGATCTTGTTCTCTTCCTCGCGTATCGCCTCGGTGTACTCCGTAGTCTTGTCTGCTGATATGACATCAAGGAGGCCATCTATTTCCTCCTTTGTGAAGGGATCGCTGACGAAGTCTTTTCTGATCAACCCTCTGATCGAGACCCAAAAGCTTTCCAGGGCCGCCCGATTTTCCCGGGATTGCCTGATCCATTCCATGTTTCTGGGGCCAGCTATAGGCTTCGCGTAGAAGTTTTCAAGCAATACCTTCCCGCTTTTGTTGAGGCCTCTTAACACGTCTTTATTCTCCATAAACGGTGGTGAGTTTTTACAACGCCTGCACTTCCAACCAGGTCGATCACGGTCTGCCTCTGATTGCATGACTTCATCAACATGCCTTGCCTTGTTTTGAGGTCTGCTTAAACGAACTGCGACCAGCATCTCGTGGTAAGTTGCGAGGTCTGAAAGGGATCTATATAGGCATTCATCGACTCGTGCCCTTTCCGCCGAGCCAGACCGAGAAAGATGGCTTTGCAAGAATGCGAACAACATTGCATGGTCGAACATTCTCTGTTGATCAGGCTCTCCCATTAATTGGTTCAGGCACCAATCTAGTGGGTCCTCTTGGTATTGTTTTTTTACACTCCGTGAACTCTTTCTTTCCAAGTTGGCATATGCAAGAGGGCCACTATCGTCACGACTTATTGTCCAGTGGCGAGAGAATCCTGGACAGAACGGTATCGTGTTGCTGAGTTCCTTTATCACATGTAGGATCTGGTTCACAAGTAAGAGCTCTAGTGAACCAAGGGCCTGATCATACCGAGCGGGTAGAGGATTTCCGGGGTAAATATTGTCTCGAAATCGTTTATGCAAGTCCGCAACATTTCTACACTCAATCTCGACCCAATTCCACCAATGATGATATATGACTTCTTGGTATGCCGCGGACGCGATTTGTACTCTGTTCTCGTTCTCGTTGGCGGCCTTGTAGATTGATGTTTGAGAACGTGCCTTGATGTAACGACGCATGTACGCTGGGTCGCATTGCAAATGCCAGAGATGGTCTCCTGAGGCCTCTGCACGAGTCTTTGCCAGAGAGACTAGGTATTCCGGATCTAGGAGAGGAGGTGCGGAGAATGCTTGATTTGTGTATGGTGACCAGGATTCAACTTCTCCAATATGTCTGAAGCATTTAGTTGCGGTCAACTCACTCCACTTCTGGGTTCGAGCTGGAGTGGAATCGTCGACGCCCTCGAGAATCTTGTCGACAATTGAACGAAGGGTCGTCAATATAAATGCCTGTACCTCAAGAACAAGCCGGGCACGAGGGAACCCAAGAATATCTGCTCTGTGGGCCGCATTTTTCTCCCACTTGACAAGGGTGCCGTACCGCGGCCCATGCAAAACGACACAGTTCTCGTTGAAATCAACATCGAGTTTTCCGGCGGCCCACACCGTCGTGAACTGCCTACAATCGAACGCTGCCCATTCTTGTGGTGGGTAAGCCACTCTATAGTGTAAGAGGGCATACAAGATGGCTGGGTTGGTCTTGAGAATATTCACGTTAAGCCACGGGACTAATAGCTGACGCTGCTTCCTTGAGGTTCGAGAATTAAGAAGTTCAGGTTCTTCCATGTAGCTGTGATGAAAAAGATGCCATGGATCAATCGCAAGATCTGGGGCTGCTTCTGCCAACAAGTTTTGTCGCTTCTCTTGACTTCGCTTTCTCCACCGACTCATAAGAAGATCTGCATGAGACTTCAAACGATCGGCCAGGTAATTTCTGTTCTCGTGTATTTTCTTCGTATACGAGTCAACTAGGCACCGTGCCTCAGCGTCGGAGATCCTGAGACGGTAGGAATGCCCTCCTGCTTTCTGTTCCTCTACGGTGAAGTAGCCAGTCTGGCAATCGACGCAAGAACATGGTGGAGGTCGTATCGACAGTAAAATCTCGTCTACTGGGGCATAGAAAGTCCCCCGCTGATCGGGAAATTCGACGAACGGCCGCATATCCATCCTGGACATATATAAGAGATACTGACTCCGGGTAGTAGGCAAGAATTGTATATTAGGATCGTACCCGGCGTGGGCTGAAAGTAACGTGGCGTGGGCAATTAACGAAATTGTGAGAGACGTCGAATGTTATGTGGAGTGCTGATTCCATGAGTGCACCGTTTTGATAACAACTTGGTCGGCGCTGGACACTTTGGGTAGGTGGGTACTAAGGCAGGTGACCTCGGATGCACCTCAGTGACTAGAGCCCAGTACCTAGGATTTTCAATGATAAACTTAACAGTGCATCGAAATTCACTACTAGGAAAACACTTCCAAAGTTGGCAAACAAAAAGAATCTGAAGTACGGCAAGCCTTGAATATTCAAAGGCTGCAAGTGCATTTGTGGCTATCACGAACGGGAGGAGCGGGCAACTCGGACCTTCTAGAAACGGGCCACTCGGGACCTAACACGTCGGAAAATATGGGGAAAAGCCAGCCGGGGTGGGTACATATTTAGGGTAAGCCCTGAAAAAGGAGGCCGAACAGGCCCACTTATTCACTACCGTTGCAGTTCAATCTTGAGTTGATGTTAGAAGAGGCAATCGCGTCGAAGGTTTGGCATTATTCTTATCATTAGGTGCATACCTAGTACATATGTATGTATATAGAGCAATACCTAGTAGCTATGTACTTGTTTATTGCATCCATTAAAGACGGCAGCTCAACTCATTCGGTCGCCAATAATTATTCTATCGCCATACGTTGCTTGTTACCCCAACCAACTCCACCGCCATAAGTAAATCCTTGGCGTACTTGGTAACCAGCTGGAGCTGACCGCTGCCGGCTATATGGCTACCATATTTTGATAGAGCCACCAGTTAACGAGGCATCCTGACAGCTGTGAGATCGGGCCGCCAAGGATTTCCTATAGGAGAACTGTGGCAAACGTCCTCCATACAGGTAGTCATTAGGTAGCAATATGTCCCACCTTATTATAGCCAGGGGTTATAGTATAGCCCCATGAACAAGAGGCTGTGCATTCAGCTCTTGAACAGCTTAAGGCTGCCTCAATGACAATAAATATATACGGCGATGAATACCTAATATATTTTACACCGATACTATATTGTCTACCCAGATTACCTAAATTTTGGAATGATTTAAATAAAGATTTTCTCTGGGTGCATGAACGACGAGTTTTGAACAGCTGAGCACTCCGAACCCGCAGCTCAGCTGGACCCGGATCGGGAGAATGGATCCCTTATCGGCGCTGAGCACTGCGAGTAGTGCCATCCAGATTATTGACTTCACTGTACGATTCTTGTCCCAAGTCAAGGAACTACATGATTCCGTAGAAGGCGAGATTGAGGAGTTCACCAATCTGCGTGGAGAGGCCCAATACTTATTCTCATTAAATAAAAGCCTAATTGAAGCGCTCAAGTCGCTCAAGTCTCGGAAGTCTAACCGCGAATTCACGGCTCTTGAACAGGACATCATCTCCCTCTGTACTGAGTCTGACGCTGTTGCAGCTGAGTTAGTCAAGGAGCTAAATAAGGTGCCCAGGGGCCAGCAGTCTGCGGGGACAGTCGGCGCTTTGCGGGGCGTGATTGTAGCGTTATGGCGGCGGAGGAGCATACAGAAGCTTCACCAGCGACTATTAAGCCTCAGGAGTACGCTCACGAGTACTATCTTGGCAAACATACAGTAAACATGGGCCTTTCAGGTCACCCCTAGATTTCTCACTAATATGCTACAGGCATGACTTAATCACCGGTAGTGCTGGGCAAACGGTTCACCCTTCTGCAGTTTCTTGGGGCGGCACCATGGCCCTACAGGACTGGGCAAGGAGCCAGAAGAAGGACATGGAGAAGTTAGAACAGAACCTTTTGGATGCCGTAGCATCGAGTCACTGGCGTGTGATCCAGAGTCTTGAGAGCAAACGATGGAATGGACTCAAAAGCTGGGATGACTCGCCAGTCGTTCAAACGCTCGAAATCTCTCTTCTAGAAAGGCTACAATACGGCGAGATCTCCGATCGGGAGGGACGAATTCCTCAAGCTTTCCAGAAGACATTCGATTGGATCTACTCGGATCCAATTGAGGCAGCGAACCCAACACATTCCTGGAGCAGCTTCAAAGATTGGCTTGCTTACGGGACTGGTATCTACTGGATCACGGGGAAAGCCGGGTCTGGTAAATCTACCCTGATGAAGATGTTGTGTCAAGACATGCGCACAACAGCGTTACTCGAAAGCTGGAGTGGCTCTACGCCGGTAGTAACGGCGAGTTTCTACTTTTGGAACTCCGGCACCGAATTACAGATGTCCCAGGAGGGCCTACTAAGGTCTCTCCTCCACCAGGGATTATCCAAGCGGTTCGCTTTAAACACAAAGTCATCCTCATCTAGTAAATGGGGCGCCTTTAGCCTTTCTGTCGGGAAAATGTCATCGGTCACGCTACCCGTTGACGAACCCCTATCTTGGGAGCAGCTCACGCAAGGCCTTAGATTCCTCGTGGAAGAGGACGAGGAGTCCTTAGTAAATTATGTCTTCTTCATTGACGGGCTAGATGAGTATTCTGGGGAACCATCAAAGCTTATTTCTTTGCTTCAACTTCTTGCTTCATATCCAAACGTCAAAATTTGCGCTTCTAGCCGCCCGTGGATTGTTTTCGAAGATTCCTTCAAGCAGCAGCCGAATCTTATGCTTCAGCACAGAACCCATCACGACATCGCCTTCTATGCCAACCAAAATCTGTCCAATAATACAGCATTTCGCGAGCTTTATGAGTACGATCCGGGGTACGCAATGAGGCTCGTGGACAACATTACATCCAAAGCTTCAGGCGTGTTCCTCTGGGTTGTTCTCGTCGTGCGATCCCTCATAGAGGGACTAGAAAATGGAGATAGACCCACGGAGCTTCAGGCGCGGCTTGATGAACTCCCAGAGGAACTAGATGCCCTTTTCAAGAAAATGCTTCATGGATTAGAAGGAAAATATTTCCGCGATGCTGCTGGATTGTTCCAGATATTCCGTGCGGCAAAGAGAAAGCCTTCTGTGCTTGTTTTGTCATTTGCCGATAATGAAGACATCAATTGGGCGCTGAGTCGCCCTATGGGACCCTTTGAGCCAAAGGAGATCTGGTACAGGGCATTGACTATGAAACGTCGCTTGGACAGTCGATGTAAGGGGTTGCTCGAAATAGGGCCACTGAGGCAGCAACCACTCAGAAGCAATTTGCAGACCAGCGACCAGCCTAATACGCCGAACACTCTGGGGTCGGACTTGAAAGGCGCCCCGGCTGTTGGTGACTTGCGCATAGAAGATGGGCACCTCCTTGCCGCGGCGGAAGTCGATTATCTGCATCGAACGGTTAAGGACTTCCTCACTTCTCCCAAAATTTGGCATCGAATTCTCGACGCCCCTAGCCGGAATTTTAACCCGCATGCGTCTCTTTTCAGGGCTTACCTAGTTCAGCTGAAGAGCGTTTCTCCTGAAGAATTGAATACGGGTATTTTCTGGACATCTATTGCGAGGTGTTTAGAACAGGTTGTCGAGCTCGGCAATAATAACACAAAGCTCCATATCAACTACCTCGATGCGGTCAATGAATCTGCTACCCAACTCACAACACTAGAAAATGAGATGGGTGTTACATATATTCGGCAATTCTGGGGCTCCAGTGACCATCATTGGGCCAGCACCGGTTCTCTGGGTCAAAAGGATGATTGCTTCCTCACATTCGCCGTCCGCTGCAACCTAACTGGATTTCTCCGCGCCAAATTCGATGAGGGGGAACCCCCTCAACAACTAGCTTCAAGACTATTAGATGCAGCAGTTAACAGATGCGACGTGCCACTCGTACCGGCATACGGACTAAAGCCACGGAAACGGAGGAAACCAAACGCAGAGATTGTACGGCTGCTTCTTCAAAACAATGCGAACCCAAAATTATATTCACAGGAAGCACTCAAAGCCACTAAATCTGAAAGTACGAGAAAGCCTAAGCTAAAGTATTCTATTGGAAGAGAAAAAAGTCGAGAAAAAGCTAGGCTTAGAAGTCTAAGATTGCTCAATTGGACCCAAGGCGTCGCCTTCTCTAGTACGACCGTGGGGCCATACTCAAGGCCACCACGAAGGATGGAGTTTGAGGGCATTGAGTTGCCGGCTTCAGGTTTGACCGAAACGAAGACCGATAATTCCGAGTCTGAGAGTGATTACTCTAGTTCCAACAGGACTACAAGCACAATCTTTCTACGCCCAGTAGAGATCTCCTCCATCAAAGAAGAAGTTCATAATGCAAAACCCGGAGACACACCTCTAGATCGAACTTTGCGTAGGTTGCATTCCATCGAAGGCCATAGATTCCGCACGGGATATAACTAAGGGACGGTTGCTAGGTGGGATTAGCTGAGTGTGCTCATAATATATCTGTCAGTATCGGGAACAGATAGAGAATCATATGACAAGGGGGAGGGTTAAGTAGCGCACCAAGCCATCAGAGTCGCCGCAGTGGTACCTCTAAGCTAACTGTTGGGGATTAAATATGGAGGGCATAAAGATATACCAAATCGTCTAAGGGATACTGAATAAAATCATGATCCAAAAGATATAGAAAGGCTTTGATAACTATCAGAACGCCATGTATTAACAATGAGTCATGTTAGATCCAGGTTGCTTTTTTAACCTTAGATCCAGATTAGTTTTCTTATATCCAGATTACTTCTAAGTACACCTGCTTACAGCTGTTGCCCTGTTTACTTATCATAGCAAACACTCCTATACAACCATCATAGATAATAAATAAGAAAATTTGCGGTTGATTATCGGAGGCGCCCCTTTTTCCTTACATGGGAGTAGGGAAATACGAGGGGATGGCTATAAGAGAATAGCTGTAATAGCTGGAACAAGTGGACGAGAGGAATAAGGGGCGAGAGGAATAAGGGGGACCAGAGGAATAAGAGGAGTGGTGGCTACAGGGGGAGGAGAGGCTACAGGGGAGTAGGGGGAATAAGGGGTATAGCTATAAGGAGTAAGACTACGGGAGAATAAGGGAGTATACACGGGGGGGTAGCTGTAGGGGTGGTGGTTAAGTGGAAATAGCTTCATTAAACTTAAGGGGGTTTCGTAAAACTCGGGTTACTGTGCCACTGGGGGCGGCCTCGGTTTTCTGTCTGCAGTATTGCACTCACACCCTTAGGCCGCAAGCTCTTCAAGTTTGGCGACTTCAAGGTGCTATATTTCTGTTCTATGGTGTTCATTATAGCGGGTTCGGCACTTTCAGGGGCTGCCCCTAATATCGAATGTGTCATTGCTGGCCGAGCAGTGATGGCCATAGGTGCAAGCGTTATATACCAAGGGTACGATTTTAACTTGTTTGGGAATACTATTAACAAATCGCTAACGAAACTAGTAGGATCTTAAGTTTCAACAGTCTCTTCACCTATCCCCACGAGCTTGGATTCGTACAAGGCGCTATTGGTGCATGCTTTGCCATCGGCCTATTCTTGGGTCCAATCATAGGTTTGTTGATGTTTTTCTATCCCTCCTCGACGTCAAATACCTGATATGGCTTAGGAGGCGTTTTTACCCATAATGAACATACCACTTGGCGATGGGTGAGTAATCTCAATGTCATGGACGGAATGAAGGCGATGATTAACACTCTTAGGCGTTTTATCTGTTAATACCTACTTCAAACACTTTTGTGTCCCCGCTATCGGGTTTCGACAGATAAATCTTTGTGAACACACATCAAACAACTCGACTGGGTAGGCAACGCCCTCCATGCAGGAACCTGTCTCCTGTTCGCAATGGGCTGCACATATCTCGACTCGGCCACGACCTGGGGTACAGCACCTTCCATAGCCGCCTATATCTTGTTTACCTTTCTCACCATCACTTACGTGATACAGCAAGCATATAGCACCACACCCGAAAATCGTCTACTATCTCCCGCTTTGCTTCTCAGCAGCCGAACCGTGCTACTAGCATGGATCTGTACTTTCTGCGCCGCTGCTTCCTATGGCTGTACGTTATACTACGTCCCTATCTACTTCGCCTTTGGATATGGCCTAGGTCCGCTTGCAGTTGCTGTCCGGCTACTTCCGTTCGTTGGCTTTTTCGTCTTCACAATAATGCTGTGTAGTGGACTCCTGACCGCCGTTCGATGTTATAAGCCCTTCTTTCTCGCGGGCTCCGCACTCATTCTCATTGGTGATGGCTTATTCCAGACCCTCAGCGTCAATACCCCTGAATCGGCTATTATGGGGCTTGAAGCGCTTATCGCTGCTGGGCTAGGAATACTCTGGCAATTGGCGTTGATAGTGTGCAATACCTTCCTCCAGGATACGGAAGAACGCCTTGATCTGGCCTGTCTCACCAATATGGCACAAATTGGCGGCATTGCGGCTTCATTGGCTATCTCTGGTATGATCTATCAGAGCGTAGGATATCAATCAGTACGGGACTCTGTCAGTGGCCTAGGGTTATCGGACAGGGATATCCACGAGCTACTCTCGGGAGTCGAGTCGCCAATCCTGAAGGATCCGGAAGTGCTGCGATTGGCTATAGACGCTATCACTAGCGCTGTCAAGGGATGCTTCTCTATACTCCTTGCTACTGGCACTCTCTCGCTCCTTTCTGCGTTGTATATGGAATGGGAAGTAATGGAGTTCAAGAAGCCGGCTACGGAGCCAATGAATGACCGGGTTCGGCATCAAAGGTCCGATCATGGGCTGCTGCTGGAGGACTTAGTCATACCAAACAGGACTACAGGTGTCCAATCGGGTCTTCACCTCTCGGTACACGTTCACGGCTCGAGATAGTCGTTGATATATCTTGCGGTTAGATAACGCCTGTTATATTCACATTCTGAGTTAAGTGGTTCATTTGAATTCGCGAAGCTTTGATGCGATCACATATCTACCCTGGGCAGGGAGATTGCTCCTCTTGGCTACCCCTGAATTGAAGGGATTGGCCATGTGGGTAAACTCCAAATCCACACATTTCCCCTGTCATTAGAGTAATGCCTGTTCAATCTATGGTATTGCATTTGTCTACGGCTATAATTGTCAAATACCGGAAACCCTTGCCATTGCTATATTTGATAGGAAACAAACCAAACACATACTGAGAAATACGTCGTCTCATGATATTTGATCCTAGCTAAATCGTATTAAAATAATTAACTATACTGTACAGGAAGAAATACCTGCCTTATTCCATCGGGATAGTGTCCCCGTCCGTCCAGGTAGAAGCCGTGAGTCGCTTTTCTCGAATCATGCCTTTGTATTGGTAATAACAACGCCTCATATCCGTCCGCTCAGAAAGAACTACTATGCTGGGATCATCGCCGACCTGCTCCGTCAGACACGCGATATCCGTACCGGGATCCGCATCCCCCACCTCCTGGGGTCCCTTCCACGCGGCGCCATCATCTTGCCAGACCGCTTGGATCTTGTGGTCATCATCCTGGTACAGGATCCACGTATTTGTTGTGTTGCTGTTAGGCCCTCGCGAATTTGCGGTTGCGGCAATTGCCGTGCCTGCGGGGATCTTCACCTTGGGAGTTCCTACATGGATATTAGTAATCACAAAAACGTATTATCCAAATATTGTGAAACTGAGATATGCTTACCTGAATACCAGGATATTCCCGTATCGACACCGCCGAAGGAGAATACAGCTAGTTGTCCGTCCTTGTCGCGATAGGCGATGCCCGCGGCGTATGGGCCCTTGAAAGTTGTTACGGTGGGCACTAGGGCGATAGCCGTACCGTTATCGCCCGTCGGCATCACGTCTGGGAAGTTCCAGCTTATCATGGTATCGTTGAACCAGCCCCTACCGCGGGAGTCGTATACAACACGGTGGAACGTGCTGTTGGGGTTCTGATAGACGACATAAGGCCAGTAAGCGGCCCAGCGCGTAGAGTCAACGGTGAAGGATGGACGGTCTGTGTTGATACTATCGATCTTAGGTATAGTCTCGTCCTCTGCAAAGTTAATTCCTTGGAACGTCGACGACGGGTCCGCGTAGAACACTTCGAATTGGGGGAACGCCAAGTACTGGGTCGCGGCGATGGGCGTACCGGGTTTAGCGTCGAGCGTGTCGAATACTATCGGTGTTGACCATGAGCCTCCGGCACTGTTGTATTTTGATGCCCGGATCTTGTTGTCGCCTCCCTGCCAGAAAAGCCGCGACGTGAACCCATTGCCCGCTAACCTCCTGCCCGTTATCGAGAGCTTTGTATTAGGTCGTACTGCTGTCGTGTTTACCTGGACATCCGGTGCGCTATTTGGCGCTGGTGTCGCACTTGAGGGTGCATTCGTTACTTGATTAGAGTTCGACCCATTGTTCCCTGCTCGACTTCCGACCACTCCACCAACCACTGCTGCCACTATCACTGCGATGGCGGCTACTATACCAATTCCAATATATAACTTTTTCCTTGAAGGGGCTGCTGGCGCGGCCGGCGGCGGTAGTGGAAGCCCCCTCTCTTCACCATAAGCGCTGTAGGGCTCCGACGGGCTATTTGCATCGTTGAAATAACTACCCTCGCTCTTGTAAGGTATGTATGCCGGCTGCGCGTATGCTGGTTGCGCGTACGTTGGCTGGCCATACACTGGTTGTGAGATAGGGGTAGCATATTTTTCAAGGGGCACGACTTCCGGGTCGCTCGGCGGCGCGAGCTCCAGCCCGGGCTGCGAGAGCCTCTCGTTTGGAAGCCTACTCATGGCGTCCAGGCCTGTATATCCGTGTATAGTATATAGTGTATAAAAAAAGAGCGACCAAGAAATTATAGGAGTACAAGGAAAATACCCTCTTGGGGTATTATTACTAACGGCTTATGACGACCGTCAACGACTCAGATCTCGACGAAGCTTGGGATATTGCTAGGCGTGAGAGCAAACCCAACATCGTGATGCAGAAGGAAAGAAATGCGAAAGCACGCAGGGAATAGGAGGAAATGGTCGTGGGAGCCGGGCATGATGAAGGGTAAAAAGCTTCGAGCCCGTTGAGGAAGAGGCAAAGCCCTGGCGAGGATCAGACCAAAGAACAGGGTGCTATATGCAGATCCTCCATGAAACCTACGTAGGGGTGCGGCGTAGCAGCCATTCCCCAATCACCGTCACAGCTCGCTTCGTCGCGACATAGCTTAATTCAGCTGGATTTTGCCTTAACGAATTACGGCTAGGCCCGCCCTAGATATGCGGACTTGACGTCGTTGAGATGGGAAGGTTGCATTATTCGCTGAGGAATCACGTTTAATTTGGTGAAGACCAGCGGCACAGCATGTCTACCACATGGCAAGGTGAGCCGAAAGCGAGCGTTTACTGACGTTTTAACCAGAGTCTAGACTGATTGAGGTAGAGAATGACACTCAAATCTTGAACTCGGGTCCGTACTGGCTTGTATCTATCAACTTTTCGTGCGCTAAGATCGAATTAAGAGATAGTCGTGGTCAGTGCTCACGGGACTTTCGAAGCCATGTTGCTTTCTGAGCGCTTAACTAATCCTATAGCAAAAGAACATAAGGCCAGAGATGGGTGGTGCGAAACAGCCAGCAAAAGCTACTTGTCGCAGAAAAGCCCCTTGCAGCCGGGTTGCATTCTAGACCCAAGGTCACCGACTCATGGGTCATCGGCGAACAATATATTTTAGGTAAACAGGCTCGGCGCCGTGAGTTATCAACACGATATATAAGGGCGTCAAGGAATCGCCGCAGGGCGTTGTCGAAGACTAAATAGCCGCCCTGTGTTCAGACTAGCAGCTAGGCTTTTGGGGTGTTACCTACGCCAGCACCTAAGTATTGTCGTTGTAGGTATGGCCAAGACCAAGGCCAAGCCTAACTATAGGGTCGCATCGCCACCTGCAAGTAACCGTAAAGCGTGGCTTACAAGAGGCCACTCCTGAGGCCATACCGAAATTAGGATTGCTACCGGTCATAAACGCCTTTTAACGCCGTTCAACGCCTCTCATTCTCTCTGTTTTAATACAAAACCACATATTGCCCAGGTGCCCTTTCTCTTGATCTTGACTGCCGCTACGGAAGTTAAGTACCCGGGACCCCGAACTTACGGATGGCTGCTTCAGACCCTTCACTATAGTCGAAAAGACCGGATGATCGGAGACGTTGAAGAGTCCCGTTTGATCACAACTTGGAACCTTGAACATGGAAAGCCTCAGGGAATCTGTCAACACCTAGCTACTTACTACTCCGTATGCACGAGTGGGGCGCGGAACATTTTCCGCTGCGTTACCTAGTAATATCCAAGGGGCCTAGAAGGTCTCCCGACGGCAGCGCACGGGTAGGATCCTCACGGATAAGTATAGCAGCTATATAACCCGCCGCAACGCGTCGGATAACGGGTCCCTGTAATGAAAACGGAAGTAATTATCAATACGATCAATACGAGTCTCATTTGAAGAGGCATGCAAAGCCTACATATATGCCTGGCTGTACCTGCATAGACCCATGAATCTCGATTCTTAGGGAAACACATCTCAAGGTAACGAAGATAAGGCGTCGCCTCAACCCTTTAAATTGCAAAGTAGTATGAATCTATAGTTAACTACCAGGTAGCTTATATAACATGTATAAGGAGAAGGGGTATCCGTAGTCGTGAATCGCGCAGCTCCGAACAAGATTAAACAGTGCGCAGGATTTAGAAAATGCCCGTATGCGCGAATGGTATGGTATCTTTAGTCATAAATATCATTGACACATTAAACACCCCGAAAACGCCGGATTGTCAAAGAGCCCGTTGAGACGTAAACTCTCATATCGTCGTGTAGCATTAGCTCTGGTCTAGAGTAAGATTGATTATCTTCCCCTATAATCTGGTTTCCTTGCCATATTGACTACTGGTGGCGGACCGTCCTCGTCCACGGGGTAGGGTAGCATTGAATTCCCAGCGAGACGTTTGCCACCTGAAACTTGTTTCTCAGGAAGTGGCGTCTTTGGCGGCAGGGGAGGGGGCTCGATTCTGTGTGGCTGGAAAGGTTGTATCATGGGCTGTGCAATATGATCCCTTTGTTGTCTTCGTGGATACTCGTCGGCTCCCATAATTGCAATCTTGTCGGCACCAGCAGCGTTGCGATATTGTGCTGGCGTGGGGGCTGTCACTATGAGACGGTCGGGCTCATCATCCGGAGGAGGCCGGATTGCTGGTGACAAAGCGGGTGGAGAGGGAGCTTTCTGCTGCAGACGCGGAGAACCTGTGCTGGTAGGAGGTCGAAGATCGCCGGAGCTGCGAGATGACGGAGGATTTGGCCCAGCTCCTGGAAGTGAAAGGTGATCCAGACCGGAGTCATATGATTGCCGGCTCGGAGGACTGTTGCGAATCGGGAACGATGAAGGGAAATCACCCGGAAGTTCAACGGCTAGCGGAGAACTTATAGAGCTCAGGGCCGGGTGGGCTGCTATATCCGGTACGTTACTAAGCCTTTCGTATCTCTGCTTTGCCCGATTTATCTTGGCTAGTTTTGTCGAAGATTCTTGGACCATTTTCTGTTCGGCGTCTCTGGCTAAGTACCGTTTCGTGCCGGTACTGATTTCGCCTAATCGGTCCCATTCGTTCATGGCAAACTCGCCAACACCCACCTCGACGTTGAACCGATAGTAGTTCTCGATATTTACTCCCCGTTTTATGAGGTATTCCTTTTTCATGTTTTCGTGAATTTTCTCGCAGCCTTCTACCTTCGCGACCAACTTCCTCCTGGCTTCTGCCCATTCGCCCATGAAGCCATCGTACCAGGCATGTGAATTTTGATCGGTACCGCCCGGCCGTTTTCCGGTTCCTACACTGATGAACACGCCCACTTCGCGCCCTGGCCACTCATTAACGGTAGCTTCGTCGAGGGCATAAGGAGACGGATTGAATGTTCCGGCCCCGTCATCGTGGAACCATGTCTGCCCAATTTTGACGGGTTTGAATGCTAATCCTATTGCGCATGTTGCTCGGCCAGCCTCCCATATCTTGCAGTCGTATTCCGGAGCGGGCTCTTTTCTTGAGTCGTAAGATCGAAGAATCGCGGGGGCGCCACCTTTGGCGGTACCTTTATACATGGCCGTCACCGCGCTGCGAGAGTATCAGTAGCTGCATTAATAAGAATCCTATAACAACGGAAATGGAGCTTACGTCTTCGTCCTATTTTCTCTTGTGTCGTATAACTGCGCATCCGGGTCGCCCCATCCACCACCACCAAACATCGACCGAACCTGACTCGGCTGACTTCGACCACTGAAACTAACTGTGCTAGCATTGCTCTGGTGCCGTCGCGGAACGCCCCTCGTGCTGGCGCTAGAGCGCGATACAGCGGATATCGGACTAAGAATATCTGATCCTGCACCGTCGTTTCCTTCCTCGTCCGATACAGTATGTTCCCTCACAGCCTCTTTGATAGCGCGCTCGAGCATGGAAGCTTTAAATAAGGTAGAGCGGTACGGTATGCCCACAATGGTTTTATCGGTCTCAAAAACCATTCGCGTCATCCGCACGTATAATTCTTTGCATGTTTCTAAGTCTAGTCGTAGACGTCCAAGCATCAAGGCAATTAGACCGCCTGTGCCGGTTCCAACTATTAAATCGAAATGGTCGCATGGTTTCGGGATTTGATCGCGTCGCGGTGCTTTGCCTTCGATCTCGACGTAGGTTCGGAGCATTAACTCTTGTATGATAATGAACATGGAATAGCCACGGACTCCTCCACCGTCTGTGTTGAGAAAACGTTATGGTTAGTGTTATGTCTATGATGTATACTAGTTTGGCGGGGTATTCAACTTACCCAAGCTGAGAATCCTCAGCGGAGGACCTTTAGTCGTGTCTTTCCTCTTCAGATGTCCCTCCGATTCCATCTTGACGGCGTGCTGCAGTAATTATCCTGCCCGTCCAGATAATTTCGAGGCGAAAGTTTATACTCTAACGATGCCGACAAAACCGAAAAATGCTTTGCGAGAGGCCCCGCTATGTTCACTATTTCTTGTCTGGTGACAACGTCAGACCTGACTGGGGTAGACGAATTGGGCTTGACTCTCTGGGCGCGCCACAGCAGACTTGGTCGTCTAGATCACGGGTCGGTTGTCGCGAAGGGATATCTTGGGATTGATTTGGTCGGTAAGTATGTAATATTAGGTTTTAATTGTCAACAGAGTGAATCAAACCGTCCTAGAATATAGAATAGAAGATTTGTAGTTGCTTACAACTTTGACCGGATTGCTGGAGCAGATGTGAGATCGATTGCCTCCGTGGAAAGGGTAAGATACGAATTTGTGTGGCTGAGTTCCTACTTCGAGTCACCAACTAAAAGACGTCACAAGTACTCTATACCAAGAAGCTAGTCAGAGAAGGTCAGAATTGCCGTGGATTTGTCTTAACATTTGATGAAATTATACCGAGAATAACTTGATCAAATTTTAAGATAAATCTGTTTATATTATATCAATTAAAGATTAAAAATACAAATAACTTGATTTCTTTTTCTTTTAATTTTTATATGTATCAAGTCGCTCGTAATATGGTTTTGTTTCGTTGTTATCTGTTAAAGAAAAGTGCATTTTTTCTGACGCCCTCCTGCTAACTTCAATCAATGCTACCAAACTTCTCGTATTTCTGGCTTCTAGCTAGGTACCCACTACGTCGCATAAGGTCCACGGAAGGTGGGCACGGTGCCTGAACCCGGTTGGGGCATCATGACCAGTTATCCGGCGCTAAAAGGTCGAGCCCAAAACAAAGTTCTAAACCACGTGCGATGAGCCTAAATTCCATCCATTCATATATCAACTATCATCATCTGCAGCGAGAGTATCTGTACGAAGTTTATTCCATGCATATCCAAACGTATTATATATATACCCGTGGACCTAAGTATTCACTTGGAATATCATTTCCTCAGTGAACATGACAATCGAGATTTCTCGAATCCTCCATGTTGAAGGTGTCAGGCGTACGTCATTCCTGAATACAACCTACTATCACACATATCCATATACGCAAACAACTACCTAAGCAGGGATATCCATCTGGCGGCAAATTCATGCACGCCATCTATTTTCTTCATGTCTGGCTCCCTCTCTGGTTTAGGTACCAGACTGATATATCTGTTGGGTATTATGTCCCATCGTGGATTGCATAGGCTTGTAGCTTACCAGTCATCTAGCCTCGTCAGCTTACTTACATTCAGCACTCTTCAGCGCTCGAGATTAACCGAATCAATTGTTGACGACATAAGCCGGGACGGGACCCTGACAGATCTCCAAAACTGTGGCGGTGCAAATACCTTTCTCGGAATGGTGGAGTGAAGTAAATCTCATTGCCACTTTGAACATACGCTATTGATTGGTTTTCGCATCTTCTTCCTTGATGAAGCCAATGATATACCGAGCATTACAATATTGGATAAGCGAACCTTGGAATAAGCAAACATTTTGCTTTAGCCTACGAGTTTTTCTTGCTTACCTAGGTAAGAGCGGGTAGCGCTGTGACCTTTTTGATCTAGTACCCAGTATGGAAGTTTTCTAGAAGTTCTTCACAGTAAAGGGATTTTATCATCCCCTTTCCCTAATGGAACTATTCGAGATCAGGGGTTCGATGATCTCGATTTTAAACGAGCATCCATAGATATCGCTGATATTCCACACTTGTCATACCGTGGATGTTGCATGTAGGAGCATTTTAATTAATATATATGTAGGTTTGACGACGCAATGATTACGGAGTGAAATTTGCTCGAAGCGGGCCTAGAGTTCCAGGCGCTTTTTGCCGGGCTGCCGAGAATAGTGTCTTTAGCTAAAAACGATCGAAGGTGTCGTGACTTTTTAGACCTGCGATTTACGTAACAATCCAGCACACTGCCAAATAATGCCAAGTATATAGCACAGGATTGACTCACCTAGCCCTATTTTATTGACTTGAACATTGGTGCGGATGGAAGTTGATGTATCTTGATCACGGAATTCGGACTTAGCGGAGAATATAGTCTCTTCGTAATCGCAGCGCAACCGGGCGAATACGATTACCGGAGGTAGCCTACTCTATGCTGCCTTGCTCGCGGGAGGGCCGAACATCTGCGTGAGCCTCCCGTCTTGCTACGAGGATGACATTCTATAGTGATTTAAATGAACAACCACGCGATGGATGGATTGTTAGGGCGATGTTCGGTATCTTTGCTAGCGCATGGTAGGTATATCAAGACTAGATCAAAGATTGATCTTGCGAATGTTAACTGCCAAGGCGTTGAAAACACCAAGCTCGGACGATTGATCGAGCGCTGAGCAGGTGAGAACGGCCTCGCCCGGGTCCGGAAGATGCCGACGGGAGATGCTTAGCATTCCAGTCGTGACATAGAACCTTCCGCAGTAAGTAGTTGACCGAAGCCAAGCAATAGTGCTTCGAGAGTATCGCGTGGTGCATCATCTGGATTCAAGCCGAGTAGAATTCATACCGAGACGACTAGGTCGAATATGTTGGCAATATGTAGACCCTAAGCTCTACGGAGATTCCCAAGCATCCGGCAAGACTCGGAGCATATCTTAAGCTAGGTAGACACATCCCGGAGAACGCAATCAGGCTGTCTTGACATTCCGCTCGGGTTGAAGTCGTCTGATGCTTTCCGTCCTTGAGTCAAATGCGCACAAGACTTGAAAACATTTCAATCCAGTTTTCGGCGTCCAATTCCCCGGTGTCGACGAGTTTCAGAGAAATACGATATTATTCAGCATCGCCAGATCCGGTCATATCCAGCACGCTAAACCATTTTGGCGAGACCTGGACAAAATGTAAGGCTGTTGATCGGTGGGACCACGGTACGAACCCACCGCTTAGAGCTGACGGAACTGGACGGAAAAGGCACTAGCGTTGAGAAAGGAAGCTGGTGGTTCAGGTTCTGGCGTGAGGTAGGACTTGGAGGATTCAGGTTGTGCGACGTCGTGTTGCAGCGTTTCCGCACCGCTCATTGTTCATTAGGTAAGGTAGCGATCCCAACATTCCTTTCATTCAACTTCCACGTGGACAGCAGGCTCGGCCTCGTCTCGGTGCCTGCGGCTGAACTTGTATGGCTGGAAAACCTATGTAAGCATGTGGCAATCATCTCGCTTCACCTGAGTGAAGAAGAAGCGGTTACGTGCGGGAGTGGTACCGCTACCATGTCAAAGGCCGGCAGTCTTAGTCTCGTGGTCGGCAAACCACATACACCCTACACACCGCAAACGTCCTAGCATCCGGCCGAGTTAGTCCCAGCCACCTAGACACGCAGAATCCTACACCTAACCTTACACTCATATCCGGCACGGTTCGGCTCCGAGCAGAGGTGTCGCGCTATATTTGACTCAACCTCACCTTGGTTAAAATATGAATTACCTAGGCATATACCGGTAGGCTGTACCGAAAATCTCCTAGCTTAGGTGAGAGTTAGCGGTTCGATAACCGCGCTAATGAGATGCTTGCGCGGATTCTGGGTGCCCGTTGTGTTGTGTAACTGAAAAAAATTGCGAATGAGATACCTATCGTATTTTATCGTACACGAACAATACATGGCGGTCCAGCTGTCTTACAGTCAGAAAATTAGACCAGTTATATTAAGTCGTACCCGCAGGAGGCACACAAAATAAGATACGTAACCATACAGCGAAAGGTAGCAAATGCATATGTGTATATATAATTGCTCTCTTCTAGGTTAAGCATACTACGTTGAGTCGCCAACGCGAGATCTGATGACGAATCTTGACATTAGACCATTCACAATTTCATAACTAAAGAAATATGAAAAGGTGAATTATTAAAAGCTGGATGAATTTACCCCGAGGTTCCCCAGGAGGGGATTAGGAGGAGAGCTCTAGAGACTAGGGTCCCCAGTTCTCTCCCCAAGTTCTATTCGGCCCGTGGTGGGGACGCATAAATGGAGAGGAGGGAAGGGGCGTCACCACTAGCTTCGTCTTCATAGGCCACTGACATCATCCCATTATCATGTGCAGACGAGTACCGGACGAGTACCGGAGCCGTCAATAATCGTGTTATCTATTGCCGAGCCAAGTTCTGGGCATTGGAACCGAAACCTTTCCATCCGCAACATCGAGAAAAAAAAATTGACTAAGACAGAAATTCAACAGCGGGATGGGTGTGCCATTCGATACCATAGATAGTTGATTCAATTAAGACAAGCACGCGAATTTCTTACCTCTACCCCGGAAAAAGTCTAAAGTCGGAGGGTACGTCGATCAGATATGGTTGCATCTCTCGTTGCATCCAGAGATGGAATTGACAGATTGGCCTCCCTCGCATCCTTATGCTGCACAAAAGCGCCGTTCTGACCACTCTGACCACATTCTACCCGCTGATCGCTAAACCTTGATCAGACGGGCACCGATGATTTTTTGTGCGAGAATGAGTTAAAACCAGAACTCTGGGATGCTGTTGGTCCAGAGTAGAGCCTAAGACATCTGCACCCATGCAACGCCCATGCACTCCAATCCCCAGTTCGAGCATTCCAGCAACCAATAATCAGTATTGTTGCTGGTCCTTTTCCCCTATGGTTTGAAATTGTTACCCGCATATGGCACGACACTGAGTACTAGCACGCGTGTGACCTCCAGAATTTTGTGGATGAGTCCCGCCGTCCTGGGAAGAGCTGCTACCACCATATCGCCATATACGGGAACACACATTACGAGCTCGGGCAATGTGGCAGTTTGCGGGAAAAGCTAGCAGACCATAGCAGACCATAGTACCACTCGCCGAACAAGGATGGATTTGCTGGACTTTAGCACGCTGGCGTGTCATTCATTTCTCTTCTGACATTCCTTGCTTCCTGGCTTCAAGATTCCTTGTTCCTGTGACGGCTTAGTCGGCCTCATCAACAGCTAAGCTTAGCTGGGTGGACGGGGTCTCGATGGGTCTGCCCGATTGCCTCAAAGCGTCAATTCACCGTGGGCCGAGCCTAGGTGGGCAATGTGGACCTACACTTGATGTACACAATCCAAGTACATGGATGGATGTATCCATGAATATCTGGGGATCCGCATCGTAATTGTACCTTCGGGAAGAGCTGTCAACTCAAACCATGCTTGGCTTGGAACAGCCTATCCATCCTATCCAGCCTATCCACCACTCTCCGGCTGCAACGTCCCCCCCGGCCGCACGCCACAGAGGTACAGAGACGGTCCAGTGACCAATTATGCTTTGTTTCTGCAGGCATCAAAGGACTGGGATGCTGGAAAGTTTTACATACTATGTAGTACCTCTTGATTTTCCCTGATCACCCCAGCGAACTCACTTTCGCATATAATAATGGACTGTCCTCTCTTTCAACCGTCGGTTCTGTCCCTCTGGTGTTGTTGCACTTTGCACCTCACCTCCGCCCCTACATAGAACCTAATACCTACATATACTCTTATGTGTCGCTAATAGACCACGCGGGGTCTTAGACATCATGAAGCAGTTTGGAAATATTTACATCATCGCGGCCACCTCCGTCATAGGTAAGCTAGCCTACTCGTCGTCTCTTGCTTCTTCGAGGTCTGCCTTCACCTTCCTGGGTAAATACTAATCTCTCCGGCTAGGTGGCGCGCTCTTCGGTTTTGATATCTCATCTATGAGTGCTATCATCTCTACTCAACCCTATAAATGTCAATTTAACCAGCAGGTGAGTTTACTATCCAAGTCGAAAAACATATCACCATCTACTTAGTTTTCGTTGAGGGCTATACTGACCATTGTAGGGCAACAATCCGGTAACTGGCCAATGCCAAGGTCCCGATGACGTTGTACAGGGTGGAATCACGGCCGCCATGCCTGGAGGCTCTTGGCTTGGCGCTCTAGTTTCGGGTGTCATTACCGATATATTCGGTCGAAAGACGTCTATTCAAATCGGCGCCGTTATTTGGTATGAATTATGTGGTAAATCCTAGTAGGCTTTAAGCTTGATCTAACAGTTTCTCGCGCAGGGTCATCGGCTCTATCCTTGTTTGCGCCTCTCAGAATATCCCTATGCTCATCGTCGGTCGTATTATCAATGGTTTCAGTGTCGGTATCTGCTCTGCTCAGGTTCCCGTCTACATCTCCGAGTTGTCGCCACCTTCCAAGCGAGGTCGGTTTATTGGAATGCAACAATGGGCGATTACCTGGGGTATTGCGATCATGTTCTTCATTTGCTACGGCTGCAGCTTCATCAATGGATCGGCGGCTTTCCGTCTCCCATGGGGTCTACAAATGATCCCTGCCATCCTACTCTTCTTCGGTTTAATGGTTCTCCCCGAGTCACCCCGTTGGTTGGCGAAGAAGGACCGCTGGGAAGAAGCCAAGGACGTACTTGTCCTAGTTCACGGAAAAGGCGACCCGCACTCTCAACTGGTTGCAAGGGAAATGACAGAAATCAAAGAAGTGGTCGACTTCGAACGCCAAAATGCCGACGTATCGTATATCGAGTTGTTCCGGCCTAGGATGATCAACCGAACCCACATCGGTGTTTTCACACAGATCTGGTCGCAGCTAACGGGTATGAACGTGATGATGTACTACATCTCGTACATCTTCACGATGACCGGCTCTGGCGATGACGTCCTACTGCCCAGCGGTATCCAGTTCATCATCAACGTCGTCATGACCGTCCCAGCTCTTATCTGGCTCGACCGATGGGGTCGTCGCTACACGATGCTTGTCGGTGCTTTCTTCATGACACTCTGGCTTTGCATCAATGCAGGTCTATTCGCCGTGTATTCGCGACCGGCCACCCCCGAGGATGGATTCGACACCGCCGCCATTTCAATGGTTATTGGCGGACCCGCTGCCAAGGCCGTAATTGCTAGCACTTACCTCTTTGTCGCTTCATACGCGCCGACGTGGGGTCCGGCCTCCTGGACATACCCAGCCGAGCTCTACCCTCTGCGCGTACGTGGCAAGGCTGTCGCTCTCGCAACTTCGGCTAACTGGGCTTTCAACTTTGCCCTGGCATACTTCGTTCCACCCTCATTCGCCAACATTACCTGGAAGACATATGTCTTATTTGCAGTATTCTGCTTCTGCATGTTCTGGCATACGTTCTTCATGTTCCCCGAAACCGCCAACAAGACACTCGAGGAGGTTGCGGCCATCTTCGAAGACAACGGCCCCGGCTCCATCAAGTGGATTGGTATTCCGGCCTGGAAGACTCGGAACGACCGCTCCATCATCAGGGTCGAACGCAACCTCGCTAGCTCCGAAGAGAAGATTGGAATTGAGCATGAGCACAGCCCGGAGCCAAAGATCTAGAGGGGTTAAAGTAGAGTTCTGCCGCATGAGGCGTGGACCATGCAACAGTGGGGCAGCCAGTAGAGGCTGGGTTGTTCTAAGACTCCCTTGCGGGAAGTAGATTTCTGGGAAAAGAAATGCGAACCGGTTTGATTCCCGGAAAGAGGTGTTAATAAGATATCCCAGGACATACGTTTCATTATGGAGGAGTTTTGAATGATGAGCAGGTAAATAGCTCCTATTGTTATACCCGAAATGAAAACACAATATTATGAACAATTATTGGATGATTCCCTTTTGAGTATTTTCTACGAACCATTCGATAATCCTTCCCACGTGTATGCCTAGCATTGCGGGCGATTGATATCCATGGATGCGTGCATTTCATGTTCGCTACACCTTGCCTTCTTTACCACCGGGTGTGCCTGAAATGCAACGCTGTAGTGGTCTTGTGTAGGTAGCAATTTAGTAATTATTTAGGAATTCTCGGTGTGTCTCTGGCCTTGACGAATACGACGTTTTGTTTCAAATCATTTACTAATGCAGAATGGACGAGACTACCCGTGGTGTGTATGGTTCAGCCAATAGAAAGTTGGATATCGACGCTGAATTGCGAACCTGTGTGGCCGAGCTGGGCCTTACTAAACAAACAGGGCGGAGCAGGTCGCGCGGTTAATAATATCGGACCTTGAGCTTGGGAATAACCTTGGAAACTTGGGACTGAGTTCGCATATAGGAAAATGTAAACAAGCAAGGTGCTGTTCTAATGCTCATAGACGTGTTTTGTAGAAAAGGGGGTTCGTATTATTCAAACTGAGAGATGTTTGAATTTCAACCAAGCGCGAGTCAAGCTATGATGATATAGCATTACGTAAAGTGGATTTCGCCAAGTGCCCCGCTCGATTGTTACCGGGATCAATTGATCTTGTTTAATAGATATATTTAATTAACGAATCTCTTGGCACATCCCATAGCCAGGGGACCGTCGAGGCCTGGCGACACATACCATAACCCCCGAATCAGCCTCGCCCGTAGCCTGATCATTCCCAATCTCTCCATCCCACTGTTCACGATCTTTCCCCCGGCACCATTGGCGTCCTCATCATAGTGTAGATGACTTCCAATTCTTGGCCTTAAGCGATTTCTACCGTCATTCCAATTCTTGCCGAGAGCTTCTCCGTCCTTGTCTGCCGCCAATTGACATCCGATGGATCAGCAACCGGCGGCAAAGAAGAGAAGGCTGGCTCCTAAGATTGAGGCTCAAGCCAGTCCTCCACATCCGCCGCCATTCAATCATGAACCTGTACGTATACTCAATTGATGTAGCTATCATGTCGTCGGCTCATATCAACAGGCTCCCCCCGCGCAGCATTATCAACCCCAAGAGATTCCTCCACCGCCTCCGGAGAGACATGAGTTCGAGTCCTTCGCACGACATCTACAAGATGCCGCCATGCTTATATACCGCCAAACCCAAAAATCGCCATATACAAAGACATCGGTACTTATCCTACGCTGGGAGGAGGACAATGCCGTCGAACAAGAGCTTACCGACCTCGACCATGTCCTCCGTGAACGATATAATTACCGCACCGAACGTTTCAATATTCCTACTACTGCGAACCCCAGCGTCAAGCTAGGCGTTCGTATGGCGTCTTTCCTCGAAAATGCGGCGCCGGACCATCTTTTAATAATATACTATGCGGGATATGGCTATGTTGGGGCGGATAATCAGCTGTATTGGGCAAGGTAGGTTGCCTCCCACTAGTATGGGAGATGTTCTAACCCATCGTCACTTCATCAGCTCGCCGAGGAAAACGTCCAAACTAAAATGGAGTGGATTTCGCTGTCTATTCGAAGAGGCGCAATCCGATATACTTCTGCTTCTGGATACTTGTGCTACCAAGGAGCAAATGACTCTTGACGGTAGCAGTGCCAAGCAGGTCCTAGCTGCCAATACTCCCGAGCATTATTCCCGAGATCATAACTTACGATCCTTCACATATCATATCACAGCCGCATTAGCCAAATTCTGTGGTGGGAGGCCATTTCCGGTCGAGCATTTATATCACGAAGTTGCCTACGAGAGACAGCAAGAATTGATGGCAGGATTGACCAACGGGGCCAGCAAAAGTATAACATTCAGCGACAAGCTACCACTCCTCTATACCATCAGTCCCGGGAAAGGCCAAGGCATCTCGCTGTCCCGTCTCCCTTCAAATGCGGAGGTCCAATTACGTTCTCCACCATTAGTGACAGATGGTGATGCTCAGCTACTACGTACGGCACGAGATGAACCTATAATACATCCAAGCGCCGTCGCGGACCTGACGTTTGACGAGCCGAGAGTCTTGGTATGCACCACATTTGTTGGCGAGGCTAGTCCGGATATGTCTTCTTTCAATCACTGGCTTCATAATGCTCCTGCGATTGCTTCGAAAATCGCCGTGGAAGGCATGTTTCTTGGACCACCTACAATGCTTCTTATATCAATGCCCGTTCCCGTATGGAACGTTGTGCAGCATGACAAAGTCTGTTGCTTCTTAGGATATGTGAACTCGCATAATATGACCCATCTTTACAACCGATTAGTTCGGTCTGTTACCGTCGGCAAGGCTTCGGCGAAAGATGTGGAAGATGGCCGGATACTCCTTGAAGCTCGCGAGATGGCAACGACCAGCACACCAATTGTTCGCCGGCACGAGCTCCCTACGCACGCCCAGTTACGACCTGAGACCCCAATCCGGCCCGAGAGTATGGGAAGACTTGATCCAATGAATCTACCGCCCACTTCTACAACTCCTAACATGGCGTATACAACCCCGGCCTCAGCCATTGGTAGCAAAAACGATGTTGAAGATTCTGCTGAGATGCAGGAAGCTGCTGAGCAACTCAAGGCTTTAAGCCATGTTCGACATCTGAGCAGTGACAATGGCCTCCCACTTCCACAATCGATATCTACCGATGCAGCCACAAGGCATGATGAGATCTCATCTCACGAAGCCAATGAATCTGGACTGGACGAGGCACAGTACAACGTTGAATTCACGCCACCAATGACACGACCTAAGCAGCAGCAACGTCGGTCGCTTCAAAAACAAACCCCTAAGCAGGAAACCCGTTGTAACCATTGCAGCCATGCCCCTTTCAAGGATTATTCGTCATTACGTAAACACATCGCTGCCGCCCATACCCGACCGTTCCCTTGCGCTTTCGCCTTTGCTGGCTGCACAAGCACGTTTGGGTCTAAAAACGAGTGGAAGCGCCATATCGCCTCGCAACACTTGTGTCTCCAATACTACCGATGCTCGTCTTGCCCGCAAAGTACAGTCGAAGGCAAGGGAAACGAATTCAACCGCAAAGATCTCTTCACACAACATCTCCGTCGCATGCACGCTCCTTTTGCGATCAAGAAGGCCCTCGCCAAGGGTGACAGCAAATTACAGGTGGATTGGGAAAGTCACGTGAAAGAAATGCAGCAGTCATGTCTCGTCACGCGGAGGAAACCTCCGCAAAGATCCTCCTGTCCTAAGCCAGACTGCGCCAGTGTCTTCGAAGGCCCTACTTCATGGGATGAATGGACCGAACACGTCGGCAGGCATATGGAGAAGGGCGAAGCAGGAAGACTTGGCGTCGATCGCTTGTTGGCGAAGTGGGCCTTGGCAGAGGGTATTATCGAGCGTAAAGACGATGGCGAATACCGACTCTGCTCAGGGTCCAGCAGTATTTTCGACCGAGATACCGGTGGCAATCATGTGGATTACCAGTCGGATGGTAACAAAAGAGACCGAGACGGGAACCGAGACCGGGATCGAGATCGAGATCACGACCGCGACCGTGATAAGGGTCCCGATCGTGATCGAGATGATCGTGACGGCGACCGTGACAAAGATCGGGATCGCGAGCGGAACCGCGACCACGACCGGAACCATGACCAAGGCCAAAATAAGAATCAACACCAAGATCAGGACCAGGACCAGGACCATGACCGAGATCCGGAAGACCGCACGATAGTAGCGGCGAGTACAATGGTGGATAAAATGGACATCGATGAATAACACTGGATTGTATATATTCACAGAGGATGCTACCTAAACCACGGCATTCTAGGAGTAAAAAACTCACCAAGGGGCAAAATATGATGAATCCCCCCGCCAGGCATTCAAGGGGGTCGGCTAACGAATTTCCTTCTATCGGTCTTACCGGGCGTACCTCAACTAGATGATGTGGCATGATCAAACCTGACGTCTCCATTTTGTTCAGCGCAAAAACCCATAGGAACGACTGTACGACTATATACCACTTTTTTTTCTCTCTTCTTCAACCTACAAAGCATGTTATCGCGTGTGTTCTATCGGGTCGGCTATCTTCTTTTTTTATAACGAATAGAGACGGGAGGACAGGCAGGCAGGCAAGGCGGGCGAGGGCGGGTTGCATAGTTTGCTTATCAAGGTACTAGGTACGGATGGATTGTTGTTGTTGCTATTTAGATCAGCTTTGGAGGGCTTCGCGCATAAAATGGTGTGTTGCGGCTCTTTGGGACGTCTTAGGTACAAATATCATCATTTATAGGTATGAATCGCTCCGGTGCTATGTCTTATTTAGGGTGTTCCGAAGGTGGGTTTCAAGGTGTCAAGTTGTCAAATTGCCCGTCCTTGGCTTCACACCGCGGTAGGCTTGTCTCCTCACCTGCTCCTATTTCGTCTCCGCTAAATAGGGTCCGCGTGACTTATAGAGAGAGATCCTTCCTAGCCATGCTAGGACGCTAGGAAGTTGACGATAATTTCCGGGGTAGGTTGAGAGTCTTGATCTGTCTTGGACTAGGCACGTGCCGTCGCGTAGAAATCCGAGTAGCGCCCCAGCATTGACGATGCGTGTAATTACGCAGGACGTTAAGCAGTGGCTATCAGAGACTGCACCGCATCAACGCGCCGTAGAATGTCGGCGATCTTCAGTTGAGGCCAGTCATATTATTACTAACACGAATTTTCGAGCCTCGGCCAGTAAGCCGAGATAGTCTCGTTATGTGATGATGATTCGCCTCCGCGGTGAGATCTTTATGTACACCCCGGCAAGCTTCTCATCGGCCAGACTTAGCATGGTTCGACCCGGGTCGCTCGGTGAAATACGATCTTGCTTAGGCCTTTTTGTGCGATAGTCCTGCGGAGACCAAGCAGACTTGGGTTAAGTTCCCCACCTCGTCATCTTAAGACATAACAAACACGCCTATATCATGGGGAATTATATATGGAGAAGACCAGCTCCAGCGCGCGTTCGGATTGGTCCTCAAAGCAAACTACTCTGGAGCCTCTGCGGGGGAGGTACCCGTAGCTCGGTGCGGAGAGAGGCGCTTGTGGGGAGAAAGGTACTTGGAGGCTGCACTAAGTCGATCTTCTGCGTTGGAGTCGCGTGGAGCTCTACAGAAGCTCCGGGGAAGCTCCGCAAAACCGCCGCCGACGAAAAGGAAAAGGGGGCTTTCCGTCTCGCTCCCGCTTTGCCAGGCTGACTACTCGGTTACCTAAGGCATCATAGACTGGCAAAGAAAGGCTTGAAAAACTGCTTAGCTCATCTTGGAAGATATCGCCAGGGCCGAAGGAGCGCCGAGGAACTATGAATTACACGATGCTCTATTCCACATTGATAATGGCTTTACAGCCCTATTGTGCTAAGCTACGACCACCCTCGCTCAGGATGGCGCAGTCCAAATTACGTCGAGATGATTTGGGCGGAGTTGGAGCGGAGTATAATTGCGATGATTGGGGTATATGCGGGGTGAAAACACGATCCGACATGGGATGGATCGTAGGAATGAGACGAGACGACAATAAAAAGAAAAATATATAAGTCCCAATACCGCGCCACATGAAGTTTTAGGATGTTGAGTCTGGTTACGCAAAATTTCCACGTGGGGATCGCCCTAAGGCCGCAATACTATCGATCTCCAACGCGTGGGTTATTCTCCGTCAAAGACATCGGCGTCACACATTGACTCAAAATGGCGACCCGCTTGCTGTATATGGTAGCCGTAGCCTCGGCTGCGGCTATCGCGAGACGAGACTCCCCCAGTGACGACCTCCTTACTTCTTGTCCTGGTTATACCGCTTCCAATGTCGTCGAAACAACGTCAGTGTTGACCGCGGACCTTACACTCGCCGGTGAAGCTTGCAATGTCTATGGAACGGACGTGAAGGACCTAACACTGGAGGTTTCTTATGATACTAGTATGTCAATTATTGTGAACAGGGCTATAAGGGGTCACTAACATCTTCTAGATACTAGACTCCATGTTAAGATCCAGGATGCAGCCAACAACGTCTATCAAGTTCCCGAGTCCGTCTTCCCACGACCACAAGGCCAAGGTTCCGAAGAGGCAAAGTCCGCGTTGAAGTTTGACTACACCGAGAGCCCATTTTCGTTCACCGTGTCTCGCTCGGATTCGGGAGAGGTTCTTTTTGACACATCCGCCGCTAGTCTAGTATTCGAGTCGCAGTATCTGCGCCTGAGGACGAAGCTCCCAGAAAACCCGAGCCTATATGGACTGGGCGAACACTCTGACCCTTTTATGTTGAACAAGACTGACTACATCCGCACGTTCTGGTCACAGGATTCGTATGGAGTACCAGAAGGCGCTAACTTATATGGCAACCACCCCGTGTACTACGAGCATCGCGAGGCGGGCACGCACGGCGTATTTTTCTTGAACTCGAATGGTATGGACGTTATGATCAACAAGACGGCCGAATCTGGACAGTATCTCGAATATAATACTCTTGGTGGAGTGTTGGACTTCTACTTTGTCGCCGGCCCGAGCCCGATCGAAGTCACGAAGCAGTACGCCGAGATCACAGGTCTACCAGCTATGATGCCGTATTGGGGACTCGGATTCCATAACTGCCGATATGGATACCAGGATGTTTTCGATGTGGCTGAGACGGTTTACAACTACAGCCAGGCCAGCATTCCGCTAGAGACGATGTGGACCGACATCGACTACATGTACCGCAGAAGAGTGAGTTTCGGTTGCCATTCATTGGTAACTTGCTGTCTAACAAGTATTAGGTATTCTCACTAGACCCGGAGCGATACCCTTTACACAAGATGCGCGAACTAGTCGACTACCTTCACGCACATAACCAACACTACATAGTTATGGTTGACCCGGCTGTGGCCTATCAGGACTTCCCCACTGCATTCCAACGAGGAGTCGACGACAATATCTTCATGCTTCGCGAGAATGGCTCTGTGTGGAAGGGTGTTGTCTGGCCCGGCGTAACAGCCTTCCCAGATTGGTTCTCTGCTAACATCTCTAACTACTGGAACAATGAGTTCGCCACCTTCTTCTCGCCTGATGATGGTGTGGATATCGATGCCCTTTGGATCGATATGAATGAGCCTTCCAACTTCCCATGCAATTTCCCCTGCGATAACCCCGACGCCGCGGCTGAAGGCTACCCGCCGGAGCCGCCGGCGGTAAGGTCACCTCCTCGCGCTCTTCCTGGCTTTTCCTGCGACTTCCAACCTGAAGGCACCGATTGCGCAAAGACCGAGGTGAGGTCGCTCGAGATCCGCGACAGCGTGCCGCCAACCCACTTCGATCACCTTGTACTCTCCCCACGCCAAACAGAGGGCGAGCGAATGGGCCTTCCCGATCGCGATCTCCTGTATCCCAAATACGCGATCCACAACAAGGCAGCGTATACAGACAGCTGGAACGCCGCGGAGGGTGGTATTTCCAACAAGACGGTAAATACTGATTTGATCCATGCGAATGGTTTGACGATGTATGATACCCATAACTTGTACGGCTCTATGATGTCTCTCGCGTCCCACGAGGCCATGCTCCAACGACGCCCGACCGTACGACCTATGATCATCACCCGTTCCACATTCGCGGGCGCAGGCACCAAGGTGGGCCACTGGCTGGGCGACAACCTATCGAACTGGGACCACTACCGGCTCGCGATCCGCAGCATGATGGCGTTCGCGGCCGTGTACCAGGTCCCGATGGTCGGCGCGGACGTCTGCGGATTCGGCGACAACACCACGGAGCAGCTGTGCTCGCGCTGGGCCGGGCTAGGCGCCTTCGCGCCTTTCTACCGTGTGCACAACAGCCTGGACTCGATCTCGCAGGAACTGTACCGCTGGGAGACCACGACGCAGGCCGCGCAGAAGTTCATCGGTATCCGCTACCAGCTGCTCGACTACATGTACACGGCCATGCAGGCGCAGACCGTCGACGGCACGCCTATGGTGAACCCGCTGTTCTACCTCTACCCCGAGGACAAGAACACGTACGCTCTGGACTTGCAGTACTTCTTGGGCCCGGCGCTGCTTGTCGCGCCTGTAACCGAGGAGAACAGCACTAGCGTCGATGTGTACCTGCCCGATGACGTCTTCTACGACTGGTACACGCACGAGAAGGTCGTGGGCGAGGGCAAGGCGATTACGGTTACGGACCAGGAATGGACAGACCTTCCGCTGTACCTCCGCGGGGGCGTGATCGTGCCGATCCGTGCCGAGTCCGCGATGACGACCACGGAGCTGCGCACGAAGCCCTTCGAGATCCTGATCCCCGTGGGCAAGGACGGCAAGGCGAGCGGTACGCTGTACCTCGACGACGGCGTCAGCATCGCGCAGGCCGGGACGAGCGAGATCCAATTCAAGTACGCGGACGGTGTGCTCACAGTCGACGGTACGTTCGGGTACAAGGCGGAGGAGCTGCGGATCTCGAAGATTACGGTCCTTGGCGCTGGAAAGGGTGGATGCAAGCGCGCTGCCAAGAAGGAGGTCACTATTGAGGTTGACCAGCCCCTGACTGAGGCTTTTACCATTGAGGTTATCAAGGCGTAAATAAAAGAATATGCGGAATATTGAACATATTATATACCTAACCTACTTACTTATGTAATGTATATATTTATATCTAATACACACTTATCTTGAGTCTTTACTTTCAAGATCAACGACTCCAAACGTGCTGTTGGTTAGGAATTCGCTTCACCTAGCTCCTTCCTTCCTTGATGGCCGATTGGGGTCTAGATCCGTAGAGTAGTCGCGTGGCAGCCCACTCTGCAGTGCCGGCGCCGGATAGTTCCCGGTGTCCATATAGACAGGTGCACCCTGCCGGTACCCAGAGCGATTCTTCGGTCAGCCACGCTAGACTCAACGAATACCCACCCGGACACCTGTTGGCCCTATAAAAGCCCTGCGATTGAGCGGTTGGTTGGCTCAGCTCATTCCCCACGGGGTTAGAGAGTGATATTCCTGGGGAAGTTGCGCTTTTGACACCGAGATCAATGATATGTAAGAACGGAAACGCCGATACCGACGACACATATGGATTCTAATACGAAAAATGCGATTTATGTTTAGTCATAACATCGCCTATCGGACAAGGTGCAATTAGATAGGTACTTCAGATTGAAAATTTTTAGCTAGAGGTGGGATATGAGATACTTAGGTAGGTAGGTACCCGAGGTAGCAAGATAGTAGATAAGGTCAGTGAACAAGATCAGATTTAGAAGATCAACAGCCGCCTATCTACTAGATCCAAGGGGCTGAGGGCTGAGGTCTCGGAATACAGGGGCAAATACCAATAAAAGAAGCCTCGTGGGGGTATTGGCGTTGGTGGCTGAGATCAAATACAACCGAGGAACGACCTTCCGTGAAACGAGACTGTCATACCCAAACCACGGGTATGGCGCCCTAGAACCCCAGAATGCCTGAGCTCGAATTGTCCCTTCTTCACCGATCCATAAATTTACATTGTTGTGCCACAGAAAAACCATCAATACCAATTACACGAATTAGGGCGGCCGCTGTGATTGGCCCCGGCTGTGCCAATGTGCCCATGTGCCGTTGGCAAACACCTTCAACCACTGCCTTCTGTAACCACTCAACCCGAAACGGTTTAAATAGCACTGAATAATTTGTCCTACAGTCGTCAAGGTTGACAGTGTAAAATACACGACCTTCTTTTTCGCCGCCGCATTTCTCTTCCATATTCAAACCTTCTCCTTTCGAGTGGAATGGTTGTGCCTTGTACCATATCTCAACTTACTCATCTAATCAATCGCTTCGTATCGTTGTCGGCGTCGCCGTAGACAATTCGACAACATGGAGAAAATTTCGGCTATTGATATCTCGAACGGCACCTGTTACTACGCCCCCGACGAACAAGCTGCAGATGACTATATCCCATGTGGTAACGCTGCCGTCGGAGATTGGCCCTGCTGTGTAGCTGGAGACACTTGTCTCAGTAGCAAGGCCTGCTTCCATGCGTACCGTAAGTATTTACAAGCGTGTCCTCTTAACTCCAAGTAGCCTGGACGGCGCTAATCAGAATACTACCTCAATTAGTCGGCGTCACCTATCTAGCTGGCTGTACTGACTCTACTTACGACTCCCCAAATTGCCCAGACAAGGGCAAGTGGAAGGATCAACAATGGACTGGATTAGTGCAATGTGGCAAGGACTCGGATGTATGGGCATCATGCAAGGAGGATCCAGAAGAGGGAGACGTGCCGGGCGAAAACGACCCGGCCGACTGTACATGCTCCCCAGACACCCAAGTCTTCACAGATAAACCAAGACTCGACCCTATTGCGCTGCTCCCTACGAGTATAAGCGGAACAATCTCGTGGGCTAGCGGGATGCGCCCAAAAATTACACTGACTCCTTCATCATCCAAGCCGACCTCGACATCAACTCTGACTTCTGACTCAGCCTCTGATTCGACGTCGACATCGACGTCATCCCTAGACATACTAAGTTCCACCACAGCTGCCGATTCAACATCGCTTATTGGTAGTCCGGTTGTGACGTCTTCTTATGAGCCCGACTCGTCCGCTACGGGCCCTACACTCACAACAGCGGCGCAAGCTGGCATCGGTGTCGGAGCGGGAGTAGGAGCTGTACTCATTGGTTGTCTCGTGTACCTAGCATTCGTTCTGCGCAAGCGAAAGAAGGCTGCATACAACGAGACCAGCGCGTCGAAGGACCAGCCTGAGTTACCTGGCGACCGCGCGCAGACCTACCTACCACCGGGAGGCGACGGTTATCCGACCGGCACAGCCTTCTCGGGCTTCAAGTCAGAGCTAGCTGCGGACAATATCAAAGATACAACTACTGCTAACTCAATCCACACTTCTATCCCGACTTCGCCCTCGACGCTATCCGAGCAGCGACGCTTCCAAGCTTACAACCCTGTCCTTCACGGTAACTACGCAGAGAAGAGCGAGAGGGACCGTAATTCCGAGGCGGGATCCCTTGTCTCACCGATGAGCCAACATAGCCACGGCACACCCCCGCAGGGGACCGGCCCGGAACCTTCGCCTATGTCTCCCGTTCACGAGCTAGAGTGATGACCCGATAATGATCGATATAGGACTAAGATAAGAATACAAGGGACAAGGATGGTAAAATTAGGCGTTCCCCGGAGTTGAGGCCTTCCTGCTCGCTGGATTATTGCTAAACCAAGTCCAATTCTGAAGACTACGGTTACTTGCTGTTAGGGATTAGTGGCGTTGTCGTCGGAGATTCATGAGTGATTGGCCAACTAGACCAGTCAGATTACTCCGCAGATGCATAACTATCTTATAGGAATTCAAATGAATTAATTATACTTTCTAGGTGCATCGGGCGCTTTATGTGCATATTACCGTTCCATCATGATGCCAATCCCATATCCAATGTTCGTAACAGGCTCAAATCTATCGCTTGTACATCATCCATGGAAGTTCTGGGCTCCTTGATGAAATCACTCATCAATATGAATGATCAAACTAACTGATCAACGTCGCGATCTCGGTCAATGAGACGCATATACCTTTATTTGATTTCTATATTCCCCCTTTTGTTCCTGCCAGCTATGGCGGATATAAGCACGGATATCTTCCCTCTCCACCATCGCGAAGTATTCTACGTAGGTGGGGAGTATGTAGTTGACAGCGACGGGAAGCATACCATACGAGGACAAATGTACGTGGAAAGGCTCATCCCCGGGGAAGGGATAAACGCTAGCAAGCCATTCCCAATCGTATTTATTCACGGCAAGACACGATCCGGCGCGGTAAGCCAGTCCGGGATAACATCTCTATCTCACTTCCTAGAGCATCATATGTACATATATGGGTACTAAAAAGATATAACCAGGACTGGCTCACCAAACCCGATGGGCAACCAGGCTGGGCGTCATACTTCCTATCCCAGGGGTACGAGTGCTACCTAGTCGACCTGCCCAACTGCGGTCGGAGCCCGTGGAACCCTGACTCCGGGAAAATGATCGCGTACCCCGCCGAGTCTATCGAGGCCATGTTCACAGCGTGCCAGGACCTCGGGACATGGCCACAGGCCAAACTGCACACGCAGTGGCCCGGCAGCGGGAAGATCGGCGACCCGGTCTTCGACCACTTCTACGCGTCGTCGCTGCAAATCGGCACCAACGTCGTAGCGCAGGAAAAAGCCGCCCAGGCCGCTTGCGCTGCGCTGCTCGACCGCATCGCCAAGCCGGTCGTCTTGGTGGGGCACTCGGCTGGTGGGGCGGTCCCCTGGCTCACGGCGGATGTCCGCCCGCGTCTCGTGAGGATGATTGTCGCGCTCGAGCCTACTGGTCCGCCGTTCTATAAAGTCGGGATTGAGAGCGGGCCTGGTGCGCCGTGGGGGATTTCGAATGCCCCGCTGACGTACGATCCGCCGGTTACGGATCCGGAGACTGATTTCGTGAAGACTGTGGTCGAGGCGCCGGGTCCGAATTTGTTGAGTTGTACACTACAAGCGGAGACGCCGCCGCCGCGAAAGCTAGTGAATTTGGTGGATGTTCGGGTCTTGGTGGTGACGGCGCCCGCATCGTATCATGCGCAGTATGATTGGGGTACTGTGGAGTTCTTGCGGCAAGCTGGGGTTAGGAGTGTAGAACACTTGAAACTTGAGGATAGGGGGATATACGGGAATGCGCATATGATTTTTATGGAGATGAACAGCGACGAGATAGCTAAGGAAATTCTAGAATGGGTCGAGGGGTAAGGAGGGGGCAACGTGTTTAGGTCATTGCTGTCCGCGTGTGCAGACATATCATTGTCCTATCTAGAACATTCCGCAGCTGAACCATATTGTACCCCTATATCCCGCCAACTGAGAGCAGATGATGCTCACGACGACCAGCCAGAACAGAAATCGGAGTCGTAATCAGAGTAGATATCATCTTCTTCTGTGGTGGCGTCCGATTCCTCCCATTCATCAGGATCGCCAATCGACCATTTATTGAAACTCTTCTGCTGCTTCTCCGTTACAACAAATCTCTCCTCAAACGCCTCTCGCACCATCTTACGAGTCCTGCACTTGAAAATCGAGGGATGAGATACTATGAACAAGGTCAAGTTGTATGCCATGTTACTATCTTTCACCTCGGACTCGAAGTCGGCAAGAAGGAACATGTACAAGACCCGGAAGGCAGAGTCTCGCGCGATGCTCTTCAGTCCCCTCAATTCTTCCCCAAAGTCGTCACAGTAGTCCTTGCTCTGCCTCAGATCGCTCATAATTCCATGCAGCTTACGTCCTTCGAGAACGTCAACGTTGAGGAACTCGAGTTGGTCACAGAGGGTATGGTAATCGGATAGTTGGGTCGGCATGCGGCGGAAGAATTGTCGGAACCCATTGCTCATTCCGTAGTTGATGATCTCGAAGAAGGGTATATCGCTGTGTACCGGTACGGAAGTTTTGTTCTGCCCAGAATTCTGCTGGAAACTCAGGAAGGACTTGAAGTAGGGGATCTTCTTCGTGTCAACCAGATATTCCGTCGTCCCAATCTGAATCTTGACACGGGAACCGTCGACTAGACTTGAGGCTTGGGTAGCCATAATTTCCGTTATTTATCTAGCGTCGACTTGTCGAGGTTGTAGACAGGTTAAAGGAGTAGGTGAATCTATAGGCTTGGCTTCTGGTGCTGGGCAACTTCTTCTTAAACAAAACTCTAGATAATTCGTGTCGGGGTTGATGTTGGGCTCGGCCGGAATCAAGATGGGTTGAAGGCTTCCCCGCCGAGAGCTCTGATGAACGAGTGGTTGTCGAGGACCTCACCACCACATCTAGTAAAAACCCGATTGGTTGCTGTTGATGAAGAATCATGTGTGGTAGTCCCTGGGATGATAGGACCTAAAAATGTATAGCCTTGTAATAAGAAGAGTTCTACAATGTTCACATATGATCGCATAACCGCATGCAGTGCCGCTAATTAGGAGAATACCCCTAATCATACCTTTAAAGCCGTTACTCTACCTAAATCATGCTTCATGTAACACCGGCTACTGGCGGATTTGGCTTATGGGTACTTACAGTATCATTTCGTTGATCCGGTATGCTATCAACGGCAATAAGAGCGGGAGCGGATATTGAACAGAAATTATTCGATATCGGCATCCGCGTCTCACAAACGGCAACCCACATTTCACTATCCTGGGAGCGAAATTCAACCGATTCAAAATAATTATGATTCCAGAGCAAGTCGGACTATTCTTCTGCTTTTCCAGCATTCTGCTTCTTAAGTTCATCCGGTCCTTGGTTGTGGCTCATTGCGGTATTCTATCACTGTTAGACCAAAGTCGTATGTAAACAAGTAAAGTTACTTACCACTACGGATCTTGGGGCCCACTGTGAGAGCGACTTGATACTACCTGCGTGCGGCCCTTTTCATACCATCCCTTGCCTTCCTTCTCCGACAATATCTTCCACCAACGTTTCGGCGAATTGCTCTGCCGGAACGCCACCCGGTTTAAGTTCACCACTTGCCCAACCAGCAATAGTCTTCTCAATAGGGACGTAGTGAGATGTGGGTGGTAAATGGAAGGAGTCGTTGTCGTGAAAATGAGTTCCTATAACACCAGCCATTATTGTGACGACACTAACTCCGAACGGAGACAGCTCGAGACGTAGAGTCTCGGAGAAGTTGTTCAACGCAGCCTTAGAGGAGCAGTATGCACCTGCGAATGCACTCAGCCAACGACCAATCATAATAGCCACGATTAGGGGCCGGTGCGTCCCAGGCCGCAACGTACCTAGTACTTATCCATGGTGTATTCACGACCGCACCAACCGTGCTGAAGTTGATAATGCGCCCACGACTCGCAATCAGAAGCTTAGAAAAGGCTTGGATGGTCCGGATAGGGCCCTAGACGTTGGTGTCGTAGACTTCCTGGGCTTTCTGGATGTCGATATCTAGGATAGGCATGGCGTATCCAATGCCGGCATTATTGAAGAGCACATCGAGTCAGCGGCCGCTCTCCGTAACTATCTTGGCTGCTTCGGAGACTGACGAAGTGGGCGATACGTCGAGTTGAACAATGGTCACATTGGGAGAACTGGATAGTTCTCGGGGGATCTTTGACGTGTTTCTCGCAGTAACAAAGACATGGTGGTCGCGCTTCGCCATGGTAAGGGCAACCGCCGCACCAATGCCTCCCTCGGAGCAGCCGGTCACTAGAATCGTCTTCAAAGACATAGTCGCTATTCTGCAGGGTCGTTAACGAACGATCTCCATCAGTCTGGTGTAGTCGGAAAGTAGAAGCTTATGTCTAGGCAGCTTCAGCGGAGGTGCGGCTTTCAACATCGTAACTAAGGAGGAAGTAATGCGATATTCCGATAATAACAGCCACATACATACATCCCTTGGAAAGAAAAGTCCTAACTGGGACACTTGCCTGGATGCCCCTTTGTACTACCTACCCATATATGCAGATCGCCCAGGTACATGCATACGTATGCACTTATATAAGCCGTACACCTCTTATTGTACCAGCAGTTTCGTTGCATAACGAATACATATGTATCTACCTACTAGGTAGATATCGTGTACCCGACAGGAACAGGCATATAACCAACAATTAGCGCCCCACTATGCTATACCATACTACTGGAAAGTGAGCTATCATGTCCGAATGCTCGTTGTTCTGTTTAGGCATCTATGAGTGAATCAACATACGAATGAAGAGTTGTCCTCTATCCTACGTGGTGTCTACCGGGTTTGGGATCGGAATTACTTGCTGCTAGGGGGGGGGGGCGGACATGAAATAGTGGGTCATATGATATCCTCGCAGTCTGCCATTAGCTACGAAGCCGGTCTATTTTCCGTCCGGGAGAGGGGCCTAGAGGACGGCGACAGATGTCCGAAAATGAGGCGAATGTTGTTGGCGGCCGGGATAGCGCCGCTCTGTACCGGGATACGTACTCGGCTTGCGTATTACCGCTTTGAGGAATTCCTACGGCATTCTGTAGGTTTGATTGGCCTGCCTCAGGGGTGACCGATGTTCTACGTAGAGGTTATCACGGGAGGTCATTAATTATCTATGTATTGTTCTAGCCGTCTAGATAGAAATAGCAGTGGATGTCGTGAGAGGGGATCTGGCAATTGTATTTATTGTGATTTCTTAAAAAGCATCGAGTAACGGGCATGATGTCCTAACCTACTATAAAACAGGCGCCATGATGCCTTACACCGGAAAATCTACCTTAGGGGCTTATATTGTCTGGCGTTGAATTGGCTTATGGTCTTCCTATTTACACACGACTAAATATTTATGCGTAGGCATCTAGCCATATATCTTCTACATTAAGTACTTATGCTTGTGTTTCTTAAGAGAATGTGGCCTCCCCATCTCGTTGCATCTTGATTTATATCGGCGGATTCCCTGGGTGCTCTTCTCAATAGGGGCTCAATAGGAAATATGACTTCATAACGCGTCGTAATCAACCTAACAGTGTTTTTCCCAACTACAATTTCCTCAACACATTCAATGCCAGGGCTGGTGGGTGTGACTTACGCGCATCCGTGTTGATTTCTTTCGTTTCGGAAATGGAAGGGACCTAAGAAATAACAGTGCCCAGGTGGATGTGCACCAATTCAATTTTGCCCTTTCCTAGAGAAGGGTCAGACTAGATCTTTCACTTTGTTTTGAGCAAACCTACTGACCGCATGCGCTTTTCATGTAACTGTTCCACTTTCCATTACACTGTCTCTTCCTCTCTCACCTGCGACTTTGGTTCAATTTCTTGTTGCTCCTCCACCATCACTTTTCCGAAGCACAGTGGCAGCCCTCAAGTGCAACCTACATAATAAATGCCCTTCACAAATCTGCAATCTCACCTCGGGAATTTCCTTGTGTCATCTTTCGTACACTTCTACTCAACTCTTTAGGGCCTTTTTATCTGCTGGCACCTATCCTCGACTACTGACGCCTACCGACGCCTACCGACGCCTACCGACGCCTAGTTTCCTAGGCCTTATATGCAACCGCAATCCCGATACTTCAACATGTCTAGCACCAAACGCCGACGAACTCTAGATAATCCTGGAAAGGATATCAGGAGCCTTAAAAAACCCGAAGTTGTGCAGCCAGTCGGGGCGGTTAGGGGATATCTTCACATTAAGACCCAGGTTGGCTCGGCCAACAAGGCGGCCAAGAACGACTCAAAGCCTGTTACAAGTGTTAACACGAGCTTTCCAATGTTACGTAACATCACAGATACTACCGTAGAAGAGGAGATCTCTGGGTGAGCTATCCAGATTCTTAGTCCTGTAGAGACTAGCGACTAATCTGAATTATAGTGCTGATAATGACTACACCCACCGACATGACGGCAAGGACAGCGATGTTTCTTTCGATGAATACTGGGAAAGGCCATGGTTGGAAGAAATCCGGAGCAGCGCGACATGGGAGCCATCGGAGGATGTACGAGCCGTCTATAAGAAAGAAATTATCGGGACTTGCGTGGCAAGACTCCTTAGACGTCATAATATGCGTAAGCTGTTCTGGGAGAAGCTCGAAGACGTCGGAGGACCGATGTCTGAACTTGGCTTTACTCTGTTCGATCGATATGGACGCCTCAATAGCCAGTACTACGAACACGACTTCAAGAAGGGCACTGGCATTTGGGGCAAGGAACTTGATCACGGTGATTTGCTCTTGTTTGAGAGCATCAAAGTTGACGAAAAGTGGCGATGGCGCGGTGTGGGAACGAAGCTTGTAGATGCTATCCTCAAGAAAACGAAGCAGAAAGCAAGCACTCGGGCAGACTTTATCGCCGTAGTTCATCCCCATGTTTCTCCCTGGCAACTCCACTCTATGGGCTTTCGTAATCAGGAACAGTTGGCTACGAAAGGGAAGGAGATCGATAAAATTGCTCGAGACTTCTGGAGATCTATGGGGTTTCGAAGAGTCGGTACATCGAATTGGCTGGCGCGAATAGACTCCGTTGATCATCCATCACGATTCTTGGAGTCATCAGGGGATTGGGAACCACCGGAAGCACCGAAAGATGTTCGAATTCCGGGCTACCTCATGATGCTTTTCGGGAGAATACCGGACCCGGAAGTTAAAGAGGAAGAGTGCATCAGCCGACTAGAAAGGGTTTTTCTAGGCGATACCGGAAGTCAGCAGTGGTTAGTAGTCGATAAAGACGGTAACACCTTACTACATCTTGCCGCCATATCATCGAAGCCACAACTGGTTAAATTCATGCTCTCTAGGGCCGCTCAGTTAGCACAGCTACGGAATCGAGAAGGCGATACTCCGTGGGAAGCCCTGCAGAACAAACTTGAGCTTTCGAGGACACGGAAATTCCTTGGGGATGAAACCGTCGTACTATCTGACCGGTTCCGGGGCTTTAGCGATAAGAGTATAGCGTGCATAGCTGCTCTTCGAAATATTGAGGTGTTTGACTTCTCATCCTTCTCTGCTTCTGAAATTGAATTCATTTCGTCTGCCACGGATGAGCAAGCGAGAAGAAAAATTCCCGGGATCGACATCACCGGTGTCCGGAAATCCTTACAACTGAAATTCGGTTGTACCTGTGGTGAATGTATTGGAGGTTTCCTAAGTCCACGAATGAAACTCGCACTACTTTCCGTAGCCAACAAAGCATACGACGAACTACGCTTGTTCGAAGAGCAATTGCCGGCAGGGGTTTGGTTTCATAAGCTCTCGAAATATGTTCCGAATGAGGTCCGGCACAAATCGGAATCCGCCAGACCGACGCAACTGGGATTTACGGAATTATGGCATCATTTCGTCCAATGCCTTTCGAGCGGTATGATACCATCTGAAAATGCAATCATTAGGATGTCCAACCAGCATTGGCCTCCGGCGCCAAACATGTTCCTGGCACATGGTGGTTCTGTGTCGTCTGTTGCAAAGATGGTTTTCGAGAAAGCTATGATTGAGGATGAATGGGCTGGACGTAGGGCTCTTAGGAACGAAATGGGTCACGAGATCGACAAACTCCCTGCATGCAGGAATGATCACGAATTTGGTTTCGTAAGCGCAATGTGCGGCTATGGAATTGTCACCCCTATAGACGAGTGGTACTAGTAAGCAGATGGACGCAGATTGATGCAAATAGCCAGTCCGCCCCATGAAACATGGGAATATCGGAAAGCTTCGTGGGAAACGAGACCGGGCTTCTTTACGACCGGTCGCGGTCTTATGTAATTAGGTTTCTTTCGGATCGTCTGATCTAGAGTCTAGACTGCTAGGTATGTATACCGCCTTCGCTAATTGAGAGCTATTTTCCCTACGGAGCGGCGCGAGTAAAGATGAGATACTGTAACGTAGCCGTCGTCTCGTGTGTCATCGTAATGGTCGGTAACGAAGATATCGGGTATGGGTATAATTATTTATATCGATTCTCTCTATTAACTTTCACATAGCGAGATGAGGAACCTTTCGAAGATTTTCAAAGAGGAAAAATCTTTAATTCCATGCACGGCACAAGGCTTGGAGAATGTCTATCGGTTTCTATATCGGTTGAAATTCATCTACGACACCTATGTTGCAATGGGAACGCAAATCTCAATGTATCGAGAAAAGGGGCTGGGTATGCAAATATCGGGGTTTGTAAATGCCCCGCATTTTATCTGTGGTTAGGCGCGCCCTCCCGCGCCTTCCGTGCCACATCAATTGATTCCGCGCCTTTTGTGTAATATGCCGTGTAACGCCGAGAAAAAGTTGGTGGGGTTAAAAAGTTGCCCCCCAAGAGAGCGTCAGAAAAAAAAAAAGCACTTTTCTTTAACAGATAACAACTAAACAAATCCATATTGCAAACGATTCAATATAGATAATAATTCAAAGAAGAAGAAAACAAAGTATTTATATTCTTAATCTTCAAATTATATAATTTAAACGGGTTTATCTTAAAATCGATCAAGTTATTCTCGGTATCATTTCATCAAAAGTTAGGACAAATCCACACGGCTATTCTGACCCTCTCCTGCCCCCTCTGCCTGTGTGAAGTTTGCTACTGTAAGCCCGCCTAGACTTTAACAACAACATTTGAAGCGTAGCTTAGTCGCTGTCTTTCTTGTAAGATGGCTGCTAAACCACCTTCTGACGAGCTCCAGAAGCTCAGCGGTAAGTCTCAATTGCTATCATCATGATTTAAGCGATTCTCTAATATCCAACAGTCAGCGGGGCTAATGGCGCCAACGGTAAGCCTGCGACGGAAGCCAACGGTGCGAAGAATGGCGACATAGAAAATTCTGGCGAGGATTCCGACGACGATGCTGATGGACAGACTGCGGAGCCCGCGCCCGGGGCTGCTAAGAAAAAGAAGAACAAGAAGAAGAAGCCAAAGAAGAAGAAGAAGGCACCCACTGCCCAGACAGACCCGCCGAGCGTCTTGATGTCCCAGCTATTCCCTAACAATACCTACCCTAAGGGCGAAGAGGTCGAATATAAAGACGAGAACCGCTACCGTACCACAAGCGAAGAGAAACGACATTTAGACAATCTGAACAGCGATTTCCTTACCGACTACCGTCACGCGGCCGAAACCCATCGTCAAGTTCGCCAGTGGGCACAGAAAAACATTAAGCCTGGTCAGACCCTAACCGAGATCGCTGAAGGTATCGAAGATAGCGTTCGACGTCTTGTTGGGCACGATGGTCTGACGGAAGGCGACGCCTTGAAAGCGGGAATGGGCTTCCCGACGGGACTAAACCTGGATCATATTGCCGCACACTTTTCTCCCAATGCCGGGAACAAGACAATCTTACAGCAGAGCAACGTCATGAAGGTGGATATTGGCGTCCACGTCAACGGCAGGATTGTTGACAGCGCCTTTACCATGGCATTTGATCCTATGTATGACAACCTACTAGCAGCCGTAAAGGATGCGACGAACACGGGCGTTCGAGAGGCAGGCATAGATGTCCGCCTAGGTGAATTGGGTGGATATATCCAAGAGACGATGGAGAGCTACGAATGTGAAATTAACGGTACTACATATCCCATCAAGTCAATCCGCAACCTCACTGGCCACACCATCTTGCCATACAGCATTCACGGGACCAAGAGTGTTCCAATCGTCAAATCGCAAGACCAGACAAAGATGGAGGAGGGCGATGTCTTCGCCATCGAAACCTTTGGCAGCACCGGAAACGGTTACGTCCACGACCAGGGAGAAGTATCGCACTACGCTTTGCGTAGCGACGCTCCCAAAGTCGACCTTCGTCTATCATCCGCCAAGTCTCTTCTTAATGTCATTAAGAAGAACTTTGGTACTATTCCTTTTGCGCGCAGATACCTGGATAGACTCGGCCAGGAGAAGTACTTGCTCGGGGTAAGCACGACTAAACTAAACGATTGCGAGGGATCTATCTAACATTTTTCTAGTTGAACAATCTTTGCCAGAGTGGCATCGTGGAAGACTATCCACCACTACTTGATAAGAAGGGCTCATACACGGCCCAATTCGAACACGTAAGTTTTGAGACATACAGCGAGTTTACGGATAGTATCTAACTTTTTACTCTAGACGATTCTGTTGCGACCTACCGTGAAGGAGGTCATCAGCCGTGGCGATGACTACTAGGAGAGTGAAGAGCAAAAGCCTAGGGGCTCTAGAGCTATAGCGGGCTAATCATCAACGAAATAGTAGTTCCACGTCAGATATATACGATTGAAAAATAACTCTTAGTATTGATTTCTAGTACTGAGCTTTGAGTTCTGGGACGCGTTAAATACCTGAATACAACCTGCCAGCTCCCAGCCCAAGTTAGTAAAGTCACGTTGAAATTGATTTTCAAAGTCAGCTCCTTGTGTTACGTAGTGGAGATCTTACGCCTACAGAAATATGTAAGTGGCGGTGGAGCCAATGACGTTGGAACTAGACGACATCGAGTACACACACGTATGTGTAACACGCCGTTACTGTTTATCCAATTAAGGAGATATGATCTTGCGTGAATTTCGGCTGACGGTCTTTTCTTCCTCCTATTCGTTGTGAAGGACATAATAACGAATGGTTGAGTCGTAGTCCTCTCTACCTCATCCGCTCACGCATCCATCAAGTTATTAATATCGAGAATCGTACCTATCTATTAAGTAGAGCTCATGTAAGTATAGAAATACCCTCAAAATAAGCTCATCCTATATAGATAGCCACCGCCTACGAATTGTATAATGAGAAACAATGAGACTATCACCAACTCTACTAGCTGGGCACGGGTGATGTCACTGGCCGGCTGGGTTAAGGATCAGCCCTATTCAGCCCCGAGCTGAAGTCATATTATCAAGATTTGAGGCTAGTTTGATGAAAGAGGTTGAGATAGACGGTCGGATAAACTGTGGACGATGATAAAAACGAATAACAGAGCACCGATTGCGAGGATCTGGACCCTGCAGATCGGTTCTATCATATGCCAAAATTGTGCGTAGCGAAGTCTGGAAACCTCGAAGACTCCGCATATGCTCCAGGTTTTCGGGTAGAAGGTCAAAGCTCGGGGTCCACATGAGTCATAGTGAACCAATTAAATATCTCACAACTGTCAAATCTTTGAAGCCGTTTCCGAGCGATTTTCTCGTTGACAGTGACTAAACCGGATCTGGTAAGTTAAGCGAGGAGGTTGTGTAGGGGGCGATACCGAAGATTACCGGGCAAGGGCAAAAAGGAAATCGCGATAAGGTCGCTTTTTCCGCCCAGTGGCCCAGTGCCGATCGGCCAGCCGCTGATTGAAGGAAATTTTCTCAAAGACCGTCATTTGGTTGCATTTATTTCAACAACCAAACTCCCTCAACACCCTCAATATCCGAACAACTTATTCTTTCTGCCATCTATTGGGCATACCACCATCGTTTTGCGTGAACTACGAGCGCGAATTGATTGACTTATTCTATTAGCACCGAATAAAATTGGCACGTGCGATATTTCGGTGCTTCTATTTTTTTACTTGCTATTCCTACGAACAGCATCTTTGTCCCGCAACTCCGATCGGCTTCTACACCGCGTACAAATACTGTTCTATCAATCCTCGTTGGATTAGACATCCGGACTTTTAATACCTCATCTGTGACATTGAAGTCCTTCTTCGAGGAGGATCTTTTTAGTCTCTTTTGGCGTGTCTTCTATTGGGATTGTGTTCCATCAGAGATGAAGGTCTTTTCCAGCTCGCATACATTCGATTACTCCTGGGAAGAGGTATCAACCGCCAACTGGCGGAAGTACTGTCCCTGGAACGACAAGTCCACACACGTCATAGCCGTCGACACACTCGCGCGAGAAGTCGACCCAGCCACCGGAATTCTACGAACCGAGCGTCTCATCACCTGCAAGCAATCAGCACCAGAATGGCTCAAGTCCATGATGGGTTGCATGGAGACGAGTCAAGTCTTCGAGACATCCTACGTCGATCCGGTCGCGAAAACTGTCACCATGGTATCGCAGAACATCACGTGGTCGAATCTAGTCAACGTTCAAGAGACGGTAGTCTATCGACCGCTGAGTGCGCATAAGACACAATTCGAGCAAGACGCCAGGATAACAGCGTTATGCGGTGGCTGGCAGAGGATCAAGAACAGCATCGAGGATACTCTAGTTACTCGATTTAGAGAAAATGCGGTCAAGGGCAAAGAAGGTTTCGAGTGCGTTCTAGCCATGAGCCGAAGAGTCTTCGCCGAGGAGCGGGAAAGAGAAAGGCAACGAAGCGAAGGCAAGATGATGATGGTGGCATAGACGGGAACCGGCAACATCATTCCCAATTCGCCATCATCACGACATCTAGAACGGACTTTTACGACGTACTCGGATAGACCACGATACATACACCAGCATTTTCAGGAGCCTCATAAAAGGAGTGGCTTCATTTGATTTTCGGCTAAAAAAAAGCACGGCGTTTCGGCATACCCAATTACAATTAAACTGTTGTTGCATAGAAGGGTGAATTAGACTGGCGACGTCCTGGCACAGCTGCCTCCCTACCGGACGGGAGCATATGCTAGATATAGACATAGAGTACTCTATTTAGGGCAAAGGATAAAGATAATAATCACTCCTCCCACTACAACTACAGCTGCCTCATAATCGTGAGATACTACGCGTTAATAGCGTATATGGGGTATCAATATTGTGTGTAACTTCAATTCTTCTCAGCTTTCTCAGTACATTTCTTTTCGTAATACTGCAGTAGCCTCTTCGTATCATTGTCAAGCACAGGTGCACTGTGTTCGCCACCCCCATCTCCATCCCCGCCCAACGCTGCCCTCGCAAATTGAGCACCTTCTGTGTACCGTTTGAAAAAATACAGCTCCTCTACGGCATGTAGTAGAGCCTGGGCTTCATGTTTTGGGACCCGTCCCGGACCTAGTGGGAGGTCGACGGTTTCCCATATCTAAGCAAGATTAACTCATTTCGACTGATTAGGTATTCGCCACTTCCGCTGATCCCGGATACGTACCTCTCCGTTTTCGACCTTTACTCTGTACTCCTTCCGAACGGCTTGAAATTCTTCCTCCGACTGGGCGGTGCGGTCCGCGGGTGCACTTGCCTCACTTTTCTTAGGTGGATTGCCTTCGGCGGGCTCTGCGTTGTTGGATTCGTCCTCGGAACTCGAAAGCTGGATGCCGAAAAGATCGGACTCCAGGTCCGGATCCATTATCAGTAGTGCAGGCCACCCGGGCTTAATTAATGTCCACCTATTTCAATGGATTCTTAACCCATGAATAAGAACCTAGAAAATCCGGGCCACTGTCGGAGACGGGACCGAAGTTGTTGAGAAGAGTACTTGAAGATGATAGTAAAGGATACCGAACCAAATTTTCTTCGCGGCGTGACATCAGTGTGCATCTTCCATTAGTGGGGTAGCCGCCCGGCTGGAAGGAGGGGCTAAAGGCGCTGATTAGCTCTACAGTCTAGGCTCTGGACCATCACAACAATAGAAATTGGTCACAAAGTGAACCCTGATTTCTACTGTTGAGCCGGCTCTCTTGGTCCTCGTCTTGACTTTACGCTCGTTTCATATTCTTGCTTTGTTTCATGTCTATCCGTTAGATCAAGATGGACGACCAGGTAGCTCGCCTCGTAGACAAAGCATGGGACAAATTCCAACAGCTTGCCCCTGATCGACGACTTTGTAAGTCACACGGGGCATGACGCTCTATTTACCTGCCTACTTGTGCAGCCCAATACGTGTATCTTCGTGAGCTAGAATGACGCGAATTCCACGGCCGTATCTACGTCTCTAACCCAACCCCGCTCTAGTGATCGCCATAGCGGGAATCCCGGGCTCAGGTAAGTGCTTCACCTACCAACATATAGTGTAGAGTCACAATTTACAAGTCCTGACATAACCCCAGGCAAGACAACACTCTCCCAAATCGTCACCAACGCCCTCAATGCGCGGCATGCGAGCCTACACCCAGAGGTCCCCACCCCGGCCGTCTTCGTGCCGATGGACGGGTACCACCTGACGCGGGCGCAGCTCTCCGCAATGCCAGATCCAGCGCTCGCGCACGCGCGGCGGGGCGCCGAGTTCACCTTCGACGGGGTCTCATTCCTAGCACTTGTAAAGTCCTTACGCGTAGTGCCACCGCCACCGCTAGCTCCAGTCTACGCGCCGAGCTTCGACCACGCGGTCAAGGACCCGAAGGCGGACGACATCGCGATCCTGCCGTCGCACCGGGTCGTGGTGTTCGAGGGGAACTACGTGTGCCTGGACAAGGAGCCGTGGCGCGAGGCGGCGATGCTGATGGATGAGCGGTGGTTTGTCGAGGTGGAGGTTGCGACGGCGCGGCGGAGGCTGGTGAAGCGGCATGTGAAGGCGGGGATCGCGCGGGATGAGGAGGAGGCGGGGCGGAGGGCCGATGAGAATGATTTGGTGAATGGGGAGCAGATTGTCAGGCAGAGGGTCGATGTGCATGAGGTTGTTGTGAGTAAGGAGGATGGGAAGTGGGTTCATGAATGAATGGGCTATATTCATGAACTCCTCCGTTGATGCTATACTAGAACATTAGGCGAATTCCTGTATATATTCACGGATCATTGGTCCAATTATTAACTCAGTTATCCCCATAAGTGCTCTGGGAGACGGCACGTAACGACCATCCTAGTCCAAGGCCATCTCGTCATCGCTCGGATACTCGGGTTCTGGCGACGGAGACTCTAGATAATAAAAGCGGCGCCCCACTAGAGATTGCATGGCGATGAGCATAGCGACAACTTCTCTATCTTTAGGCTCACGATGTTTATTACTTAAACACGCCCCTGCTTGTAGTAACGCTGTAACAATCTGAGTAGGTCGGCGTGTTACCAATGAGTGGTAAAGTGGCGAGCCATATTCGAAAGAATATATATTGACATCGGCATTATACTGTATCAACGATCGAACTAGATCGATTCGTTTCATGATGATGGCCATATGAATTGCGGTATCGCCCCTTGGAGTTATTGTGTTGGCGTTGGCGCCTTTGGAGAGAAGGAAGCGAACGCTTTCGGCGTCGCCTCTAAGAACAAGGCTCATGACCGGCGAGCAAAGCGCTTTAACCCAGTATATACCGTGCTTAGATGCCAACCGAAAGTCCCCATTGGGATTTGCGTCATTCTCTAGTAATAGCTTCGCAAGTTCAGTATCGCCGACCTCACATGCTATGCGGAGAGCGCTCCACCCACTACCTGGAAACCTTGCCCTGGATTCCTCGTCTTGATAGATAAGATTGGGGTCGGCGCCATATTCAAGGAGAAGTCGTGCTTTTTCTAAGTTATTTGGCCGGCAAATAAGATCGATTAGGGGCGTTCCACCACCCCTGGCCCTGGCATTCACCCCTATACGAAACTTCACAAGAGTGTTCCAGATAAGTGGTTCACTATGTGTATTTACGAAGCTAAGGGCGGGGATGCCATTATATACCATTTCGTTTGGTTGCACCGTTCTGCTGTCCAACCAGTGAAGCAAGACGTCGTAGAGTCCAAAGTGAACACAGCCAACCCATGGAGGTCCGTGAATGACATTGCTCTCTGGCGTATGGTGCCGTGCAGTGGAATAAAAGCTTAAGTTCTCCAGCCACGTTCTGTACCAGGAGCTGCTCTCCGAGGGGTGACCTAAGAACTGTATCATTAGGTTGCGAGTTGCTTCGGAGATTTTACTGATGAATCCCTGATATTGCAAGTCCCACAGCATCATTCTTTTACACCATGAGAGGTATTCGCCATGCCCAAAGTAGAGATATTTTTGATCTATTAGGTAACGGAGATATATGCCGAGGACAAAATCGTTGGCATGTTCAGGGGTGAAGTGATAAGATTCGAGGTATTCCTGAACTGATAAGTGGGAAAACTTGCAGATGTCGTGTTTTCCGCCTTTCTCGACTATTATAAGGTTTCTGCATGTTTTGAGGACCATATCGATATCGATGTCGATATTTGACTGGAAAGAACCTGTTGGATTCTGAAGGACTGCAATTACTAGTTCCTCGGGACTTAGGGGCTCCCAGGAGCAGATCATCCACTGGAATGCCCGGTCCGCGAGATGTCGCTTCCGTTTGTCGATACTCAGATATATTTCATCGTATGACGCTTTAAGGTCCTCTGGAAGTTTATGTAGATATTCGCTTACTAGGCTCTCGCAGTCTAATTCGAGAAGGTCGTTAATGTGAACAGACGCCCATTGAAACCTATCTTGAACGTTAGCTAACAAGATAACTTGGGGATTAGATATTACTCACATCCCTTGACTCTTTTCCTGGAATGTCTGTATGACGGAGCCACGCATTTCGCGGGACATTCTCTCTTGGCACCACTTCGTCTCGTTCATTCTGAATTCGATGTACTTCTCAATATCTGCCTGGTTATCGCTTGGTTGGATCTGCAAATGTTCCCCGTTCCCGAATATCTGCTTGATATCATCGTCATCACGACTGGTAATAAAGACCTTGACTAGCGTGTAGCTCGTAGTTGAGATCTTTTCCAAAGCCTTTATTAGGCAATGCCGGGACTTTTGGTCGCATTCATCCAAGCCATCGATTAATATTATGATTTGGGCGTATTGCTCGCTGATATCATTAAGCAGGGTCTGGCATTCTTCTATAGTAAATCGAGAGGATGTGAATGCATTCTTCTTTTTTTCCGTATACAGATTCCTTGTACATTCTATGGTGTACGCTTCTTTCCGTATTGTTCCTGATCGTCTGGCATCCGGGCTATTGATATATTTCTTGGAAGATAACTGCCGCACTAGGCTTCGTAGTATAGACCCTGGATCTTGGCGCTCGTGGCGAGAACGATCGCAAAAGAAGTAGGCAAACCCTACACCGTCGGATCCAGCGCTACAGTCCATATGAATGTTATCGACTACCTTGGATGACAATCTACTTTTACCTGCACCCGCTGTTATACACAAAAAGTAAGCAAAAATTAACCAACAGGAGTATGATGCAGTACTAACGAATCCCATGTAGCCAGAAAGTTGCGGAGTGACTTAAATCTTTCCATCGTACGTATTTAGCGTGAGAGAGAAGCCAGTCGCAAGTACCGTCGAGGCGTACTGCTTTGACATTTTCATAATCGGTTTGGTAATCAATATTTGATATCCATTGCAGCATCTCGATGTGTTCCGATTCTTCCGTTGCCACCACTATTTGGGTTAGGTTATCATCGATTCTACAGAATCCGAGATTGAGAATATCTTCGAGGTGTTGAAGTTTTTCTGTGATTTCAATATCATAGCAGTCTTCTGCAGCCACCTCAACTCTTTTTGCCTTATCCTCTAGTGCTTGAAGCTGGTTAATGAACTTATCTGGTCGAAAGGCTCCCTTAATAGCTTTCTTCAAAACTCCAGTCTGGCAAGACTCTACTGCGAGGGACATGAATGATAGGATCTCTTTGAAGAGGGCAACCATTGATCTTTCAAGCCTTGTCAGTATCTCTAGCCTCTGTTCTCTCTTGCCTGTAGGGAATGGCGTTTCGTTGAGGTAAAGCCTCTGATGAATCTTACACCGAACACACAAGTCAGTTATTTTCTCGAGACCGATAAGTAATTGACCTGTATGTTCCATAGTAATCGTGGCCGCCTGACTTAGTTTAGTCGTCTAAATATATAGCAGATAGTATGTGTGGTAAGGATGTACCTGTACAAGGAATCGGAATCCAGCCCAAGGAAGAGCAGCATGAGTCGGATCGAAACTCACTGCCACGTCGCCAACCTCTTTGAAGGTGTTCAGCCAGTATATGATCTTGCCTGCAACATCCCGAACGAGATAAGACTTAGGACCCAAAGTGACTTTGAGGGTCCTTATATCTGCTTGTTGCTGCTTTTCCCTAACTAGACGCAGTAGCTCTTCTAGAAACTGAGGCCCCTTGATAGGCGAAGCATTGCTAGATGAAGGTACAAAACTTTCTAGCCTTTCAGCGCATGCTTTATCATCATCTGTTCCTTTATATTTCAGCTGCTCAAAGGCTTGTGTCCAAAGTCGATCGTATTGACTATATCAGGCACGATTAACGCTAAACTTGACAACAAATACAGCAGTTCAAGATTTAAGTCTCACTCTAGGCTTGCTTCGCCCGGCCCTGGGAATATTGGGATTTCTGATATAGGGCGGTGGGGTAAAGTAATCGGGGTCGATGGGCCTTCCCCGTCTCCGGGGCTCCGAATGAAAGTGGGCGCATTACTGGCCTCTACTTTTTTACTGGTTGTTGATGGTGCTCTATGAGTTGTAGATACATGCAATCTCGCTTTCAGCTTGTCACGAAATCGCGGCTTTGACGCTGGGGACATTTTCTTTGTATCTGGAGGAATGAGGCTGTAGGTTCAACGTCAAACGCAACAGCAGATTCAAGCATAAGAGTCAATGGATATGGTTAGGTGCCTGTTTTAATATCTAAATTAAAATACCGAACGCTGCGGAGCCACGAGAAGAGCGGTTTGATTAATGAGTAGAAGTGGAATGGAGCCGAAAACTTGGGAACCCTTATAGTATTGAAGTCAGAGTCTGCCTTCCGTAGCCATAGCCACAGTAGTCTCTTCTCTTGAACCAAGCTGTGCACTGCCATCATGCAGGCTAGCGTCGAAAGCTATATCAATCAAGGGAAGGCTAAATGTGGACGGAATGGGGGGCTCGCACATCGTAGCCAATCATTGCGGTGACCGGGAAAGATATACGACCCTTCGGACGATCAATTGGACCTGGTGACAGGTGCCATTCTTCAATGCTCTTGACATCTTTCACGTTTGAGCTTGGATGCAGCTGGGTTCCCCCTTTTCCGTAGAGATATTATGTAATAAAACGAGCTACTTGCTGACATAATTCCATTGAACCCCACTCACTGTGGGCATTTATTTCTTATCTTATCAGCTCCATAAAAATTTCCTGTCTGCGTTGGACTTCGAATGCGATTGATCTCGTAAATATTTCTTGCAGACAAACACCTGAATAAGATAATAAGTAAGCTCCATAACGTTAAATCGCAATGGAAACCGCTACTATGCTCGATACGGACCAAAACTCCCCGCCAACAGTTACTGATTCTTCCAAGAAGCGCAAATCGCAGATTGACGAGATCGAAGTAGACCTGTCACTACCAGAGCCCCCGTCCAAAAAAGCAAAGCGACTACTCAAGAAAGGCAAGCCGCTCCCCGAGAAACCCAAAAGCGACGATGAAGCCGAGTCCGAAGACGAGCTACCCGTGCCCAAAGGGTCCGGCAAGGGCGGAAAGGGCGACAAGAAATCACAGCGTTCCGAGCATAGTATATGGATAGGCAACCTCCCCTTCACCATGACGAGGGTGGAGCTATTCAAGTGGCTGGTAGAGAGCTCAGGCGGAACAATCAAAGAGGAGAATATTACGCGTGTCAATCTGCCGACAAGCAAAATTAAGAGACCTGCCCCCGGCGAGGAGTCCTCGAAGCCTCAGAACAAGGGCTTTGCGTATGTGGACTTCAATGCCGAGTCTGCGTCCATAGCGGCTATGGCGCTTACTGAGACGGAAATAGACGGCCGGAAGGTCCTGATCAAGAACTCCAGTTCGTTCGAGGGCCGACCGAAGAAGGAAAACGGTACAGAGAATGGGGCTGCCGGGACGGCGAATGGCGGCGCGGGAGCATCAGATAATAAGAACGGCGCTGCTACTAGCAAGAAGATCTACGTCGGTAACCTGGCATTCCAGACAAATGAAGATGACCTGCGGGCGCAATTCGACAAGTGCGGCGAAATCGAATGGGTTAAGGTAGCCACATTTGAGGACAGCGGCAAATGCAAGGGGTACGGATGGGTTAAATTCAAGGAAGCCGAAGCAGCAGCGTGGGCTGTGAAAGGGTTTGTCAAGATCAAGGAGGAGATCGAGACGGAGGACGACTTCCGCGACAAGGATGCGGCGTCAGAAGACGGTGCGGCACCGGAAGTGGAGAAGAAGTTCAAGACGAGGAAATGGTGGATCAATAGGCTTAAGGGCCGCGAGCTGAAGATCGAACTCGCTGAAGACGACCAGGTCCGGTACAAGAAGAGATTTGGCAAGGACGCACCGCCGGGTGGGAAGAAAGCGCAGGGGCCGCGGAGAGACACGAGAAGTCAGAGACCGGTTAGGGCGGACAAGGAGGGCGACAGTGGAGCGGCGTTCGCAGAGAAGAGCGAGGGCTCTACGAAACCTGGCTACGGAGACGCTGCTGTGGCGTCGTACCTTACTGGTGCAGTCGTCAAGCCACAAGGCAAGAAGATTACGTTTGATTAGTGCAAATAGACAACTACCCCAGCTGCATAACAGTATTTCGCGAATTCTAAAGGATTACCGCTCGAAATGATTCGAGATATCCATCTTTGACGGTATACAGCCCTTGGTGGCCGTCTGGCTATTCATTTAACACTCGTGAATATAATAAGGCCATCAGAAGACAAGACCGCCGAAAAAGCGAAGAAGAATAAGCTGTGTCTAATATCTCTCTAGCATCCATCGTCGGCGGTCTTCCGGGGTCATAGGTTCCAATAGGGCCAATTCGGCCTCCTTAGTATCAATGTATCTCTGCACGAACTTGGGTTCCAAGCCAAAAGAATCTGATTGAAGTGCTTTAAGGGCTTCTCGCAAGTCGCCCGGGAACATCTTCTCAATCCCCAACGCCTTCCTCTGCGCTTCAGTGTAGCGCGCGGGATCCCCCGCACAGTCGCCCCAGGTCAGCGGGGTCTTCTTCGCAACACCCTCCGTGCCAGCCGTAATAAGCGCCGCAAGGGCGAAATACGGGTTAGCGAGCCCGTCTATGACCTTGAGCTCCCAATGGCTGCCCTCGATTTTGCGCAGCGGCAACTCTTTATTCTGAGTGCCCCACGTGATCCAGCGACCACCGGCCCAGAAGCTGTCAACCATGCGCTCATAGCTGGTTGGGTTACTGTTTATGAAAGCGGTGATGGCCTCGAAATGTTCCAAGATGCCGGCGTAGAACGACTCGTATAACTGCGGCTGGTCACCTCCGGGCGACGAGATGGACATATGGGCGTGCGAACCCGATCCACATGTCCAGCTGAATGGCTTAGGGTGCAGAGTCACCCGGAAGCCGTGGCGTGCCGCAACGGACTCGAGGATTTGGCGTGCGTGGAGTAAGCTGTCGCACGCCTCCATCGGCGGCAGTGGCGCTAGCACTAGCTCCCATTGCCCAGGGGCTGCTTCAGGGTGGATCTGCTCGGCCTCGATGCCCGCGGCCTCCAGGCTATCCATGATCTCATCGACGGCCGTGCTGAAACTCCCTTCACGGCCCCAGTCTGCTAGCGACCTGGCAATAGACCAAGAGTGGCCGTCGGTACGCATTGTACGATACTTATCCACGCTATCCACGTCTGTGTTACGCTCTAAGACGACGAACTCGACCTCAAAGCCGAATAGAAAGGTAAGACCCCGCGCCTCAGCGTTCTTAACCGCCTTGCGCAAGATTCCCCTGGGGCATAGAACCGACTCCGAGCCGTCCAGTTCGTAGAAATACCCGAAGCAGCTAACTTGGCCGTCAACCGGGCCTGGCTTCAGACTCGACCAATCCGGATGGACCGTGTACATGCCGGTAGCCGTTACCTGTGGAATCAAAGCGTCAATCTGCGTCATTCCGAAACTGGCTTTGGCCAACGATAGGGTGAAAGGCTTGTTGCTCGACAGCGCCTTGTACACCTGTTTGATTGGGAAAAGTCGACACTTGGCACTGGATGTGTAGTCGTGCCAATAGATTCGGAGGTACTTAGCATTGAGGCTCCGAAGCTTGTGCATGATTAAGTGGCTGCTCAAGTCGGTACTTGAGACAGTCTTCAGCTCCGTCAGACTAGCTAGGCTGGACTCCGTCTGCAGATTATAAAGCTTCTTCGAGTTGGAGAATAAGACGTCTTGAGCGAGCCGAGCGGCTTGCTTCTCATCGAGCTGCTGTGTCTGTACGAGCTCTCCCAGAACCTAGGTTAAGTAAGCACAACGCAACGTCAGTCAAATAAGGGTGAATTACCATCTTTAGAGCGGACCGGATCTGGGCTGTCGTAATGAGATACATCTCCGGGAAACTATGAGCATCTGTGCTGCAGAGGACCTTGGACCATGGGCACAGCTCTAGCATCTCCTTCAAAACTTCTTCCTGGCCTTGCTGGCTGATAGACGGGAACACCTCACCAATGTCAGCGTACACGTTGGGGTACATGGTCGCTAGGTATGCCGTCTCCCGTGTCCAAGGATACCCAGCATGGAGCAATACGATTGGGACCGTGGGGTGTGTCCGAATGAAGGTCTGTAGGTGAGATGGCGACGACTTGGTTAGTGTTATGTCATTGTCGCCAAGACCCGTATGAAATTGGATTGGCTTCTTGTGGCCATGAGCTTTATGGATGAGCTGCGCGGTAATGTGTACGATTAGGTGGTTCAAGTGCGAATTCCCCAGTCTCTTGTTGAGAGAAAACCCAGAAACCGGCGCGTTGGGGTTCAGGCCGGCATCCACAAAATCTTGAAGATCCCGTCTCACATCGTCAATGTGTGCCGCCCCCGCCGGAATATCCAACCCGCGGCGATAACAGATGATGGACTTGAAACCGGCGACATTAGAGTCGGCGATACACTGCGAAATGTTTTCCGAAAAATAGTCTATGAATTTCTCGACGGTCCTGTCGGTGACGGTTATCGGGTCGGAAGAGACGAAATGGCGGGCAAGGATGTCCGAAGCCACTGTCTCAATTCTGACGATACGCTTGCATTTGCTTTTCGTAAATTTATTATGCCACGCATAACCCTCCACTTGCTCCGGAGCATCTAGTCCATCGTCAATCAGGATTGTCTCAATGCCCTCCAGACAGCGCTCGATCCAGCCATAGCGTGATTCGAGCCGTTTGCGCTCCACCCCAGCCGCGACAGCTTCCCACGATTGCTCGCAGCCAAGGACCGTAGCCAATTGCTTCACGGCACGGAGATGAGCCAGGCTACTCTTGGAATCATCGAGCGCAGCCCCGTTGGCTTCGCTGGCGATGGAAAGCAGAGGGCGCTTATTAAGGCTCTCCGGTCTAAGCAGGGGATGGGCGTGATTGTCAATGAGGGGTGTGCTATCGATAACCGCGTTAAGCAGCTTCAAGTCGTCGTAAGCTAGCGCCATCTTCCAGGTCTACTTCGCAATCCTCCCTCAACGTTAATACACAATGTAGGAGTAAATCGGAAGATGAATGATTAAATGGGAGTCGAGAGATCGGCGGTGATTAGGCATCAATTTAATTCGTGATGGTGCTTATGTAAACTTCGTATTACTGACCCCTGGTTAGGCAGTACGTATACTTGGCTCGTTACCCCTGAATGCATATAGAATGGGCGGTTTCCTAAGACATTGACCACGCTCTATGCGTAAACTCATGCATGCCACTTACTAGATGCGTATGGGGCTTAATGGGTATTTCCCTATGAAATTCGGAGATTGGGAGTCAATTACTAACTAGCCCATCCATAGAAAATAGGTAATAGGTTCTATCGCTCACGACGCCCCCCCGGTACACCAAACTTCGTTCAACGTAATACCTCGAGGAACAGGTGTATCCTTTCGCGACATTCGAAGAGCCGACAACGGGTAACCCAGATCTTGCCACATTATACTTGTATATCTCCCCCTCTTCAGTTAAATCAGAGTCGAAGAAGAGATTTGGAAGCTGAACTTGATTCCTCTTCAGTGTCGGATCCCGAGGGTCTACCATGATCCAACCCTTCCTCTTTGAACCTATGGCCGTGTTCATATTGACGAATAACGTCCAGATGAGGATAGCATTTGTAACAGAGGATGTGATAGTAGCACGTCCCACACGTAAAATGAATCCCCGATAGTCTAGTGTAGCGTTAGTGTAAGCCTTCATCGCTCATAGATAGAGGAAAGCCACTCACCCAGTAACAGCTGTCCCACCAACAAATATTATTGTCATTATGGGCTATACCCTGAGTTATCGGTAGGTAGTTCAGGATAGGTGCGGCGAACTGAATGGTCGTTCCGCCCCGTAGGCCAGTTGTCAGAACATACATGTATATGATATGTAATTACAATATTGCATATTAATACTTCCTTTTGGTGTAGCGGTATATCCGACGCCAGTACTCAACAAGTCGATTACGTCAGGATCCGCTTCATAACGATCCTCAATATCAAGGGGTGACCACAACTTGTCGCCAACCCGACATATGGTAGATCGGTCAGCACCTTATTCTAATAGCACATTTGTCACCCCAGCGACATTTTCGGCCTTATCTACACCCCTACTCGCATAAGCTGTGATGCCCCTAGCGACCAAGCAGAGTGGCTTCCATCCGTATATGTTACTCTGGTCTACATTTACTTGCGTATCTAACGAAATGATACGTTCCTAGTTCATCAAAATGTGTCAGTATGTTTTTTAGAACCCGAAAACAGGGAAGGCTCGCAGACTTCCGCCAAAGCAGGAACTCGGATAGGAAATGAATTGGATTTTTTTACAAACCAAGGAAGCACTTTAACGTCAGCATTGCCTCGAATAGAGGTTTATCTTAATCTCATAATTACTACGTAATTAAAGCAACAAGAATAACCCAGGGAAGCTTGGATGATCTAGTATTTATTCAACGAGACTTCAACTGCATCATAAGAGGTCTGGGGCACTCGTACCCGCCTCATATCGCTAGAGGTAAGGGGAATGAAAATCACGTTGGTTCAGTAATGAAGGTCTCTAACCATCAAAAAACACTATGTACCTAGTTATGGTCTCAGAATCTATCTTAGATTCTTACACATCTCATTGATAACTACTTTAACGCTATTCAGCACGTATCTACCTACGCTAAGTTAGCTTAACTGAGTTCAACCTCGCGGGGAGTTAAGCGATGATGTAATCCATCCAATATAAATCTCAAGTGGGTAGACACGTGTTGGGCAGCGTAGATTGGTTGCTAGCGAGTATATTGCTGCTTTGGTGGTATACGTCGTTGAGACTTTAGTTGTCGATCAACTACTCTAGTAGGTGGACTTTTATTAGAGTGGTGGAATATAGCATTATAGTAATCGATGATAATAGTTTGGTAGGAATAGGCAGCAGCAGCTTTGTTAGATATGAGTCGACTTCCGTCCCTAAGATCCGTAATTGACTGAAGACATAAGTCGCAAAAGAGAGTCGGCCCCTTACCACTTTTAGCGGTAGGACGATCTACTCCTAGAACCATAAGAGTGAAAAGAAATGGAATATGAAGAGTAAAGAGAGTCGATTCCGTAGCCATAATGCTCATAGCGACTACCAGAAGAATCAGAATTAGAAGGGCAGGAAGAGCTGCTATCGTGGCCAGAACTGGTATAATGTTCATGGCAACCATTAAAAGGAAGACCATGATTGTAAATGCAGACAGAGCCATTATTATGAGAGCAATGACTGGAATCGTAACCATTATAAGAACCAGAATGGTAAAAGCGGGAAGAGTTATTATTATACCCCCGCCATAAGAACCGGAACCGCAATAAGAGCATGTGCCTTTCCCCATTTGTACGGCGCTTACACTCGACTTAGAGGATAAGAGGCCAAGGGTGTTGGTATGATTGGTGCGACAAGTGTCGTCAGTCCTGTATCTCTCCGAGTTACTGACGACAGTTGGCTCATGGCTCAAGTCTGGTCTATAGACGCAGGAGGAGGAATATCGATCGGAACTATTCAGCTCTGAATCTGCCGGTTGGTAGCTCATTGAGCTGTCTAGGGGGGTAACTTCCCACTTATGCTTTCCGCTCTGGTTCTCTTTTTCGCTCTGGCTCTGTGCTCCCCATCCAGTCAGGATCGAAGATTCCTCTTCTTTGCTGAAATTAACGCCGACACGTTCACCCAACAGCACAAGATAATGGGCTAGCATATCGCAAAGGTGGCTACGCATAGTATTCCACAATGCTTCATTTGTTGCGTCGGCAGTACGAAACTCGTGGTCGATGCAAGTTCTTTTAGCATACAACATGGTAAGAATCGTTCCGAACACCACAAAAAATAGTACTTGTCGTTTCTCGGGACTGATATTGGAAAGACGTTGCGGGATGAGCTCCCTATCAAGGTACCGAAGGATTTGGTGTCCTGCGTGCGCCCCTAGAAGTTGAAGCATAGGGATTGATATGTCGCCAATATACTTAAGCAGCGTAGGATAGATGTACGAGAAAGTTGTTCCGTATAGCATAGCTTCAAACAGAAATGATACCTATGGTAGAATGTGCTCTCGGGTTATCCGGCCAAAGTCTAGTAAACAGAGCATTCCAACTTTGGAGGTCATCTCATTAGAATTTGCAGCGAGGGATCCTGGACGGATAAACCCAGATACTTGGTCCAAGTATCTCCATGGAGTCCAAGAATCGTCAAATTCTGACGACGCATTCCTTAAAAAGTTCCCACCCTTGTTCCATAGAGATTCAAGAACTGAAGTTTCAGGTATGATAGGCTTTAAAGCAAGTTAGCTTCTAGCTAATTCAATGTCGAGTACAAATGGGATACGGTACGGGAAAGAAATATACCAATATCTGCAAAAGGTGTGGCCCGCATACAAAGGCGAGATCGGAGGGGTTTGCTCTTTTCTGAACTCATTGATATATCCGAGTCAGCAAGGGGCTACTTACACGAAGACCTAGGACGAAGCATGCATGAGAAGGTCTAACTTTTAACCTTTCAAAGTTGAGCAGAGATACAGCATTAGCATTTAGTTCCATTGTGGTGAGCTCTTCTAGCACTGCAACTGCCACGGGTACGAGTGGCTTGGTGTCGGGGGCCTGTAATCGTTCTGCAGGTACTAAGCTAGGGCACTGCAGCCCTTTTTTGATACATCGTCGACAGTGACCTATCTGGTGAACACTGTCCATCTCACGCTAGGAAAGGCATTATGAGCATATGTTCACCTGAGTGTGGACGTGCCTAAAAGACAGAACTTCTACTTAGTATCACGGCAATTGTCACCTTTTCTTAAGCGAGCCCTCGGGGAGTGTTCATAGGAAGAGGAATGTATGAATAGGGTTGTTTGGGGTCATTTGGCGGTAGAGGACGAATAGATTTCTAGGGGATTCTTTTCTTCTGGGGATGAAAAAAATAAAGAAGAATCTATGAAGATATGGCTTCTTGGCTTGGCAAACACCAAATCAATTCGATACGATTGGCCAACTACGTGGGTGGGGGTGGAAAAGCAAGAAAATATATACGTACTTCAAATCAACTGACGATTCACAAGCCACCATTACCCATGTCACTCGCGACGATTCACAAGCCACCATACCCCTGTCACTCGCGACGTTTCGTCTACCTCTAAGGCCGAGGAGTATTCGGACCTCCCAACGACAGTTCTTTATTTAATCCGCCCGCTTCCACCATGTTACCGTTAGGAGAAGAATCATTTCATCCTAAACATTGGTACATCCTTATCATCAACCGTCCATATACATTTCGCACTCTTACAACATTTGAAGTCCGAGCTTTCGTTCTACGTCATAAGAGAGAAATCTTCATTGGAACCTGACCACAGGTTCATCAGCCTGAAAACCCACCAAACGCAACCCCCCAACAGGTATCAACGACAGACAAGAGAAGAGTTACCAAGTTCAAACGAAACCGATTTCAAAATGCAAGAGCAAGACCGCAAGCGTCAGGATCAACTCGTTTTAACCGCGGAGCTTATCCGAACGGTTGTTGCCGTCTTCCGTATCATTCTTGATTTTCTCACCTACTTCGGAATCCCGCGCCAGTAATGGGGTTGAAGTTATCGAAACCTGAAACAACCATTAATCCTCGAGATGTTCTAAGAAAGAAGATGAGAGATGAGGTTCGGAGTTCGGAGTTTTTGGATATTCGCTCGCCGTCGAGGTCATCTCGAATTCAGTGAAATATGGTCTCATATAATGATGTTCTACTAATACGGAGGATATACCCATTTTGCTTTGTCTCTGGGAGCAATTATAAAGAGATTTAATTTACAGATTGTTTTTTCTTTTATTCTACACATTACTTTTCGTGCCACCTGCCAGCAGCCGCCGTCATCATGGATTCATCAGCTATGAGAACCATATACAGTATGTAAGCAGGCAGAGCTTCGAATTTTAGGTAAATTTAACATAATAGTTTAACAAGCCACTTATCTATTTAACCACATAATCAAATAGCTAGTGAGGAAGGATATTATTAGTTTCATAACCAATTCATATGCTACCTAATGCGATAATATCATTATATGAATCGTATCAGTGATTTCATTTGCATGGCAAGTTTCTAGGTTAAAATGAAAAATGAAGTTATTCCCATATACATGGACAATAGAAACTGCAACATCTGCCCACAAGTGGCAAGCAACTGGGTACAAGTGATAAGAAAAGTAATCCATATAGTAAGCTGTACATATCATTACTTAATGCAAAAGGGGGACTATAAGTAAAGATAACGTACACATGTACGTATTCATCATCCTCTACGACGACGCCTGGACAACAGCGAATGATATAACCATTCGTCTACGATCAATATCCGGATCATACTCGATACTGGATTTGGCTTGGTCGTTGATGACACATTGCAATAAGTCATTAGGCTTCATTTATAGGGTCACACTTGCTGCATCAATTATGAAATCGATGGTATTGATAATATATTCTCCCATAGCATAGTCCAGACGTGACAAAGACCTGACACGAGCAAATGGCTGTCATAAGTAGGAGCTAAGGCTATAGTAGATGCCGCTATATAAAATCATTTAATTTATCCCACCATTCGTTACCTTATTACTTGACAACTCCTCGGGAAGCTTCCTTAGTTCTAGTAGGAACTCGTGTCTAATATCAGTGCATAAGGACCCCCGTGAAGCGACGAATGAAGTTGAGTAGGTAATAATTCGTGAACATTGATTCCTGACAATTCGCCGGTATATATATGAAAATAAGAAGCAATAATAGAACTATATGGCCATTCGCGTAGAAACACGCCGCGGCCATAGGATCAGTTTCTCAACCTCGAGGTTATATTATATAAGTAGTAAGTATATATATGATTACCTGTCGTGATATAATAAGGTCTGCTCATCTTCCTACGTCGTTCGTCAGAGGGTATCTCTCCCATCGCTCCTTAAACAACTTAAACATCGAAAAATTAGCGGACCTTACACGCAGGACTCAGCCCCTGAGTTAGACCGAAGTAACCTGCAGACGCAAAGGCAAAGGAGCCGAAAAGGCGAATCAATGCCCATGTCGTATCGCCATGGTTCCAGACCACCAAAAAGTCGTTAATTCCAAGCCAGGCCACTCCCATTATGAGAGTATCGCACACGGCGTACTGGCGGGTCCAGTAAAAGTAGTGCATGAGAAGACCGAGAAGCACAATGCGAGCTTGGCCGGCCTCCCAGATGGGCCAGGTCTCTGGGACGTTGGCGATATGAGGTGGTAACCCATAAAGCTCGATGGTGGTGCTGGCGCCGCGGAGAGGGGTCAGGACTACACCCATGCAGTTGGAGAAGGCGAAGTAGAGCGCCGGGATGTGGCGGAGACTGAACTCTTGGAACATGATAGGAGTAATTGCGCCTATCTGAATAAACTAGTAGAGAGCTAGAGAGAATTATGAAATGACGATGTAGGAGGTTTAGGTGTGTACTACTAGTAATGATTTTGGTAGCCGACGGTTGGACAGCGATTCGGAATCCTGCTAGAACAAAGTGTTATATAGGGGGGCTTAAGTAGCAGAGCAGTTTGGTTGGAATCAGGGAAATTTGAAAAGTAGATTGGTTTTGTGCAACTGTCTCTACCAACAGTCCAACACCAACCGAAATAGTCTGAACCAATGCGAAATGGTTTGCTGCGCCTCAAATAACCAAATCACGATGGGTGGGCTGATTATGCATATCCCAAGATGGTCTTGACTACACAACGACACATCAGACTGTTGCGAGTATCATCTAGCCATCGACGTTATACTTGTACTTATCCATTATTTTCAGCCTCTCCAGGTACTGCTTACCCCTTGCTCTAAATTTTCGGCCTCTCGCTCTTCCTCGTTCCGAGTCTTGTTGACGCGATGGCCAGGGATACACTAGTACGGGCCTTTAGTCACATTCTGATCTCGAAATGGCTACGTGCTCGTGACCACTTATGGTTGCTTGAAGACCTAAGTCTCGTCTTGTAGTTCCAGGGATACAGAAAAGAACGGGGTTGTCACGATACTAAGTGGTAGTACTATATAAGAGACTCTCGATATCGGTTCTCCGGAACACGTCCCACTTTGAGTATTATAGCAGCTATAATCCGAGGACAACCATAAACACCTCCTAGTTATTTATACACGTTCAAATATGCTCTGCCCATTTTTTCTCGCACCACTCCCATAATGCGCTGGCCTTGCCATTTGAAGCTGCATCGAGTATATCCGATCGAGCAATCGGCCGTATTTGGCCCCACGGCCAGATGTACGCACCATTAGTATCATCGCCCACTTCAGGAGACAGACCGGAGTACAGCATCGTGTACGCACCGTACTTAGCCTCATATAGAACGACCATCTTCAGAAACGCGACGAACAGCCAGTTTTCCTTCGCGTAGATGCCTGTATATAGGTTCCCGGGGTTCTGGCAGACGGAGATGATGCCATACCGACCCCAGCGGCGCGCGCCTTCAACCGCGAAGAACCAATTTCCAGCTTTGGACGCCGCGTAATCCTCGTACGTGATCGTGGTCGGCTTCTCGATGCGCGCGAAGTCAACGCCGCCTATAGGCGATGACATTTCGATCTGCGACGACCCGGACCATACGACCCGCACGCTGCCCGGCGCCGCCGTTTGCGCTGCGGCACGGAGCAACGGTAGTAGTTCCTGGGTGAAGAGTAGCGGTGCGACGCAATTAGCGCCTACATGGGCCTCGATGCCCTGCTTCGTCACGCTCCCCGGTGGGCACCCATTCCCCGCGTTATTCCATAGTATATCGAGACGCGTCTCCTGCGTGGCGAATGACGCCGCTGCCGGCTTAATCGTTGCCAAGTCCGAGAGATCGAGAATCAGTGGTTTAAGCTTCGACGGCGTGGCGGGAGCGGGTAAGGTGGAGTTGACTTCGGCTATAGCGGCTTCGACTTTCGATGGTGTTCGCCCCGCAAGGTAAATGGTAGCGCCGGTGGGATAGAGAAGCTTTACGAGAGCTAGACCGATACCTAGTTAAAATCACACGTGTTAAAGATGGATTACCTGGGTAAATAATTGATGAATACCACAGGATCTTCAAATATGCAGAGTTAGATACCTGTATTTGCGCCGGTGATGATGAAGACCTTGCCGGCTTGACTACCAGGGCTAAGATCCTTTTCCGTAAATGTGGGGGCTGGTGGGTAGAACTGCTGCCAAAGCGCCCAAAGGCCAGATAAGGTCGGCATGATGAGTTTTGCGCTGTCTGCAACTTGAAATTCTGTATAATCTGTAAATAGCACTTGATGTGAAGAGATTTCGTAAACTGCGATAACTTTCCCTTTCTTTAAGATTTATTTTCTATGGAATTAGCTATTCAGCCAACAACCCATTACTTATGTGTTTGTATCTCCCTTACGCTGCCATCCTAGCAAGAAATGCCAAGATAGTTGGCTCGACCTCAAACGGACGACGACCTCGTATGTACATAATAAAAATCTATTGGGCTTAAGAGTAAAGGACCGACGATGAGGTTGTTTCATTACATGCCCGGTGCTTGACAGACACACTGGAAATCGAAACAATCGCTGGTTACTAGTTCCGTATACCCATTGTCGATATTCGAGTTGTCTAATTTAAGAAAAGGAACTTAGTAGGCTATATATTGCTACCCTATGAATAATAAACGGAGAAAGAGAATTGAATTCATGATGCTCGATTTGTGAGGTGTTCAAGGCTACTGAATATTGAGAAAACTTACTAGGTAGGTAAACAATCAATACACGTAATGTTGCTTCTGTAAGGCGTTGTGGTCGCATCATAAGCTTCTGTCAACCACTAAAACGCTCTGCGCCGTCAGATGTCGCAGCACGGACATGGCACTAGAGTTAAGCTTGTTGGAACATCAAAAAAGGGGTGTCAGAAGATTAAAACCCGGACCGAGAGAATTCGGCTATCCAATACGACAATTACGGAATCGCATGCGTAAAGTTCGAAAGAATCGGGGTTTCCATGATCATTATATCAAATTAACTCGTATACAAATAAATGCCGATTTACGCAAATTGTCGGACTCAGAAGAAATGGGGGATCGTCGTGCTGATCTGTGGCGTCCGAAATATACGCTGCGACGTGTCTGCTGTGAAGCTGAACATGGTTCCTTGCCTATCATTCTTCCTAACATTCGTTCGCATGTAATCCAATGGTCCAGGTCGAGAGGATCGTTTTGGAAGGGAAACTAAAGATAGACTGGATTGCTTACGACGTAATAAATATATTAATAACACTTGAGGCTCGGGACTAGCAACTGGGGAATCTAGGAATCTACTTGGCAAGTCACGATGACCTCCACGCCCAGCTTTGCCAAGACGGTACCGCACGACTGGGGGGATTCAAATGAAAAAGCTTGTATTTTCTTGGAAGCTGGGCGCAGACAGGGGTTCCCGACCAGTCATGGTAAGCGCTGGCAAGTTGATTGTGCCGAATTTCGCTTGGCGGTGGGTCTGATAGTCGTCATCCCCGGACATCCCTGGACATCCCTTGCACCCCACAGTGTTAAAATCGCTTGGCCGCTGGGCACCACCATGAGTTTAATATGGGAGGTGCATCATGACGGGCTATGTTGTTACAGTGTAAGTACAGTGGCTGAATCACCTGCCCGATGTCTTACCATGTACCATTACACCAACTGGCAGCAAAGCCTGCTTCGGTTATTGAACAATCAAGACGAGTGTCCTCCCTTTCTCCATCTCCATACTCATCTTCTCATCAACAACCTAAAGTCAATCAATCTCTCTTAAACCTTGTCGTCGTACATAGAGAGAGGTTCAATATCGAGCCCATCGCGGCATATTTCGTCCAAGTCCGTACCCGCTAATTGATTCGACTGACTGGTGTTCGACGTAACACGAACTCGATTGCGACCGTCGCCTTTTCCTTTCTCCAACTCCGTCACTCGTTTGCTTTTCTCACATGCCGCCTTTCCCGACTACCGACAACATGGCATCTTGCCTTTTGCGCGTCCTTCCATTCGCGCTATTATTAACGAGGGATCTTGTATCTGCGCAATCATACTCGATAGATTCCGATGGTATGTCTAGTGATTATTGAAAATCCGCTCTTGGGAAATATTGCGTTAATACTTGTGTCTCTGCGTAGATAACATTATGTCGACGGCGAAATCACTCGCCGCAAACGTTATGACCTATTATCACGGAAATGAGTACGGACAGACGCCTGGTATACTTCCAGGTCCTCCTCCCGCGGGCGATTATTACTGGTGGGAAGGTGGCGCGCTTTGGGGCACATTAATCGATTACTGGCATTTCACGGGCGACACTACGTACAACGACATAATCACCCAGGCGATGCTTTGGCAGGTTGGCCCGAATAAGGACTATATGCCTCCCAATGTCACCGCCTCGCTGGGTAATGATGACCAAGGCTTTTGGGGGATGTCTGCTATGTTAGCCGCCGAGGTCGGGTTCCCAGACCCTCCTGCGGACCAGCCTGGATGGCTAGCCCTGGCCCAAGCCGTCTTCAATACGCAAGCTGACCCCGGTCGCCACGATTCGACCTGTAACGGTGGTTTGCGGTGGCAAATCCCTTTCTCTAATAATGGATATGACTATAAGAACAGTAAGGAGTGCTTTGTTTCGGTTTAGTATTGACAATACTAATGGGGGTCTAGGCATTGCTAACGGCTGTTTCTTCAACATCGGCGCCCGTCTAGCGCGCTATTTGAATAACCAAACATACGCCGACTGGGCGGAGAAGACTTGGGACTGGGTGCAGGGCGTCGGATTCATGGATAAAGATTACAGGATCTATGATGGCGCCCACGTTGAGACCAACTGCACCGATATCAACAGAGCTCAATTTTCGTACAATAACGCAGTTTACCTTTTGGGAGCGGCTTACATGTATAACTATGTAAGGCTCACTCTTATTTCTCCTAATGCTGATACTAATAAAATTTCAGACGGACGGCGACTCGAAATGGGAACAGCGACTAAGCAGTCTATTAGACGCAACACTTCGCGATTTCTTCAAGGACAACGTCGCGTATGAAATTGCATGCGAGGAGCATATGACGTGCACCACGGATATGTTGAGCTTCAAGGGGTACTTGCACCGATGGATGACTACCATGACGCAGATCGCTCCTTTTACAGCCGAAAAGGTTCTTCCTGTTCTGAAGCAGTCAGCTCAGGCTGCCGTGAAACAATGCACCGGTCCTCCAGACGGGAAAACCTGTGGATTCCAATGGACTAGCGGTACATTCGACGACAGCGTTGGCGCCGGTCAGACTATGAACGTTTTGGGGGCCGTATCGTCTCTCCTGGTTGGAAAGGCGAAGGCGCCCGTAACTAATGCAACCGGTGGTACCAGCACCGGCGATCCGAATGCTGGAGCTGGTAGCGATTCATTTACCCACACCTCAACACCCATAACAACGGGGGACCGAGCAGGTGCTGGTATCTTGACCGCCCTGGTTCTCGCTTCCGCAGCTGGTACTTTCGCTTGGATGAGCCTTGGGGTCTAATCACCACAGTATCGCTGGCGGGATTATTAGCCGGGCTCATTCTTAATGGATATCATTACGCCAACTAGTGGGTTGATTTCTCTTCAAGGGTTGCCATTCTTATGGCGTATGTGATGGCGTCTAGGATGACAGGATAGATGTACAACTACCCAGGTCTACGGGTTTGAGGCGTTTCGGTTACCGTTGGCGAGAGGTCTCCCAATGGATAGGTATATATCATGGATGCTTGTATGTTAATGTCTTGCATGCGGACTACTTCCAGGGGGAAGAGGCTTAGGATTAATGATAAGACAGTTCTATTCGGGCGTGGCTAGGTGGTATCTGTGATTCTTATGTAATCAAATTCATTTATTTTACCCGGCTCAATTTCGGCTTGAGGTCCCCGCGCTATACCATTCTCGTCTTGATAAGAGCGATAAGCATATGATAAGAAATTTGAACCCCTCGATGCGCTACAGCCAGAGCTTTTTTTTTCTTATCGGACAAACGCAGTCATAGGCCAAATCGAGTGACTCGTCTGTCTCTGAGCTCATCTACAGATTCTTGGTCCTAAACCTCTCGATCGTCAATCAATACCCAAGATGTCGTCCGTAGTTGAGCAGGCCGAGGCTCCCCACAATGCCTACGACACCATCCTCGTCCTAGACTTCGGCTCCCAGTTCACCCATCTCATAACGAGACGACTGCGAGAGCTGAACGTCTACAGTGAGATGCTTCCGTAGGTATTCTCCCACCGATTTCGGCGGGTAAAGTTAACGTTATACCGTATAGATGCACTACCAAGCTCTCGGAAATCAGCTGGAAACCCAAGGGGATCATTCTATCTGGTGGTCCTTTTTCCGTTTATGATAATGATGCCCCTCACGTCGATCCCGCATTCATCGAGCTCGGCGTCCCTATTCTGGGTATATGCTACGGCCTTCAAGAGATAGCGTGGAATCTGAGCAAGGACAATGTCGTTGCGGGCACGAAGCGGGAGTACGGACAAGCGGTACGAAATATGAAATGTTTCAATCACCGGATACGGAGTTCTAACGCCGAGATTGACTAGGATCTCACACCACAGCGACACAACGGTCACGTTGATCGGCTATTCGAGGGGTTGTGTCCTGATGGCAGTATGAGAGTGTAAGACTTCCACATGGCTTGTCTCCCAAGTAGAAAAAATTGCTGACTGACATGTGACAGCTGGATGAGCCATGGTGACAAGTTGAGCCAGCTACCATCCGGATTCTGCACCATCGCCACAACCCAAAATTCCCCCTACGCCAGTATTGCGCATGAGAGCAAGCCGATGTTTGGAATACAGTTCCACCCGGAAGTCACTCACACACCCCGTGGTACTGAACTTCTCAAGAATTTCGCCGTTGGCATATGCGGTGTCAAGCAAAACTGGACCATGACGGACTTCCTTGAGAAGGAAGTGGCTCGTATCCAGAAACTCGTCGGCAAGGGCCAAGTGATTGGTGCTGTATCGGGCGGTGTGGATTCGACTGTTGCCGCGAAATTAAGTATGTATTATTCTTACTTTGCAATTGATTTTCAAATAACAGTATCGGGATGTTTTTCGAGATTCTCCTCTCTACTAGTTTAAGCTGGATTGCTAATATCCTCATTATAGTGAAGCTAGCCATTGGAGACAGATTCCACGCCGTCCTTGTCGACAATGGTGTGATGCGTCTGAACGAATGCCAGCTGGTGAAAGAGGCGCTTGGCGAGCATCTCGGAATCAATCTGACTGTTGTGGATGCCTCGCAAATATTCCTTTCCAAACTCAAGGGCGTAACTGATCCCGAGCAAAAACGGAAGATCATCGGCAATACCTTCATTGATATCTTCGAAGAAGAAGCTATTAAGATCGAGAAAGCCGCTGAGAACACGCCAAATGCAGGAAAAGTAGAGTGGTTCCTCCAGGGCACTCTATACCCCGTAAGAATACCTCTATCTGTTTCAATGTCTCAACGGTTTGGTCGTCTAACAATTTTGTACTAGGATGTCATTGAATCCATCTCATTCAAAGGACCTTCGGCAACCATCAAGGTACGCTTAACCTACGGTATTATTCTAATACAAGGGGAACCCACTGACAAGGAATTAGACACATCACAACGTTGGCGGTTTGCCGAAGCGAATGATGGATGGCCAGGGCCTTAAGCTTATTGAGGTAAGCAGACTTATTCTAGAAGCGTAATAGTAACTAACAATTCGCAGCCGTTCAGAGAGCTATTTAAGGAGTATGTCTTTAAATATCCGAATGCACTATATGTATATATATGTATACAGTTTATGTGCATTGCTTACAAGTTACTAATTCTATATTGTAGTGAGGTTCGAGCCCTTGGTCGCGAACTGGGCATCAACGAAGAACTTGTAATGAGACACGTGAGTGGATTTTTCGAGTTTCTGAGTGTGGTTGAATGGTTTACTAATACTCACTCCTATAGCCTTTCCCTGGCCCCGGTATTGCTATCCGAATTCTCGGGGAGGTGACCCCTGAACGGGTTGAGATCGCCAGAAAGGCGGACCACGTGAGTTTAAACGCATCTAACCTAGGAGTTTTACCGGAACATGAATTCTAATACTGTCTGAAGATTTTCATCAGCATGATTAAGGAGGCTGGGATCTATAACGAGATCAGCCAAGCTTATGCTGGTATTGACACTAACAAGGCTGTAGGCGTCATGGTAAGAAACCCATCACCCCTAACTTTACTCCAAATTTATTGGTCTGGGATATGTTAACGTTCCGATAGGGTGACAAACGTTATGAAGGATACCTCTGTTTGCTACGTGCCGTTACGACCAAGGACTTCATGAGTGCCGAGGCCTACAAGTTCGACATGGACTTCTTGATGAATGTTTCCACGCGGATTGTTAATGAGGTTGAGGGCGTGAGCTGCGTGTTCTACAACACGACTAGCAAGCCGCCAGCTACGATCGAACTATCGTAAGAGACGAACAGGACTAGTTTACACCTGTTCAAGATATTTTCCATGAAGAATTAGACGCAAAGACTTATAACGGCGCGAGTCGTGGTCGTGGGGAAATATGTAGGAAACTAGATCATTCTTACCGTCCAGAGAGTAGAACTCCGAATCCATAACGTGGAAGATCTTGATGACAACGGCGGCACCCGTCGATAAAATGAGACGAAGTATAGAATCAAGTCACGTGTGGGTGATGCTTACTCTGGATAGAGAGTCCAGGGACGAGAGGTTATGGAATCTAGCAATAGTAGCATCTATGCTCGACTGGTGATACCAAAAAGGGTTTCAGATGAATTTTCTATTAGTCTAGACTCCGTACCGCTACCATATATAAGAAACTATTAGAACCACCCTTGGCGCCTTTAAATGCTAAGCGTCGATATATTCAAGAATGCTTTTAGGTATGCCTATCATACACCATCTTTCTAATACAATTCTTTGCTAATGAGAACATAGGGTTGGCCCAATAATAGCTTCGCCCTTGGCCCCGAACTACTCCCGCATCGGGTAATTCGAAAGGGGATATTAGCTTTTGACATCGCCTAGTGGTCGCAGAATATATCGGCTACTCTCGTCCTATGAGAGGAGCTATATCAGAGGCCAGCTATCGTACGGATAGCTTGCCGGCCGAGATCTCATGTAAACCGTCGATCCTAGGGAATACTTGGGATTCTAAAATCTCGGATTCTAATAGGCGATTGAGGACTAAGAAGTCTTCCCCGCAACCCATATAATCTTATTCAGCTTTCGCAGCATCGATCTTGACCAGGGAACTCCTCGACGCGATCTTAACCGCCAACTCGGCCAACGGGTTAGCGCTCAAGAGCTCGAACACTGAGATCTCGCTCTTCATCTCTTTGAGGACACGATTGCGCATTTCTACGGCTTTGAGAGAATCCACTGTTGAAGGAATAGATGTTAGCTCGATATGTCTTACGCCTTTTTTAAGAGTACTAGGGTTGCTGTTCTTACCTCCAAAATCAGGGAGCGGCTTCTGCGCGTCGACTTCGCTAGCCTCAATACCAATGGCCGCGCCAATCTGCGCTTTCAAGCTATCCTCAACGGCCGCCGCGGCCTCAGCGTGGGTCGTCGCCTTAGTCAGCCTCTCCACAACGCCGGGACCCCTGTTAGCGTCATCGGCGGAGCCGCCCGCGGCGCTATTCCGAGCCAACCGCAGCTCGAACTTCCGGTCCCGCACGAACCCCGTAGCCCCCGGCTCGCGGACTAGCTGGTCCCCGAGCCCGAGCACGAACTGCGCCGGCACGTCGTCGCCGCCCCGCATCACGGCCGCGACGGCCACTTTGAGCTCCTCAACTGTGCATCGCAGCCCCACCCACCCGTGCGCGTACCGCCCGAGATAGCTATCCAGGTCGCCGAACTCGCCCGCAGCCGTGAAGTGCGAGGAGTCGGACACCAGGCCCACGTCGATGCTCGTCGCGCGGACCCCGAGGTACCGGCGCGCGTGGTGCGCGAGCGCGTCTTCGAAGGTGTTGCCTGACGCGTAGTTGGCCTGCGCCGTGTTGCCGATGACGCCCGTGATGGAGGAGAGCAGGATGAAGAACGGCGATACGGAGGATGAGAGCTGTGAGAGTAGGTTGTGCGAGCCCCGTGTTTTGGGCTGGAAGGCGCGCGTCCATTTTTCGTGCGTCATGTTGTCGAAGATCGAGTCCTGTGGGTCTTGTTAGCTCATGTCACGGTGCTGGGCGTATTTCAGGGGTTGACCTACTTCTAGAACCATTGCGCATTGGATTAGTCCCTTCACTACCCTGCCTTGGCTTCTTAGTCCATCAAAGACGGCTTGCACGTTCTCTGTGTCGTTGACGTCGCACTTGAAGGCTTCGGCGAGTACTCCTCGGTTTTGGAATGCCTCGAGATCCTTTTGGTTCTTGCTGCCGCCGGATCTTGACAGGAAAACCAGATGTCTCGCCCCGGAATCAGCCATCATGTTCGCAATATTCAAACCTAGAGCACCTAGACCTCCGGCGAGGACATAGGTTGCATCGGCGTCGAGCACCAATGGGGCTACAGGCGGCGGAGGGGTAAGGACTTGGTCATTGTCACCGAACGAGACAACGACCTTCTTGTCTTTGGCGTCTAAAGCCGCGGATAGTTGACTTGCGGGGAATACGTTAACGTCAGGGGCAATAGGGGTAAGGCTACCGTGGAATATAGCTTGGAATAGGTTAAGAACTGTCTGGGGCTTCGCTTTGAGGACGTGGTTTATGTCGATGCGTAGCAATGAAGCATTCCGCTTTGATACTGGCAAGTTAATCTGAGGGGCGTCAGGACCAGAGGTAATGCCAAGATCTAAGAAGGTGCCAAAATCGGAGAGAATGGCCAAGGATGGTAGAATGGCGGGACCAGGTGATCCGGCGAAGATAGTATCAACGCCGTAACCATCAGTTACCTGCTTTATGCCCGCAACGAAGTTGATCATGTTGGAATCGAAGATACGCTCAGGTGGAACACCGCATTGGTCAATGAGTCTGTCCTTGGCATCCTTCGATGAGACTAAAGCGAAGACTTCGGCTCCAATGGCCTGCGAAATTTGCACAGCGGCAAGACCCAAGGCGCTACCAGCATCGTGAATGAGAACTCGATCTCCTAGGGTGACACCTCCTACTACGGTCAACGCATATTGTGCTGCGATGAAGACGTTGGGAATAGCGACGACTTCTTCGGGACGTAGGCTGGCGGGCGCGGCAGCGACATGAGTTAATTTCTGGCGTAGTTGTGTTCTCAAAGCGTCAGTGCCGAAAGTCACTACGCGCTGACCGACATTGAAGGTCTTAGCGTCACGACCGCACCCAGTAATTACACCAGTTGCTTCACTTGCCAAGCCACCCTCTGAAATGCCCACAAAGTCAACGTCAATCTCGACTTCGTCCTTCGCCAGGGGTTGCGAAGCCTGTTGGTCCTCTGTCCAGAGGAAATCGTGGCTATTTATAGCTTGGCCAAGTTTTAGGTGCTTACCACTTCCACGGATAGGGGTAAGAATGGGCTTGGCTTGGCCGCTGTGGCGCTGCAACTCAGTGTCAAATCCCGCCTCGTCGACTGCTCGCGGAATGTGAATAGCTCCGTTCAGCTCCGCGTACTCCATCTCGGCATCCTCAGATAAAGATGAGGCCCAGACTTGGGCGACAAGCTCTGCATTGGCGGGGTTAGTAAGGTCGAAGGCCCCCGATAGGTCGAAATGTGGCAGAGTTGCGAGTGTGTACTCATTGCGCATCACACGCAGCAGGCCTTGTGCCGGAGCGAATTGGACGCCGGCAGACCATGATTCAAGCAAGCTCCCCTTAGTGATCCAAAGGAGGTGTTTGGTTTGCATCAGAGCCTTGAATGCTGTAAAATCGTCCGAGCTCCATGAGTAAATAAGAGGGGCGTCAATTTCCAGGAGCGAGATGACGTATTTGGAAGCGAGGCCGTGCGCTGTTTCAGCCACGAGAGTGGTCGTGTGGGCCGTAACGCCGAGACGCGAAAGACTCTCAATCAAAGCCGACGAAAACCTCGTGAGCTCAACAGAAGGAGATGTGGGCATGAGGAAATAGACCTTGGAAGGGCGATCCTCGGTATTCTTGTTGGCAGGCTTGCTTGCAATCAAAAGACCGGATCCATTAGCCAATACCTTCTCAAATCCGAGATTCTTCAGAGAATCCTTGCTAACGTCACCTTGAGCTATCGGCAAGAGGAGTAATTGACCTTCCGTGGATAACGCATCGCGAACCGCAACCAAAACGTCCGGCTGCTTCTTCGAACCAACTACTAGAGCAACATCATAACCACCATTGGTGCTAGGGAATTGATCGCTACTGTTGGGGTCCCAGGATTGGATGTCGGCGTCGAGACCAGCCCAAGCCTGGACCAGGGTGTCCTGAGCGGAGGGCTCCGTGACGATAGCCGCAAGTTTCTCGATACCAGGTCGACGGCCAGCACGTTCCTTCAAGGCCTTGATAATCTCGGACGCGCGATCGAACTGCTCCCCGAGTATCACTAAGAGCTTACCGATGACGTTTTTATGGGAAACGCGGTCTAGCCAAGACGCCACACCCCCTGTGGCGTCCGCCACGGCGAGACGGGTTAGGTCTTCATCAGTATTGACGAAGTCGACGTCTTCTAGCCATTCAACACGAGCGCACTTCTTCTCGCCATCATCTTCGGAAGAAGTGCCTGCGGCCTCCTCGCCTGTGCCAACCCGGCGCAAGGCGAAGTTGGTGACGACGAGCTTGGGAGCCGACCAATTCTCATCTGAGACAACTAGATCACCAACCGTTTCATGGCCACCTAGCGAGGTTGAGACTAAGCGGCCATAACCCCTGAATTTGCTGTTGGCGCCGTGTGGTTGGTCGGCGGCAACGTACATTTCCTCTATATGGTAGGGAACTGATGCTTCGGTGATGGGCTTGCCACCGTTGAAGGCCGCAAGCACCAAGTGGAAGATGGAATCCATCGTGGCCGGATGCATTACGTGCGGGTATTCGAAATTGGCAGGCATCGAAGAAAGCGTGTCCGGAAGAATGACGGTGCCATGCGATGCCTTCTCCTCGGGGACAGCTGTGAGAGAGGTGACATTTCGGAATAGGGGGCCATACTGCATGCCAATAGTCTCGAGGTGATCATAGAAGCCGTCAACTTCTACATCCTCAGTCGCCGTTGCCACAATGAGTTCCTTGAGGAACTGAGTCTGCCCAACCCAAGCGGCATCCGCGCCGGAATCCTCTATCTCACTGCCGCCATTATCATACTCGAGTTGCAATTGTCCACTGCAGTGCTTCGTCCAAGAAGTTCCGGTGCTGGTGGAGAAGACAGTGAACTTGAATTGACCCGGCACGAATTCATCCGGGGGCAGGCTTAGGCGAGTCTCGACCGCCGAATCATCTCCGGTGGTGACGACTAAGCCCCTTTCGAAGCTAACGTCTCGGTACCGAAAGCCTTGGACTTTCTTCGAAGGATCAGCCATTTGCTTGGCGCCCTCAAGGGCCATGACGAGCATTCCCGCAGCCGGAAACAGCACCGTTCCGGTAATCTTGTGGTCCTCGATCCAAGGGTTCTCCGAAATGCGTAAGTGGTTTCGCCATCTTGGTTCCATGGGATTTTGAAGGTCCTCAGGAACACCAAGGAGATCCGTCCTTGGCACCTTAGGGAAGCGGTTCGACTTGGCGATATAGGCTTCGTGCCAAAACTTGCGACCGTGGTTCCACGGGTAAGGCGGCAGGTCGGTGAGGGCCTTTGGAGCCACGAGAGTGGAGTTACGATCAAATCCGTTCACACGCGAAAGGTCGACATCGACGCCAAGGGACCAGATATTAGCGGTCGTAGTCAGTGCGGTGGTGTTCGCGTCCTTTCCACGCAGGATCATGGAATAATATGGGGCTTCCTTTGCCGAATTACTTTTGCCGGCGGCAATACTCTGCTGCACCGGCCCCTGAAGTGCGGAATGGGGTCCGATCTCGACGAAACCGCTCCACTTGATAGGGGTCTTCCTCTTTCCGCTAGCGGACTGGGTGGTGGCCGTAAGAAGGCCTGCAACAGCCGCGGAGAATTCAACGGGCGCACACATGTTGGACACCCAATAGTTGGCATTAAGCTCTGCTGGTGAAGCTAACTTTCCGGTGAGCGATGAGTACATGATAGTCTCACCGTTACCAGGAAGCGTTTCAATGTGACCCATCTTTTCGAAGTAGCCCTGCGCGACATCTCGCATGTGAGGAGAGTGATAAGCCGTGGCTACTTTTAACTTGCGCGCGAATTTTCCATCAGCCGAGATGCGCTTCTCAAGGGTATCAATTGCCTCAACGTCACCGGAAAGGGTAACGCTGGAAGGGCTGTTGTGGCAAGCGACTACAGCAGCTTCGTGAGGCAATTCGCTAAGGTATTGTTGCGCTTCTTCCCGAGAAACACCAGCAGCCATCATGGCACCCTTTCGGGTGACACTTTCAGAGCTGAGTCCGCGGACATAAGCGATCTTGATGGCATCCGCGTGTGAAATGTAGGATGCCGCATAAGCAGCACCGATTTCACCGCTTGAGTGTCCTACTGTCGCCTTAGGAACAACGTTCCAGTGGCGCAAGAGATCGACCAAGGCGACCTGAAGTACTGTACAGAGCGTCTGGCTGAACTCTGGGCGGGAAATATTAGAGTCCTGCTCTTTCTGCAGTTCCTCTAGAGCATTCCACTCGCAACCTAGCGCCTCTAGGTAGGACTGAGAAGCGCGCACGCTAGATCCGAACACAGGGTTGCTTAATAACTCCTTTCCCATTGCTGGCCACTGAGCACCTTGACCGGTGAAGACGAATGCAAGATTATTCCCGTGTCGCTGAGACCTCTTGAGTTTCGGGAGCTTCTTGCTGGCTAGAGCCTGGGTAAGCTCAGGTAGCGATGAGGCTACGACGAAAGTTCGGAAATCGTGATGTGTCCGTCGCGAAGCAAGTGTGTACGCAAGGTTGGTGAAATATTCTGGCTCAACTTTCGACAGGCTCATTTTACCGAGCTTGTCGCCGTAGATGGACTCTAGTCGCTCGATACCGGCCTTATCCGCCGAGCTGAAGACGAAAAGCTTTTTCGTGTTGTCATCCATATCAACCGAACTTAAGGGAGTTGTGATACCTGAACTAACACCAGAGTCGACATCCAAATAGCCGTCTTCTAGTATGGTGGTAGCATGGTTCCCTTGCAACCTCCGGGATTTCAGGTAATGGTAAGCGTCGTCAAGGATCACATGGGCGTTTGCGCCACCAAAGCCAAATGAATTGACGCTAACCCGGCGTTGACCTCTACTGGGCCAGTTTATTGTCGTCTCGGGCAGGGCAAGGTTCCATTCCTTGAGGGTAAGCTTTGGGTTCACCTGTTCGACGCCGTATGTGGGTACTAGCTTTCCTTTCTCAAGGCATACTAGGGCCTTGAAAACACCAGCAAGCCCCGAGCAACCTTCGGTATGGCCTACGTTTGGCTTAATGCTGCCAACGTAGAGGGGACCAAGACCATCATTCGTACGAGCAGCGCCAAGGGTCGACGCAATGGCCCTTAGCTCAATAGGGTCCTACGCTATGGTCAGTACGGCGTAGATAAAGGGCATAGGACATAACGTACGCCGACGGGAGTGCCAGTTCCATGGCATTCAAAGTACTGTGTAGACGATAATGGCAACCCGGCCATATCATAAGTCCGTCTAATGAGTTCAGCCTGTGCTTCAGAGCTAGGCTGCGTTATACTCGGCGTCTTTCCATCTGCGTTGGCGCCCGTGTGACGAATGACGGCGCGAATGGTGTCACCATCTCGGATGGCGTCAGAGAGCCGCTTGACAACGAGGCAGCCAATTCCTTCTCCACGTCCGTATCCGTTCGCACGGTCATCGAAAGTGTGGGAGATTCCCTCCGGACTCAGCATGTGCATAGCCGAAAGCTGATGCATGGTGTTAGGGTTGATGATAAGATTTACACCAGCCACAAGACTCATGTCTGTCTCCTTTAACTTCAGTGATTGGCACGCCAAGTGCAATGCATATAAGCTGGAGGAGCAAGCCGTATCAACTGCATCGGTTAGTAGAGACCCTCACGTTTCTTAGACATATTCAGGGGCTTACGAGTCAAACTTGGGCCTTTCAACCCATAGAACCACGAGACACGGTTTGCAGTCATGGCCTCACTGGTTGCTGATGCAGCAGTGTGGCCGATGTCATAAATATCATGAAGAGACAGCATCTCGTAATCATTGGTCATGCAACCAACATAACATCCAGTTTGCGAGTTGTATAGCTTCTCGACAGGGATGCCCGCTATGGTGTGGTTACAGAGTTAGTTTATTTCCAACTGGGTGTTTATTTCGGCCTTCAGGGGTAAGTACTCACCATTCTCTATACTTTCGTAGCTGACCTCCAGAAGAAGTCTCTTCATTGGATCCATGGCGGCAGCCTCCTTCGCCGTCGTCGAGAAGAAAGGGGCATCAAAGTGACTGATATCATCCTGGATGAAATAGCCGTGTTTCACAGCTAACTACAGCGACGAATGCTAGTTAATACAAGCAAAGACATGTTTAGTCTGAGAGGGACAGCTTACACCACCCTTCCTATCAGGGTCGGGATGGAACATGGTATCCCCGTCCCATCTATCAGCCGGGACCTTGCAGTGTCCCGTCTTAACTTTGTTGATCATATCCCAGAGATCGCCCAAGGCGGATACTTCGCCAGAGAGTCGACATGCTGCCCCAATGATGGCAATTGGCTCTTCCTTGTCGCCGAAACTCATTTTGAATAATATTATGCGTATGCGGACGAATATGAGGTATAGTCTATTTTCTTTGACAGTCCGCACCCGCCCTAACCTTGAATAATTGAAGTTTAAGATGCGACAATCTCGGTTAACGTAGGTATTGTATTGGATGATTAGATTCTAGGAGTACTGGGCGCTTCCTTCCATATTATCTACAAACTTTCCATATGCCAGTAGATATTCCTTGAAGCCTCGTCAATGAGCCGGACTCTAACCGGCGCAATGAGGCGGCCGTGAGCTAATCGAGATATCCGGCTGCCGTCAGCCTTGCTGACTTGGTCTAGGTAGGGCTGAGCTGAGTCGAGCTGAAACCCGGCGCGGACGGAGAATTACCAAAACGGCCAAATCCGTCGGGCTAAAATCTATAGACCAAGCGCCGCTGACGGAACGTCGTACGGCTCGTACCGGGAGGATTTTATGTTTTAATTCCCGGCCCCCATGGCCACGCCTCGTTATTCTATAACGTAATAGCACCTGGTAATCGTCGAATAATGAAATAGGCCCGTTCGCCCGCAGGAGGATTAAAATGTTGAACCAAATATCTGCTCCCCGACTCGAGTCGAGATCATCATTTGCCAAGACCTCCCGCCCCCAGGATGAAGATCCTCTGTCTGCACGGCGTCGGAAGCTCAGGCAGCATCTGTGAGAGTCAGTTCGGTCCATTTGTGAAGGCCGCAGATCCGAGTTATGAGTTTGTTTTCGTGGATGGCCCCATAGAATCCGCGAGGGGACCAGGTACGTAGGAATTGGCGGCTCGCGGCATGCTGCCTAGATAGAGCTGAGACCCTTATTCCAAGGAAAAGATCGGTTATCAGCTGACCATGGCGTGTCCCTGCAGGAATGGATGCCTTCGACGAAGGGTCTTTTTACTCACACACTGAGAGCTACATGCTAAGACATATGGCTGAGGCTATGGAGAACTTAGAAGGCGTCATTGAGGAGCTAGGACCGTTTGATGGTGTAATTGGTTTTAGCCAAGGCGCAGCTCTAGCTGTGTCATATCTCTACGAACTACAACGGCGTGGCTTACCTTCGCCTTTCGGATTTGCCATGTGTTTCTCATCCGTGCTAGCCGTCTCCCCCAACGAAGGCTACTGCGCAGCTACCATCGAGCGGCTGCGCACGCGGAATCTTCATCTCACATCAGAAGGAGTACCTGATGTTTCAATGCTAACGGCAGAAGAGAATGCCCTTACCAACGTGATTACGAGGGTATTGATACCAGCCAGGGCCCATAATGCGATGCTCCCAGATTTCGATCCAAGTGTTTACACAAGTACGGATACTGCTATCTCCGATGCGCCAAGGGTCATGATTCCGGAAATTTCTGATCGGAGGGTTCAAATCCCTACTGTCCACGTGTTTGGGAAGCGCGATGCCAGTTTCATGCAGGACATGGCTAGTCTAACGCGCGGGCTTTGTGACGAGAGGTTGATGAAAAAGCTGGAACATAATGGCGGTCACGCTCCACCGCAGGATGCTGTGGCAGCTCGAGCGGCAGTTGGTGCTATGGAGTGGGCCATCGCTCAGGCCAAGAAAAGGGGCACAGCAGTAGGATCGATGTTATGATTAACGCCTCCAACCTACAGCAATGTATCATTATCATTATTTTCTTCAACGGATCTATCGTACAGTAACGCCATCCTATGTCTATGGTTGCCCTCGAATCAGATCTATGTATACACCTGTGAATATGTATCAATACCTGTCTATAGCGGCCTTGAGCATGGTTCCAGCCTCTTGAACCCTTTTTTCCGCCTCGGCAAGCAGCTCCAAATGCCCGTTGAAGGTCCCTGGTCTCGCCTTTAATTTTCCCAAAAGTTGCCAAAACTGGGTGAGCTGTATTGATACGAGACACCGTAGTACCTGCACTTGTTCATAGGCATCTTCGATACGGTACGATAGGAAGCACACGCCTTCGCCGCCGCTTTCCTGAATTGGAAAATTCACGTAATCCCTTAGAATCCTCGTGTAAGATCTTACGAGACGCTCATAGAGCATGCTGATATACCGCCCAGCCATAGCAACAAGCATGATATTTGCGGTGGCTGACGAGCACATCTTACAGTCTAAGAATGCAGAGAACTTAGTCAACGCCTCTCTCAAATAGCCAAGGAGTGAGTCCAGTGAGTCGACGCCGTTGCTGCCGCTCTTAGCGCCGAGGCTTTCAAGGAAGCGAGCAGTGAGATGTAAACAATCGCAGCCATCAGGTGACTGCTGCTTGCGGACAGCTGCCGCCTTCGGGGCCATTAGTCCGGGTAAAACATGATCGTCAACAACCACGCTGGGCTGGGAGCCAGTTTGTGTTGATGTTGTTCCTGCCCTTGATCGACGCACCAGATCTTCTGACGCTATCAAGGAGGGCGACTCCGTATAAAGACTAGTTGAGGCGGGCGAACGGCCTCGTGTAGTTGCTATGGATATCATTTGAGTTAACAGTTGCCTTCTAAAATAAGGAATACGGCATCATATATACCGTTTGCCTTTGCAAGCATAGCCTCTAACGCCTTGTCGACATTCCCGAAAGTGATCTCATTATCATTGTATCCCGAGAAAGCCATCGGCGACGCCGCACCACTAAAATCATCGTTGCATTCCCAGATATCAAGGTGACCTATGTCGCCAACGCTTCGTGGGGGAATTGTGTTGTCGATGTTGAAGGGCTCGGAGTTAATATCGGAGATAAGATCTATCATATCCAGATCTTTATCACTCCTAAGAGGTGACTGTTCGCAACGGTTCATGTGAAAGGGTGACTGGCGCCTAGATATATCATCCACTGCTATCTTCGTGCGGTCCCCTTCTTTTAAACCTGATGCTTCGCTACCTGCGCTGCTGTTGGTTGCCGAATCTCTCGAATAGATAATCTGGGAAGATTTCTTGCGACGGCTCTCGCGGGGCGGGTATTTACATTCTATTCCGGCTGCGATACATCGCTCGCATCCCGTTGGCTCGCCGCTGCACTTGATCTAAAATGTTGATATAAATCGATCAGTTCTTCCGCTAACCCATGTGTTTGCATCGGATATCTATCCAAATGAGGTGCTTACCTTCCGTGTACGACAGAATCCGCACGAAACATGAGGCTTGCTTCTGCGACTCCGACAGAGGGCAGCTGCAGGGTCAGTATCAACGAAAGTCAATAGTTCGTTCTGCTGGTCAGTTATCAGCGAGCCGAACATCATTGGCGGACTTGGCGCGTCTAAGTACTCGGGTCTTTGATATCGTTGATCTAATTATTCCCGTAACAATATTCAACACGATACTCAGACTTCAAAAGACACTCGAATCAAATCGTAAGGAACTATATATCGTCCACGGTTACTTAAATATTAAGTCTACGTTGATGGCGCCACATACATGTATGTACCTGGATGCTGAAGTTTAGTTCAGCCATGGCAAGCCACCTAAAGCTTGGGATTCGGTACTTAGGAAGCCTCTAGTATTTTTTCTTACCTTAGCCTATAAGGTGACTAGTATGGAAAAAGGTTTGATTACCTTCCCGAACGATACACATCTTAGCATGTCTTGGCCAGTAAGGCGTATATTGCTCCTAATCCATTCTGACAGAGTACGTACGTACGTACGTACCAAGGCACCCCATATTACGTGATGGTCTTGGCGATGCTAAAATGGCATAGGTGCTCTGGGCGTTATAGTAACGAGAGGAATTCGGCTCCGAACGATTCAATGTTATGTGTTCGTATCCTGCGCTCCTTTGTTTCAAATCCCAAGTGCCGCGTGGTGAAAGGGGAGAAAAGTAAAGATTCTGTTAGTGCGGTAGCTGAGCGGCAAGCTCAGCCTCACACTTGCAGTGTCAACACTAACAAAAGGTAAGCAAACCTAACCCAATAACAAATCTCGGTAAAATTAGCTGAAATCTTGGCAAGAATTCGATCTGTTTCTGAGTATGCAACAAATTTGCAAGGGGCCGATCGTGTCAGCATGGCTAGCTGAGATCTTATTTAATAGGGCTAGGATTTCGGTTCTTATGACCCCAAATGTCTCGGTCCGCTTCTTCTAGCATGCGGTGTGTTGCTTGGCTTTCTTACCAACGGGATGAAGTCTCTCCGGAACGGCTTAGACTGACTAACACGCCAAGAGAATATTCCTCGATATATCGCCCCTTTGCACTGTGTCACCCGCTAGCGACCAACATAAGCCCCGCCTTTTACGTCTTCCCCGGAAGCCAAATAAGCCCAAACTCTACCTGAACATCAACACCTCAAGGCCTTAAAATTAGCCTCCATCCTCTCTCAACGCCATCGCTCACTACTTGAGCTCAGCCTCTTTCTATAACATCATCTTACCACCTTTAACTATTCGCGATGTCCGACTGTAAGACGTATTGCTATCCCGGCGCAGGGGAGTGGGCACGCAAGGAGATGTCTTACTCTCAGGCTATCCGCGTTGAGAATCGCATCGTATGTGCCGGTCAAGGTAGGCATATCCTAAAGTTTTCTTGTGTCTCTACGACACAACTAATCGTACGGTCCTAGGTGGTTGGGATCGTCAGACCCTCGAGTTCAGGCAGACATTGGACGAGGAGATTGACCAGGCTTTTGAAAACGTGCAAGAGAACCTGAAGCACGCCGGCGGCAAGGGATGGCCGCAGGTCTACCGGGTTGTGACATACAGCACCGATATCAAGGCCACGCACCAGCGCATCGTCGAGAACTTTCGGAAGTGGATGCCCGACCATCATCCCGTGTGGACTGAAATCGGCGTTAAAGAGCTCGGCATGCCCACCATGCATATCGAGATTGAGGTCGAGGCCCACGACCCCCAGGGTGCGGCCGAAGCAGCCAAGAATTAGCAATCCACATAACTCCACTCCGCTCTTATCTTACCATGATGCAGATAGCCTATAGCCCTTTCAAATGAAGCTCAAGGTATAAAAAATACTTCGCATTCGTCTATATTCCTTTTCTGGAAGTGTACATAGTATTGCGATTGCTTATGTGTGAAATATTCGGGGCTCCATGCCCACGTGAAATGAACCAGGCGACGGCCGCATTACTTCATGTTACACCGACCGGCGCTCCGAGCTTGGTGTAAGATAAGTGAGATGAAACTACACCTAATATCAACTCAACTCAATTAACTAAACTCCTTCGCGGTTTGGGGTGATAGTATCATCGGCGAAGGCCCCGTGGAGCTGAATTGACTTGACTTGAGATGGGCAGACACACGGTGAAAGGAAATTTTTGTTGAACGAGTCGATGCAGGTACGATTGTCGGCTTACAGTAAGCTCATTGTTATAGGATATCCCAAATTTAATGTCAACCTCTATCCGGCTATATCTCGGTGTGTACCCAGGTGCCCAAATATACGAACCAAACCACTTATAATCACACCGCTCATTGAAGACTTGAAATATCCAGTATTTTAGCTAAATGATGAAATCTCACTCTCGATACGATGTTTCTACTCGTGATGCGCGAAGAGTCTTTAGACAAATTCTGATTAATGATACATACATATCTATGGTTATTGAATATCCGAATTCTTATATACTCATTTTGATTTCTTCTGGGACTTCAGGAACTGCTGCCGTAGGTAGTCTTCCCTTAGATATAACACAACCGCATAGACTAGACCGGCGCTGCCTACATGGCAAGCTATACACAATGCAAGAAATAGAAGCGTCCGGGTAGAGACAGTAAACTTTCTGTAGACGCCTTCGAGGATCGCGATCGCGTAGACAGCGCTGGCGGCCACAATAATAATGTAGTCCCACTGCAGAAAAAACGCTGTTTCTTCAATATACACCTTAGACTCAACATCTGGCTGCCAGAGCTTGCTAACGCGTGGTATATAAGCCGTAGAATGGGATACGGCGGGGTCCGTGGAAAATGTGAGTGTCCATTGCACCCAAATATGGACTATAGCCGAAAACAGGCCGAAGGCGATATAAGTAGCTTTTATCCACGGTGCGTCGGCGTTAGGTGCTCTAGGGCCTTTTTTGCCTTCCCCAGATGAAAGGTAGTTGGCGATGGCCGAGAGCGCGCAATAGCAGAAGAGTGGCGCAAGTTGCCAGACAGCGAGGAATGCTTGGTGTTGGGACGAAGTGATGTTCTCGGGCGGAAAGTAGACTATTCGGAATAGGTGCATGACGGTGAGGACCGCGGCCGGTAGCAATGACTTGGCGTGCAGGTATGGTACGCTAGGATCGGTAGCCTTTCCCGTGAAATGGCTTTGCAATTCCACCACGAAGTATATCGGCACGAAGATTGCGGCGCCGATATATTGCCAAGCGAATACTTGGACAGGTGCCCTGAGATTACACGTGTTAGTTATTTCTCCTTCATTGGGGGTGACGCTAATTAGCTTACCATCGCAACATGATGCTTCGATTACCGTTTCGTAAACTCTCGACCAAGGCAAACACTCCGAGTGACTGCAAAGTTGCGCTTAGAGTACTTGAGAGCAACTTCACCACATACGATTCATGGCACACGGGATCCCAAAAGCTGACCGACATGGCCAGAAGCTTGTCTATGAAAGGATATCCCATGTAAACATGGTGGAGTGTCTTCCCGTTGCTGAAGACGCCTTCCCGGGCATGCTTCTGCATAGCCTGAAGGTTTCCATCGGCGTAAAAGTAGCCGTGGAGAGTAAGCACGGCTAACGCTGAGAGAGCAAAGAGCGCGATCTGTGCGTCGGTGAGAGCCATCGCTGGAACTAGGATGAAGACGAGAGTGTTGGTGCGACTTGGCAGCCTCCTTTGGCATGCGAACGCGAGGCGGGAAGCCTGTTAATGATATAATACGGGTTCTCCCGCTGAAGTCACACAGTGGAGATAGACGATTCTGGCTATGCCGCCAACATCACCCATATCGGCGCTAGCCCTGGTCCCTCACGGCAGATTCGCCCCACAGCGGAACCGTTCCCTAGCGCGTACTTTCCTATTGGTTGAAAGGAGAAAAGATTGCCGAATTAGGAACGGACCGCGATCCCTGCAATGGAAGGCATGAGGGGTGTAGTTACCAGGTAAGCTCGCTCAATCTTCGCGTTATTCAAGATCCGGGAGCGGATTATCTCGTCTTTTTTTCGCTGTGACTGGCATGCTTTCGCGAAATCTCGATCCTAGAGTCTCTCTTGAATTATCCGTAAGACGCTAATAACAGTGTAGAGGCGTTTCATCACAGTGATCGGAAGAATGGCGTCGAATTTCAGTCCTGCCGACTCTGGTAATCCGTCCGAGGAAAAATTCCATGATCCCAGCACTTCGGAGTCCACGCAGGTGAATGAGCTCTCGAAAAATGAGAGAGCTAGCGAAACCGACGCGGTGCAGCCCGAGCGCAGCTACACCCGGGTACAGTGGCTCCTGATATTAGCGGCCATCTACAGCAGCGAGTTCCTCTATGGATTAGATACAACAATCGTTGCTGATATCCAGGGAGCGATCGTCTACGATCTCGGCGAGGTTGGCAAGCTAGGATGGCTGGCTATCGGGTTTCCATTAGGAAGTGTTGCAACCATGCTGATATTGTGAGTTTCTGCTATTCCCTAGGCTGCAGACTGCTGTAAATGGCGCTAACAGGCGGGGTGCTGTAGTGGAAAGGCGTACGGTCAATTTGATATCAAATGGCTCTATGTTAGCAGCATGGTTATGTTCACCGCAGCCAGTGCTTTGTGCGGCGCAACTCCAGTGAGTAGACAGAACATATCTCATACTATCGAATGGTCTAGCTAATGAACCATCAAGAGTATGGACGGTTTAATTATTGGTCGAGTGTGGGCAGGAGCCGGCGGAGCGGGAATGTATCTTGGGTGAGTTTTGTGGTTTCACCGCTTTTTTGGCCCTGAACATGATTCTTATACATCGCGTCTAGGGTTCTAAATCTTATCTCCGCCAACACAAATATGCGCGAACGATCCTTCTATATCGCGATTAGCGGGGTCGTATGGGGCGTGGGCTGCGTCCTTGGTCCCCTAATCGGGGGTGCATTCGCTGACAGCAGTGCTACATGGCGATGGGTAAGTACCCGCCTGAATGCAGAAATACCAGTAAATAGTGATATGGTGTCGTTACTAACCTTACCCAGGCTTTTTACCTCAACGTAGTTCTCTTTGGACTATTTTGCCCCGTTCTTCTTTTCATGATCAAACCACACAGTTTCCAACCCGATGTGCCATTCTTATACAAGATCAAGCACATTGACTGGATCGGCGTCGTTCTATATGCAGCTGTTTATACCATCTTCGTGGTAATTGTCACCTTTGGTGGCGTTCAATGGGGATGGAATGAGGGCCCCATCATCGCCTTGTGGGTTGTCCTTGGCGTCGTCTTAATCGCTTTCGTGGCCAGCCAATATTTCACCGTTCTCACTACTAAGGAGAATCGCTTATTCCCGGGAGACTTCTTATTAAGTAAAGACTTAATCTTTCTATATATCTGTCAAGCTTCAGCATCCGCTGCATTATTTATTCCTGTCTACTGTAAGTTTGAAGCCAGCAATCCCATTCCTGCTATCTCTTACTGACGAATGTTTAGACATCCCTCTCTACGCCCAATTTGTTTTCGGGGATAGCAGCACGGCTGCAGCTGTCCGTCTCCTCCCGCTAATAATTATTGGTGTTGCTGCAAACATGTTCCAGGGGGCTATGATGCCTCGCGTTGGGTGAGTGCGGGGTTCAATTCAATTACTCTTCCGGCGTATTGCTCACTATACATCCAGGTATTATATGCCCTGGTTTTTCGTAGCGGGAATCTTGACGACAATTGCGGGAGCGCTCTTCTACGCCGCAGTCAACGTATCCACTCCAGCGTCGCACATATATGGGTTTTCCGTCATTCTCGCCGTGGGTGCGGGTCTCACGCAGCAGACAGCGTATTCAGTTGCCCCTAGTAAGGTGGGGCCGAATCGAGTACCGGAGGCCTTGGGTTTCATCAACATGGCCCAGATTGGCGGGATGGTAATTGGATTAACACTTAGCTCGGCAGTCTTCCAGAACGTGGGATTTAGCAACGTCGCTCAGGCGCTAGATGGGTTGGGGTTCTCAGCTGCCGAAGTCAAGGATGCGCTTGCTGGACAAGGCTCCGCTGTCTTTTCCGGGGCAACACCGGAGATTCGCCAGCGCATCGTTGCTGCCGTCTCGGACACCATTAACCTCGAGTATGTCTTCGTCATTGCGGCGGGTGCGCTACAGACGGTAACCTCACTGTTTCTAAAACGCGAGAAGCTGAGCATGGGTGCTGCGGTGGGTGCTGGTGCTTGAGGATAGTTAACGGTTAGGGCTCCATTAGCCGTATCCATGTAACTGTATTCTATGCTTAGAGAAGAAAGTCATAGTCTCACATATTCGATGCTTCAATACAACTACTTAGATATGTACTCATAATATCGAATCTAGTTTCGCACTTTGCTATTTGACATAATTTACAGCTAGTCGGAGGCTCGGTTTTAGTGAGTTGGTTAGATGCTTGATCATTTTGAACTCCGGTACTATTCCTAGGGGTATCTTAGGGCGTGTTGGGGCTGTATGTGCGGTGCTAGCTCGTACCTAGCTGCCCCTAACACTTTTTGATAAAAAAAATAGGATTGTCTATGACGATAAATTCTAGGTAATCTATTCCGTACACTCTACCCAGACAGCCTAATAATAATTCAACAAGAGAGCACCTAAGTTATAAGAGAAATGCGCATTGAAATCGCACCATTAACCCTGTCACATTCGTCTAGAGCTTAGCTGGTTTAACCCCTAATCGGTCAGCCAATGTGACCCAAGCGCCGACATAACAGAGCGTGCGAAACGCCTTCGTGTCAGCATTTTCACCGAAAGCGCTCGCGAGAGCATTCTCCACAACATCGGCATCGACGAACCCGAGGTTTTCCACACGCTTGCGTGTCAAAAGCCCCGTGAACATGCGGTGTAGCGCCCCGCCGTGGGGCCATCGCGTGGGTGCTAGGAACGGGTGCTTCTTGCGGCGATATAGCTCGTCCGTGATGTAGGGCCGAGTAGCTTCGCGTAAGATCCATTTAGCATTTAGCGACCGCAGGGCCGAACCCGCATCCTGCCACAGCGGGTTCTTATGGGCCGGGTCGCCTGAGGTTGCACTGCCCTCCTCCTCGGGAGGCACGAAGGCTAGTTTCACACTCGGCGGTAGGCCGTTGACGTATTCGGCTAGATGGTGGTCGAGGAACGGCGTCCGCGCTTCAACACTGTGAGCCATCTCCGTACGGTCGCCAAGACATGAGAGCAGAATGTTGGCTAGCTGGCTCTTGTTCCAGATGTACTCGGCGGTGTGGAGGGGATGCCATTGGTCTTGCATCTTCTCCCGCACGTCGGCTGGGTAAGAAGCGATGACTGTTTCTCGACAGTCAAGCTTTCCGCCGTAACTCTCGCGTACCCACGGTGCGAACAGCCCTATAGTCGGATGCCAGGCGAGAAGGTTATTGACCATTGTGTTGTTGTTCACTTCAGCCAGGATACTGTTATCACCCGATCCTGCATACGTTTCGGCTCCTATAGCGCGCCAGATCGCGTTCATTTCGGCCGAGGCAGCTTTCTGCATTGCATCTCGCTTTTCGTTATCTTTGGCTAGCGGCTCACCCGGGCGCGATAGATCAGGCTCGCGCAGGAACTCGCAGGGGAAATATGGGTAGCCAGCGAAATGTTCATCTGATCCTTCCCCGGTGAGGACCACCTTCACACCATTCTCGCGTGGCAGTTCGGATAGTGTAAACTTAGCAACACTGTTAAGATCAAAATGATGGTGTTCGCAATGGAACGCCGCGTCAGCGAAGTCTCTTGCTAGGGTTTCTTCCGTAACGTCCTTTTTAATCGTCTCAACTCCGAGCCACTTGGCAGTGCGATCGGCGATGTCTAGGTCTTATTTAGCATAGAACCCCACCAACATTTATAGATAATTGCTTACCGGCTTCATTATAGCCAGATTCTTCAGGGAATTGAACACTGAAGCATGCGACCCTGGTGGCTTGCTTATTGCCTATCTTAACATGCTCCTTTCTTGCTAGCTCCGTTACAATACCGGCCACCGCTGATGAGTCAATACCTCCAGAGAGGTAAATGCCCACTGGAACATCAGCGCGAAGCCGTAGTCGAACTGCTTCGACTAGGCGCTCCCGAACTCCGGCTACCATCTCATCAATACTCCGAGGTTCAACTTGTTTCTTCGGGCAATTAGCAACCAGAATATCCTAGCTTTTGGGATTAAGCGCTTGGTACGTACCTTATCTGGATACTCAGCGTCCCAGTACCTGTGTGTTTCCAAGCCACGCTCAGTGAGCTCCAACCAGTGTCCGGGTAAGACCTTTTTAACGCCTCGGAAGAGTGTCCTCTCGTCCATCATCCACCCGGAATCCGCAATCGCATTGACATCCCACTCAGGCTGCCAACCCATCCCCAGGAAGGACTTCGCCTCAGCCCCTAGAAGGAGCCTGTTACCAGAGATCGACCAAACCAATGGCTTAATGCCGAAGCGATCTCGACAGGCAATAACCCTCTTACTACCTTCACGGCTATCATAGAGCACGAACGCGAACTCGCCTCGCAGGTGTTCAAACATGGCTGGCGCACCGTAGATTTTGTACAATGCAAGAACAAGCTCGCTGTCGCTATGGCCACCGAACGTGTAGCCGTGCTCGGTGGCACATATCTCCCGAAGGCGGTCGTAGTCGTATATCTCGCCGTTGACTATGGCGTGGATTTGCCCATCGTCGCTGTGCAGGGGCTGCGACCCACTAGGCGAGAGGTCGTTGATGGAGAGGCGGCAATGGCCGAGACCCACATTCCCGTCGTCGCTCACCCATACACCCGACTCGTCGGGTCCGCGGTGGTTGATTATATCGACGGCGGCTTGGAGTTGCTTCGCTATGGACTCCTTATAGTTGCCATTGGTGCCATTTGTTCCGTTGGTACCGTTGGCATGTCCGTTGAGAGCTTTCGACGACCCATTGACTCTAGCAGCCGGGGGCAAAGCAATAGTAGCTGCAATTCCACACATGACGTTCTAGTATGTAATTTAGGAACTGAGTAAGGAAAAGAGGATATAGGTATAAACTACGCTGCTCGCTCACACGAGAAAATGAAGGAAATGGTAATTGATGAAGATATCAACGTAGCCCTATAGTTAGGCGCATCGTGCATCACACATTATTATGTTGCTTGGCACAGTCACCGAATCCCATAATGATCTACTGAGAATTACCATCGGTGAGACATGGAAAAGCTTGTTATGTTGTTCTCCGATTCCTGTATATCGGGTTCTGGGCATCTGACTGATGCCGCGCGGGCCGAGCCAGATTTGGAAAGCGGCGGAAAAAATAGATTACTAAACTGACTTGGAAGAACTTGAAACTATTTCAATAATAAGACTCCGTCGCCCGTCGTTTTACAATGAAGCACTATTGAGCAGGTATTAAGGAGCGCGGCGGGAGAGGTATGAGACCGCCAGCGTTGACGCGCTTAACGTGACTGGGTATGTAGCTTCGAAAAGGTCATTCGCTTTCAGAAGCCGTATATCCTGGCCCTGATACGTCAGAACAGCCAGTGGCAGTGGTACCCGGGAGGTCAGCAACTGTCGGACCCTCTACGTACGCCTCCCGGAACTTTTTGAGCTCCTCCTTGATAAAATCTTGTCTCTCACTGTAGCCCCATTCCAGCACATCTTTTACCCAACAACGGGTGTTCATATACGACTGCTCGTATTTAAAGAGATACTGGGCCATGGAATATTGATATACGATGGGAGGATCGTCGGGATCTGGTGCGCGTTCTGTCCAAACCACAAATAATTCGGCCATTTGGTTGCAGAGCGTCATTGTAAACATGATTTGGCCCGGCTCGTCGTGTAGTTGTTCAAACAAACGGAAGCAGTAGGCAGCGGCGGTGCGACACTGTCTTTCGGCTTTGCGGAGCTTCCCTGCATGTGCCTTTATTTGAACAAGAAGAAAGGGGAAATACAGATTGTTGTTAGGGCCAATAGGAAATTTGGCTTTGGCGGCGGTACAAGCGGGGTCTAGGGGGATCTTCCAACTTTCAGGGGCGATGATAGTTTCCGTGTATCCAATTGTCAAACTGATGTTGGGGGCTACAATATCCTCCTGATTTTTGAAAAGGAATTTGAGGGAAGGGAGGAAAGTCTCTGTCGGGATGTAACCCCGGCACTTATTTTTATTTTTCCTTGTATATTCTCTGGATTCGTCTATGGTAGGGCGTAACCGAAGGTAGCGCCCGAAGAGGTCCCGTAGATTAGCATCATTCTCATAGGTGTCGTGTCGAAGAATACATTTGAATGACAAGAATTCTTCATCGTAATGCTGGACATTCGACTCGTCACCCTTCAATCCACTGCTGCCGCCCTCTGTGAAGCTGTCGTTTAGCGGATAGGTCTTGAAAACCTTTCGCATCTCATCGAGCACCCAAGCTGGCGGTGTATCGAAGTCTTCCCGCACTAACACGCCGTTCATTCGGAGAGCCGACTCGTATCTCGTGCTGTCCACAGATTGAACAGACGTGTCAGCTGTTGTCTTTATTGCGGGTGTAGATCCCCACTCCTTTGGAGGGTTTGCTCTGCTAGTCAAAGCCCAGAAAGCTGTACGCGGATCCGTCCGAAACTTCGTGAACAGATGTCGTACATCCGAGTCCGATAAATGTGGCAATAGTGGTGGGGACGGTGGCAACAAGATGTCCTTAGGGTCTTCTACCTGGGCGATCTGACAGGTCTCACCTGAATTAGTATAACTATTTGAGAGTTGCTATGATAAACCTACTCCCGGTGGTACTTTTGGCGGGGTTTCAGCTGCATCGGATCGAAAAACTTTTGATAGCCGTTCGCTACGTAGCGGCGACTCGCTACGAGCCCGCCGCTTGTTTTGTCTGTTCAGCTGACTTCGTGTGACTGGTCGTTGGTATGAAGAAAGCATCGTGAAGTGTTAAAATATTATCTCAGGCGACCTCAGACTAGAACGCGTGCAAGAACGCGCTTAGTTCTAACATCTTGGGCGGTTCCAGTCTGAGATTACCTAAGATAAACAGAGACTGTATTTATTTAAATTATTTTCTTTTTACCTTATCCTGGTTAAACCTTTATTGGTTGAAATGAAGGATGACTAAAAGCCGCATGCAGGCGAGAGGAATAAGAACCGTATTATACATGTATTAAAATCTTGCGATCCTCGTTACCTTAATCTCAGTGGTTAATACCTAGCCCTATGACTCACGTATTCCTACATAGCTCGTGCTCCTCACAGTGGAAAAGCTTTTTTTTGGTGACTCTAGCCCCTGGCCTTTATATACAGTCTCACCGCCGTGGAGCCTTCTAATAATTCGGACTCGGTAGCTTCTTCTGTCTTTTGCGATAATCACATGTATAGTGCCTAATTTCCTGATATATTGCGTACTCATCCTAAGAAGAGAAAATACAGGATGGATGGATCTTCAGAGTCTCTGTCTACTAAACGACGGCATTCCGATTTTGAACATCCTAATACTCCTCCCGGTTCCACCAAACCTACCGAGTCCCAAACTCACATTGTTCCCGCCGGTCTTGTCGATCTTAACCCTCTATCCGACCCGGTCGCCTCTCCTGGATCCAACACTCCCTCTGACTCGAGTATGGAACCAATGACCTTTCTCGATACTGGCCCTAAGCCTCCCGAACTCGCTCTGAATCGAACAGACGGTTGGCTTCGAGATCTTGACCCAACCCAATCACATGAACAAGCACGGTCGGAAGTAGATTGCGCTTCACTCATATCAGTGTCACTAGATACACTATCGATGGGCGAAAGCTGCGGGTCGACCAACAATTGCTTCGGTGTCGATGGTGCCATGTATCGACCAGTAAAATTAAGGGGGGCGCGGGTTTTTATGATTGAAGACCTGCTGGATGAACCATTCCCGCCTCATATTGAGTCAGCTTCCAACAAATTATTGAATATAGTACCTCTGACGACTTTCCCCGACGAGCTCTGGAAGCCCCGTCATGCCACGTTCCTAGACGAACTGGCCAAGGGGGCAACAGTCAATGAATCAGATGCTACCTATGCGTTGTGCGCTTATCTTGGTATCGCTATAATTTCAAGGGAAGAGGAATTTGGGCTTAATCGAACATTTAAGGCACGATGGCCAGATCACTCCATGCCCGTCAACCCAAAGAACACCCGGGCTAGGCTTAGGCTATCTACGCCAAAGCCGGACATCACATTCGGCTTCAAAACTTTTGCATTCCCCGAAATGCACGATTGCCCATACATCTCTACGCAACAGCATACTTATTCCGTCACCTCAGCCTGCCTCTATTTTCCCTACTTCATAGTAGAGTTAAAGGCCCCGTCACAAGGTGAACACGCTAGCCTAAACGAAATCCTTACTTCCAGTTCATCGGGCGTCAAAGTATCCGGACAGGTCATCGGTGGCGATGACCTCTACGTCTATGCGTTGCATATAGACACTGAGACCGCTTCATTCTATGTGATGTGGATGTCGGGCGACAAATATGTTGGTAAGAAATTTAAAGATATTCTCTTAACTAGTTACGAGGGGTTTCTGGAATGCCGGGGCATTATATACAATATTCATGCGTGGGCAGCGCAGAAAAGGAAGCCTCTCATCACTAAGGCTTTGAATATAATCGAGGCTTCCGGACAGCCTATTAGCAATAATGCTGTTAGTCAGCAAGAACTGGAGGAGCCTTGGAACGGTCCAGAACCGGACAGGCTGGACCAGCTTCCCGGGTGCTAGCTACTGCGCAACTAGCTATTGCGTAGGCTATGGGCATGCGGACTGTCTCTGAGCGATCCGAGCCTGATAGTGAAGCATCGCGTACTCGCACTATTTCAAGCTAAGTAAAAAATATGTATGTAGTCTTATCTCGGGTAGCCTCAGACTAGCAATTCTGCTCCAAAAGCGCAAAATTCTACGAATTGCGAAAGTCTTTGCTCTCTTCTGATTGGTCTAAATATTAAGTGGGTAATGCGTTACAAATGCTGCCCAGACCACTTTCACAGTTGCACAGTGGTCTAGGGCCGCCTAAAATAACCACCTAAGATAACCTCCGTACGCAAGTAAAAGATTATTAGTTTTCGCTCGGCGACGGCCAACTCGTCCGCCTTGTAGCGCTTGCGTAGAAGTTCACGGGTCTAGTCACCAGAAACTCCGGGTCGTAGATGACCGCCTCTGGAGATGAATCTTCGAACTGGTAGCGATATATCAGCTCAATCAGCACCATCTTCACCTCCAGAAGCGCCAAGTTGAACCCAACACAACCCCGCCTCCCTGCAGCGAAAGGAGTATACACGCCCTTCTTCGCCTGCTCACGCGCCAGCCCGCCCCCTATCCATCGATCCGGATCAAACCTATGCGGATTATCCCAGTGTGCCGTATTCATGTGCATACTTGGGAAGCATGCGATCACAATTGAATCCTTCGGAATCAGATAGCCTCCAGGGAGTACTACATCCTGTCTGGCGTTCCGCGCCGTCTGAAAGCTCGGGCTATGTACCCGTTGCGTCTCCTTGACGAAGCAGTCTAGGAATTGCATCGAGTGCACTTCTTCGTAGGTCCACGCGCGTTTACCGTCGGCTCTGTGGTCTATGATTTCTTGAAGAAGTCGCTCCTGGTTTCCGGGATAAGCAGTAAGAGCGTATATCACCCATGCTAACATAGATGCGCTCGTCGTGAATCCCGCTCCAATTGCAACTACGGTATTGGCGAGTAATATGTCGGGTGGCAATCCCTCACCATTCTCGTCTCGCGCACGGCGTAAGAAGTCAGCTACGCAAGATGCCTGTAGCGACGCCTTGGGGTCAGATAGGGGGAGCGCACAGGCCCCAGGATCCGTACATGCGTCAATTGCTTTTTGCACCTCTGCAAACAGGTTTTTCTCCACTGTACGTAATTGCGCCCCCTCGCCAAAAGGGAGTTTGCCATACCATTTCGGCCGCAAACTGTTCCGCTTCATGAGACGGAGGTATTGGCCGAACAAGCGGATTGGAAGGGCCGGCGGCGTATCTACGGCTTTGAAGTGCTCGAGATCGCCCCCTACAATCATGCGCCAGATTATCTGTGATGCGAGCTTGAAGGTGAAATGGTAAACATTGAATCCCAGGTCTTTCTCATCTAGCTGATCCAAAACTTGGAAGCAAGAGCGAGCGGTTTCTTGCATGTGCGGAGTGTAGTGTGCCATAGCGCGTGGTGACAGCGCCGGTGGGATAAACTTGTGCGAGATAGCGAAGGCTGGGGAATCTGAGTCGCATGTGAACAGTGCATCTTGCACTGACATATAATGTAGCGGATGCGACGGGTCCGATGTGCGTTTCGTGAAGAGATCGCCCTCTCGGAGCACATAGCGTGCGATTTCAGGGTCATTCGTGTGGTATATCGTCGTTCCCATATTGACCGTTTTAATCATCGGGCCATACCGCGCAAAGAGACGATCATAATTCCCTAGAGCATCCGGATATATCTCGTAGTGATTCCCCACTACTGGAAGACTCCGAGGACCTGGCGGAATGCGAATTGGATCGCGATCTGTCACCCTCAACTCAATCGGTTCTTGGCATGATTTCACATCTTCAAGTGTCGATAGGGCACCATTTCTGCCCCCATGAAATCGCAGAGCTAGAGAAGAAATTTAGTTACTACGCTTTTTTTTTGAAACAAAAAAATCGCGACTTTGACTTACACTCTCGATCAGCAAATGAGAAGTTGTTCGCAAGAGAAGATTTGAGCTGGTTCAGTGTCTCGAATTTCGATGTGTCGATTGCGTGCTGGCGCTTTTCCGCGCCTTCGCCAATGAAGAACTGCACTAGCATGGCGACTTTACGATAGCGAAAACTCTTAAGGAAGCAACTCTTCTGCTGTAGGTCATTTCTAATTAACGCTCCATATGATAATAGCTACTTTGCAGCACCTTACGTCTAATTAACAGCATGTCGAACAGGTATCGGGTCCATAACGTGGCGAGATTCCCCCCTTTTCCGTTCCCGAAATAAGAGTGGGACCATTTCCGGCATCAAGCGGGGCCAACAAAACAGGAACGGTCCGGTCCAGAAATGGATTATCCCGGGCTGACATATGCGCGTGTTGACGTTGCAATTGATGCAATACAACCCTGGCACGCCTCGCGCGTTGGGCGCTGGGTCTCCTGGCTACTACATGAGAGGTTCCAGCATTGTCGTCACTTTATTCCATTTTTCCTAGGAGCAACCACTCTACGTCGAAAGATACTCGCCGCTCACAATAACACTATCATGGCACAGACGATCACCCTCGACCAACTAAGTGGGCATAACGCCCGCGAGGATTTATGGATCGCAGTCCATGGGAAAGGTAAATAATGAGCCTTATTGAAATCATGAGTGTATTACCTTAACTAATTATGTTATCGCATAGTCTACGATCTAACGACATTTGCTGAGGACCACCCCGGTGGCATCGAGGTCCTGAAAGAATGTGCAGGAACTGACGCAACCGAATCATATGACTATGTCGGCCATACGAAGGGCGCTACCAGAAAAATGCAGCAATACTTAGTGGGTAATCTAGAAGGTGTTGGGGAGGTAGCAGAGCCAATCGCTGCCACAATTCCTCCAGGACAGCCCCAACCGGGCGCTTACAAAACACCGGCTATAAAATCTAATAGCTTGTTAAAAATCATTACCACATTGCTAGTAGTGGCGGTGGCGGGTGTGTTACTACTTCTCCGGCGTTCAGTGTTCTGGGGATCTGGCGAAGGAAACGCCACGGGGGGACGAATCGGAGTGGAGGGGTGCGGATATCCGATGAATATTCTCTTCTACGCCTTGGCGTTGATAACTCTACTAAGTGGTGCCGGAGTTGCGTACATATACTCCGAGTTCGAAAAGACGCTACACGAGAAGGAGGTCTTTTCCTACCCATCTGTTATCCCGCGGAAATCACGAAAGCGGTGATGTTTAGTGTAGTCGAAGTTATAGTTTTAGATTGACAGTTTAAGAGATGAATGAATGGTTAGATACATAGGTGTCTCCTTGGTTTATATTGGATTGGATTTCGGATGATATAGAGATCAAACGCCAGGCTGATATTTCCCCTCCAAGTGTCACGGTTCTTTTGGTGGTATAGCGGCTTCGTGCATATGTTCGGCCCCCAATTTCCCTACGGCACGTCCTCGTATCATATACCCGAGTCAATCTGATCAACAATATGGGTCTTCGTCCAAGCCTTCCAATCCACGCAGGTTTGGTCCATCACGTAAGGAATAGGGGTTTGCCGAAGCTCCGCCGGTCTTTCAAGGAATAGGATATTGAACCCCATGGATGCATGCCAGGCGATATGACAGTGGTAAGACCACGTACCCGGGTTGTCCGCAGTGAACTGTATGACTAGGTGACCATACCGTCGCGACACGTGAGTATCGCGTCGCAGAGGATTATGAGGGTTGATGATCGTCTTGCTGTCCCACGCCCCTGGTCCCTCGGCCAGGACCTGGAAATCGGTACCGTGAATATGCATTGGGTGGACCGCCTGGTAAACAGTGTTCATAACGATACGTACGGTGCGATTGGTACCGAAGTTATACACATTCGCTCTGGGGTCTGGGAAGGTCCAGTTGCCGCGATTGGCCTCGAGTAGGACTGGCGTATTGTAGTCCGTATACTGTGTTCGGTTGTTCATAATCCAGATGTGCTGCCCTGTGGCGTTGGTGAAGAGATCCACCTCAATCGTCTCGACCGTATCGGGATGAGGATCTACCGGTTGTGGAAAATGTGGGATGGTCTTCGCGAGATCATCATTTTTACACAGAAAGGATTTCTGGTCTGCCAAAGCTGCTGCAGGGCTTATAACGCTATTGGGCGTCTCCTTTTCCCCTTTCTTGTTTCCTTGGTACGAAATAACCGCCAGTCCCTGAGGGGTGTAAGACGAAGAGCAGTTGAGAGAAATTGTTGATCGCATCCAATATGTTTTCTTAGGATCCGCATCTGCCTTGACCAAGATATCGGTTCGCTGCGCAACGTGCAATGTGACGAAGTCTGCTTCATAAGGAACGACAGGCTCAAGATCGTTGGCTATTACTCGCATCTTATGGCCATCAATGCTGAAGTGAATGAGAGCCGCTGCACCGGTATTCATCAGGCGTAAGCGGTGCGTTTTGCCAGGTTGGAAGCGGAATCTTGATAACCCGGCATTTGGAGAACATGGTGCGTTTTGGCCGCTTTCCTGAGCCAAAGAACAGTTGTAATTATTCTTTCCATTAATCAAGCTATTGTCGGACCAAGGAACGTAAATATTGAAGTCCGACGAGTTCGTTGCCGCTTTTTTGACCACGTCAATATAAGGTGCATGATAGTAGTCACCGAGCATAACGGGACCAATATCAACATCGTAGGGTACATGCTTCGGTCCATAGATTATTAATGGGCCCCAGACGCCGGCAGTATACTGGGCTGAGTAATGAGAATGCCTAAGATAATTAGTCAAAGTTGGTGTTCAAATATGTCCGAAGGATTGTTTGAAAAAAGGGGAGCGGCATACCACCATGATGTGCCATATTTGTCAGCTCTGAAGCGATATGTGAAAGAAGAGCCGGGCGCAACTGGGCACTGCGATACGCCGGGTACGCCATCGAACCACTGAACGATAGTCAGCTCAAATTGTTTAACATTGACAGCCGAGAACCTACAGGTGTTCCTTTTTGAGTCAATCCGTGCCAGTGTAGTGATGTGCCCTCCTCGATGTTAGTGATGTTATTATGTAGACGCACTTCGATCCAGTCACCCCAGTTAGCCTCAATGGCCGGACCCGGAAACTGGCCATTAACGTAGATTCCAGACTTCTCTGCATTAGAAATTAGTGGGAATTTATTTTCTCGATGGATGTAAAGTCAATAATTACCATAACCGTCAGGGGCAAGAATACCGCGAGCAACAGTGAAGTCGTAGTAACGCGTTACCCCTGTCTGCGGCAGACCCCTGCTTGGGTGTTCGTGAAGCGCCCACGGTTTTCCAAAAGGAAGAGGCTAATAATATGTGAGCTTTTTTAGTAACACTTTTACATTATCCTATGCCCCGTAACTCACGTTGGATTCTAGATAGTCCGGGAATGTTGGACAGTCTAATGTGCCCCAAGAAGAACCCCTGAAATTGCTTAACTCGATATTCACTGAGACACAGCTATCATCGACAGAGATATCAACTTACCCATTTATTTTATGCTGTGGCAAGTCCATGAGCGGCGCAACGGATCTAGATACTACTTCCGCTACGGCGATCAAACCGCTCCATAGCGCAGGTGAGGTCTTCATCTGTAGAAAAACGGGAGAGCAAATTTCAGTGAAAGAAGATCAGTTACTCTTAACAAATACGACAGATATGATCATTAGAGCGTCTTTATATTCTAATCTAAAGATTCCCGCCACTTTCTACTTGATGGCAGAGTGCGAGCTGAGCACTTGCGTCTCGCCTCTTTAGACATAATAATACTACGTAAAATATCAAATAAATCATCCGTATTTGCATCCTACTACCTAGTTCTCTACAGCTTAACTAGATTTTAAACAAGTGTGGTTATCTTCGGGGCTTCCGCAAAGTCACACGCTCAAGACTATACGAATTACGGTGCTCAGCTTACTTTTTAGGCTGGCTCATTTAGTACAATATGTATATATAGTAGGATTTATAGCTTCAGCTCTTTTGTGGCATGTCCTACGTACCCACCCTGTTAAGGCAGGTAAGCCGTACCTTGTACAACTCCTCGCTATTCTCTAGGAAATTCTCATACCTTAAGAGACAAGTTAGCCTTTTTCGCTAATTCCAATCAGCCTCACACTAGCCTGCAACCTCGGTTTCTAAATAAAGGCTGTAGGTTAAAGCTCTATTCACGAATTTAGAATGAGTCACTGAGCATAGAATCTAGTTCAACAAAAAAGATGGTATATATTAGGTTGCGGGTAGTTGGCGAGGCTCGTGTGGTTACAGCTATACTCGATAAATTCTATGAGCGTTCGTGTCTACAGAAGAGTTTTAATCTCACTATTGAATGTATATAATACGAAACTACATAGGACTAAGCCCCATAATCATAAGTTTAGGGAGCGGAGCACAAATATCTAATAGAGTGATGCCTAATTTCCGTCGCTAGAATACAAGCCAATCAACATATACACTGTATTATGAATTCCTGATGATAGCGATAGACTTGAATTCTAAAGAGAACTTATCCTACAAATACATTTTCAGATTCGCTTCTCGTGACTGTATACGTGGCTAAAGAATGTAGTCCCATAGAAGTGCAAAATACAACCTAACAGCATATCTGAACAGACCCCAACCCGGACTCAATTCAAGTCCCATTGCCAAACCCGACTATTTCAACTGGCCCCTTTGTGTGAACTTTCTGTAGTGCCTTCAAGTTCTCCCACTGCTTGGCAGTAAGAACTTTTTTGTCCCACAATTCATTGCTCGTGGGCCGAACGACGAGCCGATTTGGGTACTCAGGCTGGAAGGTCACGTCCTCGTCTTCCCAGTCCCACAATTCGGATTTCTCGCGGTAGTAATGACCGCGGCCTTTTTTCCGAATCAAATTGTGAGACTCACGGACAGTCTGGGAATGTACGGTACCATATGAACCGTCCAGAGCTAGGGCCACGCAACTATGCCAGGGCGAGCGAGGAAACTCGCCTGACCCCTGAACAATGAGAGGGATTGAGAGCTTGATTAAACCTCTCGATTGGTGAATAGAGAGTCGAACGTAGTCTGGACACATGGCTTGCAGAACCTTGGTGAAGGATTCGGCGCGGATCATCATCATGATAGCGACTTGCTTGACTTTCTTCTTGTACTGTCGACGACTAGTGTCCTTAGCCGCCGTAGTGACAGGGCTGAATCGTAGGTCGGCATCAAGGAACCGCACGAAGCCGAGATAAGTCAGTAGAGTATCGGGGTCATCTTTCATCATCTCTCTGACCTCTATTTCGGTTCGTCCGTAGTGGGTCATCAACTCCTCGCGACACTTCTGAGCTAGTGACATATACAGCTCCTTGTCAAGTGGCGCCTCCTGAGTCAGACCCATTATTTCCATTGGCCGTAAAAGTTCGATGTTGTTGAACCCCTTTTCGCGAGCCATATCCATGAGACCCTCAGAATAGGCCCATGTGTGCTCATCAGAGATACCAACGACGTCATCGAATACAAGGCCATCATTTGCAATGACAACTGTGCCCCCCAGCGGATATACTGTCTTTATATCCTCGCAGAGTTGATTCAGACGGCAGAGTGCCAACTCTTCCCCTAAGTCTGGTAGGATGCCAGTAACTTTGTCTACCCTGTTGATACTTTTCCAGGGGAATGCGGGAAGAATCATGCGGATAGCTTGCCGCTTTTCCAGCTGCTGTTTGATCCTGTCCATGAAAAAGGACTTGCCAAGCAAGCCATTTTCTTCAGGTGGGGGATCACTCGTATCAGGTGGTAGGTGCTGGCTGTAGCGTTGGATTACATCAAAAATGTCGCCGGCGAGCTTATCAACATCCTCAGCCTCGACCGGAGTGGCTGAGCGAGTTGACGGAAGGGATAAGGAGGCAACTGAGGATACCTCTTCAACTCTCACGTTGATGATGGGTTCCTTGACTTGCCCTATTTCGGACACGAACCCAAGCTGCCGAAGCGCCAGTTCTGTGTTCAAAGTTATAGTACCTGAACTCATGGTGTAAAAATTGGAAGCCGGCGTATATACCGAAGCAGTAGACGAAGTCGAAATTTAGGAGAAGATGCTGGACTATAGTATCACTTAAGGGAGGGCTCAGGTATGAGGATTCCTTTTATGTATGCATCTAGGGCTATAAATTGATCAATCACGAATACTCTACGTTCACGTTTAACCATTCATGTATCCTATTCATCGCTACCTAGCGGTAGATGCAGACTTTCGTGAGAAACACAAATATCTGACATACAGTCTGCTCAGGAGTGAGTGATCTTATTCGAAATACGAAAGGGTTGCCCCGGCTCCGAGACAGCGGAATCCTGCGCAGCGATACCTGACCTCTGAGGCTGATGTTGAGGGATTTTGTAAGCAATCAATCATGTCTTCATACTCAGCACTAGTTCTGACCTCTATTGAGGCTCTTGGCCAGACCGTCAAGTTGACTGAGGCTAACTATCGGTTCATTCCGTTTCCAGCTATGAATCAGAAAGTAATACGAATATCAAACTTTCGGTGAGGCCTCAGCCCCTCGAGTTAGCTTGAGTCTAACCTTAGATTGCGTTACAGTCTTTCAGTAACTATAGGCGGTCAGCACATTCAAAATGTTTATACTCACCGGACTATAACTTCTTTGAGTACGCGACTAGCCAATCCCTTATTCCGATACTCCAACTCCTTTTTACACAATATACATATGATATATATCGGTATAAACGATACGAAAATACTCTTTCCTGATCCTACCGCTATGAACGATATTCTTAAATTTTTCATATTGAATACACTTTAACCGAGGCGCACATTAGAACCTCGACTCAAGTTGCCCTCCTCATATCTATCATTACTTTAGAGACCCAAAGACTTAAGCCTATATGACATATATTTCGACCTATAACTAACGCTACACTGACACAAACTATGGCCGAATCATCTGATACTATCGTGGCTGAGCCAAAGTATACACTCGATTCCAAAAGTGCAACTGAGATATCTACCCAAACTCATGTGCTATCCGACCATGAAAATTTCGATCACGCGCAGCTGAATGGGGGCCTTGTTGCCTGGAGCCAGGTTTTGGTCAGCTTCCTCCTTGTTGTTAATGGCTTCGGTTACTTTTCTTCATTCGGATTATTCGAGGGTCATTGGATCACGATCCTCAATGAGTCAGCGTTTACGATCTCGTGGGCGGGCTCAGTGCCCCTATTCCTCCTCTTCTTCCTCGGAGTGCTCTCCGGCCCGCTTATGGACGTTGGGTACTTCTACTCCATCATACTCGTCGGATGTTCACTCCAGATCCTTGCCGTGTTTGCTACATCAGCCGTTACAAGCTACTGGCAGCTCATTTTAGCTCAGGGGGTCGCTCAGGGGCTCGGGAATGGAATGTTGTTCACACCATGCGTAACTTTGGTTGCGGTCTGGTTTAACAAGAAAAGAGCATTTGCGTTAAGTATCGCAGCCTGCGGCGCGCCGATCGGTGGCTTAGTCTTTACAGCGGTAAGTAGCCCCTAAACCAAACTAGAAACTCTACCCGAAATATTAACTCCGTATTACAGATGTTTCGTCAGCTAGCTGATCGCATAGGCTACCCCTGGACAATACGCATCATGGGGTTCGTCATGCTATTCAACATGGTCATCATTCTTCTAGCTGCTAAGCCGCGGAGATTCAAAGAGGATTCAAGAAGATCATTGGTCGATGTCTCAGCCTTCAAGGAGCCGACTTACCTCTTGTTCTCTGTGGGACTTTTCTTCTTACTCTTCGGGTTGTACATCGCTTACTTCTACGTACGTGAGCCACCTTTCTAGTCCCTGGATAAATCATTAATGTGTTACAGACGACTACGTTCGGACGGGAAGTCATTGGCATCTCAGAAGCCGATTCTTTAACATTGCTTATGATACTCAACGGGGCGGGTATCCCAGGGCGAGTGATTCCAGCCTATCTTGCTGACCGCTTTTTCGGTACCTTTTCGACATTGCTTCCATTTTCTTTTGGGGTAGGTGTTACACTCCTCATGTGGACTCAGGTCCACACCCAGGCTGGCTTCTATGTATTTGTCGTTTTCTATGGCATATGCGCAAACGCTGTGCAGACGCTATTTCCCTCCACACTTTCGCAACTTACCACAGATCCCACCAAGATGGGACAACGTGTGGGTATGGCTCTAGCCGTAGGGAGTCTGGCTTGTCTAACAGGCCCTCCATTAGCTGGAATACTCATTGGTGTGGGACATGGTAACTATCTCTACGCGCAGCTTTTCGGTGGATGTTCCGTCATGATAGGATTCCTGCTCCTGACGGCAGCCCGTTGGACTCAGTTAAGGAAGTAATTTCCTTAGCTGATCATGTACTCGTTGAAGGGAGCAGTTTAGTGTCTTCTATCAGACTGCCGTGTCTCAGTCTTCAACCTCTGAGACATCTACAAAGTACTAACTGTGCTGACGTGACTCTTGTGGTTCGCCATAGCTATAGCATAGCATGTGCTTATTGTAACACATTCGGCTCATGAGACATTTGTTAGAAACATTTCAATACGTTGGGTATCTAGGAGCCATAGATAATATAACAATTTCCCGATTTAAGGAGATATAAACGAGCTATGCCGATGCCGATGAAGGGTTTTACGCTAATAGATGGTGTCCTGTAGTGTCATCGCACAAGTTCTGCGTACAAAGTTAGTCCCAACATGCAGCCTTTTGTCATCATCTCCATCGTGCTCTCAGGGATAGCCTTAGCAGAAGCTCCAGACGTCAGCAACGGTATCCGGAAGCATTGGAACTACAACAGGTCTGCGGTTGCGGAAATATGCGGCCCTAAGACCGCACGTGTGACCTGCATAAATCGCTATGGAAGCCTACTCCCGGGGTCTTTCTTCCGCAACCCTGATCCTTTCACCGCCTACACTGGCACCGTGATCTCCGAGGACCCATCTTGGCCGTTAGTTCAACAAGCCGATTTTGTCCTTTTCGACCGACAGCGCGGGCTCAGGCTTCTCGGTCCTTCTCCGAGAATACGGCGTTCTATCGTTCCCCTCCTAAATGTTATTCATGAAGCTCCAGTTTTTGTGGTATGTACGATGCCTCAACTCCTGCCCCCATTCCTTGGGTTATACGAGTAATATCTAAAATTTCCCATAGTATGTGATCCCGCCTATCCACTATCTCAAATTGGTTTCAATATAAATCCGGCGGTCGGTCTAGAATATGAGATATAAACTAATCACTGACACACTTTGATATATCAGGCCAGAGCTGAACAAGCTCTTCGTGGCCCAGGCCGGGCCACCTGGAAATTTGTCGTCGCTAGTCTTTGATCTGAGCTTAAATCCACCAGCTGTATCAGCTTTCACAACGGATCCGCCCATATATCAGCCCAATGGCGGGATTTACAATGCCAAAGATGGTATGGTTTACTGGGCTGTCCATGGCAATAATGCTTCTCTACCTAATGGGCTGCATCAGCGACCAGGGATTGCACGTTTTAACCCTCGCACACTTAAGGCAGAGTGGTTACTTAACAGCTACAACGGCTTCAGCTTTGCGGGACCAAACGATCTAACCATAGCCCCAGACGGGGATATCTGGTTTACTGACACAGACTACGGGTATGTCCTTGGAGTGTCTGAGTCACCCAAACAACTTCACCTCGCTACTTATCGATTCCGGCCATCGACAGGAGAGGTACAGGTGATGGACACAAGCCTGGAATACCCCAATGGCATCGCTTTTTCACGAGACGGTAGGACCTTGTATATCGGCGATTCGGGTCTAGAACATTACAGCCCAATTCCTACTCGAGGCCCAAACGACTTCTACAACTACCCAATCAACATTGAATTCAATAGCACCGAGGCCCGCAATGTGTTCGCATGGGACGTGACTCGGGTCAACCAAGGGCCATCGAGACGGCTGATCATTGGGAGAAAGCGTAACATCTGGCAGTCCCTTGAAGGTGCGCCGGATGGTCTCAAGATCGCTGCCAACGGCTACCTTGTCGTTGCTGCAGGTTTATCTCCCGGGGTGGATATCTTGGATGAGTTTGGAAGTCAAATTGCTCGGATTCAGACCAATCATGCTGTTGAGAATATACAATGGTCGGGACGTGATCTCAAGACTCTCTGGTTAGTAGGCATTGGTGGAATCACCAAAGTCCAGTTTGACTTAGCTGGCCCCGATCTCCATAGATACTATATCCATTAGGAAGACCAGTCATTCCCTGGTTTACCCCTCATCAATCCCTCCTCAGCAGGGTATTGAAGACTGTTTCCTTGGACCTGTATGCCTGTATCTCGCATCCTATAGGTGTGCTTTTAATCTGAACTTGGAACTCTCTTGGAACTCCCTTCATGTTAGTCACCTGTTCGGATTGAGATTTTTCCTTTTCCAACATCTAAGCGCCATAATCCATGTCAGGGATTCATCATCCCCATATGCAGCCAGGTAACCCGCAGCTCATTACCCCAGCAGTGAAGCATACCGCAGTCGCCACCCCTACACACCTAAAGTATTTCATCATCGCTGGCCCTTGCTGAAAATTGATCAGACATTTCTGTACCGCATCCGCGACGAACATCCATGCTGAGTTAAGCACGTCGAAGAGAAAGCGGTAAAAAGTCGAAATGGAACAATATCTGCCCGAATTTGTAAGCTGATGAAAAAGTTTCAAGACAAAATGAGCGGATTGTGTTACCTTTTTGGTCGTTTTGTACGATCCGAGAGGACTCGATTTTTCAGCCGCAGATGGCGCGTATCGCGTTGTGACGACAGCATACGACTAGTACGCTGCTAGTTGCAATTTGATAGTTACCCGACGGTTCTAATTGGTTCTCCTAGTTTCTTCCAGAAGATATTAGGCGATAGCGGGAAAGGGGCTATCTCCGATAGTCACCATATCCAATATAGGTGTCATATAATAATGGATCCACACCATACCAAGCTAGGTACAGCATGATTACTACATAATTGGACATTCACTATTGCGGTAGAGGATCAATCGTACCTGAGTAGAATTTATATGGTTGATTTATAATCCATGCAACCTTGGGTTGCGTGAGGAGACGGCAATACGTCAGCGCGACGCAGAACATAAATATGTGAAGCCCAACTCATCTCGTCCCATATCGGGATGAGTATCATTGAGTATTCGAAGCCTACCTAGTGGATATCAAAAGTACCGATAGTCTCAAATCCAAGAAAATGGCTTCGGAGACACAAAACTTGGCCATCGTAGCCAGGGGCGAAGGCGTTGCGGAAATAACTAACGTGCCTATTCCTAAAATCAACCCCGGCTATGTCAGAGTCAAGACGATGGCCGTTGCCCTAAATCCCACCGACTGGAAGCACATCGACATCCATGCTGAGCCTGGCACTATCATCGGAGCCGACTTTTCTGGCATCGTTGAGGAACTTGGCCCAGATGTCACCAACTTAAAGGTCGGCGACAAGATTGCTGGTTTTGTTCACGGTGGTGAGTTACCCTCTCGAAAGGGATTGGTGCCTTGGGAATCAAATCGTATAGCACCGTAATGATAGTTAACTAACATTGAGGACGTCGATAGGAAACACTATGAATCATGAAGATGGATCTTTCGCCGAGCATATAGTGGCTAAGGCCGGCATCACACTCAAGGTGCCGGACAATATCACGATGGAAGAGGCCGCGACACTAGGTGTCGGTATCACCACTGTCGGCCAAGGCCTTTATCAGTCACTAGAACTTCCGTGGCCCACTACGCCGGCTAAGGAGCCATTCCCCGTACTCATTTACGGAGGTAGCACTGCAACTGGAACACTGGCCATCCAATTCGCGAAGCTATCGGGCCTTCAGGTAATCACAACCTGTTCGCCGCATAACTTCGATTTCGTCAAGAGCCTTGGCGCGGACGTAGTCTACGATTATAAGTCACCCACCGTGGGGGCCGACATCCACGAGTTCACCAAGGACAAGCTCACCCACGTCTTCGACTGCATCGCGGAAGAGGGCTCCCCTGAAATTTGCGCGCAAGCGTTTAGCTCCAAGGGCGGAAAGTACAGTGCACTTCTCCCCGTCGAAAAGTTCCCGCGAGAGGATGTCACCAATGTCTTCACCCTAGGGTACACGGCGACTGGTGAGGCTTTCCCTAAGTTTGGTGCCGATTGGCCGGCCATGCCTGACCACTTCGAATTTGCCTCGAAGTTCTGGCAGGTTTCTGGAGAGCTGTTGGCTCAGGGCAAAATCAAGCCGCACCCGGCCGACGTCCGCGAGGGCGGTCTGCAAGGCGTTTTCGAGGGTTTGAAGGAATTGAAAGAGGGCAAGGTCAGTGGTAAGAAATTAGTGTATAAGATCTGAAGTCGGGAGGGTGAGTGAACGGGATCCATGGGATCTATTAGGCTATATCCTATCTTCTATAGGATTCAAGGAGCCTCTTTATCTTCGAGTCCCTAATCATTCTAAGTGAATAGGTACTCAGTCATATATCAACCTGGAACATACTCATATTCAAAGTATGGCTCACTGGCTAGTAAATCTAGGTGTCTGTCCCTTTTCAGCCCTATAGTATCCAAGCATGACTGTACTTTGTTCTCATTTCTCTTTCCACATTCAAAGCTCGTGCTAGTCATGTCCAATATCTTCAAGCTAGATGTGTAGAATAAATAGTTCGCCATTCAGAATCTTAAAAATGCCACTGCTTCCTGCCTATCCACCCATAACAATATAATTACAAAGTTCCTGTTGGGCGACGTCAATGCTACACTTCAGACACGACATGGCTTGGAAAACGCAGCACTTGCGAATACGGTGGAGGAACCCAACTGTAAGGAGCTGCTCAAGTTTGTTACCATGCACGGTAACTAACCGTATCCTGTCTGCATCTGGTTTCCCCTCATAATCTATAAAGGCGAACCCAACGGTTGCCAGATCTTGATTTTCCTTCACCCGAAATGTGGTCATCTCACCATGCGCACATCGTGGAAGATCTTCGTTTAGCATAGCTACAATGCAATCAACAATAGAGAAATTCCGCGCACAAAATCTGTCGGGCCCACACGCGAAACGCAGCATGATGGCTTCCTCGGCCAATGACACATCCATATATATATTCGCATTTGAAGGGGTATGGTGGGGTACGAGAGTATATCCTGATGCAAGTGAAGTTAAGGAGGGAGTCTGGAGCGTAACGCGGTTATCTGGCTTGTGTTTCTCCAACAACAGCGACCTTAACGTGCCATCCACTGATGCGCGGCCAGGCCAGAACGATAAGAAACGACCTTGTATATCATAGCAGTCATTCCGTAACACGCAGGTGTAACAGAGAGTATTATACCCTGCTGAGAGTCCAAGGACGGTGTGGTATTTGTCCAAGTCTCGGATGAGCCCCAGTCGTAGTTGATCTGCATCACCATTGCCCGTTAGAAGCATGATGTTACCTATCAGCTCATGTTGTGGATAATTCATAGTCACCAACTGGTTACGCCTGTATCCAAGCCCCCCTAGATCCTTCAGAAGGATATCCTCACGAATCTGAAGCTGGTTGGCATCAAATTGGCACTGCATACTGTTATAGATTTGACAGTTAGCTTTTACCATCTTTCTTATAATATGCACATTTTATAGTAATTAGAAGAAATATATAAGCTTTGCTCGACAACGGTGCCTAGATAAGAAGAGACTCTAGATCCATCTAGAGGATATTGGCTTTCAATACTTACAGATACGTTACGGAAAGGGCAATGCCGAAGATAACGCGGTCAATATATCCACGTAGGCATGCATCCGTGTGTTCACCACAAAACTCAGGAGCGTGTTCGCCACAATCCGTAGCCAATAGTTTCTGCGCCTCCTTGCTTGACGCCACTACTATGTCCCGAATCCGTGCGTGATCGAACGTAATGGGGGTAACAGAGTCAACCATGGCTTCCTTGAAGCCAAATGCTTTCAATGTTTCCTTGAGCGCTTCATATGCTCTAAACTTTCCGTTAATTTGTGCGGTGTAGCGCCAGGTATATTTTATCGTCAATATAGAAGAAATTGAGAGGGAGACTCGACATATCGCTAGGCAAATCGCCTCACGGGTCGAATCATTAATTCTCGGGTCCCGGATCATTAGGGAATCGAATATTTCTCCGATCGGGTGAGTAATAATTATTGAAGTTTGTTTTCCAGGATCTGAGACATCGACTAGCGCAATCCCTGAACTCGACTGGAGGGGATCTTCGGCCCTATAGTCGCCCAGTTCGAAGATTGCCGCGCCTTTGGCTCCAGCACTTGCCCAAATAATGTAGTCGTTGAGGCGTAACTCGACTGACATACCGAGTATATGGCTTCCGAATGCACAGAGCCAAGCTCCCCTCACCCGTGTAATCATGTGTATGCTCTCCCCTTTCAGGGAGGTAAGCATTAACTGATTGATGGCGCCCGCGATATCGGACGCACCCCCGTGCCTCGTAGCGTGTGCTTCCACCCGCCTATTGTGTGGGTTATCAGTTCTAATCGCTCGGATAGCGGTTGTTGTAATATGCTCAAGGACCTTCGAGAAGCCCAAGTCGTGGACAAAGGGTGAAAGGTAACCAATCATGTGTTTCAACACATCAGTATTAGGTAACTTGTCGGCTTCGCAACCACGCAATGCGAGGAGCTCCGCAAAGCACTCGGCAGCCTGATAGTAGGTAGACCCGGTGGCGAGAGCACCAAGTAGAAGCAGAGCATTCACGCCAGCTCTAGTGCTCGTCATCTCAACTGCAAGCCCAGAATGACCCCATCCTATGCTGAGGGCTTTTGATAGGACGGATTGAATACCGCCTTTTGACATGATATGGGAACGCACAGTGTTCCCCAAGGAGTCTCGGACGACGAAGCTTTTGCCTAGTGTGACAGCGGCTACGACAGAGTAGAAATCGACCCCACCATCGCTCAAAGCCTTGAGGGCCCTTCCTGTAAGGAGATGGACAAGAGAGCCAGTGTTGCCAACATCAGCTTGAAAAGAGAATCCCACTGCGTTTTCGGCCATCTTTAGCGATATGTTTTAAACAGTAGATTGTCTAGAAAATAGAAAATGCGAGTGGAATTGATAATTGATTGTAGAGTTTTATATCGAGATGGGTCGTAGCCTTACCGGGGCGGGGTGGTGGCAGATTCAAGCTCACTGCCTCATCTCATCCTATCAAGAGCCAGCAAGCGATACGCGGTACCATTGCATTATGCAGTGGAACTCCAGGTAGTTGGTACAATTTCAAGGCTGCGACTGAATGGCAGCCTTTTCGAGAAATTCCTCCCGTTTGACTGCCAGATAGAAAATCGTGATAATACATAACGCCGAGGTCGCCGTTATATCCGACCACAACTGTACTGGATTTAGCGGTATGCGCTGCTTGATTAGCAAGTATGAAAGCGTAGAAGAACTAGTGAGATACCTAACATATGGTTTAATCTAGCCAATGCTGTACGAAGAGCTGAATTGATGTCGCGAACAGAATTTGCTGTCGTCACTCTGGTCCCACCTAGAAAAGGCTCCGTGTTTCAGCTCTCGCGACATGGATCGGTCACCTTCGCCAAGAACAACACAATTTTTCATCAACATCTATCTGCATGAAAAGATTAGTTGAATGTGCTTGCCTAATAAGACTAGAACGACACTTGATTTCTCGATAGCTTGTCTCGAGTCTGAACGATAATTAATATTCATCGCCGCTCTAGCCTATCAGGAACTAGACCGCGCTCTCATCGCCCCCAAGAAAACAAGAACGCCCTGAAGTGCGCCAGACAACAACGCCTCAAACCAACTAAAAATGCCTGTCTTCACCGACGCCACCATCTTCCCCTCATTCCAGGAGCTACCATCCGCGTCATCTCTTCCTTCCGCATCTACCTCTACCCCAGCATGGTTCCTACTAGCACAGATCAAAGAGGATATGACAATCACGAAGCCTACATTGATAGTGCGGGACCGCGCAGGCGTCGACTTCGCCGTTACCTTTGATGACGGCGACCACCGGGGCTTAGGCGAGGGCCGGGCGCGCTTCCGCAAGGGCCAGACGCTAGTAGTGCCTCGCGCGACGCGGACAGACCGCGAGGAGGGCAAGAAGGCCGTGGTGCGGGTTCCGGCGGGGGCAAGCGCGGGGGTGCGGGTCGTGCCCGGCAGTCTGGAGCAGGTGCTTGAGCTCGGGCTAGTGGTATCCGCGGCTAAGGAAGCGGAGGAAGGAGGAGGAGGGGACGGAGGGAGTGCGAAGAAGTGCGCCGCGTGTGGGAAGGCGGATGGGGGTGAGCCTGGACGCGCGCTCATGCGCTGTACGGGGTGCGGGGCCGCTGCGTACTGTAGCAAGGCGTGTCAGGTTCGCGGCTGGAGCGAGATGGGACATAAGGCGAATTGTAAGGTTATTAAGTCGATTAAGGAGATATGGCCTTGAAATGAAATTGTATTTATTATATGATGAATTGGAAAAATTTGAAAAGCCATTTATTCAATATTCTTACGTACGAAGTCGTCATGGATGGGACGCCCCCTATTTGTAAAAATCAATCAACAGTTGGGTACTGAAAGGCTTAGGTATGAGCAGAATTACGTTACACGTAGGGGATGAATGAGTGCGCTGAGAAATCCAATACTCGCAGTGTAAACGAGAGTAAAAGATGTTTGAGACTTGAATGATATTATCTTTTCAACTACGTACCATGTCGAACAGGTGAGTTTTTAATTTTCTGATCATCCCACTGCCGTTCATTCATTTATTCCGCTCGATGGTACATGATATCCGTTCGCATCGTGTACTTAAGACCCTCCTTTACATCATCACCCGAATGATACAACCGCCTGTGCTGAAAGATCAGGACCCGACCAGCCTTGGGGTCGACGTCGAGCTTCCGCTTCTCGTCGGAGGATAAGAACGAGGTCGCACCACCAACAAGGTCAGCAGCCTCACCCACCTCCGCTTTGGAGTCATTGAGGTAAAGGTGCACCGTGTAGAACGTCGTTACGGTACGTCCGTCCGGCGTAACTTCGCTGTACGGCCCGTCGCAATGCGGCCTGAAGAACTGGCCTTTGCCGTACTTCAAGAAGCGCATGCGTTTGTTGACACGGTGGAAGTCCCAGGTCTTTTTTGGAGGCATCGCATTGGCATTCGACCTACCAGGACGCAGGACGACACGATCGTTCAGCGTAAACGACATCAGGGCATCTTTGATCTGTGGTACCTGCTCGAGGCGCGCCCACATGCGGTCGACGACATCCTGCTCATCCCAGATAATACGGTCGCTGTTGCGGTAGTCGAGCATAGCCGCCTCATACCCGCCGCCGACGTTGACGAGCGCGGGAGCCCATGCTGACCCGTCCTTCTTATTCTTGTTCTCGTCGGCGACGCTGGCCTCGGCCAGCTCGATAAGCTTCGCACATTCAGATGGGCTGAGAACATGATCGAGTACCACGGCGTACATGCCCTTGTACTCTGGTAAGGTGGTGTTCTCAAAGTCAATTTGTTTGAATGTGATGGGTTCCGCGTCAGGCGGTTGTGACCTTAAGAAGTCTTCCGGAATATCCACATCCTTGGATGTGTACGATGTTTTGACAGGGTTCTCGTACATTTTTGCCGTGGTCTGTAAGGGCACGGGGTGTGGGCTGGTTGGACAGAGAGGGGTGAAATACAAGTCCAACTACTTGTCGAAGTCTAAGGAGGATGTGTAATTATTTTAACAAGAAGATATTGAGATCAATTCGCAATAAATAGATCGTTAAGGGGTTGTAAGATAATTGTTTAAGTACTTAGCCATATGCTTCTCACCTTGCGAAGAAGGATGCCTAGTTTCGCTTCAAGGAGGGCGTAGTCACGCCAACACCCGCTGCGGCTTTGGGGCGCACAGCCTCTAGGATGTGCAGCCGGGGAAATCCTCCACGTTTAACTTTGATACATCAGATCATTTTGCTTCAAGATCTAATGTGTAAATAAGGACAATATTCTTCAACACCTAAAACGGCCTATATCATTTATCCTATCAATCGCGAGCATGAATTGGAGATCGTAGGGCAACGAATTGCGATAGGTCTAGGCAGACGCCTTGGAGAATAGGACTATTCCACTAGCCTAGGTAGTGATGACACCTATTAGAACGCGGAGGCCTAATGCTTAACGGACTAAACATTGTCATCTAGGGTAAATGACTAAGATTTTCAAGGCTGCATGTTGCATGATTCTTACCATGAAATCGTCCTTTGAGGTGTCTCCAGGGCTGGCAATGGGAATGGTCCTACAGTCCTATAACCTGTAGTTGACGCATTAAAGGACAGAACCTCGGAAAGGATCTGGCTTTCAAAGGTCAACCCCAGGTCATATAGGCACCTCACGCTATTCGATCGCCCGAAAACCCGATCGCTAGCGACTTCGCCGAATTACCGGGCGCGTCATGGCAATGGTAACCCCGCGTCATACCGGATTTATATGTAGCAGCGCATGCTAGCAAGTTGATAGAATATAAAAAAATGTGTGAATTAATCAAATCGGAAGGCTTCTAGGTGTTTAGTTAAGGAATCGTTAGAAGTAACGCATTATACACAGATTCTAGAAAATTCAACTTAGACAATGGCAACCCCTCCACCGCCCGGGATATACGTACCAGTGCCGACCTTCTTCGTGAGCAAGAAGGCGGCCAACTATGACCCTATCGCAGCACCGCTCGACATCGATACTCAGGTGGCGCACTCGCTATATCTGGCGCGGGCTGGTATCAAGGGATTGGTGATTCTGGGGAGTACAGGAGAAGCCATACATCTGACCAACAAAGAGCGCTTCGAAGTTCTCAACGGCGTCAGACAAGCGTTCGAGAGGGAGGGCTTTAAGGACTACCCGATCATTGCTGGTACTGCAACACAAAATGTCCAGGAGACAGTTGAGCAGCTGATAGGTGCTAAGGAGGCTGGTGCGCAGTATGGATTATGCCTCGTACCGGGCTACTTTGCTGGCGCTAGCACTCAGGAAGGCATTATCAGGTGGTTTACTGCCGTGGCTGACCGGAGTCCCATACCTATTATGATGTAAGTTCTGCCGCTTCATTATCTTAATTCTCTAGCGACTGGGAAGTGTGATAGATGGTAATTGGTTAATCATGAGGCTAATCGCGTGTGTCTTACAGTTACCATTACCCGGGTGTCTCCAATAACGTCAAAGTCGTCCCGTCCACATATGTCGCACTTGCTAAGCACCCTAATATTGTAGGGTGCAAGCTATCGCATGGAGATGTATCGTATCATGCGCAAATCGCATCGAACCCAGCGATAGACCACTCCTCGTTTGCTACTTTCACGGGACTGGGTCAGCAATTACTTCCGGCTGTCGTGGTTGGAGCCGCAGGTGCTATCGACGGTTGCGCTGGTTTCTTCCCCAAAACCGTAGTGCGCTTATATGAGCTCTCGGTGAAGAACCAACCTACAGACGAGGAGGTCCGTAAGCGCCGCCTACTGCAATTTAAAGTCAGTGCCATGGAGGAGATAATAGTGAAGTTTGGCACTGTTGGTATCAAAGAGGCTATCAGCCGGCTGCGCTCTATGGGCGATCGCGACGGTACCCGATTGCCGTTGTATGGCGGTATTCCTGGCGATGATGCCGAGTGGGCTAAATGGAAGGATTGTGTCGATGCGATGGAGGAAGAGGAGCAGAGTCTATAGGATATGGAGCGAAACTAATGATTTACTAGTACCGGTGGTAGAATAGAAGTACTGGATTTCTGATAATGTCGTGGGTTCTGCCTCGGTGGTTGCGGTTCGTACATATAGGGGGTTCGATACCTGTATACTGGGGAATATCCTAATTATGAAGGCATTCATTACTATATGTATCTATTCAAGATTCAAATTATACCTACATAGTATCGGCGCTCCGAGCACGTCAGCGCCGATCTTACTAAGATAGATACGTGTCTGAAGCTTGGAGCTTCGAAATGGAAGCTATCATCAACAGGTACAATACTTGCCCCCGCAACTGCCGGAGGTAATGAATAATATGGGTACATCCCACTATCGAAGATCGTCAACACATAAAGCGGAACTGACGCTTCATCATCACCAACATTGAACTTATATCTCGCTCATATCTTAGTGGAGGTTTTCATTGTTCGAAAACTTTTACCCCTCGTTCCAACGACGTGCTGGCATCTTGAACCCGCCTGGGTAATTGGTAGATACACGTGGATCGCGGTCCTAGTTTTTCAATTCGCAATGGCCGAGACGAATAACCCTATGGAGCGGGACCCGAGCCGTGCGCCAGCCGTTTCGTGTAGCACACTCACGATCGCGGGTTTAAGAGTTGATATCTACGGATTGGCCGAGCTACCCACCGGAACAAGCAAGGTGTCGTGTCTATGGCTGTATCATCCGCGACTGCGCGCGAAGGAGGATATGGCCGGCATCGCGAACCAGATCCTCTCCGCATATCACGAGCAGCGCTCGACTACCCGCGGCTTAATCGCCGTCGCTTTCGACTTGCGTAATCATGGCTCGCGGCTTGTTGATGAGCTGGGGAATTTGTCGTGGCGCGAGGGGAATAAGATGCAGTATGTGTCCTGGGTTCGGTTTATTGAGTGGCTATAGCATGCTAGACTGGGATCACTAATTCTCATTTTCGGGTAGCGCTCAGGACATGTTCGGCACCATCACGGGCGCAGTGACGGATACGATGCATCTACTCGATCTGCTAGAAGGTTACCTCTTCGGCGCAGGCGATGGTCCCGGCGCGATGTATGGAAGTGGGATGAGGAACAGGCACATTGATAACAACCTCGTCCTAGGGGTTAGTTTAGGTGGCCATAGCGCATGGCAGCTTTTATTCGCGGACCCTCGAGTTACGGCGGGCGTTATCGTCATTGGCTGCCCCGATTACAAGTGTAAGTTTCTCGTCCTACGTGCGATTGAACGAAGGAGAAAGGAATGAACGTCGCAAGGCAGGATCTGACAGCTCATAGACCTCATGAAGGATCGCGCGCGATTATCGAAACTGCGGACATACGTACGATCGGATGCTGGCTCTTCCTTCATTGGTAGCAAGGACTTTCCGGAGGCTCTCGTGGATGCGTGCAAGAAGTATGACCCCAAGGGCATATTGTTCGGATCCGAGGACATTCCCTCCGTACTAGCGGACGGCGAACAGGCGGCATTGCGTACTCTACTCGACTCCAAGGTTGCGGGGAAAAGGTTCCAGGTCCTCTCCGGAGGGGCGGATAAGCTTGTCCCATACAGAGCAAGTGAATCATTCGTGAAATTCTTCCATGCGGCCGCGAACAGCTGGTACAAGGATGGTGGCGTCTACGTGGAGAACAATATCTACGAGGGTGTCGGCCACCAGTTCAATGCTGAAATGAAGAAGGATGCTGTAAAATTCGTCCTCGAGAGCGTGGCCCTGGCCAATAAGACGACCTCGTCTAAGATATAGTTAGGCTATGAAATAAGTGTGAGATAAATCATCGATCGTGGCTTTGAGCCCATGGTTGGGGAACCTCATCAATAAGGCATTCTTCCCCTTCTCTGACAGTGCTGGATTGTACTCTGCTGCGAACTCGGTCGTCGTCATTGTGGAAAAGCGTCTGCGAAATTCCCCACGGGTTCCTCTTCCTTCGCTTACCAGCTAGAAGATCGCCTTTCCCATGAGGGTCCTCTTTCCACTGGGTGACTGCTTCGACGATGCCTTTCATCGCGGCCACATTAGTTCCATCAACCACGCCGGGCGGGTCGACACCGACGAAATCAACTTGATTTAGGGGAAATCCAATAGCGCCACAATGGCAATCGACGAGGCGCTCGCGCTTAAAAGCGTGACTAACAATGGTTATCTTTTCCGGCCATATTCCATAATTGCTCCAAAACTTGGTGAGCGAGAACAGCACATTGTAATACGAGTCTAGCGCCCGCTCTTCGCAAGATATCCGTTTCGCAGCCTCATCCTTAGATATATAGCCAAAGTAGGTGTTTGCCTCGGCGAGGTTCGCGTAACTGCGCGCCTCAGATATCCGCGTTTCTTTCCTCGTGGGTCCACTAGGTTGGTTTAAAGAGTCAACGTTGTACAAATTCGTAGAACCGTTTAGATAAATGTAACCATGGCCTCTTCTTTTCGGCATTGACATAATCATTTGAAGCTTAAAATACGGCTTTGGTGGTTCATATAATCGAGAGAACGAGCGCAAGCAGCAACGCGCGCACTCACCCGGAAAACATCAGCAGGGCTTTTTCGTCTTCCCCCAAAACGCGTAACCCAGCCTTGATATGTTCTATAAACGTCGGCGTTTCACCCCTTTGAAAACTAGCGATAAGCCATTCACTCTCGTCATGACCGTTTTCTGGACCCCCGAGCCAAATACCATGGCAGCATACGATAATGAGGTGTTCGGGCGCTATGTGGGCCATTTTATGTTGTAGGCAATTCTCTCTTAAAAAGGCGCTGTTAATGTGCGTCGAGAGAAAGTCTACTAACCTACGATATGGCTTACCTAGGTGCACTAATGCGGTATATGAAGTTATTGAGACTTACATGTATCAAATTATTGCATAACTTGCTACGTACCTAAATGAAGCTATCGTATCTCAAGGCTACACCCCAACAGCTTCGATGCCGGAAAATGAACGATCACGAAGTTATTTGGACTTGGAAGGTATCTTGGGCTATTCAATTACATATGACACTGTGGATTTTATTTCTTAGTTATAGATATCGCTGTAAGCAAAGAGGAGTTGATCCTCCTACATCAGCGTGCGTAAGGTAATATATTGTATATAAGCGACTTGCTCCTGACTGGTCCTGGAATTGTGTTGAATTTGCTTCGAACGAAGACTGGCCGTTTATACTCGTTTAAATGCTCGATGTCCTTTCATTAGGCATCGAATTAGCATTTGGGATTACGCAAAGACCTCTCCCTCCATGGATATCCTTTCCTACTTAGCACATCGCATCTCGTGGGCGTGATGCCTTCATAAGGGGCATCGTGTCTATAATATGAACGACCGTCCTATCCATTGCACATTCGCCTGTGCCATCTATGCACTGTCTTGAGGGTTCACCCTGTATTTGATCTAAACAATTTGAATATGTCGGATACCAAATAAAGACTTCCCGCAACAACAAGCGGGCCACCTCCGGCGGTCTCGCTTGCCCACTTGAGGGCCGAGAGTACGTTCTTAGATGCGTCAAACTGTGATGAGAGCACAATGCCGCATTTGCTCGCGGCATCGAGTAGGGTTGCTGAATTGGTTGGTTGAACCCAGGGCATCTGGTCGACGGGGCCAAATTCAACTGCTGCCACCGAATCGCCGTCGCGCAGTAATAATTTGAACATTTCTGTGACGTCCTTTCCTTGAGTAGCGGCGAGTACCCAAGTAATAGGTTTGTTGAGAGATCGCAAGTGCTTTTCGATGAAGCCGGCGAGCACTTCCGCAGACTGTGGATTATGAGCACCATCCAGAACGATATCCTCATCTCTGCCTGTTAGCTTTTCAATTTTCACCCACTGCAGCCTTCCAGGCCATGTCATATTTCGGGCTGCGGAAGCAAGAGTATCTATGGAATCGGCGTGCTGCGGGCATGCCAAACGAAAAGCCTCATGTGCACAAGTAAGGTTCTGACGCTGATGTGGCTCGAGCTCGGCGCGCAATCTTCCCACGAGAGGGTCTGACTCAGAGTCTGTGAACCGAATGTCGCTGCCCGTCTCATCGGCATGCTTCTGTAAAACGTCCAGGACGGACTTCGGATTGCTTCCATCCACAACGCAAGGCACCCCCTTTCTCATAATACCGGCCTTGTGGAGAGCAATCTCTTCGATAGTGTTGCCTAAAAATGACTGATGGTCAAGGCCAATTTTAGAGATGACCGTGACGCACTTATGTTTTAGTGCGTTTGTCGCATCGAGTGCTCCGCCTAACCCTACTTCGATGATACCGACCTCGACGTTCTCGGACTCGAATATCTCAAAAGCTGTGGCTGTGAGTAATTCAAATTCGCTTGCGCCAATCCCCTGCTCCTCGTTCCTCTTCTTGACTAGGTTCTCAAAGTGTCTGAACTTGCTTTCGGATACAGGGTCATCATTGATAGCGATTGAATCACGGGGCTCGATGAGATGCGGCGATGTGAACCTGCCGCATGATATTTGATTGGCACGCATCATGGCAGTCAAGTAGGCACATATTGAGCCTTTGCCATTCGTCCCAGCGACGTGGATGGCCTTCCATGTCTGTGGTGTCTGTTTGAGCAAGGCCGTGATACGTGCCAGGCCTAAGTTCACCATGGTGTCAGATGCTTGAAAGCCATACGTATTTTAGCATATGTCGATTCTAAGAATTTAAGTCTTGGCTACCTTCAGTTCATCGGCATCCCTTCGCTATCAGCAGATGTTGCTATGGAGAAGAATGTTTTTGGTATGACTCATAAGATGTAGTAGCTGTAACTGTTATATATGTGCTATCAACAAAAACTGCGATATATTTATTTTGTATCAGCACGAGAAAATCTCAGCCCATCAATTCTGTTTGAATTCTTTTAGGACTTGTCCCTGCAGATTTGTAGTTGGTAAGCCTAGGGGAAAGAGACCGCTATACCTGATTTAGATAGGACCGGCAAGGATTGGAGCTGCATGTAATGTGGATAGGTTGCTAGGATCCATGGTTGATGGACTGGGGGGGCTGGGTCCTTAGATGTCATCGAGAGTTAAAATCCCTTAGAGTAGTACTTCTAGGTTGGCGTTGGAGTAGCACTGGATTCATGTACCATCGTAAGATAATTTATCACTCCACGCCGTCCACGGCAACCGGGGGGATGAATTAGATTGATCGCATGAACGAATATTGAAAGACTGTCCACTTAAGTTGTCGCCCGCCCTGTCGCCTTGTTGCATCTCCCATCTCTTGTCAACCTTGAACATTCAACCTTACCAAACCAGCCCGGGTGTTTTCTTCAAGATTTTCCCGTCTTCTTTTTTTGTTTTCACTCCACAAAGACCCCACGAGGCACTGGAATCAATCTTGCACGCTGTCGCAATCAATCTTATTTAGCATCGTGCATTGTTGCGCATCCTTCATCATTCATATTTCTACAATCTCCAGCCGCCTTCTATAATCAATTCATCCTCCTCCCGATTTATTCGCTTAGAAGTGTCGCGGACAACGCGACACACTGTTCGACGCTCTCCCTCCTCCACGTCTACAATTCCAGCCTCGCGCATAACCGATTTTGGCCTTTGCTGTGACTCGCCTATCATCCGGTTCAAAATTGTTCGTTGCTGCGCGCATCAGCCAACTTCATAAAATGGGTCTACCGTAAGTCTATCGTCGCGCGACGCGTCTATATACTACCCCCGTATTATCCCCATCATCACAATAATCGCAAATTCTACCTACACGCACCTGTTCCACTTGTATAGATAGATGGCTATTATTCTAATCTCACCTCCTGTCTAATTTGATAATTTGTAACCTATGTGTTTTCTTTCTAACTTGTGTTAACTTGCTACTTCTAGGCTATGGGTTGAGCCTGATGAGTCCAAATCTGCTGCTAAAGTTGCATCGAAATCACCTGCCGATCCCGCGAACTCGCGATCCCCGATTCGTCGGCCATCATCACTACAGCGCCCATCCGATCAGCGCCGTCAGCTACGTAATGTTCGGGAACACCGACTTCGAATGATTACGGCCTTGCAACATGATGATAATGGCCACTCTACGACTAGACTTAATGGACCTAATAATCTTGACCAGGACTTATTCCATCGCATCCATGCCCATAGGCATTACGAGACTCCAGATCTGACCCTTGACCTAGCCATTCCTAGCCAAAACCGTAGAGATAACAACCAGGGAACCGTTTCGCCTTCGCTTTCCGACAATGATGTTTCCCTCTTCTCTTTTGTTGCAGGCCTAAACGCAGAAGGGGCAGCTGGAAGACAGCATTTCGAGCATCCTGATATTGAGACTCTGTTTCCTCTGGTCCGGGATTTGGGGTATCGTGCCGATAGCGCTTTTGCTTCACCTCGCCCCGCTGATTCGCCATCTGCTTTTGATAGATGGGTTTTGGCTAGGAATTACCGCGGCGATGGCGATACTGCATCTCCGAGCCAACCCGACGGACCTTTTGTAGCTCCTGACGAAGAGTCTGCTAGGACCCAATCTTCGCAGACGTCGGATCCGGCAGAGGGCGCTGCCAGAGCTCGTTCCCGAGCCTTGATGGAGGATACCCCGCAGATACCAGGACTGCAAGCCACTTCGGATTGGGAATCCCGATATCGAGACAGACTGCAGCGAGAGAGAGTGCAGCGAGATAGGCTGCGGTACTTAGCGTGGAATAGGAGCCATGGCGTTGATACGTCAGCACCAGACCACAATCAAACCCGACAAGCCCGGGACAGCAACCATCCTTATCGTCGTCGCCGTGGCCAACATCTTATCGATCAGCTTGAACCATCTGGTTTCAGTCATCGGCGACATCGTGTCCGATATGTCGATGGGCTAGGCGATCGAGACCGTAGCCTGAGTCCAGAGGGTGATGGGGTATGGGATACCTTGCAGTCAACTCTGACCCCAGATCCCCAACCCCCTAGCGTTGGTTCCTCATTTACCTCAACTACCAGCTCAGCTGCAGCGTCTCAAACGCTGTCCGTTCCTTCGTCCCGTACATCTATCAGTCCGGGCGTCGAAGCCGAGCCTCCTTGCGATCCAGTCAGCGAGCCGGATGGTGTTGCCCAAGATAGCGGAAATGCCGAAGCTCGGCGGGCAGATCGTCCTCGACGTCCTACCCCCCATGGTCGACGATCATACGCGGATGTTGCCGCCGACTCATACCCTCACCCTGACGACCCTGAGTGGCTCTCGGGTATGCATCGCATTGTCAGCGGTCTTGCATCCCGACAAGATATTCCCGATGAATGGTGGGCGCAAGCTGGTCTTAGTCGTTCCATGTCCTGGGAAGGATCGAATTAAAAATATTGTAGGATACGGGCCCTATGTAGGTAGGGCTCTTTGGAGTTGGAATGAACCCTGGAGGGTTTATATTATGCTTGAAAGTGTTTAAAAGGTATTATGGTAGTTTAATGGTTGGGACTTACATCTTGGCGTTACGGAAAAACGACACTGTGTCGCAGGCGGATTGCTGCAATATATTTGGGCAAGGGGATATGACATTCATGCGGTTGGCGTTGTATTATATCAATGTATTTCTCACGGCTTCGGTAGAGGCTAAAGAAGCCTAGCTACATGCCTAGGCCAGCGAATTATTCAATGTTGCTAACAGACTTATTGGTCATACTGTATGTATGTAGCCAGTGTCTTATATTTTGATGTCCTGTTATTCATTGATATCTATTGGACCTTCAACCTTTACCGTTATTTTACCAGTGAATTTGGCGAATCCGAAGTTGGTGTTAGTAAATCACAAGACGTCCAATAGGTATGATAATAACCTTGAAGCAATGGATGTACAAGTGTCGGGTCTACGGGTACTATAATGGATCTGGTTAGCGACCAAGTTAGTGGGTAATTCAGGGCTAGTTGCAGTAGCTGCTTATAACAAATCCCCGGTGAACCAGTGAGGTTGCATGCTTTGGCGTGCCTGAATGCACCAGCGCCTTATCTGACCCCTATCCTACCTTATCCCCTTATGCCGTCGAGCGACAACCGAATTGTTCGGCGGTACCAAGCTCCAGTAGGGAAGTACCTATACCGAATTGTAGGTACACTAGAGACTCTTGAAACATTCCAGGAACAGCAACCTCCAGCTATTATTGGACGCCTAAATTCTTTCTCACACATCCACAAATGCAGCCCGTTTTCTTCCCCCACATTGGGAAAACAAGATTTAGATTGGGATTTGGGGAATTCATGGCAACCAACAAGTCCACTACGTCTACGTCTCCGTCTCCGAGGCTCAGTTCCTGTTCACCGCGAGCTCGATTCGACCTAGACCTGACCTGACCTTGCAGTCCTTCATTTAAAATAACGTACCTTACATATATGCACACAGTAGTCGAACTACCAAATCTACCAAATCTACGATCCGAAATCAACGAGCCCGAAGTCCGGTTCCCTATAGCGCAGACAATAATACAGAGGACGGAGGTTTCAGCTGGAATGTGAAAGCAACCCAACTCCACGCCGTCGACACCGCGTGCTCCGACTACTACTACCTACGTTTTTCCTTATTTGACGAACTTCGACCGACGACCTTATAACGAAGCCCAAGGGAGGGGGAGGAGAAAAGGGTGCAGTAGCAGACCACGCGGCCATGGCCCCCAGCTCGGGGCACGCTCCCCATCCCTCCAACGGCTCCTCGTCGGGCGGCCGACGCTACAGCTCCGCGAATGGGAAGGCCTCTGCTGCCGTAGCAGCACGACATGAGCGAACACCGAATACCCCGCGGAAAGAGAGTAGTGGTGGTCGTGATCGTGATAGGGCATTGCAAGATCCGGGATTGAGAGACTACGTACGTGCACGCATCCACTCCTCCTTCCCCGGGCGAGAAAATGGGGGGTTGCACGTGCGTGCGTGCTTAGCTTTGGGCTGACAGGGTTTGCTATATAGCGTCTAGGAGAATGTCTGGGCAAGGGGGCCTTCGGCTCCGTGTACAAGGCAATCCATTGGGGCACCGGCGAGGCCGTTGCCGTCAAGCAGATCAAGCTGTCGAATTTGCCAAACAGCGAGCTCCGGATGATCGAGGTATGCGGATATATCACAACTACTTTGGGCGACTTGGAGGGGCTAATGTGGTACAGGCCGAAATCGACCTCTTGAAGAACCTGAATGTAGGTTGCCCCCTATTATTCGGAGATAACATCACAGGTATAGTTATTGCAGCCTAACGCTCTTCCAGCATGACAATATTGTCAAGTACATAGGGTTTGTCAAATCGGTGGACTCGCTCAATATTATTCTCGAGTATGTTATGTCCTACGCCTGCTAGAGCGCTAGGAATGCTGACGGGTTCTAGATACTGCGAGAATGGCTCACTTCACTCCATATGCAAAGCATACGGTAAATTTCCCGAGAACTTGGTTGGTGTTTATATGACCCAGGTTCTGCAAGGTCTTCAGTATCTACACGACCAGGGTGTCATACATAGAGACATCAAGGGAGCCAATATCTTGACGACTAAAGATGGTAAGGTGAAGCTGGCAGATTTCGGCGTGTCAACCAGCACTCTAGCCGGACCCGACAAGGAAGCCCAGGTAGTAGGAACCCCATACTGGATGGCGCCCGAAATAATTGAGCTGTCTGGTGCCACGCCGGCATCTGATATCTGGAGCTTGGGGTGCACTGTTATTGAGTTGTTATCCGGGAAACCGCCCTACCATCATCTACAAGCCATGCCTGCCCTATTTGCCATTGTTAATGATGACCATCCACCGTTGCCTGAAGGTGTATCATCGGTCTGTAGTCCCACCGCGATACTGGCTTTTTCCTTATGAGAGCTAAGGCTGATTGTGATACAGGCGGCTCGCGACTTTCTTATCCAATGTTTCCAGAAGGACCCAAATTTGCGCGTGTCGGCAAGAAAGCTATTGAAACATAATTGGATTGTAGGCTGCCGTCGGAGTGATGCACCTGTCGCCAAAGCCCCTGGCAACTTCAGCCAGGCAGTTGAGGAAGTAAAGCAGTGGAACAAGGCACTTACCTCTTCCGAAATCAACCTCAGGGCATCCGCCGGTTCCGACTCAGTTCCACCGCATCACGGACACCAATTGTCCAAATCTAATAATCCCACTCCAGCTAAGGCGCCCTTCGCGTTAGCTAAGTTGAGACCAATGGCTGAAGATTTCCGTTCCCCTGAACTTGCTAGTATGTCCCTATACCCACCTTGCATTATCAGGCTCGCTACGCGGTCGCTTACATATTTCAAGACGATGATAATTGGGATGACGATTTCGCGACCGCGATTTCGCCCAGCGCGTTAAAGCTTCCCCATGTCAAACCCCACGATCACTTCGGCGGTATGCTCTCGGCCGATCGCCTCAAAGCCTTTGCTTCCATTGATAACTCACGGGATATATCTGCTAATTGGGAGAATGACTTCGACGGCGAACTAATGACAATTAACAAAGTGCATCCGATACAAGAAGAAGACCCTCAACAGAAGACGATCCGCCCCAGTTGGAAACTACCACCACCCAAATCTGAGAAGACGGCTGAACCAAAAATACAGCAATCGAAGTCATCCCCTCATAAACGGTCAGGCAGCAGCCACCAGAGGCAGAAGTCTCAAACGAAGGCCCAGTTTGGTAGCAGATTTGAATTGCCGTCGCGGCCCGATTTAGCATACAGAGAGCAGTCCGTTGAGGATTACTCAGACCTTTTCAACGATAACGACGATGTCTTCAATCAGCCGTTGGGATTGACGAAAAAGGTACGTATCTTGCGCGTTTCTTTTCCCCCCTAAAATACGTACGTAAAGCTGGGTACTCATGTATTGCAATATAGCCCGATACTCCTCAGTTATTCCACCCTTCGGATCTCACCAGTTTGCCGCGATCCATGCAGTCGCCCGTGGCAGGAAGCCTAAGACGGCAATCTTCGGCGAGACCGTCAGCGCTCCCCGACAGGCCCTTACAAAGGTCAAAATCTTCCATCGAGATCCAGAAGTTTGCCGAAGACGAGGACGACGAAGACTTCTCTGATATCTTCCTACCTGGTGGCAATTTGGCCGAGATGGAAGAAAGCGACCATGGATCCGAAGAGGGAAATCTGATGGTCCTCTCTCGACTGTCTAATAATTCCTTGCTTGATGACGACGACGAAGACGACCCGTTCGCCTCTATGGATCCGGGCTGGGACGAGATGGATCTGGAAGCAAACATTGCGCGTGATCGACATGCGCGACTTGCCGAGAAGATTGAAGGTTTAGTTCGCTCGCTCAAGACGTCCGAGGGTGAGGACAAGTTGCTTGAGATTTCAGAGGCTCTGGTTAGTATTCATCCAATTTTCAGTTCCGCAGTAGCTTTATGATACTGACGTTTGAACCTAGCTGGGTTTCCTCTGGGAAAATAATGAGGTCAAGAACTTAATCATCAGCGCCCATGGATTGCTGCCCATACTTGAAATCCTTGAGCCTTGTACTGTAAAGAGCAGACAGCAGATGATCTTACAACTACTGCAAGTCGTCAATACGGTCCGTGAACCTAGACTCCCCTATACCGTAACTGGTAACTAACTCTAGTAGATCATACTCGATGATGTTGAACTTCAGGAAAACTTGTGTTTCGTTGGTGGTATCCCGATTATTACCAAGTTCGCGGCTCGGCAATACTCGAACGAAATCCGACTGGAGGCCGCTGCTTTCGTGAGACAAATGTACCAAACCTCAACCCTCACACTACAGATGTTCGTCAGCGCGGGCGGTCTCAATGTTCTAGTCGAATTTCTAGATGAGGACTATGACAGCGCAAGAGACTTGGTACTTATAGGTGTGAACGGTATTTGGAATGTCTTCGAGCTTCAGGTAAGTCGTCCTAACCTATCCCATAGGCATACCTCAATTAACGTTAGTGTTTAGGGCCCCACCCCCAAGAATGACTTCTGTCGTATCTTTTCAAGGAGCAAAATTCTTGACCCCCTAGCTCTCGTCCTCCACCGTGTTCTCGACGAAGATGTCGAGAATGAACTAGCAGAGCTAATCGAGGGTCGCATCATAAACATATTCCTCTTTTTCTCGAATGCTGATAGCTACGTCAAGGAGACGATCGCCGATCGGCAAGTATTGAAGAGTAAGTAACCATTCATCATGTTTACTGTTGTGACTAACAGATTATCAGGTATTCTTAAGAATCTCCGACGTATGACTCCCGTACACCAAATCACAATGCTGAAGTTTATCAAGCATCTATCATCTCTTTCAACTACAGTCGAAGCCCTGCATTCCGCAGATGCTATCGATTTTCTCATCGAGTTACTTGACAGCAGTATGAGACATGGTCATTCGCACTTCCGCGAGATCTCCAACCAAATACTTATCACCATGTTCAACCTTTGCCGTCTAAGCAAAGATAGGCAAGAATACGCCGCTGTGAACGGAATAATACCAGTCTTGCTCAAGTTCTTGAAGACAGATCGACCGGCCAAAGAGTTCGCTCTCCCTATTCTCTGCGACATGGCTCATTCGGGAAGCAAAGGGCGCCGCTTCTTGTGGCAGAATAAGGGTCTGGATTTCTATACCTCACTTATCACAGACCAATACTTCCAGAAGCCCGCACTGGATGCTATATTTGTTTGGTGAGTTTTTCTCGCTCCCCCGAAGGCCGAATTTACTGACAAGTGCATCAGGTTACAAGAAGAGACGGCAAAGGTTGAAGCACATCTTCTCGGTGGCCAATTTACCGATGCTCTTATATCCTGTTTCAGGACCCAGACTTTTAATGACAAATTCATGGAGCCATTGTTGAAGCTCATTCGTCTATCACCATCTTTGACTGCATCCTTAGCCAAACCAGACATGTACTCTGGAATCGCCCAAGGGTTGTTATCGAAGAAGTCGGATGTACGCTTACGCTTAGACCTCCTCAAGTTAATTCGAAGCATATTAGAAGCACCACAGGAAACCGATTACTTCACCACCCGAGACGACACTCATCTTCGACTTTTATTTGACGTCATCAGAACCCTCGCCGAGAAAGACTCTTCCATACTTGTTCGCAACCTAGCGTCGGACTTAGTCGTTTCCCACATCGACAACAACTCCCGTCAATCCAATGAGCCCCCGCCAGCGACGGCAACTTCTATAAACTCAACAAATGGATCCAACCGCGCCCGATCCGGAAGGCGTATGTTCACTCCTCCTTCGCTCCATACCTCTTCATCTGTACCTATTACACCGACACAAGCTGCACGCCAATCACAATCGGGTGGTTTCATGGAAGCTGCCTCGAGCCCGAAGCGTTCAAGCACTCTATTAGCGCAGGAACGGGATTCAATGCCCTATCGTCCTAAGAGCAGAGACGGTAGCTCTAGTATACCCGTAGGCGCACTTCGTCGCTCACACACCGACATGCAGCAAAGTAGTAGCTCTACAGGGAGAAGCAGATTACCAAGAAACTCAGGTCTCTACCCTTCTAGACCTAGCCTAAATCCTACCACAGCAACTCCTCCTAGCGAAACTTTGATGTCAAACAAGGAGAACATCGATAAGACTACAGACAGTCATCTTCAACATTCGAGAAGGCCATCAATACTGGATGCTAATAACATCTCTACCGCCGGAGTCACTCCCCCATCCACATCCGTATCTAGCAAGCAAAGGAGAAGCCGCGCCCCAAGCGAAGGGAAGCAGAAACGGAGCGCTCAATGGCCTTCTGTGACCTGAAAACGAATCAATGAGATACATAGTAGATACCAAACCCCTGTATTCACCCGACGATTCGCAGGTTCCTAGCGCCGTACCAATGCCATCTATAGCCTAAACTCTTACACGGAAAGAGAGCAGTAGGGTGGCCTTCACATTACAAGGAAGCATTATTGGGGGCATTCTACTTCTGCAGAGCTTACGTTTGCTCAAACGTTCAACAGGTCATCTCATCTGCATAGGAACGTGCTGGCCAAAGAGAGGAGCAAGTTACATGAGAAATATCAATGAGATAGGAGAGGTTTGAAGCGAACCTCATGATAACTTGAGAATATTACATACGTTGCTACGATATGTCAATGAAGTTGAATGAAGCAGCCAGATAATATGATTCGATGCGATATATGCTATTTCGCCATTACGGTGGTTGTTCGATACTCTTACGTCAAATGTATCGGTGCTGCAGGTGAACATGATCAATTGGGTTGAATAGGCGTCTTACATTAGTGGAGCTGCTGTGAGAGCCGCGAACTCTACTCGATACTCGCTAACTACTAAGAGCAGAGACTTTATGTTCAATATCTGCGATTAATTACCAGGCACGCCTTAGCCAAGTGGAAATGTACCCCCTACTATCTCTGCCTCAATTCTGATAGTTGCATGGCATACGTTTAGCAGCTTCGAATTTCCCCTCACGTCTCTCCACATCACACTTGGGACCTACCCGACTAGGCTATAATCATTACTACATTTTCTTGGCTACCCCATTACACCTCAACGAATGTTACGCTGTCGGTATTCTATTGCTAGATTATAGGGTGTAACGACGTTGGGGTTTTGCGTCATTGCAGGCATGGAATGGTGAGATATACTCTACCCCGATCGTGGTGTCAATTAAGACATACGTCTACAAACCATGCCGACCAATTCCATAAGATGCTAGAGCAACTGTCAATGTTAGGTATTAGCTTATTCCGGTGTCAAGGAGTTCACGCATCATAGGCTTATAGAGCTTGAGCCGGTCGCTCATCGATCCCTCATAACGCCCTAAGGTTCTCATACGTACATATAATCAAGCCTTACAAGATGAGGACAGCAGTCTTCAATTGGTGGACTCAGGTCCCGGGGCTGTTATTGCTATGTATTTCTTTAACCACCGCCGTCCAGTATGGCGAGAACCATTCTCCGGTCGAGCCGGACGAAGACCTTGTAGCTGCCAATTTCCCGGACACCAATGAGACGCTATTCTCGCCCGCATTTATTAGCCCGGAGAGTCGTCTGCCGGGCTTCGCTAACGGTACCGATGGCCCGACTGACGATGCTACACTTGGTATGTATGCACGGGAGCGATGTAGTCTAGACAGTCGATAATTCAAAGAAAGGCTCTGTTACTAATCGCTAGAGCAGACTCATTCCTTCGCTCCATCGCGGCGCGAAATAATTGGGTCGAGTACAGAGTCGCAGACTTCACTTCCGAGGAGGGTCGTGCATTTCCGTACGTATTTCTATCCAACTCATCTCCCCAGGTAAGCGGGAAGCCAAAACTACGCGTCTGGATCCAAGGCGGGGTACACGGCAATGAACCCGCCGGAGACCAAGCCGTCCTCGCGCTCCTAGGAAAGCTAGATGCAGATCCAGACTGGCGAGAGCGCTTGCTCGAGCGCCTTGATATCACCCTTCTCCCGCGGTACAATCCCGACGGCGTGGCGTACTTCCAGCGCACACTCGCGAGCAACCTAGACCCGAACCGGGAGCACACGAAACTCTTCCGGGAAATGTCGCGCGGGCACAAGCGGCTGCTGAGCTCCTTCTCGCCGCACGTCACGGTGGACATGCACGAGTTCACAGGTACGCGGCCGTTCGGCAGCGGTGGCGTGTACAAGCACGGGATGGACGCGCTGATCGCCGCGGGCAAGAATCTCAACACGCACGCGGACATCCGGAACATCTCCGAGGTGCTATTCGCGGCCGGTATCGGTGCGCGCATCGTAGAGAAGGGGTTCCGATGGGACCCGTATTTCACGGGGTCCACGACAAACGCGGGGATCGTGCTTGAAGAGGCCGGGAGTGATGCGAAGAGCGGACGGAATAACTACGCCCTCGCGCAGTCCGTTACGATTCTGTGCGAGGTCCGCGGCATTCGGCTTGCGGACCAGCATTTTCAGCGTCGCGTTGCTACCGCGTTGAATATGGTTAGCGCGATACTAGATATTGCGCTGGAGAATGCGGATGAGGTGTATGCCACGGTAAGTGAACCAATGCTTACATAAGCAGATGCTTCTACTCCACAATAGGGGCTAATTGATCTTGGGCTCCATAGGTTGAAGGTGCCATAGAGAAGTTCATTAATAGCGACGATCCTATCGTGCTAACAGATTACCAAAATCCGATCGACCGCACCATCACGTTTATTAACAGGACTGATGGACAGATCGTCCAGGTCCCCGTCACATTTTTAAGCACGACGCCTACAACTGCGAATCAGACCCGTGCGCGCCCCGAAGCGTATCTCATCCCACGCACATGGTCCGAGCTCGCCGCACGTCTACGAGATTCCGGACTCGAAGTCGAGACGTTGGAAGATGGGTACCGTGGCCCTGCGGAGGCGCTCACCATCAAGTCCGCATCTGTGGCGAGGGGGTACTACGAGGGTGCGGTGCAGGTTACAGTCACTGCCGAGCCGGTCCAAAAAGAGGAGCTGGTGTTGCCGCCGGGAAGTTTCCGGATCAGCACGAGGCAAAAGAATGCTGCTTTGGCGTTTATCGCGCTGGAGCCGGAGAATATCGATTCTTATGTTAGGTTTAATTTGATACCGGTTGAGATTGGGGATGAGTATCCGATATTTAGAATACCGCGGGAGGGAAGTTGAGGAGGACGAAGGTTGTGTCTTAGGGGTGCTGCGCTTGGAGATTGCGGCATCGCTACGTTGGTGATAGTTCCCTACTTGGCTTTGCTATTGAGGTGTAGTTATGCGCAATACATATTATCTAAGCCACTTTCTAGCCTTGTCCATTGAAAGATAGCGATCCGTTATTCATTCAGTTTAATTTCCTTAACTTTATCCGGAATTTCCGGTTTCTAAACGTATTCAATGATGTCCTGATCAGTTATATCTCCCTTCCCACCCTCAAATTTGAAAATCACTTACATACCTAGGTAAGCATTGATATCAGCACCCGCTTCAAGGAGCATCTTCACGATATCAAGATGCCCATGTTCCATAGCGACATGAAGAGATGTTCGCCCTAAGCTACCCGTAATGCTGACTTCGGGACAGTTCCCACCAGCTTCTAGTTCAAAACGCGCGATTAGTTTGCGTACGACTGAAGATAGTCCAAGCCTGGCCGCCAGATATAGAGCCGTCGTTCCACCAGATCCGGTACAACGCACATCGGCACCCTTCTCTAGTAGCCAGTCTATAATGTGCTCTTTTTTCATCATAGTGGCGGCTAGAAGAGGTGGACATAGTTTTTCGCCGCGTTCATCAAGACTAGCCCCTCTTTGGTAGAGTAGATCCATGATTTCCAGCTCATCTTTCACAGTACCCAGAGTAAGGGCCGTGATTCCATTTGAGTCTTGAACATTAGGTTGAGCACCACAATCGAGTAGGGCCCGGACTGCTTCTAGACACCCCTTTTGGATAGCGGCGTGCAAGAGAGGCATCCCTGCTTTTGATATGTGGTTTGGATTCGCACCATGTTGAACCAAGTACCGCACTAACATTGGGTTTTCTTGTTCTACTGCCAGACCCAAAGCAGTGATTCCAGAGTCGGCCTCATACTCGATATCGGCCCCGTGATTAAGAAGAGTCTCTATTGCTTTCAGCTCCCCCCCATAAACAGCGCCGAATAGAGCTGCCCCTTTCTCCGGAAAATGAGCATTGATATCCGCGCCCCTCTTTATCAAGAGGTTCATGATTTCAATATGACCCTTCACGGCTGCCACATACAAGGGTGTGCCATACTCTGATTGGAAGACATCGATTTTGGCTCCCTCGTCGAGGAGACTCTTAGTGATTTCCCAGCTTCCATGGATAACGGCTAGATGTAGCTCAGTCATATTCCTCCCTGTGTATGACTGATATTGGTGTTGTTCAATGCGAATACCGGGGCTTCTCTGTGTACTGAACCGAGGATTCTTTGATTCTGGGATAAATGAGCGACGGTTTCTCTGCCTTTAAGCCCGGCTTACTAATTCCAGCCTTGTAAATATTATGAAGGTGAGGGATGAGCAGATAAACGCTTTCTCCATGAGGCCCTGGAGAGGGGGGTGGTTTTATCAATGCCCAACTAGTTGCCAATTAATTTCTGAAGCCGCAGCTCCGCCTCATCATATAGATGTCACTGCGACGCTATGTGGTGTGTTACACGAAAAGCCGCGACATCCATATGCGTGCGATATGGTCCGGTGACAACAGGCCTACGAGGCTTAGCTATCTTCAGATGGGATATATTATTCCATGATTAATAGATTATATGTGGTGTGTCATGCGAAGAGCTATACAGCCAGTAGTTGCACGGGGCTTAGCCATCTCATAAGGCATCCATAGATAGCACTTCACTATACAGCCGTCTAGACTTGTGAAACTTGGCCGGCACTGCCACGAGATCTTCCTAGTCCAGAACATTCCAGTGAAAACACTACCATGTTTCGCATGATATTATAGTAAGGTTTCGTCTAGCTATAATTAAGTCGCAAGGCTTGAACATCGTAGTGTATATTGACAAGTCCCTCTCCTTGAAACAAAGAAGCAGTGCAGCATTTGTTGCCAAAAGCTCATTGTAGTACTCGGTCTTATTTACCCGTACGAAGCTATGTCGACGCCGGAGAATGATAACGATATGAGTCCCAAGGATAAGATATATACACCCTTGAGTAAAGAAAAGGCGCAGATTCGGATTCTTATACTACTACCCGGATCATTTGGCGACCCCATACGATGTGATTTATCAGTTGAATCTACAAAAGCTACATTTGAGGCCTTATCCTACGTCTGGGGAGACGTGCATAACACGTTGCCGATCGAAATACAAGGCCAAAAGAGGGAAGTCACCAAGAACCTTTGGGCCGCTCTAAGACATATCAGGAGTAAGAGTGAAACCCGCCGACTTTGGGTTGACGCAGTGTGTATCAACCAAGACGATAATACTGAACGAAAATATCAGGTTGGATTGATGGATAAGATCTATGGAGAAGCAGAACGTGTCATAGTATGGCTGGGCCCATGGCAAAGCGAGCAGTTACCGGCTCTTCAGGCGGTTCAACACTTCGGCGCCAATCCTAACCTGCACTGGGACCCGACAAGGCGTGCGCCCACTGAAAAGAATCACGAAGCCCCAGCAGTTCAGCTGCTGATGTGGCTGAGAAATACTTGGTACACTCGCATCTGGACATTGCAGGAAGCCATCCTCGCAAAGTCACTTATCTATGTATGCGGATCCTTTGTTTTCCAACGCGGGGAGATAGACGGTATCGTGGAGAGCTTCCGGCGTCATTTCAGTGATAGCAATTGCTGCGATATGATGAATATTGTGGGGTGGAAGTATGGTATTATAGACCTGGATATTTCCTTGTCGTATTCTATGTGGAGAATGGCTCAAATGGCTGACCTCCAAAACAAAAGGAGTCCAACGGAGTTTCTGGATATTGCATCCAGATTCCGTCATCGTGAAGCCACAAATCCTCGGGACAAAGTCTTCGGTGTCCTAGGCCTGGTGAATAACCTGCCGAAGGATATTATTGATTATGAAAAAAGTACCACTGAGATTTATTCATCGGCCACTGTGGAATGCATCAAACAGTCCGGCAGCCTAGATGTTCTATCTCACGTCCTGCCAAATTCACGGAGTACATCAAAGGACAAGACCGTACAAGCGAATCATAGCCTACCATCGTGGGCCCCTGATTGGAGTGACAATCGATCCCATGAAGCCTGGCGCTTACTTGGTTTATGTAAACGACAATCGTTGATGAAGCTATTCAATGCCTGCCACCAAAATTCCAGAGCTTGCCCCGAATGTCCGTCCCAGTCACGGTTGGGCTTGATGGGGATGACCTGCGATAAAATTCACGAATTCGGAGAACCCCTGATTTTCTATTCCAATACAGTGAAGCTAAGCGTGTTGCGGAATTGGCGGAAAATGGTGAATATCGATAACGAGCCAGAGACGCCCTATATATCCGGTACAACTATGTTTGACGCATATTGGAGGACCCTCTGTATGAATAATGCGTTTATTGGCGAGTCTTCAGTTGCAGGATTGAAAAAAGCGAATTCCGATACGAGAGCCCTTCACGATGCAGCGTGGTGGGAACTCCTGTTGGGTGACAAGTATAAAAGAAGATATGGAACGCCAATGATTCCGGCATTCCTGTCACATGTTGGACTTCTAGCATCGGGCCGAAAGTTGTTCATTTCGAAGAAAGGTTACCTTGGGCTGGCACCGGAAGATGCACAGGAAGGGGATGAGATATGGATACTCAATGGAGGCAGGGTACCCCTGATATTGCGCCCTAGACAAGAGGGCTCAGGGAAGGATATTCGGTCTGAGTATACCTTTATTGGGGACTCATATGTTCACGGTATCATGGATGGGGAGTTTGTTGATGCTTCGATGAAAAAGGGGGAAATGCCAAGACCTGTTGTTCTTGTTTAGTGGCATAATTGCCTAGATCCTCGAGATAATATGCAACTATACTAGATATGTTTTAATCGATTATTTCTTCACACATGGAATAATGATGCCAACTTTCAATAAACGGACTATTTAACTAAGGAGTAGCTTCCGTGTTACATAGGAAACACCAGCTCCCACCTAGCTAGTATTACGAGCTGTATATTACAGGAACTTCTCGTCCTCCGGGAATCCCTTCGACCGAGGAAAAAAAAACCTTCAGTATGCAATTAAGGGGTATATCGGGGACTTCCGATACCATCCTTGACTCCTGGAGGCCTCTACGCCATTTGCGCATTATTTTGCAAAGAGTCATAAGAGATATGGACTATTTATAGTTCTCCAGGCATGTGAAAATGAGTATAAATTCCTGAAAATGAAGCTGACCTCATATATGGTACGATGACCTGGTTGAAGCTAAAGGAGGCGAATTAGAGTTCCTGTTATGGAAAGTCGAGAAGGTCAAATAGTAGGTAGTATTCATTAAAGACAGAGTTGGAGGTTAAGTCTTCGTTGTAGTTGGAATGCTAAACTTAGAACGTCAATTACCAAAGTAATGCGCGTAGAGGATTTGCTTGTGATAGGCCGGTTGATATAGCTATGATATTCTATTTGCTGGATAAGCGTAGTGGTGGGCTCGGTTCCAGACGCGAATAGCCATATGTTTGATGCCAAGACCTTGAATACTCCATGCTACTAAAGTAGGAAGCTGAATGTTACGCTTGTGATTCTTGGACGTTTCTTCAGTCCTACAATATTTAAATTATCTCCCCCCTTTCCCTATGGCATGATTGGAAATCAAGCTGAACCACCAATTAAAGGAAGGCGATGTCTTCGGACTACTCATTAAGAGGTCTTGTTCCAATACCACAGTACCTGCGTATGCCCGGCGGGAATCGACACCTGTTGTGACCCCCAGAGGTATTCCCACACCGGTGTAGTAACGTCAACGTCGGGAAGGTTCTTCACGTCGTAGAAGCAGTTGATATCTCCGTGGCACAGGTATGTCTGTTTGAACCCCTGATGGTGTATGTATTTGTGAGCTTGGCTTCATCTCAACTCGCACAGGGTAGTAATCAGGGCAACTGACCTTGACGGTGTATAGGGTTTCTGAAATGCTGGCCGCAAAATCTGGACGGCAGTGGAATGCATATGAGTGTGCTCCATACGGATTGTCCGTATTCGCCGGCTGACTCGCGTCCGTGAAGCTGCAGTTCCCAACCCTCGAGGAAAGGGAATTAGGGTAGACGTCAAGTCTAGTGAACGTCGCGCAATTGGACCTAGAAAATCCGCCTCTCGCATCCAAGCACTATATCGATAATCAGTTCGTGTCTTTAGAATAATGGAACGGAGGCTCGGTATTTCAACAACCACTTCCCAACCTGCCCAAAAAGGAAGTTCTGGCTCATGAAACAAGCCGGGGAGGGGGAAAGGAACTTGCGATGTTACGTACACCGATTCTATTATGGAGCGACGCCGAATCGAAGTTAGTGCTATTGATGAGGTGGATCTCTCCGGAGCCGGAGAAATCTTGAGCGACGGCCGCCGTGGCGAGCAGGCCGCAAATGGTTAGGAAGGCGGAGCACTTCATGGTCGCGTTTTCGAGTTGCAGTTACTTGCTTGATTTGTGTTATGGGAAGTGACCTTTGAAGATCGAGTGAGGCTCTCCGGGAGTTATATATGCTACCGTGGAGCTTGTTCTAGACCGTGAATCAGGCCGAAGGATTACTCGAAGCGGCGAGCTACAGAAACCGCTTACATACATCGTCATATGTTTCCTTCCCAATCCGACGAAGTTTCGGCACTCAGACGTGTGTAAGCAATTGCTAATCAAGGGTCTATGCAGTAGTAGAGGTATTTTATGGCACCCTTAGGTTACAACACGTCTATGTAGTTTCTTTGCGGACACTTGAACTCCGATTCGGGGATATTATGTCATTTTGGAAATCCAGGAATTGTAGGCTTATTCTTGATTTGTTACGGCGTTTCAGGAATTGCACCGAGGACTGCGGATTCTATGAGAAATCCTTAACTTCACATGCCTCAAGCCATGCATATCGCGCGTATTTTTCCGCTTACAAACCGATCCATAATAACCCGTTGCATCTAGACGGCGATTAACTAGGAGGTAACTTGCCTGGTTAAGTTACTCCGCGTGGTGTGGAGATACTAAAAGCTTCATCCCCTGCAATACAACCACGACATATATAGGCTATCTATTATACACATAACAGGTACGTCTTCCTATTGGCTATTGTTTAAACAAGCCTTGCATGAATTAATTAAGATCTTGGAGAAAGTTGTTTATAGACTCTGCGACAACATTGTGAATACTGGTCGTGCTGTTGCACTAGGGGCAATCCGTAGAAGCATCTCGACCATATGGTTAAGGGGAGACCGACGCGCTCGTCGTATTCGCGCTTCATATTAAGCCACACATACCAATTTCGTCTGACTGTATTTAGATGAACTTCCTCACGTCATGGCAAGATGAAATCCTAATTCCAATGCGACTTGATATCTCACAAGTTTGGTTCGTATGACCCGACATGCGGATGACTTGCAGGTGTGTTGTCTTGGCCTGGATAGATGTGTTAAAGTCAGCATTATCAGATTCTACAATACTGATTATGTGATGGATTCTCTCGGCCTCTACCGGCTGTACGATGTCGGACTCTGGAGACCATCTGCCTGAGAATCTTTGAAATCTCGCATTATTCTCGCATTATTAACGTTTCTTCCAAACAGTTGCCCGCTTACTTGATCTCGAGAAGGTGGTAGAGATAACGTTGTTGAATGTATGGAGCGGATGATAGCGTCGACCGCACTACGGGACTGACAACGGGCTTGGCACCGATATCATAGAACTTGAGCTCTAGACAACCCTTCTTAACCACCGCCTCTACAGTCAGTCATTATATAATACAAGAGAACCGTGTATAGCACAAACAGTATGATAACGCATATACCATTCTCCCGCCCAAACCTTAAAAGTGTAGAACACGCCAAAGATTAGGTACTGAGAAGTTTTATATTCAAAATTAATTATCCTTTGCTTTGTAGATCCAGCGCTGGGTTCCCATATCGTGGACGAATTGCCTACTTATCACCTCCCAATTATGGCTATCAAGTTTCCGTTTGCAATTCAATGTGACAGTTCCTGCATAATCTTCTGGTAGCTCCATCTCGACATCATGTAACCTATACGACTCAGGCAACGTTGGGAGCTCGGTCCCGGCCACGTTGGAACCCTCGTAGAAGCTACCTTCCTCAATCCTAACTATTTCTTCCGCGACACAGGCTATCAACGGACCGTTCCAGACGCCTTCTTTGTGCGATAGAGCGTTGAGAGTTTGAACGGCGTTGTGTCGGATCCGATGATCCCGACATTTAACGGCTACATAATACAAGCCAGGGAGAGCCCCAAGATCCGATACCGAACTAGACATATCTGAAAAATGAATTACCTTACTTATTTCCGGATTTTGTGAGAGCTTTCGTATGTATTTGAGTTGATTCAGGATGTACTCGAAGGCTGGTGTATGTACATCGTATCTGAGCTCGTCCTCTATGGAGATACATGTGTCTGCCATGATTTTGGCCACGGTATAGTATACGAGTAGCAATGGATGAGCCACCGTATTTGTTGAAGGTTTTGTAGATAGCAGGCTCGCATGGGATGAGTTGAAGGCCTGATGCCAGGAGTCGAGTTTAGCCTTGATCCGCATCTGCTTAAGAAGCATGGTGTTAGGGTACTCTGCATGACCGAATCGCGCTATAAGACGACATTCATGGCTTAGATAAAATATTTGGCTAAATATTCGATCTAGATATTGTCTTGCCTGATTTGGAGATTCGAATGTCAATTCAGGGACCATAAGCTCTGATGCACAATCCTCTTGGATTATATTCAGGTGCTGTGGCCCATGGCCAAGCAGCTTCGCCTGCACGTCAAGCCTAATAAAAGCTTGGATAATCCACGCATCCGCCGAATCACAGCATGGTCCAAGAAATAAACTGTACTTATCAATAGAATTCGAGCGAGCCTGACATCCGTTCAAGACTTTCATCCCATTTTGAAGATGAGTCATGCCTGATTTGTAGTTGCCTCTGAGAAATTCCATCATGATAAACATGAGACATGTAATAAGAGCAACGCGGACTGAGGAGTTGCTCTTATCGGAGAAATGAGGCCTGAGGTGGCTTATTGCTCTGCTGTAATGTCGCAGAGTAAACTGTTCTGGTTTATCCGGGACATTATCTATCGTTAAAGCGCATCCATAGAGGCCTTCTCTCCTGTGAGCCGAGCTCAGGGCTAGGATTGCGTGGAAAACGGCTGGTTCATTTGAAGCAGCCTGGAACACAAGCGTGTCCCAAAATTCGGACCTAAAGGCTCCTGGAAGCTTCAGAACACTTCGATACGTAAACCACTCAAGACATTGACTCTCTTCTTTGTTTAATGTCTCAATAAGAGCTGGGGAATGAAAGGCTTTCAAGCTTCGGCTGATGTTAGGGCCCATAGAGCGACGGCCATATTCGTTCCCCCCTCCACCCCAAATCCCGTACCCTTCACAGACGCGGCCCGTTGAAAGGCATCGTGAACAGGCGGGCCAACCTTCGTCACATTTGACTCTCCTAGTTCTTCTACAGGGTTAGTTCAACGAATAGAAGAAACACTTTTGAGGAAACTCACTTGCATGTGCGACAGCCTGATTTAACTTTGGCTCTGTTTATGGGTGGTCTCATTTGGTAGATGATTGAGGACTTATGGTTTGGTTAGGGAATGATATTCTGTGAGCTGAAAGGAGCGGAAAAGTCGGGATGAGAAGTTGATGTGGAGATCGCCGTCATGACATCTTGAGATTGATTGGCTGGATGTAAGAGGTTACTACAAGGGGCTGATTACATGATTTCCGTGGGATTATTGCAATTTAGGTATTTTCTATCATGCGTAGGTACATATTTAGAAGTTCCCGCAGTGTAGTTGTGTCTAAGAGAATGGTGAGTTGTAATTAAGCAGTGGTAGCTACTTAACTAGGAGTTATTGTCGGCTATGATAACTGAATATTACATAACTTATATGTACCTATATTCAAACTATTTTCACGAGTATGGGGATCATGAGGTGGTGATCAGAACCGTCTATTTTTTTTTCGTTTCGCTACATCTAAGCATGGTCTAGCAACCGCTACGAAATCTAAATTTCGAGATTTAAAATAAATGGCATTGCTGATTAGTTTTCATATATATATATTACGTTGTTACGTGCATGATCCATCGCCAAGGAAAGGAATGAATGGCCTGGTCCCTTTCTCCGACTTCGATTTATACATGACTCTTGTTAGCTACATATGTAACTATGAGTATTTGGTATAAGAATTATGCCAACACACTGATACTGATCCAGCACAGCGCATGGTTCTATGATACGCATAGAAGAGACTAGTAACCATAGAAATCTCACACCCTTTTACTTACTGTAGGTCTCGGTCTGAGGTAGTTCGAACCTGATCCACTTCACACTACATAGATATTGAGGCTCCCTTCTGTCATATAAATGTAGGATGTCCCCGTTTACTTTCAACATTAACTATTTTCTTAACGAACTCTTTTTACTCCTAGAGACTAACTTTGCTGTTCATCATGGTCCGAAGATCTTTTGACATATCGTCTACTGGCGATTTAAGAGGGACGCGGATTCGAACTCCCGATTCTCTCGTTTGGAAGAATATAAAGGCTGGAGAGTTAACATCCAGGGATAGGTTCTCATGGTATGAGAGTCAAAAAAATATATTCATAGGGTTTTTATGCGCTGTTGGCCGCAGTTACCAATCTGCCGACCTTACGCCCCTTCTTCGCCAACTTAACCTCGACGGATATGAAAATATTCAAAATCAAAAAGGACAGAATGTTCACCAACTAATCCAGACGAAAGTCAAGCAAAAGCTATCTCGTACAGCAAAGAATATGGATCCACAGGTTCTATCGAAAGCAACTAACCAGTAAGTATTCAGGCAACTATTTTTACATTCCTAGATATGATAGCATCATGTGTATATTCATGGGAAACGACTTAACTAAGTTCTTCAGATTTTCGGCTCGTCGTCCCAATATCAATCCGGGTCCTCCCAATCAGGCGAGCCGACAACAACATGATGGTACCGGTAGTAAGACGAATGCCCAACGGCTCAGCCACCCCCTTGTAAAAATGCCTAGGCAAAAGCCCTCTACCCCATCATCTACTTCTGAGGGGAGTGTTAGACGTGAGCCGGAAACCACTCCGCCGCGTACTGCGTCCTCGGGCAAGTTCACGAACACGATAAAGGTCAAAACCGAGCCCGCAAATCCACTGTCCGATTCCAGGGCCACTCAACCCCAAAAGAAGCCGCCAACTCCTACTACTAGTGATGGGGGTGTCGGTAGGGTAGGGGCATCGGGATGCCGTCGGGTTCAAGATGCCATTCACCGCTTGGGCTCTCACCTCATTGGTGCCAATACCGAACTTAAAGAAGCCGAGGATGCGTTTGGCGAACTACCGAAATCGAGGGGGGATGAAAGTCTGGCCGACATGATTGAGCGTCTAAGGAATGCGCTCTGCGATGTGCAGGTTGACGCGAAAACAGCAGAGGAGCTTGCTGTGGATTTGTGATATTCTAGTCAGGGCTGGGTTCGTAAGTCGTTCGAACTCCCTCTTCAAGTTACAAGTGACGAATGGCAATCTTTAGAAGTACATTCGCATACTTACGTGCGGGTAGCCTGATAATGGATTGAAGTTAAACTGCTGTCCAAATTCAAGATCAAATCTGGCAATGATAACCTGGAAAAATGATGGTGGGGTGGATATGGATTAGGAGTTAGACTTAATGTTACGGCGTAATGCAAATCGCCACTTAGGAGTAGCTACTATGTATCAATCCAAGTTCATTCATTACATATCAGGCATTTTTCATTACCATTCATGTCGTTAGGCTTCCTAGCTGTGGTAGATAAGTGATCCGTAAATCGTGATACCACCAATCGTGGTGATTGATAAATCAGTTGTGTCGCGTGTTTACGAAAGGAGATAAGACGAGGGTGTGGTGCAGCTCAGCGCTCGGTAATCACGTCCTGTGTGGCACCATACTTCGGCAGTTCAATGTGAGTGCGATGGCGAATAACTGGTCGGTAACATTCTCATCTAACCGCGATAACAACATGTATGATAAAGGTGCAGTTACTGGGTAGGTATGGAATGAAGTTATCTCTGATGACATAAGAACACAGGCGATTTCATAAGATCGAATGTAATGTTAATATATTTGAAAACGATCTTGCGGCGCTAATATGATAGATTCGCTGCATGAGAAAATGACAGTCCATCAATCTGCCTAGCTTGCCTAGAGCGCCGAGCATGGGGAAATCATCAGCTTGCGGGAGCTAGTCCCTATTGAGGGAACGTCTTGGCCCATATGCGGGGTCATGATCGCGACCCTTGGGTGAGCTGAATGGCCTCCCGAGCGGACGGGTCGCGATATATGAACTCCAAGCGGTCCGTAAAGGTTGATAGCAAGTGACGGGCGCTATAGGTCTGAGTTATCATACGATGCAACGGTCTATCACACGGTACCGCGATCAATAGATCGTGTTACGGATTGCGCACAGGAACCCAGAATGGCCAAATTACGAGTGCTTCCAGGGGTATTGACCTGGGGGGTTGTGTCTGGATTCTTGGCGTGTGCAGTAGATTGGCCTGGCGGAATGCCGAAAGGACATGATACAAAATTTATTACCGACTAGACCGGATGGAACGTCGGGGTAGCTCGATAAACCTAGTGTATAAGACAGAGTATATTTCTTCCTTCGCGGCGGGAGCTTGGCTGCGTCGACATTCCTCTCGCCAGCTCTCAATTAACAATTTGCCTGCCTGCCTCCCACCATGAGCGTCCACCGCGGGTCCGAAGACCTCCCCGAGAAGCCGGAACTCGACACGCAATTGCAGCAGATCGAGACTGCAACAGACGCCGAAGATGCTGACTTCAAGCGACGCGAGGCTCGAGTTGTCGCGAAGCTCGATCTCTACATTTGCCCGATCCTGATCGTGTTGCAGCTAATCTCCTTCCTCGACAGAGGAAACATTGGGTTCGCGGCGACTCAGGGGATGATCGGTGACTTAAATCTTGTCGGAACACAGCTTAATACGGCCGTATCGCTCTTCTATCCGCTTTATATCCTTTCAGAATTCCCGGCCGCGCTGATCGTGAAGCGCGTCGGTTTCAATCGTGTGATCCCGGCGGCCGCGACGTGCTGGGGGCTTGTGTGCTTGGGAAATGGATTCGCCAAGAATTTCGGGGACCTTGTGGTGTGCCGCCTGCTGATGGGCATGTTTGAAGGGTTTCTGATGCCGAGTTTGACGCTTATGCTGGCCAATTGGTACAAGAGAGAAGAGATTGGATTGAGAATAAGTTATTTATTCAGTAAGATACCCAAAAGAGGGGATCTCTGTCGTATATAGCAGCTAACATGCGAGTACAGTCGCCTCTGCTATCTCGAGCGCATTCAGTGGCTTGATCGCCTTCGGTATTCTTTTCATGGATGGAGCAGCAGGATACCCAGGATGGAGATGGTGAGACCATATTCCAACGCAAAGCATTTCTACCCGTACTAAAACAACTAGGCTATATATCATCGAAGGCTCCGTTACCGTCGTTGTCGCTATTCTCTGCTTCTTCATCATTCCGACCTCTTACACTACAGCTTACTTCCTTAACGAAGACGACCGAGCCGTGATGCGGAAACGTGCGGAGCTTACCGAAGCCTATAGCGGTGGGCAGGGGCATTACACCCGGACCGACTTCATGATGGCGATCAAGGATGTCAAGACGTGGATTCATACGCTCATCCAGGTCATGTGCCTTACCATTCTATATGGTTTCAGCGTATTCCTACCTATTATCCTACGCTTCGGCTTCAACTTCAGCGTCGAGCAGTCTCAATACCTCAGCATTCCCGTCTTCTTCTGGGGTTCCGTTGTTTACGCTGTGGTTGGTTATTTATCCGACCGCTTTTCGCGACGATTCCTGGCTTGCGTCATCTGTGCGCCATTCGGAATGGTGGGGTATTCGATGCTTCTCGGCGGCCAGCACCTTTCTGTTGGAGTCAAATACTTCGCCTGCTTCCTGATTGCTACCTGCGTATGGATGATGGGTGGCGCCAACATAGCGTGGCTTTCGACCAACTCCGCTCCTGACGGAAAGCGAGCCGCTTCTCTTGGTCTCGCTCTTGCGATAGGAAATCTAGGCGGTATCATTTCGGGCCAGATTTATCCACAGACCATGGCTCCAGCATATACTCTTGGTCACGCGTGGAGTCTGGGGGCAATTTGCATATCGTTCGGCCTATGGTGGGTGCTTAGGCATATTTACTACACTCGTGAATCGCTTAAGGAATCCATCCGAGACGGAACAGCTCCGGAGCCAACGGAGTTTTCTGACAGAGCGGGATCTTACAAGTATCAACATTAGAAATGCTGCCAAATGCTGTGCGTGTGTTGGTATAGAAGGGTCCAAGGAGTTGGCGGAGTTGAAGCGACCAAGATTAGCTTATACCGCATTCACACTTTCAAACCAATGTTATTTTGCCTTTCCTCAAGAGTGATGCTATTTACAGATTAGTTTTTCTCCTTATTTACAGATTACTTTACAGATTACTTTTCTTGTCATCTGTGCCCAGCTGAGTGCCACTCCCACTCAGCTGGCACAGCTTACGTGTATGGGAATAACTTCATTTTCAACCTCGAAACTTACCTTAGAAATGTAATTACTGATACGATCCACGTAGTAGTATACCACTTGGTAACATAGTAGCAGTTATTTACGAAGCCATGATAACCTTCCTTGCTAGCTGCCTGGCCAAGTGGCTAAACAGATAGCCGGCCGGCTGACTGGCGGGTAGTAGACGAGCTGGCTGATCGACCAGCCGACTAACTGACTAACCAACTATCATATCAGCTTTACCTGGCACATGAAGCTATTCCTATATATGTTTATGCTTAATTACCTAGTAGGTAGGTATAGTACCGTACGTATAGTTCTCCTAATCATAGTAGTGGCGGCTGTTAGCAGGTGGCGCGAAAAGTAATCTGTAAAGTAATCTGCAAATAAGAAAAAAAAGTAATCTGTAAATAGCATCACTCTTCCTCAATACCATGTATATCGTACCGAACCACCCCTATTTCACAGGTTCAACAAAAGCTTACAATCAGGCACTAGTATGATGTGCTAGCAATGTCTCGCTTGTTCCTCACTCGCATGATTACATAGGCAAATCTAGATCAGCCAGTCAATTATTCCCCCCTTTCGAACGTTGCTGGTTATATCAGACCTGCCACAATTTCATGCAGCTCGATCACATAAGTGAGGAAATATTCCAATCTTTGAACTATCAATGAAACATGACTCCACAAGACTTGGCTCTTATTTCTCAATATACGCAGGGGCATTGTCAAAGACTCTGCTACTTGATCTTCTCCAGGGCTGGCATCAATTCAATTCAATCCACCAACCAGCTTTGTGCAACTGAATTGATTATGTTATCAGCTGAAGCCTAGTGGAATTGAATTACGTCGCCAATAATGCGTCTTAGTGGAATTGAGTGTATTTACGTGTAATAGAAGTGGGACCCTAATTTCTGGTTGAAACAAAGGGTATCACATGATATCTACCGCTTGATACTATCTTATCTATTTGATATCCCATATTGCTATTATCTCATCTTGTCTCACCTGACTTCTTTTGCATCACCTTATCACACATGACTTTAGACCGAAATATCTGGGAATAGCATCATTTTTACCTTATCCCACGCTAATCAACGTGTGGCCACACACTTAAGGTCTAAGTTGGATTGAGTATGTAATTTAAGAAGGCATCGTGGAGTTGAATTGGGTTGAATTGACTTGGCGTGGGTTGACTACCAGCCCTGGTCTTCTCAGTAATTCGTTTATGCGCTGAGGGGACCTTGACAAGTAATACAGCGTATGTGTAGATAGAATCGATACCCGCCTGATTACCGTACTAATTCTGTTAGTTTGTCACATGACGATGAATGCCAGAGGGACTTACTGTCAAATGCACAAAACCTGTACTTTTGTGCTTGTTCTCATGTCCTGTAAGCCAGTTGACTTCTACTTGGCCAAGTCGAAAGCTGTCAATGATCCTCTCCCAGCTGTCCCCACAATCTCCACCTCTATCCGTCGTCTGGATGTTACCCCAATCCCCGATACGGCTGGCCGAAGAAGGCTCATAGTCCGGATCCCACCATGTACTCTCGTTCCGATAATACATACCCTCGCGGTAACACATACTCTCGTTGAGATAATACATACTCTCGTTGTCATAATTTTCATCTAGCACGGCTTTGACATGAACCTGTAGACCTAGGGCGTGGAAGACAGCGTAAACGGCCATATCAGCACCTTTCAAGATGCCTGGTAGCGATTTCTTGCCTACCCCGGTTGTGTGTGGATAAGCGTGAGTGCAGTAAATTCCGATGTACCCGCCTTCGGGCATGAACGCTGGGTTATCTAGAGCTTCTTTGATTTTCTGGTACAGCGGGAGACTGGAAACCCCTAGTGCAGGACTGTTACCGGCAAGCTGACCGACGCCCGGAACAACATATAAGTTGTAGGTCAGCGTCAAGCGGTGGCCCTCAGTTAGCTCCAATACCTCGTGTTCGCAGTCACTGTAGAATGCTGCCCACTGGCACTGAGATGTCTCCCCTTTGGCCTTGGAAGTACCCCAGTCGTAGGTAACGCTGTGCCCAGCGTGGCGGACGACCAATTGCCCCCCTTCGTGATGACAGGGAAGGCTGACTACCAACGAACCGAACTGCGCCTCGGAACGTGGGGTATCGACGTGAGCCTTGAAGAAGCCAGAGGGCGCGGAGTAAAACTTGGAGTTTTACTCGAGTAAGCTAAGATTCTTCAATTTAAAAAAGGGGGTGGGGATACTAACGTTCAACTTATACAACTCAGCCCGTACTCCTGTTCTAAAATTTTCACTCGATGAGTTTGGGAGGAGGACTTGGGCGATTGTATCGATGATTCCGAGCGAGTACGGACAGAAACTAGTTGAGAAATCCAAACAATCGAGCTTGGTAGCCTTTCGGTAGTTCTCGTCGTAGACATCCTTGCCCTGGTACCCAAAGCTTGCAGGCTGGCAGTCGTTGAGAAGTAAATTAAGCTTACCCTGATCTTCGCCATTGGAATCGACAACTGGCAGAGTAATTTTGTGCGTTTCCTCGCTTCGTTGGGAATCCCATCGAATAGTGATGGGCAGGGAGCTTAGCTCCTCGGTCTCGACTGGGGGAACATCCTTGGTGCTTGCCTGTTCCTTGTTGGAAGGCTGGGGTGCTATACCCTTCGTCTTTTGAAATATTCAATACGAAACACTCTGCATAGGACCAAGAAGCTACTTACGATAGGAATTGATCCTCCACAAGTAAACGTTGAGGACCTACTCTCTACGAACAAGCCCAGTTCGCTAGAGATTTCTCTATTGAGCTGCTCCTGTTGGTTCGAATCAGATGCCATCTTGAACGATATTGTAGGCGAGGTAAATGTTAAGAGGATGATATCCTAGGAAAGATAGAGAGAGAAGAAGAAGATGTCGCTATTAGATGTATATATACATACCGGCTCGGAGAACGTCCCCCTCATGCTATAAGATACTACGAATTGATATCTACTGGGTACGTACACTGAGAGGCCATAGCGATACGTGCATTGGTTCTACGTGTGACTCATCCCGGACTTCACGACGCGATTCTCAATTGTGTGCGTGATGAATGGGCGGATTGGACATTGATTGAGCAAACTGAAGCTCTATCCACGCCATGTCTCAGCGCCACGGCCAGGAATACCCATCATCAGGCGGCACGCCAGGCAGCACATCCACCATAAGAGGGGACAGTACTACTAGTCGTATGCATTATTTAGAACATGCATATAAATTGCGTGGAGGCTTTCTTACGTGTCGATTCAGTCACGTGAAGAGCCGGATTAGCTTTCCTCCGGGGAGATCGTATTTTTCTGTCTTGATAGATTGATTGCACTTGACCTCTACGATTACTGTTACCTCAAAATCAAGACCCCTTGTTGAAGCCATACTTAGAAGTACCTAAGTTCTAGGTTCGTCACATGAGCTAAGTGTTGCTCGGTTTACGTCATTATAATTTCTATTAGAAAAGAGATAAACGCCACCGGCCCAATACGAAGCATCCACCGCCAAAGCATCTGACAGAGTCTTCCGGGGCGCTTAGAAGCGACTCTCGTGTACTCAGTACTTACCTACCTAAAGTAGGGAAAGAGTCAGAGAGCCGTCTGGGCGCCGTGACATAAGGAGAGTGAATTGGTAAAATGCATTCAATTCACTTAGAGAGAATGGGATTTAATGCCGTTAAAGTAGTACATACCGGTAGTAGGATAGTCGGACCTCGGTTGACGAAGTCAGTCTTCCTTCATAAAACGAAATATAGTACCTATGTCAGAATTCACCTACACATTTCGGAAACCTAACTTCTAGTAAAGACAGCAGCCCGCCTACTGATATGCAGTACCATGTCATCTCCTTCTACTTGCTTGCTCATACCTAAACTCGGCTTCTTCAAATCGATTCTCGGTATGGCGGGTTCTTTACCCTCATCCACAACTGTCCGAGCCCCGGGCACCACCTTAATTTCATACTTCCACAGTGCCCATGCCACGAAAGCAAGTACCTCATAACGCCCTATCGTCTTTCCGCTGCAATGCGTGATGCCCTGCCCAAAGGGGCGGTAATATTCACGTCGTTCTATAGTTTTATTCTGAATAAAGCGATAGAGGTTCACAACGTGTGCATCGTGACCGAAAGCCTCAGGGGCTAGGAGCAGCTGGCGTTGGGGTAGAAGGAGTTTGGACCCCTTGGGAATAGTCTTGCCACCGATGCGTACAGGACTGACTGCCTCACGCATTGAAGAGCCAGTATTGTAAAAACGAATAATCTCGTTGAAGGCTGAGTTGAGGAGCGGACACGATTGGGCCAGGCCGGCGTGCATCATCTCGGAGTAATCCCCCGTACTTTCATCCACAGCTGTCATGACAGGCGCGATCTCGGAGCGGATTTCAGCAATGGGCTGACCCAGTGCTATATTGCCAATGTAGTAATGGAATACCTTTAAGTGTGCTCATAGACACAACTTTTAGCAGAGAAGGAAATTTACAGATTAGATTGGGATGGAAACAATATACACTGTCTTACCAATCTATAATAGAACTGCCATCCTTGACTCTCTTCACGTAACAATACCCCAGGGTAGTTATACTCGCAATAACCGTCTTCGATAGTCAGAATACAATTTGAGCCCGAGCGAAGACCCCCGCCAATGCGTCCTCCTGGGCTTGACTAGGCTCGGCAGTGACCGAACCTGCTAGCTACTGAGACCAATCCCACGCAATAGCATGGGAAGATGTACGTGCCCCGGTAACATTTGCATGACCCCCATGTGCCCCTTGGAATATATTTGGGTAAAATCTAAGGCTTATTCTTATTTCTGGGATAATGTTATGTTAAGCCAAAGAAGACTTAGTTGAAATTGATTTGGTGTTGTGTATGGAGAATTAGCATGCCGCGGGTGTATGCCCATAAATATACGGGGTACTTGTCAACTGGTAGCAAACATGCTATACCGATTGCATAGGTACATATAGGTACAAAAGATATTGGGAGCAATTTTGTGTAACACATCTTTCCGCCCCCCGGGGCCAGATCTCCAATAAATATTGTATTAGTGAGTCTCCTTGCATGGTGCAATGCACTCAAGTGCTTCGATTGGCGCGTTGGTTTGTCCTGAGGCTCAGCCTACATATTGCCAAAGCTCTTTCGAATCCTTTGTGTCGTGGACAGTGTGATGGAAATTGATATATACTGTAGGAATATGAAATACGGGCAATGCTTTGTCTGCTAGCCGTCTCGGCCCAGTCTCATTCACCACTTTCAGCATCATCGTCATATACCGTCTGTTGCACTCCAACTTTCTAGAGATAGAGTACGGACATACATAAGACAGCCAGTTACGGAAACGATCATTATTGAAGTTTTCTCCCTCCTCCATACCTGTTCAGGCCACATTCACAGCAATTATGGCTGTGGATGAAGTCCTCGAAGCTCTGAAAGGAGCCTTTCCAACGGCTCAAGTGGTACTTCCTAGTACTGATGAGTTCACTTCTCTCAACACATCATATCTTTCTAAGGCACAGGCCGAATTTCAGCCAAGAGCCATCTTCCTACCCAGAGATAGGGATGATGTTGTCAAGTTTATACGTGTCATCAGTCCCTATGCACTGCAGGGCATCGTGAAGTTCGCCGTGCGAGGTGCGGGGCAGCAACCTGCGCTCGGATGCAACAACATAGACAATGGTATCACTGTTGACTTGCGCAACTTGACCGGTATTCTTCTTAAAGATAACGATTCAACTGTCTCGATTGGGGCAGGTGAGCGCTGGGGTGAGGTCTATTCTAAATTGCGGGAGAAGGGACTTGCTGTCACCGGGAGTCGATCTAGTATGGGTGGCATTGGTGGGCTCGCCCTCTCTGGTAAGGATTCGCAATATGCCTTCACTCCCTCTTATCTCTCGATTGCTGTGTCGGGTGACTTACTTAAGCCTCATCAGGTGGTCTCTCCTTCTTCTCCACTCGAGAAGGGTTTATCACGGATAACGTAACGAATTTCGAAGCTGTACTAGCATCCGGAGAAATCATCAACGCTAATGCAAACGAGAACATGGATCTGTTCGTTTCACTCCGCGGTGGGGGGAACAACTTCGCCATTGTTACTAGGTACGACATGCGGACTTTCAAGCAGGGCAAGTTCTGGGGCGGCAGCGTCTTCTACTTCCCTGATAGTTTCCCCAGCCAGGTGGAAGCCTACGTCAAGGAGCTCAAAGATCCAGAGGCGACTAATGAGACACACATCATGATTGGCGCTGGTTATAGTGCCGCCTTCGCTCAGATCAGCGAAATTATGTGTATGAACCAGGTGTATTATACCAGAGAAGTCGAAAGCCCGGCAATCCTCGACCCTTACGTCAATATGCAACCTCAGATCGATCAGATGAGATCAGTTCGCATGCTTGATCTTGTGGATGCAGCAAAGGAACAAACAAACCAGGGATCCTCTACATCTAGGTGAGACATCCACGACACTTCTGAACCCTGTATTCCTTCCTCGTTCGCTACTAAGCCTTTAAGACTGACTCAGTAACTTCATACAGAGTCTCTTATATCAACACCACCGTCAAGGCCGACGTTCCCACATTGATGGCAGCATACGAAATTTATGTGAATGCACTTGGACCTCTCAAAGCTATCGACGGCCTCACCACATCGTTCACGCTCCAAGCCTACCCCAAATCACTCCTAGACATAACAGAGTCTGCAGGCGGAAACTCATTGGGAATCAATCCCTCAGACGGACCGCTTATGTCAATCCTGCTATTGTCCTTCTGGCAGGATAAAGAAGACGACGACAAGATTCATTCGGCATTCAAGGGAGTCATCGAAGCTGTTGATCGGGATGCGGCGACGAGGGGGACAGCAGTCCCATACAAGTATATGAACTACGCCGCGCCTTTCCAAGACCCCATTAATGCATATGGTAAGGAGATCAAAGCCAAGCTACAGGCAACCAGCAAGAAGTATGACCCAGAGGGTCTGTTCCAAAAGGGTCTTTCAGGAGGCTGGAGATTATTCGCCCAAAAGTAGATGTAAACACGTGGGTTAGAGATGAGCCCCGTAGTCTGGCATATTTTGACTATTATGTAGTTGTCTCGATTGTGGGTCTTTGATATCGCAAGATGTATATCAAACATTCTCTCTGCTAGACCACAAGATCTGCGAGTTACTCACTATATGCCTCATAATTCACTCTTTCATTCCATTCATCTCTACATGTTTCAAGTTATCCCTAAAACTACCGAATTTCGACATATCTGACAATCAGCCAGCCCTCCCTTCTGTAGAGCGGGTGAGTCAAACGGCTTTCGTCGTGAGTATCTCCTAAAGGGAAATAGAAACCTCCCCGGATCGAGCTGAATGATTCTAGGATGTCGCGTGGGGTGCCACTTGGGTTTCTTTTCTATTCCTCCTATTCCGCTTAGTTATCCGTATCAAGTCCTTCAAGAAACTCTTCTTAGATGACTACCTCGTCATCGCGGCATGGTTGATGCTCCTTACATCTTCTATCATGTGGCAAATCAAGAGTGGCATCCAAACTGGTAAACGGCCACCCACAACGGACTTTGTTGTGGCATACTCTGGCTTCATGCCCCTAGTAGTAGCTTGGAACATCCTCTTCTACTCATGTATATGGGCAGTCAAATTCTCTTTCCTCTTGTTCTTCCGCCGGCTACAGTCAAATGTCGCTCATAGTGCAGTCTGGTGGTGGGTGGTTTTTATTCTGGCTCTAGCTGGGTGGATTGCGTGTATCGCGGATATCGATTTCGGTTGTACGTTGAGTGACATTACGTACATCATGGGTAGGTTTCCCATGAACCATCATTTGCTCGCAAAGCCATAATGCTGACAACCATTCTAGGCGAATGTGCATTGGCGCAACGCGTCTTGTATGACGACAGCACCTTTTACGGCAATATGGCCGCCGACATAGTAACCGATATGCTGATCCTGTCTATCCCGTTTCGAATCCTTCGAAACGTTCAAATTCCGCTCAAAAAGAAGATTATTCTTTTTGGTGTCTTCTTTGCTTCGGCATAGAAAAAGAAAGAGCGGTATTATACAAGAACCCAAGTTAAAACTACTATAGATATAGGCAGCTAGGGCATTTTCGTAAACTCAAGCTTCTTTACAGATCAGCGTGACCTGATCCGCATCCCTTAGCCTTACCAGCATCTCAAGATCAACATCATTGAGACAGTGATCAACCCTCTTGGCTACGGCATCCGAGTTCTCCCCAGCATTCTTTTTCACCAGCACGCGGTGCGCCTTGAGTAGATACGCCAACACGGCGACTGCCTCGACCTCGGCGAACTTCTTACCGGGGCATATCTGCGGTCCTTCGCCCCACGGGAAGAAGATGTGCTTGCTCGGCGCGAGTAATTGTTCGTTGGCCATCTGCTCAGCCGAAGGAGAGGCAGGCGCGGGATTCAAGATCCATCGCGATGGCTGCCATGCTGCCCCGTTCGGCCAATACTGTGGGTGCACTTGCATGGCGCGGAGGTTGACTGTGAGGTTTGTTCCCTCCGGCATATTGAGCGTTTGCTCCCCAACATGGAGCGTCTGCATCTGGTTGGAGGTGATTGACGGCAGTGCCGGTACAGGGGGGTAGAGGCGTAAGATTTCGTACAGGACAGCTCTGCAGCGCTTAAGCTGCGGGAAGAGATCCTTGTATTCATACGTCTCTACAGGACCACCTCGAGTGGCGAATGCGATTTCTTCCGCCAGCCACTCCTGCACGTCTGGATGGGCTGCTAGAAGCAGCATGCCAAACGCTAATGTATTGGCCGTGGTGTCGTGACCTGCGAAATTGATGACAAAAAGATTACCGAAAATCTCATCTACTGAGAGTCCCTTCTTGGTAGCTTTCAAGTTTGATGCAGTAGCAGAGTCGAGGTGATGCATGTCAGCGGCGCGCACAAATAATGACATGATGCCACCAGAGCCGGGTTCGCCTCGCTTGAGCGCTGTGGTTTCATCGTCGAGCATCTTCACCATATGTTGCTTGAAGGCGATTCCTGCGTTGCCAATCCTAGCCCAACTTGAGGGCATCATGCGGAGGAAGCGGAAGGGGACCAGCAGCAACAGAATGATGTTATCAAGGACGGTCTGAAGAGAATCACGATAGCTCCCCACTTCGTCCATTGCGGGCTCAGCAGAGCCACGGAAATCGTATGATTTTCGGAAGCCGGCAGCTGCAAGTACGTTGAGAGAGAGTGTCCGCGTGTCTTTCTGATAGCTCGGAATTCCGGCCGCGCCAGTCCATGAATGCACCATACCCTTTGCTTGACGAACGGACTCTTCCCAGACGAACTTCATGATGGTTTCATTGAACGGCGTAGCCATCACTTTGCGATGACGAGGCCAGTCGTCCCACTTGGCCGTCGAGATGCATGGACCATAGAGTTCCAAGAGCTCTGTAAACGATCAGCTGGTTTCTCCCGTATCCCTTTGCGGATAACTTACTTAGCTCTTTGGTAGGTCGTTGGAAGTCGCCGCGTCGGATCACGATGTCGCGGATGGTGTCCGGGTCTGCAAAATGCACGTTAATAGCCATGGGCGACACAAGGGCCCAAACTGGCCCTAGTTGTACATGAGCATCTGCTCGTTCGGCAAAGTACCATCCTCGGCGAGAGAAGCGCACAAAACGCGGGTAAGAAGACCAATTGAAGGGGAGCCGATCTAGAATTTTCCAGACATGAGGCTGAAGAAGGATCCAAAAGACATTGTTCGCGTCGATTGGAAGGCGTACGATGGGTACTTTGAGGTCTCGAGCCTTGCGCACGTTGGCTTCTAAACAAGCGATACTCCAAACGGTGTAAGCCAGGGCACAGCCCAGAAGAATTTCGCTGATCATGTTTGTATGAACGAGTAATTGTTCTACGTTTGAAGCTATACGCTCATAATTGGAGTTTGTTAGGAGAGAGTTATGGTCTGGCTCTTTGTCTCAGTCTTTTTTTGGGGTTACAATGGTCGCAACTAACAGCATATCCATCCCTTTTTTCATCCATGTCAACCCCCCTATTTAATGAATAATTAATTGAGGTTGATAGGTCACTTTCAACCGCCATATAATCTCACGCCCACCACCGGCACTCGTTGAACCCCCATCCTGTCGTGTAACATGACCTTGTTGTCACTTCCAACAATTCTTCGAGGTCAACTTCAATGTTGTTGGTAACTCTATGCAGGTACTTATTAAGTATCTTGTCAGCCTGTCTACTAGGTACCTAGTAGTTTCAAGACCAGACTAGCTTATGAATGCGCTGCATACGTATCAGTTTCTAAACATTTCGCGACCTGTTTTTTTAACGACAAAACCGTCTATCCGAACTGATTTATGTGAAGATTTAGACATGATTGCCTGGATATTCATAGTCTTAGCAGCTATATCGGCTTATTACGCCTTGAATCGCTATCTCAGTCTGCCCCATAACCCTAATGAACCTCCACTGATCCCTTCAAACATCCCCTTTGTAGGCCATATTATTGGCATGATTCGCTATGGGTCTGGATATTACGGGAGAATCACGTTGGTCACTAGTATTCTGATGGGATTTTCAATGTAGGGCTATAGGGGCTAATGTTGTCTTAGCAAGAAGTACAACTTGCCAATGTACACGCTTGGCGTACCTAGGAGCAAGATCTATATCGTCAATTCACCGAGTCTGGTTGCAGCCATCGATCGCCGCTCCAAGACGATTTCATTCGCCCCTTATGTCGTCCAATTTGCTAAGAGAATCCTGGACCCTAGCCAACAAGCCGTAGAGGCTCTAGAAAAGGATTTACTTGAAGAGAATGGCCCTGTGGGACTCCGCCCAGAAACGTTGAAGGTCATGCATGATTCTCTTGCGCCTGGTGATCGACTCCAAGCAATCACGCAAGTGATGCTGAAGACGGTGACTAGTCTAGTCAAGCCCCCACATAGCATTGGCAGGGACAGTAGAATCAAGCTGTTCGACTGGACACGCAGGATAGTCACCAGAGCCAGCACGGATGCCGTCTACGGAGCGGAGAACCCCTTCAAGGACGCTGCTGTATATGATGGATTCTGGTATGAATCTGTTTACTCTTATTAGATTTGTATTTTAGCTTCTTGAACAACTTAATGTAGAGATCAAGTCATAAATCATCTATCAATATTTAGAAGTGCTTCACAACAACTATTGTCACCTAGCCACAACACCAGCCAAGTACACACATCAGCGCAGCGGCCAATATCCATCCAGTCATCCAGATATGCTTAAACTACCGGTATCGCCCCAGATGCGTTTAGCTGCTCCTCGGCATCGACACCCCTGAACTCGAAATACTTATTCCACTCTGGATCATCAATGAGGTCCTGCGCAATCTCCTTCTCGAAGCCAATGGCGAATTCATTGCCCTCGTCCGCGCCGGAGGGCGCACCATTCGTTCGCGGCGGATAGACTATCGTTAGGCCGGCCGTAACGGTGTTGAACGGAACGCGGAAGGCGAACGGCTTCGCGAAGCCGAAGTCCGCTTCACACACCCGCGAGTCCCGCCAACAGGTAGTGACATTGCTCAGGGGCGGGAAACCGTCGGTGCGTAGGAACAACGTTGATTTGTCGCGGACCGGTGCGAATGCAGAGAGCGCGATGTCTAGGTTTTCTTGAGTGACGCCGTCGGTAAGTTGACGGATGTGCCTAAGTGGCTGATTAATAGAGACAGGACTATTGATAAAGGACAAGCCAAAAAAGAGGGGTAGGGTAGTAATTACCAAGCCAGCTTCGATAGTGGCGCTTCCGATATGACTTCTTCTCCCGTCAACGGTGGTACAGAACACCGCTCGGCAGACGCCACAAAGACGATATTTCCCTGCATACGTGGCGGAACGGGTGGATCGTGAAACCGTCTCCGCATATCGACGGCCTCAGCCCACATAAGGTGTTGCTTCAGATCTGGTTTAAACAGTTTCGCGCGATGCTTTGATAACATCCGCCATATATATGCCATATAAGCATCGTAACTTGAAATCCATTGACTCCCACCCTTTGGGCTTGCCATCTCCTTTAGCTCAGCTGTTTTGCTTTTAGGAAGGTGGAATAATAACCACTGGCCGACTCTGTGATCGGGATGTCGTAAAGGGGAGATGGGTCCATCAATGCGCTGGTCTTCGGGAGGGTCCGGCTTGGAAACCCGAGAAAGATCCAGACAAGCCGGGTCCCAAGCCGGGAGGACCGGACTATCTGGAGAGTTCCAAATGGCCGCACAATTTTCGGCTAGCTGGTGCATTTCTCCAGCCCAACCCATAATGTCATTTGCGAAGTGGTGGTGATGCATGACGAATACCATACCGCCACGGATGAAAGTCGCTTTGAACGCAGAACACTTAGGGTTGTTTGACGGCTGGGCCTCGGGCTTTTCGCCATAGGTCATAGGAGCAACGCACCAAGTATCCATGTTGCCTAATGACTGAGAAACAAAGTGGCGTTTTTCTAATTCTTCGAAGGAGGGATACCTGTCCTCGTCGCCGGGTCCATCAAGCCATTGGACGTGGAATTGAACCGTACTTTCCCTCTTCTTATGGAAACATAACCCGCCATCGGGGTGCTCCTCAAGAACACCACATAATTGACGGCATTGACTTAGTGTAACTTCGAGACCGCGTTGAAGCACAAAGATAATCTTCGTCTTGTCCGCATTATCTGGAAGTTTGAAGAATAGTGCGAAATTCATAAACGTCTGACCGACTAAGTAGTCTAACATGCCCAGTTTGAAGAACTCGTCGGTCGGATCCGACTCCCATCCTGCTGGGTGCAACTCAAATACTTGTTGTCTAGGCATACCGATGAAGATAATTAGCGTACGTGAATATACTCAACTCGTAGAAACATGAGAAAAGAGCGGTAAAAATCAGGAGAGGGTTACTCTTCTACCTCCCTGTTCTTCTTCTTAATACCTACCTCAAGGGTCTGAATGTTGGTAAGACTTTTCGGTTCTCAGGGTTCAGAATGCGATGCAACGCTAGTACACCCAATTAGAAGAGTCTCAATTGACATGATCCAGAGAATGGCGACGATAATCAGGGGTCGTATGTAGGTCGGGTACTGCAAGCGATAGGAGGTTATGCAAATTGAGAATTACGATTGATAGTTACGAGTCGGGATTGTAATTGGCTGAATCTATCACTGTTACTCATCTCAAGCCACAAATCACAACGTCCCGAAAAGCGTTTATTTAAAAGCCTCAATGTAACCTGTGCTGGATTTGTGTAACTTACAAGTTCAATTCAAATGTTTCTAAAATTACTTACATGAACCGTAGATCTGAAGGCATTTTTCGATGCCTGGATATGTTCATTACGGCTGACATGTCCAATGGCAGGTTAGGTCTCAAGCCACGATATGCATTCGCAAAATTTAGGTGATGTGGCTTCTGACTTGCCTGCCGCATGACCCACGCCATTCCAATGAGTGAGGACCTCGGGGGCGACAGGTTCCAAATATAAAGATATTCCTCTTCCACAAGGAAATTTGATTGGTTTGACTCGCGATGTATAAAAGGATACTTGCATGATTGTCCCGAGATCAACCAACCAAAATACCAAGTACGCCGGACTATGTTCCCAATCCTTGTTATACTAGTTACTGGACCTACCTGTCTAGGTACCTACCTAGCCACATAGTCTACCTCATATACTGAACTCTAAGACCTACTACGTACGTAAGTACGTAAGTAAGACGGGATACACCTGCATTGTTACATTGTATTTGGACCTTTGTTAATCCACCGGTTTTGTTGTGCTGGTCGTTCCACAGTTCCCACCTTTCTCCTCACATCTCACATTCATTCACTTTGACATTGACATCTCGACCGGGAATAATCACAATTCAACACCATGGCTGCAATCCCAACGCCCTCACTCGTTGCTCAAGCCACAAAGATACTTGAGGCAGCCACGACTCTTCAAAAACAGCTCGAGCAGAGTGGTCTTCAGCAGCCTTCATTTGAAGCAAATGGTCGGAAGGACTGGCAAGATGCCGTCGAACATCCCAAAATCCTAGAAGCAAGGTCCATGCTAATTGATGCGAGTAACATGATGCTCAATTTAGCTTTGGGTCCGCTGGATATTCTCTGCACTCAAGCCGGTCCGACCAAGTCCGACGTCTTCCGCACTCTTAATGTGCTTGGCGTGCCCCAAGCTGTGCCTCTTGAGGGCTCTATTAGTATGGACGACCTTGCTGCTAAAGTAGGCGTCAATCCTATACTGCTGCGAAAACAGTTGAGCTTTGCGTACTTGATAGGCGTATTCCATGAACCCCAAGAGGGCTTTGTTGCACACACTTCTATTTCAGCTCAAATGCTGCCCCTTGCTCCGTGGCTTGAGATGCGGTTAGGGTATGCGTTTAACATTGGCGTATGGGAGATTCCTAAGGCGATGAAGAAGTGGCAGGATCATCCCCCTCCCGGACATACTCAGGTTCCCGTCTCGCTCGCCGATTGGAATCACCGAAGCTTCTGGCAGGTTTTGCAAGAGGACGACCCAGCTGGTAAGGGGATGGAGAAGTTCAGCTTGGCAATGAAGTCACTCCTTGCAGCCCACTTGGGGAGTCCGCCCATTGCATTTGTAAAAGGATTTGACTGGGATGCTTTGAATGGCGGCCTGGTAATCGATGTCGGAGGTGGCAACGGGCACATTGAAGTTAATATTCTGAAGGAGATTCCATCCGGCATCAACTTTTTGATTCAGGACCTCGCTACAAACGAAGTTCCAGCAGCCGAAACGATCAAAGAGCACAGAGCCGGAGACAGGGTCCGATTCCAGGCCCATGATTTCTTCAATAGCCAGCCACCCGAGTTACAGCCAAAGGCTTACATCCTCAGCCGGGTACTTCATGACTGGCAAGATGAAGACTGCGCGAAGATATTGCGAAACTTGATACCCGCTATGGCTCAACATAGTGCTAAGCTTTTTGTAATGGAACGTGTGCTCCCCGACCGCGTCGGAGATATCCCGAACCACATGGAACAACTACTCAGAACACAGGACTTGTTGATGTTCACACTGTTTGGCGGAGGTGAGAGAAGCTTGGGTCAGTGGAGGGCACTTTTCAAGAAAGCCGACCCGAGAATGGAGATTACTGCAGTACGACACTCGCTGCTTTCTCCATTTTCGTACATGGAAATTGTGATAACCGACTCCGAGAATTCTTCCACGTAGTGTTGATGGGTATAAGATGGTATAGCTAGCGGAGCCCGTGGAAGCGCTGGGCATGCATTGATATCGCGCGTCTCTCCTTTATCATTATCCAAGGCAAGAGCTAAAAGCTCCGCCACCAACCTACTATATCATTAGCATCGACGTTCTTAATCTCAATATGATATCCCAGGTTTTGACCATGGCATCGGTGAAGGGAATGTCGATCCCATCCGCTTCACGGATTCTGTGTCCGGTAAGAAACAATTCCTCTGGATAGATGCTGGAGATTGATCGTACTTATTATCGGAGGGTTAGATCCCTGAATAGGGGACTTAACCGCACTAGTCCTCCCCCACCAGACTCCAGAGTTACGACCGGACATCGTAAGCCGATGTAGCCAATTTCTAACCACGGTCGCGACATCAAGCCCGGAGCGTAGTTGGCACGACGCCGATGGTAATGCTTCCAAGGTTAGAGGTACCATGTAAGTAATTGTAGATGCGATGAGTCAGGTAGCTAAAAGAGCAACGAGGATGTTCGACTAAGAACAATCGCTAGGTCTAATGGATATGAAACTTGTAGATCCTTGCATATGGTATGGAATTCTTGACAGCACACCCGACAGTACCAAGGTCCAAGTTCATACACATACATACGCGGATCCTTCCGCGATGCATAACGCGAATAAGAGATCTTTTCGCAAACCCACATCATTTTTGGACCTGTACGTAAGCATTATAAATGGTCGCTTATCTTATCACTGTCCGGCGCGGCTGCTCCCGGGACTAATTATTATGCCAATTATGCGATGGATTTATGCAATAGTGACGTGGATAAATAGGCATAACCGGGTAGGGATACGGCCGACTGATTATATACATGCATATCTACCCTATGACTTGAATAACTTGCTGCTTACATACATTAATGTATTGCATTATATCTGTACCGGAATAGCTAATCGTGCCCGGCAATACGAAGTAGTGGCACGGGAATGATGTATCTACAGTCCCCTGCACATTGAATCAACGTTTCAGAAGCGTATATAGCAAATAACCTATAATTCTAAACAAAACCATGACCTGGATATGTAATCCAAGCAGCAGCGTTATGGCTTTATTTCAATGGCTATCTGTCTAGTATCACGTGACAAATACCCCTTATTAAGCGCGTTAGCGATCCGCCTCTGCTTTTATCTTCCTCGTAAAACAACATTAATTATTCAAACTTTTACACTATCGTACCGGGCTTAGCACAGGTCAACTGTTTTAGTAAAGATTAATAGTTAAGAACTCTCGGATATCCTCTATGTTGGTAGCATACAATACTTATTGGAAGTCAACCGAGAGTACGGTTATATAATTTACCGAATTATCTCCGTACGTCTTATATCCAGTGCCCTTTAAGTAAGCCGTGATGAACGAGTACTTGGGTCTTGTCAATAGTATACACGCGTCATTCTCATCTCTCGTACAGGGATCGCCGCTCTATATATTACCTGATATTCGGTGGCAAATCCTTAGATGACAGACTAAGTGTTAGTAAGACTCATTCGGTGATCGATAATTTACACGTCTCCGTCTTGTAAAATGGATATGAAACGGCATTTACACATATGCCAACCCCTGATATATAACACAGCCGGTAAAGGCCAGCAGCAAAGAGGTTCACACAACGACTACGGGGTAGCCATTAGCGAAGCGACGAGGTCGGCATGATCGGTGAAGAATCTACAACGAATAGAACTTCGACCCACGCTATTCGTCATTATATACCCTAGTAAGCGGGTGTAGATGGCTTGATGTAACTAAATAAGCAATGTAACATGCCCGGGTAAGCACTGAGCCAACCAAATCATCGAAAGATGTCAGAACCCTATCGCAACACGTAGTGAGAGGTTATAGTTAATTACGACGTAGGAGTAGGCTATCATATGATTATTCATCTTCCTAAGCTGTCAGAGCCAGCCAGAAGGGCAGCAGTGACTAATGTGCCTCCTACCCTAACCCCACGGACCCGCCAGCACGTCTCCCAAGACACCTATAACCATGGATCGCTCTCCGACTACCCCGGCTTTCTACAGGGTATAGCACCATCTCGGTGCCGACCATGTCACATCACGGCCGCGTTTCCTTCACGCGAAATTCCGGTCGGTCCAACCGCCAGCGATGCCGAATATAACAGATAGGCGGCGCCACAGGCCGAGCCGCGATGAAATCATTTCGGTCTATCTCCGCTATATCTAATACACTTTATAGAGTTATACCCTTGGACATCACACGAAATATAAAGGGGAAGCCCTATCGTCTCAGAGTCATGTCTTCGGTTCATATCAAAGTACACTTAACGAAAGCTTTTAACTGAACATGGCACCCCTACAAGCCGAATCATTGGAGTCCGCGGTCTTATTCCTCGAAAACGTAGCCGCCAACCCCCAGCTGGCAGCCTCGATTACGCATGCGGACAATAAACTTCGAAAAAGGCTACTCTTGGCGGCTCAAAAGGTGATTCCTGAGCTTGAAGCGCCGGAGGAAGCTTGCCAGCGAGTCCTTTACAATGTGAGTAAATTTATTCCCTCGGTGGAAGCTAATTATTTCCTTGACGGGAATAGCAACCGACCCCCCTTATCCGAAGAATAGCCTCATATACGGTAGTTGCGTCATTACTAACATAGCTCTGACATAAGGGACTCGAGTTACCCGCAGCTCGTATCGCAGTAGACCTCAATATCTTCAACCTGCTTAAAGACTCCCCCAGTCCTTTATCGACAGAAGACCTCGCGAGGCAGTCTGGCAAAAGTCCAGACACAAAGCTACTGGCTCGCGTATTGAGATACCTGGCTTCCCTAAGTATGATCCGTGAGGTTGACACCGGGCTCTGGACAGCGAGCCAGCTTGGGAATAACCTATCAGGGAAAGGAGAGAGTGCAGGGGTCGCTTCCATGTGAGCCCCCCCTTATTTCATGAATATCACAATTCGCAACGTCCTTAGATATTAGCCAAGTTCTCTGACTCAACGGTAAGGGTGGACAACTGCATCGTTGCGATGGCGACCCTGCCTGCGTTTCTTCGCCAACACTCCTACAACCCACCGAAGACCAAGAGCGAAACAGCATTCGCGCTGGGCAACAGAGTGAGCCCAGATGAGGCTACCTTCTTCGACTGGTTGAAATCGCGTCCGGAGAATGCGAGGCATTTTAACATCTTCATGGGATCTCATCGCATAGGCGTTCAGACATGGCTGGACCGGCCGGAGTTGATCAACGAGATTGCCGACGCATTGAAAAAAGTGACGGCTGGGAAAAACGAGAAAGGGGTGTCGTTTGTGGATATTGGAGGTAGCATTGGCCACCAATGCAAGGTAATTTGATATTTACTAGTGCTCGGAAAGATGCTTACATGGAAAACAGGCATTCAAGAAGCGCGCACCGGGCTTGCAGGCCACGATTGTCCTGGAAGATCTAGAAGAAGTGATAGCGAACGCGGAGCCCGAAGATGGAATTGAGAAAGTCGCCGTGGACTTCCTTAAGGACCAGCCCGTGAAAGGTGAGTGCTTCGCTAAGGATCCGTACGGAGAAATTGGCTAATCAAGATCTATTCAGGGGCGGCATCATATTACATGAGGAGCGTTCTACGAAGTGAGTACCAAATTCAATATCCCTATATCTGTCATGAACTAATTGGTAACTTCTTCTCTTGCAAGATTGGCCCGATCAATATTCTCGAACTATCCTCGGCCATATTCGGGATGCGATGCATGAGCACTCACTGCTTCTCATTGACGAGATAGTACTACCTGATCGAGGTGCACACCGGTATGAGACTCAGCTGGATCTGACAATGCTTGCTATGCTCAACGCAGAGGCAAGAACCGAGGCACATTGGAGACGGTTGTTATCCGAAGTAGGTATGGATGTGAAAGATATCGTATATTATGAGGAAGATACCAAGGAGGCGATAATCATCGCTAAAAAGGTGTAAGGCTGAGAAGTATGACGATACGGGAGTATAGACAGGGGGCAGTTATATTATAGGACTCGGCCGGACACGCAATATCGTTTTCAACAAACTAGGCATCTAGCGGCATTTGTACACATATCTATCAATTCATCTAAATCGACTCGCAATCGGTATATATCTCAGATCTTCAATTGCGATTATAAATTGAACCTAGGACTTCTATGAGAACATAATCGAACATAGAATATATCGATCTCATTGGTTTGGTGTGGCGAGTTTAGGCCAAGCCATAGAAAAGGGGGGGCGATTTCTAAGCACGGATTAGAAATGTTGCACCCTGTTCGATGACGCCGGCGATATTGGCCGTAAATACGATTATTCACCATCGCCGACATACTCGACTACATTGAATACTTAGCAGTGTATAAATTGAAGAGCGCATCTCGAAAATGTCTCACCTTGGATTTTTTAGCCAAGCAGTCCAATTTTACTATACTATACTCGAGTACTTTATCTTCTGTCCATCATGCCTACCATCTTCATTATCGGTGCCGGCCTCAATGTAGGGAAAGCCACCGCGGAAGTCTTCTCTGCCGCAGGATACAAAGTCGCATTGGCGTCTCGTACCAACCAGGTTGGTGGCAATTATCGACACTATACCTTTGACGCTACCAAGCCAGATGACTTGCCAGCCGTCTTCGAGCAAGTGGAAAAGGACGTTGGGGTTCCTAGCGTCGTCGTATATAACGGTATATCACGAGTCTTAGAGTATAGTATCTTATTTATACTGATACACCCGTAGCTGCTAAGGGCGGACAGACGAAGACAGACGAACCGTTCCAGGACATGGACTTTTTCCGGGCGAATTTGAACATCAACACTGTTAGCCCCTTTGTCGCGGCGCGGGAAGCTATCAAGGGCTTTGACAAACTCGGTGCCTCTGGCCTTGGCCCGTCTGGCGGCACCTTCATCTTCACCGGAAATCTATTGAATAAGACTGCAGTCCAAGGGCTCATGTCATTTGGCAGTAAGTGGAGTTCGGTCTAGTCCCATAGATTAGGACCTCGCTTCCTAAGGCCGAAGAAGGAACCATACTGGATTTAAATTCGTAAACGCCATCGCTAACCCTGGGTTGTAGTGCAGAAGGGCGCTGGAGCGCATATGATTCAATACCTTGCGCTAGTCGCCTTCAAAGATAAGCCATACAAGTAAGAGATTCTTTCCCTATCCGAGAAATGAAGCTCTTCCAGATATCCATTGAAAATAGATTACTTACCAGAGACTGTAGGTTCTACTACCCCGACGAGAGGCGACCGGGAGGACACTATGTGACTAATGATCTCAATGGCAAGGGCCATGCCGACCTCTTCCTTGACTTAGCCAAAGACCCAAAGCAGAGACCTTGGAATCAGACTTTCGTTACTGGGGAGGGTTACCAAGTGTTCCCGAGCCCAGAGGCTATGACCTGGGACGGTTGAGCACCTGGGAACAAGTACGAATTGAGATGATAGGAGAGCTTCCGTTCTAGAATGTTTTTCCCAGGAATCATATCGTTTTACCATATAAGTAGCAAAGGAATATGTAGCTATCAATACAATAAAAATAGGGGTTATGTTTAACAGTAGTTGAGTGCCCACGTAGCATATATGTATAATATCCAGTCCCCTAGAGTGTCCCGTGCTTATATACAGCTATTCCGAGTAGCCAGGAACGATGTAATATGTACAATAAAAGGAAAATAGTATTTCACGCGCGCTACTTGTTACTACTTAACGGTGTGCAAATGCCTGTTTGAAGTTATACTGTTATAGTACCTTCGGCACTGGTAAAAAGGGGGTTAGGTGGGGGCGAGAACGCTAGTACCTAGGGGGACCAAGCCACTCAGCTTGGGCTACAGGCGCTGGGTACGATTTGTAAGAAGCAGCGTGGCAATATCACACTCGCTAACATCATATTCATTCTGCCTTCTATACTGCAATTAGAATTAGTGACTTCGCGAGGACTATATTTCCAAATCGAAACATAGTTCGACGACGAAATTCCCAGACATTAAAGCATGAAACTGAGTAGTGTAACAACTTGCGATATAGAATCTTATCAGATATTATTCTTTCAAAGGCAACACATCCCTAACTTTATTACCCCTGATTACGATCAACCCGCCGATATCCTTGTCCAATTTTCGAAATCGAAATATTGGTGCGCCTCCTCATGATCTTCCATATGACAAGGTATTGTGATACTGAGACGTACACGTCACAAGTCATTAAGCAGTGACTCTACGCACAGCATACCGTTGGTTCTTGAGTCGCACTTGTAGCACGGCGTCTTTAATGGAAAGAAGCGGTCAGCGGTGCGACGACAGATCTAGATGATAAAGCATGACTTACCCTCCGTCAAGAGGCTCCCAGTGGAAGATGAAAGCGCCAATGTAGGCACCGATGAAGATACAGATTATGATGTAGCCATTGTAGTACATGGCGAGCCTATTGCACGGATTAGCGATAACGAATCAAATTCCCGGTGGCAGGAAAAGTGGCGTAGGACTAGGACGTACAGCATAATGAAGTACGCAACCGCAAATTGAACCATGTGTAGCAGCGCCCGGACTGCCTGTTCCAGTACTGAGGGTCGAAAGCCACCCGACTGTGTTACGATCTGGCGGATAGGTGCGGAATTTGCGGTGGCGCCCTTGTCGTCGCCATCTTTGGGAAGAGGAGCAGAAGTAGAGACGGCGGTCGAGGCGTGCTTTCGGATGAGATATCTATCGTACTCTTTCACGGTCCGGCGCATCAGCTCCAGTGACATGGTCAATAAAATGACGCCTATGCAGGAGCCTGCAAACATGCCAGAGCTGGTGTTATGCCATGTGGAACTGCGCTACTTATTAGAATGATTCATTACAGAATTGCCCTTGATAACAGGTAATTTCATACCTTAGGAAGCATGTGTCGACAGTATACCAGTTCCATAACATCTATTCGATATTAGCAAAGGGTTGCCGCTTTGAGTGGATGGGATTACATGCAGAAATTTTGCAGTCGTTGCCGCCTCCCATATCCATACCACCCATATCCATGGACATTCCTGTAGATGTTGATGCAGCACCCGTTGCCGTTCCCGTGGGGGACATAGACATAGTCATTGACGACATGTCCATGCTCATGGTCATTGATGACATGTCCATTTTGAATTACCAGTAGACGCACTGGCGCAATGCGAAGGTTATAGTTCTGATGTTACGTCGCGACTTTGAAATCTTAAAAACTTTCGTCTTCTTCCGTAGGGCACAACGGGCCAAAGTTCCCAGGAGTCTGGATCCGAAAATATCCAGGCAGTGAAACTGGGGCACCTGTCAATTTCTACAAAGCTTCGCCTACCTTATGTAAAGTAGATACATATGTACGGCGCGGCTGTATGGCCTGATGCTACATGTTCAGCTGCCGCCTCAGTGAGCCCGGCAGAATCTAGATGACAGGGGCGCGAAGCGGGTGTGAGCACATTTGAGCTGATTTGGCGGGCCATGTGCGGCCTAAGACCGCCGCGATCCCATTTAAAGTAATTAGCAACCTTTCATAATGCGCTCCAAACCACTCGGGTCCGTCGTTGTTCTATGTTCACTGTACATTCATTGGGTACACATTTGCAGCTTATCGTCTCTGTTGACATATACGGGTGTAAATTTCGCCATGGGTTTGATTTCGGGCTTGGCCGCACGTGGGTACTTGCATCTGACGGTGAGTATAGTGTTACTATTGATTCATGCCAAGGTGAGGCGTGTCACCAAGCTTTCCGCACTTCAACAATAAGTGCAACTAACTACATCAGACTAGATGATCTTAGACTCTTTACATGTCACACCGCAGTGGCTCCGTACTGATAACTTCTAACTCTTTGGTTTTAATCAATTGATATGGTGTGGTAGTATATAGTACAAATAGAAATAGTTGGACCGAATAGCGAGGGAGTTTCGATAAAGATTGATCCTTGCTCATACACATTTTGCCAGAATTAACCGGGGCCGAACCAACTCATACTCAAATGAACTCGTACGGATTTACAAGCAAACGAAAATACAAAATGTCATTAATATAGCAGGACTCGCTGTCTGTTATCTCAACTTCTTCTCATCTTGGACTTCATGGTACGGTTCGCATCTATGGCGCTCTCCAAGATGTCTATGTCGATGGGCGACATGCCTAGCTCGGAAAACATCACTAACCTGCCACTTTCAGATCCAAAGTGTAATAGCGACGCCTGTAATGCCTTCAAAGCTGCTCATCAAGAATCACAAGCCACGGTATCATACGACCATCAGTACGACTATGGACACTACACCACTTGGTACTACCTCGCCGCGATTGGCGTCGCGATGTTCGTCTACTTCTACAGGCTGAATCGGAACCGGAGGGCGCAGAAAGGGTCGCCGGTGTCTAGCAAATCGACACCGGCCCGCAAGGTACTTGCGCTCTGTCGCATGGTCAACTATCGACACTTTAAGGGGCGTGTGGCCGATTACTTCGCGTTTCCCTCCCTGGGATCGCTGGCCTTTATCGCGATAACATCGTTATTCCTTCTATTGTTGACGTTCTTGGTTCATCCGTACTATCGTGGCCGACGAGGTTATGGCTCGCCACCTTTGGCCGTTAGGACAGGATTGATGGCGCAGGCGCTTACCCCTATTATTGTGGCCCTTGCTGGCAAGGTCAACTTCGTCACAATGCTCACCGGTATCAGCCACGAGAAGCTGAACATCTTCCATCGCTGGGTTTCATATATGTGTTTATTCCTGAGTATCGTTCATACCGTACCTTTTATCGTCCAGCCTCTGCGAGATGGTGGCCCCGAAGCTCTCCGGAAGCAGTATTATAAGCCTGGTGGCATGGAGGTATGTGAATATCGCACGCCACTTCCAAGTTCCATAATGGCACCTAATGATAACTAACGTTATTGCTTTGAGTACCTAGTAGTATACCGGAACTCCGCCGCTAGGAATCCTCGTAGGTATCGTCGTGTTATCCATTCCATGGATTCGCCACCGATTCTACAACCTTTTCTACCGGCTTCACATTCCGATGTACGTCGTGTATCTGGGTCTCCTATTCTGGCACTCGAAACAGGAGAAGGACTCGTGGGTGTACCTCTGGGCGACACTTGCTATCTGGCTGGCCTCTTGCGTCGTGCGCCTATTCTACAAATGGCAGACCTTCAGCATCTTCCGGGATTGGTTCCAAGGCTTCCCGGCTAGACTCGAGGAACTCCCGGGCGGTATGACCAAGGTGACGGTTCTCGCGCCGCCGGACTTTCATTGGAAGCCGGGGCAACACTGTTGGTTGCGGGTCCCTCACTTGTCGATCCTGCAGAACCACCCCTTCACGATCGCGAACTTGCCGAAGAACACGGCCCCGGGTGTAAAGCGGGACTCGGATGTACAGGAGATGATTTTCTACGTCCGAGCACACCATGGCCTGACTCTTGATCTACTAAAGTCGGTCGCGAACCACGACGTAGCGGATGATAGGAACCGAGTAGTCCCCGTCCATATCGATGGCCCGTATGGTGGGTTGGTCGAGGATGTTCCGGCGCTATACGAGTCCCTTATCTTCGTCGCAGGGGGCAGCGGAATTTCCGCTTGCCTCCCGTGGATCCAGTACGCCGCACGGCGTATCGCAGAAGGTTCATCGGTGACCAAGAATATCCATCTCGTCTGGATGGTCCGATACGCAAGCCAGATACAGTGGATAACAGAAGAACTACAACCTCTGGTCACGGCACACCCCGATTTAATACAAGTGGATTTCTTCGTGACGGACTCGAGGCCCCCGGCGGTGCCGGTGTCCGAGTCCGAGAATAATGACGACGTTGGAGCTGCTACGAGTAAGCACAGCGAGAAGAGCACAATGTCGGTTACCCCTAAGATAGGGCAAGTCCATACTCGGCGTCCTTACTTGCCCGACGTGCTCCCTACGCTTCTGACAGCGAAGCGGACATTCGTCCTTGGTAAGTTCTTATCTCATTCATGAAGTTGGAAAATGAAAATTGCGAGTGACTAACAAGCCTCTAGGTTGTGGGCCGGAAAGTTTGAGGACAGACCTGGCGAATACGATATCGACGGCTCAAAAGAAGGTCCTGGCTGGTGATGCCGATATCATCACACTACACACGGAGTCTTTTGGCTGGTGATGACGAAATTTCGGAGAAAAGTGTACGATTCATCTTATAAGTTGTCAGGAGGATTGGGCTACTAGGATATATAGGGATATGAATCCATAGGCTTCCATAGGCTTCATTAGTATTTATGATAATAATCTGACTAAGTCAGACATATTGGATCTAATGATTTTATATGAATACCAATCTTGGGTTTAGAAAAGAAGGAAAAAGTGAGGATGACTTGCATTCATATCAGCACATCCTGTGTAGCATAACCTTGAAGGTCTTCAGCTGGACCAATAAAAGGCGTCGCGTTGTCTCATTAGGGTAAGCTGCTACCCCGCTATGGGTCGATCGATTTAGTGGGATTAAGCACTAACAGATCCCTGTCGTTTTTCTCCTTGCCCTCACCTCAGCTCCGTCATCGGTGCTAAGCTTTTTAACACAAAGTTGAAAATTTCCAATTCAGTCATCAGCAGCTGAGAATTTCGAGTCCAGACTCATTGAGTCTAGTATACTGTGAGAAGCATATTGTGTGGCATATTCCCGGACAACCTACCTAATTCCCAACCCCAATTGGCCTTAATATTCAATCCATCCAATTATAGGGACCCCAGTTTTAACGGATCCTTTCCCAGTACCTAACTTGTAATTGTGTCGGCGGAGCATTTCCCCCTATACGGCGAGAATCACACCTGTTACTTTGTCATCCGGTATCAATATGGAGTCGTTCACTATCAAGACGCCGTGTTCTTCGGCCAACATCGGTCCTGGCTTCGATGTGATCGGCCTGGCATTGTCCATCTACCTCGAGCTGCGTGTGACCATTGATCGTACCAAGTCCTCTTCGCAGGAACCGCTCAACTGCCGCATCACATATGAGGGGCAGGGCGAGGGCTCTGATGACGTACCACTAGACCCGGCTGCGAACCTGATTACGCGGGTCGCGTTGTACGTCCTTCGGTGTCACGATCAGCGTGCATTCCCCATTGAGACGCACGTACATATAGTCAACCCGATCCCGCTGGGTCGTGGCCTTGGTTCTTCAGGTGCTGCTGTTGTTGCTGGTGTTATGTTGGGGAAGGAGGTCGGTGGCTTACACCACTTGGACGACGATAGGCTTTTCGATTTCTGTCTCATGATAGGTATATACTTCCCTTTCACCAAGACATAATCTGTGCATATTCTTGTCCCTTTTCTCTTTACTTCTTTTCACCCCCGCATCTGAAGACCGAATGTTGGCAGCTAACCGATCTATCCCGTAATCTAGAGCGCCACCCTGACAATGTAGGCGCTGCTCTGTTTGGCGGGTTTGTGGGTACGTACCTCAAGCCGCTGACGCCCGAGGACGTGGCACGTGTAGAGATTCCGCTTAGCGAGGTCTTACCCGCGCCTGCGGGTGGCCTTGACACAGGCGAGCGCCCGCCTGAGCCGCCGCATGGCATTGGCCACCATATCAAATTCCCCTGGGCCAAGGAGATCAAGGCTGTTGCTATTGTTCCTAATTTCCAAGTGCCCACTGCGAAAGCGCGTGAGGTGCTTCCTAAAGAATATCCACGACAGGATGTTGTAAGTGATGAGCCCTATTTTCTGACATGCATTGGCCAAGGATATGCTAATTGTTTCCAGACCTTCAACTTGCAACGAATAGCACTACTACCAGTTGCGCTAGGGCAGTCGCCTCCGGATCCAGATCTCATCTACCTTGCTATGCAAGACAAGCTGCATCAGCAATACCGTCAGACGCTAATCCCAGGGCTGGGTGAAATCGTCGAGTCCATGTCGCCTGGCACGCAGGAGGGCCTATTGGGAGTCTGCTTATCGGGGGCCGGACCCACGATTTTAGCACTAGCGACCAGCAACTTCGAGCAGATTGCCGAGAAGATTATAAGCAGATTCAGGAAGGAGAATATCGACTGCCAATGGCTCATCTTGGAGCCAGCGGAGGGTACCAAGGTTATCCGAAAATAGGTTGGGGAACTGACAACGAGCGGAGTGCATGGCGTAAGCTAGGTATAAATTGATACCTACGCAACTGTGCGTCATAGTCCCGAAGAGTAATCGAATATGGTGGTCGACTTGAGATCTTGGGAATATCCCCCAGATTAATCTTATTTTACCCGAAGGGTTGGCGATAATATGTTTGGGTTTGGTAGCAAAAAAGTGTCGATAGACGGCGGCTGCAACTAAAAATAGACGACATATTCACGCTAGATACGCATTACTGCATCTTGTGCTGCTGCTAATATCTCTCCCCTCTCCTAAGATGGACGAAAGACTTATTGGCTCGGAATGGGAAGACAACTTTTCCTAAATGTTAAAACTCTGGTAATTATTTGTCTTGCTGACCGGAAAGTTCTAAGCGAACGAGTAATAGATCGAGCGCGTCGGACCCGGGACGGACAGCTGCCCGAATCAGCAAGGTTCGGATTCCGACCCATACAAATGGTATGCCCTGTAACCCAACTGCGCCGCAACGTTCTGTAAACCGGGTCGCCCAAATTCTTCTAATCCACCTCGTTGTTCTTTTCCAAGATTCTGGCGACATCGTGAGATGGCAATGCAACGTGCAATCACCCGTGCCTTGATTGCCTTGTCTCAAGCCACTAGAGCAGCTTTGTCACGCGCAGACAGCTTGCCTCATTCTGGAAACTTCATCCGCGCGTAGCGGCACAGTTAAATGAAGGCTGGCTAGCATGTGAACTCGAAAGTCCCCTCCCAGATGCATGCGACGACGGGATCGTGAGGATGGTTTACTTGCAGGCGAGTGCAAAAGATCGTGCGATGTCCTGCGGGGAACGGCTGACGTACGTCGACATGGGGTGAGAAGTTGAGATTTCGAAAATTTCCAGTTGCAATGCAGCCCTAGGGTAGCCATGCACGAAAGACTGATGAAATGGCGATCAGCTCCGAGCTATCACTGCTTATGGTACTCAGCTCGTTGACTCCCCTGGTTCGCTGAGTTCTTTAGTGAACTTGGCACCCTAACGCCCCCCGGGCGCCTTGGAATTAATCGCCTGCCCGAAGGACCGAGCCAAGACAAGGCCCGCTAAGCACCGGGGCTGCACGGCTCGTTCGGAGATCTGGGTTGTCCCGTCGCTTCTCACGCTAACGATCTGTGAAGAAATATCCCTTATGCACGTGTCGAATGCCCCTAACCCCTATCCGGGGGTATGCGTTCTTTCGTGATAGAGGGGGCCCTGGTAGATGGGTTCGAACGTGTGGGACCATGTTCGAAACGTGGGTATCGTATTCGGGTCTTAACAAGAAGCATGCCCAATTCCAGCACACATTGAGTGCTTGCAGCCGGTGAAGCTGTCACGAGGATAATAAATGACACTTCCCTTGCCCCAGCCCTAGTTCATCTAGCGTCTCGGCCGGTGGGCTTCATCCTGGCTAAGATGGCGGCAGGAGCGGTAGATAAGAGCCATGCGTTCTCCTGCATCCGCGACAGAGCCTCATAAGTCTGATAGGGCCACCGGTTTACCTCCCTCATCGACCATCATCCTCTTCGGCAAGTCTTAATAGCCTCAAGTGACGGCTTAGCCAACCTAGGAGATCCAGCATGGTGAACAAAGCCGCGATTTGGGGCGCCGCCCTTGCGGCGTCTGTCGTAGCCCAGGACACTTGCACAGTGGTGGAGGAGCGAACCGCCATCAATGTACTCAAGCCGTTGACGATAAATTACAATGATGAGCAAACTCATTATTGGTCCACGTTCTCTGGTGACCTCAAACCGACGTGTATCCTCCAGCCCGAAACACCAGAGGAGGTCGCTGCTATCGTATCGATCCTACGCGATAATAACGAGACTTTCGCCATCAAATCGGGCGGCCATAACCCAAACAACTACTTTGCTAGTGTTGATGGGGGGCCGCTGATCTCCACCGCGAAGCTCAACGAGATCATCTTCAACCCCAAAACCGAGACGGTGAGAGTTGGGCCCGGTAACCGATGGGATGAGGTTGGCGCACAACTTGATGCTACGGGCTATACTGTCGTTGGTGGCCGGATTGGAAACGTGGGAGTTGGAGGCTATCTCTTAGGAGGTAAGAATCCTTATAAATATTCCATGGTGATGGGTTGACTAATATGAGTATAGGCGGATTAAGTTTCATGAGTACCGAATATGGCTGGGCTGCCAATTCAATCATCGAGTTCACGGTAGTACTCGCGAATTCGTCTATCGTTACGGTCAGCGAAACCTCTCACCCCGATCTATGGATGGCTCTCAAAGGAGGTGGAAACAACTTTGGTATTGTTACCTCGTACCTACTCCAGGCTTATCCCCAGGGCGACGTCTGGGGCGGCAACCTAGAATTCGAGGCGACGCCCGAAAAGACGGCTGCTCTGCTCAACGCGGTCCGCAACTTCACAGAGAACTATACCGACGGGAAGGCTGGTATCATCATGACGGCCGAGCGTACGCTGAGTACCCTCCTGGATATCTGGATTTTCTTTTTGTACTATAACGGACCTGAGCCACCGAAGGGCGTATTCGACGAGTTCCTTGCTGTCGGGCCGACGATTAACTCCTGCAAGACCCAAAGATACTCCGACCTCCTCAGTGGCAACAATTGGGCCGTCTTGAAGGGCAGCGTCTACACCATCGGAACCGAGACGATGCCGCTGCCTAGCAGGGAAGATGGACCGGAGGTCATGCAGTCCATCTACGACCACTGGGTGAACGTCAGCGACACGGTCAAGTTCGTGCCTGGGTTGATCGCTAGTATCGCATTCCAACCCTTGCCTAAGGGTTTGGCTACCATCGCTAAGTCCAAGGGCGGAGACATGATTGACGTCGATGATGACATTGACCGCATTGTTGTCGAATTGGACTATAGCTTCTTGTTTAAATCAGACTTCGACAAGATCGATTCGACGATGCGTGCCACCTACGACGGTATCGGGGACCTCGTTAAGGGATACCAACAGAGCGGCAAGCTCCCATCGGATGTCTATCTGCCACTTTTCCAGAACGATGGATTCTATCCGCAAGACTATTTTGGTAGACTGAGGCCTGAGAAGCTACAACTGGCTCAGAAAGTCCAGGCTGAGGTTGACCCTGATGGATTCTGGAAGGAGAGGACGGGTGGATTCAAGATACCCTCTAAATAGGAGTAGGGAGGATACATACTTATATATACAAACGAAAGTAATGTCTATAATCGCGTACACGTAAGATCAACATAATCAATCATACCTCGTAACGGTTTCCCTCCGTACTTATGAGTGAAGAGGAGTTATATAGCATGAATGTATAGCATGGAATAATAAATGCGACTCTAGTCATATTCTCCTATAGGAAATTCACCTATGAGAAACGTTCCATTGAGTTCAATCAGTTGTTGACCCCCGACACCTGGGCATATTTTCCTAAATCACGCCAACTTAGTCGGGTTAGTGCGGGGCCGACTCGGTTCTTAATGAGCCTTGGAGAGCAGAGACCCACTACCCGCCAGCCCACATGCTGCGCCATAGGTGCTGTTTGATAGATTGGCGGCGCCTAGATAGGGGACACTTCACCAAAATATCTACCTACATGTGCAAACTGTACTATCTTGAGCGGCACCAACTTTAGTCCTCTTATCCGCCCGCGGGCACAATCCCGTAGCTACATTACTTGCTTCCCGTGTGCTACCTAACCGCATGAAATAACGGAATAGCAATATGGATTTTCTCAAGTCGGCCGTGGCGTCCGCCATCGCCCAAGGGCCGCCTTTCCCCTATACCTTCGGCGACAAGGTAGACGTTGACGCATCTATATGGACCCTCTACAACGGGACGCGGCGAGCCGACGGGTCGAACTGCAGTATATTCTCCTTCGATGTGACCGCGAATAAAGCGCGACTCCCCCTCGCGAAGAATGCGGTGAAGAAATTACGGACGATGCGACATCCCGGCGTCATCAAAGTCCTAGATACCGTCGAGACCGACACCTACATATATATCGCAACCGAACGAGTAGTTCCATTAAGGTGGCATGTTAAGAGGAAGAGCTTGAGTCCCGAGACCATCAAATGGGGTTTGTACAGCATCGCACGCACCGTCAAATTCATCAACGACGAGGGCTCCTCCGTCCACGGTAGCCTCCGCGTCGCCTCGATATATACGTCCGAAAGCGGGGAGTGGAAACTAGGCGGGTTCGAGATCCTGAGCAACGTTAAGGACGACGAGGCGGTGATATATAGATATGGAAGCTTGGTGCCAGACGCTGGGAGGTACACACCACCAGAACTGGCACGATCGGGCTGGGACTTTCTGAAGAAAAGCCCGCATTCGGCCGTTGATGCCTACAATTTTGGAACAACTATATTCGAAGTTTTCAATGGAGATTTTATGGGCGCAGACCAAGCAGGGCAGACGAAAGGAATACCGCCTACTATGCACGCGGGCTACAAGAGGCTCGTGAATGCGAACCCCAAAGCTAGAATCACAGTAGGAGCTTTCTTGGAACAGGGACGTCGGTCTGGGGGGTTCTTCGACTCGTCATTAATCAAGTTGACCGAGGGAATCGACAACCTGGGTGTTAAGTCCGAAACTGAGAAGGAAGAATTCTTAGACGATCTCGACCAACTCACTGACGATTTCCCCGAGGATTTCTTTAAGATGAAAGTTCTACCCGAATTATTGAAGTCCGTCGAATTCGGCGGAGGCGGACCCAAGGCGTTTGGTGTGGTTATGAAGATCGCCACGAAGTTAACAAACGAAGATTTCGAGGCTCGAGTCCAACCGGTGGTTATTAGACTCTTTGGAAATCCGGACAGAGCGATACGAGTATGTCTCTTGGATAACCTGCCCGGCATGATCGACAGACTGCCTCAGAAGGTGGTCAACGATAAGATTTTTCCCAATATGGTTTCCGGCTTCACGGACATTGCACCTGTTGTACGAGAGCAGACTCTCAAATCAGTTCTAGTCATTATTGGCAAACTATCAGATCGCACGATCAATGGCGAATTGTTGAAATATTTAGCTAAGACGGCGAACGATGAGCAACCCGGAATTCGGACGAATACTACTATTTGCTTAGGCAAAATCGCCAAGAATCTAGGGTCTTCGTCGAGGGCCAAGGTTTTAATAGCAGCATTTACTCGATCACTCCGGGATCCCTTTGTCCACGCTCGCAACGCCGCACTTATGGCTTTAGCAGCAACATGCGAATATTTCACCGAAGATGAGTGCGCGTCACGGATCTTGCCAGTCATATGCCCATCCTTGATCGACAAGGAGAAACTTGTCCGAGACCAGGCCAATAAAGCGATGGAAGTCTACCTACAGCGGATCCGCAAGGCCGCAGCTAGCATGCCGGATACTGTCCAGCCACCACCGCAGACAACCGAAGGCGCCGGCCCGCGTATGAGCACACCACAACCCAGCGAGGCATCATCGTGGGCAGGATGGGCCATCTCATCCTTCACGAACAAGCTATCCGCTGCCTCAGGTGAAATGCAGACATCAGCATCCAACGGCACACCCACACCACCCGTACGAGCCATCTCACCAGCAGCCAGTCACAACTCTGGTCAACGTATCACATCCACATCTTCCGCTTCAGCCCTCCACCGCCAAGCTGTCAAATCGCCATCTCCCGCACCTCCGCTATCACGGAATTCTTCCGGCTCCGCCGCGGAGGCGTTCTTTAAGGACGAACCCGACGACGATGACGCCGGCGGGTGGGGCGAAATGGGTGATATGGACGACGATGGCAACGCGTTCTTTGACGCCACTAGCGAGCTCAGTAAAGCTGCCAAGAAGGAGCCGGTCGCGTCCCCGCAGCCGTTCGACGATGGCTCTGAGCCCGACTTCGCGGGGTGGCTCGCTGCGCAGGCGCAGAAGAAGGGTCCCGGCGGTGCGAAACCGCTGCCTAAGGGACTGTCGAAAGCAAATGGCAAGGGAGCCACAACAGCCGCTAAGAAGCCGTTACCGACGAGAGCAGCGGCGAAGCCTGTTGTGGCGAAAAAGATCGATACAAAGCCCAAAGAGACGGATGATGATGATGGGTGGGGGGACGGGTGGTAAAAATCTACCACTATGTGTGTAGATAAAGCGGTGGGAGAGGTGATAATTCAAAGGAAGAGCGAGAGCATCATCGCAAGGCGTTTTCGGTGTATGGGCACGGATCTGGGGATCTAGGGGTTGCCTATTGGTATATAATAGGCAGTAGATTACTTCCATATTCCAGTCTAAATAGCACCACGAATAGGTATGATATGAGAGAAGAATTTCCAAGACACTTGAGGCGATTTACGTTACAATTTAGCGTACATTATGTTCTATGAAATGAGCTTGTTGTCAAGTGGTAAGCCGCAAAAGTGCCTCGGGGGCTGTGAACGCAACGGAACGCCCTAGGGACTAAGCAAAATGCACGTCAGGCCTTCTTAAGACAAGTCATCGTTGTTTCATGTATAGCATCTTATTTTCGTATAAGCAAAGAGCTACCTATCTATCTCAACTGAGGGACAGCCGAACCGTCCGTAAGAGAAAACAATCTCCGCCCATAAACCACAACGCCGTGCGGTGATCCCAAACGCCGGAACATCCCTGGAGGTATATAAAAAACGCGAACCACGCAAAACTACATGTACGCTAAGCCTCGAGGTAGTCAGTCAGTAACACGCACTGCAGCCAGCCAACCAGCCACCCATTCGCATCCCATTCCATCCCGCGGCCTAGTCCCACGGCTTAGACCGATAACTAACCCGCTACCAACCATAGTCAACGTCCCACTACCGCGCCTCGGAATAGTCGTTGAGCGCGACGCAGACGGCGCCGCGGTGGTGGCCGTTGTACTGGCGGATGACCTGCTGGCTGTGCAGCTCCCAGAGGCGGGCGTAGTGGTCGGAGCACGCCGTGACCAAGTAAGCCGAATCGGCGCTGAACGCGCAGTCCCACACCCACCTCTGATGGCCCGTGAGCGTTGCCTCCAGCGGGTACGGCTTCGGGTCGCCTGCTCCTCCTGCTCCTCCGCCCGCTACTTGCGCCCCCATCATCCCGATCATCGTGCTGCTGCCGCCGCCGTCAATGCCGTTGAGCTTATCGATACCGTTAATGCCGTTTAGGCCCGCCGCACCGGCGTTAGAGAGGGATGAGGAGGAGGATTCGTCGGATGAGGTCCCCGTTACGTTGGTTACTTCCCAGATCTTGGCCGTGTGGTCTGCGGAGCACGTCGCGAGCTTCTTGACGTCGGGGGAGAGGAGGATCCGAGTGATGTACTCCTTGTGCGCTGAGAAGTGTGTGACTGGTACTAGATTCGTGCGCTCGTAGCCTTGAATTAGTTGCCAGACGAAGACGTTGCCCTAAGAGAATGTCAGCATAGAGAACAAAGACAAAATAGTCTTATAAGACAGAGATATAGCATTGGGGCAAAGTACGACGTACGGCATTATTGGCGGCGCAGAGCAGAGACCCGTCGCTCGCGACCGTAACACTAGAGACGGACACGTCCTCCTCGGGGATAAGCTGGTGGGAGCAGTTGTTCTCGGCGAGATCCCAGACCCGCACACTCCCACCGCGGTCGCAGCTAATGATCTCGCCCTGGTTAGGATGGATCACGACATCGTTCACGGCGGAGCCATGGTTATAGCTTCGCTGGATGGTGCCGGATCGCGTCTCCCAGATCTTGACCGTGCCGTCCTCGGAGCTCGTCACCATCCATTTGCCCTCGCAGTGGAAGGCGACGCCCGTCACGTTGCCCGTGTGGCCCTCGAAAGTCAGAAGCGGGTTAGGATTCGTCGACTTGATATCGTAGAGCTTGACGGTGTGGTGGCCCGCGGCCGCTAGGAACCGTTTATCTGGCGAGATGCATAGTCGGTTCACCTGGGAGTCTGGGTGTTGGATGGTACGAGAACAGATTCCTGATAACGCTTCCCAGAACCTATTTATATCCAATGCAGCTCGTTAGTCTTCGATGCAAGTATGGAGGACTCGGTCTCAATGGCTCGCTCTAGTGGATATACCTGATCGTGTGGTCGTAACCAGCTGCGTTGAATATAAAGTTAGCCGGAGGGTATGCTAAATATTAGAATTTGTTTGACATACCGGTACAAAGAATAACAGACATAACGGCTTCAGTAACGACCCATCAAGCAAACAGGTCAACTGAAGGATTAAAGAAGAGGCATAAAACGCGTTGTAATAATTTGACGTCGCATTGGGTGCGAAATATCGCAACAAGTCAGGTTATCATGCTATAACTACTGCTACAGTGTTGCGTATGAGATGTTCAAGATTGCGATGGCATGGCGACTGACGGCCGATAGGGCGTTTATCGCGTCTATCCGGCTTGTAGGGCTTATCGATAACGCGTAAAATTGTCATGATATGCAATTAGGCTGTATGAATGTTGAATGCCAAGACTTTACTAAACCCCCTTATGCTGGTAAACTCAAATTTCAGCAAGAGTTCTACAAAATCCATACTTCAAACTTGGTTGCTGTTAGATGCGACGCGACAGAGGCTTGAGTCAAGCACCATATATGTACCTACGCCACCCAGATCCGCTTAGGTCATGAAACCATCATAGGCGTCGCTTTTTGCATCTTACTCTTTATAAGGAATTGGATCATGTCGACAATTAATCACTTATTAAAATACCGGGAACCCCCTACTGGGTAAGGTTGGCGGTCTGATCACGAAGCATCACATACGAGTCCATAACTATTCCAGAGCATCTTGAAGCCAGGCTATAATAGCACTAAGTATATTATGGCTCATATGCCGCTAATAACTAAGAAACTTCCTGCGTAAATGAGCTGACTTGAACCGAGCCACCAAGCGCCTTCGTAGCGTACTAGAAGAGTCGTATGTCAGTCAAGCTTACACCCGATACGCAACGCACAAGGGGGGGATAACTTACGTTGAATATACCCCAACGATATCCAATAAAGTAACGCCAATCATTCGTCATGGTGAATGCTGTACCTAGGGTCTTGAAGGTAGTTCCATCGGTGCTATAACTGAACGTCCCCGTTCGGCCCGCGCCAGGGTTGATATTGACGTTGCAACGGAGGTAAATCTTGCCCTTAGCAGCATCGGCCGTCGCGGCTGTCTTGCCCGTGTTCGAGGTCCTCCAGGATCCGTCCATCGTGATGCTATTCACCATGGCTACCTTGAAGACCCCCCCGTCGTTCGTCACGCCAATCCATGCTGACTGGTCACGGAAAAGAGAAAGGCCGGCGCGATCACCGTCCGCCATGCTGCTCGTATCCATGATAATCGTCGCAGTGGATATTGGGCCGTGGATTCGATGCGTAAGCGTGTTGCGTGCTGCATACAGGTCGTTTGTGACAGTCGCAGTTTTCAGCGTCAGCCCATCATTTACCGTAAATTTAGAGACATCGGGGTTGTGATTCCATTCCCACTGGTGATTCAATGCTTTCCCCGGAAATGAGTCCGTACCCGTCGTCAGTGGAAGTGGGTGAGCGGGCACGGGCATAGGATAGGTGACACCCCAACGACCACTCGACAGCGTCAGAGTCGGGAAGCCGTCCGAACCCCAAGTAATAGGGGCAAGGACCGGAATTCGGCCTCCAGGATAGGCATCCTCGAAAGCCATATAGTACCAATCCCCATTAGGGGTGTCGACGATACCTCCCTGGTGTGGGTTTCCGCCGCCCGCCGCTGGCGGTGCCACAGCGTTGGCCAGAATCTTGATGGAATAACTGCCAAAGGGGCTCGAAGCCTTCAAAACATATTCCGAGCTAGCAGGTCTGGTCGTAAGGATGTAGTACTGGCCATTGCGCTTGTACATGCGGCTGCCCTCCAGCGTGCCGATGTTGCCGGGGCTCGAGAAAACCTGTTGAGTCTTGACCATGCTGAGACCATCTGGCGAAAGCTGGGCCACCGACAATCGAGTGTTCCCGTATGCAACATACATGGTATCGTCGTCGTCGATGAAGAGCCCTGCGTCATAGAAGCAAGTATTTATAGTCGATGCTAAACTCCAGGGGCCGGCTGCATCTGGGGCTGTGTAGACGTGAGTCTTGCTAGATTCGATGCACCCGAGCCAATACCACTTTTTGTTGCTGGCCCTGTAGCGCATGGTCGAAGCCCAGATTCCCTTCACGTACGCCCGCTCATTATTCGTCAGGTTGTACTTCGAAGACCATTCTAACGTTGGTACCGAGTGTCCAATATACTCCCAGTTGACGAGGTCGTACGATCGGAGAACTGGTGCTCCAGGGGAATAGTGCATGGTAGATGCGGAGTAGTAATAGGCATCGTTGACACGGAACACGTCCAGGTCCGCTAGGTCTTCCCAGAGGACGGGGTTGGTAAATGTACCATCAGCCCGCCCGCTCAATGATCCCAAAGCGCTTTCCATCGCTTTCGACCCATCGTCTTTGCATGGATTAGTCGGTACATTCTCTCCATAGCGATGGTGTCTAGTTTGTGCACTTACTGCGATCGCCCACTACCACCCCGGCGCATACCTTGCCGGCGACCAAGGCAATAGCCGCCGTTCTAAACAACATCCTAAAGGAATCAGGGGTATGATATTAACGTGTTGTCCGATGGAAGCCTGCAATTCTGGCTACAGCTACGCCGTGGACCACCAGATGAACTCATGAGAAAGTTTAGAAGCATTTTCGCGTCAAGCTTGTCACCGGGTGATCCTTTTATACGCCATCGTGAGTTTCTAAATATGCGATGATACTCCAGACGATGCTATTCCTATCCACGCTTCTGTCCAAATGGTACACCTTCTGATACGAGCGGATAGCCATCAATACCACATTTCGTAGGAGAACAGTACAAGCGCACCAATAAGAAGCTCGAGGTTACGGTAAATTAGATAATCTCAGGTTCTCATATAGGCAGATTCCATGCCAAGAAGGAGGTTTGGGGCCCTTGATGGAGGCTAACTATATCTGGGACGCTAGGTGATCATGATTGGCCCGGAAGTGCTCGGAGGCGGTCAACCTTATACACACGGCGATCTGCGGAGAGGCCGGTATGGGACTAGGTTGGGGTATAACGGTGGGAGGAAGCGAGCCAATACTATTTAGTCGATTTGGTGCGCATGCTTTCTCTACTTCTGGTTTGATCACAAACCTTGGGTATATTTCCATCTACAAAAAGAGGATAGTGACAGGAACTTACTAGAAGATCTTGGAAAATAGTTGAGGGTCCCAAATCCATAAATATCAAGATATATTAAGCCCAGCCTCCATGCTAAATCTCAACCTAAGGTAGAATATACTGGGCCCGTCCTCTTATCAGGTTATCGTGAGTTCTAACGTATAATTATGCGAATCCCTATGGAGCTTATTGGAAGGGAACATGACGTATTATGCTAACCACGTTATATAATATATAATTGCCTCCAACAGGTTACGTTATTGTATTGCGCGCGGCCAAGGACGGGGGCGAGAAAGGAGTCACGCCCGATGAGCTACGCGATTATATCTAGGTCGAAAATATGGATTAGCAATCGCATGGACACTGCGATTAGATACCACATGGAGAGATGAACGATAGCCGTTATTTCCTCACATGCTAGCCTTACTCTACATCTATCGGATGTATGGTATACTTCCGTGCGGATATAACATTCGTTTCGATATCCGACGGAGCCTTCAACGTGTGGTCACGCCAAGAAATCCAATGACCTTATTCGTAACCCCAAATATAATAAGCCTCTTAATCTACTGGAACACGGGCCGAGGATCTAGCCTCCCTTGACACTATAGATCTAGAATATGTCTGCACAAGATCTACATCAAGCGCTCGAATCATAGCAAGATGCGACCTTCGGCGGTTCGGTTCTACTAGCGTGACCTCGCTTCCCAGGACCATGGGAACACAGTTCATAGCATATTGGTGGCGGAATACGTGGCTCCCACAGGTTTGTGGACGAAATGAATTGTCATATGTGACTCGGGTACCCGCAGGACGCAGAAGAACCCTACGTCAGGTCGTAAGAAACACCCGTCCGTCACAGAAGGCTACCAAGCATTATTAAATATAGAGCTGAACTTAGCCGATCAAATACTACTGGTTGCTTCCCGATATTTTGGCTCTCTCATTCCCGCGCCGAGATATGGCGAGATATCATGACGATAACTTTTGTAGGATCCGGATGGACATCAGGCCGAGATAGGACCTGTGGAGAAGCACGGGAGGCGCACCATCGGGAGACAACACCGTGGCTAGTGGTACCCGCGAATCTTGTGCTATCGTCGGACCTCGAACCTAATCCCATTGACCGTACCACAAGCCCTAACCGACGTACGCCTCGACATAATAGCCTGCCCATGATTGGCTCACGAAGCAGCTGGAGGATCTAACGCTGGTAGTTTCCGGTTCCCTATTATCTAAGGGCGCCCGGAAGACGTCATGACGACGTTTCATCGCCCTATTTCCTCATCTCGGATATCTTCGTGTTGTGTTTCATGGCGCTCTGTGGTATGACCAATTGCTCCCGGTAGAGCGGTGAGCTTGACTACTCGGAATTGCGTTACTGTCGGATGAGGTGACGGAGCCTAGATGTATACATATTTCTAGGACAACCTGACATAATCAGTCTTAGAACAAGAAAGAACAGCTCACGATGTGTATAAAAAGGGGCTGTTGAAGCCGCGCTGCACCTAAGGTGATTACAGATTTCCTTAGCATCATACTTGAAAACCTCGTACAAAATACTGCGACGACCAAAATCTCATCATGTCTCAGCACTCGCAGAATCCCTATGGATACTATACAGGGACATATTCCATAGACGAAGATCGTGCGATATATGGCCTCGGGCCTAATCGTGACATGCCTTCCTTATGCCCAAATTGCAAAGGCAACCCAAGAGAGTATGAATTTTGCTTCTTAGGGAAAGCATTCGATATTAAATGCTAACATGGTTGATATAGTCGAGTAAATTGTACACACTGCGGCGCCACCGGAATGCTAGGGATGCCAGCCATGAGCACTAGCAGTGGACGTCGAGACAAGAATCAGACGTCGTCCGGAGGACCGAGCTCGGGACGTGGAGACTCCAGGGGAGATTCATCCATCTTTCGGAGTTCAAGACGATGATTTACATCGAAAGGTGCGAAGCTAGCTTAAATATGCAACAGTTGGAATGGAATCTTGACTGTGGAGTTACTAGGCTGTGTTGATTTTTTGCCTTGGTATGCTGGTAATTAGAACTGATGTGGTTTTTATCTCGGGCTATTATATCATAAAATTTCATATACCAGATTCAGATTTGTTGAAATGCAGCGAATAATTATCCGGAAGTCAATCTGAAATGTAGCATGATACTTTGATGCTTTTTCAGATCAAAAACAGAAGCCACCAAACACCAGCATCGTTATGTCGCTCCAGCGAGTAGTTGCTTAGAAGAGTATGTACGTAAGACTCATTATACGAATCCGGCCATATATATGGTTTATAATATACGATAATTATAATTTACGCCCATCTTGATGCCCATATAGAAACATTGGTGATTTTACAAACACTCCGTTTTCACAACTCTCGCCCCACCCACCCCTTTTCCAAACATAAAAGGGGCTGAATTGGACCGAGCAGCGACACTGCAAGCACTTCAGATCCGCACCTATGCCAATATGATACGATTTCATTAAATGATATATCTTATAGATCTTAAGAAATACTCGAGAGTTAATCCTTTCGTATTTAGGTACTAGGGAACTGAGAATATTCGTCTTATCATATTTACGGACGTTGTGAATCGTATCGAAATTTGAATTTCTATTACAGTGTATCTACTCGACGATGCTACAGTCCAGCTCTAAGCCCGCGCATGGTGTTTCATAAATACATATGTAGGATCAGATTAAAGTGAAATCTTCAAGCTCAAGATCGCCGTCTTCTACCATCTCGATAGCCTCACCATCCATCAGACCGTGGACGTTACAAGTACCCACTAACCTAAACTTTCGCAGTTCCGGGCTTTCTGCTTCGGCTTGTCGAATAACCAATGGCATCCGACCGCCGAGAAGGACAACGACTTGGTCGCCTTCAACGGCCGCCTCGGGTGCAAGTCCGAAGTAGCCTTGCTCCGTTACAAACATGCGTTTCCCAGCCGTGAACCGGCTAATGCTAACTTCTATAATACCAGGGCCGCCACCGAGCGTCGTATACGATGACGAATGTGGAGGGTTGTCGCCATATTGAAATTCGTATTGGTGTTTCACACGGGTCCACCACCACTGGTCGTGCAGCAGCCGGTCACTCATGGAAGGTTTAAGGGGGAGCGGCAGCCTAAAGTTGCTCATAATCGTTTCCGCACCGGGAAATATAGCACCCCAGAAGGCGTCGAAGACGGTTCCGCCGACTCGAGGGACGTAGGGACGGCTGGGGTCCTCGTCTACGCCGGTATCGCGCCGCCAGTCAAAGATTGTCGGCACTCTGTCTTCCAATGGTCGACCGGCTGGGTCCAGCACAAAGGCTACCTTATCAACTAAAGTACCAGAAAGAGTGATCTCCTTTGGATCATCCATGTCGTCCACGGATAGGTAGGGTCGCGTGCGCTCGGCTGCATTGAAGCGTTCTAGGAGGCGGATCTGGTACTGTACGATGTCTACAGTTTCGTAATCCGGGGTCTGCACCCAGTCAGGCACCCAGCTAGGGAGATCAATACCCTTCGCAGCCGCAGAAGTCGCAGCCCATTGAGATGCGCTCTCGTGGTCAGGTTGGAGTATATGGCTGAAGATGTTGAGATTCTGCATTTGGTTGATTAGATGGATGGTCCACCGCCGGTATATCTTGTCGGCGGGCAATTCGTAGTCTAGCAAAGCCATATCGAACATACCCGGGCTGCCAAGTCCGACGAAACCGATGATTTTGTCCCGCGGGTCAGTAGCATCGCGGTGGCGGTTCCAAGAGATGAAGTCGAGTACATCCAGCCGGGAGCGGTTTTTGCGATACTCGGCAATCTCCTCCAGGTTCTGCATGGGTCCAAAAAGCTCCTGCATGCCCCTGACGCCACAGCAGCATCGTTGTATGTCTTTATGAGACCTATAACTTTCTATGGTACTCTCTAAGAGATTCCACTGAAGGCTCACGTTGCCGATGCGCAGCACAATGTCGCGCGCCACAGCAGCCTCCTGGAAAGTCCAGGTACGTTTCCACCAGGGGCTGTCTAGGAAGGCGTGGATAGCGGCGAAGGCGGTACCAGGTGGACTGAATGGCAGAATGAATGATTCCCGCCAGTGAACGTTCCATGACGACTTTTGGATTCGCTCGAAGAAACTGATAACGGCAGCCATGTGCTCCGTAGCGGGTCCCAACCAGACGACCACACGCATTGCCTTCTCGTAGATGGTACGCATCATGGCCACCTGCTGATTTCGCTCATTTATATTCTTCTGGTTGATACACACCGCGTCGACCCAGAACGTCCGCGACTGATGCTCATCACGGAGATTTCGGAGAGCCTGGTCCAGATTTGGTGTGATCTCTAGTTCCGCGTCGCCGAGGTTCAATTGCGGTGGGTCGGGCTCGGAGCTGTTCTTGCCCCAAACATACGACAAGGCGTCATATTCGACACTTTTGCCCTTGCTAGCTAGGCTGCCAACTCGTAGGTCGGCATTGAGCTTATCCTCATAGTGTCCGGGATGCAGGATAAGCAGACGTATTTGGTTTGCTTCGAGTTCTAAAGATCTGTATATTTCATCCATCGGTTCTGAAGAAGGGTGTTAGAGGCTATGAAGAAGAAAAGAGGTTAAAAGGGGGTCTCATAAAATAAATTTATGGAAAAAGTCGCAACCTGAATCTGCACTTTTCTCGGCTAAGCCGCACAGGCGGAGGCCTACCCACTACCATCTTACAGGCTGTCGTCGCAGTATTGACGTTCGCTAAGCCACACCGATGGAGGCCTAACTCCAGGACAACTTCAGCTGCTTACATTGCAGAATTCTGGAGTTCTTTTGCCCGAAAGGGGATATTCTTTCTTAATTTAAGTAAACACTGGCCTTTTCCCCTTTCACCTTCTGTCTCCTCTTCTCTATCTCAAAATGTCTCTCCTCCATCTCGCCGCTTATCAGAACCACGTAGCGTTGGTTAATGTTGCCTTCGAGAACGGCGCTGTGCGAAATTCGTGCGTCGAACCGTACGGTACTCCCTTTACCGCTGCCTGTCTTGGAGAAGCTACAGACGTCATAAACATATTCCTTAGTGATTGCAATGAAGACGCCGAACTTTCATATCTCGTCAACCGACGTGCCGGACGCACTGGCAGCGCCCTCCATTATGCTGTTCTGGGCGGTAAAATCGAAACCGTCCGACTTCTTCTGGCACTCGGAGCCACCGTCGACACTCGTAACGACGACGGATACACGCCGTTAGCAATGGCTGTTAAGGATGGCCGTGCTGAGATCGTTCGCACCCTGTGCGAGGAGGGTGGATCAGACCCTAGTGTTATCACCGCTCAGGGCCTCACATCAATAGACCTAGCAATACTAGCTTCAGGGGAGGGCGATATGCTTCGAGCGCTCCTCGAATCAACAACAGCCGAAACCCTAGATGCCCCGAATGGCAGCGGTTACTACCCCGTGCACACTGCCGCTGCCGCCAACAAAGTCCACGCCCTCAACCTGCTGCTCCAGGCAGGCTGTTCGCTGCACCACAAGACTCCGGCCGGGCTCACTCTTGCACACTATGCAGCTCACGGAGGAGCGGTTAACGCTCTTCTCTGGCTTTCCAACCTAGGCGTGGATTGCTGGGCATTGTCTGCAGACGGATCGACCCCACTCCATCTCGCTGCTGAACAGGGTCGCGCCCAAGCCGTCGAGTGGCTATTATCACAAGAGGGGGCAAACGTCGACGCTGTAAATAGCAGCAGCTACTCGGCTCTGCATTTAGCAGCTATTAACGGACACTCGAAAGTGATTGAGACATTGACAAGTGCACACCCCCCTGCGGACCGTAAGCTAGCGACGCTGGACGGAGAGATACCGTTGTCACTCGCGCGAAGTCGCGGCCATGAAAAAGCTGAAGCACTGTTAAGAGGGCTCGACGGCACCGAGGCGTCTAACCAGAGTCTCCCGGCCATAAACATATCGGCCGAGTGCCATCTGGATGGAAGGGGTAAAGAGTATTCTCGACCGTTTTTGACCATGACCAAGTTGGAAATCAAACAAGACACGGTATATAAGTTATAATACATGTATTTAGTTCTAGAGCTATATAGAATATTTTATTTACCCCGCAACAAGCACTATTCTATCTATCATGATTCCCCTGTGATATTAGACTACATCCTTGCCATCGCCGCCACGGCCGGCTTCGAGTACACCATCCCCCAACGCTATCTTATCTTCCATGCTTCCTGGAAGGTCATCGGGGATCTTCGAGATCATCTGCTTCCGGGTTTTGATAAAGTCGAAAACCTCTGCTTGATATTTCTTCGTCCAGCGGTCTGTGAATTCTTGTATTGCCCTCTGGGCCATCTCCGGACCACCGAGTTGGCTCACGTCGTCAGGCATTAGAGAGCACTTGACGGATACCGAGACGAAGCTTCTATCTGCGGGATTCACGCCGCTGCGGTTGCTCAGGCGCTCCGCTACAGTGACTGACGATAACGCCGATGACTTGATTCCCGCTGTCGCAACGTCGTTTTTCTTTTCGTCCGCCCGGTGGCGGCCTTCGAGTTCGCGCAGGGACTGGCCGAATTGGTCCGGATCCTTCGTGTTGAACTCGGGTTGGGCGTTATAATCATTATAGTTAGGCTGTGTTTCGAATTCGGACACGCTGTTCCATTCGGAATCGGAATGAACTTCAGAACCCATCTTAAGTTGGTTTGTTCGAGAGTTCGAATATACGCAAACAATGTGATTTTCTGTTGTTGAAGAAAAACAACTAAGATGTGAGAATACTTCCGAGCGTACATCTTTTTACCCACGCAATAAGCGGCCTCCGGTGAGGTAACATCTCGGGCACCTACCCACCTGCACACCTACCTAGGCACACAGCCATCCTTACCGCCCATTCACATAGCATAGCCACTAGACACATCATTCGTGTAACTTAAAAGGACAACATTAAAAATCTTTAGCGATCGAAGCTTCAATACCTAAATGAGTATTGTTCTGCAGGTATTTCGGAGTGTCCGGGCCAGGCCGTTGCTACCTACTTATCGCCGAAATGGAGGGTATCCGAATGACCCCTTTTCAAGTTCTTAGTAATCAGGGTTCAGAACAACACTGTGCTCGATAATGTCTCAATCAACAATATCAAACTTAAATTGTCAAGATCTCGGGTGTTTAGATACATGACACGAAATTAGTTGTTTATGATTTACGACCAATTATAAAGAGAGTACTCGTGGTTAACTATAGCCAAGACCGCGAAAGATCTAGTTTCAAAAATATAGTATTTCAGACTTTGAGGTGATATGTTCCTCGCGATAAAAGTTTACAAGCCTATTAGAGGACAGATATATTTGATAGAATTTGGTTATAATCGTGTATTGCGTGGCTTGACATAAACTAACTTCTTATGTATGTCGCCCTTTCTTTATTTAACCAAGCTGAGGTTTATTTCTTAGCGTTGATATCGGCCCTGTGAGAATGAAGGAGATACAGTAGGTTAGCCGAGTTCCATGACCACTTCCGCTGTCTTGGTCGGGAACGGAAAAGGTCCAATTTGTAGCATCAACCCCTAAAAATGATATGAACTTACTTATACTTCCAATGCGTATATTCGCTTACTCCTCCATGCTCACAGCCATTTACCTCTTTCTTCAGACCACTCTTGCAATCGGTAGTGCTCAATATCGTGTTACCATAGATGTTGTTTAGCCATATAGTTAGCGACACCTTTCGGTTGCTCGTAAGGTCCCATGAGTAACCAATTGGCTTATTATCGTCCCAGCTCCCAGCTGGATACTCTTTGTTCAAGGTCCCATCAGTGCAGACTTGGTCGATCTTGTTGAGGACCGCGGTTTTGTCGCTATCCCACTTCTCCCCGCCCGTAAAACACCCGGCCCTAGCAGTGCTCGCGAGAACCGCAAGGCCGACGAAGTTCCCAGGCTTCATTTCTGAAAGCTGAATACAAGATAAACGACTAAATCTGGGTGGAAGGGGTTGTATAATGCTTGTGCGTTTAGTTATTGTGGAAAGAGAACGCTAGAAGAGAAAACGCGATTGCAGTTATATATACAGTGAATAAACTCCAATGCTGTTCGTTCAGAACGTAAATGACATAATTGGCTTCAATATTCTTTCCTTATTTGAATAGGAGAGTTAGCCATATATAGATACAAGTAAAGGAGTAGCATGTTTTAGACTATAGGGATTTGATGATATCAAGATACAAGAAGAACTAACTTACGTAAGTGTGGATAAAATCATTCATGAGGATTATTCAGGTCCATCGAATCCTATAAGTTTCACTCCTTAGATTCAAAGCGACAGGGTCCGATTAACATACTTGAAGTCATAGTCTTTTGTAGGATCTTTCCCACACGAATCCTACTGCCTCCACAACCCACGAGACTAGTTCAGGTATAGTACCTGATACTAAACCTCAATGATGGATAATTACACACAATCGCCACACAGATTTTGTATAATTAGACGATAGTTTAGCAAAAAATGCCGAGAGCTTGGATTTTAAGGGCATGATAGCATGCGTTGACTTAGTACGGTTTCCACCTCGACCCGTCAGGAGAAAACTTCACCACCATCTGTGACTACTATACCCCTTAGACACATCAAAAATAATTAGTTTAACAGAAATTATATAAACAGGTTTTCATATTGATTCTGACGGGTAGAAAGGTAATGGGGCTAATCTGGTAATCTTCATTTTATTGTACAGACCAGCTATCAAGAATGCAGTCCTCCCTATGGTCCTCGTCGGGTAGTAATTCGAAAGAGAAGGCGAAAAGAGATAAAGCCGTTGTTAAAACCAAACATACGGAAGACTACAAGATCGAAGAGGCATCGCTCACAGCTAATTTTCGCCTTATGGTTTAGCAAAAGAGTATCGAGGACGACTTCAAGGGTCTGGAGAGTACGTCTGCTATCTAAAGCGATGAAAGAGAGTAGAGGTCAGACAACCATCATTACTGAGAGAGATGAGCATCGCGAAATGGAAAGAATTCGAAGCTTACTGGGAACTAGGGTGGTGTGTAACACAGCAGAGCAGCAGAGCTTGTTGGTTCAATGTCACATATTATGTACATAGTATTTCAGATGGAAGCAAGGGAGCATTCGAAGCGATACCTTGAAAGCTCCTGTTAGTTTTAGGCTTGATCTTCCAGGCCCTACCTAACTCCTACCTACTTATCTATCTAAGTGGTTCTTCCAAATGGCCGTACTGAATGGGTCTTTGTCTTCACATACGCAAAGCTGGGGTTTCTTTAATAAACTCCCAGCTCTCTGATCAACGGACTCAGAACCCCTATTCATCCAGGGCATCCTATATATAAGCCCTAAACGCGAAATGACACAACCGGGACGTGACGACGTCACGGGGCCGCGATCTGCTACTCCGCGATCTGGGCAACATGGGTCAAGATCACCCTCTGTCTTCAACTCGGTGGCCGCCATGTCCGCGGTCGCTTTCTTCGCCATCGCATTGACCTTCCTCTACCGCACTCCCTTTTCCAATTCGGCGGATTCGGAAAACGGGACCGGCTCAGCTCACGCCTCACAAGCTATCAATACGTGTGGGACGCTTCAACATCTTCTCGGCCCATCTCTGGTTAAACTACCGTCTGACGCTGAATATGCTGGCTTGCGTGAGGAAAACTGGTCTCAAACAGCCTGGCGGCACCCATCATGCATCGTGAACCCTACGGGAGCTACGGAAGTAGCTAAGGCGCTTAAGGTTCTCGTGAATGATCAAGTTCAATTTGCCATCCGCTCCGGAGGCCACTCGCCTATGCCCTCCGATTCCAACATTGATACTGGGGTTCTGATCTCTTTGGACAAGCTGGATAAAGTGTCTTATGATGCCGAAACCGGGCTTTCTTCCTTATCACCTGGGGCACGTTGGGATGCTGTATATACGGAACTGGATAAATACAACGTCACTGTCGTCGGAGGGAGGGTTATGAATGTCGGCGTGGGCGGTCTTGCACTTGGGAGTGGTTTATCTTACCTCTCAGACTTGTATGGCTTGGTATGCGACAACATAGTGAGCTACGAGGTATGCATTATATCCCCCAAGACAACCCTTCCGTCCAAAAATATATGTGTGTAGTTGCTGAGTATAATGTATATCAAAGGTTGTTTTAGCCGACGGTCGGATCGTGGAAGCCAGTGTTAACTCAAACTCCGACTTGTTTTGGGGGCTGAAAGGGGGTGGCAATAATTTCGGTGCGTCTGACTGCTCTTTACATCGTACCTCTAACTATGAACACTCACACGACCTGGTTTAGGAATTGTCACCAAGTTTGAAGCAAAAGCATTTCCAATAGTCCAAGCTTGGGGTGGCATACAGGTCTTCGGCCTCGATCAGACGCCTGCGCTCCTGCAAGCTCTGCATGAATACCAAACAACACCGAACAAAGACCCCTACGCCAACATGGTCATCAATCTTGTCCCCACAAACGGGACTACATTGCTCACACTCGTGTATCTGAAGCCTGTCGAACGCCCGGCGGCCTACGCACCCTTCTACGCCCTGAACCCGGTGTTCGAACAGACAGGGTTCATGACGCTGCATCAGCTCATGGCTCTCTTCCCAGCCTCGACATTGCCGCGTTGGACATGGTATGTCCACGGCTTCCAGCCCGAAAGCGCGCTGTACGGCGAGTTAGCGACTCTGTTTACCACCGCGCCTGAGATCGCTACCATCGGCGCGCTGCAGGGGGGCTCGCTGATCGCAGCTGTACAACCCATTGGCGCGGATGCTGTCCGGGCCGGCCACGCGAGCAACGGTGGCGTCGGGAACGCACTGGGTCTGCAGGCGGTCGATCAGACGTGGTGGTCTATCAGTGTAGCCTGGTGGAACGCCACTGACGACGCTGCGGCCTACGCAGCAGCGGCGTCTATGGCAGACAAAATCGGCGCTGCAGCCGCCGCTGCTGGCGCGGGCCTAGATTATATCTTCATGAACGATGCTAATACCAACCAGTCGGTCATCGCGTCCTATGGGGAGGCGAACGTGCGCCGCCTGCAAGCCGTGCAGAAGATCTACGATCCTGATCTAGTCTTCCAGAAGCTCGTACCCGGGGGTCAGAAGATACCAACGGACTATTATTAACTAAAGGCGTAGCTATCGTGATTGGATTTAATATTAAGGCGAGTAGAGCGACAGGATTCGAACGGAGAGCAAATCTACATTTAGGGGTTAAAGTAGTTGAATATTTACTTGCCTATCTACATGTAGTAGGTACATACTGTATGTATGTAGGTAGCGCAGGGCTAATAAGAGCGACAGGTTGGTTACACCAAACCACCTCGAAATCTGCGGTTAGCTTGTAGTGCACTTCTAACATACTTCATGTAGGTACCTACATATAAGTAGGTACATGGGTCAGCCGAAGGGGAGAGCATCTCTTTGGACCCATGATTTAGAGAATCTTCTTTGTGCTTTCTATTCGCACTTTAGAATACCTCAGAAAACGAGCAAAGATGGCGCACGCCTCATTTGACGTAACTCCAGCGCAGCAAGCCAGCTTCCCCCGTTTTATGTACCGCCAGCTGACTTCCAAGCCTAAAGTGGTAAACGACGTCGACCTCCGTGGCAAGACGGCGCTAGTAACGGGGTCAAACTGCGGTGTTGGACTCGAGACAAGCCGCCAGCTCCTCGACTTGGGCGTGAGTAAGTTGATCCTAGCGGTCCGCAACGAGGAGAAAGGTAAAGCCGCCGCCGCGGAACTATCGGCCGACCGGCCGGATCTGACGCCTGGCACCATTGAGGTCTGGAAGCTCGACCTGTCTGTTTACGACTCCGTGGTTGCGTTTGCGGAGCGCGTCGCCAAGTCGTTGACGCGGCTGGACATTGCTGTTCTCAACGCGGGCCTGTGCCCAGCGAAGCGCGTCGTGAACCCGGTGACCGGCCACGATGAGATCATCCAGGTCAACTATCTTTCCACGGCGCTGCTCGCCATCCTGCTCCTACCTGTCGCCAAAGCCGTGCGGCGGAACCAGCCGCAGCCAACACGGACTACCCTTACCCTATCGGAGACAGGGGTATGGGCACGCTTCCCGGTTGGCAAGGAGGTACCCATTCTAGAGGCGCTCGACGCGCCCGGGAAGGCCGCTGACAATACGACTGATCGCATGTTCGTGTCGAAGCTGCTGGGCCAATATTTTGTCTCCAAACTCGCCAGCTTAGTGCCTGCCTTGGTGGCAATCGTCAACAGCGCCTCGCCGGGGGCGATCCACGACTCCCAATTTAATCGCGATATCGACAAGACACCCGCCGGGCCCATCATAAGGGCGATACTCCGGCGCGTGGGGAACAGCTCTGCTGTCGGCGCGCGCATGATCACAGATGCGGCGGTCCGGCACGGGGAAGAGACCCACGGGCATTTTCTGTCGTTTCAGAAACTCGTGCCGTAAGTTCATCTTCCACCGTTACTTCTTTCTCTACTCCTTTCTCTAATGCTTCAACTACGTAATTATTGCCTAGTTTCTAGTAGGCATTATTGCTGATCGTGGCTTGCCGCAGTCTGGCCCCTATTATCTACACAGATGAGGGGAAGAGGATTTCGGAACAACTATGGAAGGAGACGATGGATGAACTGTCTTTCGCTAAAGTGGACGAAGTGGTGAGAAATGTGAGCAACTAAACCGTCGCAGGCTTACAAGATACCGCGGAGGAGTACGGAAATACCTATCCATAGATGACTTATAACTTACCACTAAACCAAAACATAACTCTATTCAGTCAATAGGACTAACCAACAGTCAATGATTCTCATAGTCATAGATTCAACGAAGGAGGCACCAACATAAAACAGGGCTCTGAGCTTCTGAGAAGCCTTCCACTGGCATGTTGTCTTAAAACTTTCAGGTTCAAGTTCATCATCGATCAATTCATATGTATGCCGTAGACCAGTCCATAAAGACAATGCGTATTAGTTACCCACTATTCTGACCCTCTGCAAAGGTACATGAGAATCCACCGCAGAAACTCAGGACGGAAAAGAACAGCGGGTGAAATCATAGAAACTTCTGATTTCGGAGAGGTATAATTCCACAGCCAGCAACGCAAGCCCATTCGTCCCTCCCTTCCCAGGCAATGGCAACCTGTGATTTGTTCATCACCATGACTAAACAATGCAACGCGATGAATCGAGCCGTATGGTCCGCCTAAAACAAAGAACCCATAACGCCACTCCTGCGACCCTTTGATTGAGTTCGATCTGATTTAGAGGACAATTAACCGAACGGCGACGGAAAAAGTTGAAAATTTACGACGCCAACAGAACATCAAGGAAACTTAGGTTAGGCATAGAACAGTATCCTCTGAGTTGCCCGCACCTTGTTTTCGGATATTCGTACCATCTAAAGTATGGGGGCAGTTGACACCATGAATGTGAAAGCGGCTGCACCACCGAGAGCAACGCAAGCTGCTGCCTGGGCGAAGCGGCGCCTCTTTGATGGTTGAAAATTGTCTTGTCGCTTGGGGAGGGCATCCGCCTGTGTCTGAACTTCGGTTGGGGAGGGCGACGCTATTTTCGCATAAGCCTTGTTGAATTCATCATCAGGGACGGGAATATTATGGCTCTGCGTGCCCTGAGATTCTACTTCGGGCGCCTTGTTCGGATAGGCGTGGGTGGTATGCTGCTGAACTTCGTCAATTTCGTCAGCGAAGGCGTCGTCAAATGAACGCTTCGCGCTGGGCTCGCAGGGGAGCTTCCGAATTTGCATCCCAGTCATCGGCATTGTAGGAGGCACGACTGCAAGGGGAACCTGATCATAGTGCGCCTCAATTTGGACGCCACTTGGCTCTTGAGTAAGTAAATCTTGTATCCCAACACGCCTAGGTTTATGGCTGGTATTGTTCTCGGTTGCCATCTTGCTCAACTGGAACTTGTATGCACTGGTCATGTCAAGTTCTGGACTTTGGGGACGTCCGAGACTTGGCGAGGGAAGATCCTCACTTCGGGGGTTGTTGATGAATCTCTCTCCGGAGGTCGACCACGGTTGCCACGTGGGTTCCGGCATTGGCATCTCATTGAGAAGGACGGCTGGAACACCATCGTTGAAGCGCGGGGGATGGTCTGATGTTGTGCTGCCTGCCTGAATAGGCTCTTCTGTGCCATTCATTTGACCGTCGTCGGTTCTAGCACCTAGAGGGAGGGGTAGGTGTGAGGGTCCATCGGCTTCCATGTTAATAATATGCTGGTTGGAGGTTTCATTCAAGGTCTCTCGAACGGCAGAAATGGGGGCCGGAGAAAACCGGTCGACAAGATTCGTACGGTTTGTCTCTCTTGCTGCGAAATATTCAAATTTCCCCGACTTCTTGCCTAAGGCTATGGCCCGAGTGTGGTCTGGGCCAAGGATGGGCCTACTCTTGAACATGGCAGCGTCTGATGGACTAGGTTCCCGGAGCTGAGGTGCTGGCGTACTGTGCTGTGGGAATGAGGTGAATAAGAAAGGCGTCACAAAGGGGGGCTCGGCGTCGGATGTCTCGACTGGGCCGTCCTTGAAAAGTTCCCCCTTCGAGACTGGGTGATTCGGTGAGGAGTTGGGCGAAGAATCGGGAGCTGGTGAGCTCGAGTTGGATGCTGGGCCCGTTATCTCCTCGCTTGATGATGAGCCAACGTCATCTGAGTATGGTAAATCGTCGATGCCTTAAAAAAGTGTGGTTAGTTTTGAATCGATATGTAATTGATTGGGTCTGGACGGGCTTACTGTCATGGTCTTCATCAGAACTGTTATGCAGTTCGAGGTCATTGTGTAGCTCGGATGTTGTGGACTCGTCCTCATCCTCATCATCCATGTCCTCGCTTACATCACTCATGCTAGCCTCGGAATCATTGGTCATGATCGATTCATCGTCCAAATCGGTTAGTTGGATATCCTCGCTACTCATGTCTTCAGTACTCATATCCTCTTCGGATCCATAGTGAGCATTCGGCTCGGGCAGACTGTTGAAGCTTGTGGGCTCCTGAGGATGATTTGTACCAGCCAATAGGTCCGAATCGTGAGTGGAAATGGCGACACTAAACCTACACGCAACCGGCTCGACTATAGGGATGGATGTAGAGGGGTGGTGAGGACGTGTCATTTCAGCTTCCTGGTCCGAATGGGTATCAGGTTCCGATGTCAGATCGATGACATCGGAGTTAGTGTTGGTACGGGCCGTCGCACTGGAAGGATGGTTGAGGTTATCGGTGGAAACAGCCTCATCCTGAGTAAGATCGATCGAAAGATCGTGTTGGAAATCGATCTTGCACGCAGGTGTATACATAGGCGGCTTGGATGTCATGACGACACTGCTACCCGCACTCCAACTATCGCTATCATAGTCATCGTCGATATCGTCGTCAGGAATGGTGAAGACCCTGTTGGTACTTGGCGCCGTGTGGTTTTGTCTATTCGAAAGGTTAATATTTGTGAGTATAAACAGGGTGTTATACTTACGAGCAGGAATTCAACGGTTCAATGAAGATGTTAACTAAGCAAGGGGGAAACGTCTCTTTAGACCTGAAAATATCGGTTCCGAAACGAAGGGCATCACCATCTGACAGCTTAATGGGTTTCTGCTGCTCCAGTCTCGACTCATTACCGAATCCACTGTCGCGGGTATGGAAGGTACCGTGGAGAGATCCGATGTCCTTGATGAGTATAGCCTGGACCATAGGATTAGTTCAAGTAGGATGAGGAGGCAAGCCTTTGAATGGATAGCTGCTAGTGTAAGCTTACCTTAGGTGTGCTATTGGTGTCAAGAAGAAGCTCTGCGTGGTGTCTTGACATCACGGGGCTCTCGAACCAAGCATTATCCTTCGCGGCGACACATCCCTTAGTAGGAACTTTGGAGGCTCGTCCGATTCGGATGGTTGGAGTTTGGCTAGTGAGGGTAAATTCACGGGCTGGGAACATAGATGTGTCGGAACTGTCAGGATGAGGAATCAAAGTGATATGGAAGGCAACGGCTGCGAAAGATATCACGTTAGCAAGATGACGATACACCGAGCGAATTACGGATATTCATACCTTCGCCGTCGTCCGGGACTGAATGATCGGTAGTTGCCATCTTGTCCGGTTTGCTGATCGGCGTTTGGGTCGTGATTCCAGAGCCTCGAGGGTATCGAGGGGTTGCTCGAGGCTCCCGGGGGTATGACACGAAGAGGTCAGGCTCCTATGAATGGTGAACCTATTAGTGGTAGAAGAAGTTGTGTCGACGAAGAGAGTATTCGTAGGGACAGTGTCGTGGCGAGATGGGTAAGGTCAAAGATTAGATTGAAGATGGTAATGGATGAGAGAGGTGGGAAGAACGAGTAGGAGTAGGAGGGGGGAAAGCGGTGGAGTGGTGTGTGTCAGAGGTCGAGAACGTGCGAAAGTTCAAGTGCTCAGCACCTACAGTGCTCAGTGCTCAGCAGTTGAGAAGTAGGAGTAGAGAAGGTAGTGAAGTGGTACCTGGTTGGCTGTGCTCTTACCTAGAAATACATGTAGAGAACTTGGGTAGGCAAGTGCAGTTGGGCGGGGCAGAAGGTGCCTTGAGGATAAGCGGAAGATTTGAAGATGAGAGACGGACCTTTAATTGAATAGACGAAAAAACTTACTTGGACTGTGCTCGCCGTCTAATTTACTCCATAGATACGCGCACAATTAGCAACATATTTCGAGGCAATACATTAGGCTGTCCTCAAAAGATGAAGTCGTTATCTGGACTAAGGACGAATATCGGCCATGTCGATTAGGCAGGAGGGGAGCTAAGTGACTACGATGCTAGGCGGAACTTCCTACAGTACCTAGGTAGGTATGGAGCCTGCTTCTGCGCTTGCCTGCCAGGTGAGCACTTTAGAGCTGGGGTCCAGAGATGCGGGGCGTTGATTGCCTGATAGCCCACCCTTGAGCTTGCCTAGGTCATCGCCCGATTTCTTATCAATACTATGACCCCTGCCTTCTGCCTAAAGCATCATTCATGAATTTACGTACGGTATTGAGCAAGGCTAAGCTCAAGGTCGCTTCTATATAAATACACAGCAGTTTGACTCGTAGAAAATTCGAGGAGAATAGTCTACTATTGAAAGACTTTCCGTATTCATTCATTTTCTAATTAGATAGGTTGTCAACCCTCTCGTCCTGGACACTCGACGATAACGATTGGGAAGGGTTCAGCTGGTGGGGCCGAATATCAATCAAGGTTGGTGGGATGGTGGGGTTGAGAATAGATGGAGCTGAGTAGTCGCGGGACACGTGTGTGGGCATTCTCCAACGTACATACTACTTAGGAGTCAGGTCTACTATATGTGCCAGGCTATCCGTTCATTTGTATGGCAAATGGTCTATATTGATGTATAGTATCAATGATTATAAATACCTAGTATTATCCATATATATAAATCGATTTGTTTTGTATTTTCAGCATAGTTCATACATAGCTTTTCAAGCTTTTAAAGGGTCCTGTCCGATCAATGAGTTACGTCATGCATAACAGGCCAAAGCATCCATAGGGAAGGGAGGGATCTCAGGAATGGCGTTAAACGCCGAGTACATCAATGCCTCCAGAGCCGTTCAGCGAATATTCAATTGTACTACAGCATTATGTGCCTAGTAGATGCGTGGCACATATAGACTGCATAGCATCACAATGGCAACTAGTATGTGTTGATAGTTAACCCCGAATTTGGCAAACTCCGATCCAATTTTTGGGCTCTCTTTTTCAATGACTGTTGATTATGACTTCCAAGGTTGGACAGAGTGAGTGATAAGTCTAGATTCGTCTATATAGCAGGAATGGTTGGATAATTATAGCACCACTGTCGCCTTATCGTCCCCTTTAGGTACGCCGGTCGCCCGTAATTAGTGAGCAGCATCCATCGTGGATCCATTGAGTGATGACGTACATGTACCTGTTTTGGAAGTACTGAGGACTTGGGTAATTGCTCAGTTCTATCTGATGTCCCGGCAAATGGGATAAGTACTAAGAGGTATCCATCAATGTACCATTCGCTACTTCCCCAGTGCCCAGTGTCTATCTGCCTTAAGGATGGTACATTAAACCGGGGCTCTGGAGCGCATTCAATGTTGCGCCCCGCGTTTGCCCATATGACAATCTTTGGAAGTTACACCGTGCTACTTCCAGGGATCTTTACTGATTGATGACGCGCCATCCTCCTGTTTTTTTTGCCTTCACACAAAGTAACAGTGCCTGCTTTCATAAGAATCTCGAATTCCCCTTCCAACTTTCCCATACAGTACGTTATTTGCCTAACTCCGATTCGCCTAAGCACCTCAAGCATCTTGCCATTTCCCTAGAAATTCTGGTGCGCCTTCAAAATCTTTGTTCATTGATTCACCGCCTCCCTCCCATCTTCTACAACTGTTCATTGTTCTACAATAACACTAAAAATTCAACAATAGCGACCAAGCTTCCACACAAAGGCTTTCTCTAGAAGTCTTTAATTCGCATTTACATTCGCGCGATCCCCCAAATACCATCCTCATGGAATTCATGTCGCAGGCTACTCAGTCATTTTATCACCGTGGTCATACAATAGGATTTAAAACCTGATACCAGCTTTACATTACCCGCACCCGTCCGCGATCGACCAAATACCAAAACAACTCTAGAAATCGAATTAGAACAGGCCTGTAGACTATCCGCCAGGCAAAATGCATGATCTACGAAAGAAGATATTCGAGAGCGGCAAGACCGTCTCCCGCAAGGCGCGTTCACGACAACAATCAGCGCAAGCGTCACCTGCTAGTTCGCGTGCGGGTTCGCGCGCCGCAAGCCAACACGCATCTGAGGAAGAAGATTTTAGTGATTACGACTACGAGGAGAGTCTCACCAGTTCCATCGTTAATTCAGAAGACGGAGAGGAACTAGAGCCGACAGCATTATCAGAGACTTTGCATAACCGCATCGTAGACCTACTAGATCAGAAGCGCGATAGCGGCCAAGATCGAGAGAACAAGTTGATCGCATACACCGAGCTAATTCGACACCATTCGGGCGCCGATGAAGCCGAGGAAATCGATGGGCAGTTGAACGATATCATTCCCATGCTCTTGAAGACCATCCAAGGCCGTAGAACGCCTCAGGGTGTAATATGGGCGCTGAAAGCTCTTACAATAACTATTCTTTCAACTGGAAACGAGAGCATCCATGATCGCGTGTACCCAACCTTGAGGAGTCTCTGCCAGGACACGGATTACGGCGACGAGGATGAATCGACCAAGATAGAAATCATCAGAGCCATGTGCATGTCGACAATGTGCGGTGGAGGGTCCGCCGAAGCCGCAGAGGAATTCCTAGAGTTCCTTCTTGAGATCATCGAGAGCGATGGGCATACCGTTCAGGCTGGTGATAGCGGTCCCATAGTTGCTGCCGCACTAGAAGCTTGGGGGTTTGCTGCTAGTGGCCTAGAGGATCTAGAGGAACAAAGCGCCCGCGCGCTGGAAGCTTTCATAGAGCAACTTGAAAGTAGCGACGTCGGCGTTCAAGTCGCCGCTGGCTCGAACATCGCCCTACTCTTAGAGATGGCGCGCGAGTATACGAAGGAGACGGGTGAAACCTGGAACATGCGCTACAACCAAGACGACCTTCTTGGCCGAGTAACCGCGCTTACGAAGGAGTCATCCAAGTCAATTTCTAAGAGGGATAGGAAGCAGCTTCATTATACCTTCAACAGTATCATGACATCCCTTGAGCGCGGCACAGGCCCGGGATACTCGACGGCGCGTCGCCTTGACAACTATGAAGAAGAGTATGGATACCGACAGAAATATCGAATACAGAACATCAGCGTCGTGATCGACTCGTGGTCCCTGTCGGCCCAATTAGGGATGCTGAAGTCAATTCTCGGAGGCGGCCTCGCCAGTCACTATTTGAACAACCCCCTGGTGAAGCAGATGTTGAATGGCGCCAAAACGGAATACCTCTCATCGCCACCGAAAGACGATATGGAGAAACGCCAGTCCAAGGCACGAAAGGCGGGTCATGGAAGGAAGCTTATGAAGGAAGTCTCCGATTAGAAATATGAGACGCTGGTATAATGCATGACTTCCACGTTGCTTTCCACCCACGTGGATAGACCCGGAAGTTTGCATCAGACGTCTTCGTTTCGTTTTTACATGTTTCAAGAACATATTGCTTTGGACACAGGAGTGTCCATGGTGGCAAGCATTATTTCATTTCTACTGGAACACTAGCATTAGTGTTGCTTCTTAGGTACCTAGGTAGCTAGACATTAAATCTTACGATTATTCTCATCGCCTAGTTCCCAACCCGTGTAGACTCAAAATTTTCGAATACTAAAATAGGGAGACTTATGCGACATGCACGCGGCTACCCGCATGTCTTGTGTTACCTCCGAAATAAGATGACCGATGATTTTTAGCAAGCACTCCAGAGTCCGACTCGGAATTTCGCATGTAGGTACATAGTACTCTCTGAGCAACACCGAGTACTACTAGGTAGGTGATTCGGCATAGGTTATGCACTTGTAAGTTGATAGTCATTAGGGACAAGAACAGTGTGTGAAATCGCACCATTTCTACGGCGCATCCCTTCCCTCCGCTTCTATTTCTATCTTTGGTGTCTCAGTGTTTCTTGTCTGCCACTTACGTTCCCTTCGATGCTAGTTCCTTGCATGCCGAAGTGGAAGGCTGCATTGCATGTGGTAGTAGCATGGCTGTAGTAGGATAATAGGTCATGTACCTAGATAAGAGCACGCGGCAGTTTCAGGGGGAGACTGTTGGAGACTCGTAAGAACGTGGGAATACTCGGCACAAACTCCACGTACTAAGAGGTTGCTTGTCTCGAGTTCTATTTGCTAAGCATCTACTTATCAATGCGGAGGAGGCATCGTGTGTCTGCGTACCCGAAAATACGTTATCAGGCAATGCCCGTAGTCAAAATGTGGCTTTGATTCAGACTGAGGAACTCCGAAGGTTGTGACCTACCGATGGTGCGATTTTAGAGGTCACCAAACTACGGTCGCAGCAGGAACCTCAGCCCCGGGCGTAAAAGGAACGAGACACGCATCTTATTCGCCACTTGCGTCTAACTTCAGTTGGATTTGATAACCGTCGGGTGGCTTGTGGCGATGCCGAATCCCGTTACTCAAAAGTCTAGAATACTATTCCCTTTTCCTTGATTGCACTCAAACGTGAGACCCCTACTTACCTATGTATGTACTTGTCTTGCTCCGGACCACTGGGGTTTAAAGATGGAATCTTCCGCGATGGTAGCGACTGGACAGATCCATAGTCCTAAAGGTTTCTAAGTTGGTAATCTGGTAATATGCACAATTTTAGGTACCATACGCTCCACCAAGTCGTATTACAAGAACCTCGACGCAGATCGGGTGGCAGCGTGATTGTGCATTGGGTTGCCGTGATTAGCTCGAAATCCATGCTTTTCTATCATGTCCATAGGATGGAGCGGTTGCCGGTACGACTCTACGTGCATGGAGGACAATCACGATCCCGTTTGGTTTTGGTGATGAGGGATCTCGACGTAGGATTAGTGAGGAGTAGAAGAAGTCGGTGAGCATAGAGCCTCCCGTAGGCTCGCTACCATCTTACAATCACGATGTGATCGTCACCCCATATGGGGGCGAAAGTAGATGGATGACGGAGCTCAAATGTTTAGCAGCTTTGTAGGAACCGATCCGTTTACTCGTCACTTCTTAGCTCGAATCATCACTGACCAGCCAGACTCGTGGGCATCTGTAATTAGTGGACGTGTGGATACAGCCAAGGTAAGCCACCCTACCTAGGGACGACCGATCAGCGCACTTTGCCAAATCAAAGAATTCGGCGGAGCTATTCCTAAATGGGTAACAGTGTAGTCGAGGATCGGGTAGCTAGCGCCCCGATAAACGCATATTAACGGATATAAGATTGAATATCTCAGGTAATATCTGGTTAAAATGATTATTCCATAATTGAGCGCTAATTCTTGGCATACATATTAGTAGATACCCGCTTTGCAGCTAGATTTTGGTGGTAAGCTAAGTACCTAGTATCCATCACGCTTTGACCAGCTGCTTATAGTATTAGGCTACTACTAGCTCCGCACTATACTGAAAGCGGAAGAGTATTTAAGCGAGAGGTAGTATTCCTTTGAATAACTTCCTCCTCGATAGTCTGAAATAACTTATATTAATATTGATTGAAAGCCCTCATTCTAAAGATCATAGTGACGTAGTTTCGTATGATGCATCCTAATATTGGTTAAGATATTAAAAGATGCGAAATATCGGTCGATAAGAATGAACATCTAATCGATAAGGATGAATCAAGGCCTTAGTGCATATATCACGTGATAGCCCTTGGCGCAACCAAGCTTAAGCATTCTTCTATCCTTAGATATCTCGATGGTTTTAGCGATGCACCATATTAAAAATAGATATTTCGAATCGCCTGATTGAGCTCTTCTAAACCATATATATAAGAACCATATAGAAGCCTTAGTTAGGAAGTTATCTTAAGAGGCTGTAAATAGTGGGGACATAGTATCATCTTATCCGTACTTGATCCAACGTTATATTTCCTAATTCAGTTATAATGCTCTTTGATTTTTGATTTTGGCAAAGTGCGCTGATCGGTCGTCGCTACTACCTGAAGAATAAGTACAAAAATGGTGTTGGACCTGTTGGCTGGCAAGTTATGACACCCCGGCCCGGATCTAGTGGAGCATCTCCCATCCGTGCCGTCGCAGACTAAGTACTTAGGTCCAGTAGATCGTCACCTAACCAAAGATGCGAGAGCCACTTTGCGGGACTAGAGTCATCCCATCGGGCAAGGTATAAAATAAAGTAAACAGATTGGAAATAGTTAGAAAAAGGAAAAGAGAGGATTGGGCAGCAAACGGAACCGGGTCGTTGGTAAACAATCATTACGGTTTTCCCAACCTCTTGTTGATGATACAGAATATAGTGGCCGGATCTTGAAAATTTTAATTGACCTCGGCTCACTACGTAGTACTGTATGTTGCCTATCAATCTAGGCTAGGGTGCGTAGATCGGGTTGTCACCTAAACTGAGAGCAACGTTAATGATTGAATATGAGCTTTTTAGTCAATGGCCGTAGATGAGATTGAAATATCATTAAGTCAAGTAGGTAGTAGTAGGCGCAGGATGAATAGATTGGATTCTGTAACTACGCCTGCATACTGTCTATAGTCGGGTGTGCGTGCTGTAACTACCAGTGGCTAAGTCGAAGATGTTGGCGAGAAGGACTTCCAGGGTAGGGAAACATCGAAAAAGAAGCAACCGAATATTTTTGAAGCTTCTTTTAGGGCAACCCCGACCTCCTTGTCATTGCAGCCGGACCGTCCCTGTCATCGTCTGTCACGGGTCGGTTCTGTTACGCCATTGGTCAGACTTCTCAAGCAAAGCCAACGCATCAAACCACACCCCAGCAAGTTTTCCCTTAGCAGAGCCCCTCCCAAGCTCCAAGTCCCCAAGTCCCCAAGTCCCCAGTTCAGCCAGTCTAGCCAGTCCCTGCCCAGTCTTTTGCTTACCCAGCCTTTTCTTTCGACAATAATTAATTACCTACAGCATTAACAAAGCCTCATAAGCCTATTATCGCCCATTCATACTTCCCCCACGACTTCGGGACTCGTAATTCTCTACCGCCAGATCGAGGAGGGAGCCTTGAGGCTTGCACTCGCTCGTCTGACCACAGTCCCGTGGTTCCAGGACATTCGTACAATACAGGATTGTATTGGACGAGAGGAGCTTGACTTGCATTATCCTGCAAGAAAGAGGGCATCTCGCATAATAGCCCACTTGCTCACTTCGTGGTGTGGGCAGAGACATAAAAGGGAAAAAAAAAGAAATAGGGAAAAAACCTATACTGAGGTGTGCGTCGTTGAGTTTGGCCGCATATTCATGCCGCCTATCTTTCAATATCCCTCAAAAGCAGCCGGGTACGTTCCATGTTTTCATAAATCTAACATTTCTTTACTCCATTCGTTTCCTATCTTATCCATATGGATATTATAATTTTATTGTTGTTTTGGTGAGAGCGTATTTTAGGCGCAAGTTTGGTTCTGTTGCCGACCCTGGGCGCAATTGAGGGGGCTGGGATTGGGATATGAGGGAACAAGGTGAAGCTCCAAAAAGCTCCTCGTTCTCCCTCCCCAATATTTCCCTACTATTACCAACATCGAACCGAAAAATACATTTTCGTTTTTTGCCCTTCGGATTTCTTTGGTTGTCGATCTGTCTTGTCCATATAATACATGTTTTTTCATAACTGCGATATAATCAGCCAATTGTTTCTATTGTTGTTGTAGTTCTTGGTTCTCGTAAGACTACATTGTCTATACATACCTCTTACCATTGTTTATCGACCTCCACTGACTCTCATACTATACGACAGGTGGCTGCTATACCTTCCACCTCTCATCTTCCCATAATTTTACCGACCTGGCGCAAACCATCCGGTTTTATCTGTCCCTGATCCCTACCCGTCTCCTCATTTATTCCCCCATCTGCCACCTATTCCCGCTCACCGCTTGACCACTGGCTGGGGTAAACACAACGAAGCAGCGAGAGGATTGGCCCGGAAGGGAGCCACCAATCAAGGAGAGGCGTGGCCGCATCATTTGACAGCTGGACGCATCTCGGGCAGCAAGATGGGAGTCGAGTCGAGAAAAGCACCTCCGTTACCCGCCCCGACCGAGACCGAGTCCCTTAGCACTCCCACCGAAGTAGCCGCTTCCGATGTGTCCAAGCCCGCCGACGACGAAAGATCGCATTATTCCCTTCCCGACGACGGGACACCTGTTACTATTAAGACCCGTGGCCATCGGCCCAATCGTTCGCAAACATCCTTATTGATAGAATATTTTGAAGGCGGAAAAAGCGAGCACTCTGGCGCTTCAGGTTCTACTGAGCGCAAACCCAGTGTCCGTGTTCGCCTAACTCCCTCCAAAACCCGTGGTAGAAACGACCACATCCAGATCACCGAAACAAAAAGTACAAGAAAAGCCTCCTTATCGAGGAAAGCTGTCGCAAGCCCAAATTTCGCCCGAAGTGAATTAGACATGACGGACCCCGAAGACGCAAGAAGCATGCACTCCTACGCTTCTGCTACGGAGGAGTCCAATGTCTCCCGCAATCCGATCGAGGTCGAGATTGAACCAAGGAGTCATCGTCGTCACCGAAAGGTATCGAGTCCGCTTATACCTGCTGCTGATAGCAAAGCCTCAACTTATCAGCCACCTAACATGTCCGACATCTCAGCCATTCCTTCTGACAGCTTCCTAGACGGCTCTGGTGGTACCTCTCTCGCCCAAAATGAGAAGCGTGCTAGAAGTCCGTTGCGAAACGAGTCCACCCCTCCTACAGGCACTACCGAGAAAATAAATCGAAAAGTGCGAAGCTCTAGCCATGATCGAAGTGTCATGCAAAAGGCGGTTGAGAAGGCTAGTAAACCTGAACGAAGACACAAATCAAGAAATAGAAATAGTTCTGGCGAGAAGGACGAGAAGCGCAGATCAAGAGGAAGCAATAAGGAATCCGTTGTCTCAGCCGCCGACTCCAGCGTGCTCTCTTCACAAATAACTTCTAGCCACCGCTCTTATGATTCACATTCCTCATCGAAAGTATCGATTAATAATCCAAAGTTGTTGGAGACAGTCGAAGATGCCATCCGTCGACTCATTTTACCGGAGTTGGATGCCATCAAGCGAGAACGAAGTCAACGAGAAACACGGAGAAGCAAGGACCGGGAGTCCCTATCGAGCCTCACGTCTGCGTCTCGCGAGGAAATATCTGTGACGAGTAAGAGGAAATCAGCCGACACGACCCAGTCAACGAAGTCGAAAGACAAACGAGATCGAGAGGCTAGGAATAACCTATCGCCTCAGAGTAGTACAGAACACGTTTCTGTAGCCGACGATGTTCAAGACGACGATCTCACGCCGCGTCGCGCTCGCGACACACTCACAGATGCCGCCCTAGGCGCCGCAGTTGCAGGGGCTACGCTGCGATCGAGGTCGAGAGGTGATGAAAAGAGACAACGAAGGAGGAGGCGCGCAGAGACGCCGAAACGTGACAACGGCGAAAGATATGCCGATGACCACGAGGATGTCGAGCAGGAAGTAATACCACCGATGCCACTTCAGAGTGAAATCAACCCATCCGATATGACTCGGACTTCAATCTTGTCAGCAGAAACAGATACCCATTCTGCGAGCGAAGAGATGGCGCCGGTAAGGGAGACCGCAAGAGAGGTTGCCTCGATGGAATCTATCCAAAGGACGCCTACCCCTTCAAGGTCACCATCTCACACACTTCAGAGCCTTGGTGCTCAGCATGCCAATGTTTCCCATGGTGACCTCAAAGCGCTTCCTCGCAAAGGGAATGCGGACTACAGGGAAGAATACGGTACTGATGATTTCGGGAACCGGTATCCAGCCCGGGGCCAGGACGAATACGACGAGGAGTACGACGACGTTGGTGACCTCTCCGAACCTGGCATGTATGATGATGAGCAAGGCATGCAGTCATTCTACGGATCACAGGACGTCCCGGCTCCCCTACGTTATGTTCCATATCAGCAAGAAAGACGGGGTTTGAGTCCAATTCAGAGCGTGTCGGGGCTTACGGAAGGGGAAAGCGACATTCACGGTTACCGAGACTCAAGAACTTTACACACAGCAAGTGAACTCTCATCTCCGGAGAAGTTGTCCTACCACGACCGAGACCTTCAATCGCAGAGCTCCGTTCCGAGCAACCTACCAAGTCGTGAATTTGCCGATGAGGGCAGTAGTGTAAGAAGCTCGGGCTTAGACTACAGAAACACGACATATACCGACGACAGCGAATTAGATCGTGTAACTTCTGGACAAGCTGTCCACGTTGTCGGAGGAAACCCCGAAATGGTCCACCAAAACTACGCACCCGAGTCCGCCGTAGCGTCCCTCGTTGAGGGTTCGCAACTCGACCCCTCCGTCCTTAGCGGTTCGACGGGCGCCAGACAAGATTATCATGACTCACAAGTATCCTATGAGGATGAAGGTGCAGGTGAATCCGGGTCAAGAGGAATCAGCCCAGCTAAGCGATCCATGGAGAGTCGTCACGAATCAGTCGAGCGACACAACGACCAATCACCAACTCGATCCAGGGAACAGGGTCCTTCAACACCCTCTAGAGAATTCGTAGAATACGACCTCAACGAGTATGGCCAAAAAGTGCCTCGCTCCCGATACCGCAATTCTCCCACCGCCTCCGAGAGCGCCATCACAAGTGTTGCCCTCCAGCGCGCTGCCGCTGCAGCTCTTAAGCGAAAGAACGAGGACCAGTACAGCCCAAATGCTGACGCACAAAATGAGGAGTTCATCGGAGAGGGTGTTTCACGAAATCGATCCTTCAAGGAACGGACGAAGGATGGTTACCGACCGGCTGCTACTCCTCGTCATAGCGTAGATCGTCTTTCGGATTACGACCAACCAAAGATGGGGGCTAGCGGCCTGCCGGACTTAAGTAATCCCATGCCAGAAATAGGATATGGATACGAAGAGCAGACCCCCTCAGTTGTGCATGAACCGCTAGGCGGGTTCCAGCATGGGAACAGAGATCACTGGCCAGGAGAACCTACACCAACTCACGATAGGTCCTACGCATACGATCGCGCCGTCACGCCGAAAGCGAGCAAACCCGATGCTGGTCATGGTCTAGGAATCGCCGACGCAGCAGCAGCCGCTACTATTGCTACCGCAGGAGCTATTGCCGCGTCTCACAGCCGGCAACCCAGCCAGGAGCAGGAAGATGAGTGGCAGAGAACATCCGGTGACCGCAAGCGGGATACCCTAGTCACGAATCCCTATGAGGGAGCTAGCCCGATTGCTAATCTCCCCGGTGTTGATGGAAATATGCTAAGCGCGACTGGTTTCGGAGCCGATGCTTACAGGGCTGGCTTCCATACTGGTAGTCCCGGAATAACTGGAGGTGATGAGGGATACATATCTGCGGCACCTAACGAGGTTCGTGACGGACCCAATATCAAGGGTAAGGAGATCGGAAGGCTAAGCCAACCTAATATTGGGGAGAACGAGGATCCGTTCTACGCACCAAAGGACGCAAGACATCTTGCAGGTCTCTCCCAGGCAATGGGAACACCACTTTACGACCCTGCTACCGGAACCGGAATCGACAGGATCCAATCAAAAGATATCATTGCCCTAATGGAACATGTGAGTATACCTACAGTCTGAATACATGTCAACACTAGCTAATTTTCTACACAGCTCATGGTTCGCGACGCACAGCGAAGCGCAAGAGATACCGAGATCCTTGTCACCCTTGTTCGGTCTGCCGCCGAAATGCGCAACTCCTTCGAGGATATCAAGAGGATACTAAGAGACAGCCAAGACGATATCATTAACGAAGTCAAGGACAACACGGAAAAGACCGTCAAGCGCCACATCGGTGGACCCCGTCCCTTCCCCGGCAGCAGTTCGCGATCGATCCAAGGAGGTTCTCAGGCCGGTACTGAGGATGCCAATGTCAAAAAGCGCAATCTCCTTCGACGAGCACTTCAGGGTCTTGGCTCTAAAGGTGCAAATGACCTTGGTAGAATCGAAGATTTACTTAACCAGCTTCTGGATGACGTGAATGTTCTTAAGCATCAGACCGCAGGGCCTATAGGCATGAGCACACGAGCCCAATCAATTGAGAACATGCAGCCAGAAGTGCAGTATGAGCAAGATCGGGGCTACGAACCCGAAGGCCATGCTGGGACGTCAACCGCCAGCCATGCCAGCCAGTCAGGACACCTGTCTATACCCCAATCTCGTACGGCATCCAACCGATTGGCGAGCGAGCGAAAGTTTTCGGATCATCGCATTAGCACCGTGCCCGAAGATGAGGGCGAATACAACGACCATCCTATGCCACCAACGAGCCAATATGAGATGCACGGCGGGATGCTGTCCCCCAGCGGAGACAGGCCGAGAGGCGGCTCGGTACCATTGGGTACACCGCCCCAAAGCTCGCATGCTCAGAATTACTCAGCTAGCAACGAGAATACCCCGCGAACGGAAGAGAGCAAGAAGCATAAATCTCGAGGCTCATCTAGCTTCTTTCCTAAGATATCTCGTTGGTCCGAGACAACAACATCCAGCATAGGAAGGGTCTTCCGCAGCAGCGGTACCTCCAAGAAACATGACGCTCCCGAAGAATTTTTACAACATCCCCCTTCGCGATCTGCCTCAGATCTCGGAAATTACGACCAATATCCGCCTCAGAACGCATATGAGACCGACAAGTTGCACTCAGGTTTCTCTGAGCAAGACCTTCACGCAGCACCTGTGGACGAACACGTACACGAGACGGCTCCCATGCCAGAGCCTCTTATGCCGGAACCTCCTGTTCCCCTCACATATGCCACTCCGGAGGATCCCAAGTATAGAGCCCACCGGAACTCATTGAACTTGCAGCACCCGCAACCGCGGCCAGGGCAAACAGAGCGATTCAGGACGCAACTAGAGACATCAGCGCAAAGCTACGACTCGCCGATGTCCCCACGTTCCGCCGATTGGGCTGGCTCGGCCACATCTCTCGGCCGATTTCCCGCCCAGAATACCAACCGTTACAGCGACAACAGCGCCATGAACTCCGGTCATGGTGGAGACGATTATCAGTGGCAGGGGGCCGCGTCGCCTAATTCACAGGGACCGCCACGACCACCAAAAGAACCACTTGACGGTCATTCGCCCGCGCTCACCCAAACCCCACAGCACGACAGGGTGAACAAGCTGCAGAAGAAGCATGGCAGCCCACTGCCATACCATAGTGTCGAAAGCGGTTACGGTACCGCCACAGCCACGCACGCCGGAAGTTATCACTCCGGTAGCCCCAAATTCGAGAACAGGAACCTAAGCGGAGCCTTAGGAGTTCCAACACGAAGGCCTAGTGGGCCTAGGGCAATGACACCTAGCCGAGGTAGTGATGATGACGAGAGGCGGCGCAAGCGAAGTAAGTAGTCAATTACAGCTTTCACACTCGACATGTCACTAACCACCCTCCAGACACATTCGGCACGGCTGCCAGCCCTTCTAGCGCTATGAGCCAAGAGTCAGAGACCTTCTAGGGGAAGCGTGCTCAGAACCTTGACATAGTGCTACCCTCGTCCCCATTTCACGTTGATTTCAAAAGTTAGATGGATGAATGAATGAATGAACGCATGGTTGATACTACGCGGCTACTGAGTAGCCCCGTTTTAGATATAATAAATGTCTTCACAAGGCGTTTAGGCTGGGTTACTAGTATTTGATGACTCGGCCTCTTACTCTATAGAGAGGGATGCATCGAGACAAGAAAAAAGGATCCAAGGGTCTTCATAAGGGGGTTGAAATTCAAAGAGCACGGCATAACACGGAATAGCAGGTACTGCAATCGGCTAAGCAGTAGGATAATTGATTTGAGCGGGTTGACGAGCGGGTGTTGCTCAAAACTTGATATCCTATATTAAACTAATCCCATCTTCTCACGATCTTGTATGAATTCTTATGGAGCCTGTTTAAGGTGTATACTATTAGCAATCCGCCGCGTGCTCTAAACGCGAGCTGAATCAGATAATCATATCTTGCTTCCTTGATACTAATTTAACTCCAACGTCGTATTCACTTAACTTCAATGTCATTATATTACGTACTAAGAACAGAGTATCATCTACCCATTAACACCTGCATCGTTATAAGTCCCCGAGCCGCTACCTAGATTATCAATACACTCAGAGGCACCGGCCTATCTCAACCTCCGCGCCTCCGGAAGGACTACAAGTTGCTCCGTCGCTTCATTTCTGCAGTTAATAATCTTGGTAACACGCCACATCACAGATTGTCCCGGATCTACCGCTCGGATGGACATAGGAAAGCGGACATAACGGAGACTAGCATTTCCTAATTTTGCCAATTAGGTAACGCTAAGGGCTTAGTAGTCGCTGTGGAATCCTGGAGCCGCCCGTAACCTCCGCAAAAGTTAGCTAGCTCCGACCTGACCCGTCTCATGCCGCCGCCCGTCCAAATGGATTGGTGCTCAGCACGCCGCATGATGACGCGCTCTCATTGAAAGTTCTTTCAACCTCCTGCGACCTCTAATGGCGTCGCTAGAATTGGATATAATAGGCAAACTTCCCTCCCAATGGACTCACAGTCTCGGTCTTACACATCAGATCATTACACTCATACCACAATCCCTTAAAAAGCCATAAGCCCTAAGGAATATTGTACCACCACACCCCTCATCGCCACACTCCAACATGTCTACCACCACCAACCGCGCGTTCTGGCAGGACAAAATCGAAGTTCCGAGCGTCATCCGCGAAGGAACGATTCCTTCCCAGCTAGAAGATGACCAAGTCCTCATCAAAGTCCACGCCTGGGGCATGAACCCCGTGGACGGCTTCCTGCAGCACTTCGCGCTCCCCTTCCTCAAGTACCCGCTCATCCCGGGCGAGGACATCGCCGGCACCATCGAGCGCGTCGGCGCGGGCGCCGCCTCCCAGCACTTCAAAGTTGGCGACCGCGTCTTCGGCTACGCCCACGGCGCGTTCCAGGAACACGTGGCGATAGACCACGTCCTCGCCGTCAAGGTGCCCGACTCCATGACCTTCCCCGAGGCCGCCGTGTTCCCGCTGTGCTTCGCGACGGCGGCGCACGCGCTCTTCGCCGCCGATTACCTGCACATGCCGTTCCCCAAACTCGGGGGCTCCGCTCCTGCGGCCGGGAAATCCGTGCTCATCTGGGGCGGCGCCGCGGGCGTGGGCAGCAACGCCATCCAGCTCGCGAAAGCGGCCGGGTATTCCGTCATCACCACGTGCTCCGCGCACAACTTCGACTACGTGAAGAGTCTCGGCGCGGACAAAGCGTTCGACTACAACAGCGCGAGCATAATCGACGACCTCGTGGCGGAGCTCGACACCGGCGTCTGCGCGGGCATCTTCCAAGCGGCGGGCCCGCAGGGCGCCGTGGGGCCCTGCTGCCAGGTGGCGCACAAGTCGAAGCAGACGCTGTTCGTGGCGTGCGCGAACGCGGTGCCCGAGGGTGAGGTGCCCGAGGGCGTGGTGGCGAAGTTCGTGTACGATGCGAACCCGAAGGGGTTCTACTACGACACGTGCGCGGTGCTGTTTAGGGAGTTTTTGCCCCAGGCCCTGGCGACCGGGGAGTACCAGATTGCGCCGAAGCCGGAGGTGGTTAATACGAGGGGCGTGGAGGGCATTCAGGAGGCGCTGGATATCCTGAAGAAGGGCGTTTCAGCCAAGAAGATTATCGTGGAGGCGAAGTGAGAGGCCGAGGAGCGAGGAGCGAACCCGGTTTAGAGGACGGGTGTCGGTGAGGATGAGTATGATGATTCCACACTATCACCGAACTACATGTGTAAAAACTCAGATAGGGGTAATTTACGTTCCGTGTTACGAGATTTCAGGTATTGGATTGTATAACCAAAGAATCCCGGTTTACACAAACTGTATCGTTCGATTGGTGTCCAATCCATGGGTAAGCGCTAACCCAAGCCATGCCAAACCCAGTTCCTAGGTTCAGCTCATGTTTATCACGCCCATGTAATACATGCATGAACATCTCCGCGCTACATAATACCTAGATCACGATAGAAGTTTCGAAGAGCCTCGGAGTATATCAATTTTGTGACTTATATGGACTGTTGGTGATTGACCGGGGCTAACGGAGATCGGGAATACTAAAACTACTTCTTATACGCGTTCGTGGATGATGCTAGTCGTCATAGCTGTGCCGCTTCCTTCACGTACTGCTTATAAGCTCTCATTATTAGCGTCTTGGGTAGTTCATTCAAGGCCGCGAAGCATTCACATTACAATGATCACAATATCAACCACTCAACTCAATAGGCAATACATAGCCTACCAGGGTGTATGTGACATGCCAATGACATAATGAATATATGTGGCGTTTGGAGTGCTTTTAAGCCTGCATGCTTCCCGTGCCTTGTCCTCAGCACGGCCTCTATTCCCAAACCAGGCAACTCTAATCCTATTACAATAGAAGCTTAAATTTACTTACTGTATTATCGTACAGGGATCAGTGCTCAGACAGGACTTTTGTATATGCACTCGATAGAAGCTAGGGTAGTTATGCTTGGGTTTAAGCTGCCTTGCATACGGCAGGCGTCAGCTAGGTGAAGCTAGTATATGAGTGCCGGTCAAGATATTAACATCCTTGCTAGATGGCAAGTGGCCTTGCGAGAATTTCCATGTAAGCAATTGAGCCGTCGGACTAGATGAATGTAATGCGCGATTTAGAACCAACAAGGGACAAAATAAGTTGAATTACGAATGAAGAGGAATCCTCAAGTAAGAAGCTGAATAGTTACTAGCACTCATTCCTATGAGTACCTTGCGGCTCCTATTTCTACGAATTCGTACTGTATATTACGTACTTGCTATCCACCCGGTTCGGCTCGAAGTCGTTCGGGCTTTAGAACCACATTCGTAACTTGTAGTAATACTAATTCAAATGCGCCTCACGGGATGGTGATAGTTACACCGTATTACTTTTCCCAGGCCAGTATTATTGCGTGACCTTACCTCCGTCCTATCTGCCTTATTCTATCCACCTTGGCCCTTACATGTAGCCTCATAAATAGACTAGTTGCTCTTCTAATGCCATATTTGGGTCTGCACGCCGTACAGCATTTGAGGAGCCTCAACAAGAAACCAGACTCAACTCAACTATCAAGTTCCAATAGCCGTTCTTGTTTAACACAAGGGATTCTGAACGCCCCTATACGTATGTTACTGAAATACTAAACACTAACCCCCAAACTCCTAATCCACTTTGCGTCTAGCCATCGCTCCCTTTTATTAGTCTTTTGTTAACCTACAGACTTAGTTTCTATTTGGAGTTATGATGCGACTGTCTAGAGTTGTATACCTCTACGCTTTGGGGAGCACGCCGTACCCCTCGCCGGTAGTTGCGGTAACTCCGAGAGATATATCTCCTACATGTCGCTATCTGCCAGGGGATTCTCAATGGCCGAGCGATGAGCAATGGAGCCGTCTTAATAGCACAGTTGGCGGTAGACTTATCCGAGGTGTACCTATGGCGCAGCCCTGCTATGGACCAAACTCTGATCCAACAACATGTGCTCAAATTCAGGACAACTGGAGTAATAAGACAATCATGTAAGGAGAAGATATAACTACCCCTTAAAATATTCAATAGCCTTGTTTAGCGTAGAGGCTCGATATCCCTTCCCTTAAAATATGCTATTTTTGGAATCTAACACTATTTCCTAGTTCCGAAAACCCATTTACGCCTATGTCAGTCTATTGGCAGAACAATACATGCAGTCCATTCGGGGCCGATACCAATGGCACCTGTGAGATGGGAAACCTGGCTTCCTATGCTATTAACGTCTCGGACGCCTCCACCGTGGCTGCTGGGATTTTATTCGTTAAAGAGAACAACATTCGACTTACAATCAAGAATACAGGCCACGACTTCCTTGGGCGGTCTGTGGGCACCGGCTCTCTGGGGTTATGGACTCACAACTTGAAGGAGATCACCTTTTACAACTATAGTAGTCCCGCATACAATGGCCCGGCAGTGAAAGCTGGTTCTGGCGCCCTGGGTTCTGAGTTATACCACGCGGCTCGGGAACATGGCTTACGTGTTACAGGTGGCCATTGTCCAACTGTTGGTCTATCAGGAGGCTGGATATCCGGTGGCGGCCATGGTCCTCTAGCATCAGCCTACGGTCTAGGCGCGGATAACACCCTCGAATTCGAAGTCGTAACGGCTGATGGTCAACATGTTACTGCCACATCTACCAATGAGTATTCTGACTTGTTTTGGGCTCTTAGTGGCGGCGGCGTTGGTAACTTCGCTGTCGCTCTTTCGGTTACATTCAAAGCACACGCCGACGGCCCCGTGGCAGGTGCAACATTTTCGTTTCCAAATACTCACACCGACGGGTTTTATTCCGCCGTGGCTGCGTGGATGAGGAATCAGCTCAATATCTTTGACAAAATCCCTGGATTCAAGACCATATCTCTAATTACGAATAGTGCTTTCACCCTTCAGTCCGTTGCTGTACGTGGTTTCTCCAATTCTTTCCATCCCTCTTCTGCGTTGGGGCTATATGGTATGACCAAAGAGTCGTTGTTAACTGAAATTGTTGCAGTGGCCCGGCGCGACGGAAGCTGAGCTAATCGGCGCTCTTACTCCTTTTTACGAAGACCTTACGGCGCTAGATGTCCAGCTCACTACCAACGAGACCATAGTTTCTCCCACTTTCGAAGATCACTATAATTACTTCACGAAGGATCTAGCTATGAACACCACTTGCGGAAATCGTCTCATTCCTCGCTCCTTCGTGGAGCGCAATGCTACGGAGTTAGTGGATCAGATTCGGACCATGATGAGCGAAAATGAACATATGCTAGTCACCCTGCTAGGTGTCAATGTGACGCACGCTCGCGTTGGAAATGAAGCGGGCTCGAATGCTGTGCTTCCGGCCTGGCGGGACACCGTGTTTAACATGAACTTTGGGATCGGGACTCCGGAGGACGCATCTTGGGATCTATTGCGCAGCAACCAAGCCAAGACAAATCAGTTCCAGTCGCGAATGAGGGAACTGACACCTACAAGTGGCAGCTATTTGAATGAAGCAGTATATGACGACGTAAACTGGAAATCAGACTATTACGGCGCGAACTACGACAAGTTACTGGCGATCAAGAAAAAGTATGACCCAGATAACGTCTTTTGGGCTAGTGTGGCTGTGGGAAGCGATGCGTACTCGTTACAGAATGGCAGGTTATGCCGCAATGAGTAGTGGGATCTGGGAGACGCGATGCTGAACCTGTAAATACCGCTTGCCTGCCAATTTCTATGGTAGGGGCTGCACTACCTCATGTCTTGGCATTGGCTTATAGAAAAGACACGGCACGTACCAGTATATGTATAGGGATGCTACTGGAGTCCCGTTGGAGGCTGGTGGTGAGTCCATTGTTATCAATCTCTTGATATTTGATCGTGCATCTATAGTTGGCTACCTACCACGCAAGTCGATAGTTCCGTCAAAAGAATCAGAACACAAGGTACAAACGGCGAAACCAACAAACGTGGCTTGCTAAAGGGTAGCTGTGTCATCTCTTGGCATCACGTGACTTTCACGTGGTTTGTTTTCTAAACTACTTGCGATTATATAATCAAGATGCTACCCGATGACAAGTCGGCTTATCAAGAGAAAATTTCGATGCATTGGCCATTAACTGTATACTGGGCGTTACACGCCTTGGTATTTATTTATTTCGAGAAAATGGCAATTGTTTACTTCTTGAATGGCATGGCAATTCGCCAAGAGCTTGCCGTCAGCACAGCCTCAGCCCCAGCTCAGCCAAAGGATGAAACGCCTTAGCTGTCGATCATCAGGGGTATCAAGCTGAACCCCTGGAACAAAAGTTACGAACAAAGTTCGATTATTTTCAACGTCAATCGTGACTTATGATCGAACACGTACTACTGAGGCTGGTGTTTTCCTCGGGTATTATGATAGTATGTTGTCACCGCTGTTTGTCTTGTCGTTAGCCGGGCTAGGTCTTGCTATCTCTGGACCTGAGATCCCGGGCTTCTGCGCGCGGAATCCGTTACTATCGTTCGAATACGATTTGTGCTGGTCCGCTTCAATTCGTCCTGTCCCCAACCTGGACACGGATAAGCCGGCTAATCCTGCCCCGTCTTCTCCGAGCACCTCAAACCAGACCGGCTGGGACGGTCCACGCCATTGCGTGAGGGAGTGGTGTGTCTATTCCAATCGCCAATTCTCCGGTGGAATTGTGGTGATTACCAACAGCGAGAATGCGGAGCGCATATCCCGGCTTCCGGACACAACAAACACCCGGTCCGGTGCTCCCCCTTTCTACTCCACCGAGGTCCCAGGCAAAGGCGTAGGGCTGGTGGCTAATCGGACGATCCGCCGCGGCGAACCCATTATGACGTGGCAGCCTACGTACATGATACACCGGCGACTCACCGAAGCTCTGTCGGCCGAAGAGCAGCAGCGCATCCTCGACGCGGCGCTCCTTAAGCTCCCTGCCGCGCGGAGGCGGGCCTTCTCCCGGCAATTGGGTCAGTTTGGTGTTCACCACGTGAGCGACATCCTCCTGACGAACTCATTTCAAATGGATGTCGGAGGACCGAACCACGAAGGTCATCACCTGGGTAATTTCCCGGACGTGTCGCGGTTCAACCACGACTGTAGGCCCAACGTAGCCTTCAGGATTGACGACCAACTCACCCATCACACCCACGCTGTGCGGGACATTGCGGCGGGCGAGGAGCTCACGCTGGCGTACATGAACCCGTTCGAGACATTTGCGGTGCGGCAACAGCATATCCTCGAGTCTTGGGGCTTCAAGTGCACGTGTCGGCACTGCAGCATGTCTGAGAAGGAGATCCAGGAATCAGACGCACGGCTGCACGAGATCGACGAGCTGTCGGCGGAACTGGAGAACTTCGCGAGCACCAAGGCCTCCATCCGGATGGTCAAGCGGTTCATCGAACTACATGAGAAGGAAAGGCTGGATGCGAAGATGCACGGCGCGCATGTTGTGGCGGCGCTAAACTATAACCTCTTCGGCGACGCGAAGAATGCGCGCAAGCACGCGCGTTTAGCCGCGGAGACGGGAATCGTGGAGTTTGGGCCCGAGGCGGGCGATGTCAAGGCTATGGAGGAGCTAGCTAAGAGTCCAGAGAAGCACTTCACTTGGAGAAAGCGGCTGAGGCGGTAGACATCATCAATTCGCATGTCTTTAGGCACATAGCTACATGCGCGTCTTACGAATGAATCACCGGTGATGCTTCTGGGGGGATGGGTTCACCTAGGCTGGCTCTAAAGATTTACTCGACTTCATGTCGCTTTGCTGTAAATCTTGGTAGTGAAGTTAGATATAGGATGTAGTTTTTGTAACGGGCTTCTGCCGTTCGCACAAATCATCGAAGTGGAAAAACTAGTTTGTCATGAATTGAACTCGAGGGGATTATGATATCTACATATACATACCTACATGTATGTAGGTATTCTAGGTATAATCTCCATCAAGCAAAAAATTCATCACACCCCAGCATGATTCCGAATTGAATACCTGTGTACTTGGACATTGGCTTTAATCGTCGCTGGAATCGTCGCTGGGGTCGTCGCTGGGGTCGTCTGAGTCAATGGGATTAGTTGCCAAGGCAGTTTTTTCCGAGTTCAGTTTGATGAAGTCGTATCTTGCGCTATCGCGATAACCAAATTCCTCCCACTTCATCCGTAACCAGCGATAGCGGTTCCCAGACCCCAGTGCTCTCCTGGAAGGAAAGCGATAATTAATGGCTTCCCTCGCGTAGTTCCCGTGTCTTGCGAGTGTGCTTGGCCCCAAAGTCCTGTCGAGATAAGGAAATTTAGGGTCGCCCGGGACGTCATTGAAGTGCACGATCCTTCCCCCGTCCATAAGATCATCCAAGAAGTAATCCATAACAGGACTGTCGGTGTTTGTAATATACTCGAATATAGTAGTATAAGTTCCTGAAGCGAGGTGAATATCGGTTAGTGTTAACGATTCTGGGCGAGTGGCATTGAGGAAATGCAGTAGGTCGTGTTCAAATACGTAAAGGCCTCGCAAGCTACATTTCCTGAGAGGCCTGGAGAGCGCACTATATGCAGTGCTGTGGTCCTGGTGAGTAACTGGTGGGCGGTCGTAAAAATCGTGTCTGGTGTCCCACCAATGTAGATCAAGACTTTCCAGTTCTGGCATGACACGTAGCACTGGTATGATATCGCGGATGATGGAGAGTCTGTGATCGTCTTTTACTGAAGCTGACATTGGGTTGATCTCTTGCTCGTATTGGTTGGTCATGTAGGGTAACGACAAACTTATGGCTAATTCCTTCACGGACCGGAAAACATGCTCGGCTGCGGGCTTTTGAGGGAAGGCTAGGAAGGAGCTGTGTACTAAGCTACAACCTCTGAGACTGCCAAAGACGTCTATATGCCTATCCACAGACAATTGGGACTCGCTTAATGCCGCCATCGTGACGTCGAAAGCGTGCAGTGCTGCACCCCAGACAGCTTTCCGCGCGAAAAACTCGCTTGGTTCGGTAGACCCTTCGTCCGCATCTCCGTTGCGAGCAGCAATACGTAGCGATAATGAAGCAAGACTGCCATTTGGGCAATGTTGTTTAAGGTTGTGGAAGGACTCTGTTAGAAGAGCTAGGTGTTCATCCTCTTGGAAATTGATCGTCGTCTCGTCCCGAGCGATGCCGGTGATAATACAATCTCTTAATCGGCATCCAAGGCGACCTTGCTTAGTAATATGCACCATATTTCGTAGCATATTTGTATCCAACTCAACGTTCTTGTGACTGAAAAAGGTAGTGAAAACCCCTTGGGAAGCCTTACTCTCTATGTTGCTACTTGTCAGTCGGAGGGAAGAGATATCGCGGATATCAAGCAACGTCACGATGTGCTCAACCAACTCAATCTGGAGCGACTCTAGAATTGACTTCATTTTGAGATAGTGATTTGCCGAGGGAGAGATGAGGTCGCGTTCAAACACAAACGGGTAACTCAGGAAGTCTAGTCGTCGAATTCAGGAAATATTGTAGGCAGGTAATGACCTCGGGAGTGGCAGGTTCCACGACTGGGTGTTTGAAAGCACGGAGCACTTGAGCTGCCCACAAACATTCACCAACCGACCCCAAGTTTCCACCTCTACGTACGTAGACGGGTAGTACTAGGTACATACCTACCTACCTACAAGTACTACCTATATATGTAATATCTAGTACACATGCATGTGTACTACGGTACTTGGTACAGCAGAGGATAACTTGCCCCTTTTCAAATCAATTGATGTTTCCATTTGCGTACATAAATACCAATTAAATGCTTGCAAGTGACCCTTAAATCTACAGGACGCTCGTAAGACATAGGCACCTAGTCTAAACGGAACTACGCGCGGTACTTAATGCTTCAAGCCATATTACTATGTACCTCATCGAAACTGCTATGCATCAATGAATAGTGAGATAGCTATGTGTATTAAGTTATTTTATAACAGGTATGTATACGATGTACTGAAGCACGCAAAGTCTGTATCTAGTAGTTACTGCGACTAAATGAACGTACTCGTTGAAAGAATTTACAGTAATCCCAAAGAACGTCCATCTTCCATAGTATGTTCGAACCAGATCCTAAAATTTGCGCCGTTTGCTCCATCCGCATTTGGATCATATTCAAACAACGCTTTGCCTTGGTGATCAAACGGGCGATCATTAAGAGCTACATAGTTATAGTATATTATCGATATCCCGGGCACTAAATTTATCAGCGTCTGCTCGATCTGCCTCATTCTCCCAGCATAGTTCTGAGTGTCAGGGGCTGGAAGTGGTGGGTTGGGGTTGGCTTCGGAAGGATCCGCTTGGTCTTGTCGAGGAGTCATGATGAAAGCAATGGCTGGGCCGTTCTCCCCTAAGAATAAATCCGGATCAAGTCCCTGTCCCCTTGCTCTCCATGTGTCTCTTGAGCCTGTAATAAGATTGAGCACATTCTGCCGGAAGGCTTCATCCGGATCCTTATTGCCAGTCAATTGATCAAACGCCAGAGTCTCAAAGAAGTGCCCCTAATTATAAGAAATTTAGACATAGTTTCATAACTGCGATAAGTAGGGATGCTATGACGTACCATATATACCGCCTCTGGAGAAACAACAGTGAGCACAGTGCAGCCTTCGAGGTCCTTGACGCCAATATTCAAAATATCGTCGGTAAAGTCCGAGAATCTCCTAAGGACAGCGTATGTAAAATCGTTTTGAGGGGCTGATTACATGTAAGTGCCTAGGCATAGACGTGTTGGGCGGTCTAAATGTTGACAGAACAATCGGTAGGCCGGACGATGACTTTACCTTCTTTGAGAATAAATGACAGGTTATTGGGGACTTACTGGAATATTTCAAGTTGATAAGGTTCGTTCTGCGACTGATCTGGGGAGGAATTAGCGCGCCTATTTTGCGTTCGAGGAACTCGTCGATATTTTCCTGGCGCACATCTTCGAGAGTTCGCTTGAGTAAATGGTGAATTTTGGGGTTAAAATCAGGCTTTCCCCAAGCCGTATCGCCCGATCCCACAAGCCCGGTCAAGTCACGCTTGGGGACTCTTCTAGGTGTACACGAACCCTCGCAAGAACCACACAGGCGTCGGCAAGTAGGACGTTTACCATAATCTAACTGGCTAGACTGAAGGCTATAATATGCCTCATTCCAACTGTTTTGGTCTTAGTGATGCCATGAAATAGATGTTAAGACTAACCTAGTCCCATACAGGTCGCCGGTGCTGCGCTCTATATAGCGAGCACTCGCCAGGTACTGGTTCAGAATAAGGTAAACCAGGATAGTGTGGACGAAGAACATGATGACAGCTTTCTAGTTAGACGTGGTGACAATTTGAAGAGAAGGGAACTTGGTGAGTAGGGCGTTTCTTCAGGCTTCGAAATAGTTCAACCAAAGATTGTATTCATTTAAAGTCAACCTAATCCGTCTCTCAGAGGCGCTTTGTTGCGTGACTGTACGCGACTACCCGGAACAGCAAACAACTTGCGCCTACCCCCTCCCAGCAAGGGACCGGGCTTGTCTTGACATCAAGCTGCGTAACTAGGCTAGTTCAAGGGCTATGGCATATATTTGCGCTATATAGATGGATATTGTGACTGAGTAACTAGGACGGCGGCAATGATCTTGGCGAGTAACCGATTCGGAGGATATCATTGGGGCCACCGAGAGCTTGCCCAATTCTAAGGTTCGTATTTTCATAGACAGTGATACCTCAAACGAAGAAGGTATAATGAAACCCGGAAATTATTTGTCGGAAAAGTAACCACCACTAATAGGGTGAGACTTGAGTATACCGCATGATTATTTACTAGAATAGTACGGCGCTCGACAAGTAGTGACGTGGATCAATCCGACCTTTCTTCCAATCTAAGCCGTTACTTGTAAATAGACAAGCCTGGTAAAGTCCTCCTACCTAGGTACATGTAAGTATATATCTCTTCACACTATTCGAGTGTCTTGAAAAAGAAGATCAAATCAGATTTCTTTCTAATTCCTCTTCATCCTGAGCGAAGTCGATAAACGGAAGACCATCATGCAACCGTTCTCAGATCTCAGGCGACAAGCCTTCCGCGTGCTGCTCCTTTGCTTCTTCATATGGGCGGTGGCTTCTAACGAAGACGCTACGATTAAATCTACTCTCTCCCATTGCCCCAGGCCCTGCCATTCGTCTCGGTCAGATACGGCGACTTGGACGTATTATCATGAAGTACAAGTTTTTAGCATCTGCGGTGGAATCATTCTCTTCGAAACCAGCCTTCACAATAATTTCAATGATCCACAGACACATATTAGTTTTCGAGCATGTACGGCACATAGCCCCGTTCTCCAACCCAGAAACTTCGCTCAAGTCCTGTCAGGATACAACCGGACCAAGGAATTGAGCGGAATTACGGTCGAAATTTTGTCCTGGGGCATGGTGGACTCGAATATTAACAAAGCATCAGCCTTTTCCGTGGTTCACGAAGCCGCTAACTACATGAAGAACGGGCCAGAAGGTTCACCCGTCATGTTCGCCCGTCAAGGAGATGTCGTGCTTGGCTATTATATTAGCCCCGATATTGACATTAGAGGTGCCGCCGCCGTCATTGGATCTTTCGCTGATACATGGAATTTCAAAGGAACTCGAACGGCTTTCCAATGCCGTCAGTCTTGTAATAGAACTGTCGGTCGTCAATCTCTCGGTTTTATCGTGGATACACGAGGAGACATTTCTGCCGTCCAGTCTTCCCTGGCCAAGTGGGCAGCCGGCGAGTGCTTGCAAGGTAGCCAGACCAGCGAAAGCCGGTGGCTAGATGTTTCACTAACTATCTCTTCTCATCCCCACGATATAGCAAGCAGGGACACCCCCGATCGTCAGAATACACGGCTGAGTAGCCGCGACACGTGTAAGTACATCCAAGCGCGGCTAGGTGACGGTTGCTGGTCCCTAGCAAAAAGGTGCGGTATCACCGAGGACAAACTTGAGTCTTACAACGGAGGCGCCAAGTTCTGTAACAGTATAGCGGTCAACCAGTACGTTTGCTGTTCTCCGGGCTCCTTACCTGACTTCTCTCCCCGGCCGACCAATGGTGATTGTTACGCATATACCGTTTTAGCACATGACACATGTGCGACGATCGCGACGGCTCACCATATGCAAGTTTCGGGCATTAGAGACAATAATAATCAGACATGGGGTTGGATGGGTTGTTCTGACCTCCAAATAGGGCAGAAGATTTGTCTAAGTAGCGGGAAGCCTCCATTTCCGTACGTGGCACCCCTTTACTGTTTCCCCCTTGAAACAGATAGTTTAGGGGTGATTGATCCTTCAATAGGCCCCAGCTCCCTATGACCCTCCTCACTCGAGTATCTGCTGACTCGTATTCATGTAGTACTAACGTGCCGAATGCTATCTGCGGCCCGCAGGTAAACGGTACAATTCCGACTTCGGACCCGTTGACTTGGACAAATCTAAACCCTTGTCCGCTTAATGCCTGCTGCGATATCTGGGGCCAATGCGGCATCACTTCCGAGTTCTGTACGTCAGACCCAGCTGATACAGGTGCTCCAGGCACAGCGCAGCCTGGAAGCAACGGGTGTATTTCCAACTGTGGGACCGATATCATAGCTTCTGTAGAGCCAGATAGCTTTATCAGAGTCGGATACTTCGAAGCCTGGAATGCTGAACGACCATGCCTGAATATGTGGGTAAGTACGTGGTTATAGTAAAATATATAATCTGTGGCCATATATCAACTGACGCGTCTCGCTCCGCTCGTAAAGCCTGGAAGTATTCCTTCTTACTATACACATGTGGTATGTCAGAACCATCATCGCGTCTCGGTGGCTAGCAAAAGATACTAATAGACTGGCTCGTTAGCATTTCGCCTTTGGAAATATCACAGATGACTACGACGTGGACCTCAGTGGTGCTGCCAAGGATATGTTCAGCCAGTTCAAAGCCAAAACGGGCTTCAAACATATTCTGTCTTTTGGGGGGTGGGCTTTCTCGACAAGTCCAGAAACCTACCCTATTTTTCGTCAAGGGGTTACAGATGCCCAGAGACAGACATTTGCTACCAATGTAGCTGACGTAAGCATATTCCCCCTTTTTTGTTTGTGCTGGGTGGCTGATGACTCCGAAGTTCATTATGAAAAATAGCATGGATGGGGTTGACTTTGATTGGGAGTATCCAGGCGCCCCAGATATTCCTGGTATTCCACCTGGAAGCCCAGACGATGGAGTAAACTATCTGGCTTTTCTAAAAATGGTTCGAGCAGCTTTACCGAGCCAATATACTATATCTATCGCGGCACCGGCATCTTACTGGTATCTGAGGGGCTTTCCTATTTCTAACATTAGCTCCATTGTGGACTACATCATATACATGACGTATGACTTGCATGGCCAATGGGATTATCAGAACGCTTTCAGCAAGTATGCACCTTGTTAACTACTCAGAGTAAGAAACATCCGGTTAACATAGCTGACATATGAATCCTCTAGCCCCGGCTGCCCGAAGGGAAATTGTCTCCGGTCTCATATTAATCGGACTGAAACACAACAGGCTTTCTCTATGATTACTAAGGCCGGTGTTCCTTCAAGAAAGGTCATAATCGGATTACCCCTTTATGGTCGTAGCTTTCAGATGTCCGAGGCTGGTTGTTATACAGAGATGTGTAAGAAAAATGATCGTATTGGAACCAAAGAATACTAATTTACAGCTCTATAGGCACCTTTACTGGCCCCGAAAGCGGTGCTACTCCGGGAAAGTGTACGGACACTCAAGGGTATATCAGCAACTGGGAGATACAACAGATCCTGGAGACTCCAGGAAATGATGCCCAGCAATACTTCTCAAATGTCGCAGGGGATATCTTAGTGTATAACAACACGCAGTGGATCTCGTATATGACGCCGGAAACTTACAACAGTCGACTTCATTGGGTACGCTCATTGAACTTCGGCGGAACATCCGACTGGGCCATGGATCTAGAGGCAAGTTACTATGGAAACGGAAGTGAAGCCGGAACAGGCTCGGGGGTTGTATATATTGACCCTAGCGTCCTGACCGAACCTAATGCGACTGTCGCCTGCGAGCCACCATGTACCTTTGTCCTCCCGCCTTGGGTCCTTTCAACGAATACGATAATAACTCGGCCTCCTATTACGGAGACGATACTAGAATTGTACCCGTCGATACAAACGCTAGCCGACGGCGACACTACTAGCACCGTCTATATCTCTGTTACGACTGTCACAACTATTATACTCCCACCTATCACAACAGATACTATTGCTGTATGGAACGTAGAATGGACGGATACGGACGAGACCATCATTTACTTCACTAGTAGCATCGTGTTCCCCCAGGAGATCCTAACCGAGAGCCCGTATCTAGTCACTACTGGCACAACGTCAATAGTACTACCTGGAGTTATTTATACCTACAAACCAGGGCCTTACATGGGACCAGGTCCTACGGATCAACCTTCCTCAACGTGGCCACCAGGACCGCCTCCACCCGGTCAGATGGGCTCCGTTCATGTTACTAAGGGGAAGCCTAAACATACCTGTATAATAGGCTGTGGATCCCTTTGTAAATCTAATTGCGGAATCGAGATCCCTTGTATCGGTATATGTGGCTGCGTAGGATTTGGTTGCCCTGCTGGCGGTCGGTGTCTGGGTGCTCGCTGTGGTGCTGATAATGTTGATGGTGACGATGGTGACAACAGCGATGATGGCGATGATGGAGACGATGACGACGATGAACCAGAATCGTCATGCAGTGCAACATACACGGTCACCGACTGCGAAGTAGCCTGCTCTGTAACCGATTTTGGCACATCGACTACAAGAACTTGCTACAGTCCAAGCTGTGTGACCGTTGATGCCTGTTCAAAGACTGGATTTACAACCACGTCTGAAACAACAAGCTACGATTGTCCCTGGACCACGAATCTAATCGCGGCCGCGTGGACGCCTACAGATTTGAACGGCCCTCCGCCCGTGCTTGGAGCCGGCGGAGAATTCGGATACACATATATAACGGGGTCCGATGCACCCACGCCGCGACCCCGTCCTACTGCTTTCATTGATTGCAGTTTCCACGGGCAGGATCCAGATAATGGAGTGACAGCACAATACTGCGTGTGCTCCGGCTCGACATTTCCGCCCCACACCAACACAGCCGTCCCGGGTAACTCCTGCGCATATACTAGGCTACCGACAAAGACAACGAGTATTTCGACGATACAAGATATTGTCACAAGTGACTGTGAGGTATGCACCTACGAAGGGGAAAATGCCCAATGCTCCACTATTCAGGGGTGCACTCCCGCCATGACGGTCACCACGTCCACCGAAACAGTGGTAGTTACGCCTAGTGCCAATTGTGATTTTTGGTAAGGCCCCGACTAATCCCTAAGACGTCGCTAGTAAGCATAGTGCTCTAATCAATGATTCACGTAGGGATGAAGGGTGGGGCTGGAGATTTGAAATCTACAACATTGCCAACTGGGCCACGGACGGGGGACGAGAGTTGCACGACCAGGAAAACGGATGCGGCGATCTCACGGGCTGGGGTTGGGAAGGGTCTACACCATCGAGCTACCCTCGGGTTTATTTCAACTTGCCCTTCTTCATCAAACAAGGCTGCGTGGAGCGCGCCATCGTGTCCGCTAGGGGTCCCAAAATCTCATGCCAGGGCCACGGTCTGGGCGGGAGGAGGCGACGCCGAATACCAAATGAGAGAGAATATGAAGCCGCCTCCCCACGTGCGGGGGAAGGAATACCCCAATCAATCCAAGCTAGTTTGTTGCCTGTAACATCAGTGCCAAGCTACAGCTACAACGCATCAATCATATCGACACCGAGGTATGTCCCCATGAACTGGGGAATTCAAGAGCCGGTTATTTCAACGTCGACTATCACACCTATAACGACCTTACAGGTCATAAGTACCGCTCCATCGACGCCCACAGTCACGGAAAGGCGCTTCGGGACAGTTCAGAGTGCTTGAATCGGATCTAATAGATACTCCACTTTTAACCCCTATTACCCCTATTGCCCCTATTCATTCACGAATTCTCCAAAACGCAACAGGGCAGCAATCGTTTCCCATAATCTGAGATTCAACTGACGGCGAGGACTTGGTAAAATGAAAATCGCATGTAGACATATATTTTCCGTTTGACGGTATTGAATGATGGAATTACGTCATTATTTGCTGCACATCCTTGAAAAACTCCAACGTAAGGTCATCGTTGCTTTGTATTTGATTCAAGGGTTGATCAAATGGTCCGATATCGAAATGAAACCCGCCTTCTTGAGAGACATATCTAAAATCAGATTCGTCGAAGGTTGGTGGGAAGTCAGTGTCATTCATATGTTGAAACTGGCTTTCTGCCGCCGTAATGTTCGGGTATTGCATCTCATACGGCCCGAGGCCCGGGTTATCATCTGGCTCAACCATAGGTCTTAATTGCGCGGGGGGCAAAAAGGACATTTCTTCCTGCGAATTATGTGATAACGCTTGGGAGACGAGCTCTACACCGCTATCGGCGGAAGAGCTGGTAGTTGCTTGGGTTTTCGTCTGTCGATGGGGCTTGCGGCTTCCCGAAGCTACGGGAGATGACCCTGAAGGAGCTGGTGGTTGTGGGGGTGCGGCTTGACTCGAAAGCCACTCTTCAAATAGTGTATTAAATCCGCGGGCAATGGCAACCTGGAGGGCTGATTCCGTCCCATCCTGAGGCATGAATAGACCGCGTGATTGAAGCTCCTCGGCCAAAATAGCCGGGCCACGGCTCTGTGAAAATTCTCGGAAGTTGCAAAAGTCCTCGGATAAGCCCGGATCCATGTAAGGGGATGCCGGCTTTGAACGCCCGGGAAACACGATGTCCCAGATTGCAAACCATTTCTCTGCCTCGGAGAGCTCTGTCTTCGACTTCCGGGAGAGTTCTCGGTGTTGTTGGTGAGAAATTCCATCTAGCTTCGCCGAAGGATCCCATCGACATCTCCCCGTTTCCTCTCTCATGTGGGCTTGATGGCTCGCTTCTTCCGCAAACTGGGTAAAGCAGCGCTCGCAGTAGAATGTGGGCGTGTGTTTCCTAGCGAGGTGTTGCTTAACACGAGATATCATGTCGAGTTTCTTTGGGAAACAATCGCGATGTTTACTCGGATCCTGTTTCCAGAAGGGACAAGCGAATAACCTCTGATCTCTAGAGTTATTTTGCTTCGGTCTTTTAGATTTAGGTTTCCGCATCGAGTTCTCGTCTTCACTTTCGTCTTCGGGGTCGTCTCCTCCAGACCTTTTCTTAGATGGCCTGGCTGGGCTCGCGCTAGGCGCAGTGCCCCCTGGTGAACTGTGTGCGAAATTTGACTGCGTACCATTTCCAGATCCATCGCAATGCGTTTGGTGCGATCGAATGCCGGGAATTAACGCAGCTTGCTGCGTTTTAACCGAAGATACGCCAATATTATTCCTTCCAAAGCCTCTTTCTTCTAGGGAAAGTTCTCTAGTAGCTACCTCTAAAGAATTTGTGCCGTAGGATGAATTTTGGTATTCCGAAACTAAACGGCCACTAACCGTATCTACGATGGGGAAAATAGGACTTTCCGAATCTAGGAATCCAGGAAATAAACCCTCTGAGGAGTTTGATATTGAGAGCATATCAGAGTCAAGAGAGTTTGCGCTGATTTCAGGGCTTGCATCTCCATGTGATGAATTTCTTGACGAGGAAACTTCCTCTGAGTCAGGGAGTATCTCGGAAGTCTCTTCATCAGAGCAGGGCTGAACCTGTGGCTCGGGGCCACTGAAGGAGAGTAAAGTGCTGGCACAATCTCCTAAGATATGGCGATTCTTCCAGAATTTAACACGGTCGATAGGGGTATGGCTACTGTCATCTTCTTCCCAGGGGAGAATATGACGACAAGAACAAGTTTCGCAGGGAGATTCAAGCATGTGCCAGACAGCGCACCCTTTCGTTTGATAGCAGAGTTCGAATGTCCGTTTAGCTAGTCGGAGAAGAGTACGTCTATCTCCGATCTTCAACCCTAGTGTTCTTATGATGCTGAAAGCGTTCGGCGATATTTCAGTACCGGGACAATTTTCTGGACGTAGAGTAATTGGAAATCCTCTAACGATGGGAGGATTGCCGAGCATACCCAGCCAGTGTAATCTGGATCGAGTAGCCAAGTCCGACGTCTCATCAGCCGATTCCCCGGATATTTCTATACTCCAATGGTGGCTGAATGATTTGGTTGGGTCATGTTCGGTGACACAATTCAAGGAAGGCGTGACGTAGATGGGTACTTGAGGGTCGGTGGGCAGAAGAGAGGCAGCTAACCAGGCCAACTGCTCTCCACACTCTGCAATGGAGTAGGTAGGCCCAGTAACGAAAACTTCCAAATAGGAGTTACGAATGATGGCCTCGACCTTCGTATTATCCGCAAGAATGTCTACAAATACGTTAGGATGCAAGTCAACTGGTAAGGGGGGCTTACAGCTGTACTTGAAAACGAGACCCCCTGGGCGCCATGGACTGCCTTCTCGATGACGCTTAGTAGTCCTTTCCCGCTGGACGGCCAAGTCTGATCTATGTACTCTTTGACTGTCGTGAGCTGGAGTTGGTCCGTAGAAGAGCATACTGCTACTGCGAATGAACCGATGACAGGTTGCTTGGATGTAATTAACTCGTGTTGTGTCCCCTTTTCGACGCGTGTCCTCAGTGGCAGCCATGGGAGCCTGAAAGAAACTTCGTAATGACGAGGAGCTTTCGTTTTGCTAATTGTTCCTGTAGGGAGCTGCCCCAAGATTTTTCGACGGATTTGATCAATCATGACATTGGGTAAACTATCGTCCCAATGGAATAACGATTCCTTCATTAAGCTGGATATCAGCCATTCGTATGCCGCACTATTAACAACCATGCTATCATATGTTGAAAGATCGGCGTCTTCATTATCGTCTTCTATTCCTTGAAAAAGATCGTCTGGGTTGACCTCGGCGTCATCTTTGTCGGAATATCTTCCCCACATGTTCATTTTGTCGAAAAGAGACATTTCGTCTGAGCTATCTTTGCGAGTCTCTAGTTCATCTTCCTCATCGGGGTTGAATAAGCGCTTTAGCTGTGTAGCGATTTCTCTTAATCAATAGTTAGCTATCTGAAGGTATCATGATTCCGACGATAATCAAAACCTACCGGTGATGTTTGTGGATGAAATACATGGCTCCGAGTTCCAATTCATTGGATGAGTTCGAACCTAGTTTGATTGCAAATACTTTAATAAGATATGGAAGACTCTTCTGAATCAATCTCCAGTTCTTGTTGTTGATATTCCGCCCAAGTCGATTGTAAATATTGCTGCAAACATCATGGACGGATTTCTGGATAATCTCTGGTCTAGTGGTAGTTGTTTCTGAGTACCTCGTTCTTGAATCCTCTTGATCTCTACTGCTCGATTCTATACGAGTTTTCAAATTGGTTGCCGTCGGTCGGTCGGTGTCGTTGTTGCTAGTTAGCCGTCGATTACGATTTAGTGCAGATGCATATCCGGAATCGGTGATTGGTACGTCATCTTTGAATGATTGCCGTTGGCTTAGCCCTGAAGATCCAAATTCGCTGTTATCATAAAGTGAAGCTTTATGATTATGGTCCTCGCCTTCAAGTTCCTCAGAAGAGCGAAGTTCCAGCCGAGGCGACAACGCTTTGGGGAACGAAACCGTTTCCCGCGACCCGAAATTCTCAACGAGGCCAAGTTCCACCGCGGCATTTAGGTGCCATTTTAGATGCCCTGCGGTCAGCTTTCTTTCGGGGCTACTACTCGTGCTAATGATATCAGTAGAGATATTCTCGCTAAAAAAATCCCGTGATGATAGTTCTGCCCCAGGATCCTGCATTGTGGTTTCTATTTACGATAGCGAATATTAACACGTTTGTAACGTTCTTATCAGTACTGGGAGCATACCTTCATCAGACCCTTCATGGGTAATGTGAGTTTGAGGGGAGAACGTAAAGTCGCCTTCAAGTTCTTGGCAAGGGATTATGTCGGGTGCTTCCACTGCATCTGCATCCTGTGAATCGTAGACAGTCTCATTATACGGCGATTGAATCCCCGGCCACGCACTAAATAGGGCCGGCGATGACCCTGGAAGCGTCTGAGGGCCCATTCGAGAGAGATCAGAGTCGAGGTCACTTTGATTCCGCGAAACCGGGTAACTCTCTATGATCCAATCAGGGATAGCTGGAGTAGAACGCAATCCGGCCGGCGGCTCGCGCGGCGGGTAATCGGGGAGATATAAGTTTGCTGACGACCAAGGTCCATCAAGCCATCGAGGAGGATCTACCAAAGACGGGCCTGGCCCGTCGAGGTGATCGTGAGTTGGCGACAAGAAAGGTTCTGGAAGCTGCGAGAAGGGAGGCGGGTGCTCATAGGGGGGCGGGAACAGGGGGCGCGGTTCGCTAGCTAGCGCGTCGTGATCGGATTGAAGAGATGAGGTCGGAGCTACGGTGAAAGAGGTATCGTATGCCATCGCCTTTGATGCGTCCTCCAATTTTGTCGACATCCATGGCCAACGAGTCTCATTGCTGTTCGCTTCGCTAAGAGGATCAATTTTGGATGTGTCAGGTCCCTTCTTACGACTTCGGATGCTAAGCGCTATTTCACGGAACACGTTCGGCCGGACCGCTACTCTCTTTCGCCCACGGCTTAACGGCGGTAAAGGTTTCTCAGTAGGTAGATTCCCACCTAAAGGGGGCACTTCTTCCTGTTCGATAGATTGTGCGTTCTCACGTTCATCCTGGCTTCCGGTGTTGTCGACAGGTAAGGTCCGGCTCTTGTGCTCCACTCGCACTGGATCCATGTCCTCTTCCCAAAGGCGTCGCCGCTCAACTCTCTGCTCGTCTAGCAGCGGCTGGATACAGATGCGGCCCTCCTTGGATTGAAAGTGAAGTCCCACATCGTCCGCTCGATCAAAGTGGCGGCCACAGCCCCATTTTGCTCCGGATCTGAGTGTTCCCCCACATGCATACTCCCCCCCTTTAAGGGCGGCTGGTCCCGTCAAAATAGCGGTTTGATTCTCTTCAGGGTGGTCTCTCCTCTTGTGTGTTATATAATTATCCATGCGTGTGTAACATTTACCACAGAGTGAGCAGACAATGGGCTTCTAATCAACATGGGTAAGCTTTTGAACCACATAATTATTGATTATAGTTAAGGATTTAGGAAAAGCTGTATTGGTGTTTACCCTCTCCTTCTGAGATCGGCGTACCGACCAGTCACGACGTGTTGAGTTCATTTGAATGAGGACTAGTTTTGATGAGGAACTTGATTGGGATTTGACTGCCCCTGGCCAGGCTTGTTGTCCGTTGCTAGTCTCGTTTCCTGCGTCTGGTGCGACCGGTATTAGCGGTTTGTCGGACTCTGTTGGCGTAGACATTGAATTAGCTATGGTAAGGATAGAGAACTCGCAACAATGGCTAGATATGCTACTTTCTCTAGAGACGAGATGGCGATGAGATGAGTGTGCTAAGATGTTGACCAACTGAGGCTCTGATTCTAGGCTACAGCACGCAAGTCTAAATAACACAAATGTGTTTTTGAATGTGATTGGATGAATTGACTCCCCCATGATGGCGCAGCACTGTAGCCAATTAAGTTATAAAACACACAGGTGTTGATCATCGTCTCATATGTAGCTAGTGTAGCCATATTATTGCAATTGTAAACGAAGACGATATGTGCCAGTTTCTTTTCCACTGAAGTTCGGTGCGATTGAGAATATGTTACTATTTCGCTCCTATGATGCTACTTGAGATGGCGTTTCTTTCAAGTATAAATTGGTCCCTAGAACCAATAAGGTAGGTCCCATATTCTTAGGAAATGTGCAATCTAACCCCGGCATTCGTGAATACACTGCAAGTCTATTACATTTTATACATCATGTCAACATCGGTACCATCATTATCCCATACTACAGCATCATCTAAGTAGGTTGGCCGGAACAAGACTACTGTGATCGCCAGCACTAACAAATCAGAACGCCTAATACGGATACCTGCATATTAATGCTCGACCGGTATTTGGAGAGTCCCCCCACCGTCAGCGAGAGGCTTGCACTGCCACAGCTTAACCAGTTGGACGGAAAAGGGTCAGGGGGCAGTCAAGAGCTTGATGAAATAAACCAGTTTCTGAACGAATGGCAAACGAAATGGGATGACAACGACAATCGACTTTGAAATATGATAAGAATTTTATAAATTAAAGAGCTATATTTTCATGAGAGTGACGGTTCATGTCAAGTCGTAACGTTACATATAAAGGCATAGCTGATAGCTGTATAAATACATATACGGGCATACGTACACCACCCCCAAACCCCCCGCTAATTCAACTCCTTACTGTATGTACTTGTGCTGGCTCTTTTTCGCCTAGCACCCTAGAGGGTGCTGCGCTTTAACTAAGGTATTCATCCTTGGATACAGGAATAACAAATACTTCCAAATATGTAATAATGCCTAATAAATCTATGTACTGCTGTATGGATATGTGGAGCTTTGCATATAACGATGAGAAATACTTGATTTTGTGTGAGGCTTACATATAAATCTAAGTATTTATTATTCCTATATCCAAGGATGAATACCTTAGTTAAAGCGTAGCACCCTCTAGGGTGCTAGGCGAAAAAGAGCCAGCACAAGTATACCTAATTGCATATAAGTATTTAGGAGTAGGTTTTCAGTTGGTACTAGGTAGTCTCTAGATATGGTACGGCGTTATAAGTGAGTTCTAAGCGGTGCCAAGGAGTAAGAATAGAATAGCTTCCAGAATATCGCTCAACGAGATAATTTGAGCCCGGTAATTCACTATCCGATATACGTAATTCGTTGTCGTCAACGGAACGGAGTATCTGCAGGCCTAGGTGAAATCGCTTGATCCTATCTGCTAATTACAGCTTTCAAATGGGTAGTGTATGCCAATATTTTTCTTGTACGGATTGCTGGTCCTACTATTGAGGTATGTTGTACGTATGAGGCGCTAAAGCCACGACCGAATTCTTCCCTTATGACAGATCCATTGCGCTAGACGAGGATTGGTGCAAGCCCGTGGGATTGCCTATGGAGCTTTCTTCTTTGAGGTGCTTGTTTAGAAATTCCACAACATCGTCCATACCAGTCGGCGAATGGAACCAATGTCCCCCGTTGGGATATTCCTTCCACTCAACCTGTGCACCAAATTCGCGTAATGTGTCTCGCAAGCCTCGGCCGTTCTGAACAAGGACGAGGGGGTCGTCGGCACAGTGCTCGAGCAACACGGGCGTGTTTTGAATGATACGACCATGATCCGGAGCGCCCTCCAGACCGAGAACATCTCTCATCCCGGCAAGACTGCGACCGGCGAATGGACATCGGCACGAGAAGCCGATGAAGGCGCCGAGCCTCCCTCCCGCTGTTGGAAGCACATCCAGATTGAATAGGACATGTATTCCTGTCGCACCGCCCATGCTGATCCCCGCGAGTACCACGCGATCCCAGCGGCCTCCCAACAGCGCCGCCTCATTATCCAGGATGCGACGGATTGCAGGCACAACTTCCTTAAGCCCAATAGCCTGCAAATCTTCATTCACGGCAAAATCTCGCACATCCCAAACGTCGAACCATTGTGGCCATGTTTCTGACGTGCTAGCACACTTGCGCGTTGGGGCTTGGGGAAACACCCAGCGAAAAGAGGGAAATGCCTCCATAAAAGTGCGGCCAAGCGAATCGCGCGAATGAGCCAGGGATGCTACAAAGTTGCGAACATTGTCTCCACGGCCGTGCAAGAAGACAACAGTGTGTGTATGCGGCTCTGAGGGACCAAAAGTAACGAACGGAATGTTTATTGGAGCCATGATGAAAAACAGCGGAATATAACGTCTAAAGGGTTGAAATCGAAGTTGAAGACTGCGAATCCGACAGAAACCGTTAACCAACACCGCAAGTAGCTTTGGTAGGTACCTACATAAGTACCTATGTAATTATTACTATGTAGTTATTATATATAGTTACATATGTAGGTAGGTATATGCACTTATGTACATAGTATCATACATTTATAGGGGTTAGTTCTTAATCGGTCTAAACCCCATCCCCCATCTCCCAGCTCCTCTTCTCAATGTCTAGTTCTTTGGAATAATCACCAAATTCACCAAACACGCTGTGCACCAGGTCAATAATCCGTTGCGGCCATCTGAATCGCTCGAACATTGCTTTCGTATAATCCCAATACTCTGGATAATACCCCGCAGTCTCCCAGTCCACGATACCCGTTACGCTCCAACTGATACTTCCATCCGAGTGTACGGACCGATCAATTAATATATTGCGTGGGTTGAGATCAGCGTGTGTGAACATTATTCTGTGTCCACGGCGAGCAGGGTCGTCTGAGAATCGCAACAACTGACTAAATGCTGCCTCATCTGTGAATGGCCCAACAGGATTTGCTCCACGGATGCGGGGATCCCTGCACGCCTCGCCAAGCGTATTGGATATGGCCGCGTTCGGTTTGGCATCGCAAGGAATATCTCTCAGCTGTGCTACGTAGTCTTTAAGTTGATTTGAAATTCGTTCAATATCTCTTTCTGAGAGAAGGTTCTGGCAGTGTGATAACGGAAACCCGGGGACTCTTGTCATAAGAAGGCGAGCTGTAGGAGCGGACAACGGGTCGCTTACATTTCCAGGCACGAAAATCAAATCGATCGCCTTCGGAACCGGGATCGAAGTATATCGATGAATTATTCCTAGTGCATTGAACTCGTTGCGTGCGCTATCAACATCCCAATGGTGCTTCATATACAGTCCAAACGGCATTCTCTGGACGTTGGCGCTGTCGCTGGACCCCCCGTATAAATATCGTCCCAATTTCTGCAACGCCCTGTAGCAAGCTACCCTGGCTTTTGCGGGGACCAGAAGCCAGGCTCCGAGAAAAGCGCGCGCGCACAGTTTTGAAAGGCCCCAATCATTCGGTGATGCTATTTTTAAATGCAGTCCTAGGCAACCAGCTGTTGGAGTTGAGGACCGAAACGGAGTTTCTTTTGAGAACTTCTTAGAAATGTTGAGGAATTGAATGCTTTCGCATATCCGAGCGTGGGAACCGACGAAGCGAGGGTCGACCTTCGCGATTCCCGACCGGGAGTGGTCACCCAACAATGGATATACGCCATCAACCTCAATCGGTTCCTCGAGTCCGATGGTGACATGTTTGAGCTCATACTATTACAAGATGTTAAACAGAACGATAGCCGGAATCGCGAATTGTATCTTACCTCGATCATTGATGGTTGTAACCTATCTAACTTGACAAGTCCAGAAGCAAGCGCCTTAGCCGCAGACTTTCGGACTAACCAATGATTGTAATAAGGCATCATCGTTTCAGGGTTTTTAGCATATGATATCCACCAATCTCGGTAGGGTGGCCCAAAAAAGGCGCCGAGCATATCAATGATATTTGCCTTTGAAGGCCGACCGTTAGTCCTTTCACAGTAACTCTTAGTCAAGTGATAGAGAGCATACCTTATCTGTATCCCAGCCAGAAGGGACCGGAAGAATGGGCGCGACGATGAGAGGATCGCGCGACGTTCCAACCTTCCCGGTCACACAACACTTTCCACCGTCCCGCTTAATAATAGCATCCTGTTCAAATGTGCTAGGACGTGGTGGAGGATGGCCATTTTCAGTGACTATTGCGATTAGAACAAGTACATATGAATGAAAAAAACCAGAGCGAACTAAACTTACTAGACTCAATGATATAAGACCAATCATCTACAAGTAAAGAAGCCTCGCCGAGCAGAAATCTACGCTTCACGTAACGAGCAGCCGCCACAGGATTGAGAGCCTCAATGATGAATGACTCAAGCAGTATGCCCGACGGATGCGGTAGCCTCGCATCATCAATCAGCGATAGCGTGCTCGCCACATCGTCAGTGGTGGCGGCCATGCCGAAATTTATCAAGTCGATCGTCCTGCGATAAACGATGGTAGAAGATGGGATGGGCAGCTATGGGAGATTTAATTACCTAGAATGCCGGCCCTAGTGGTTGATGACTAAGCCAATCCATGTAGCCAACCACATTGCTTTGGCCCAGACAGGCTCCTAAAAGAAACATCCATGGATGTTAATCCAACCGCCACTTACCGCGCGCTTCACGAGGCGACCTGACTTAATTTGGCCGAACACCAACACTGCCTACCTGCATACGGTATGTACTAGGCGATTATTCTGGCCGGCGTCACGCAGCTCAATCTTGGAAACCAATCATGTCTCGTTTTGTTTCTATTCGCCGGGTAATCTGGTACAATGTTGGTGATTGAAAAAGCTCAGCCGATCCGGACCGAAGCCTCGGGAGCCCGTTGAGGTGAAGGATCACATCCGATACAACCACCACCAGCCTAGACGCCGAGACTCATAATACGTAACCAACAGAAGTATTCAAATGTCAAATGTTTTTAAACTACTATTAAAATATGTATAAATTGACCCTATATCGTCGTATTTACAGTGATAGTCACATCACATCTCATGAAAAGCACACGTCTCCACGATTTACACAGATCTCTCCTTCGATAATCATTTTTGGTATCTTAATATCTCAGTAATTATTTCGATATAGCCCCAAGCTCAAGTATCACCGTTCAACTCACCCGTTCAAAATGGAAAAAGCATTTATCCAGGACAGCCTATATATCACACTTCAGTACTTGCGCACCGTTGATGGACAAAATAAATACGCAAGTCCCCAACGCCTCATGATATTCATCGCACGTCATTCTGACTATAAGCACAGCACTGGGGTATATATGCTAGCGGAAACGAACCCCCGAGAGGAACTCTTCTACACGCCACCGACAAAGACAGGGAGGCCTTAGATCTCTATAAAGATGTTCGCACGGTATCCAACCCCTTAAACTCTAGTACCATGACTGTGATTTTGAGGTTCGCCGATTCGCCTGGAATAGAAGTCCTCCAACGGTGCGCTTCATCCATCCGTCTTATGGATCCTAGATACCTCCCCCGCGGAGAGAGTCGATGGACCTGTCGTGTTTGGGTCAAGGAGGTCATAAGCTCCTTATACAAGAACCGCTGTATCAAACTTTCATCAGGAGTCGGTTAGTGTCAGGAGATATATGCTCTGTTAGGGTCTTACTGATTCGTATCTCAGACACAATTGAACAGTGGTGCCAATACACAGCTGATCATCGAATCCAGCAAATTGCTGAAGCTCGCGCCAAGAACAAAGCTAGTCGTCATCTCGGATACAAGGGGACGGCGAAGGTCTTTAATGATCTAAGTTGGATGAGCACGGCCACCTCAGGTGGATCTGCATTCTTAAGCCCTGACACTAGCAGTAGTAGCAGGCGTTACTACGGATCGTCGCCTATGGACATCGATCCTACCACTAGGCCTCGCTACTATGGATCATCCCCTATGGTTATCGATTCAACCGGCGGTCGCTATTATGGTCCCAGCCCTATGGTTACCGAGACTCACTATAACTCGTAACTACGTATAAGCCTATTTGTTCGCGATACTACCGGTTGGTGGACTTGTTACCAAAGGTTGGCGCGAGTTCAAATGTGTACGGAAATTAATATGCTTTATTGGGCTTTCGTGGGGTTTATCGGTATAATATTTATCTCTTGGGAAGTCTTAGTACGTTGGGTGTATCTATTATCGGGTTTGTCTTATGTATTTATATGGGAGTATAATTTATCCCGGGCGAGAACAGGCCTGGTGCCCCGGCCATGCGTTCATCATCAGCATCAGAACTTTGCTAGTGATTTCAGTAATCTTTAGCATAAGGAGTATTGCCGCGTTATTATTAGCAAGCCTGCACTATTAATCATTAAAAATGATAAAGTCGGTATTTTACATCGATTTAAAAGTAAAATATACTTGTTTGTTAATATAATTTAAATTATAAGATTAATTAAGTTTTATAAGAATATTTATAAATAAATAAAAAGTTTTATTATAATTAAAACCGTTTTAAAAGTATTTAAATAAAAAAACTAATAATATTTAAATAAACCGGTAAGTTTAAATTTAAATTTAATTAATTAAGCTTTTTAATTATAAAATCCACGATAATTATAATTAATTAAAGTTATTTATTAATATAATAACACTTTTACATTTTTAAATAATTAATTAATTAATTTAATCATTTAATAAAAACTTTTAAATTAAAAATAAAAGTAATTTTTAAATTAAAAAAATTCCATCGGCTTAAAAAAATAATTAATAAATAAAATTAATTAATAATAATTTTAAATAAACCGTAGTCGAATAAATTAATAAGTAAAGTTAAAAAAAAATTATTTATAATAAAATCCGAGAATATTAAAATTAAAAAAAACAATTAAAAATTTATAAATACGAATACGATTATTATAACGTCGATAAAACTTATAAAACCTACGAAACTTATAATAAAAACTTTTTTAAATTAAAACGATTTTAATTTGGACAACATTAAATCCGCGGTGTGCCGAAGCTAAATCTGCGGTATATCTAAAAGGGGTAGGCGGTGGGCGGAAATCCGGCGCTAATACCTCACCAAATAGCCAAGATAGCCAAATCGCACTTCAACTCGAATAACTTCAACTACGAGAGTCGTGCCAATTGATAATTTACATTGCTTGAATCGCTAAATGTAGAGCATTCTAATGATATATGTCTCGAACCATGCATCCACGGTTTGAAGTGGCTACCCAAGGGAGTACGGCCATATCCTGATTTTCGAAAACGACTAAGTCCCCCATATGGGCGTTGAGCCTCAGCCAGCGAACACCAACGCCAGCCAGCGCCAGCGATAGCCATCTTCATCCTGCGATGCACGTTTTGAGATTGGAATCATTAGAATCGCTGGAATGAGCTGATTCTAGCAATGTAAATTATTAATTGAGACGACCCGAAAGACTGAAGTTATTCGAGTTGAAGATGAAATCCAGCGTTCTAGGTGTTTTGGTGAGGTAGGCGCCCGGCAAAACCGCTGACCGCCTGCCGGTTCGGGGATATACCGCAGATTTAGCTTCGGCACACCGCGGATTTAGTGTTGTCCTTTAATTTTAAGTTAAATAAAAATAATTACTTAATAAAATTAAAAAATTAAAAAATATTTAAGATTACGTTGTTTATAATTTTATAAACAATTAAATATTAAGATGTAATAACGTTATATTTAACGTTAATTAACGAAATTAAAATAAATAAAATAATTGTTAAGGTTTAAATATTATTATTTCGTAAAACGAAATAAGTTTAAAAACGGACTGTTAACGGTCTGTTAACATGTTTATATAAAGGTTAATTATATAACCTTTTAAGTTATATAATAATTATGATAGTATACTTTTTTTTATAATAATTATTTATAATTACTTTAATAAAATCATTTTAATATATAAAAAAAAGATATTATAAAAAAAATATTTTTTAAATATTTTAATAATACTTTATATCTTTATTAATAAGATATTAATAATATATCATCATTACACCTTATCTCTTTTAACACCCTTGGTTATAAGTGTGGTTTTTTTTAAGGTTTAAATAGTTTTAATTAATTAATAAAATTATTATTATTTTATTAATATTTTAATGATATAATATATCTCGTTATTTTTTAATTATTATATTATTATATTTGTTTTTCTTTTTTTAATACTTTTATTATTAAGTGTAGTTTTAGTTATATATAATTTTTTAATAGTTTAATATGTGTTAATTATAAATTTTATTTTTAATAATTTTAATTTTAAAATTATATAATTTATATAATACTATCGATATATTTTATTAAATTAAAGAATAGCTTATTTTAATTAAATAATAAGTTTTTTATATAATTTATTTTTAAAATTTATTTATAAATTATAAATTTAAAGATAATTAAGTACTTGATTTTAATTATGTTTTTAATAAAACTTTTATAAATTAATGTGATATTTATGTATATAAAAATAAAAGCTATATTTTTATAAATGTTATATCGGTATATTATTAATAATGATTTAATAGTTAATTTATTATTTCTTTAATATTATTTAAGTATCGAGGGTAATAATGTTATTATAATAGTTTTTATTTATTTTATTATGCTTATCTTTTTTTTTAATTTTAAGATTAAAGTTAATAGTTTTAATAATAATATAAACTTAAATAAAAAATATGATAATTATATTTATTTATTAAAACTATATTAAGATATTATTAAAATGATTTTAAACTTTTTTATTAATTAAAGAAAAATGAAATTAACTTATTAAAAGGTTTTTAATATTTTTAATTTAAAAAAAATGGTAATATTATATAAATAAGTTATTTTTAAAAATTAAATAAAGTATTATTATTTTTATTTATTAATTTAATATTTTTATGATTTTTATTTTAATATAAGTTTTATTTTATGTCTTCCTTTTTTTTATTATATCATTAATATAACATAAATGCCTTTTAATTATAATAATTAAAATAAGGTTATAATATGTCGCTTTTTACTTAATGATATAAGTTATTATAATTAGTAAATATCGAAAAATACTTTTTAAGCTTAATTAAAACAGGTTTTAAAAGCATATTTAAGTTTTTAAAAAGCTTTTATTATGATGGTGGATTATCTTTTATTACCCGGTAATAAGTTATAAGTATAATAATAATATTATAATAATAGTTAAATATTTTTTTTTATTTTATTTTTATTAAATTAATTAAATAATTTAAGTTTTATTTTATATTATTTATAGAATATTAATATTATATTATCATAACTTTATAAATTCTTTATTAATTCTTAAATTAACTTATATAATAATAGTTATTTAATTTTATATTATAAAATACTTTTAATAATCTTTAAATTAATTATTTTCTTAAATAATCATTCTTTTTATCTTTTATTTATAATAATTAAACCTTTTATTTATTTATTATATTTTTAGTTTATATTATTTTATTCATATAATATTAGTGGCTTTTTAATAATTAAGTTATAATAAAAAATTAAGAAGTATTTTATTATGTTAAATAATTTAATTATTATAACTTACTTATAAACTTTATTTACTTGGTATGATTTAATTTAAATATCGTTTAATTTAATTATAAGTTTAAAAGTTTTAATATATTTTATATTTATTTAGATTTTATCTTTTATTTTATATTAATTAATTTTATTATGTTTTTTATTTATTACTATTATATGATAATTTTATATCTTAACTATTAAAATCTTAATATTTTTAATTATATTTTTTAATTTTTTCCTTATCTTTTAAATGGCTTTAAATTTATCTTATTAATGTGATATATATTTAATACCGGCATCATGTTTAAACTTTATTCCTATTTATAAGTTATATTTATAATTTATATAAAATAAAAAGACTTTTATAATCTTAAATACTTAATTATTTACTAAGAATTTAATAATAAAGAGCTAATTTATTTAATCATTTTAATGGTAATTATTATATAACTTTAAGTATTATTTTAAAAAGATATTAATTATTTTAATTTACTTATTAATTTTTAAATGATATACTAATAAATATTTTAACATTATACTTAACTAACGATATATTTTTATTTATAATAATAATATAAATTAAATACTTTTATTAAATATGATTATCTTTAAAATATCATATAAATAAAACATTAATATTATAAAAACATTACTTAAAATAACCACTATTATATTTATAATAGATATAAAATACCTTATTTTATTAAAACGATTAATTATTACTAGTATATTTTTATATATAATATTATTACGCTTATATGACAATAATAATTTAATATAATTAATAAATATATTTACTTATAAGCGAAAAGGTATTAATAATGATTTTAAATAACTTATTAAAGCTTTTTATAACTTTTTAACTTATATACACTTATAACATGTTTTTATAAAAATACAAATATTACGTTAAAAGTTCAGCCATATATACAATTATTTCATTAAGTTTATAATTTTATTCTTTTTTAAATGGTTATTTAATTTTAATATATAAATATAATATAATATATATAATTTTAACTTTTTATTATTAAATATAAAAATCTTATTATTAATTAAAATATGTTTATTTTATAATTTATAATTTAATAATAATATATTAACATTATATTTAAGGTTTATTAAAAACCATTATATTTTAAAATCTTTTATTACTTTTATTATCTCTTTAACCATAATAAATTTCTTATAATTCCTTTATATTAATATGTTTATATTTATAATTATATTTAAAACTTATAAATTAAATCTTAATGTTACATTAATAATATATTAATAATCTTTTAATAATAATATCCTCTACTTATTTATAATATGATTATCTTTTATATCTTATAAGGTTTTAAAAATATTATTTAAATATTATAATAATATATTAATAATGATAATTTATTACTTAAGTTAATGAATAATTTAAAAATTAAAATCGTTAAAAAATTTTAATCATTTAATTTATTTTTAATTTAAAAGTTTTATAATAATAAAATAAAATAAATTTTTATAATTTATAATAATATTTATTATGTCATTACATTTTTATAACTTTAATCTTTATTTTTTAAAAGCTTTTATAATAATTAATAACTCCTTATCATAAATCTTATAATTATACTTCATAAATATATATTTTACTAAAAAATAAGTAATTAAACAATATAATCCCTCCTTATTAACTTAATATAAAATATTATTTAATATTTAATTTAAAATATTTATCTTTATTATTATTTTTAAGTTTAAGTTATAATACTTTAATATTAAAGTTATAATAAAAGTTTATTTAAGTTTTTTAAAAGCTGTTAATGTTATGTTATTAAAGCGTTTTAACCATTTTAATATGTTTATTAATATTATAAATTACCTTATAATCTTAAAAAATCTTTTAATAAATCGCTTATAATAATTTGTAAATTTTATAAAGTGTTATAAGTTTTTTAATGTTTTAAAAGGTTTTTATTTAAAGATTACTATAACTTTTTTTAAGTTTATATTAATTTTATTAATAAATATAATAAGATTTAAATATTTTATTTTTATTATATAAAATTTATATTTTTATATATTTATTATAAGCTTTATTTTAATTAACTTTATAAATATTTACGGATATAATGCTAGTATTATACTTTTAATTTATTATATATAAATATATTATTTAAATAAGTTATAACATAACTATTTAACGTGTTAAATAATATATTATTTATATAATATTAAAATAAATTAAAAGCTCTTATTATCTTAAAATTAATTATTAAACATTTAAATAACTTAAATTTAATGATAAACACCATTTTTCACTTATTATTTTTAATGATATAAAAGTTATTAAATGTTGTGATTATATTAAGTTTAATAAATATCTTAATGGTTTATATTATATTTAATATTTTTTTAATTAAAAAGATAAGGTAATGGTTTTTTATTATTATATTATTTAAGTTTTTATAATTTATATATACTTATATCCTTTCACTTAGTTTTTTAATTAAAAGTATTAATGTTATTATTAAAAAAAAGCTTACTTATATAAATCTTTTATTAAAATAATCATTTAAATATTTCTTTATAATTAATAATTCTTTTATAAATATAACGCGATTATGATAATTTAATGGTATAATGTTGGTGTATATATTAATCTTATGATTATATTTATGATATAAGGATAATTTTATTATTTTATTAAATTAAAATGTTTATATTAAATTATAGTATTTATTTAAGAGTATTTTTAATATCTTTTTATTTATTAAGGATGGTTTATTAAATAAATATTTTTTTATGTTGTTATTAATTATTTAATATAACGTTAATATTATATTTATTTAATTTATGTAAGCTTTTAATTATTAAAGGATATTTTTAATCATATTTTTTATTTCTTTATATAATATATAACAAATTATTTTTATTAATAATTTTAATATTATTTTATTTAATGTAAGTTTATTTTTAAGGTGTTTTAAATATATGCCTACGTTATATAAATGATTTATTAATGTTTAAAATGAATTAAATGTTATTTTTTCTACTTTTATCTCCTTTTTTTTATAAATTTTTAAAAAGTTAAGTATTATTAAATTTTTTATTTTAAAGTCTTATTTTAGATCTTTTATAATTTTATTATATTATAATATTTCATTGTATGGTTTTATTTCCTTATTAATAATATACTTATAAAGTATTAGTATTTTATTAAATTAATTTATTTATAAGTTATATTTTTTAAGTTATAAAAGGTTTAATATTATTTTATGTTTATTTAAGTGTTATATATTAAGCTTTTAAGATTCTTTAATATTACTTATATAAAAATTAATAAAATAATATTTTAATATATACTTTGTTATTATATTATTAATGAGTTTTAAGATTTATAATGCCGGAAGATAAAATATATTTATTTTTATTTAACATATAAACATTTTATTTATAAAGCTTATAAAAAAATATTTAAAATCTATTAAAATCTTTATAATAATAATTTAACTTTTATTATATATAATAGCTAGTAATATAAATAATATACTTATCCTTATAAAGCTTAAGTATAAGTTATTATTAATTCCTTTTTTAATTATCTTTTTATATTTCCTTTTATATTTTTAAAAAAAGGTTATACTTTTTTTATTTTATTATTAAACATCTTAGGATCTTTATTACTTTATTTATTATTTAAGTTATTAATATTATACTTATATTTTAATAAAGTTTTATTAATATCTTATAAGATTTAAGATTTCGCTGGATAATTATATTTATAATAGCCTTTTTTTTTATAATAATTATAAAGATCCTTATTAATTTTTTATTAATATTTTTTTAACATTACGCTCATGTTATAACATTATATATTCTCTTTCTTTTATATAATCTTATTAAATATTAATAAGTTTTATTTTAAAATACTAATAAAGCTACATTAATATTATAATCATATCATTTTATAATTCTTTTATTAATTATTTTTTTTTTCTTTAAAGAAATCTTAATTTATAAGATTTTTATTTAATTTTTTAAAAAGATAAATTTAAATATAAATATTAAAAGGACTTAAATATAGCATTATTATTATAATAATATTTTTTAATTAATCATTAACTTTTTTTTTAAGATAATTAATTTTTTATGAATTAGTAAGGTTAATTATATTTATTAAATTTATAAATTTTCTTAAAAATTTTTTAAATAATATTTTATTTTATTATAAGATCTTCATTTATTTTTTAACATCATTATAAATATCTTTAACCTTATATATTATTTTTAAGGTATCTATTAAATCATTAAAATTATTTTAATTCTTTAATCATTTTTTTAATTTATATTTATTTTTTATTATTTATTAAATATACTTAGAAATTTATTTATATATTAATTTATTTAACTTTATTATAATATAAATGATATATTAATATATTATTTAATACTTTTTTTTTTAAAATTAAATTTAATTATAATATCATAATACTAACGACAAAATTTCTATTATTTAATATCGGCTGGTTATTTATCTCTTATAAATATTTTGAATTTATTTATTTTTAACTTCGGTAATAAAAAATAATTACTACATTAATATCTTATGTTATAATTAAAATACTTTTATAATCCCTTTTTTTTTATTTTATTATATAATTTATAACTTATTTTTAATCATTTATTAGGATTTAATAAGCTTCATATAATACTTTCCATTTTAATATGACTTTTTTTTATTATAAAAAAGTTTAATTATTAATATATTTTATAAAAAATTTATAAATATAATACCGGCATGTTATTATAATTACTTTTAATCGATATAAAATTCAATTCTGATTTTATATTATATAAAAAAGTTAAGTTAAAAATAAATATAAGATGTTTTATTAATTAAATTTTAATATTTTAAAAGCTTATTAACTTATTAATCTCCTTTTATAAGATTTTATTTTTTACTTATAATTAATCTTTTTATTATATAATAACATAAACATATTATTTTAAGTTTCTTAAGATATTAATAAAAGGTAAAATTATTAATTTAATATTAAAATAATTAAAAATTTATTATATATTTATAAAATTATTAATATTATTTTATAACCATATAAATAAAAAAGTATTATTAAAAAATTCGAATAATAATATATATGATTTTTATGATATTTTAAGGTTAATTATATCCAGTTAGTAAAAGAATTTAATAATGTCTTTAAATTTTTTTAATAATAAATTAAAAGGTTATAACATTAATATTACATCGGTGTTACATTATTAGGATATGCTTAAAATATTAGCTTATTATAATAGTATTTTTATTTTTATTAATATAAAAATTATAAATAATAGCTTTAAGGGTTTAATATTTTTTTTTAATAATTTTATGATAAATCATTAATGATTCGTTAATATTACATGGGTATTATAATATTTATAATTATCTGGTTTTTTAATATTTTGATTTACATCATGTCGTTAATATATCGCTATTAATACGACAACATAAAAAAAAAGCGTTTTTTAATAATAAATAAATTTATAATAAATAAGTAAACAAGCAGGCAGGTAAACAAGTAAATAAATAAGCAAACAAATAAACAAATAAATTCTTATCCTTAACTTTTTATAAATTTAAAGGTTTTTAAAAAAAAATTTTAATAAAATAAATTATTAAAATTTAAATATTATTATTTTATAAAACGAAACAAGTTTAAGGATAAACCGTTAACGATCTGCTAGCATGTTTATATAAGGGTTAATTATATAACCCTTCGGGTTACGTAATAACCGTGACAATAATAATAAAAACTATTCGTAAAATTTTTATAATAATTATAATTAATTTAATTAAAAGCATAAAAATGTTAATGACTTTAAAACACTTATATAATAATAAAAATATTAATTATTAAATCGATTTATAAACTTAATTATTAAAAAAATTATAAGATAAAAAATAATCGACGATAAAATACGTGGTAAATTTTCGACGACTTATACGACGATATAAAAAAACGATTATACTTATTAATAAAAAATAAAAAATCACGATATTTTTAAATAATGTTAATAATATAAAAAAAGTTAAAAAATAAACATTTAAAATAAAAACCACATTATAATAAAATAATAATTTTAATATTTAATAATTATACGATGACTTCGTATTTAAATTTAAAAATAAAACTAATAATAATAAAAGTACCGGTAAAAAAAAAACGATAAATCATTTAATTAATGATGATAAAAGTAAAAATCATCGTTATCCGAGTCGACGTAAATATTAAATTTATAATAAACTTAATCATTTTATAAAAAACTACTTAAATAAAAAATACAATAACGATAATAATAAAAATAATAATAAAAACAAATACGAAACGTATTATAAAAAAAAAATTAAAATTAAATATATATTTAAAACGCCGGATAAAATCGATTATAAACTTAATTATAAACTTAAAATATCAACTTATTAATTAATAATTTAAAGTTATCACGATTTAAAGTTATTCGCGATTTTAAGGTTTTTTTAAGATTTAAAAAGTTATTTTAATTAAAAAAGCGTGTAAATAAATAAAAAGCTTTATTATAATTAAAACCGTTTTAAAAGTATTTAAATAAAAAAACTAGTAATATTTAAATAAACCGGTAAGTTTAAATTTAAATTTAATTAATTAAACTTTTTAATTATAAAATCCATGATAACTACGATTAATTAAAATTATTTACTAATAATATTAATAAAATTTAAGATGTTATATTTAATTAAATAAAAAAAAGAAAATAAAATTAAATTAAATATAAAATATATCGGAAAGTAAAAACGATCTTAAATTTTTAATATTTATTATCTTATTATAACTTTTATTAAACACGGCTTATAACACATGATCCGTTTACGATAAAATCCGGCTTAATATTCCCTTATTTAAAGTTTATAATAAGCTTAAAATTATAAAATAAGAGACCTTATATAAGATATATCTATAATTAGCCCAGATCTATACGGAGATACTAATCTTTGAGATAAGCTTAGTTCACATCCCGACGACTTCTATCTAGAATCTGTGAGACAAAGGATAGGATTAAGACGGGCAACACCAATTACAATACTACTAAGACTAGCCCGAAGGCCCATCCCGTTAGGTATAACAATTTAGTTTTCGGAGTTCTTTTGGTGGCCCCTTTCTCTTAGATATGTAGTCGAGTAGGACGCATCTCATCTAGAGGCTTATTCAGCCATTTACGAACATCTGGTATGAAAGATACGTACACCCTAACCTAAAGATTATTCGAATTTTCCTTCCCCGAATCACTAGAGTAGCTGTTAAGATTAACCTGGAGAAGCGGTAGTATCTAGGTGGTCTCGAACGCTGTACCCCAGGTCTATTCCGATTGTCCGGGGCTAGATTTGGCATTTTACTACACACCGACATGTGGGCCATGGAGCAATTGAGTGTTTACATGACATACTAAGCTCATAGTTGAAATTCCCAATTGGCCCTGATAATGAGGGGCGTTGCAGTCAATTTAGTCAAAATTCTTACCCGAAACTAACCCCAGAAGCCCACGAGGCCTTCAGGCTAAACACGATCGCCTGAAGAGACGCAGTGAGCTAGAAATGACTAAATATGGAAAATTATATAAGAAGCAGGTCGCTACCCGAAGAAATGAAGAGAAGGTGAAGTTGCCAATCATATCATATCGTATTACCTACCGCTGTCACCATGTTGGGATCCTTCGTTCTCGCAGCCGCCACTCTCATCTCAGGGGTCGTCTCGGCTCCCTCGGGCTTCCTCCCTCAGCTGGGCGAACGTCTGCACAGCAGCGGCAGCAACGCGATCCAAGCTCGCCAAGGTGGTTACTTCTGGTCTTCTTGGTCCGAGGGTGGTGGTACTTTCCGATGCCAGAACGGCGGCGGTAGCTCGTACAGTGTGACCTGGCAGAGCAGTGGCGGATCCAGCGGTTTCGTGTGTGGAAAGGGCTGGAGTCCAGGTGGTAACAGGTCAGTGATCCTCTAAGCAATCGAGATAACAGACTACCGCGTTGTTAAGGTTGAATGATTATTGACGAGGGTCAACAGGGCTGTTAAATACACCGGTACCTACGATCCCAAGGGCCCCAGTTACCTAGCCGTATATGGCTGGACCAGGAACCCCCTGATCGAATACTACATCATGGATGCCCATGGAGATCTGCTTCCCAACGAGCCGTGGACTGCCAAGGGTAACATCACCATTGAGGGTGAGGGAACCTACCAGGTTTACACGAGCACCCGTGTCAACAAGCCTTCCATTGTTGGCACGACGACCTTTCAGCAGTATTGGTCAGTCCGTACCGAGCAGAGGATCGGAGGCACTATCACCACCGGAAAGCATTTCGAAGAGTGGTCTAAGCTCGGTATGAGGTTAGGTGGCCACGACTATAGTAAGTTGCTCCGTTATTCTCTCACGTTCCGATATGTTCCTGTTATATATATTATACATTCTAACTCTATATCTTATAGTGATTCTCGCTACTGAGGGATATACCAGCGGATCGGTAACTAGTAACGGTACATCCTCTCTAACTCTAGGTTAAAGGGAGGCTGTTTGAAGGACTATCTAGTTTGGACTCCTATTCTATTGTTGCGCCATCTCACATTGGGCTGGGATATAAGGAAAATTGCTCTTTCAAATAATGATATCGTTATATTACATACGGGCACTACTTACTATTCCTTAATGACTGGGTAGTTTTGTATATCCATAGAGTTGTAAAACTTCTTGCTTAGAAGTGTAGCCGTAGCTCGCACGTATATCCACAGGATCCCCCTTAGAGTCAGGGCTAGTGACCACAATACACAGCTAAATCAGATTTGGTGGCCAATTTACACTTGGCAAAGTAGACTTGAGTAATGATTGGTTATATTATCATCTATTTACTTAGTAGATAAAGACGGTTCTACAACTTTAATACGGAGGCTAATGAATATTTTGCCAGGTCTATCACTATGAGACTACAATGAGATCTTGAATGTTAGACTCGTATTGGGGTACGAGAGGTAACATTAATAATAGTGGTACATTATTGTCTAATACCCCCTCCCCGAACGTATTCTCTAGTGAAGACCACGGGAGGATCATTAAGGGAATAAAACCTATATGCCCCTTGGAGGGTACATGTTAGTCTGCTTTTTAAGCAGTTTTGAAGATCTTATTGCAACTCCCCTGAAAGCTTTAAATGGGCCAACTACTACCTAGTAGGTAGGCGTATCGGATTCTACCCAGGGGCCAGTTTGAGATGTATATATATTAGCAAGGTAAGGTACGCGAAGGTTCATTATTTCGGTTTCGACATCCTCTCGATGCGATGACATTGCAGCTGCCAAAGGCGTCTCATCAGCAAGACCCAGTCTGTACACTAAGCCAATGCGAAACACTGTGTTCCATATATCTATATACCGTCTAATGTCTTCGATGTCCACTTCGTTTTCGATCGCCCATACGATTCCGCGTTTTGGATACGGGTCGATGATCAAAGGTTTATGTCTTTTGTCCCACAAATTCCGATAAAGGATAACTTCTTTTCTGTAATATTCCAGTGGGTCGACCGTGGCATTGGTGAGGCGGCACATACAGGCAAAACTTCGCAAATCGACTGGGTGGGATATTTGATTTGAGATTTCCCGAATCATCTCGTTTGGTAGAGTGAAGAACGGGATTTTGCTCGAGTTCTGAGAATTCGACATTTTGAATTCAATGTGATAAAGCAAGGCGTTGATAAGATGGTAATCATTACCTACACGCCATTTATAATACTGGCGGTTGGGCTGGTTATTTATGGACTATCTTTTCCGAGGCTGTAAGTAAACAATGCCACTGTTCTTTTCTTCTGGGCTAAGGACAAAGGAGAGACCTCATGACGCTCGACAGGTTATACGATGATCGTACATGGGATATAACATTACAGGGCCAGAGGTAAGGGTTAGGCAGCACGTGCACATACACGAGAAACACAGCCATTATTAGTATACCTCGATCGCCGTGTAGAGCACCTAACCAAAGGTCCGCACCATACCAGGTACTCCGATCCATCTAAACCGACCGCTTCCGTTCCGAGTAGCCAGCAAGGCGACCCGCTAGCGACTAGATAAAAGAACAAACGGCCCGCAGGGCCAACCAGGCCTGCCAGAGTATACCCAGAAAATAATAGACCTTCTTTTCGACTCCAGACTCGGCTTACTTTTCTTATACAACAAAGCTTACTAGTAGACAGGAGCAGCCGAACCAACTCATTCGCTCGCGAAAATGAACCCGTTCTCCAGCTGCCTTAGCTTTTCCACATCCCCACCCGCCGCGCGAAGCGCCTGCATGTACGCCTCGCTCATCTTGCGTTTATTCTCCAGCGCCTCGCGCTCGCGGCGCGCCTTCGTCTTACTCGACCCACTGGGCGCTACCCCGTTCATCAGCACTTTCTTATCGCTAGGCGTGTAGTTGCAGAACTCGATGGACAGGCTTCCCCCACCTCCTCCCCCTCCGCTGCCGGGCTCGTAGCCGACAGACCGGCAGGACGAGGACCGCGTCGTGGTCGGCGTGCGCGGCTCGCCTCCCGGTTGCTGGTTATGCCGTCGGCTCCAGGACCGACGCTTCCGCACGGCGAGCGAGGAGGATGAGGACGAGGAGGACCGGTGGCGCGGCAAGGGCGTCGGTGATGCCGACTCTTCGCGTAGCGTGTAGCACGCGGCTGAGGACGACACCTTGCGCGGCGACGTCAACGGGCCCGCGTAGCTGAAGTGGCGGGCGCCGGAAGACGGGGCGCGCGGACGCGGCCGCCGCTCGCTGCGGTGTTGGCCGTGGTGGTGAGAGGAGGGTGGGTGGCGATGGTGTCCCATCGGGGGACCAGGGTAGTAGGAAGACGATGGCGAGGGCATTGTGAGAGAGTCGCTCATGTTGGAACTCAAGACTGCTGCTTGAGGCGCCCGTGGTTGCGGCATGTGGATCATGAGCCCTGAGAGGTCGGTATTGGCATTATACTCGTAAGGAAGTTCGGCTTGCTGATTGTGCATGGATAGATTGAGGGAGGCGTTCCTGCGTACTCCGTTTCCGTTCTGGCTATGGCCGTTGTGATGGTGACCATTTGAGTGCTGCGGAGTATCCCACCAACCAGGACTTGGCATATCGTGGATGTACGCCGGTCCTGGAGGCGGAGATGAGGCCCATGTGCTGTTCGGAGTTTCGTTGGTAAGGATGCCTTCCATCGGCCATTCAGCTGAACTCGCGCTTCTTTGCTTGGGCTGTGGCGGCGGTGGATGAAACAAATCCCCATTATCGTCTAGGAGGGATACGCCATTTTGAAAGAAAATGTCATCGTTCAGTGCAGGTGTAAGTATAGGGGAGTCTAGGCAAGGGTCGCGACTCTTAGGTGCCCGATTGATAGTAGCTGGCGGAGCGAGCACGTTGTCGCTGAATGGGTCGTCCAGATGGCCGGTCACGAAGCTCATGTTGTTTGACTGCTGGTCGGGGGGTATCCTGCCCGTGTGCGGTGGTGAGAGAGGTAGGCCATTAAAATCCACAGGGCAAGGTGCCTCTTCTAACTTGATATCTGCAAACCCGTTCAAGTCGAAGTTTATTGGAAAGTCGAAGTCAGCATTGTCCTCCTTCTTGAATATGTCTGTCACCGGCATCGCTGCACTCGATTCTGTGTTGTGGCCCTGACGCTTCTGTGGCTTCGACCGGTGTGTTGCTTTGCACCATGTGGCGTATAGCGAGTCTAGAACACGACTATGTTTGCGCGGGCTCGGAGAACCTGTACTCGGAGGCGCTGTGGCATTCGGCCTGGCCGGTTTGGGAGGAATCCCTTCTAAGCGAAGCAATTCCGAGTCCGAGATCGAACCGCCACTCAGCACAGGGTCCGCCGCCAGAGGAAGAGTGAGCTCAGGCGGAACAGATTTGCTTTGGCTCAGACACTCTTCTTCAGGAGAAAGTACTAGGGGAATATCTAACGAGTCAGATGTAGCTGAGGTCTCGCTTTGAGCTTTTCCGGATTGCGTATCCCGGTCATTCGACGATGAGCTGGCGAGGCCATCGCTAAGGGAGTCAAGAAGGATAGATGGGCTGGGCGGGTTCTCAGGCAAATCGATACCCCCGCCCAGCGCCGAGGGATCGGTCGTATCAAAGGTCACAAACTGGTCAAAGAAATCGGTTGCCACCCCCAGCTCCTCATTTTCGGGCCAAAACGGGATTTGGCCCTGGTCTTTGTCAGTCGGATAGTGCACAGCCGTGAAGGCCATAACTTCAAGGAAACCAGGGAGCTCTTTCTAGCGTGAGTATGCAGTGTGGGTTGGACAAGCTGTTTTTTTCTTGAAGCTTAGGGAGGTCAGGAAGTTTTCTCGACAAGAGGACTTTACGGCTCAACCGCTCCCCTTGTACCTTGAGATGCGCAAGTCAACAAAACATGTGAAGTCTGCCACGGCAACAGTAGGTATGCAAATAATGTAAGCCACGATGAGGCTCATGAGGCTAGAAATTGATCATCCTTGATATCAGGAGCAACGAGTGAATAATTGGCTAACTTGTACAGAGGAATGTGGGTGAGGCATCAAGTGAAGCAAATTTCCAAGTAACCCATTCCACGGGGGAGGGTCCTTTAAAGATAAGAAGCATCTCCCACATCTCCCTCGATCCCTTCACTAGACAGCCCGGTGCTTCCATTGAGGCCCCCCATAGTCAACATCGACCCATCGCTCGATAGGAGCAACAAAGGACGTTGTCAAAGAAAATAACCATGGCCGTTGTTGATCGCTGAATAGTTATAATGAAGGTCAAGTCCATCGTTGCGCCAATTCTTGCGGGGCGCAAAGTGAGACAAAGAATCGTTGGAATGCACCCTCATCTAATAGAAGACCGAGGAGTACCAGAAAGGGGGTATGTCTAACGATTATACCTCGTCAAAATGATTCAACTCAAGTATAGCTCGGAGAATGCCGATGGCGAAATAATAATGTATTGATACAACATATTAGACGCCATGCGATATCAGAGAACCCCCCTTAGCTAGTCCTTCGGGCGGAATATGTCAATAGTAGCTCCTTGGAAAGGTTGGATGATATCACTCCGTAGCTAAACCCTAGATTTCCGTTCCATGACATAGTCGATTTCCATGTTTCGATCGATGTATGGCGTAGGATGATAGGCATAGGATAATACTACCTTTGTTATCCTCTTCAGAGTAGGTCCGAGGTGAAGGCATTCTCTTTAAGACAAAGCCCAGGGTCCGTGGAAAAAGCAGATTTCCGAAAACAATGCAAAAACGTGGCCAACGGCTTTGTTTCTCGTGATAGCTCGGTAGATAGCTGCGAGGAGATGCGCTTGAGACTGATCGCTCTGTATTGAAGGGGGTCCCCTCGCCTTCTTGCTGGGGGGTCTAGCTTCATCGCAGTCGAAATGCCCACCCGTCTTATGGATATACATGAAAATCGTAGATACACCGAATACCATGCACCATACATGCAGTATATATCTCATTTAGTAGGCCTAGTGGCCTTTCAACCACACGATCCTACAACTCCATCCACCGATTAAGTCAGCTTCCGAGACTCTTCGCCTTTTAAGGCGCACCCGAGTCCTGAACAGCTTGCAAGCACATCTCGTAACGCCAAATCAAAATGCACCTAACACCCCCATATGAGTGGTTCAGCCCGTCCCAGAACCGATTGGCGCCAATATGATGCAATGCTCATCCCAGTCGTAACCAGACTACCGCACAACGCCTGATTCCTGCCATGGGGTATATATGTAATAATAAGACAAACAAGTTATGCACGAAAATGAATACTCGAAATCAAATCGCTGTGGACGTCGTCGAACTCGTTTCACTCGGGACTGCCGAATTGGATCGTTGCGTTTTCGTTCTCCTCCGCATCCTCGGTACGCTCTTCCTCATATTCTTACATCTCGCGGCAGCTTCCAAAGTCGACCTGTACTTCAGGTATCCGAATTTCCGGATGCCCGCTGGTCCGCTCGCATTCCGTAACGCTAGGATCTCTGGAGGGGGCTGCTCTTCCTGCTCTTCTTGCGCGCAAAAGTCCATGTCGACCTCTAGTTTCATGCTGGTATCCTCCTCTAATATTGTTGAATTATTGCTTCTATCGAGGATGGGCGGGGGAGCAAAGTCGACGGAAGATGGCGGTCGAGTCGCTGATAACGGAGTTGTGGGTGTTGAAGCGTGTACATTACATTGTACTCCATTCTCAATCATGTTCGACATCAAATCTAGGGCTTGTGGTTTTGAGAAATTACTGTTGCGGCGCGGTTCGATTTGTAGTTGAGATTCATCCTCGCCAGTAGCTTTTGAACTAGAGCTCGGGCTGTCAATGAAACCGTCGAATCGATTTCTCATTCTGTCGCGATAATGTTGCGGCCGTAATTGTGCTAGAAGATTGTCTACTATAGGATGCGCTGGTTGATTCGGGCTAAGTCCTACATCGAACTCTGACGTAGGCGGAGGCGCTTGTACTTGTATTTGTATCGATGGTCGGCCGCTCGATTGGCCTGGGTCTGTCTCATGGTGTTGTTCGTCTAATGACAATGCCGAACCCGGTTCTCGCACTAGTGTCTGTTTACTCATCTTTCGAACGAGGCTATCTATACGGTCGCCGTCTGAGCCATGTTGAGGCCTCGCTGAGGTTGCCATCGTGGGTGACGAACGCTGGCATAATTCGCTTTTCGGGGACGGTGGCGGATCATCATCATCTGGCGAAGTATCCGAGTCCGCCTTCTCGTTGAAAGCGAAATTCTCGAACATTTTTGGGACGAAGCTGACGATCCGGGGGGAAAGAACGGGAGGGTGAATGGGGGGGATGGAGGACAAAGTTCCAGCCACGGGGCCACTGGGATTTAGTAGGTGGTACCAAGCAGCACGAGCACGAAGCACGATTCGACGAAGCTTGATTTACCAAAGAGCCGGCGCCCGCGCTAATGTAAGACGAGACCCAGACAGACGCCACGGCGTGTCCAGCTCGTGGCCGGATCCCTACTCGCCTTTCCCTTTTTCCTTTTTATCCGATAATAGTAATCTAGTATAGGGCCACGATACAGAGCAAAAACTTTCGTAGAAAAAATACGTATATACTTAGTAGAGTAAAGAAAGATGTAGGCTCTCCCTGTTCGAAAAGGACTGGCAGTTATGAACATGGCGTAGGTAATCCCTAGAAAGGAACAAGTTTCCAAAGGGCTACGGAGGAACATGCAGCACTAAAACCCAGTTGCAGAAATGGAGCGGTGGCGAAGGCGTCGACAGCTTGAGCCCGCAGGGAAACGAACCACACCCTTGGGACATGGAGTACTGTACCAATTGTACACACGTACTGTCGATCCACGCTGATTCGGAGCCGTTGTGATTGACACACGTGCATTCTACTTCTAGTGACTTCTGATAACCGCTCGTTCGGCCCTGGCTCCCACGTACCTGGACCTCAGGCTTTCAAGGAGGCACAGTAATCGGATCACGCATCTTTTATTGGGGCTGTCGACCGAAACCAAACCCAAGTTGGGACGGTAAGGATAGCATCACCCCGGACCCTTCCAATGATAATCCCACTTGTCCGGTACCAGTTAAGTTAACCTAGCCCCTTTTAGGCAGCTCGACGCCCACTCACATTGGTTCCTTGGAATACCTTGACGCCCAGGAATCGGTGGGGTTGCCTGTATGGGCGAGCCATGGCACGTTGTACTCGGGTAATGGCATACGTGCAGTTAGGACTGGATGGAATTGTATTAGCTTTGTGGATTTCCGGATCCAATGTAGACGAACTTGGGTCAGTACAGTGGAGAGACGATATGTCCAACCCTTCAACCCCAAGCACCGGGGCTTCAAAAAAGTCACACTCCATTTAACAAAGCTAATAAAAGAGGTCCAAGCTACATAACCCTTCCGCGCTTCTCCCGCTCCCCTGGAACAAGGTGGGGTGAGGAAAAGGGAGGAGAGCCGAGTCCGATTTTTCCCCGAGAGTGTAGATTTCTACGTACATTAAAGATTTATTCTCTTGCTTCAGATCTGAGATTTCCACTAAAACTAATCTCATGTATGAAATGAGGCGCTTTCTCCATCAGGAGGATCCCGCATAGGATATCGAGTACGATCCGTTGTTCTAGATCCTCCTTTCATCTTCATGGCACGCGTTGCCTAGCTCCGATCGTCACATTGTATTTGCTATTTTAGCGTAAATCGACAAAGTCGACCGTCGTTTCGAGCCTTTAGTCGCCAGAAAGAACGTATGACCGAACACGCTAGAACAGGCTTGATATTATACTAGGTTAAACACCTAATAATTCCTAACTACTGTACATATAAATGCACAGCGCTACAGATACCCAAGAGATTGGAGTAAGCTCCACAGTATCAGACCAGTAAATGAAACTGGGGATCAAAATCAAAGAATCCTACACCATGAGTTACCGACAATATAAAAATGCAGCCAGTCGGTGCTACCAACAACCTCCCAACATTATGGTCCGACCCGTCCAAAGATAATATCCGCATCCTTAAGGGAGGGGTGGAGCAAAACGTCTTTGAGCATACAGGCTAAGGACTCGACTGAGACTCGAGCATAAAAGAATTATAATAAAGATCAATTCTAGAAAGAAGGTGTTGCTTTGTATAGTTGTGATGCTGCGACGTTTGAGTATTATCGATGTCCCTTCAACCATTGCCCTGGGAGCGAAGCCCATCCATCTGTCATCTATGACAAAATGAATCTGACTCTGTTACGTGGGGGTCTAAAACGGGGAGTATACAATAGCTTATCACACTGTGTGTGTCCAGGCTCCGGGTATTTGTGGTCAGGCGAGGCCATCACAGGATTGGTACCGGACCGAAGGTACGATATTATGTACATATATGTAAAAGCCGCGTAGGGACCCTAGAAAGTTGGCGTGATTGACATCCAGGTTCTAATCTGTCACTCAGACCACAATGTGACATGCCTGCCTGCCTGCCTGTCAACTCAATTACTCAAATAAAATAGCATTTAGTATGACATCAACTTCTTTACCTTCAAATATAACGAGACAAGTCAAGAGAGAAGCAACTTTGTCTCAAAATTAAAATACTCGAAGCTATCCCCAGGATCTTTAGCCTGGCTATATGAGAAGGAATATAGAACGTTGTATCCACTACCGTGCCGCTAAATAAAAACGTCTCCTAATTTCGATACATATACCTATCGATAGCTTAAGTTGGGGACTATAGTACATAGATACTGCTTATGTTATAACAAAACTATATCTTAAGTCTTCATTGTACATATATAAGGAAGATACACTATATCGAATATTAAAAGTCAAAGAAACTACCGTCTTCTGTACCAGCATTAACACTATCCGAGACGTACTGTAGTATCTTACCCCCTCCTGACTCGCGACGCAATCAAAGAAGCGGGCTGACTGACAAGGACTTTACAAAAACTGACATATCACAAAACAAAGCTACAGGCAGGGTGACCCCAGACGACGACCCGCCCAATCGTATGGGGATCCGAGGCTTCTCACTAAGACGATCCACTTCACTATCCAGCTAATACTCCGGCGAAGGTCTGCCGGCTCGCCGAAAGTCAACACTACCCCACCGTATTAGGTTGAATTATTGTACCTCTTTCAACCAACGTGTCGGGTCCTATTGTACTAACTTGCACCAACATACATAGAGGGTGACGTTTGATATCCTAAAGGATGGAGATCATAGTGAAAGAATCGAGAATGACGCTGTGCCACATCCGGACCTCGAGTTTTACCAACTGCTGGGGGTAAGCGGTTAACACAAAAATAGACACCTTTGTCCCGACGTTCTGGATCGTGGCCGACATGTTAAACATCATCCCATCCAACGATCCGACGCGCCAGGGGCGTCGTATCAGGTATCCGGATGATATGCAACGGGACGGTGAACCCCAAAAACCAACTGTTGTACACAGTAGGCAGCCCTATGTGCTACCTCCACTGACCCGAGGAACTGAATTGTGGAATGGATGATTGGCTTAGATGACCTGGGCGATATTATGAAGAGCTTACAAGTGCCGGCTGCCATATCCCTCCATCGGGCGGACAACACAGCCAACAACTCGTACTACACACCAATTCATATCACGCCTTACCCCAGTGCAGGATATGCCGACCATTCAGACAATCAATAAGGAAACTACCGGATTTAGCATCTCAGAGCCTTCTGTGCTGATACGTCGGGGTGCTCACGACTGACGTTTCAAGATACTGGTACTCTGACTGGGTGGCAGCGGCTGTAGCCTGTCGCTCGCCTGCTTAGGTACATAAGCTCAACTGCGGCACAGCGAATTTCCTGCGTGATTCCCTCCGCCAGCCCGCCAGGCGCAGCAAAGTCCGATTAATCAGCGGAGCTTCATTCTACGCAGCACCCTGGAACAGCTGGTTATTGGCCTCGTAGTTCTCGCATGACGCCCGCTTGCTGTTTTTGAGTTCATCCAATCGCTTGCCGACCACGTTATCGTGTAGGCGGCGAAGCCTGCAGATCGGGTTTCATTCTGCGCTTCCACTCCATATTACGTTTAGCCAACATAGGGCTGTCATCAGGTAAATATATGGTGCTTATAGTTCCCCATCCAGCGGTTCGGAATGGCATGCTCTCAATTTTCTAGAGGCCACCTAGCCACACCCAGCCTCATATCTGTTAAGAGGTAAAATCTAGCAACAGGGGACGGAATGTAGGTAACTGCAATGCGCTGTAGGATTCCACCGTTCTCCCAATAGTTTTTTATTTATTCGAAATAATACGCAGGAACCGCGCATCGTTTCAGGTTTACATTCCAGCATACGGTCGTATCATCAAATTATCCAGAAAATCGCCCAATTAGACATCTACCTCCTCACGTGAGCTAGGATTCCCGCTGCTGACGGAGCGTCAGACCGCCATGTGGTTGATTTCGCTATCTCTGGGTAGGATGAGCTGGACGAACCCAAGTGTTCGCGGTCGAGGCTATCGGTAATACCTGATGTTTCGATCCTACTCAGATCCCGAAAGCATCCCGACCTTACTATATAAGGCCGCCTGCTTCTCGCCTAACCCCCTGACCCTGCCGTCTGGTAAGATCAGGTAGCATTAGAGGAGTTTGAGCTGTAAGGGCCTCGTTCCCTTCGGTGATCGAATTGAGCCTGGTCGTAGCCCTCAATCTACATAACATAGATACTCATCGTCGTCCCTGAGATCCCCCATGCAAATCAACCAAGGGATAACCCCACAACGTAGCATCCATGTTGATATATATAAACGGGCTGGATGCAAGTCAACGGCGCCCCGGCTTGGATCATTGTTGATAATTAACGGGAACAAGATCCAGCCACTTTCGGCACGATTTTCCTCCGCTCTCGATGAACGACAAGAACTTAGTTGACGCTATCAAGACATTCTAGACTAGGCCGATGTGTGATGATGCCATGGGCGGCATGGTTCCGCCCACAGAAACATGGTAGAAGTTCTTATATTGGCTAGACCACGGTAATTTCGCAATTTTGAATTCCCCGATCGATCTCTTTAACCCTGCACGTCCACGTTCAGTTAGGATTAAGCATTAGGTTCGCGCTATGGAACTAGTAGCTGTAAGCAATAGATACCCGGGCAGGCAAATAGTTCCCAATGACAACGTGGGCGGAGAGTAATTAGAAGATGATGAATTCGTAGTTATAGGATTCTACTAGCGTCTTACACTCCGACTTGGCCCTTTCTTATTCTACTAGACTTCGGTATCTTGGGATTCTCTCGTGGGGGTTGCGGCGTCCAAGTAGAATCCTCCTTTAACTTTATTGATAGATTCGGCGTAGACCAGAGGATTGCGGGTAAAGATGAACATGATAATCTGAATTCTATGGCTATTGAGCTTCTCCTAAATATGAATCTGTGACCCTAGTTTCATAGACTCAGACAAGTACGACACCACGGTAATAGATACTAGTATACTAGAAAAAGCCATTATAGAGTCTTATGGTTATTGTTAAGGAATAGAAGTAAGTTATACGGGTACGCATTAGTAGATGTTTCCACCAAGTATGAGCCCCTATACTCGACAGGTTACTAGGTAGTTATTTGATTGTGTTTAGCCTCGAGAAATGATGAATACTAGGTGTTAGATATAAATTGAACTTTATACCATGACGGCAAGTCGGAAAGTGTGCACATGGTCATAACCAAAACTATTAAGCTTGTGGTCCATGTATTCGGGCCTTTCCATTTCAAGTAGCGTATTGGGTTGTTTATAATCAAGATGCTACTGAATGAGCCACGATCAGATTGCTAAATCCCGTGCATATTATCTTATATACTTCTAAACGTATATCAAGATGTCTTTACGAAAGTAGAGTGATGACTCTTACGTCCTCAGAGTATGAGTTGAGACGTTCCTCTCATGCGAAAGGGGTTCAGTGTCGAAAGCCTCACCTTTCTAAGGAGCTTAAGGAAACTGGTATTGTTTCAACTAGATAACCTCCTCAACAACTTAAGTAGTTAGTCATTAGATCTAGTATAAGAGATTAATGCTTAGATGTTCAAATCGGGCTTCATTTAAAGTCGCGCTGGCCGTAGATAAGAGTCTCCTTAGTGATAAGATGTGGTTGTCCTGATCACGGGGTCCCCATGAATTAGAGTTAAGTATACCGTAAGCAAATGAAGTATATATCAACTAATAAATGGAGGTACTCAGTTCCTCTCCTCTTATAAGGGCTTCAGCACGTCGAGTGTAATTAGTTAAGACGTGAGTATGGAACAGTGTGCAAGAAAGTCGCATAAACACGACACACAATATTCATATCTAAACTTACAAATAATTTGATTTGACTCTTCAAGATCTTTATAAATCCACAGTCGCTGGGGTATTCGATGAGATTTATGAGATTTTCCCCATTGTTATAAAAATTTCTGGAGGTTATTCTGACTTGATGTTGATGTTGATGTTGATGTTGAGAAGTCAACTGGTAGTAGTGAGTGGGGCGAAGGTCAACTGGCGACCAGCTGCTGGCCGTTGCTTATCGATAGTGCTTTTCCTCTAGGTTTAATTCTAAGTTGCGACTTTCAGATGATGAACTCATGTTCGATAGCTTGGAACTACTGCACGCGGCCAATGACGGCCAGCTTCCAGGATGTCAAGTAAAGCTTCAGCGTTTGCGGAGCTCCTGCAGTCATCTCTGAGTTCTCGAACAGTATATGTCAAGTGTATTCCGGCCCCAGCTAGCTTCTATGAGCGCCGAGCTGTCCTTCGAGCTGTCCAGCAGATATCCGGCGAGACTGTTGAAACGTTTAAGAAGCTCGAAGTAGGTGTTGTATCCGCTCAATATTGACGACCTATCTCTAACGAAAGTATTTTAAAATAGGATAACTCTTCCTTCGTAGTAGTTACAACCAAACCAGATACTGCCACTGCTCTGGTCAACGATTCTCCTGTCACGCGTGTCGTCATTGCGCAAGATCCGAATGCCGCCGAAGCACCTAAGGGCGCCTCATGGGGTGCTGAATACGATATGCGAGGATCGATCACTACTCCTGTCAATCCATTGCCGCCCTTGAAAGCAACCCAGCCGACACCAGCTTTTTCCGACCTTGGCCTATCCCATCGAACCTTCACCCTGCATATGTTTGCTGCGAACAAGACGTATAACCACAAGGAGGTGGTTAGTAAGAATCCGCTACATGGTCCTTGGCCCTCCAACGGTAGCAGCGAAACATTTGTATCGGCCGCCCTGCGCAAGTCAATACCATCAGGCGCCATGGCCCCGGCATTACGGGACTGGCATACTGCCAGTCAACTGGATCGTGATTCTACCAGCTTTGCAGACGAGGGCTCTGAGGGGGCAGCAGCTGTCCTACTTGGGAAGAAGCGCCTTTCCTCGGAAGAAGTCTATCTCATGGAACGTATTAGGGCGCGATGGAATGCAAAGAAGATACCTGCTGTCATGAAGGGCCTGGCTAACTTTGCTAATGGGAGCACCCCTGATCAACCATCTACTCGCGATCCGTTGCCTGATACTCACGATTTACGCCACGAGTTGGATGATTTGGTAGGTAACCCTGACCTTGTAAAAGATACCGAGCCCTTGCTTGGTAGTGCAACTGAGCGCGTTCAGTCGGGCCCGAGCCGCTCAGTGGGAACATCGGACGGAACGGACGCTGATGAAAGCAAGCCTAAATGAGCTAAACGAGAGGCCTGGTATTAATCGGAGGCACATTCTCCCTGCCGAAACACAGGGTATTGTGTGAGCAAGGCTCATCCTTATTTACATCTCATACCGCCCTGTCTCACTGCCCTTGAACACGGATTCGGGTCATTTGCTGCACCCGGAATCAATTTAGTTAGGGGCTGAGCATAACCCCTCCATATTCTAGGCGCTAAATTGCAAGCAACACGCGACTCGCCCTCGCGGCCTGCATCGCGCCACAATTCGGGCTGATGCAGCTACGAAGTAGTCAAAGAGGATTCTCCATGGAAATTCTACAGAAATTCCGAAGCAAAGAATTCTGTGCCCAGTCGGTTACGCACGATACCGATAGGCAGATGAAAACTTGGCACGTTTTGAGTTTCTGCACCATCTTCATGCCGCCAAATCTTGGGGATGCCAAGATTCAATGCTTAGTTCCTGACCCGGGGATAGCACAGATGCAACTGTGCTCGCGCAGCATCACCAAAATGTCAACTTCGAAGCTAATTTCAACATAGCCATCGTATTCCAGCTGAGGTTACTAGAATCAACTAGTATCCATATGCACTTACGATGCCTTTCGATAGCGACGGCAATTGATGACGTGTCGTTGGCTTTGACTCGGATGCTGCCGTTGGTTACATTTCTTGGCTGCAGCCTGCCGTCATCCCATGCTAAAACAAGGCACAAGTCCAGTCTAAAAGCCCAGAACCCCGGCCCCCGGCTCCCCACTAGTCTTTCTACAAAGACGATTTCGTCAACTCGATATGCAAAGCCACGACGTCACAGCTGGATGGACTTCCGCCTTCAGTTATATGTGTATGGCTGTGTGCAAATGGCCCTACCTCACGCGGCACAACAAACCGAAAAGAGCCACGATCTCTATTTGGAGTATTTTGCCGATTATCCGATGCTGGTCTTCCTTCATTACGAACCAGTCACCAGTTCAACCAGATGACGTCGCAAGATCGAGTGTACCGTGAAAGCCGGTTCTCATAGGTGTAACCAGTGTCGGATCGTCACACATCATGCCCAACTTAAACATCATTGATTTACTTATTAGGAAGGGTAACGATGTAGACATGATCTGTGCCAAGGAAATTCATCAATATACAGCATTGACCAACCTGATTGCCCACCTCATACATTCATGCTTATAATTCTCGATAATCCCAGTTCTCATCTCGTCGTGTTTTAATTCTGTATTTGTCTATTTTGGCCACAGCATAGTATATTCGTCTTCCTTTTGTAGCTACATCGACACCCCAAGTCTACCATCTGTGTCACCGAGAGCATATTCAAAGAAGTGTACGACGACAAGTCATCAAAATGCGACAGACGGGGTTTTTCCACCATATCGGCACCTTCCTGCTGCTGGCAGCCACGGTGCTGCTAATCATCACCGATATCTCGTCTCCCGTAGTCAACAACATCTCCATGTTGAAGGTCAATCTCGATGATCGGGCAACGTCCACCGACCGTCACCCCCAGATAACATTTGGCACATTCGGTTACTGCGTACAGGACACTATGGCGTACGTTGACCCTCTCCCAGAAGCCTCATCATATCTCCCCTCACTAACGCACATACCAGCTCCGGCCAGGACTTCTGCACCCGCTCACACATCGGCTACGATCCCGCCGAGGTAGTCGAGGAGAACGTGCACGGCGTCGAGTTCTCCGACTACGCCGCCGACACCTCGAAGGCGCTGACGCGCGTGATGGTGCTGCACCCGATCGCGACAGGCCTAGCCTTCATCGCGTTCCTCCTCGCGCTCGGCGCCGGCGTCGTCGGCAGCCTGCTCGCGTCGCTGTGCTCGCTGCTGACCTTCCTCGTCACGCTGGTCGCCCTCATCTGCAACTTCGTCTCCTTCAGCATCATCAAGTCCGAGGTCAACAACGCCGACGACGGCAGCACCGCCGAGTGGGGCGCCGCATCCTGGACTACGCTTGTGTCGGCTATTTGCAGCTTGCTCGCGACTGTTGTCGTCTTCTTTACTTGCTGCAGCGCGAGGATGCACCGCAGGCGCCAGTCCCGTGTTGCTGTTAAGGATGTCCCGGATGGATACGGTGCTCCCGTGCGCCGCAGGCGATGGTGGTAAAGTATGTTGCGGCATAGGGGAGGAGTTGGATGGAAAAAGGGTTCGGGGCCTATCTAGGTTTCCCTACGCTCTAGGATACGATTGCGAATTTGGATTAATGCATGAATGCGCTACGAAAACGTCCGAACGGACCAAAATGAAGACACGAAATCGATCTCGACCTCAGTTGCGACGGAGGAAGGTGTTTAAAGGGGTTCGTCCTTGGCGGACATCTCGATGTCTTTCATGGTGTGGTTTAGTGGGCTAATCATTATACCCTTCATAACTAATCATCTACCTTATATCTGGGTCGTACACGCATTTGATACCAATTTTTCACTATGGGCATGGCGACCCTGATGTATCATAACTATTGTCAATATAGTTAATTCTTGTTACGTGGACTTCCTGCCGATGACTACATTAGTCGGTCGGCTCACAGTGATATGATGGAACCAAAATGTCCCCTTCAAAATATATTCTCTCGATAATAGGGGATACACATCAAGGTGTCCCTCATTATGCCATGATCCAATTGCCTATCACATCGATTCATACGTTTAATACTATGGAGGCATTGCTAAATATAGGCAATAAAGTTCTCATTTCATATAATAGATACTGTGCTGATGCCCCTGTTTCCGAAATACTTCCTCAAGCCTCCTCCCTCCCTTGGCCAAGAACTGAATATCCCAACCCTTAAGTACTTTCCTTCAGTTTTGGCTGGGTGGAGAATCAGCCCGTAAGCAAATTTATCGGCATCTGGCTCCTTATTAACGGCCTCCTCGAAACTGATGTCGTCGCTGTCGCTACTTGAATCATCCATCCGGTCATCGTCCTCTTCGTCTAAATCCCGATCCATATCTACGTCCATTTCTTCGACATCATCATCTTCATCGAAATCTGGTATTGGGTCCTCGTATATACTTGCTATTTTATACGCGCGCCAACTCCAGTACGACCCTATCAACACCAATGACAACTTCTCGATCGGTAGCCAGTTCCTTGGCTCATCCCAGTCGAAAGTGAGATTCGCAACATATTCGCCCTTCTCATTGTACATTTCCCAACTATTTTCGGGGCATCCTTGGCGTTCCAGTCGTGGCAGTAGAGGGACCACCGTCCCGGTGAGCTGAAGACTGCCCTCCGTAACTTGACCAAACGGATTGAGTTTCGACGTAGACATCTGCGCTTCGACATTCTCGTAAGCCTTCGAAACTTCCTCGCTTTCCATCACAGGGACATGGTCCCCATAAGGCGCTGGGGACTCGTCGAAGCGAATCTTGCCCCTCCAACGGGCCCAACTCCAAGATGGCGCGATGTACTGCTTCGGCGCGTTGAGGGAGTCAAGTAGCGAGTAAAATGTTATCTGGGGTTTTGCTGAGACCGCAGGGGTCCAGAAGAGATCAAGATGAAGAGACTCCATGCGAATCCCTGCAAGATACAAGTCGTCACGACCTAGCACGGCAAGTTTCGCGAGACCCGCCATCGCGGGAAGCCTGTCGGATTCGTAGGTGAGCTGGCGCGCCGTGTATTGCTCGACCATCCCCATCCACATAGTCTCTTGCTCCCTGGCTTCTAGTGTGTCAGAAACTGCGATGACCGCGAATGTGCCTCCCCACCCCTCCATAGGTGCCCCTTCTGCGACCGCTTCGGTCGATGTCTCGTCGCTTTCAGACCAGAAGCTATCCTTGAATATGAGATGCAGCTTAACTCCGAATAGGAGAACACGTCTTGATAGAGCTAGCTCCTGGAACGTCCATCCACGCTTCCACCAGTTGTTACGAGGGCTCGTGTCGCTATTGTCGATTCTCTCGTAGTCGCCCTCGGCGATCTGGACGTCACTGATTACCCCGCATGGTCTGAGAATGTACGAACCAACGATGCCACCATTTATTTTCGACCGAAATCCAATCGTCGCCGATATCCGCGGTTCTAAGAACCCCTCACGACATGATGCTGAAGTCGGCGTACAGATGGTTAAGTGGGCGTTCTGGTAGATTCTTGCCATATCCGCCGATTCCCGCTCCCAGTCCTCTTTATCATCTTGTATGATGCAGACTGCATCGATCCAGAGGTATGGTATACCTAAGGTACGGCAGACCTCTATAGCATCCTGCATGGCCCGGGAGGTTGTTTCGGGCCGGAATCCAGCGATCCGATCCTGAAATGTCGAGCGTTCTGTCTTGAATTGCGATTTTGCCTCTTCGGGTGGCCCCCAACAATAACTCAGAGCAGCATACGTAGATTGCTGGTCATGAAGTCCTGAGCGAGTCTCGACAAGACGACATATATCATCTTCTTTTGTACCCACTTGAACGAGACGCGTAGGATAGAAGGGTGCTCCAGTTTCCTCATTCGAGTCAACGTCCTGGAGTATGTCGCATATCTTCCCGACGTTCTCGCCGCACATTACGTGCTCTTGAGGAGACGACTGGAGCCTGAGCCATTCTGTCGAGCGTTCTGTAGGGTTCATACAGTCAATATCATATAGTAATACCATCCTTCACGGTATCTACCTACGCCCAGGTTTCCCATCCGCGCCGAACATGAACAAAATTTCTGTCCAAACATAATTGAGGTTAGCATGTATTAGTATCAGGCAGTATTGTATCTAGAGCCTTTGAAGTCTAGTAGAAGATGTGCGAGTTACCATTTTCTCCTTTGTCTCTTAATTGTAGCTTAACGCGAGCGAGAACAGACATGAACTTGCCCTCAGGTGAAAATATAAGCTGAAGCCGAACACGGACCTCCTGCTCTGGACGTTTCACTGCATCTTTCAGGACAGAGATTCTAAGTATATTGCAGAAATCGCAACCATGCTGAGCAGATTCAGAAAGAATAGGTAGCTCAGGCAGATGATCTCTTAAGTCATATTTGAGGAATGGATGGTGATCGGGACCTCCATTTCTGAAGAAATATCCCCCTGACTCATCACTCGTACCGGCTCCAAGTACAGAATCGTCGAATTGAAGGACTTGACATCTATCACATAAATGCCCTGTGGTTAGAGCATCCATATTAAGAGTTCTCATCTAGAGTATGATGGACCGTGGATTACCACCAGGCTCGTTGCGGGGAACAGAAGCCCAGCCGCACAGGAGTGACCTCTATGCTTATGATTGGCCAGTTAGATATACCTATATGCATAATACCGTATGCGTAAATTTTTTTGGGCGATCGATATCCTTTCCACACCCAACACCCCATCAGTTCAGCTACATCGCTTCACGATAGTTAGTACGCGTGCGTGGAGTCAGGAGCGATTCTATGAATTACGCAGCGCGGTACTAGTATCTATTCGGATATTGATTGGCCAATTGATTGGCCATTCCTATGGGATTACCCCCCCAACCTGCAAATTTGTGGCACATACTTGCCAGGTACATAACAAACGAGCAACGACAATGAACGACACTAAACATCACAAAGCGGTTACGAATTAGAGCTTGGTGACATATATCTCACTCTATCTAAATATTCTACTTTATTTAATTAATTAATGATAGACTCCATCGCGCCGACATGATGCCTCCAGGCTCACCGCCTCCCGATGGTAGTGATCGTGGCCAGTCCCTGTCCCCTGACTTGGGTTTACCTCTGGAGCACGAACAGTCGTATATGAAATTCAGCTACTCTGACATGCAAAACTGCTCTGTGGGATTTGAAAGCAAGGGTCTTACGCAGCGCGAGATTCGTAGTGAGTAATCATGTTTAGTCCCATTTGTCTCCCGAAGTAACCTAAGCGCCCGGAGTCACACTATGACTTCGAGGATGGGATCCAAATGATAGACGTTCCATACTGTCGATTCCTAGGTTACATAGTAATAGAAGGATTAAACGCTGATGTATGCTAGTGATGGATTTCATGAACCGGGTCACGGACAAGCCGAGTTGGGAAGAGAAGATCTTCGACAGCTCAATCGTCTCCGAGTGGCTGGAGGAAGCGCGCTCTGCTTCGACGAACTACCTAGACGGCGACGAGTTCTTCTCGAAGAGTATGTATGATATTGTAAGTTAATTCTATATCTAAATATTAACGTAAGGATACCAGTAGTATCATATGAATGGGCCCGGGTGGGTGAGTTAACATCGCTCAGTGTATCCGGGAGCTCCGCGACAAGGCGGAACACATGAAGGCTACTGGTATTGTCAATGTAATGGATGCTGAGATGGCTATCGCCAAGTCTGACACGATAATCTCACCTCCACTCGCCGATTCTCTCAACGCCGCCGTCCAAGTCCTAGAAGATGCGCTCGGTGACAGGAAAGATTGGCATCCTTCATCTGATAACAAGGTTCTCAACATTCTACATCCGTCCCTTTATTCTTTAATTTTCGGCACTACACGCGTTCTGCCCTATGCCAAAATCCCGCTCGAAAGCTGCACCCAATTTATCTGCGAAGGGGAACCCACCACCGAGTTCGAGAACTATCCACTCGCCGGGCCTAAGCCATGGGGTCTTACGCAATGGCTACCTAGTGACATCGAGTGGACTGAAACCGGACCCAGAATAGTAAGCTATATCAACAGTTTACACCCAGAAGATCACATGGACCTTTACAAGGTCCTGGAGAAATTCGTTGCCGCGGCGGTCACCATGTGGGAGGAGTGCCTGTTTCCTTTACCCCAAGGATTGCCACCTCGCATTCCCTGGCGTCAGACTCGCGGCATCTATGACTTCTACCTGCTCAAAGGCATGGAATACAAGGTTCCAGACGAGTTTATTATTAAGGATAGCGAAAGCCCCGAGGATAAAAATAATCATAGGCACAGCATTGAACACAGAGGGCGGCTCCGTGCAAATACCGTCCTTCGGTGGCCTGAACCCCAAGACTACTTTCTTCGGAAGAGGTGCCCCGGCAACGACATAAATTTCAAGAAAGATTTTCCTTCGGGGATCCAAATAATATTCAAACTTTCTAATATCCAATTGACGCCCGAGAAACCTAACTATGATGGCGGCCCCTGGCATGTTGACGGCGCGTTAAACGACTCCATTATCGCTACTGCGCTATATTACTATGAAATGGAAAATATCACGGAAAGCCGGCTTACTTTCAGGCATCCGGTTGACGAAATACCATTGAACTATGCGGAGCAGGAAGGGAAGCGTTCTCTGTGGCGCTGGCTTGGGTTGCCTGAGGGGTATGAGCTTTCTTCGCAGGAGATGCAGGAGATCGGCAGCGTACTCGCTCAGCCGGGCCGTTTTCTGGCCTACCCTAACGCATTTCAACACCGGATAGAGCCGTTTCAACTACAGGATCCAACGAAACCCGGTCACAGGAAGATCCTCGCCATGTACCTTGTGAATCCCGGTGAACGGATATTGTCTACGAGCGTCGTTCCGCCGCAACAAAAGGATTGGTGGGTACGTGAGGTGCGCAAGATTCCTCCGTTCTCCGATATTCCAATGGAAATATTCTTCATAATCGTAGATTTCGTGGAAGGATATCTCATAGACTGGGAGGAAGCGGTTGAAGTTCGGCAACGGTTCATGCGGACACTTAACTGGACGTATCAGGTATGAGAAAAGGCAGCCACAGAGGCAGGCTGATGATATTCCATTATGTATATTGCTGACTTTGAAACAGGACTGATGGTTTTAACTCATATCCTGGGCTTCAAGGGCACAGGAGGGATAGACCTATGATCGCTAGGGATCAATTGCTGTCCCAATATAGCATATAAAGCTCACGTGTGAATCATATCGCACTTCGGACGCGTAAGCCGACGCACTTCCCACGCGTAACACTGTACGCAATTATGGGAGAACATTTGCCGATGCCTAGCCGTGCCGCTATTTAGCTCCAGCGCCGTTTTAATATCCTACGCCACATAACCAGAAGGGCAATCCGAGTCTCGGGTACGCCAGATCAAATGCCGCTAGGTCAACGCAAGAAGGGAGGAAAAGTAATAGCAAAGGATATGAAGGAGATTAATGGTATGTGTATGTATCTGAACCGTGTAAGATAGGTAAAAGCCACCTGCAAGCCTCGGTTTGTACACCGAAAAGTCCGCTCCGTTGCACCGATTCCGAGCTCCGAGCCGATCTCGGACTCGGGCTGAGCATGCGCCATACCACAAAAAGGATGGTAGAACCAATTAGTGTGTCCCAATGCTCAGCTTGGACCCGCGCTGGACACGGAGCTGAGATGTATGGGACGATCTAATCTTATCTGATCCGAGAGCTAATAAGTCACCATATGTATCCCCCTGGATCCCTTAACTAATGCCAAGTAGGCTGTCACTCTTCATTCTTCTCATGTGCCGTCTCGATATCCCCTCTATTTCTTTTGCATACTGTGTTTCTTATTTTCTCTAATTTTTAAGAAATCATATAAAAGCCAACTGAATATGCAGCATTCCTCGACGCTAATCTAGATCCATACATACAAACGGACTTACATCAACCCCAGGAAAGGTCGCGTTAGATTCCCCGTCTCCGGCTGTACCGAAATAGACACGCCACATCCAAGATCTCCATTCAAGATGTTGGAAAAGCCGATCCTGGTGGCCAAAGGCATTGGCTTCATCTTTTCCATGCTCCTCGAGCTCATCAGCCGCTCTCTTTCCTTCCGCCTAAAGCTTATACGCCACTCCATGTCTTCACGCGCTCAATCGGAACCTGGAACCCGGCGCAACATAGTAATTGTGGGCGCCTCCATCGCCGGATACACGGCCGCCCGCACCATTGCGCAGTACCTCCTCCCAAACTCGGAGTATCGCGTCGTGGTCATCGAGCCTCGTGATCACTTCCAATTCACGTGGGTGCTTCCCCGGTTCTGCGTCGCGGAGGGCCATGAGCACAAGGCATTTATCCCGTACGGAGGCTACCTGCCGGCCGGCGCGATGGAGGCCGACGGAGGAAAAGTGGCGTGGCTCAAGGACCGCGTCGCCAGCATTTCGAGGGAAAGCGTGAAATTGACCTCGACTGGACAAGAAATCCCTTACGAGTTTCTAGTCGTGGCAACAGGCGCTGGCGCCACAGACACCTTGCCCAGCCGAGTGGGAGCCGAGGACAAGGCCACGGGACTCGAGCTATTCAAGGAGATGCAGAGACGGATCCGCGACTCGAAGGACCTCGTTGTTGTTGGAGGAGGTGCCGCTGGCGTCGAGTTAGCGACCGATGCGAAATCGAAGTATCCGGAAAAGAGGGTATCACTAGTCCACTCAAGGGATTCGGTGATGCACCGTTTCGGACCTAAGCTACAGGCCGCCGCAATGGACGGTATTAAGGAATTAGGAGTCGAACTTATTACAGGAGACAGAGTAGTCGGAGAAGATAAGGAGAAAGGCATCGCAACGCTTAAGAGTGGCAAGCAAATCGCGTGCGACTACCTGGTTGGTCTACTTCGAGATCCCCTATTTTGATACTTGAGCTGACATAAACTCAAAGGTGAATTGTACTGGACAAAGACCTGATTCTAAACTCGTCGCGCAACTCAGCCCATCGTCCATATCGGAGTCAGGTTACATCTTCACCAAGCCAACACTACAGATACAGGATGACTCGCTTCCCAACGTATACGTCTGTGGAGATGTATCCGAGACTAACACGACACATCCAAACTCGCGATCCGCGATGCGCCAAGCTATGACTGTTGCTTGGAACGTGATTTCGGCCACGGAAGGCAAGAAGCCCAAGTCCAAATACGAGCCGCATTGGCTTGATGGTGTGATCAAACTGACATTGGGGCTCGTAAGTATCATAATCTATCCTCAACATGACGTATACTAACTAGGCCCTCCCCAATATAGGACAAGTCAGTATCGAGCGTTGGCGACGGCAAGACCGAGTTCATGTTTCCGGCCCAAGATAAGCATATCGATCTCATGGCCGCGGGAGCTTGGCATAAGCTAGGAGCCAAGCCGTTCGAAGACAACGAGTCGGAATTCTTAAGTAAGATCAAGTCCAAGATCTGAACGGATTAACGACATCGTCGAACATGCAAACCCCTATGTGTAACATCATCGGCCCCCGTCACATCACCATCGGAGTTAAGAATTGAGGCGTAGATTATTCAGGCTTAGTAGAACTAGAGAAACCTATGTTACTAATGATTAATTAAATCCCGGATATACCATGATAAGCAGGATACGCATCCCCTTATAACTGTGTCTTACTGTTATTAGTGTGTCCAGCCACGTTAGGTTCCCAACCATTGGGTACCGAACAGCAGAGAGGAGATTGATATACGTTTACCTTCGTGGGAAACTACACCGTCACGACTCATTTCATCATTACAACTGAAAATACTCTAGATTCCGAACAGAACCGAACGGAGTGTGACTTCGTTAAGAGTCGCACGACCTTGGTCGGACAAACGGGCGCCTTGGATACCACATGGAGAAGCTATATTTATTTCCTTGGCGGCTAGTAAAGTCATCGCAACCATCATGCTTCCTCCTTTCCTAAGGGGTAAGCGAAGAAGGTATTTGTATTTCCTTTCCCGGATAATATCACGACCACTCCATTGGCCAGGGCTCCTTGCCGAGCGAGCCTCTTACCAACAGCCGGTTATTTTAACCACGATCTTAAATTACCCCCAACACTAGACTAGCCCATGGGGTTCATATCTGGGGTACCGACGAGCACGCGGCCATTGGCTCCGTGGATAGTATTTCGCCTTGGCGATGACCTGTTTCCCGGTATTTGACATGTGTTCCTCGTGGTATATGGCGGCGAGGCCGCCGCGTATATCAGGTGGCCTGCCTTGCCTTTCCCCTTCTGTCTTATCCCTCCCACCGAGCGTGCTTCTCCCACCGGGCAACGTGTAGTCTAATTCAACGCCGACACCCAAGATGAAGCTGTTTACTCTCCTCACCCTGGCGGCTGCTGCCGAGGCTCACTGTAAGTTTAGATATCCCATATCCTTTTTTCTTTACTCCAGAACAAGCGAATGATTAATTAACACGAGCATTTCCGTAACCAGACCGCTTCTCGAAGCTGGTGGTAGGCGGCGTGCAGGAGACGGCGGAATGGACGTCGATCCGCATGACGAAGAACTACCAGAGCAACGGGGGCGTGACGAGCGTCAGCAGCCCGGACATGCGGTGCTACCAGGCGCGCGCGGGCACCGGGAGCGTGACCGTCGCCGCCGGGGACGAGCTCGGCTTCGTCGCCAACGCCGCCGTGACCCATTTCGGCCCTGTGCAGTTTTACATGGCGAGGGTCCCCGACAACGCCGACATCAACACCTGGGAGCCCGCCGGCAACGTCTGGTTCAAGATCGGTAGTATCACGGCTGTGCCCCCGCTGGGCTCTAGCGAGGCTACTTGGCCCGCTTACAGTGAGTATACTCCTCCTTACTCTCCCCCATCCCCCTTTCCAACTATCTCCGCCACTAACACCCCCCTAGACAAGAAAGTCGTAAACACCACAATCCCGAAGAATGTACCCAGCGGCAACTACCTAGTGCGTGTGGAGTCGATCGCGCTGCACCAAGCACAATCCGTGGGCGGCGCGCAGATGTACCTGTCGTGCGCGCAGGTCAAGGTGACGGGCGGCGGCAACGGCACCCCCGGCCCGCTCGTGGCTTTCCCCGGCGCGTACTCCGCCAACGACCCCGGCCTCATGTGGTCCTACTACCCCATCCCCACTAGCTACAAGGCGCCCGGCCCCGCTGTGTGGACTGGTTGAATGAGAGCGGGATGGTCTGCGAGGATGGGGATGTTGGGGAAGAGAGGTCGGTGTGTTGATTAGGCAGATAGGTTTTATTTAATCGACACGCTATTAATTACGACTACATTTGGTGTTTTAGTACATCTACACACGTGTATGTGTAACCTAATAGGCAAGCAAGCATCTGGCTGAGTAGTACGCGCAGATAGACCAGATGTAAGCCGCCAGGTAAACTGAACACTGTAGAAGTTTGGAATATATAAAAGGGTAGGCCGCCTAGAGGGCTATAAAAATCAGCAATTTTCACATGAGTCCATTGGTATAAGTCACCTATGTCCCTGAAATTCATTCGCATTACAATACAACGAGCCCGTAGGCATTTTGCGTAGGATCACCCAGCCAATAATAACCGAAAGCTACGCATCCTCGCCTCTAGTTAGCCATGATCCACTCCGAGCCCATGGGTAAAAGCTCAGAAACTATGAAATAGCAACCTAGCTCTCATGGCCCGACTAGAAATGAGAAGGGCGCTCCAAAACCCTAACTCCTAATGAGCGTACTGCTCATCTTTGCTTCGTAGAGACTTCAGTAACAAACGTAGCTTACTCAAACACCAGGTCCCTATTGGGGTATCCGCATACTTCTTGGGTATGCACTCAGTGGCGTCGCTTCTTATTGCGGCCACGGTCCTCTTCATCCAGACCACTCTCGCGGTCCTTTCGCTTCGCCTTCTTCTCCAACTCATCCCAGTCTTCACCCTCGTCGTCCTCATCATCATCATCGCCTTCCTCGCTGGCCTCATCGGATGCGTTGCTATCGAAATCCGAGTCGTCCTCGCTAGATTCGGAAGCTTCCTCGAGCTCGGAGTCGTCGATCTCGAAGTTCGACTCCTCTTCCTCTTCGCCATCGTCTTCATCGTCGCTCTCGTTCTGCAAGAACGACCATCCTCCGTCGACGAAGAATTGGTGAGTATCCGCCGTAACTGTTTTCATGATCGTAGGCCAGTTCAGGTTCAAAGGACCCTCGGTATAGGGTATGTCGCTTGAATCAAGCCACTCCTTGACGTCTTCGAGGGACTCGACGGGGATTGTGTTGATATGTGCTGGCGGTCGAGTAAAATCCTTGAATACGAAGACCAGATCGAAGTTCTTCAGGCCGAATTGGACACGTTCTAAGTGAGCAATTTCGATATCGTCTATCGTAATGACCATGAAGGGTGGCTCTGTGACCTGAATGAGGCATTCCGTAGTGGGTTGGATGGTGACATTGCTTCGGAAGGGGACACCACTAAATCCGAGTTCTCGCAGGGGCATGTCAACCTCGACACCCTCATTCTTGCCCGCATCAGCAATTTTGTCAGCGAAGCTCTTGAATTGGCGGTCAAGTTCCGCTCTATGTCGACGGTCTTCTTGTTCCTGTTCGAACTCATCCTCGTCGCCATGGCGATACTTCCGCTTCCTATTGCCGGTCTCATCAAACTGAATATCAGTCGCTTCTCGATAGAACTGTACATCTTTCGTCTTCTTCTTGTTGCCGATGATTATAGGGTCCTTGAGATGCAGATGGATGATGACGACGAGCTCGTGGGCGCAGGGTTGGAAGAAAAGATGACGGATGTTAGAGAACAGTACGTCAACTCTTTGCTGCGTGTTAAGCGGCGACTGGTATCGGATACCGTTCTGGTGTATCTCAACTTTGCCGGGAACACGCTTGCCTTCCATTGCAGGACGTATGAAAACGTTATCCATGACAGGAGGCCGACGATCTAAAAATTGTGAGTATAAAGCTGTATGTGATAATATAGGCAGACTTACTTCTTATCTCGATGAGCTTGTCCTGTTCAACGACATCTTCCATATCCTTCTTCTCCTGCTCCTTCTTGGTAGCCTCCTTCTTCATGGTAGAGATCTGGGCCGCAATCTCTTCATATCGTTCGCCATCACGAGAACGGAACGTCAAGCTCCTAACAAACTGTGCCGAGGCGTCCTCAAATGGTTGATCGTCCTTTCTACCCACTCCCTGACCAGGAGAAAGGAAGTTGATGCGCAAGTAGGACCACTCACCCTCGTCGTTCTTACTGGCATTCTTGATGGTATGGATGTGGAAAGGGACCGGGCGGCCCATGACGGGAAGAACAAGTGTATGATTCTTCGTGTCAACCAAGATCTCCAAATTCTTGACCTTAAGCGGCATCTGGTTATCTCGCTTGTACGACTCGAACTTCTTGAATTTCTTGATCTCGGCGCCGTCCTGACCACTAGTCGACTCGGCAAAACGGGCCAGACCTTCTTTCTGTTTCTTGAGCGCAAGCTCTTTCTGATGTTCGCGGCGTCTCTTCTCTTGGTCCTCGTCCACTTGGGTGGTACGTTCAGATCGCAGTCGGCTATCAGTAATATTCTTCGTAGCGACAGCGCCGACACGAGAATCCTTCTTCTCCTTCTTCGGAGTAGGCTGCATCTCTTCGTCGTCTTTAAAGAAGAATGAGGTAGCATCGAGGTCAGTCGGGGCGTCGCCGGTAAATACGACGGGATCGCTATTGGTAACTCGGATGGTATCAGTAAGAACCAAGGAGTAGGTCTTGCTAAGCTTATCTTTTGGCGTAGGGTTCTCAATGTCGGTGAAACCGGTTGTTATGCATAAGGTCATGCCGTCCTTCAGAGTTCGGCCATTTTTGGCACCGAGTACCAGCGTCGGGTCTTTGCTCTCGATGCCAATGCCTGCTCCGACATTTTTGAGGAAATGTTTCTCCAATTCAGGCTTTCTGGACTTGACATGAGCCAAGGCCTTGTTATAAACGTCCTTGGCAACCACACCGTCCCTTATCTCCTTCAAGACCAGATTGTGGACAGCATAGAGAAGCTTGTAGGTGCTCTCTTGGGTCTTGTTCGGGTCGACCAGGTACGTTCGTGCGATGGAAGAGCAGTAGGATTTGTATCGAAGACCCATGCCGGCAATGATGACGCCTGGGTGGAGGTTGTCGCTGGTAGGCTCGGCTTGGAGCTTCAGGTCGTATTTGCCACCGCTCTGGACAGCAGGGCCGAGATACCAATCTAAGGATGCAGGGTCGAAATCTGAAGGCAACTTCTGCTTGTTAGGTAATTCAACCGTCTTCCACCACTTCTCATCGTCAAGCTTTCGATCGACCTTGTCAGCGAGAGCACTATGTTTGACTTTCTTCTCCTGATCCAAGACGTCCGACATCTGGTCCAAGAAGAAGGGGGTCATTAAAGCGACGCACGCTTTAGATGCTGCTCGCATCGCGCGCAATTCGATCTCATCTTTGACGGAGAAGGCAGCGGTAGATAAGGCCGCCGATATGTCCACCTCTTCAGCATCCTTGCACTTATCGCTGTAGACCTTCTTCCATTCGTCGACGAAGGGACCGTTCGACCTATCCTTGGTGATAATACCGACTTTTTTCTAGTACGGAATTAGGTTAGTCATAGGAAATAGATAGGTAGATAATATGGGTATGACTCACGCCGGCGGAGTTAATTGTCTCGGCCATCTTAACGAATTGCTTCTCGTTCGCTGCGGCGTCTTTGCCCCTAACAAGGATCTCGATGGGGAATCGTCCTCCTTTCAAGTGTTCCAAGTGCTTGGCTATGAAGAAAATATCAGTGAACCAGTCGCATCGCTCAAGTCGAAGATGTATGTGTTACCTTTCTTTGCCGTTGTAGCGATGTAGATAGTGTCGGTGGTGAGGAGCATTAGGGTGGCCGGGAACTCGTAGCCTAATAGCCAGAACTAGATATAGATAAGTCAACCTCCATCAACGTAATCATCGCCAGGTTCGCTAGGATATAACTGTGGAAGGTATTACATACGTGCATCGCATTGTTCTTCTGGAACTCAGGGTTCTCCTCGACCTTGCCCATCATGATGACAATAGAAGATACACCTCCAAAAACGCCGCCATCGCCGGCGCGTTTATCGGCCTTCCAGGCATTGATGAAATGGGTGATGCGCTCTTGGAAGAGCTTTCCATCGATCTTAATGTCTGCCATCCTCGTAGTTGGCCCAAAGGAGTGGGCTCAGAGATGGCAGATACAAAAGTGATTGATGGAGGTTGAAGTTGAGGATAAGGAATTAAAAAAGAGGGATGGGGTTGAAGAAGGCTGAATGTATCGGTGTTGCTCCAGAAAAAAAAGCTACCATGTACCAGATTGTCTGTGAGGTGACGCGAGCTTGGGCGCTGCTCCACTCTTAATGCGCGACGCGGTTTAATGGGGGTTTAGGTAATCAAGTTGTCCTGGGGACATTGAACTCTGTACCCAACTAATAAATCCTTGCGACAGGGGAACCGGCGCAGGTAAACCGTAAGCCACAGCACATAAGTTACCCCAGAAAATCTTATCCCGGCGCTACTTCCTTACCTAAGATTGACAACTTCCGAGTATTGTCTCTTCAACGTTAAATTTGACGAAGGCGCGGCATACTACTAGGTATGTAGATACCGGTGCAGTTACCTCACCTTGCCTCAAGACTACCAGAACTTAAGTCAACGTCAAAGAAGGTACCAGCCGTGAGCCATCTGTTCCTGCAAGTGCTAGACCAAGTGTTAAGTTACGGAAACCGTTGATCGGTGAAGATTGGCAGGTCCTAACTCAGCACCCGCACATAGGTAGCCAACTAGGCAGGCACCTCGATAATAGAACCATAATATTATGTAAGTAGAGTTACTACAATAGCCTAATACAATACGCCTTTCACATAATACAGCACATGTGCATGTAGCCTAACTTGGTAGTTATCCAAGCATACCAGACTTTTTTTTAACCATTATCACTCCGTCTCGCCTGAGCGTATTCTCATTAATCTAGTAGAAAGTATCAAGCTTCTTTGCCCTGCCTTTTTCCTATCCCTTCTTCACAATATAATCCAAGGCACACTAAAGAACACCCGATAGGGGCATATCACCCCCTTTGATGACTAAGAATCCAGATATTCCCTATTGTAATGACACCCGTCACTCAAAGCTCTCACTCTGTCAAAGAACTGAAGACAGAGTTCCATGGTAATTAATTCAGTGGTGTAACAATCAAGAATTCATACGTAACCAGCGAGGACCTTGCGCTTCCCAACCCATCAAGAAAGTCCAGGTAACACACCAGGCAGCACCTAATAGTGCTTTTCAGTTACCTACTCTTCCTATTAGTCTCACTTGGTCACCCTTCCCACCAAGGACGTACTAGCCTGGTGCCATACCCACTATCATAATTCGGATCTTCAACTGAGGGCGGGAGCATGAACCCGTCGTACGGGGCGTTAGCGCCACTCTGGCTGCTGCTTCCGCCTGAGGTGCCGCCTGAGGAACCGCCGTTGTTGCCGCTGGAACCAGACTTATTGTCCGAGCCTGATGGCGAGCCACTGCCAGATGAGGATGAGGAGCCTTGCTTGCTCTTGTTATCCTCCTTCTTCTGATCGTTCTCCTTGTTTTTTTCGTCCTTCTTGTTGTCGGTATTCGACCCTGAGGAGCCTGAGGAACTCATCTTCGCAATAGATAGAGACCAGGTGTTCTAAATACTGTGCGTTTTCAGCGTCGCTATGGTGTTAGAAGAAGTTTTTCGAACAGGCCACATGTGTTGCAGTTGGTATGGATATATAGAAAGAATGGGGAAATAGGTAGCAAGATGAGCGGGAGACATCTTGTACTAAATAAACGAAAGACCAAGGCCGAGACGCAATGACAGGAAGCGTTGGCCGCAGTACCGTGACTGGGTAGTTCGTATTATCATACATAGATATTATTGTACGCCAAGCACGATAACATGAAATTTCTTCGGGGGGAGAGGTTATCTGTATGTGACGGTTTCTATCTTGGCTTAGGTCTCCATGAAGAGATAACTATGGCTTACGCCTCAGTAATGAGCGTGTGTCTTATTTGCAACGATACATGTATGAAACGATTAGATCGTATACAGAATCAGTACAACCCGGTCTCTCCGCTCCAGGTGCCTCCTTTTTTATGGCAGTACTCTATACTCTGGCTTAATCGGACTTATCACATATCGCTGTTGAAGAAATATACTTACAGTCTCGGAATGACGTTGACTTGCATGCACACATATATCGGGATGATAAGGCCATGAAAGATGGAGTCTTCCTAAAATCATTATTATAACTTATACAGGGGTTTAGATACCAGTTTCTTCTACCGTTTCCAGAGACAGGACGTGGGTACCTCCCTCGTTTTCATAAAGGGTATTGCCGATGTAACTCATTCGCCTTCCCACCACCCTCAACTGAATTCATTACATTCATTACCGCTCACCAAGCCACCTGTGGAAGAACATAGGAGTAACATGCCTTCATTCAACACCCATGCCACCATCCTCGTGGGTATCCAACCAAAAAGGACTTCCCAAACCCCTATTCACCACATCAGGACTCCGTAATATTAGTAGCAGTACTACTGTTGGTGTTTGTGCTGAATACGCTAGAAGTTCGGGAACTAGCCTCAGAACCCGAACTCTCCTGATCCGGAGCATCGGTACTCATGGTGGTAATACTTGTGCTATTAGAGTTCGTCGAGCTACTCGAGTATGAATTACCACCACTGGAGCTCGCATTATCCTCGGCGGTGGCAACAGGTTGGCTCATTGTGGCACCTTCGAGGTTTATCTTGCCCCCGTTGGGCGGTGAGGTCGATGGGGAGGAGCTCATGTCTGGAGTTGAAATATTTGTTTTTCGCTTAAGTGCCGTAAAGATGCAGTTACGCTTTTTCGATACGAGATATTTTCTGAGTGCTCGCAGAAAACGCATCGCGATCACTTCGACAAGTAAGGCAGAATATAAATTTATATGAGTGGTCGGAAACTTTGTCTTCCTTGGTGAAAGATGTAGAAAATGCCAACATCGTCAGCAGAAGTCACTTAATACTCAGATATGAGTAAGGAGTGATATATGTTGGATGAGTGCGTTATCAAGACATTATGAGTCTGCTATCACAGTATTCACACATTTATATATAAGAATGTGAACTAGCCGGTCACTAAACTCAGGTTCGTGACGTGGTCCGTGGTCCTGCAAGTCGTACCCAATTAGGCGGATAGAAGCGCGGTGGCTGTAGGCAGCAGGAACGTGTCCGTGATTTCCACAACGAACAATAGTTGGTCATTGTGATCGGAATTCTACTCACTAAGTGCTAATCTCGGCCGCGAGAACTCTCCCATGATATTTCGAAATTGACAGAATCCTATGGAGGTAGGAAAAACTCATGACTAACAACAGACTACACAATTCCGGACAGCCAAGGCTTCGCATCCATGACGAACTGATCGGGGATTTACACAGATCAGTACATCGTCAATGGCCCCGTTGGTCCCCTATCACCTACTCGCTGTCTAGAGAAGGCGATCCCGTCCTGCCTCCACAACCTCCACCGTAGGGACGCTGCGATCTGTACTCCGCCCGTTGGCCGAAGCACGCCAGATACCCATCAATATTTTCGATCAAGTCATCTAACAGATAGAAACATTAGACCTCTGCATTCGAGCTAGAAGATAGGGGACTACTGACCCAGATTGACCTTCGTATCGATGAAAGTCCCATCATCCTTGGGGCAGCTGCAGTACAAAATAGTGTAGTCGCTGAGTTCAGTTCCGGTTCTGCAGGCCTTGCATTCGGCAATCCTGGAGGTGCCGGGACGCGGGACAAGCTGACCATCGTCGACGGAATAGCAGCTCGAAGGATGTGTCAGTCTTCTATAAGGAGCTAAGTAGGTATAGAAGGGCTACATACAGGCTCAAGTCGAGAAGTGTGTTCACGTCGTAGTTCCGCAGATCGTTGACACAATCACCCGTCAAATCGTGCGGGCCCTCGTTATCGGGGATGATCACGTTCGAGCACCATGCGTCGTAGCCACCCGTTCGTTTCCCGATCCTGGCAGAAGCGCCTGCCGTTACCAGCGTGGCCCAAGCCATGGCGATAGATAGCTTTGTTGCTCGCATGTTGAGTGCTGATGGATATGAGAGATAGTCTATACCAGCTTAAATGTCGGTGGAGGCGACTTGTCCAGCTGGATCTCTGACCTAAACGAACTGATGAGGTTGAAAGAGAATTATATCCATATCCTGCGGCGAGACGGCGTTTTATAATCGGTCTGCTTACTATCAGTAGTTGAGATCATTTGATGGACTGTATGTAAATGATATATTAACTACAACACAACCAAAACCACGTAGGGCACTTTGAGTAAATCGGTGTTATTAATGAATGCGAGCAGCACGTCGCGAGAAGTAGCAGCTCAGTAAGGATGGAATCTTTGAAGTGGAACAGCATTGGACCATGAGATTAGCTGACATCTTGGCATCAGTCGCCGAGAGTAAAGCCAGGAGAAGACAAGAGTTGGTAAGGGACGGCGACATGCGGAGCAAGATCTGTGGAGACTCCGGGCTGTATACCGTAACTTTTTAATCTCCCGCTCGGTCCGAAAAGAGAGATGCCGGATGTGTCATCGGGCATGCCTACAAAAAGGGATGTCCATCCGCCTAGGTACGATTTCCTAAGTGGGTTTTCTCTCTTCGTATGTAGATTTCTTGTCTTGAATCGTATTCCTGAGCGTAGTTCAAAAGAGAGGCTCTAAGGACGTCCGAGGGTTATCTCAGATAATTGTGTTGATGTAAAGTTTGTCCCTATTAAGAAATCAAGTTGCCTATTTTCGTCCTTACGCCTACCTAGAGCTTTAGATAAGGGATGGATCTGGTTCGAGGAGTTCACCTCTTTTCGCTTTTTTCAAGTTATTGGAACAACGGGAGGCTACTGTGCTACGACGCGCGCATCATAGCCCTCAGTCAAGTAAGATCCTGATGAAGCAACCGTCCACTCTGACTAGAGGATGGTGCTGTTCGAATCAAACAAATTAGTTTCGTCCGTTGATGTTAAAGTAACCTTTACTTCTTTCCAATCTATATTTAGAAATGAGATGAATTGGTACGAAAGGTTGGGAATCGGATGCAGAATATTTGCGATTTTCCGGAGAAGAGCGAAAACCGCACGAGGCGAGCCGCGAATCGGCAAGCAGTTCAGCCATTCAAGGCAGGAAAGGTGTATCGTAGAATACCATTTTCATGCCTTACTGTTGAATCATATCATGACCGTGTTGCCATATTTTAGTAACACCGTCTGGGCAATTAGTGGTAAACTCGAGGTGTGCCGAAGGTGCCTGTCAGAAGGGGACAGGAAGGAATCATGAAGCAAGGCAACTGTCTTCTAAATGAATCTGGTCTCATATAGTGGTTGATGTCTTTCACCCTTGTCGTTGGAATGCTAGGATATGAGTATGGGGGAGATTAACACTATCATACCCCGTTGCTAAGTTAGCCTTCTACCTAATCTATGTATGTACGTATCCATAATGAGGCTTGATGTATTCCTCTTCTTTGTAGCATCTCATCTACAGCGCTATTTACCAAAGTCTTGTCGAGAGTCACAGCCGAGGGCTAATCTAGCACTAGAGAAGGGAAATTCGACTCGAGTCAGAATAGTTTTATAGAATTTAGCATTCATCAAGAGGGTTAATACGATTTTAGAACTATATAATACTTAACAGTATTAGCTATCAGCAGACAACTTGTAGTATCAGTTACTTCCGCTGGAGTGCTAATGGTTGATGGGATTTTGGTGGCTTTACCCCGTGCTTCTAGCCCCGATAACTTGAAAGTGCGAAGCTTCTCCTGACTCGCCAGCTTAGCGTATTGTAGTTACTCAGCCTAGTTGCTACTGGCTAGGTGTAGGTCTAGGTAGCCAACCATTATAAATATCATAGGTAGATTTTAAGGTAGATTTGTAACTAGGAGCTACGAAACAACGGAACCATTTTATGCCTCAGTCGATATCAATGGTCGAGGATCTCAAGTATCCCCATTTGTATTTTGAAAATCCAATCCTATCTAAGTAAGCTGCTTTCAATTCTTATTTCCTCTCGTGAGTATGTGTTACATACCTAGAGTATGCTAATGTTCTGTTGATCAAGTTTTCGCCCAACTCAATGGCCCTAGACTATGAATTCGCCTTAGAGGCTAACGGGCCCTGCGTTTTGAATAGAAAATGAGCCAGAGTAATCAACTAGCTAAAACTGATTATTTTCACCATAATTTCAAACGAAATTATAGGAGGTACTTCTTTTTCTTAGAGAATATCACCCATTAAGAAGTAGTTTGCCAGTCTTGCCCGTTTTCCTGTTTAAAGCGTAACACCCTCTTAAATACGATGCGAATCCATATGAATCCAGCATAAATGTCACTTAAAGCACCATCACACTTGCAAAGAAGGCCATATAAGGTCAAAATTTGTATTTCCTAGTCTCTAACAACTTGGGAGTGTTTCATACAATTGCACGAGCCGTACTGTATACTAGACAAAGGCATGCTACTGCCAGCCTACAATCCATCAAACCATCAAACCATCACACACTCGGGCATCCGAGTACCTGCCCGCCTGCCTGCCAATGCATACATACAACGAAAAGAGAAAAAAGCAAAAGAATTAGAACAGCAGTAGAAAAAAACGACCATCATGGGGTATCGAGCGTCGAATCGCGCTCTCTCCAGCCGGATCCATCCACAATTGCAATAGCAAATCCACCGAGAACGCCGAAACTCGTACACTCGTTCGTACCCCGAGTCGTTGAAGACATCGATCGTAAACGCAAATCCCGGGAGCCTCGAGATCCGGATCTATTCGTGTATCCATGCAGCGGCACTCATCGTAACCCGTGGATCCTAGGTAGTGGCCCCATATTCCCCTTGCGTCCCGAACGCCGAAAAAACGGAGAAAGAGAACCGATGTTAGTCGGCTTTGGGGGGGACGTTATTAGAACCTGCTCTTTACATCTCCATTCGCGCAGCGATGTCTTCACTGACGCCTCTAACGGAGTGCGCAACGTGCTCGTCCTCGCTTTCCTCCTCCTCTTCGTCGTACTGGTCGCTGTCCTCTTCTTCGGTGGACGACGGGTCGTTCAGCGGGTCGATCTCGACATCCTCATCGGGGTCGTATGGGATCGCGTCTTCGTCATATTCATCGTCCTCATCGTAGTCGTATTCATCATCGACCACGCGATTGGCGAGTTGGTCTCCAAACCAAAACTTGGCGCGCTTGTTCGCGCTTAAGCTTCCGGGTAGGGGCGCTGCGTGACGCTTCGACAGGCCGTTGCTACCGCGTCTGTGCGGCACTAGCGCGGGCGAGTTGACAAGACTCGGTAATCCCCTAACGTACAGATAGGCAACTCGCTTCTTGTCCTTGTTGAAAAAGAAGTAATGCATGCGCCAGATAGCAGACTCGTCGCCATCGAAGGGATCTTCCAAGGGTTGGTAGGAGAACACATCGCAATCCTTCAGGCTCATCTCCTTGTCAATCAATGTCCACATGTACGGGCTCCAAGTAGGATTGCTAATCGCGTCGTTGACCACACCTATGTTGGTTGCGGGGGAGCTACTGTAGGAGCGATATGACGAATTCGCATGGGGCGATAGAAGAGAAGTGCCTAGTGGGCGAACGCTGTTTAGAGTGTTGTCGATGTTTACCATGACGTGTTGCAGATTGCGCTCGCGACGGAAGTCCGTTGGGCGCAAGACGTGAGAGAAATCGTAGTCGGGATGACTCGCGTTTAACGTCGCAATTAGGTACGCGAATGTGCGACGACTCGATATCTCGCCGAGATTGCCAAAGGGGCTAGAGCGCGATAAGTTCAGCGACGCCGCCATCTCCTTACGTTGAGGCGGCGACAAGGATGCGCCAAGCTTAATGAGCGCAGCATGTTGTGCCTCGAGATTATGCTCGATTGATTTGTAGAGTTTCTTATCCGAACCGGCAGCCTTAGTGGTGTACAGATCGCATCCACCTTTGACGCGACATTCAGCCGTGCTGAAGTTCAGCGCCGAGGTGATGACGTCGAAATCGCGAATCGGGAGGAACTATGAGCAAAACAGAGGTTAATTGAGGAACTGTAAAACATTCGCATACGGACTGGAGCGCGTTGAGAAATCATGCAATGGGAATACGGACTTTCATCTTTGCGTCTATAATACTTTCGCAATGGTTTGAGCGGAAATATCATAAATGCTGCGATGGCCAATGGTCTTGTAGGGAGATTTGTAGATGTTACTCGGAAGCGTAATGAAACAGGACTGAGAGTAGAGTACGGATATGAATAGTGGTGTACAATTTGGATTTGAGTAATGGTTTGAGTAATTGGAATCTACCAAGTGACAAGGTAAGGTAGCACCTGGCCCTTGGCTGTGATTTACTAGCTGTACAAGATGCGTATCGTCCTGGCGATGTGAAAGTGATGTCGTCGCAGCTTGGAGGCTGACAAAGCGGGACAATGCACTTGAATCTCTGCTAAAGCAATTCGGATAGAATAAACTAGACGATGTATCGTCTAGGAGATGCAGAGAAAGCAGGACATCATGTAAATACAAATTGAAATGGGATATGAGGTACTGGGGATGTTTGTCGTCGAAATCGGAATTGAAGCCCGGAAAGATGGAGGAGACAAGTTGCGATAGTGCTCGGGTAGAATGCCGGCGGGATGATGTGTTAATTGCTGATCATGTGGTTTGGCGGGTGCTGATGCTGGCTGGTGCTGTCTGACATGGCTGACAAGGGAAAACCAAGACCTCCCAAGAAAGCCGGGAGTTTGCCGTTTCCTTGTATTCTCGAAGCCAGTCGCATAGCTGCAGGGCCGCAGGGGGGTAAGTGGAGGGACTATCGAACGCTTGGAGGGGGTGGCTTGATACGCTTGATAAGTACGGCCTGGATGATACTAGGTTGGTAGCTGGCCAGTTCCCACCAACTTCCCACCACACCCAAACGGAGAGATAATGACCAGCCGAAGCTTAAACGAATAAGATAGCGTTAAAGTACCACGAGCATCAACGGTGTCCTTTTAACAAACATACCTTAGAAATCCATCCTGCCCTGTCATGCATCACCTTCGTCAATAATGGACGCTTAATTAGTGTATGAATATATCCCCCTCACATGTGTTCGAATCCCACACGCCTGTTTGCGCATCGTTTTCTTGGGCTGCTTGCTAAAAGTGTGAGACCGTATATCGGAGGAGACCTTGAGACTTGCCGACTGGGCTTGTAATAAGAGGCCGGGAACCAGGCTCTACCATAGGTAGACGGGAAATACACGGTGGTAGCATTGCGTCACTTCAATCAACCGTCATACGTTCAACAATTGCAACACAGGTGCAACATGACTCTCGCAACATTGTCGACCTTGCATCTTCGGATCACAAGAATCCATTATCTTTCAAAGCGCGCTCGAGTTCCTTGGAGACCTGTGAAGACGATGGATATAAGCGTACTTGCCCATGCAAAATGTATAATACTCTTGTATTTTAAACCCTGTTGCGCCGTGCCCCGGAAAGACCAAATGCTGGACTGTAAAGCGCTCCGAAACAATACATTATCATTGTTACATAATCTTCGTAACCTCGTCCTCGACCTGAACAGAAGAAAAGCTATGTTAGTGGTCTGGGGATCGTAGAAAGGAAAGGATTGGATGTTGTATCTGCAGGAATCGCCCGGACGATGATAGCCTAGATCGAGCCAATGTGGTTCAAGGAAAAGCCCAAGTGAGCAACTCACCTCCATATCCTCGAGGGAGTCCTGTTGTCCTATACATCGCAAGACATTCTTCTTACTGCTTTCCTGAAGCTCTCCTGCCAATAATATCTCGTCTAGTATGTAGTATGCTTTGGTGAAGGAGAAGATGATGTCGAGCTCGCAAACGTTTCCATAGTACTTGTCCATCTGTTCGACGTATCGGTGGATGATCTCGAGGGTAATCAACTCGTTGTCATCGGAGGAGCAACCGGCAATGAAGAATAGCGAAGCATAACGGCGGTAGACAATCTTGGTATCTGGATTGGAGGGTAAGTAGCCTCATTTGATATTAGCACTTAATAGGGGTTCGAACCTTTGTACTCAAGAAAGTTGCACATGCGAGTTCGCCTAGCAAGGACTAGCTGAGAGACGTCCTTGACAATCTTCGCCTTATCCTTGGGTGACAAGGTAGTAAACCATTTAGCCAGGCGCTGAAGAAATCAAATCATTAGCTCGATAGAAGAAGGCTGAAGATGGAGAGCGGTATGACATACCACCTTGCCCTGCCGAGAGAGCAGGATCAGGTAGCTATTGTATCTCCGGTCAGTGGTGTTCTAGGGTCAGGGCAGATATGGTGGATGGAATACTTGATGGCCATTGTGATAGTATGCCCTTCACATTCCTATGGCAAAGAGGAGAAAGGAGAAAGTTGGTAGATTCGGCGTGGTGCTTATGGATTATGTGTTGAACTACGGCGAATGAGGAATCTTTGGTGAATGAAACAACAAGCGTCAAGCAGCAATTTCTTGTGCCAGTAGTGGGGTTGGGCACGAGCTGCAGCTGCCAAATTCAAATTATGCAGCCACATTAGGCCGAATCTATAACGCCAGCTGACAAAATTAGTTACCGGTCCGGCTTACTTTGATAACTGATAGCCCCCACGGGTTTAGTCAATGTTACGGACAAAGCTCGCTGTCCCGCGGTTAACCTCCACATTCATCACACTCAAAAATCCTTGGCCTTTCAACTTGCTCCAGGGCTATAAACCATTCGGCTTCTAGAACCAATTTTCAAAGTTGGCCGGAGATGCTACGATCTGACTGACATATCAATTCGCCGAATGCGAGCAGCTACATCCAATATATTCAGAACTATTACCAGTTTATAAGCAACTTACCTTAGCGGTAGCATTGACTGCAACACCCAGTCAATGGATCAGAGATCAATATGTCTGACAGACATTCCTCAGGTGGGCTGGTGACATATCAATGACAGTTGGATTCCGAATACCTACCATAACTTACCTAGGTAACCTTACGCCCGTAGATGAGATCCATCCACCTTCAGGTGCCGTTCTTCTGGGTACTATAGTGTAGTATAACCGCCAATATCCACCAAGGGTCCAGCGCTAGTAGCATCACCACCACCTACGACAGTTCCAGACTCACCCGTCCCATCTACCGTTGCTGGTTATACTTGTGGCGATACAACCACATCCGGGCCAGGATCGGTGTCCCTAATTCGCATCTGTATTAGCTTACACACCTCTACTACCAACCATCAGATGTTAGAGACGGGATTTATCTCTCTTATTCGCTCGAGTACCTTTTTTAATAAAGTCTAAATGGTTTGCCTTCCTGTCTGCTGTGTAACTTAAAGGAGGTTTGATATTCAGTTCAAGCCTTGGCTTCTATATTAAAAGTCCACAGGACAGTAAGTGATACAGACTTTTATCTATCTCCATCAAATTCCGTCGAATTTAACATCTGATGGAACTTTATCAGGGACCCCACACTCGACTTATAAAGCTTCAGTTTTCTACCCCCCATACCCGCATAAAATTGGATTGGTAATAGATCTAGTCATTTGTAATCTCTTCTTCTTCTTACTCATATCATACCTATTCCCATTCCTCTTGTATAGACCTGGGTTGCTGGTTGGCTCTTCAATATCACGTATATCATTTTTCTACTGCCGTACCAAACCATGTCGCGAATAATCTTATCTACCGGTAACGTCATTCTGGGCGGCCCCTCCATCATCCGCAAACCAGGTACCTACCGATCAAATCTCGAATTTACAAACTCCCTCCGAGCCAATTTCGCAGCCGCGCAACAAGACTACGCTGCTGCGCTTCCAAATGGCAATGGCAATCACTCACATACTCAACAAAATGGACACAATAGCCGACCTGCGACAGAAGTCTGGACGGAGAGAGACGGCTCAACGCTGTATGTCCCGCGCATCGACTGGGGGTTAGCGGGGCTACAGGAGGATCGCGAACAATACGAGATAACCGTGAAGCTATTCTTCTTACCGACAGCACCACCGGAGAAGCGGGCGGACTATATCCAGGAAGCGCTACGATTAGTTATGAGAGAGCTAGGCGTCAACGACATCGATCTTCTTATAGTCTCGTTCCCGGGCATATCATTCGAGGGCGACTGCGAATGGGAAGCGGATAGGAAAAATGCGACGATGGGCAACGACGAAGAAGAAGTGACTACCTGGGGTTTGCTGGAGAATCTACATGCGCAGGGACTGATTGCCCGCCTAGGTGTCGCCGAGTTCGGCACCGAGAAGCTAAGACGGCTTGTCGAGAAAGTAAAGGTTCGCCCGGCCGTCGATCAGATCAACATCAAAAACTGCTGCAACGTGCCTCCACCCCTGACCAAACTCGCAAAGGAAAAGGGTATTGAGTTATTTACCCATCATGATAGCACGGACGTCTTACCCAGTGGTACTCTACGGGAGTTGCTTGGTCAGGGTCCTCAGGGTGCGGGCGTCCTGGCAGACGAGGGAAGTCATGGAAGTGGGCTGAAAGGGGAGATCATCCCTGAGTGGGTTGTTAAATATACAGCCTTCGTCAAGGATCGGGGAGTAATTGAGAATAAGGGCTACTTTGCGAGCGCGGAGTCGGTAGGAGAGGTATAACGAACCTATTCCAGTTCTGTTTCTTGTGTATACTTTAGGAGACTGTCGCATCGATGACGACGGATTCTTCACATTAGATTACGAATATACGACTACGCACGTCTAGAACGCGTAGTTATTACAGTATTCCATATTATCAATAACGCACACATCAGGTCTTATCTGTCGTGCCATCTTTTCGTCTTGGGGTATAGTCGACATTGAGATAGTGACTGGTGGTATTCGTGACTCATCCTATCATGCTCCTCTTGCGTCCTCGCAGCCTGACCTCTTCAAGCTTCTTCAGCACTACCGGCGCTTGCTTGAACGTTTCTCTATACGAGCTCTCCAATATAGCAGAGAACAGGGTTTCCGCGCGCGAGTGCGTGCTAGCGAATGCTCTCTCCAAGACGTAGAGATCCACAGCACGGTCCTCATCCGACGAACTCTGGCTCGCAAGGCCAAAGTCGATAATGATAATATCCCCATCCAACAACCCATCGCCCTCTGTCGTATGCCCATTCACCGGCTCCCTCCCCTTTTCCCACGGCCGCAGCATCATATTACTCGTCGTTAAATCCCCGTGCACAATGCCCACCTTATGCATGCGGCCTACCGCGGTCCCTATGCGGCGCATCAGCGTAACCAGCTCTTTATCCCCCTCTTGGTCTCCCGTAACCGGCACCGCGTCACCCTCGTGCCCCTTGGCTTCTTCTTCCGCCTTCCGCCGCCGCAGCCACTCGTTGATGCCGACGCGCGCCGGTGCGCCCCCTACCCACTCCATCATCAGCCACCCAGCCGCCTCGTCAACGGCGTAGACAGCGGGCACGGGGACGCCCTCGCGCCGGCACTTGGCGAGAATGCGGGCCTCGGCCAGGATGCGGTGCCGCGTCAAGCGGGCGTCGAGTACCGGGTGTCGCCATGCCTTCGGCGGGCGGTATTTCAACGCGCAGGGCACGGAGGGGAGGAGGTAGGTAGTCTTATAGAGACGAGCTTCGGCACCTTGGGTGATGAGGGACGGCGGGGTCGACGAGGGGTATGTGAGGATCGTGGGGAGTGGGAATTCATGTTCGTGCTCAGGCTCGTGCTCGAGTGGATTGCTGTTGTGGCCTTGCGGAGCAGAGGACGGCGGGGGCGGTGAGACTGCTGCCATGGTACTGACAGAATGGGATGTTTCATGCAAGTAATTTATGTAAGTAGGTACGTTTACCCTACGAGTGGATGTCTGCAGCAATTAAAACCAGCTTCTGGGGACTGAAAGTAATATAACCAAGGTCCAAAGCTCTGTGTTGTGTTCAACGTTGGGTCTGTGTTGTATGTAGATGCAGCTTTATCGGGTTCAATTTTTGGTCAATTGGGTCACTTATCGTAATGTTACACAAAACTTGCCCCACGATCATTCGCGTTATCGGTACAGCTGGAGCTTACCTACAGCTACAGGCTACAGCTGCGGCTACTGCCGCATTACCAAGCGGCAGCAAAGCCTGTCCAGGTCCCAAGTCAAAGTCTATTAGGCCTGCATGAATCGAATGCATGAAGAAAGCAGCATGAAAGAATGGAAAACCCGGCATTGAAAAAGGGGAACGACACCCGGGAACGCCTTACTTTATTTTAAGACATATGGATCTCAGTGAAATCAACCTAAACCTCATTTTCATTTTCATTTTCTCTCCATCTTCCACTCAAATCCTACTGCCAAGTATTCCCACCGCCAAATACATAGTACCTGCGAAACACACCGCCATTGACGAAACAGCTGACCTTGTACTGACTGCATACTAGCTAGGTCTAATCGCGTGAATTGTGGGACTGACAACAAGGTAAGCCATCCGTACAAACGGAATAGTCTCTCGTCGTCGCGCCTCTCTACACGTCAGAGTTTTCCGGCGACTCGTTCTATTTACATACGATCCAAACATCGTGCAATACAAAAAAGTAGGATGACCTATTCCTACTTTTCGGGAGGAGAAAGAGGGGATCGTTCGGATTGTGCGCCACTATAGTCTATAGGATTACTATATTACTACCTAGACTTACTCCTCTATCCGCGGACTCCGGTATTGGGTCCGAGATCCAAGACCCTAGTTCTAGACATCGAGGTCTGGTCTATATGCAGGAGACATCGCAGGTTCGAGAAGAGAAGCCGAGCGGAGCAGCGTTAGCCCCAACAAAATCCCCTTTTTCGTGCGCCCACGCGCAAACACCACTCAACCGACCAACCACAAAACCCGGCTAGGCGAACGTCACCACACACGCCCCCTCATCCACTCATCCACTCATCCACCAAAGCTCTTCCACCCAATTTTTGTCCTCCGCCAGACCCGTCCAATTCGCTATTCACCATTCACCTTTACTGTTTTTTCCCACCAACTATCAAATCATGAATTTATAACAATTTTAGCTGTCTCTATGGTCCTCACTCGCGCATCAACGTCTTTCACACCATGGCCGACCCCTCATCGTCGCTGCTATGGGGAGTGTCTGTTCTCGTCACCGCTCTTTCTATCTCTCCCCTCACCTTTTACACCAACGCCTACCTCGCCGCCCCCCACGAGATAACCGCATTTCTTGATGCTCTCGACTGTTCGATCCAAGAAAATGAGAGTTATGACAGCGATGTCTCAAAGGTACAGAGGTTGGAGGATAAGATCCGGTTAGGCCGGTTATTGCGAGAGATTCAAAAAAGCAGTGATGACCTGCGCGAGGAATTGAACGGGCTTATAATCGTCGAGGGTGAGGGCACCCCGATCTTACGAACCCAAGCCCGCATACTTTGGGCCAGCCATAGAAGATCGTTGGACGAAAGGATGCGGCGCATCGACATGCTGCGCATGCGTTTTCTAGTACTTTATATGGGTATCGTTACCAACGCAATGGGAGAGCGTGTTAAACATGCCGAGAGGGCGGTGCCGAAAGAACCAGTAGCGGCCCGACACTTCAACCATTCAACGCCGCCGCCCAGGCCACCAGCTCTCCCGAAACAGCTGACAAGCAACAAGCAGACGCCACCGCTAAGGCGGTTGACAACCCCGGCGATGGGGCACCACGAAAAGCACCAAACCCCCCACCGCGCCGGTTGGCTGGGCGTTATGGAAGAACTTCAACGCTCTCCCATGTTGCATAAACGTCACGCCTCCGTTGAGGCTTCCATGCGATCACCATCCGTATCGCCTCTGGGTAGCCCCTTAGCATTGACGCCCGAAATGGACACTAAACGATTTCATGAGACGATAGAGATTCTCCCGGAACACAAGATCTGATTGATGAAACGACCCTTTATACGAGCACTTGATGTTGCCACGACGTACGACAGATTTCACGACCCAAAAATGCCGGTGAGCCTTGTTATGAGCATTTACGCTATATTTATACGCTATTTAATTCATCATTACACGAGGAGTTCTGGCCACTTCACAAGATACCCCCTTTTTATATTTTCATTTTTCGCTGCATCCATACATATACAATCTTGCTTATCGCTTCGCCCTCGCCTACATAACACCACACCACACCATCCCTCCCTTCGTTTACCTTCGCCCGTGGATATTTTGTCGTCACATATCACTTTCTTATTTGGTTATCTTACTTCGCGGAATGTCGTATGGATTGGATATTAGTGTAGGGGATTGGGAATTGGCTGGGGTGGATGTAAAAGGACCGGGCTATAGGGGGGAACGAATGGGTTTAATGGCGGTGGTGGATCTGCCGTAGGTAGTTGAGCTAGCACCTAATCATTGCGTTATGATATCTTTGGTCTACATGTGATTTTTGAGTTAATACACAAGTACTTAGATGTCTATTTGTCCTTAAACCAGTCCCTCGAATCTCCGCTTGGAGTCTCGTCGTTGATGAGCCCCTGTGAGAATTTCCAAAGACTTGATCATAGGCACTCGTAATCGTGGCCGTAGTGTCTTCAGTGAGCAGCATCGGGTCCAGTTCCATTTCTCTCTCCGACTATCGTCGCAGTCAGTCCCCGTTTCCCTCAAGCTCAATGAACAAGATTAATGGCAGAGAATAAGCGACTTACCATCTAACGCGACTAGAAAACGACTGACGCAGTTATACGCCGCGACCTAGGTGCAATTTGTTAGCCTCCTATACGCCCAATTCGCTCGTAGTGTCTATCCCCTATCCTCATCTTCGATATATGCTTCCCCGAAATGTTACACGAGCCCCTATTTCCGGAGCCTAGCAAGAGGATATGCAAAAACGGGAACTCACCGTAGCAGTAACCTCCACAACCTCCCGCTCATCACAAACCGCCCGCAGCGCCTCAAACACCGCGTCCGGCACCCGCACATTCCGCGTCATCTCGTCCGCGTACCGGAGCACCGCCCACTCTTTCTCGCTAAGCCCAGCCTGCAAAGCCTCCTTCTTCGCCTTCTCCTCCCCTCCCTCCTTTCCTTCCTCACCTTTCCCTTCTCCTTCGTCAACGAGTTTCTCCCGCTTCACAACCCCCATCCCACTCTCCTTCACCCCCGCAGCAACCGCCAGCGGCGCATGGTGTCCCCACTCATACCACGCCTGGTTACACACCGCGACCCGACAGATCGCGAGTTCGCGAACCGCCGCGTCGAGAGTCGTGCGCGTGCGCACGGCGCCGAGGAACGCGTTCCAGCCGTCGGCGACGGGGGGCGCGTGGAGGAGCGCTAGATCGAGCGGCTGGAGGGGCCGGGGGGCCCGCCGCGCGGCGATGCGCGAGATGATGGCGGCTTCGTCCGCGGAGGCGGGTTGTGGGGGGTTGGGGACGTAAGGGATGCGCATTTTGGGGAGCTGGGTAGATGGGTGTGGGGAGGAGTATTGGGATACGTAGCAGGGTGATGTGCGACGCAAGGGAAGTATGCCGCCTTGACAAGGAGAAGATGCTGTGATCTTAGGTGTAGGTAGGTAAGTGTAGGTGTCTGTCTGCTAGGTATCACATCTAACTTCAAATGTTAGTACGACATGACCCTCGGGTATATGCATTGCGCAACCATCTCCACATCCCGATAATCGGACCGGACTGGTGGAGGTCGGGAACGGTTATTATAGGTCCTCCGCCTGAATTGATGTCCCGGTTCGGTAAGTTGGCCGGCAGTCGGATACGTTCCGCTGGTACTTACATGTATTTCGACTGGTGGTTCCTGAACCAAATCTTGACCTGCGATCATGAATACACCCATGGTGGTGTGACAAGTCGACATACCGATATTATTGCTATATTGACGACCTATCTGGCGTAATATGGTCTACACGAGGCATTTCACAAGTGAATGATCCATTCCTCAAGGCAAAGGCTTGCAGGTATTAAATATGTGCATTGAATATATAGAATGGGCTATCTCTCTCGCTCGAATAGCCATTTTATTTCAAATCCGTATAGAAGATCTGGTTCTCCTTCAATGCTGAGCCTTGTAGGTGTATACCTGGTCCAATGGTGTCGAACTCTGACACTCATGTTCTGCTCTGTTCCCCATATAAGTTAAGGAATATCATCCTTGCGCGCGCCGGGAAGTGTATTATATATAAGCTCGAAAAGATAAAAATCGCAAGATCCTCGCTTGACGCCCACGTATGTTTTACATAGGATCCGATACCGCGGGCGAGACATAGTAACCAGAACGCCAACGCCATCCCATTGGTTGGACTCGCCGGATGTTTTTGTCTCTCGCCTCCCAGTTCACCATTTTTCAGAACTTCCGTCTTGAATGCTTCTTCGCGGTATATACCGGGGTAGTCCAAATGCAACCAAGTTCATTATCCTCTGACGAAAACGAGAGAATACAGGGTAATATGGCAGAAATGTTGGTAATTAGGAAATATTTAGGTAAAAGGCGGATATCGTAGAAGTGGTATGGATATGATATAGTGACAAGTCGGCGTATGTAGTAGTATACCTAATATATCCTGTAAATAAGATTCTGTAATGACAGTTGAAAATGATATTATTATGTTATATATGTGTTGATGGAGCCGATCCGTTCATAAGGGGTTGTTCTTTGGTATCAGAATTTGGGCCAGCTGGCGGAGGGGGGGCATCCCCATCTAGTGATCGGCTAGTAACCGGCGTAGGAGGACCTTCGCCTTTTTCGGGCGTGCTCTTCCTTGTTAATTGAGACGCTGTCTCTGGTTCCTCAGGGATTGTTGCAAATTTCTTGAGAACCTGCTTGAGTGCCGGCCGGCGGATGGGCTTGCTGAGGAACTCATTCATACCGGACTCCATGCAATCCTTGATATTGCTCTCTTCTGAGAAGGCTGTCAGTGCAACGATCGGTGCTGAGTAGCCCATCTTCCGAATGAGCCGAGTGCTCTGTAGACCGTCGAGGTTGGGCATTTGAATGTCCATGAAAATTAAGTCGAAATGGAGGTTGTTTTCCATGTTCGTCTTCACCAATTCGTAGGCTTCCTGTCCGTCTTGTGCGATCGTCACATCGTACACGTCCTCCAATTTAAGCATCCTGCTCACAACCTCAATATTGGTAGGGTTGTCTTCGGCAACAAGAACTCTTAACTTTCCTTCGCCTTTGCTCGCTTTCGCCATCTCTATGGTTTTCATTCGATCATCTGGAGTCGGCTCTGCTTTGGGTTTGGGATTTGCTGCGAAGAAAGGTTGACTAAGTCCGACTAAACGTGGTTGTTGATCAAGAACGTTAGCCTTGGCTCCCACCGTACTCTGCGTCAATGTCAAGGAATTTTTCCGAGTGTCGCCATCAACTGAGCTACTGATGCTGGGTGCACGTGAGTTGAGACTACTTGAGGCCGTACTTGATGCTCTACACGCGAACTTGTTAGTTGATAACTCGCGCGGCGGGTATTCATGTATTCTTACCTATCCTTCGTATACTTCAGAGGAATATGCATAGTGAAGGTCGTACCGACACCGATGGTACTCTTTAACGTGATGTTTCCGCCCATGAGGTTCGCCAGCTGTTGACAGATACTTAACCCAAGACCTGTCCCTCCGAACTTCTTACTAAGCCCGAGGTCACCCTGGACAAAGGGTTCGAAAACGCGCTGTTGCATATGGTCGGGAATGCCGGGGCCGGTATCTTCAACTTCGAATTCGAACATGAACGATTTCGCACTCGGCGGCGGCGGCGTTGGTGATCTCTCTCGCGTGCGTACATATGGCGTTGCCTTAGGGTCCAAGGGGTTAATCGACAATGCTGTGCCTGTTCCCTTGTATTGGGACTGAATTGATACTTCGTTCGAGCTCTTGGATTTCTGCGAACCAGATCCCATCCTATGCCTGGCCCTGCCCAAGCGGCCGGAGCCAGATTTAGACAAAGATGAGGTTCTACTTTCGTCAAACGGCGGTTCGACCTCGCGCAAACACCTTATCCTCACGGACACCTTTCCACCTGGCGGAGTGAATTTAAGACTGTTGCTCACAAGATTGATAAGCACCTGAAGAATCCGATGCTGATCACCCCATAGACACATATCCTTCAGCCTGCCGGTTCCAAGGGGACCAATCGCCGGGAGCTTCTCGTCCAGCTCCGTCCGTTCGGGACTAGGGCTCATATCGGGTTCGGTACCTAAGAAAGCCACTGAAAAATCAATCGCGCCTTCACGAACCTGCTTGTCGAAAATAGTCGCGACTTGCGACCTGATATCTCCTAATCGGAATTCTCTCTCCTCAAGACTCAATTGCTGGCCAATCTGGTTCTTCGAGAAACTCAGTAGATCTTCAAGGAGATGCAAAAGCAAGTCGCCAGACTTGTATAAGGTCTTCAAAGACTGCTTAATCCTAGTCAGATCATCTTCCTCCATACAGACGGCACACATGCCCAAGATACCGTTGAGGGGTGTTTTCAGCTCATGGGAGATGTTCGCAATGAACAAAGTCTTGCTCTCATTCGCGGCCTCCGCTGCCTTCTTGCTGATCTCTAATTCGCGTGTTCGCTCTGCAACCTTGTCCTCCAAAGAGGTGTACTGCCTTAATAGTTCATCGCTCATTTCGTTGAAGGTTGTAGTCAGCTCGGTAAGCTCGTCCGTTACGAAGTGCTTGCGGTCATTGACTTTGCCTGGAATCTTGAACACCCGTCTTCTCTCGCTATCATGTGTCGATGGCGCAATTCTCGGTCGAGTGTGCTTCCGAATGAATTTCCTCAGCCGGACTAGAATCCCATTACCACCGGATTTACGGCTCGTACTACCTGACCCATGAGGGTCATCCTCTTCACCATATTCCAACTCATCCAAGTATTCGTGGTAGCCAGGAGGAGCAACGGATTTTTCGGTGGCAGCTTTCAGTCTCCGAATAGGCAAAACGCTTAGGTGAGCACACGGCACTACTAAGAGGAGAGTAAGCCCCACGGTTCCGAAGACACAACCGAGAAGTATATGCTGGAGGGTATCAATCGGGATATAGGCCTCGGCCCTGTCTTGCTCGACAATGAGTGTCCAATTCACCAGAGTGGTTGGTGGCCGAGCATATCCGACAGCAACGATGATACCCTGCTCATTGCTCGTAGAAAGTAAGCTGCTGGCATTATTGACGGTTGGAGTTCGACTAGTGAAGGTTCTATACGCTGCATCATACTGGGAGACCTTGAAAGGCTCATCATAGTTTCCAGAACGATAATTATGCAGAGTATGTCTATCTGCTTGGCCGGGCATGGGGCGAGGGGGTAAGACGAAGTTTACGTCGACATTTGAAAAGTTAGACGCTGCTTCGTGACTAGAGTTCGCGGGCAAGTTGTATTTGCTAAAACGATTCCATCCGGTCGAAGGCCCAATAAGTAGGACGGAACCCGTGTCGCCTAGACCTTCTTTAGACGCAGCAATGTTGATGAGCGATGTTGCCTCGGCGACAGTGGTCATATACCCTAGAATAATATCGTCCTGCAAATTGGTGCGAATCGGGATCGTCAACGAGATTAAAGCGTACGTCTCGTTGATGACGAGCGGACCCAATACCATTCCATCTACGCTCGAGTCAATTCGAATGTCCGGGAATGGTCTGGCTACGACGGCAGTGTGGTTCGGGTAGGCTGGGTCGGGATCTGAAGAATCGTAATAGGTGATGTTTGGATACAAGCTCGGGGGGTAACCCGAAGGTGTATCACCTAAGACTGCTTGAGAACCATCAGACGCCTTGTACGGCAATCTAACTTCGGAGACATTAGTACCAGTGACACTAAGGAGTCCACCAGGTCGATCAGCGCCCGTTTCGTTTCGCGAGTAGAGTCTTGCTTGCAAGAGATTTGCAGAGATTCCGGGACGGGAAAGCAAGGCGCTGCTAAGATCGGCAGCAGCCTCGCTCCAAAGCTCATCGGAATCGTTGCCTCGGTAGAAGGAGAAAAGGACATTTTGAAGCAGCAATCTCGTAGCTATGTGGTTACATGTTGTCTGAATCAGTTCAATCTCGGAGGCAACTTGGGCAGCTTTTAGAGACGCAGTTAATGCGAGTCCATCAGTTTTTACTCCGATGACGAAGCGGTTCACGTAGATCCACGTGGGTATGGAGACGACAGCGAGCGCGACGAGCACAGCAAGGAGCACTAGGGCTGCCAACTGTTCCCGTATCGCAACTCTCATTATTCCAGCCTATAACGGGGAAGGTAACAGGTGCCTTGACCCATACATCCTACAAGAGTCGTAGAATAAAACGAATTCGATCGCAAGTCGAGGGGAGGAAGAAGAAAAGAGGAAAAATCAGCATGCGACGGAGTGGAGAGCAAAAAAGAGTGGGCGATTATTCTTAGGAGTTGGGCTATCGTTTTTGGTCTCTCGCCGGATGATACCTACACCACACACCGAATTGCAGGTGAGACCCTTGAGCGTATAGAAATGTTGTACAACCTCTACCCACCCTACCGTGTCTAGGAATGCCGCGCGAGTGTAACAAGAGGAGGAAGAGAAAAGGTGGTGGTGTCCGGGTGGTGTGGTGTATGTACAGTTTTAGTGTAGGTAGTGTAGGAGTAGGAACGTCAAGGTCGAGTCAAAGTAGGAACATTTGAACCTTGAATCCTTGATCGTCTCCCGAAAGGTACTATGGAGGTAGGATTCGGTACCTTCGGTAGGTATTGACCAGGTAGGTATACAAGGTAAAATAATATCAATGTATGTATGGCACGACAGGTACGCCCCCCAGTCTCCAGGACTACCTAGTACGAATGTTAATTGGAAACGTGGAAACGAGGAAATCAGTTGCAGGCACTGGGCCAGGGAGCTGAACTGCCTTAGTGGTTCAGGCGCGACGGCGAACCGACGGGGCTATATTTTAACCTACGCTACATAAGGCAAGACAAGGTCCATGGGGTCAACTGGTGCGTATGTACGAGATGGGTACTACTATTAGTTTATGGGGACATCTGGATACATCCATAGGGCCATAGGGATACCTGTAAAAGTATCAATATAATAAGCCTATAGGACTCGAGAAAGAAAAATAGGATTGTACTACACAAGAAATATAGTTATCTCTAATGCTATTAGTCGTTTCTACTCTGTAGCCAAGTAAGAAACTTCAGCTCAGCCACTCATTATCTGTTAGAGATTGAACTATATTCCGTCGACTCCGTAGTGCCGATATGGGTAATACGTAATGAATAACTCCGCAATTGCATCCAGATGTCCATACTTTCTTCTCCATGCTCAATGCTCATATGGATACAGATACGTGGTAAAAGTTGCCATTAAAAATGATAAAATCTGCACTCAGATGATCGACAAGAGATCAGTTCCACGCCATGCCAGTCTGGCCATGTGTGCCTCGTAAGATCTCAGAGGATAAAAATGGTAACAGATTGACGACTTGCATTGCTCCAGACCTACACAGTAACGGTACAGGCCGAGTACAGTACGGTATGGAACAGGCGAGAACCAAAACTCACGGACGGACACGGCGAAACAAGCAACTTTACAGGAAGAATTAATATCTCGCTACTGTAAGTAATCCGGACCACTACAGGCTTATGCTGCAAGTAAAAGCGAAAAGAAAAAATACAGGAATTCAGATAATAAGCAGCCACCAAATGGAGACAGACCAACAGAGCAATATTGCTTTTCCAACTAAGTCGGGAATACATTAGGACAGGCTGGAGACAGCCTAGACAGCCTATACGAAACATGTAACGATAAAGTACATTGGGGTCTCCCCCTCCGTCAACTGGTTCGATCAATTGATGCTCGATTGAGGGCGCGGGGAGAGATGAGAGCAAAAATTGGCGACAGCGAATATCCTTACCTTGTTGAGCTACTAGCATGAGAGTTTGGGACGGATCTTGAGCTTTCGAGTTAAGTTTTAGCTGGTTTTAACCAAGTCGGGGCTTAATCCCCGTAAGACCATGCGGGCTATGCATGATCTAGACCGGGAAGACCCACTCATATACGCCAACTGGGTAGCTCAACCCCTGTCAAACAATAATCATTACTACCCTAATTCGGCTAGGCGTGGGTGTTGTTCTCCCTTTTATTTTCTCCCTCTTATGAAAATGGTCTTCTCCTTGCTGAGATTCGAAGATGATGAGGCTGTCATCGAAGCAGATTATCTTTATGTTATTGTTTTAACCATATCTATATTCCCTCTTCTGGATTCGATCAAGATATCGTTAACCGCAGCTTGAAGTGGTTCGTACAGAGATATGGTTCCGACCTAGACAGCTTATTCTCATGCGATTAAGTAATCGTTAAATTGGATATAGATTGGTTAAATTTTCTTTCAGCTTACCTAATACACATAGGAGTATCCTGAGTCTTGGCTCATACCGAGGTCTTCCCGAGGTCCTCATTAAATAATAATTCAAATTCAAGGTTGCGATCAGGACAACTGAATAAGACCCGATCCACAGCTTGCCGTTTGCAGTTTAACAGCAACGATAGTATCCATATGGATCACACTTTAGATCAAGATTTCAAAACTTCTAGTCGTATTCTTTCGTACCTAAAATTCTAAATCAGGCGAGATAAAAACATCTTGGCGCCTTGTCTCCAACTTTTGGAATAGCCTCAAAACGTATACCCCACAACGCGTCTATCTAATACATGGTATCATTGATATCGTGAATACTCGCCTCGGAAATTTGAATGTAATGGTATCCTTGATCTAAGCTCTATATGACGTCGTTCTACAACCCCGTTCCTGGTCGGCTGTCTGTATCAAAAAGTTCAATAGTCCGACATCCGCCCCGTTCGCCCCATTCCCCCAAGTGGGTTCGTTAATAATAGCTCTCGGTTCAAGTTTTCGGGGAGATTGCTCGAAGCCTGCCGTAGCGGGGGGACGTGGGAACCGTGGAGTCGCCTACCTAACCTAGCTGACTCGTAACGGGCAGTAGACCGCGAGTCGGCATCTTTTATTGGGGAATTGGAGACGGCAACGTGGCATATGGGGCGACCTCTCAATCCTCGCCCTTCAGAGAAAACATGCGCTTGCAAGCTGCAATAGCTCGGTAGCGCCTCGCGGGTCTTCGGTGGAAAGTAGACACTGGTCCCGAGAAATGCGGTCCCTAGTGCTCGGTAGCCTACTAGGTACCTGGTTCTTGCATGGCCCTAAATAGGTAGGCCGAGGGCAAATGAGTTGCGTATGGGTAAGACGGGAGCTTTCATGACTCTCAACCCCGGATCATGCATACAGACGTCCCGGCTCCGGCGGCATGACGTCGTCCTCTTCAACGCCGAAGCTGAGGTGCTCGACTACATCGTCTTCGTTATCCCATTCCGCATGCCATTCCGGGGGCATCTCAACCACGCCCCAACGGATCTTACTCCTAGCAAGTTTCTTGAATAGACTGCTTTGTTCGTCTATTTCGTCCCAATCTTCCTCCCTGCTTGCTCGTTCGTTACGATCAAGTAGAGACCGCTTCGAAGCTAGCGACTGTCGTGACTGCTGGAGACTAATGGTTGTGAAGTTCTGCATCTCGACCCCTGTATCCTCATCGCCTTCGTCTGTAGAGAGGGTGCGCGAGCGACTCGGCGACTTCGGGGGCGGTGGGAGATCGAATCGCGAGGATTTCGGTGAGTCGAAGAGTGCTGATTTCCCGCCTGCCTTGACGGCATACGATAAACTTGAAGCGTGGCATGTGGCAGACAGTGCGAGCGAGTTACTTCCAATGGCTAGCATATTTGGCGGGAGCTTCTTGATGCTCAGGACGATGGGCACGAAGATCAGGCACAGGGAGACCACAAGCATAACCAGCAAGGACCAACCCGAGTATCCTAGGGCAAAGGAAGTATTGGGAGGAAAACTAGGATCAACCACTCGACCTAGAAGGAACGAGTCTGTGCCAAAGTAACCTAGCGTCGTAGTGAGTCGGGTAAGTCTGGTGAAGAACGTGCGTATTTACACAAAGAACAGAGTGCTTACCTCCGATTGATATGAATGTATAAATGGTATTTGAGAGTAGCCAGTGGAGGAAGACGCTAACTATTATAAGAGGCACGCTGTATTTGTATGGTAATTGGAGCCGATAAGTAGAATATTGATCGCCCTGGCCGAGTTAGCAACAACCAAGTTCGAGCTACTTTAGTATATGGAAACGCACTTTAGGATCGGTTACTCGTAAAGGTTGATAACCTTCGCCAAAAAGCGACCACTCTCGGGCCATTTGAAGACGAGTAAACAGATTATTGTAAGCAAGATAGCAGAATGAAAGCAAGAGCTGCGGGCTATTGGCTATCGTCACGGTCTGGATAAACGAGTAAGTCGTATCCAAGAAGGAATTCAACTCGCTCTCGAGGAACGAGCCGGCTCTGCCATTTGCGTCAGAACACCTTATGTTGATTCTAGTCCTCAAACAGGGTCACTTACAAGGGACCGTTCTTCCTTATATCATTGAAAAAGTAGATAATAACTGATATTCCAAGGGCAAAAAGAAGATAGCTCATTAGCCAAACGGATTTGGGTATCACTCCAGCCCGTCGTCTCTGCGACCCTACCCATTTCTTGGGTCCTGGTACTAGGAATCCTCTGTCAAATGCTACAGTTCTTCGAATTTCTGCCTGGCCAAGCGTACACATGCCTGCGGTGACGGGGTCCGGCTTTTCGATGAAGGATTCCACCGCGTCTCCTAGAGTAACTAGAGGTGCTTGATTCTGGCGGCTGAGAACGATCGTTACCACGATGGCTGTGAAAGTCTTGAAAATAACACAAATAGTGACTGCTAGCAATAATGTTGGCGATAGCGCAACATGGCATATTCTCTCGATGGGCTCCGCAAGACAATACTTCACTGACAGGTCGACAGCCCCTGGCTGCAAGCCGGAGGTGAGTTCGCTACCTATCATCCTGGTCTGGTCGTCGAATAGACCATGATCGATCATTCTCGTCCCATTGACAAGCTCGACGGTGCTTTCGTTGAAAAAGGGGTACTGCCAATCTGAGGTGGCTGCGAATTCAGCTCCACTGGTTAGGCCAGTCCAACCCATGGCTTCGGCGCAATCGTTCATGCACTCGATGGGGTTTTCCCGGTTCCGACGTGCGAACATCACGCACTGCGCGGAGTAGAAAAGATGGTTCGGCTGGTCCGCGGGCATATAGCCGTTCCAGAAATCGGTTTGGTTATCCATGAGATGCCACATGTCTTTTCGGACCCAGCCGCCGGGTTTGTCGACGACCAGGACTACGCTGCGGTGGCGTTTCAACCCACTGCAGCTGATGTACTCCTTCTTGCAGTCCTGCACCTCCAGTCTCTCCCATTGCTTAGAAATCGACGGGATGGCGGATATGTTTTTCATAGCGTCGGAGTTCTTGTCTTTATAGTCATCGAGACTGACTGGCATCCCGAATGTGCCAGTCCAATACGTGCCGTAGTTGTGGAATTCTACGACCTCCGCCAAGTACGGCCAATATGAGAAACCAGCCTGGACTAGGCCAGCTCCAGGGCCATAGAACGAACCCCCATTCAGAAATTCCTCGTCCGCAATCGTCATATGGAAATCAGAATCTCTTTCTGTGATATCTGATATTAGCACTTCCTAGGCGATACGGGTACTCAGGGGTCGGCGTGCTGTCCATCTTAAAATACCAAAATTCAAAAGGGAGCTACTTACGATCCGTCTGGAATATCGTCGAGTTGAATAAGAGATGAATCGGTATTGAGCTGGCCAGTAATAAGAACCAACACACAGTTTTGAATCTAGATACCATGAAGGCATTTCGAACTGAGGGTATGCCGATTCCGAACCAAGCGCCTTTATAATGAGCTTTATCCAATTCTTCCCTCGACGGCGCATTTAGAACCTGCATGAAAAAGTTACTTGATGCCAGCCTAATCGGTCGGGTCGAGTTAGCACAGTTTTAATATAATGGTACTGGCCACAAATAGAGTTGGCCTGATCTATAAGAACAAGCATTATTCTATTGTACGGGCAGCGAGGGGAGGCAATACGACTCACTAAACAGGTGAAATCAGCACGGAACAGCAGAAGGGGTTATATACGTCACATATGGTGAACCAAGCCTTCAGACTAGATCAAGAGCAACACTCACCACAAGTGTCGAAACGACATTGATGACCAAATGGAGCACCAAATTCAGCCGGGCCACATCGCCTCCGTCACATCCACCATCATAGAAGAACAGCACCTGCTGGATACCGCCGGCCTTGGTCGAAGCAGCGATTAACCCGCCCATTAGGGTAGCCGACATGGCCGTAAGAACGACGCAGTTGACCTTAGCGGCCTGCTTCCAGCCAGAAGAGCCGCCGCGTCGCTTGCGACCGCCCCAGCAATTGAGACTATCCATCTCAGACGCGCCTTTAGGCTAGAAGTTTCTCTGGTCATTAGGTTGGGAAACCATTGAATCCGGCGCTAAGGAAATGATATGAAGGTTAGGTAGAAAGGTTGCCATTGATTCTAGATACACGTCGCGGCGGACTACCGACGCCTAGAATGCCATGCCTGCATCATAGGGCTGTGCTCATAAGTCTTTGCCCCTGTGTCTTGCATCCATCGTATAATCCTCCAATGCTCATCTTTACTTAGAAGGATTTAGTTCCGGGACTTTTGGCCCCCACTACGTGAGCCTCATGCGTTCGATCTTTGCCACATCAAGAGAGTTGTTTTCAGCGCGGCATAAGAGATCTTATCATTGGCCAGGCCGTTCTAATCAAGCTTCCAACATGCTTCCAACGTGCTACCAACGGTAGATTAAAACAGACAGGTTCGGAACTGATCAATGGACGATGTCAGTGCACTACTAACGCGTGAATATGTTGGAGCGGAGTTTATTGATGCTCTGAATTGTGTCTACATACCATATTATTATGATGCTAGGTAGAAATCGTGACAGTACCAGAACCCCCTCTTGAGAACGTCTAGCTAGAAAACCTATAGGCGTGGCTTAATTTATGCCATGGATTTGAAATTGTGTGGCTGCTGACACAAGGCAAGCTGAAACGTAGATATATAGCCACCACCAGCGTCGCACACATTACGTCTTAATAATATAAGGGTTTATGCAGTCGATATTCTATTCATAAGCGAGGCATTTAGGTGTTATCTATCCATTGGCATGTATATACGAGCGATATTAACGAAGGACCAAACCTGCGACGAATCTTGCTCCTATATTTAAGGGGTTTATCTGAGTTACATAGTATCACAGGATGCTAACTATATGTGAGGAATAAATGGTACAGAATGCAATATCGACAGCATATATTGTTAAGCAGTTATGTAGCTGCTATGGGTATCATGGTTCTATGAATCTCCTAGTGGCATGTCGTCCATCTTAATGGTTATAGCAGCACAGAGGGGTTGGACTGTCTCGTCTTCCCATCACGCTTTTTCTGGCCCTGGAATATCTTTAGGCCTGTTAGCAGTGTCTTAGATACGGACGCGGGATTGCTTATAGGAAGAAGAGTGCTTTCAGACAAGTTTGAGAAGATATAAGTAACACGGTTTTTGTCGGCATGCGCAGTCAATGATCTGGAGAACCAGACTCGACAGCATTCGCTGGCCACGTGCTCGTCATCATTTAGCAACCAGAGAATCAATGAAGAATGTTATACCTAAGATGGGTACGGATTCGGACTCGCGAGGAGAGCTTAGAAGACCAGTACTAGTCTCGGACGTGAGAATAGGGGTCAACTCGGTATTGGACTTTACTTTCTTCGTCTTCCGTCTAGTAATCGGTCGCAATATTTCCGGTATCTCAGGACTCGGGCCTGAATTTCCCTCGCTTTTCTTTCATAGCCCGTACTTTCTTCTTGTCTTCTTCGAACCTCTTGAGAATCTCCACCTGTTCTGCCTTCTTCTTTTCACGCATCTGGAATCGGTAGAAGTCCGTCATATCGTCCTTCTTCTTCTGTTGCTTCTCCAACATCTTCTGTTTGGCCTCCTCTGCTTCGTCCCTTCTGGCAGGTGCGGCCCGACCGCCTCGCGTGACCGTCACGAAACCATCCTCGTCAGGTTCATTGCGGAGTCTCTTTGCAAGTTGTTCTGCTTCCTTCTCTTTCCTATTGAAGACGGTGAAATATGTATCCATTGTAGCTTGAACCACGTCGTTGCCGGGGTAAGATAGTTTGTTGTGTGTCTTCAGCCATATTGAACCAAGGGGAGGAGCCTTATCGCCAACGCCTTCTCCCCACACCGGGTAGTCTTTCGGCTTTTTGAGCTTCCTGACAGCTTTAAGAATTAACTCTACGCTCTTCTCATCGGCAAGTAGAGCGACGGCGGAACTGCCACTTCTATATAGCTGTCGAGTCCACGTCGATGGTAATTCCGCGGCAGCTTCATCCTTTGAGTTCTGTAGCTCTTCGTCGGATCTCTTTCTCTTTCTGTGGGCGGCTAGTCGTACTGCTTGGGCGGGCTCGTGGGAAGATTTTGAGGGTTTCTTGTCCTGTTCGAAGGCAATACTTTCAAATCTACCCGCCCCGACTAGACTCGCAAATAGAGCTCGGAAGTGGACTTCAGTGCTATCACAAGGGACGTTGGCTATAAAAAGGCTTCGAGAGTCGTCAGGTGTTGGTATTCTCGGCGCATTCCGTCGTAGGTATAGGTAATGTGTTGCCTTCACAGGAAATGATGGTAGGGGTGGTATTGAGACTGGGAATACGGAGAAATCTTCCGAGGGATTTAATACTTCGGCCATTTTGATTCGAGTTTATGTAGAGGTTCAATTCATGAAGTCTTGGTTATTCTACAGGTGATGATTTCAAAACCCGAAGCTTCAAACCCGAAGTAAATAAATGGTAAACAACCTTTGAGTAGGAAGAATGTAAGAATTTCAGCCTTGCAGCAATTGGAAGAAAAAGTTTTAGTGGGTCGCGGTACGCTAGTGCGTCTCCGGCATTTAGCAAGGAACCGTTCCGCGGTTACACTGCTCAGATGAAACGGGCACGGTATATAACGATATCGTACCTATATAAAGGTATTTATCATATTATTATATAGAAAAAGGGGGTATTCTAGAAGAATTGGAACATTTTGAAATGGCTCATCGACCCCTACAATTACAATTATCTCCACATATATCACAATGAGATGAGATCATCATCGTGATTCACGAAGAACTTTCAAATTTCTATCAGTTGCGAAGTCTCTCAACTTAGCTCTTCCAACCAGTCTTTTCCACGCTTCTATAATCAGATGCCAACCGATTCATGGCATAATTGCCAGTAAAGCTAGCCAAGACACACATATAAAGGTGTATACCACATCACCTTTAGTCATAAAACTAGTAATGGATGCTACGTCGTGGCTCACTTACATTGAGACCCCGGACCCCGCGGAGTCCTCGTATAGGTGATTCACATATCCACTTCCGTCCATGTCGCAAGAACCCGGGGGCTTGGCTGAGAATTCTGCATCACATCTCCGTGTCCTTCGGGTTGTGAAATGGAGATAAGAGTCACCGTTTTTAAACTAGCAACAATTTTTGTGCCTGTAGTTGTATACACATATAATACATATCTTTGATTATCTAGAATTTCATCTAGTGAGCACTTCTTAAATATAATTGTCGTGAGGCCAAGCAAGAACCAAGATGGGTTTCTTCGGCGGCGCGCGGCAGTTCCTCTCGGGAACCAGGAAGGACTCCAAGTCCACGCCTCCCTGTCTCCTATCCATCCGGTCATCAACGACCCTGATAGTCCTAACTGGTTCGTACAAGATCCACTCATTCAAATTTAAACCTAGGGTTCACTCCTATATCAAATCCATATAAATATATATGTATTCAATTAAGACAGATTGCTAACGATTAGGACGTAGTTAACCTCGCCATCTTTACCGATATCTTCTTCTACGCATTAGTCATCCCGGTCATTCCCTTCTCGCTCACCGTCCAAGTCGGGATCCCGGAGGACCAGGTGCAGCACTGGACGTCCATCCTGCTAGCCTGCTACAGCGTCGCCTTATGCGTCGGCAGCCCCTTTGCCGGGATCTACGCCGACCTTACGTCGTCCCGACGATGGCCTCTACTGCTCGGACTCGTAGCCCTAGCCGGCTCGACTCTGCTACTCTGTTTCGGTAACTCGATCGGCCTGCTGGTCGTAGGCAGGATCCTGCAGGGGCTCAGCGCGGCTATTGTCTGGAGCGTGGGATGCGCGCTGCTGGTGGACACGATGGAGAGCGCTGTGGGCGTGGCCATGGGCTACGTCGGCATTTCGATGAGTATAGGACTGCTCATCGCACCAGTCGTAGGCGGTGCAGTCTACAGCGCGGCAGGGTATTATGCTGTTTATTACATCTCTTTCGGCGTTATCGCGGTAGACATATTACTCAGACTCTTCATGATCGAAAAGAAGGTGGCTAGGCAGTGGATTGATGAAGCACAGAGCCCCAGTGCGCAAGCAGAGAGCGCCAGCCAGAATAACGACCTTGAAGCGGGAACTTCGAATGTTACCTCGGGTGGCGAAGGCGGCGACATCGCCGTCCAGGCGAGTGGCATACCTGCTCCTACTTCAGAAGTGAACGAGAAAGAGAATCCCCCTCAACCGAGCGATAACGACGAAAGACGAGTTGAGAGGGCAAATACAACGGCTCAGGACTCGGTAACCCCATCTAACCGCACGGGTATGGTTCGATCTGTTAAGATTCTCTTAAAATCGCCGAGGATACTCGCTGCACTATGGGGTCTTTTCACAGAGGCCGGCATTATGTAAGTCAACAGGGCGACGCGGTAACTTAGGAATTACATGTCGACTAACGATGAATAGGATGGGATTCGATGCGACCTTGGCTCTGTTTGTTCAGAGAACCTTCCAGTGGAATTCCACAGCAGCCGGCATTCTATTCCTGGCACTATTCCTGCCGGGCTTCATCTCCCCTCTGGTAGGATGGATTGCGGACAGGTTTGGCGCTAAGTGGCCCGCATTCTTTGGGTTCTGTTTCTGTATACCGTTGCTGGTGTGCCTGCGTTTCGTCACCGAGAGTAGCATCCAGCATAAGATCCTACTAAGTTTCCTGCTTGCCCTACTCGGCATTTCCCTAGCATTCGCCAATGTCCCCCTGATGGCCGAGCTGACCTACGTTATTGACGCAAAGGCAGCCGAGCAACCAGGCATCTTCGGAGATAAAGGAGTGTACGGTCTTGGATATGGGCTTTACACCATGGCTTTTGCTCTTGGAGGAACTATCGGGCCGCTATGGGGAGGCTACGTTGTCGAGTCGGCCGGATGGGGTACCATGACATGGAGTTTTGCGATTTGGGCGGCGTCAGGCATAGTAGTCATCTACTTCTGGCTTGGTGGGCAGCCTACGGCGACAGAGGGTACGGCGGCCAGCCAGCAGGAGGAGTCTGCTGTGAATCAGTGAAATCTCAACTAGTACTTGATATAAACGATGTACATCATATAGCGGATAATGAACCTCTCTATTCTACCGCAAGATACTATTCGCATTGGCTTTTCAGTGCTCCTTCGGCGAACATCACACTACATCACACACGGATGCCATTATGTGAATAGGTTGCTGATTGGCCTACGGAGCGGAATATGTATGCAATCTATTATATTGTACAGCCCATATGTGTATATCAAATCCCACCAACTGCGTGTGCCTGGTATACCCGAGTATCTAAAACCGACTCCAAACTCATACGCCCGAGCCACGTCCTATATCTCAATAGCGATCTTGCCTATACCTCTACTCACACAGCTTAGCATAGCGTCTTTCTTCTCTTCCTCCATAAGCGAAGTACCCCTATGGTCGACCCTTCCACTCCTCAGCATAACCCTACACGTCCCACAGTTGCCTACCTCGCAGCTACTAGGTACATCCTCATCCCCGAAGTGCCTCCTCAGCACCTCGAGCAGCGTCTCTTCGGAGCCGACCTGCAGCGTCTTGGTATTCTTCTCCCTTGTCGACGTAACCTCGACTTCGAATGGGTCGCCAGTAGTATCGGCTCCAAACGCTTCAAAATGCACCTCGTCCTCGCCCAGCCCACGGACCTTAGCCTCCTTCATGGCCTCGTCCATCATGCGCGTGGGGCCACACACGTAAACATGGGAGTTCCACGGCAAGTCCCTGAAGATCGCCGCGATGTCCATGCGCTGGCCCTTGGCGCGATCGTACAGCATCAGCCTCACCGAATCCCCCAGCGCCTCCACGCGCGCGCGGAACGGCACTTCGGCTACGTCGCGCACGCCGTAGTGCAGCACGGTCTCCCAGTGGATCTGCTGGTACATCTCCAGCATACTCAAGAACGCTGTGATGCCGATGCCGCCGACGATGAACACGTGGTTACTCGCCGCGCCTTGCGGCTTGATGTCCGTCGTCACGCGGCCGACTTGCACGACGTCGCCTTCTTTTGCGGTGTGGTGTAGGTATGCCGAACCCCCGCGGCTTGGGGATTCTAAGGCGATGCCGAGTTCGAAGCGGTTCGGGGTGCCCGAGACGATAGAATAGGACCTCATGAGGCCATTCGGCAGCCTGAGGCGCGCGTGCGAACCAAGCTGCATGTCGCCGGCCTCAGGGTCCGGGGTCATGGCCTCGAGGACGAAGGACGCGATGCGCGGGGTCTGGGGTTTCTTCTCGACGATGCGGAAGTCGCGCCACCTCTCCCTCTCCTCTCCCTCACCATTAAGCGCAGCAGCAGCCCGTTTCTCCTTAGCCTTGAGTTTCTCGACGCGGCGCTCAAACGCCTTCCTACTCTCGTCGCCCATGTCCGCGATAGCCGCGAGCTCGGCGTTCATCGCGGCGTCGTCCTGCGTGCGGTGCAGGTACTCCTGGACGCGCTCGATGGTCCACTTGGGCCACCTGCGCTCTACGAGGCGGATCTCGTCGCCCGCTTGCACCGTCCCCTCGTGCAGCACCCGGTAGTACCAGCCGGTGCGGCTGGTCTTGTAGGTATTCGGCGCGAAGTTCTTCAGCTGGAACCGGTGGTTCAGCTTGAAGCACGGCTGTCGTGGTAGGCTCACTTGCAGCACCACGCCGTCGTCGCCTACGGATACGATGTCGCCTATGCATACGTTGCGCTCGTTCACTGGTCGGGAGAAGGGGGAGTCAATAAGCGTCCTCGGTGAATTCATGGGCTTGGGAATCGTTTGCTTGGTGGGGATCGCCTAGCTTGGTAGTGCGCGCTACGTGCAGGTGATTCATGAAGCGATGATAGATGAATAGGGGTAATCGGTTGGACATTGAAAATACGTACTACACTCCACCACGAAATTCTCCCCGAAGCCGCCGCGCTTGAAACGTGACGCAGCCTCGGGGAATTCTTTCTGCCAAGTAGGGTAATGAGAACAGCAGTCTGTAATGCCTGTTAGAATTATGTGGGTGGATGGACAGATGGTCCCTGACTAAGTACCAAGTCAGGGGCACAATGACTCACATCCGTGAATCGCCTTATCTGGTCCACCGTGGAAGACGAGGTCATGCTCATCCGCGTCGAGGCCGACGAAGGATACGGGTATGCGACCGGATCGTAACTTCTTATCGATCCCCGTCTCAATCTTGAGTCCCGGCATCGTTATCATTTTACTGGTCCGTATTTCCAGTATGATGTCCCGCTCGAAGGGCGCACACAAATCAATCTCCGACGCTGGTGCCATGGCTTCTTGGCGCGAGTGGCGAGGCGTTGGAGATGGAAATTAGAGAATATAGACGGCGGTCTGTATGGATATTTAATACCTATTATATATGTTAGGAGAAGAAAGGGGGAGAAGATATAAATGCCCGATAGATTATTAAGGAACATTTACGCCCTATGTCATGGCTTAATAACTAATTCACAATTCGACCCACCTATATAGGTAGGTCTCTCGGGTATAAACAGGGCACTAGCTCAGACACGATAAGCTACCTGGTTAGGTATTAACCCCTGAGCACGACTAAATCAAATTGCTACTGAATACTACTAATATCGTGGATCATATACATTAATAGTGTTAGCGATCATTTGTAGCTGGATATAGTAAGTACTAGTGTATTATTAATCCTCGAACTCTTCGATTGGATCCTCATAGAAGTCTGGAAGGAGTCGTATATCAGTTCTCCCATCCAATGCCTTTTTCTTGGGTCTGCCTCTCCCTTTCTTCATGGTGCGCACCGGAGGCGGAAGCCTTTGTGCTGCTTCTGCCCCTGAATCCGCGAGCTTCCCAATGAAAGTCCTTGGTTGCGCGAAGCGAAATCGAGATTCGCCCCCAGCCTCGCTCGCTGAGTCCGCCGTAGCTATGTTGCTCCATGCCGATTCCGGAAGTGTGGTACTATTCGTTGCTATATCGCTTTCCCCTGAGATCTCAAGACTAGGATCTTCGTCTCGTTCTTCCAAGTCGCGAGTCGAAAGATCCGTCCCACAAGTTGCGACAGTATCAGTTACGCCTGTGATGCTAGGAGACGTCTCGGACGGACGTAACTCCGCCGCAGCCTGGTGCGCGGCCTCCTCAAAGGCCTTCGCTTGTATCTCATCACTGTCGCCGTCAAATACGAATTTCCTCCAAGCATCATCATCATCTGCTGGGGTGATCTTGTTTTGGATAGGGCTCACTTTCTTCTCAGGTGATTGATGACGGTCCTCGTAACTCGTAACCGGAGGCGTATTGTTTTCACTCGTACTTACCACAGGGTACGATCGGCTCATGAATGACCCGGGCTCGCTTGAGATCTCATAGCTTGGGAGCCTCTTTTGCAAATGAGATGGTAATATATCTGTCCTTGGACTCGTAGATGGCGCGATGATTAGGGGACTGGTCGAAGCACGAGTAGGCGAATCGGCAGAAGAGCTTGCCACACACATTTTCCAGAATTCTTGATCTGCTTCCTGAGATGGTGGAACAGGTTTTGTAGGACGGTCGATTTCCACGTTCATGCTTCCTAGATCCTCAGACCTCGAAGGAGACCACTCAAGTACCGTGGAGATGTTTGTCCGGCGAGGAATGGGCGCGCAAATGTCCGAGGAAGAGCATACAACGTGGACCGGCTCTACCACTACCGGCTTCTTCGGCTTCTCGTACTGGGAATATCTTGGTCTTGCCCTTATTTCCCGCCGCTCATTATTCGATATCTGAGAGAAGCGACTGCTTTCCGATTCCATGTAGAAATGACGAGCTTGGCTAGGCTCTGGGCTTGATATTGGGTTTGACTTTCTTTGCGACGAACTTGCCAACGGTTGCGGGGCCAAGCTGTATCTCCTTATGCTCGATTGAGATGCTCTGCTCGCATTCGGATGAATTTCCTTACTCCCGATCTGAATCTTTAGGGATGGGCTGTAGAGATTAGGGGCTGCCTCCAGTCGAGATATGGTCACTTGCTCGCGACGCTTTGGAGCAGCGCGATTCCGTGGGGGATCTACTCGACTCCATTTCGGACCAGTAGCTGCATGAACCTGTGCCGGGAATGTGATGTTAATCGGCTGCTGTAGATTTAATCCAACCCAGTCTCCCTTGTCAAGCAATTTCCTCCTTTTGTCACGAATAGATGACTCATGTCCAAGATCAACTACTGAACCTTGAGCCCGCCTACGCTTATTGGTTAAGAGTGGGCTGGACGGCGGTTTGTATACCAAACCATCTGGTTCATGTCGGCGTGCTACGTCTTGTGGGCGCTGAGTTGGTGGGAGGAAGGAGATGGATATAGGGCTTTGCTTTATCGCGCCCCTGAGCAAGCCATTGCGAACTTTGGCGAAGTGTTGCTTCTGCTTTACAAGCAATTCATTGCGCTGTCTCCCCTTGGAATGGCGGGAGAGGTTGCCCTCGGTCCAATTCATAATTGAGACAGATGCTGAAATATAGCTATTGTTAGATGTATATGCGGGAGCTGTTTTGGAATAATGTAAATAGGTATATGAAGCGAATGACGATGTATTATGATGCTACATCGATGGAAATGTACACTAAATGTACCGTTATTCTGAAGATGTGAGTTGCATTGAACGTTGCTAACATCGATTGATCAATTGATTAATTGATTGAACATCAGAAATCGCAAGCCCAGATGCCGTCGCAAGGTTTTGCCATTTGACACGTGCCATCCTGGATCGAAACGTTCTTTCCCTTCAACTGCCAGAAGGTAGAGTTGCCGATACTGCTTCCCCTGCCATACCCACGTAGGCAGACAGGCGCCTGAAGTCAACGTCAATCGCCTTCTCTGCCTCCCTCTTTCCTCTAGTCTCTGTGTCGCGCAAGCTGGAAGAAACATCGATAAACCGACTGAAGTAGCACGAGCATCCGTGTGCCTACCTAATACTCTCTTCACATTCAACATTCAATGTTCCGCAAACCCGGGTTACCTGCTATCAAGGTGAATTGTCAACTTCCCAACGCTTACTCAGTCGGAGACCTGATCACGATGGTTCTGGAATTCAGATCACCCACCGCTTGCATGTAGCGGTCAGATGGCTAGATGGCTTTTTAAGGAGGCATCTCAGTGCAGCAATTATCAAGGCTAACCCTACCTACCCTCCAGGTAAGGTAGTAAATTGACACTCCGCAGTGCCATTGTTAAGACGCGTCAGCTCTATTCCGGAAGTTGGAGAAAAGCAGCAGCTGATTGATCATATGTAGGTAACCATTTTGCATTGCATTTATTGCTCCACGTAAGGGGTAAAAGAAAGCGACAGAGATCCAACCAAAGCGAAAAGGGACGTTATAGTCTAGGCGAAGAATATCATCTAGGATGCGAGAGGAAAAGAATTTTTTCAAAATCTCTTAGGCTTTCCCATGAAATGATAAAAACGGTAACGGCAAATATCCAACGGTGAGGGATTAATAAAGTTGGAATTTCTTTTTAAAAAATCGAACCGACATGTCCAATTGCAGACCTTGCTCGCCCTGAATACTTACGTACGACGTACCAGATGGAATTGGGCAATAGAAAGGTTCCATAGCCAATCACGAGCCAACGATAACATTCAACGCCGGTCCCAACGCCAGTCGCTCTGGCGTCGCACCAACCCCGCAATCTACTCCGTTACCTGCATCCCAGACCTCGTCGACCTCCATGTCGCTAGGTGTAAAAAGTTTGGGGTTCGGGGGATTGTAATCTGGTACTTTCGTAAGCTGAAAGGAAGATCGTGTGGTTGGACGAAAACGGGGTTACGATGAACCACTCTACTATGTATAGTGCATCTATTAATCGTGCCTTTGAAATACTCTGAATGTAACTTGATGACACGCTTGAAGAAAGTTGGGGAAATTAATTTGTCAAGCTTTTGAATCTGACATTGGGGGTCCAACCTACGGTAAGGCAAGCCCCGGAAACTAAAGTCAACATTTGAGACACGAACCATGAATGTTGCAATTGTCAACAGGGAATTATAAAATTCTAACGATCAATCCATGATATTTCATTTATTACACATTATTAGTACCAATTCTAAATAACGGTATTCAGCCTAGAGGAAACCATGTAGGATATACGGCAAAGCGGCATAGAGACAAGAATAAAGTATAAAAAAGTATACAAAAGCAATTTGGTATGAAAATAGGTTATTGTTGGTGTTACGGTATCGCACCCGTATGTATGCCACCTGTATAGCCTCAATATATATTATATGTTCGGTAATTGGATATGACTTGGCAGCTTCGTTCCTGAATACACTTCTTCACCGTTTCTTTCCCGCCCTTAACGACTTAATGATATGTAATAATTCGACTGAGACAAGTATCCATATGGATATGAAGCAAACTAGAATCTTATAACAATTATCATGGCTAATGCTAATGACTCAAGCTTCCAGGGTCCGAATCGCGGGCTCTTGGCGTTGGCTCTGTAGAATTCATACTCCCCCCACACATTCTGCTTTTTCGCCATGCAAATATCCACAATATCAGATAGTCTTGGATCGAAACCTACTCTAGGGGTAACTCGGGTTCAGAAACTAAAGCGTCACCCCTATATCGATCGAGTCAGTCCGCCTCTTTGAGTCCTGAACAAGCTTCTAGACTCTATCACATCACTAAATGAGTAAAGAGTATGGGCTGCAAATAGAGAGGTGACGAAATAAAGTCCCATCAGCATTGCATACTAGGAAAGGTACGAAGCGCCAGAATGTAACATAAAGGGTCATCTTGCAGAGTGGCAGCCAGGTGAGCGTATACTGAGCGTCAAGTCATTGTTGGGAACCAATTCGAACCGTCAATTGTCTTCCCTAGCATGTCTCGGATTTTGAACAAGTTTTGTTGTGATCGACCATATTGCTTCTTTTTTAATAACGTGTGCAGAAACCATACTGCACATACTGCGTAGTTCCTGGCCGTTCCGGCACTAAGATCAGCGTAGCCGATGTCATATACTCAATTATCATCAATCCAGACTCAAGGGATTCAGCATAAGGGATACTCGGACGAGTTGGCAGTTGACACAATGCCATGGCTTCCCCGAGATTTCCTTGTGATCTATCGTGTTGTCGCGATGCTAGCCCCTCGGTAACCGAGGCCGCGGCCGTTCGAGGTGTCCGCGGCGCAAGGGAGTAGGGTTAGGCTTGAGACCTATAGACCCTTTTTTGGGCACACGAGGTTCCACGACATCGGATCCGATGTTCCAGGCACAGGGCGTGTTAGCAAAACCGGATAATTGCAACGGTTAAGGAATGGAGCATTAGCGCGAGTTCTAGAAGGATTGAACATGAACAGGTGTTGTGATATTGAATTCTCAGATATAATTCGATAGATAAAGTCTATCCAATCTGGTAACAGATAAAACCGACTGACCACGGGTTACCAGTTACTAAAAGTCAACTGGTGTTTACCTCGGACGCTACGAAAGCCTGTGGTAGGTTGACTCCCACTTGGAAAAGATAATGATAAGTGGCGGCGTGCTAGGTGGTGGCATGTTAGGCGGGCTGAGGCCACCCCATCAACCCCACTAGTACAGGGGTTTGGCGATGGGACTGGCGGAAGTGACTGATCAATGATCATCCAGTCGGTGGGTGCAGCAGACCTGCAGGCGTAGAAAGAATTGGGATCCATCAATTGATCATGGATAGTGGGGTTCTAGCCTAGCCCCACTCGCAGCAGCAACAAAGGAACCCCTGCAGCGTAATCCATCCGATATGGATCCTATGATACCTGTACGAAAATACCTACACACAGTCCACGGGTACTTGTGGTACAATTACAAGATTATACTCCAGCGCCACGAAGCTAGTGACGAGGTAGAGTGCAGCGCCTTATCTTTCATCTGAACTTAAGGTAGTTAAATTCACTACGGAGTTACCTCCAGTTACTTCAGTTACTTTTACTTGCTGTCAAGTGCTAAACACATAAGCTCTCTCCGGTGGACAGAAATCCCACATAAAAGGCGCAGAGTCCCCCCGCAGCTATTTTCCTTCCGCCTCCTTTCTCCTTATCGTTTCTGCTCTCCGTATTCCATTTCTCTCCTTCCACCAAAACCACCTTTCGTTCGACGTTCTTCTTCAAGAACACACGTTTCGCGCATTTACACCCTATAAAAAAAGTGCAAAATACCCCTAGATCGACCTAATCTCCAATACCGCAACCATGGTGAGCCTCATCCTGCGCCTAAACCCCCCCACTGGCATGCCATCATCAGCCAATTACCCCTCACCTTACGAGAAGATTTGCTAACAGAATCCCTCTTACTAGGCCGACAACCACTATGTCTCCTACACTGAGAACGTGAGCACGCGATCACCTATACACAAGGGCATGGCGCATCATTGGCAATCAGTGATGCGACTGCCCGCCCTACGAACAATGTTACTGACTAAATGTTGTAGCTCATGAAATACATGAGACTCGACCAGAAGGGAAACGCCATGGCGGAGTACATCTGGATCGATGCTAATGGTCATGTACGGTCTAAGAGCAAGGTACGTAATTTTGCGTCGCATTCTTATCTCTGTCGAATCGCCTGCATTCCTGTTACATGATGCCCTCGTGTCAGGCTATTCTCGGCGCTTTGCTTGTACAGGGACCTGTGAAGACCCTGATTTTGTGGTTGAAATCCCCGCGATATTGAATATCCGGGTCAACCTCAGCTTCAGGGGTTTTCTAGCCTGGCAGATCCTTGTCTTAGTCCTCGCCGGCTCGAACTCGATCGAGAATTAGAACCGGCTTCCTCCGACCTCGCCTAGGCACTATCCACAACACTACAAATCGCCGAGAAAGCCCTCGGCCCACAATAGAATGCGCAGCAGTTCTTTGTTGAACGACCTTGACCCCTTATCCCAGGGATGCGTCTAGCCGTGGCGCAAGTGGCCATGTGGGCCGGCAGCGTCATTGCTCGTATCTTCGCCCAGTGGCAACCAGGTAGCATTACTCGGTAATGCACTACCGGCTCTTTTTACGCCTTTGACTAGAGGCGCATCATTCAAAGCTTTTTTGTCTCGGCAGCAAATAGACGCGTATTGACTGTGTTCAACGTTTTTAGACAATCACCAAGATTCCCGAGGACGGTAAATTCAAGCCCGAGGATCTACCCGTCTGGAACTTCGATGGCTCCTCTACCGACCAGGCCCCTGGTGACAACAGTGACGTCTACCTGCGACCTGTCGCTGTCTACCCCGATCCTATGCGAGGCGTCCCCAACATCCTAGTCCTTGCCGAATGCTGGAATGCCGATGGCACCCCCAACAAGTTCAACCACCGCCATGAGTGCGCGAAGTTGATGGCAGCTCACGCTGACCACATTCCGTGGTTCGGTCTTGAGCAGGAGTACACACTCTTCGACATGGAGGACAGGCCTTATGGCTGGCCTAAGAACGGTTTCCCTGCTCCTCAGGGCCCTTACTACTGTGGTGTCGGCGCTGGCCGAGTCATGTGTCGCGATATCGTCGACGCCCACTACAAAGCCTGCCTGTACGCCGGCATCAAGATCTCAGGTACTAACGCCGAAGTCATGCCCGCTCAATGGGAGTTCCAGGTCGGCCCCTGCGAGGGAATTGAGATGGGTGACCAACTCTGGGTGGCTCGCTTCCTTCTTCACCGCGTTGCCGAAGAGTTCGGTGCCAAGATCTCAGTTCAGCCTAAGCCCATCCCCGGCGACTGGAACGGTGCCGGTCTCCACACCAACTTCTCCACCAAGGAGATGCGCGTTGAGGGTGGCATGAAGGTATGACTTAACCATACCCTACTAATTACCTACGACACATACTAACGAATAAATAGCACATCGAGGAGGCCATCAAGAAGCTCGAGGGCCGACACAAGGAGCACATCGCTGTCTACGGCGAGGGTAACGATCTCCGTCTCACCGGCCGACACGAGACCGGCGCGATCGATCAGTTCAGCTTCGGTATTGCCAACCGAGGTGCCTCCATCCGTATCCCCCGAGAATGTGCCGCGAAGGGCTACGGTTACTTCGAGGACCGCCGACCGGCGTCGAACGCCGACCCTTACCAGATCACGGGCATAATTATGGAGTCGATTTTTGGCGCAGCAAACTAGGCAGAAGGATACGGATACCCCCTTGGTAGTAATGATTGCTTTTAGGCGGTGCTTTATTTCAACATAGAACGGAAGTCTCTAGAGACATGAATTGGCATGAATAAATTTTCTAATAATCCTAACTCTTGAATCGCATCCTCATTCCGTGAACCTATAGTAGGAATGTTGCTTTGGTCGCAAGGCCATGTCTGTGAGCAGTATCCTTTCCTATGATGCCCATAGTGTAGTGTAATTTAGTCCGCCACTGCGGGCGTTGATGCCAATGCTATGCATCAATTAACATCAATGCAATCGAAGCGCCTCAGCAACCCTACGTCATAATCTACCCGTAACTCCTACTCATGTGAACGTAGATTAGTACACAGGCCTCAAGATTTTAGCCTACGAGATACGTAATAGTATACATTCCTTCTACTACCCAATATACTAGGTACCAGTATCTTTAAATTTTTACAATCCAGTGATGCCATCACCAACTTTAAGGGCAAAGCGCGGCGGCCCCGACTGGGTTAGGTTAATTGATCATGACTTACGTTTCCAACCAATCAAAGCGCACCACAGCCGTAACGGATTGCCCATTCCGATTTGCTTGCTGACCGCCTATGCCGTTAGCACCCGGGAGGGTCACATGGGCTGCTTCACTGACGTCACATCGATCTACGAGACGTTAGCCTTCTAGAAATGAAAAGGGACCCGTTGATGTGAGGGAGACGCTATATCTAGATCCCTATACGATTATTACCTACAGTATTTCAATTTCATACTAGGTACCCATGTTGGTTCTTAAAAATTCATCACAGGGGTATCTTAAGCGTACTATGCTAGGTATCCACTTAAATGACATTTCTGGCCTCCGGGTCCGGATATGTGGAGATGGACGAGCGGACCTTCGGTCTACCGGGCGTAATACCCACCTACTTCCTAATCAGGCAGGCACTCGGTGTTGACGTCGCGGTGCTCTGGCTTCGAATGCTCACCGAGAATTGTGGGAGATCCACAGGTGCTAGATGCAGAGGGACGTCATTGTTCTGGTTATTAGATGCTTTGGCAGTGTAGATCGGCAAGGATCGCGAAGTCAATTTGGACGTCATTGCAACCGGTTTCGAGTATATGGAGCGTCACTGTATAATTGCATGTGGGTGGCTATCGTGGGTTCAAGCATACGAGGGCGATAGGCATGTGGTCGTATAGTCAACATCCCTTGCTGCCGTAGTAGTAACATATCAAACACCTACTTGTACTGACTAATAAGCTTTAAATTTAAGTCGGGTCTACAACCCAACTTCGAGATCAATAGGCTATATAAGATAAGGTATACGCCTCTTAACACTTCGCCAGTATTAAACATAATTCGAGCATCTAACATATCATCCCCTTCTACTAAGGACTTGATAGCAATAGGATTTAAGATATCCAGCCCGCACTTATACCAGTGATGATATCGCCTTGGTAGGCTTGCTACTTAGAGTATCAATACTCAGCTGGGAAACCTCATCTTCGGCTGAGTTCACAACGTGGCATGGCTATATAGCTGTGATTTGAGTGTTCTGAAACCTCTAGGAACTAGTCCTCCACCTATCAATCTAAGTTTATGGATGCTAGCAAAGCGATTGTAAGAAGATGCCGTAGTAAGATCTAATATTGACTCGGTAGCACCCTTAAAAAAGGCGAATTATGGGCTTAAACTTGACTATCGCATTGCCAAAGATCCCTAACGCAATTCCTTTTGTTTAAAAAACACGGCGACCACTCTGGCTGGCTCGTTGTCAGTAGTTGGTCAAGTTATTAACTAGATTATTGGCCCGAAGGAAGGTACTACACCCAGAAGTGTAAATTGGTGAGTTTACTAACACTCCGTTAACTGTTTCTTTGTCGTTGTGTGGTCATCGAAGTTTTCCGCTGAAGGCCGTCAAAGAGGCGACTTAGTTACGAAGCAGGAATATTCATTATTTAAACCCAACAATTAAGACACATTAATGCGAAAGGAGGTTAGGTTTCGTCAGTACCTATTGCAAGACCAAGAAGATTGGTAAAGGGAAAGTGATGAAGAATAATAGGCCGAAGTCGGATATCTATTAATTACCAGACCGCCCTCACTATGCGTAGGAGTGGTAGCATCATATATAGGGATAGGTCCGAATTTTGACTGTAGATTTTCATCAATAAGCAACTCTGACTTTAGAAATCTTCTGCAATATACGGGCCATGTAGTTGCTGTTGTGTAACCATGGGGTCGGGCTTCGGCTCGGATTGCATCGAGGAGGGGTTCAATGTTACCTTCCTTTCAGCAGTAATTACGACTAAATCCGAACAATAAATATACATAATTCAAGCCTTACTTAGTAATTTTTACATATGTTGACAAGATACTTACGATTCGTGGTATTCCCTCATTGGAGTTGAGATAAAAAAGGATTGTCTCCAGCGTAATTATACCGACTTTACTAAGGTCCAGTACACATGGTCGTTAATATGTGTTGGGAGCACTGCAAAGTACCCCTAATGTTACATCCCCTCTGATAGGGAGATCAATGTCCTATCACTGCCTGCTATAATTGGTACAAGGCTATCTATAGATCTCTATCCCTAAGGTTGAATCAGTGATCCCCCAAGATCAAACCTTTGAACCAACTTCCCATCGTTCTTTCAATTTTCTACCCCTCTTTTTCGATCTCGATTTCGTTTATACCACCGTTGTAAACGGCCTTTTACCTACCTACCTCAATTATGGCTTCCAAAGAAATCGTCCTCATCACAGGCTGCAGCGATGGCGGCATTGGCTCTTCATTGGCCATTGATTTCCAAAAGCGTGGATTCCACGTTTTCGCTACAGCACGGGATCCATCTAAGATGACTAGTCTCAGTGGCCTCTCTAACGTGACTCTGCTAACACTTGATGTTGTCAAGTCAAGCGACATAAAAGCCGCTGTGGAAGCAGTGACTAAAGAGACAGGCGGTACTCTGAACTACTTGGTCAGTAACGCGGGGCGCAACCACTTCATGCCTGTCCTCGACGAGGATCTGGACAGAGTTAGGGACCTCTTTGAGATAAACTTTTACGGACCGCTCGCTCTCACTCAAGCCTTTGCCCCTCTGCTTATCAAGGCCAAAGGTATGGCTGTGTTCGTTACTTCGATCTCTGGATATCTTAATATCCCATACATGGGTGAGTGCGTATTTTTCTCCCACCTCTCATAGACACTGATACTGCCATAAAAGGAACATACTCTGCATCAAAGCGGTCGCTAGAAATAGTAGCCGAGACCTTGAGACTCGAGTTGGCTCCCTTTAGCGTGGATGTGATGGAGGTTGTTACAGGGGCCGTCAAGACCTTGGGCCAGACTTACTTTGGCGACCTGAAGCTTCCAGCAGATTCTCTATACAAGAGCGTTGAAGATACCTTCGTAAGTAGGGCTCAGGGGAATGATCATGTACCCAGGATGGAGACCATGGAATATGCTACAGCCGTTGTGGACGCTATTACCAAACGCACTACGGGTCGATTTTGGTACGGCAATAATGTTGATATGGTGAAGATGAGCACAACAGCAACATCGGTGCCACAATCTGATATGGTGAGCTTAATTTACAATTTACTTCTTAATCTTAGCAATGCTAACAGAGGATAGGATGCTGGAGCTATCATGGGAACTGGGATTGGTCAATTGGCGAAATAACAGAGAATAGGTCGTAGTGCATGACTAGGGATCCCGAAGTCAAATTATCTGGGACGGATATTTTGTTTTATCCTGATGAACGCCGAGTCCTGACTACAACGTTTACATCTACCTATGTTTTCTACTGTTTCCTTTTCCTATCATCCTTCATCCCCACAGGGATTTTGTGTGTAAGTACAAAAGTCCCCCTGAGGCACTACTTAGTAAGCCCTCTACCATTGAACTTAGTTATTCGTAGTGGCACCGTTGGTATATCTTTAACTGTGTGTTGGGGTCTACTAGAAACATGGGATATCGTACAACATATCGAAATAATATTTACATACAGCATTCTAAGAAGTCCACAGATATGGAAAGGGCCATACACTTCAATATTTAGCTAATAAGCGTGTGTCATGGCTGCCATAAATGTAATACTTACTTTAAGTCAAGAGATTAAGTATACCCCTTGAACATTCCGTAATAAGGACTTATCCATATTTCCTTATAGTCGCGTTATTTGCATCAATATTCTTCTTCTAAGGGTTTCCACAATCTCTAGGAAGAAAATCACATTATCATTAACACTGGTACGATCCCTTATTAATGGCCTTTCAAATAAGGGAATAGGGGTAGACTTAAGGGGAGGATTGTAGGAAGAAAAGGGGCTCAAAATAAAATGTACTCGTCGCAACAATATTGTTTAATCTGGTCCTATTACTGCCTTAATTGAGCTTTATACAGGTAGAAATTATGCTCAGTTTCCTTTTTGTTAGGTAGTCACTCGATCTTTATCCTATTGTGCAAAGGGTAAAACAAAATGGATGCACCTGTACGTAAGTAGTAATACGTCGTGCAATATTGTAATTGAATTATCATAGCCTTCACCAATCGATTGGCCACGAGCTCTCCTTCTTCCGTTGCCCGGCATCAGGGTCCTAAACTGTGCACGACCGACGAACGACGTATATCGGCAAATAGTTCGTCGTTGATTAACAAGACCTGGGGAGTCAAATGGTATAATGGTAAAAACAATACTTTAAACCTTAATCATCAACATTGCTTAAGGCATATGGTTCGATTCGGACAATTCTTTCTTCAACAATCGCAATCAATTCTCTACACTCACTACGGTGACTGCGGCCAACCAACTACGAGCCTTGAACCGTCCAACAGTCGGTTGGCAACCGACAAACCCTAAAAAACAATCCTTTAAAAACAACTCTCTAATAATAAATTCGAGGCATCTCAACTAGAGAGCCTCAGGCATTACTCGTGCCATCTGCAGGGCCCGTCGGTTCCCGGCGATGTAAATATGAGATTGTTGCAACCATTAAACCATACAAGACCCTCGAAAGGTCGATGATATTTTTTGCCTTTTGTTCCGTCTTTTCATTCTACTATCCCTTTTATCGACGGCATATATTACTTTAATTTGTGTTTGGATCTAGTACAGATGCTTCAAATTTTGATGGTTTGCTAGGTAGCATTTGATGATGAAAGTTGCTTGTATAGTATTCGATATCATTGATAATATATGGCGAATGATGCCATCTAGGTTGTAGATATTCAGCTTTCAGCTTCCGATGCATATCCTTACTACTTAAGCTTTAAACACTATATGTCCTTTTCTTTAGTTTGGTGTTTCTGCTTCAACGTTGGTGATCTATAGGTATGTATGTGATGAGGTTCCATAACGCATCTTGGAGGCTACTAGGTATCACGTGAAAAGCAGGCCTATCGATAATGTTTAAATTTAGGGATCATGTAGGTACCTAATTACGTAATTCTGCAGCGTGGCTGAGCAAAGGAGGCAGTTCGTATTTGGCCGCGTTTCTTGTTGGCCAAGCCACGAAATTATCGCTGAACCAATTCCATTCATGGCTCAGCTCATCCGCGACAGTCACCTATTGTACTAACTCCCATGAGGATACCTTGTCATCAAGAATCACTGCCCTGACCGTCGCACTTGCATGCTCTTGTGCGCGGGCATCTATGTTCTGCTGAGCTCTCATCGAGCATCCGACGCGACCGTGCCAAAAGCCGTCACTAGCGTCAACGTCTTCCGGCAGCGCCGAGTACCATTTAGAGCGAGCGACACATATCTCGGAATCCGAATTCATCACGATTTGCGTACATAATTGTCCCATTGACACGCCTTGAAAATTACAAGGATCTCATAGAACCGACTTTAATACTACAAGATGGATGACTCGTCACCCCCCGAGAGCATCGACAACTCAACGAAGGAGAAGAAGAAGAGCAGAAGACCGGCGAACACAGCGTTTCGCCAGCAGCGACTGAAAGCATGGCAGCCAATTCTCACACCTAAGACAGTCATCCCGCTGTTCTTCGCGATAGGTATCATATGTGCGCCTGTTGGTGGGTTGTTGATCTATGCCAGTTCTACGGTACGACCTGTCCTTGTGTATTCCTTACAAATGCATCCTGATCACTGCTGACAGCTTGTCCTCTAGGTCAAAGAACTGCGCATCGATTACACCGACTGCTTCCGCGACTCACCCACAGACGCTGCAGGCCTGATGGACACCAGCCTCGTTTTCCCGTCCTTTAAAGAGAACAATACTATCAATGCCATGTGGCAGCATAGCACTGTCAATTATACCTACGGAACCCACGAGGTTCAGAACCTTACGAAATGTACCCTCACGTTTGCTATTCCTGAAGAGATGTCTGCGCCAGTCCTCCTCTATTATCGTCTCGAGAACTTCTACCAAAACCACCGTCGATATGTTCAGTCATACTACGATAAGCAATTATTGGGCGATGACGTGAAATATTCCGATGTGGAAGCATCTTCTTGCGACCCTCTAGCCATCAACGACACCCTCCACAAGGCTATCTACCCTTGCGGCCTGATTGCCAATTCGATATTCAATGATACCTTGATGAACCCGGTCCTTCTGAATGTGCCTATTAGCGATGACGAAAACCAGGGTGATACCAAGAACCAGACTTATGAGATGAAGAACACATCGATTGCTTGGGAGTCGGACAAAGCCTTGTTTGGGCCGAGGTCGAATGCGAACTTCGACGACATTGTCCCGCCCCCTAACTGGCAAATCCGATATCCTAATGGCAGCTATACGAAGGACAACCCCCCGCCAAACCTAAAAGAAGATGAGCACTTTATCGTTTGGATGAGGACGGCGGGCCTGCCGACGTTCAGCAAGCTGTATGGGCGGAACGACACAGCCCCGATGTTGTCTGGTATCTATACTATGGATATCATCGATAGTCAGTCCCCTATATCTGCCACGATTTACTCGATTATGTTCGTAGTCATTGCTAACAGGATAAACTAGACTTCCGAATGGACCAATACCAAGGTAGGAAGAGTATCGTCATCACCACGCTCTCCGTCATGGGCGGCAAGAACAACTTCCTCGGCATCCTCTGGCTCGTTGTCGGCGGCTTCTGTATCGTTTTAGCCCTTGTGTTCCTCGTCACCAACCTTATCAAACCCCGGAAATTGGGTGACCACACCTATCTATCGTGGAACAACGCACCGTCCTCTGCCGCTGCCAAGGGTAAGGGCAAGGCCTCTGGTCCAACTATCGGTATGGCCACGGGTCGCGATTTGTCGTAGGAGACGAATCTGCGGAGACCGGCGGCTACGAGGAGTGCGGGACAGCAGGGATTAGACGGTGCGGCGGCGTTGCAAGAGCCAGCTCGGGTGATGACCGTTGTTCCGGCTGATTCAAATAAGCAATCTCAACCTGAACTTGCCAGTGATGAAGCCGGAAGAGGATCCATACTACCACCAGGTCGCCCCACGCTGCGGTACCAGCGACACCACAGCCATGAGACGGACGGTGAATCTTCGCAGAGGGCGGCGGTATCAGCTGAGGGTTCGACCTCGTGAGAGGAAAACAAATTTCGATAGAGAGCACGACGGGCATGACGCGGGGTTTACGTTGATTGATTTCCACTTTCCTTACTACTAGGTATTCATCTCTTTTTCCTCTCCTTGTGAATTGGAGATGGGCATGGGCAAGAAATTCGTCCTAACTTTGTACGAGTATCAACATATCTACGTGCTGTTGCTGTTTGTTGCTGCATACATACAGTTTCGATGAGCAAGCAAGCAAGAAAGCACTCAGCTAGGTCGTAGGTAGCACTGTCTGGGGTTTAACGGAGTTTTTCGGCTTTGGTTGTCTACATCACATAACATCTTGATGATTCCCGTCTGGCTCAGTATGATAGGCTGATTTATTCCAAGGTCATTAGAGATTTTCCTTAGACCCTTATTCAGTGGTGTTGCCGTGAGTGTTGTGTAGAATGTAAAAGTGACCGACGATACATATGATGGGTACGCTAGTCAATGGCTACCATCTAAGGGGATAGTATTCACGCCTCATGTATTGAATTCGAAAGTGTGAGCAATAGCAAAGCATGATGTTTTCCACGCCTAATTTACTCGAGTACCTAGGCTATACTTAGAGAAGATCAATCAGGGAATACCGCCCCCCTTGCCATCCCTCCCCTCTTCCCTTCTGTTGCACCCCTTATCCTCCAATATAGCAATCCGGGTATGTTCCCTTATGGCGCCCCCTAGTGCCTTTTCTGTTTCTGATTTTACATAATATACAACCACCTCTAGTCGGACCATCAGCAATGATAGCTAGGGGGGACTGGAACCAGAGTAATCCACCGATTAGCGACAGCATCCGTAATTTTAAGCTTGCCACCTTCTTGTTTACTAGGAAATCATGCGTAAGCCATCTCGCAAAATTAAGACTGCACGGGTTCTTCGACTTTGGCCTTCTTAGCCACTTCGTCTGCACCCGGCGCGTCCTCCTCTGCCTTGCGCTTCCCGTTCCCGTTGGTCTCCTTCGGCGCCTGTTCAGGCTCGGCTTTCGGCTCCTCCTTGGCCTTCTTGCGTACTAGACCGGACACGTCCTTGGCGTTCTTCTTCGCCTCCTCGATCCTGGCTCCCTTATCTTCCGCGGACTCGCCGAGAGCCGCGCCTAGGACGCCGAGCATAGTATCTTCTGCAGCGAGGACGGAGTTAACATCCATGGGTGCCTTTCGGAGATCGACAAGCTATAGTGATGTGGGGGTTAGTTCTCTTCTCAATTTCATTCCTTATACCGCAGCAACAAGGAGTGCACGGGGAAGTGAAGGACTCACCCGTTGCTCCATGTCCGCGATAAGCTCCTTGACCTCGGCGATTTGTTTGCGCGTCAGCTCGTTATCCTCAGGTGCGTGGAGCATCGCAAGGTCGACCTCCTTGGCATCAAGCTTGAGTTTTGTGCTCTCGATCGCCTTCTCTAGTTCCACAGCAGCTTCTTTTCGAAGTTCTTCGTCAACTGGCTTCGGTCCGGCGCCGGCAGAATCCTCGGAGGTATCGGTTACGGAGGCGAACTCGAGGGCTAGCGATAATTTGAAATGCGCCTCGGCTATGATCTCGGATTCTTTGGGATAGAGTTCGTCCTTGTATTTCAGAGAGGCGCGGCAATCATTAATTGCCAAGGGGTACCTATTTTATCGTTAGCAATTACAAGAGTAAGTTTCTAGTTGTGCAGCTGCCATACTTTTCATTCTCCAGGGAAATCTCTGCTAGGAGGTCGTGGGTGTCGGCGAGACGCTCTTTAATGTGCCGGATGGCAGGGCTGTCGCCTTCAGCCTTCTCCTTGCCTTTTTCATCTGAAGCATCTTCTTGATCTTGCTGTTCTAACGACTTCTCAAAAAGTAAGCGCGATAAATCTAGGATCTCGAATGCGACCGCAAGATCATCATCCTCTTCGTCATCGCCTTCCTCTTCAGCTTGCTCTTCCTCGTCCGAATCCTCAAAGTTCTCATCTCCCGTGAATTGGAAGAGTGGCTTCTTCGCATCAGCACCCTTTTCACCCTCGGTCGCATTCTGGGCGACAATAGCGACGCCCTCCTCAGTAATCTTCTCGGCCTCGGTCTTCTCCTTAGCGGCGTCGCCATTCGACGGTCCCGCCTGTGATTTCTTTCCGTTTGCCTTCTTTTCGGTGGCTCCATTTGATTTTCTCTCTGTGTTAGGTTTTCCACCTAAGACGTCACTCTTGCTCTGGCCTACTCGGAAGAGGCTGCGACCGTAGAGAAATAGAATGTCGGCGTTTTCGGGAGCCATCTCGCCATTGATCTCGGCCTGCATCTCGGTAGCCTGAGAAAAGACCTCGGCGGCCTCTTCATACTTCTTCTGCGCGTAGAGGGCATTTGCTTTCGCAGTCAGGTCGGCTAGCGACACATGCAAGGACTTGGCGCGCTCTTCGGGATCCATAGGTGGCAAGGACTGAGGAGTCGCAGCAGCTGAGGGGACAGCTGACGCGACTGCAGATGGAATAGCAGAGAGAGTGGCAGTGTCGGTTGGGGTTGGTTCTGCCATTGCGATGGGACCTTTATGGTGTCGCAAAGAGATTGTGATGTTGTGATAGGTTATCTGTGATTCGGTGAGTTTAGATGATTGGGGGCCTATCAAATGAGATGAATATTCGGATTCTAAAGATTGAGACCAATTATATGTAATTGACCTGGGCTTAAATAAACATGAGACCTAAGCAGCAGATGGTTGGATGTCTGCGCCGACAGGTGTCTAGGTATGTTCTTGAAAAGGTGAAGGAAGGAAACGATAGGTGAAGGTGAAGTGCAGGTGTGGTGTGGTGAGGTGCGGGCAGGTGACGCGATTACCGCATGAAAGACCTGCCCATGAGCATGGCAGCTACGGCGTGAACCGCGTCGAGAATTATGGGGCAGGATGGGGTTGAGGAAGCTTGGGCCACTTCTAACTGCTAGATACTGACACAGTTTAGTATGGTAATCAACTGTACGACTTTATACTGTATGGAGATCCTCAGATTGATACGATTCATCTATAGCACGTGATGATAACATTGATATGGATTTTGAATTAGATAAGCAATGCCTGCCCATAACACGAATCGGGCATCAGGCATCTTGGATACTTCCATAATCAACAGTCAATACGTACTTTGTATCATCTCATATTTGGGCAGAGGCGAAGTATAAAAGTGAGTGAGCTTCGTTTTAATACGTATATCTAGCATGGAAATTTACTTCCTATACCTTGAACCACATTGCTTGTAGAATTGGGCTTTTGCCCCCCACTGTAAGTCTTAGGTAATTACTAGCTCAGTAATGAATCAGGAGACTATTTAGGAGGGACAATCATGAAATACCTAAGCGCGTTCCCTCGCCCCTAGTATCGGTACCTAGTTTACCTATATTGATTCAATGGAAGCGCCCAGCTTTCTTCATTCGATAACGATATTCGTAACCAATCCAAAGGAGTGAAGAAATGGCTATCCAGGAATCGCTAACGTACAACCCTGAATTTAAAGCCTTCGCCTTACGTGTAGCCTGGCTGATGATTCAATGTTCGTTTTGACAATTCTGACAAAAGCTAAATGCCAAACCTTAAAGGATTGAATTAACTCAATTATTCTCGGCATCAAAGAACCTCCATCCATGGATGCCACATAAAATGCTTGGCAGATTATGACGTGCAGCTATCTGGGGGTAGTTGCTGGGTCCCTGGTCATTAAAAGTCTGGGTCGATCATCTTTGATCGGTATGTAGTACAGGAATAGACCACTAACCGAACATGTGTAACGCTACTACGCTACTACTACGTACATGTGGTGAACACCAGTGGTATGAGCAACGAATCGGCATATCTTATATGTTACCCATGTTCTACACAAACTCCTTACATTGGTATAATGTGGTGTTTCTGTAATAGAACTTGGGAACACAGATATATAACTTCCAAGGCTATGACGCAAGATTTACCGATCAACAGGGCAATGTCTGACCTGCTGGCACTGGGAAGAACGGGACCGCTGAGACAACTGTAGGTAATACAACATTAGTGCAAGGGCCGATATCCGTCTCGTCACTTCCTGAATAATAATTGACTCTCGGAACACCTGTCAGGAAACATGTTTGAACCTTGGGAGTCTAAGACAGGTTTTATGCTGAATCTAGAAATGCATCCACATAATTCTGTAGAGGACAGCTGGAATCGTGTCACTGAAGTACCCCTCGTCCCTGTTGTCTGATAATAGATACGAGATGAAATTGAAGAAAGGACTAATCGGCCCAGGCACTTCTAGCCGCATAACTCCACTCACTAGGGGTATCCATGGCTCTGGACCAGGAAGCCAGTCCCAATTCAGTACTCTCTTCACATGGTCTCCCTTGCTCGTTTGTGTAAGTTTCTTGATAGCGTTGTAGAATGCGTACGTACTTCGAACGCAGGTAGTCGCAAACCTCCACTTAGCAACAGTTAGCAACTACCTACGGCGTACATAGCACGTACATAGCACCTACCCTCCATCGTACTGGTTCGTACTGGCTTACAAAGGTACCCGTGGACACAATGCGTTTTTTCTCTTCTAGGCCTTTTCCTTTCAACTACCCCTTTGATCTCTGGCCATGGTCTGCTTGGGAATACTCAACCCATTGTTTTCTGCCATCCGTAGCAATTGATTACGTATATCCATCTTACGGTCGATTCTCGAAGTCTCTTTGGACAGCAACGGGTCTATCTTTCCGATGGTCCCCCCTTGTCGATCGCCTTGGGGAGTTCAGTCCTAGTACGATTCGTGTATGAGCGCTCGAGGTCGTTATCGCCATCATGATCGTGCCACCCAGCTCCCGCCGACTGAGAGTAGTTGGCATCATCGCCATCGTGACCCTAGTTGTAGCATTTGTACAACTTCAGTCGCGATGGAAGGAAACGCCACTGGAATACGCTCGCGATTATTACCAGAGCGTGTCGAGCTATTTCGGCGAGTCAATATACAACAACACACTGTATGCTGAAGGAAATGAAGAAACTGTCAATCAGTACTACAACTCTAGTAACCATTGCGCCAATTTCCCTGATACCGATGGCATCCTACTGGTCTTAAAGACGGGAGCGACGGAAGCCTTCGACCGTATACCTACACATCTGTTAACATCGTTGAACTGTCTCCCCGATTCAAGTTTCCTCATCTTCTCAGACATGGTATGGCGTCTATTATCCTTTCCTTCATCTTAACGCTAGCCATATGATGCAGCATTGAAGCATTTAGGAGTATACTAAATTAATTCTCTCCCAGGAGCAACAAGTCGGACCCTATCACATCTACGATGCCCTTGCCGAGTTTGAAGAATCCGTGAAAGCCCATAATGCTGAATTCGACCTCTACCGCGAACAGAAAGAATGCCCCGTATCGCAAAAGTCATGTGTCGATGCGAAGAAGGACGGGCAAAAGGCGTGGAACTTGGACAAGTACAAGTTCCTCCCCATCATGGAACAAACTTGGAGAATGCGTCCTGGACGTGACTGGTATATATTCGCCGAGGCAGATACTTATATCTTTTGGGCAAACATCGTAAACTGGTTAAGAAAAGAGTCTCGCCTGAACCCTCGAGAAAAACTCTACCTAGGCAGTCGAAGCTTCATAGGGGGAACTCCGTTCGCCCACGGTGGCTCGGGGTATATACTGAGCGGCACGCTTTTGAAGCACCTAATCGAGTACCACCCGGGCGTCGTTAAGCAATACAACGCCAGAGGAGCCCACGAATGCTGCGGGGACTTGATGCTGGCACAAGCCTTGGACGAGTACGAAAACGTGAAGGTTCGGCATGTTTGGCCCATGATCAATGGCGAGAAGCCGAGTACGCTACCTTACGGGCCTGGCCACTGGTGCGAACCGATCCTTACTATGCACCATATGAATGCCGAAGAAATCAGTAGTGTGTGGCAGTTTGAGCAAACACGTAAAACCGATGTAAGCAAGCTATCTCAATCGTCCCTAAACCATGATCATCGAAACTAACCATCTGATAGCGCACTTTGCTGATAAAGGACTTGTACGACGGCCTTATTAGGCCAAAAATGCAAGTGCTACGACAGGACTGGGACAACCTCTCAGATGATGTATGCTATCTGAATCCAGATTCTGATGCCCAACTTGTTGCCGACGAGCATGCACGCGGTAGACAGAAGAACGAAGATGAGATGAATGAGGTCGAAAAGGAGGCCTGGAAGTCATGGGAGAATTGTGCGAAGGTCTGCGAATACCAAGATGAGCCGGATGAAGAGGAATGGGACTTGCGTGCGGTTGTAGAACGGGACGAGGACGCCCCTAGCCGTGCTAACGACACGGAAATGGCCGAGGATACCTCACCCAGTGACGCAGCCGCAAGAGAGTCACGGAAGAAATTCATGAACGAGAAAAGGCGGAACCGCTCATGTTTCCAATACCGCTGGCACGAAGAAGTGTGCTGTACTTCCAAGAGCTTCAAATTAGGTGCTCCCAAGGCGGCGCCCGACAGCGGCGATTCCAAGGACCAATGGACCAGCGGCTGGTACCTGAAAGGTATTAACGATTGGATCGATGCTATGGGTGATTGTAAGAAACCCGCCTGGAAGACACCCGATTGATAAAAATCTTCACGCAAGCACCAAACACAACTGTATGTAAATATGAGCATTGGAGGCCGGGAGTTTACCACTAGATAGGAGGCCACATTGGGATGATCGGGAATATGGTGAAATTGATAGAGGGCATCTCGAGGGCCACGGATCTCAAGGCGGCTTTGTTCAAGGATTGAACCAGATGTTGTAGGAAAACGTCAACGTCTTGCGGCAACCGGGTTGCGGAGGGATATCATAACACGGCGTTCTTGGCATCTCGCATGAAAGCAACGTAGGGCCTACAAGAGCTTAGGATGGCTTGAGCTCTTGCTTACCTATCTTAGTATATAATTGACGATGATATTCTCATTGTACTTAATTAATCGACGCTGCTTCGGACGGCTTCGCTGACTCTACGTCGTTCGATCCTCGGACTGATTAATTGAGATTATTGATTCCGTAAGCTTGAGCTGGTCTGGAGAATGTCGTTCGTCATAATCGACTCGTCATTTTTGGAGGGGAAGTAGATTTAAGGTTCTCACCCCCATATCGATATTCAATTAAGTTGGAACCCATAACATGGTTTTGCCCCCAATCTAACCCCTGCTCCCCACAGCGCCCATATGCAGCTCGATGCCACCATAACCAACTTTTTGCCTTTTTCGGAGCGCGCGCCCCTGCTGGTTGGTTGGGTCGTCCCAGCCGTGGCTTGTTGCGTTACATCTTAACATGTTATCCTTGCTGAGACCATCAACGATGTTAAGTACTTTTATGTGAGAAACAGTACATGTAGAGAGAGGCATCGTTTCTTAAAAGATTGGCTTATGATTATATTATCCAAGTTATAGGGTGACCTCAAGTTGCGAGATGTTTATCCCAGGTCTGTATATGCGCCGACTCTATTACCGCGCTATGAAGAAATAAATTGTTGTGTTAAGCGAGGTATCGATGTGTTAGCTACGCTTAAATGGAATATTTGCAATCTCCAGATTTGATGTATTAATCGCACTCGTTACAGAAAGTATCGCAATGTTATACGATGACGGTAATATTGTTTTCCTTTACTGAAAAAAAGAAAGCACTTGGTAAGCCGAGAGCTGGCCCTGTTGAAATGCCGGGCTTGAAGGGCTTTATCACAACTCGTTTTTAGAAGGGAGGGAAGAAAATGGAAGCAGGATAGTACGAAACGGTTCAATTTCATGAAGTCTGCTGTGTCTTCATAGACGACTAAGTTAAGTAAATAATCGCGTGGATTTAAGATCTTAAACATCAGATGACTGCTACACGCGTGAGAGATTTCGTTTGTTCCATTTTCTTAGAACAACACAGTAGGCAATGGGGAGGGAAAGGAATTGTTAGGCGTTGAGGGAAAAAAAAATATCGATTAAAAAAAGTTGGCAAATGGGTGATTCGAACCCAGCACCTCGAAGAATGTGAAAGGGTGACTATGAGGCGTATAGATATAGCAAAAAGGTAGAATCCCACACCCACTACTTCTACCCCTCCTCAGGCCCAGCCTCTAGATCTCAGCGTCTAGAGCTACTGCGCCCCTAACCGCGGAGGGCCTCCTGCCCATGTGCGGTATCATCAGTATTTGATTTGCGACTCGCTTTCGCGAATAGAGGATCGTCAGTTTAACCCTTTTATGTACGGGGGTCCCCTTGTCGTTTCTGAGGCCTGATCCAACTGAGCCACGAAGGCTCGTATGTTGGGGCCGCTGTTGATAAATCGGTTGCTTGTTAGGAATTATAACCCTTTACGGGATCCGGATCTTATCTTGGCGGCTCATTGGCTGCAGCCCGGGTTTGCCCTCCCGGCGATCTGCCGAGATGGCAGTTGCGAGGTAATCTATCCGATTAGATACAGTATTGAATGGCCGTGCCTTCCTTCCCAGTGGAAGCCGGGTCAACCACTCTCGCATCTACATATTATCACTGTGCATCTACCTACTCTTACATGCAGATCAAATAGGGAATTGGTCTATAGATATAACTCCAATTTGGTTGCCAACTCACCTCACCGATTTTCAGGACCCCCGATAGGGATTGCTTTACATATTAGACGAATCACGGTATGGACAGCATATCCCCGTCTATCGCCCATGACCATTTCGAAACGGGTTCGAGACCCTACGATAATATCATAAGTATAATTAAAGGGGGAATATTTATCTCTTGCGCTTATTAGTAGTCTCTTCGTTTAAAGAATTAGTTCGGCACATAGCCACCTGTCACTAAGGTACTTGCTCAGTATGACCATTTATCTACGCCCCCGTGGCCCACGTCGCCCAATAGCGAACTTTCTAAATATGCAGGTGGTACTGCCGGTTATATATCAGTGTAACCCCCGGGCTGGGCTAACAATCGAGGGTAGGAAGTTTATGGACGCTAGGTTATAACGGAGTGCTACGCCGTGATCCCATCCGGCATTATATATGGAAGAATAGTTTGTGTGCCCATAGACTTGTCTCCAAGATATCAGATAAGAGAAGATAGCTCCTCATATATTACACGGATTCTCATATCTATTAACAGACGTTACTATCAGGGGTCCTATGCTAACAACCATAATGCTCTAGTTAGTAGCTAGATCTACTAGTTTAAGTATTTTAGCTGCTTATCCTCCTCAAATTTGCGCTTAGCTGACAGGCCGCGCCGCTCTGATGTGCAACCTTAGAATATTCCTCAACAGGAAGGGCGATATAACGTTATTTGAGTGTTTCTATTAATCTTTTCCGCGGAACCTTTTATAGAGGGAAGTTAGATGTAACGGAAAATAGAATCTCTTGCAGGCTCTGATACTATGTCCCGCTGCTACTTATCAGTATTCCGCATAAAACTAGTTGTATAAGATCCAATGAAGGTAGTATTCTCCCGGTATATCTCAACGAAGCTAAGAAGTTCGAAGCTAATGGGACTCGCCCTTGGAATCTGAGACCCGTACGATTAATTTGGATATACAGTACTTGTGTCATCTCCGGGGTTCCTTCGCTCCTGGTATGCAATACATAGAAAGTCATCTTAATCGATAGTTAGCTTGTAAGTATATCGGGTAACTATGGCGACGTAGCTATCCCATCCAAGGAGCTTGAAGAAGTAACTCACTATCTACAGCACGTGGCCTAGCCTCTAATATAAAGCCGAAGGCTTCGGGAAGATGTGTCAACAAGGTGCCAAAATATTTAATCTTGGTCCAAATAAGTGAGGCGTAGTAGGACTATCGTGTTAGTTCATTCAGTCCTACTCGGGGTCTTACTTAAGGACCGGGAGGTGTACAAATAGTAGTCAGTGCTTTAAGTGTGCCTTCATGACATTAAACTTCTAAAGCGAGTACGATACTGTCATCGGCGTCCTGTGGCTTTTATCTCTTAATAGAATGTATTGATTTATATGGTAAGCTGACAATTCATGACGCTTGAATCAGCTAGATAGGCTCTAACATCATATCTTCGCTAAGTCTCTACCGTTAATTCTCGGTACACATCCATGACAATGGCAATAACTGTTGTATTGAGGTGTATATCTTTATAAGAGTGTCGCCTCCGATTACATCTCCGCAGTTAGGTTCTTGGAGGAGGCTGCCGGGGCTGATTAGGGTTGGAGGAATGTATACGGTGGAAGACCTTGGAAAAGCGACTGTAACTCTTTATTTGCTGGTTTTCTATATATTCACGTAACTCTAGAAACGGATGTTTAGGAACCGTATGAAAACCCGAAGTAATCTGACGATTGGTTCATGTTCCCGGCTGCATTTTGTAAGAGCCTTCGGAAGGAGAGGAGGTTGCACAGTCGCCTTGCGTAAATTAACTACTTACCCATACACTGCCTGTTCTTGCCTCTATTTTGAATGACTTGGATACAGGAATCTAATAATGTACATTGGGGAAATACTAGATATCTGAGCTCGTCGTGAGTTTATCTTTACCTGGAGTGGAGGTCGCATTAAGGGGTTGAGCGGGTGCTGTACGCCGTAGTAGTAACCTCGATATGATCGTCTAGTTGCTAGTATAGGACTTATCCTAAGAGAAAGAACTATTCGCTTCTGCTTACCAGGCTTCATTTGAATTCTCCAATTGATTCTGAGTATTTCTTTTTTCTAGTTGCTGCATCATATACAGGTATGAAGGCCGCTTACATCACCCTGACAGTCTGGATCTGCTGATGATATGAATTTTTTTTTCTAATGTGTTGGGACTGTGAGAAATATTGCTACAAATTATAAGTCTCGCTTTAAAAAGACTAAAGGGACGGCGAATATAAATGCATATCTAAGTGGCGGACCATTCCTATTTCCCATGCATTTGAGCTCTAGTTTGCGTGCATGTGTGACACGAGACGTCTTCCCTTATATGGTATAGATTTATGAGAAATGATTGATGCGAAATGCGCTCGAGTAGCTTTATGTACGTAGTTCGATAGTGTAGTTTCAAAAGCATTCGTAACATCCGTTTGGATGCCACATTACAGGGTCCCTTGATATCGGAATCGTCTCCCGGGACGCCACCCGTTCTTAATATAAATGCTTGGCAACGGGCTGAAAATCATTTTACGTATCGGTGGATAGATTCTGCTCGTAATTACCTGGCGATGCTCTCAGACACCTGTTTGGCTATGCCGGAGAACAGACTCATTTCCTGCTGCTGTCTCTAAAGTGCTGACGCGATTCGAGAAGAAAAACCATCGGTTCGACATTCTGTACATTACACTACATATGCATGTTGGTCGTTATCGTTGGCTCTGGCTCCAACGTTTTTTGGCCGGACCGAAGATTCCCCACACAGTGTTAGGACGAGTTTCTATGGACCCCCTTTTATGTTGTGCACAAGCATCTTGAACCCCCGCGCAACTAATTACTGCGTATCTCGAGTGGCGTGTTCAACCGATTTGGACTGTTCATCCAGGCTTCAGATATCGTTTGAAGAGATGCTTGAAATATGGTTGAATTATAGTTAAAAGACGTATAACATGTTCAATACCAGTCTCATTTACGCCTCTCTTTTAAGATATGAAGTAAGCCGTCGGGTGGTGATTTCATTGGTACCTTAGGAGCCGAGGTGGTAATCCGATCCTGGTGGGTGTAGGGATCTGGCAATAGTACGCGTGTTATAAAAGTGTCTCGCATGGTATGGAGCACTACCCTGCGATCTTTTGCGACTATGCGATCGCGTAACGTCTGAGCGACCCGTACCATCTTGTACATGCTCATCGCACAGCACGTGTGTTCACCCAGTTCACGGTTCACCGCTTTCCCAACGCCATGGTACTTATGCGGCCTCATTCTCCCCTTCGGAGGGCCCTCCAGGGGCACCGTCAACTCTCAGATCCTTCATATCATCATATTAACCATGTCGTCATCGCCTTTTCCTGCGCCGGTAGGTGCTAGAGGCGTACTCAACTCGAGCGAAGCATTACCTATAACGGCCCAGGAGCTCACCGCAGAGTGGTTCACCAAAATACTGGGCCGCAAGGTCAAAACAGCTACGATCGCGAAAGAGATCCATGCGACAGCTAGCAAGATTCTCCTGGACTTAACCTATGAGGAGAATACCGACGAGACCGATGCACCAACTCAAGTCTGTGTCAAGGGCGGCTTCGACGCTGCTCTTATGGCAGCGTTCCCCAGCTTGATGTGGACTTATCGTCGCGAAGCCGAGCTCTATTTCTACATCAGCCCGGTTGTCAAGATGAACCTGCCCAAGGTGTGGTACTGTGGCACCGACACGGTTGCGGGACAAGGCCTAGTCGTCATGTCCAACCTAATCGCCGAGGGCTGCTCCTTCGGGCAGCCACTGGAGCCATGGCCGGTCGAAAGAGTCCGGGCTGGTGTCGAGCAGCTTGCAGCGCTCCATGCAGAAACGTGGGGCGCTTCTGTGGAGCGCTTCCCCTGGCTCGAGGGTGACAGAGCGATGGGAGGCAATCCTCTCCAGGGGATGATTGTTTCCTTGGTTAGCCCGCCTGCATGGGAGGTCCGGTTTGAGAAATCTTCTCCACCCCCCTTGCCTGCTGCCATGGCAAACCGTGATCGCATGGAGAGAGCCTTCAAGACTATGTGGGCGACAGAGAATCCTAAGTTCCGATGTGTGGTCCATGGTGATGCACACATTGGAAATACCCTCATCCGACCTGATGGTCGCCCGGGTTTCATCGACTGGCAAGGTTCCCACGCGGGTGTGAGTCTGCAAGACCTGGCGTATTTCATTACTGGTGCCATGGATATCGAAGTACGTAGGAAACATGAGGTTGATCTGGTCAAGCATTATCTTAAGGCACTACAAGAGGCTGGCGGTCCTAAGTTCGAAAAGGAGGACGTATGGGATGACTATCGGAAACATGCATTGCACGGACTGGCCTGGGCGCTCACGGCACCGGGAATGCAACCGGATGATAACGTATTCATCATGACAGAGCGTCACGCCGCAGCTGTAGCGGATCATAAAACTTTCGAACTATTGGAGTCGTTACCGGAGTATGTAAAGGAGTAGCCCATAGTTTATAGTCCCCTCCATTTAGGATGCGACAGCAACTGCTTCTAATGATACTAGTTAGATTACACGACATCTACTGAAATTCGCTCGTCATTGTTACTTATTTCTATTGATGCTAGGCTGGATCTATACTACACGCCCACTGTCTCGCTCTGGTGCGAGAATACTCTCTGTACTTCCTGTCCTGGCCGGCGTTGCTACTCTAGCATCGTAGTCAACTTGGAAATTGTTCGTGATATATATGTCCTTGTTGTTCCCTTGTGCTCCGGCAGGGAATCCTTCCCCGTGCTCTATACTTCCCAACTTATAGCTGTGGCTTGCCTTGTCTCCTCTCCATGATCGTGGCCCATTATTGCTTTTGCTTTTGCTCTTGTCGGAGTCTTCCAGTCTGCCGGATGAGCCGAACGACCTCATCCACGAGGGGAAGTGTACTCTGACGAATGGCTTGAGACGGGCCATGCTGTTGCATACAATCCCAATATTCAATTCGACGGACGAGAGGACCGCAGCCGATGCCTGAGTCCATGTAACATCGGGGTTGCCTATCATCGCTCTCACGTATGCGACTCGTGCTATGGACGCGATTATAACGCTGGAATTTAGTTGTCAGCGATATTCCATCATTAGTAACTATTTGGGTATAGACATACGCAGATCCTAATCCCATTAGGATACCGATGATTATCTTTTGCCTTAAAGGCATATTGAGACGATAGATCATAGGAATGGGTAGTATAATCAGGGCCACGTCAGACAAGATATTCAGAACAGCCTGTGATATGGCTATGTTATTCAGGCAGACACCGCTGCCAACAGACAACGGATTACAAGGAGCAGCAAACAAGACCGTGAATACGACAGTATACGCAATTATAAGTAATCCGACGATATAGACGCAGATGTGGAACGGTCTGGAAGGATTGATCCGAAGGTAAAGGACCAGCATTGCAAGTTTCGTTAGAGTCGGTGGCCAGATATACGTGATAGCGAGGAGTAGTAGGACCTTTGATCGTGTCAGCGGGAATGCCCTCACCAGTACATTGTCTCTGGTTATCAATAGAAAAAAAACTTACATTATAATACCCAAGTAATTGCGTTGGTGTCACATCCCATAGGTGCCTCCCAAAGCCGGCGGGCATCGCTATCAACTGGTCGGCAAATAACCGTAGGTCTTTTATGCAATTTCCTTACCTATATTCATCCCAACAAAGAATGCCAACGAAGTTCCCCAGGCTGCAACGATGAAGACTATGGAAATGTCAGTGATTCAAAGCTCGGCAAGGGTTTATACGAAGAGACTTACAGATATCCCAATCCAGCTTCTTCACGATCGCAAATGCGGTATACAGCCGAAGAGCTAAGAAACCGGTGGCGAATACGAAAGTTATAACGAAAACCGTCATAAGCGAAGTCTGAAGAGATGTCCAGCTGTAAAAATCTGGCGTAACTCCTTCCGGAGGAGGGATGACACCAACTTCCGCCATACTGAGGCTCTAGATGGTCGATACCCGCGATCACGGCGAAAGTAAGACCGGTGTTCTAGCCCATCAACAAGACGGGTATCCGATTCAGATCAGAATCTGATAATCGGCGATGAAACAACGAGTGGCAATGCCAAAGACACAATTATTTGGGAAGCATTATAGATCGCATATTATACATTTGTATGAGATAAGAATGAGATCGATCTGACGACCGTTGGACATCACACTTAAGGTTATGGCTAGTTCCTCGGGTCGCCTCCTACCAGAACGGATAGAATGATCCTTGCCGTCGAAAAATACCAAAATTGCGGAGCACTAGGGATCCTCAACCGGGGGTCCTCCGACTGAAACGATCGAACCGGTGAGCTCTGCCGACCCTGGACGGTGCAAGGGTTCTCGAAAATTTCGACCAGCGAGCCCGATGGCTTATTTGCGATTGAGTGGACCGGAAGGCTTCCTGTACCGAATGAGGACGATGCCAGAGCAGGGTTCGAACGCCACCGTACGAGTACCAACATCTCTGACATTGGGACTGTATGCTGTACGCGCATGGAAGGCTTCCATCCTGTTCTATCTTTCAGCCTCCTTGGGAGGAAACATGGCAATGCGGCTATTCGGATTTCCCCAATCGACAAACAGAGTCATGCGTAAAGGCTATACCATGACTAAATGCTAATTGACCAATGTACTACTGACAAGGGACGAAGCTGACAACTTGGGAGACATCGGTTGGCTCGTGCGATCTTCGGCTTGCAATTATGCATACTCCCTGTTGCGAATCAGCATCACGCCAAACCTTACCAAGACCATAGCCCTGCTATTCCAAAGCCGTGTGTACGGAGAGCTGAAGTGAACAAGGCAGCGTTAGCCTACCATAGAGGATGTTCAGCATAAACAAGACCGGTTGGGAACCAACGCCACCAATATATGCTGTGTATATTTAACTTACGGCCACTATCGTTGTTGGTCGTACCCGACGTATTGTTAGCCTACTGGAGGCCTTCACGACCTCACCAACGAACAACAGCCAAAGACGAAATGCTTTCGATTACGCAGGAAATCGAGCTTTGCAAATTGAGTCTGGGCGTAATATACCATAGAGTAGTTAGGTATTTTACATACGGTGTCCTATAATCTCGGTTATTCTAACCGGCTGGTGAGCCACATCAAAAGTTGGGGTCAGGGGAATGGCCCACAGAGTGTTGTGTGGAGTTATGGCTCCTACTTATCGCCGACAGCCAAATTACTTATTAGAACGATTATGCATATTGCATTCGACCTGACTCCGTAAGTTAGGAGCTCTATGATTTCGCAAAATGAGCCTTCATAACATACCTACAATGTAACGACAGAATAGTGGTTAGTGAAGTTACATCGAAATACGCTTGTTACCAACACTAATGGCATTTCAACTGTTAGCCTCATGCTGTAAAGAGAATAGCACTGTGCTAAGAATGTGACGGTTGAGCGGGTTTGTCGGGAGCTACGGGACCATGGGAACGTCGCCTAGCGTCATGTCAGCCCCTGCCTAGTACAAGTCCCAAACCTCTCTAATAGGCAGTTGACAGGTCACTTTTGAGCATATTCTTTGGTTATGAAAATGAATACAGGCATGGAATCCACTTAGATAATCAACTATCATCAAACCGCGCGACCAAACTCCATATGAGGCCATATAATCATGCGTTTTGCCGCTCAATATGATTATGATTCCCCTCTAGACAAGCGACTTTTTCGGTTTTGTCATGGTGGCACTCCAAACATTCAAATTCGCTTTACTAACGGGTACGAAGGGACTTTGGACCTCTGTAAGTGGCGCGCTATCGGAGAAAGCCACCATACGATAACTACGCGCTGTGGCTTCTTATGTAGTTCCAGTTACGAATTACCGCCAGCAATAAGTAACACTGAGAAGGCACTTGGGCAGCAACTTGGGGACCTCCACAATAGCTTAGGCTAAATAGCATGGAGGTGCTCGACGACGTTACACAAGTGGAAATCAAGTAGCCTGTGAAGCTTTAGTTACTTGTTTCAACTACATGTAATCGTCGTATAGATGATCCGCCCTCGACTACATCGTTGGCGAGACATAACTAACTACCAACCCAATGATTATGCAGGTAAGTAATGTTGATGATAGACTATCTACTCATACATAACAACCATGAAGCAAGTATATTTCATACCATTCTTATCATCCTGTATATAAAACGAGACGTAGTCGGACACGTCAGTGTACTTTAGTTGTACACACGTAAGTTGGGATATAGTAATATGTACTTAACTTATTTACATCGGCCATCAGACTGGCTGCCCACTTCAGGATAGACTAATTTAATACATCCGAGAATTCATATTGTTGGCTTCAGTATCAGTTAGCTAAGGAGGAGCTTCTGTCCTTACTTATCTAAAACATCTCGATAAACGCATCTTTCTTTTAATACCATGGCTATCATCCTCTTAGAACTCGGGGATTTGTCTGAAGCATACATATCTATTCACTTTCATATATGTAGCCGCCATTAGGAAGAAGGTCGAAGATTTATCTCAAACACTCTTTATAGTTCTGTCATGAACTTCATCAGTAGATATCTATTTAGATTGGGATAGATATATGCGACAATACTTCGATAGCCAAATCTTACACAGTGCGTAATGTGGATCATGAACCTCGATGGCTTGCAGCACGCGCAGACTATACCTGGGTACCTTTACATAGAGCATACCTGCATTCACTAGCGCGTAACATCAAAAAGTAGGTCTCACCTAATTAAATCGCTATCAACTTTAGAACTGCCCTATTTTATCCTCTGTAAAACCTCCCTGGAGAAAGACGATTGCGTCCCGATAGGTATCCGTGTATGCTTCGTTTCTGCTCCGACATAGATGCGACGAAACTTAGGAGATGATTTGATGGAAACTTTCTTAAGAGCTTCTCAAGTCCTCAAAGAACCAAAGGCTCGGGAAGACTACAGCCGGATTTGATTGGCATCGACCGCCCGTCATCCAACGCACGTCCACCCGTCAACTCAACTCAGCTCAACTTTATAAAAGGGTTCAGTTGAATGAGCTGGGTTGATGCCGGCCCTTGTGGCTGGGGAACACTCTACCGTTATTCCCGGAACACTTCAGAATTGATAGCTGCGACATAAAGTAGTCATCCGGTTTGTCGATTTTGGTTACAGACCAAATAATCTCACTGTGTTTAACAGCGTAACTTTTAAGGGGTACGTACCTACCTAGGTAGGCAGCATGGAAAATACGTACCACCCCAAGAGCCTATTTACACGAACACATGCACTATCTTTAACAACTCTCAGGTTCAAGTAACCCGCGATCCCTGAGACGGCTCGACGCCTCTAGCGATACCAGCCCCCGGGGCTTTCTCGGAACTAGGGCCATTATTGTTACCTTCCTCCAATCCAAATTGCGTCTCTAGCTCGGTGCGTAAGGGGATTTCCCTAGTTACCAAGGCTACAATAAGGCCAAGGAGCGCGAAGCCGATACCAACCTGCCAGCTCCGTCGAAGACTATCGATATATATGCTCCTTACCGCGGATTTTAGGCTTGGATCGTAATTCAATGACGCAAGGAAGTCCCCAGAAGCTAGGCTGTAAGCGCCTCCGTTGGCTAACATGTCGCGCATTTTCGGATCATCCACACGGCCAAGTAACTCATTCACTCTCGAGTTAAAAACCGAGCTTGGAATGGCCACGCCCCAGATCCCGCCAAAACTTCGTACGAAGCCCCAAGTTCCTGCAGATACCGCTACATCGGTTTCGTCAAGTGAGGACTGTATTGCTGGCAGGGTCGTCGAGATCAGTACACCGATCCCAATTGCCCCAATGCACTGAATTCCAGCCCAGTACGCCGTCGTAGATTCTCCGTCAAGCCGAGTGAAGAGCCCAAAAGCAATAGCGAAAAAGGCCATTCCAACTGAATGCCAGATGCGGAAATGGCCAAGTTTTGAAAGGCCCACACCAGCGAGTATGGTGAAGAACATACAGACGATGACGGTGGGTAGAAGGTAGACTCCGGACATGATGGGAGAAGCCTCCAAGACGGCTTGAAAATAAAGGGGAAGGAAGTAGATCTGCCAGTACATGAGGAGGGAATGGATAAAGGTCACAGCGAATCCGGAGAGGGCCGTCCGATTAGAAAACAACCGGAGAGGCATCGTAGTTTCCGGTACCAAGTTCAAGGCCTGTACACCAAGAAATCCGGCCAAGCCCAGAAAGCCAAGGAGTAACGGCACGAGCGTTCTCCAGGACGACCACGGATACTGGACGCCGCCCCAGGTCAAGGCAATGAGAACGGCGACCACAGACGCGACAAGAAGAATGTTCCCGCCAAAGTCGACGCGCTTTAACGAGTTGGTCGCGGTATCTTTCTGATAGCGGACCTTCATCGATACGACCAACATGACAAACGCAACGGCTGCCACGGGGAGGTTTATATAGAATATCCATCTCCAGGTCACTCGTTCGGCGAACAATCCGCCGATAACCGGGCCGAGGGCGACTGCAACTGCGTATACCATGAACATGAGACCGATGTATTTCGGCCGTTCCTTCAGAGGCAGCATGTCGCTGATGACTATGTCGATCATGATATTGATGCCGCCTCCTCCTATACCAGTAATCGCGCGCCCGGCGATGAGGGTGCCGAAGTTGGGCGCAGGACCTGATATGGCCGATCCGACGGCGAACAGGACGACGGATCCGATCGTCAGGCTTCGGCGACCGAAGATATTGGATGTCTGGCCGTACAGGGGCTGGAAAGCGGTCATGGTGAGGAAGTAAGCATTCGCGATCCAGGTATAAGCAACAGTAGCCCCAAGATCGTGGACTATCGATGGCATGGCGGTGGAGGTGGCCGTGGCGTCAAGCGCGGATAGTATCGACGCAGCGCAGAGGGACGCGATGATAGCCTGGTCCTCGCAAATTAGAAGTTAGCCATGGGTACCACATATTGCTACGTCGTTCAGGAGGAATCCAACATACCCAAAAACGCCAGCCTCTCCCGGACTTAGGGGGAGGCTGCGAGGCCTGTGTATCAGGAGCCATATCCGGCTCTTGAATGAGTATCTTAGTATCGATTGCCTAAGTGAAACTCCTAGCACTAGATCCTCGGTCGCAGACTCTAAGGTGTAATGAGTTCTAAGGTTCCATGGACCTGCAGCTAGAAGACAGGGAATTTGGCTAAGCTGTTTGCTGTATATCGAGAGTAGGAGAAATTTCACTATCAGTGGTTAGGTTTGCAGATGCGACTCTTTGTCTGGATCTTTGATCCATTAGCGTAACACAAAAGGCATTTGCTTATGGTTTTGCTATTTTCATTCATGATTAGCGGAGAGGTAAGTAAAATAGTGTAAGTTGGCCAAGCTAACATTAAAAGTGCGATTGCGTAGATATGCAAGGGAGAAAATGAAGGTTAGTAGCAAGCAAACACGGCCCATTCGCCCCCTCCAGAGCAATTTGAGTCTGGTAGTAGTTCACTAGCACAGCATTCACACAATCAATCATCGCGTCTTCGCTTTCTAATATTCCCCTAAGGTAGCGTGGCAATTGTATCCCAGGTAGGTCATATTTGTAGTAATGTAAATGAAGGTCTTAATTAGCTACGCACCTAACTAATGACGGGCGATACCCTTTACGAATATCTAAGCCATAGGTATATCCCAACGTGTCAGCCCTATAAAGCCTCAGTGTGTTGGAATAGTATTCATGATTTCACCATCATCAAGGTATACAACCTCATACCCGATCTGCAGGTGGGCTCTCGTAGTATCGACCCACGCCTGTTCCGGCTCAGATGCCCGGGTGACGAACTCCGGGTCCGACATCAGGCTTACGACGTTGTCTAGACTGGGGGCGTAGTAGTTAAGCACCGCATCGTAGTCGTCAACCTTGTAGCCTGGCTTCCCTGCAAGTAATGCCTCAAGCGGAGCACGAGATGCAGAAGGTGTAAAATACTGTCATGAAGCCCCAACATCAGCTCTCTCATCTATGATGAGGAATTATGAAGGGATAGATAGGGGTTGCGAACCATTGTCCAGCGAATGAACCCGTGCTTCTTCACCAGTCCGATGTATCGAGGCACCTGCTCTTCTTTGCACCATTTGACGAAGTCTTCCTCCTTTACTCCTTCCTTCCGCCAGTGTTGGACCGTAACTTTGACGAACTGAGTTTCTGGCATATTAGCGTTGCCTGAGAGAAGGTTGAGAGAACAGAAGTTGGTAATAGGCGACTACAAACTGTTGTTTCAGTGAACTGGCCTCTTTGTTTCTTTTGGGGATGCCTAGATACGTAGGTGGGCACGCGAAATTATGTAAATAGTACGTCAGACAATTTATCAGATGGAAAGTCTGTTGGTTCTTGCAGTTCAACGTCGTTGGGATGCCTTTGGTCCGCGTGTGACCCGACGACTCGCATTCGAATCTAGCCCTTGCGGGATTGATATATGGGGCTCCCCCCTATTTCACACCATTGATGTTTGTCCTTCGAACGCCAAATATTTGGTTAAGCCAACCAACAGACATGACATGATGATCAACATTCTGCAGTTTGAATTATCCAGGCATTCAGTAACATTCATTGTTCGCTGCATCACAAATACACTCAAACTCCCTTTACAAACCTCTGTACATATTAATATCCTACATTGATCTCAACCAGATAAGTTTCCCTCGCGGCCAGGCGTTGTAGTTTCAAAACAGCCCTCCAAAATTAAGACCAACCACCGGTACCGGAGTCCCCTGACCACTCCATGCCCTTAGCTGATTCAACCCAATTATTCCAGTTGATCTCGCCGTCAACGTCCACATTAAGATCCATATCCATATTCATGTCGGCGAACATATCAACCGACGGGTCGGCATCCGCCCACAGCCAAGCACCAAAACTGGGACCCAGGCCCGTGACACCCGTGGGGAAGGCGCCGTAGGACGGATCAGTCGGCTGCTGTACCAACGGAAATTGCCCATGTAAATTCGCCGTAACCCCCGAGTCCAGCTCCGAGGCGTTACTGCCGTGGACATTCGACGTCGAGGCGCCGTCTTGCGGCGCGCTAGACTGCGAATATGTCGGCGTGAACATTGGCTGAGACGCCAAGGCGTGCGCGTTATAAGGGGGCATGGAGCCAAATTCTGGACCCCTGATCTCTGTAGGGCGAGCGAAGCCGGGACTTGGGACAGCGCCAGTGCCGCTATGCATTATAGTAGCTTGTGTGGTGTTCTCGCCCGACCCGAGCGGCATGTCCACGAGCTCGCGCCACCGGTCACGGAAGTACTCCGCGCTGTCGACGCTGGGGAAGGGACCGGGACTAGCGGGCTGGGCTGCGAGCCGATCCTCGCCCTCCAGACGGTGCGCGACTTGCGGGTCGTTTCGGAGCCGCTCGAGCTCCGCGTCGCGGTGTCGACGGGCTTTCGCCATGAGCTTGCGGAGCGGAACCCAGACCCGCAGGTTCTTGTTCGAGGTCCACTGCGCAGGGAGCAGCCACGAGCTGTGCAGCGCGACCCAGGCGCGCTCCACCATGGGACCCCAGGCGCGCCGGCTGGCTTCGATCAGCATGTACACGACGGCGTACCAGTGGGTGTACGTCTGGAAGATCCAGCGCCAGTAGCGGCAGGCGTGCTCGGCGTTGAGCGCGTGGTTGTACTCGGCGACTTCGACGGCGGAGATGAAGAGCTTGGAGCGAAGCTCTTCGGAGGAGTCTTCGCTTGTGGGTGAGAAGAGTATGGGGAAGTAGACGATCAGGCGCATCTTGGAGACGACGAGCCGGGCGATCGTGATGGATAACCAATGAGCTACACTGCCGGTTTCGCTGTTGTATCGTAGGTATTTATTCTCCAATCTTTCATGGTACTCGTTTAGTAGACGGTTCTGCTCGTCTAGGCGTGGTCTGCCGTCCTGGAGACTCACGGCCATCATCTGTCTCGAAATATCACACTGGTCGCATGCTACGAGGAAGAAAGTCGAGTCGCTTATTCCCTCTCTCGCCTTTGGCATCTCTTTTGTCTCGGGGTCGATATCGGTGTCATTGATGTTCGAGGGTAGCTTCGTATCGAAGCTGCCATGGGCAATGGTGAGATCCATGCCCTGATCTTCAGACGCCCTCACATCTAGCATACACACACCCCACCACAATCGCCTGCGCATTTCGATTTCAAATGGCGTGAGATTAGGGAAGCGGCTGCCGTCGCGATGTAGACCAAGGGCCTGCGCCATTCGAATAACAAGACCCGTCATCATCCACACATATCGTGGGCTGTCATGGCGACGGACAAGACATAGGAAGATGACAAGAGCTTGTACGATAACGATATCTAAGACGTTGAGAAAATCCGCCTGTGCTAGGGCGTGTTCGAAACCGAGGCGATACTTGAGGTTGAGCTCAGACTTGGAAGCGCCAAAGTTGGCTACGATCTATAGAAAGCATGAGATATAGTATTCACTACATATTTATAATCTCAGGGTGACCTACATCTTCATCTTCCATTGAAGTTACAGCGGAATAGTAAATTGCAAACATCAAGGCTTCTTTGGGCGGCGTAAGAGCAGGTAGGCTGCCGTCCCGCAAATCTCGCAGCATCTTGTTGAGGGTGGGCATGTGAACTATACGAATCATAATACCGACATTTTCCGAAAAGACATTAAGTAGATAGGGGACTTGAGATGGCAAGGGGTGGAATTCGCGGAGGTTCTGATCCGGCGAGGCGATATTATGTCGAAACAGAAACCCGTGGCGTTCTGAGGGCGTCCGATTAAGCTCTTGAGTCGATGGTGTCTTTTCGGGGGATTCCTCGTCTGCAGAGCTTTCGTCCTTATCGCCGGCTAGCCCTTCGACATCCATCTTGAGGCCATCGATCTACGTCTAACGTCAGCGACTCGAAACCGAAGCACGAAGGACAACGACACGATACGCTAAGACTTACCTCATCATTAACGCGCGACCAGAAGCCGCTGCTTATGTAGCGGTTTTGGCCAGAATCCCCAAGCACCAACCTACCAAACTGTTTGTGTACGCTTGCGGGTGATGAATCAACATGATGGTCAGCATCACGGTCTTGGTTTGAGCTATCCGGAGAGTTGACAGAGGATGAACCGCGATCACTCGTGTTGGCAGCTGCATGTGCCTGCTCGAGCTGGCTACTGAGTTCCTTTACAAGTCCCTCAAGACTTCGTAACCTATCCATAACTTGACTCACACCCGGATCGGCTTCCTGAGCTGCCTTCGCGCTGTTGGCGACGCGCTCGAGGCGCCGAGCCCATCGCGGAGGCTTGTCCGAAGAAGGGACGATGCAGGGGATATTCGCCCGACGGCAGTTCGAGCAAGGTGACGCTTTATCACACCGTACCTTACGTGTGCGACATGTGACGCAACTGCGCAGCTTTGGCGCAGAAATTCCCGATGGCCTTGGTGGAGCGGCCACGGGTTTGTCCGCGCTCGCGTTCTTTTCGGGCGAATCGGGGGCCCCCATCCCCAGCCTGCCTAAAGTGGCTGAACTCGCCCCTGAGTACGACATAGCCGGTATCTGAGACATACTACAATCGGAAATAAGCTAGAATAGATAGCTCTCTTCTCTTAACAACGTAACATGATGGATTTTCTTTACCGCGAGAAGTTCTCACAAGCGGCTGAGACAGTCGAATTTTCGCAAGACTTGACGGTGAGGACAGCTGAAGATTCCTGTAAGCGTGACGCCTAAATCCGGCCTAGCGTCCGTCTTCTAAACCGGGGCAAATGCATGCCGAACCCAAGTCATGTCTGCACCGAGAATTTGGCGAGAACCTACCGTAACGGGTCCGACGCTTACCTACTATCAATAGATAGCACCGAATACGGAGGCTATTTTCGAGTGTAGCTAGGTGGAAGCCTGAGCTAGCAGGAGTCACGATGATGATAAATTAGGTCTTGCTGCCGATTACGAAAAGCATGTTGATAGTAAACAGGCAATTCAATCGCAATACTGAGTTCCTATCTACTCCTCAATATAACAAGTTACTCTGCATATAAAGTTATTCCTATCATCAAAACAAAATCATACCATACCTCCACAATGACTCAAAAGACGATTGCTTTCTTCGGCGCAAGCACCGGTGTGGGTCTGTCAGCACTGAAGTACTCGCTCACCGCAGGGCACAGATGCATTGCGCTCTGCAGGGATCCAAGCAAGCTGACCAACGCCCTGGCACGTGAGAACACTCTGAATCTCCAAGTTCTACAAGGCAATGCACACGATGCCGTCGCCGTCTCCCGTTGCATTAAGGCTTCGGACTCCCAGCTCGTCGATGAAATCGTTTTCACTATCGGCGGCCGTGCCGTCCCCGGAAAGATGACTATCGACGACCCACATGTCTGCGAGAAGGGCATCGCAACCGTTATCGGCGCTATCAACGGGCTCCGGAAGGAAGGGGTTGCTGGAAGGCCGCACATTATCGTCTGCAGCACCACTGGCCTGTCTAAGTTTGGGCGCGACACGCCGCTTGTGATTGTGCCTGTGTACGCTCTCATGCTCAAGGTCCCCGGTGCAGACAAGAAGGTTATGGAGGAGAAGTTAGCGAATAGCGGCGAGGACTTTACCATCATACGCGCAAGTATGTTGGGCGATGGCGAGTCACAGAAGAAGATCCGCGTGGGTATCGAGGACCCTCAGACCGGAATCGAGTCCAAGGCCATCGGCTATTCCATCTCGAGAGAGGATGCCGGTAGGTGGATCGCACAGAATCTGGTGCAGAATATGAGCCCAAGGTACATGAACAAGACTGTAACCATCACCAACTGAGGGGTTATGGGTTGTTATCATGTATAGGTACCTCATATTAAAGGGAGATTTGGAATTTAGAGAAGGATCATATAGATTGGGAACTGTAGGATTAAGGCGTTTGAAGCGTCAGCGAAGGATAAAGACTGATAACCAGAGGCGTTACATATAGAATAAGGGTAATTGATATCTTCTCATTCACGTATTATATGTCTGTTTCTTATGAACTAAGAATAGAACTGATGTATGGTCTATATCGATTATGACTTTGGACTGAGGCGGGAATAGAGAACATTGAAGTCTTTCTAAAGAGTGAACACTAAACTACTGAAAACCCTCACGTAGTAGCAATTATGTGTTTAATAGTTCTTTTTAAAATGGTGAATAGCGGGTTTGATACTCGGTCTCTGCCTTCAAAGTCATGCCCTTTGCCAATGAGAAAGTCTAATATGTGATCGAATGTTGTGTTTGGAAACAAAGTACTTAAAGTGTATAAGATGAAGATCTTCAGCCAGTGCTGGCAAACTATATCAACACTGTATAAAGCACTTGAGCCACTGTCAATCACAGTGACCTCGCACCGCCACATCTGATAAGATCTAAGACTGATTACAGGGGAGACAAGCACGCGCCAATTCTCCCATCAATTGATGTCGTCACTTTATTCGTTCCGAGCTTCGGTGGCACACTCGAAATTTGAACCTCGAGTCTTCCCTTTATAATTCTACTAACCATCACTCTCTGTTCTTATCTCCTTACCTCTACATGTACATATAGCCTTACCCATATCACCAGTCGGATTACGGTTATTCAGAGAGTCAATTCGAATCTTAGGAGTAAAGAGAGATTCGGTTCGGGATGAGGCATGCCATTCCGCCGCGCATTGTCACCCTTGGCAGTCCATGCAGTCGATCCGCGCCTATACTTCCTATATGCGCCCTTCCTGGTCGCGCCGACGAGCTCGAGCTCATTGAAGCGAAAGCATCAGCCATTTCACAGTACCACGTGTCTCCGAGATGAGCAAATCGACAACTCACGGAACCACTATGAGACGCTGAAGCTCCAGCCGGGCGCGACGCCCGCCGAGATTAAGAAGTGAGTCTAGCCTCATGACAGTCAATCGCGTATATAAACGCACATCCCCCAAGTTAATGCTACTTGGGAATATATCTACATCATACCTACCGTCAATCGACTCTCAACCTCTAGCATACTCCCTTACATCCCCAGCATCCCCAGCTCCCCACTAACTCCTGACAGATCCTTCTATACGCTCTCCAAAACGCACCACCCAGACCACAACCCCACGAACCCACGCGCCTCCGACCGATTCATGCGGATCCGGGCCGCGTACGACATCCTCTCGATCCCCGCGAAGCGGGCAGCCTACGACCGGGACACACTCCACCTGCGCTCCCACCCCCACTCCCACCACGGCCACCGGGGCTCGTACAGCAGCACCTCGAACCCAGCAGGCGGGCGCCCGGCGACGGGGTTGAGTCGGCGGCGCAGCACGTTCCAGGGCCCGCCGCCGAGTTTCTTCCGCAGCGGGGGGTGGGGCGCGCATGGGGCGAAGAGGCGGGCGGCGCATGATGAGAGTACCGGCACCTCATCTTCCTCTTCCTCTTCCCACTCCTACTCTCCGCATTCCTCCACGTCGTCTACAGGTACGAGCGGTGGTGGGGGAGGAAGTGGTGGTAGTACCAGCACAGCAGGCGGCATGGGGCCGGGGCAATCACCCTTCGGGCGCGGGACGGACGAGGTGCCGCACTTCGACCGGGAAGTGCACGAGCGCACGGGGCGGCACCACGACCGGCGGCGGGCGGCGCGGCAGGCGCACGGGGAGGGGCGCGGGGTCGAGATCGAGCCGGAGCGGGGCACGGCCGGCATGTTTTTCCTTATTGGGGGCGTGCTGGTGGTGAGTGTCATGGCTCCTATTACCATTGCGAAGATGTGGAGGACTGGGGGGAACGGGGAGAAAAAGACCAAGAAATAGGGGGCTGGTTGGGAGGGGTTACACTATGCTGTAGAGAAATCGGTCAGGGTTCTACATTACATAAGTTGAGATACCAAGCATCAGACTACCTAGACGGACATAGAGGTCACTGTTGTATTAACATGAAAAAACGGTCTGAACCGAATTTTGGGAACCGCGAGAAATTAATTAACCATTCGCTTGGTATTAATGTCCCGGCGGTCTAATCTACATTCAAGAGACATCCCCACCCGAATGCGAAGAATCCTGCTTATCTTTTATAGGGTACAGATGAGGACGAAAGGGTATTGGCCACATGTTTCCCTGAGAATTCGTCTAGAAAACTCCAAAGCACTTCTTCAACTTCTCCTTGGACTGACCATCTAGCTCTCGAAGGTGAAGCTGGCACCAACCTATTTTAATTAGAATCGGCATAAGAAATCAATGGTATTAGTAACTAACCTTGTGGGTAGCCTGGTCGAGCTTCTGGGTGTCAAAAGAAGCACCGAGACCTAGGGTAACACCGGGGCGGAGTAGGACGTTGTAGGAGACGGCGGCAACACCACGGTCGTTGATCTTGGCCTATTTTTGAAGTCTTCGTTAGCTGTTTCCAAAGCTATAGAACCCAGTTGGTATCGGAAAGGTACAGACCTTGGCGAAGGAGACAGGGTCGAGGCGGTACTTGCTAGCAACCTCAAGACCAACAGTGTTTCCGCTCTTGGAGTTCCAGGTGGCCTTGGCACCAGCCTCAACCTGACTGTTGACCTTGTGGTAGTAGCTGGCTGCGAATACGCTCAGGTTGTCGGTGGCGGTGACGGCAGCGCTGTACTGAGGAGCGAGGTAACCGACGGCGGCGCTATAGCCAGTGACGGCAGCCTTCTGAACGTCATATCCGGCCGAGGCACCGGCGAGGAAACCCTCGTGGCCAACAACGGCATCAACATTGGCGGTGGGGCCCTTCAGAAGGTCGAAGAATGCGCGGCCGTGGAAGGCGGATTGCTTGAAGGTGAGGTTGATCTTAGCACCCTTGTTCTGGTTGACGGGGAGGAAGGAGAAGATGGTCTCAGCCTTCAAGCCCTTGGCGAGCGAGTCAGCAAGCTCGATCTTGCTTTCGAGGGCGTTGGCCGTGTTCCAGGTCTGGGTTAGAGTGAGGCCTGCGCGTCGGTAGAGCATTAGTATTCGCGACTCCTGTTGACTGAAGAATGTGAATTGAATGGACCAAGCTTGAGTGCCCGGCACTTTTACTGGTCCTAGGGAGAATGAAAGTGGATATATCCGGCGCTTGCGGGTGTGTGATTTTATTGTTTTGTTGGGAGTGGTGGTGGATTTACCGAGCGACTTGTCCGTGTATTTGCCCTCGATCTGCAGGTCGAGATATCCAATTGTTAGTATTGTGCGCCTAGAAAGATGGGGAGGCCATTCTCATAGCTTGCGCGGCGCAATTGACGCCCGACGCAGCTAAGCGATGAGATGCCCGAGGCTATGAACGTACGGCACCGCTAGTGGCCTTCTCGTGGCTGCTCTTGCCAGTGACTTTGAAAGCAACATTGTTGGGAGTGTTGCTCTTGACTTCGATGGTGCCGGCAGAGAGATGGTAGAAGTCCTTGTTCAGCAACTGGAGTTATCACGGTTAGTATGTTTCCACAATAGAGGCCCAAGGCTCGAGCTGCGGGAAATTCCTCCACTATTACTCGAAAACTGCCGAGGTTGAATAGCTTTTAGCTTGGTGGGAGAGGTTTACGCACGTCATTTGCCGACTTCGAAATATCAGCGAAGGCAGGGACAGACATCTTGGACAGATTGAATTGTGAAGTGAGGCTGCTGTAAAGTTGTTGATATGGATGGGATGATGATGGTGTAGAAGAATGATGGCGGGATCAAAAACAGCACTTGAGCTACTATAATAGTATGTAGAAAGTGTTGGGGTGTGTGGATTCGCTACGAAATGGAATCGGATCGGATTGGAAGATGTGGGCTGAAGAGCTTCGTGGAACAATAGTGAACAATAGTGAGATGGGAAATTTTGTTCAATGTTTTTTTGCACTGGGTTCTTTCCTCATTGGATCCTTGTCGGCAGCCCTCTAGCTTCTGAATTTCAATTGGCGACGGGAGCTAATGAACCCTCGGCAGCCGGCAGATGCATTATGACAGCATACGGCACCTGGCAGCCCTCGGTACCAATTCACTCTTTCTCAATTAAACCCCCTGTCCACGTGGGGAGTGCCTACGCCGGGAGTGGTTTAAAACGCAATAGCCGGGAGAGATTACCTAAGGAACCGATTTAATGCTTTATTCTGGTAGGTTGCGAGGGGTTTCTTCGTCATGTTTCTGGGCAACTTCATGCTAAATCAGTATGCACTATGCGAACAATTCTACGAGTCAGGGGTATTCAACTCTATCGAAACGCAGCCCTGGAATGGACACAACTGCGAGGTAAACATAATTATCAGCTGCAGGCGAATGTCTATTGGTATTGCCGGAACTCTCCAAAGTCAAGCGATAACCCAGGTAACGGCCAAGTTCTGACTTCCCCCTTAACCAGAATAGACCAATCAAACATACTAAGAATTTCCAATGGCGCAATCCTACATCACTGGTTGCGCGATGCCGTTCTCAGTAAAATGACCGTCTATTTAGAACACGTAGATCTTGAAACTTTGCTTCTATCTTGTTTCACGCTACTTATCCAAAAAGTGAGGATGTCATTCATGCGCTCTCGTACTTGGCTTGATGAGTCGCGATAGCTCTGCATTTTACATGTTAGTGTTTACTGCGTTTACTACAACCTAACTGATTATTTATGGTGGGGGCAACTTACCGTCCACTGGGATCGGACTGCTTCGACCAAGTCGGCGTCCATCGCATCACGGTCGAAGCGCAGTGAGGAGGGAAGTGCTCGTCGAACATCATGCGGTACCAGTAGCTTTATCAACAAGTCAGCATAATCCAATAGTAAGAGGAAGGGAGGAAGAAAACTCACGCCTCCTTGGTATCGGGGATGTCGTCGCCCCATTCCGGCTTGGGGTTCTTCATCATCTCATCGGTAACGTGAATCTCAGCGTTGTCTTTCAGAGCATCAATCCAACCATACCCGACACCATCGGAGAATTGCTCCTTCTGCCTCCAAAGGATCTCATCCGGTAGGTAGGGCTCGGCGCTAGGGTCGTCGGAGGTATCGAACGCTTTTCGCAGGATCCACTTCTCAATTCGCTCCTTAGTGATCATCTTCTCCTGGGGATCGATGTTCATGCAGACTTCGAGGAACTGTAGGGCAGGTCAGCAAATGTATAAGTTAACTAACATAGGGGAGGGGCACATACCTGCTTGTCGAGGAACGGTACTCGAGCCTCGAGACCCCACGCCGAGGTAGACTTGTTAGCGCGAAGGCAGTCGGCAAGATGCAGGTTCTTGACTCGGCGGACCGTCTCTTCGTGGAACTCCTTCTTATCCGGAGCGGCGTGGAAGTAGAGGTATCCTCCGAAAATCTCGTCACTACCCTCACCACTAAGGACCATCTTGATTCCCATAGCCTTGATCTTTCGGGATAAGAGGTACATAGGGGTCGAAGCACGGATGGTCGTCACGTCGTACGTTTCGAGGTGGTAGATGACGTCGGACAACGCGTTGAGGCCGTCTTCGATAGTAAAGGTCATCACGTGGTGCTTGGTGCCGAGGAACTTGGCTACCTTCTTAGCAGCTTCGTTGTCGGGAGAACCAGGCAGACCGATGGAGAAAGAGTTGAGTTGTGGCAGATATGTTACGGTAGAGAGTTTGTTCTCGTCGTCAATACCGACCAGTCCCTCACCCTTATCGGGGTCTTCCGTCGTCTCGGCAGAAGCGGCGTTGGCGGCATCGAGAGCAGCCTTCTTAAGTCTTAGAGTCTCTCGTTGAGCAATCGACGCTACCAGACTCGAGTCGAGACCGCCAGACAATAGCACACCATAGGGAACCTCAGCCATAAGCCGTTTCCTCACCGATCGCTCGAGTGTTTCTCGGACGAGTTTCAGATCCAACGGGGTCTCGGGGATTTTTGAGCCATCCCACCAGCTCGGCTGATAATATCGTAGAGTCTCGTTGGTCTTGGTGTCGAAGATGTGCCCCGGAGGGAAAGAGCGGACCTTGTCGCATACGGAGTGCAGGCACTTTAATTCCGAAGCGAAGTATGTGGTGTTAGGTTCTTTGGAGGACCAACCTTGGTACAAGGTGGTGATACCGATGGGGTCGCGGGCGGCAATCGTTCGGTCGAGGTTCTTGTCGTACAGAACAAACGAGAACATGCCATCTAGATACTTAGGGGCATCTAGTCCATATTCCATATACTAAAGGTATGTTAGACAAGGTATCTTGTTCGAAATAGCCAATACAGCTATCCTTACCAAGGGAATGATGACCTCGCAGTCGGAGGCGGTCTTGAAGTGATAGGGCTTCTTAAGGCTCTTTCGGATCAACCGATGGTTGTAGATCTCACCGTTGACGGCGAGAACGATAGATTCGTCCGCATTGGTTAGGGGTTGGGCGCCGGACTCTGCAATGTCGTTAGCATATCTGATTCCCCCTTAAATATTCTAGTCTCGTAAAAATAGACGTAGATATCCACTGACCAACACCGACAATGCTCAATCTTTCGTGGCAAAGGACTACAAGCGCATTAGCTAGGAATAGCCCTTCCGTATATAACGTTCCTCAGGTGATCCTACTTGTGTTCTTAGAGATGACGCTTCCACCTATACAGCATAGATGTGGTCAGCATATGTTGATTATCATGGCTCGTTTGCGGTTCCGTGACTCACTCCAATCCGGTCCTCTATGCCGAATTCTGCGCCAAACAAGTCAATTGAAGTCCCGGAGCTAGAATACAACAAGTACATACTGCTTTGCCAATTTCAAAGCCGTCGGCTTGAATTTTTGAACGTCGGGGTGACTGGGCGCAAATGTCTTGTCAGTACCTGGTATACGGCGTTTTCTTCCAATGGCATCGCGAGGAAATCCAATCGATAATAATTTTGGCGGGGTTTTTGGCTGTTTGTGAATTGCCCCTCCATGACCCTGTTCGGGCTAGGATACAGATAGATACAGGGTAAACGGTCGACTTACCAGTGGCACGCGAATATTCCACACATCTTGCTTTGCCTTGGAATATTATGAGGTAGGAAGGTATAGGGAAGGAATTCGTCACAAGCAATGAACGAGAGAAATGTTCCTCCTAATAGTAGAAAAAAAAGGAGTGGTGGCCACGCGACCCGGTTAAGGCGAAACGTGGAGAGACAGGACCGGCGAGTGGACTTGAGTCACAAGAAAAATATTACTATCGAAACCGTATCTTTTTTTATTTATCATTCGCCTTCCAATACCAAATCAATCTGGCTCACATTAGAAGGGTACATATGTAAGGGGGGATGGTCTTAGCCTGATGGCTAGCAGAGCTAGCTACCCCCTTGGCCAGGAACCGTAAGGTCGGAAAAGAGCCGATTTCGGACGAGGAACGGAAGACCAGTCACTGACCAACTACGCTATGATTATTGGGTCGTCATTGGGGATAAGACGGTGAGCAGGCTAGATTCTCATAAGATATTCATGCGTATAATTATTACCCATGTTTATTTTTAGTGGTATGTCAAACTTCTCATACCTTCGGCATAGATAAGGCGGGGAGGTTCACCGTTACAAGGGGTGTAGTAAGGACTCTTCGTAATATTTACATCATTTGGGTAGACGAATATCTGCAGCTGTATCATCTTGCGTTGTACAATCTGCAAGAGGATATCAAACATCTTCCTAATAGGTCAGATCAACCCGCAACTTATCTTAGACGGGTCGGTATGGATCTCGGTAGCCTGGGGAGCCTTGAGTATGACTCTAGCACAAGAATGCTGAGATGACGAAAATAGACCCTGATCATACAGGAAGAATTGGGACCACGGAACGTGATAGAGAATCTCGACTGCATGATCTTCGTAAATACGGCTCAATTCAGCTACGTAACACTATTCTTCGCCGAAAATGCTAGGTTATCCCTAGACTGTCCCTATCAGGTCAGAAGATCGGTGAACTCCCACCACCCCAATGCCAAATGCTGCCTATCATCCTCGTGTAGCCACCTGTGTCAAATCCGAGGGCTCAAATGCAGAAATCAGCCGTCCGTATTTGGTATCCGTGACCCAAACTCCGATTCCGAAAAACACCGAGTATAATAAACCCACCAGAGACCATTTCTATTCGTGCACGAGACTTGTCTTAGGAAGCCGGGTTCTCCCTGACGGTTCGCTTGACGCGTTTCTCATATTCGGTCTTGTCTCTCTTGAAAAGGTTGTAGGCCTCGGCTTGGGCTGGAGAGTCTGGGTTGGGGTTGTCTAGGAGATCTTGGATACCGAGTGCGATCTGCTTAACAGTGATTGCGGGTTTCCAGCCCTCATCTTCGTTCAGAATCGAGAGGCAGACGGTGCCTGAGGGGTAGACGTTAGGGTGGAACAGGGGTGGTGTGAATTTGCCTGCACATATGGATTAGCATTGCCCTCGTGAGAACTTCAGCTTAGGGCGTTTGCAAATGTTGAACATACACTTTGGAGGCTTCGTGGGGTACTCTAGAGCGAAACATAAGTTAGTATTATCCTCTCTTCTCACAGTTCATACCTCAATCAAGACTTACCGTCAGGGAATGTCATTGTTAGTTTGAAGAGGCCACCTTCCCAGATGGTCTTTTCCTTGCCAGGGATACCACATTCCCAGACTTTCAAGTCCATAACACCCTGAGCATTTTTGACAGGTCTTGCCCAGAATCCGAAGGGATGGTCTTTTCTCCACTGCTTCCTGTCGCGACGTAAACATGTTAGCTGAAAAACTCGCGGCTAGCACTTCGGATTAAAATGCCTCGTGCGAAGAATCATAATAAAGATGAGTAGGACATACCGTTCCTCTCCGAGGCGCAATTGACAGAGAGACATGTTGAGGGAGCGAACTGCTTGCGAATGACTATGTAAGGTTTGATGACCTTGTAGTATTCGGATTTCCCTCTGGGCGGGTGCTTGTAGGAGGGAGTTGGAGTGTTCGTTCGTCTGAGCGTTTGCGCAAAGTATTGCGAAAAGTTGAGGGTGCAGGCCGGATGAAGATTGTGACTGGTTAGGCACTTCAGTGGCTTAGAAGCTTTATTGGTTTCAGAGCTTCACAGCAAGTTACAAGTTCGGGGACTGCTTGGAAATTGCTTGACAGAGTGGAAAATGTCCGCATTGAATTTGGAAAAGAGGAAAAAGAGGACGAGAATTAAGAAAAAAGAATGTTAGGCTGAGCGGGTGTTGCCTTGCAAGAAGAGAGGCTGCGTGAACGTGAAGCGAAGTTAGAAGTAACTTGGAGGCTGCTGTTCCTTTGCAGGGGTTTACATAGCTCTTTCAGCGACTTCGATACACTCTCTTAGCAGCTTTGCACGATCTTTATTAACAGGGCGGGAGGTACCTGTGCATGGTGGGGTTATGGGAAGCCAGCCCTGAGATCAATGCGACTATCTTATCAGTAATCCTACCTGCATAGCTCCGGAGTTACTGTACATAACCTTGAGTCTTGAAACGGAATGATCCGTACGGATACCATTCAACGGGTAATTCTCGCGACTTTGAAACGGGGAAGTGACTTAAACGGTGAGCAACAAACTGTAAAAATAGAAAACGGTATCTCGCTGCCAAGCATCCCGCAAAGTCAAAGGCCTCGGCAACTCGTGCGTAGTTGTTAATTAATTACAACTTGCATCATCCTGCTAGCGAACATACTTTACTATTCTTCTCTTGCCTAACTAGTTCTATTTGCATAGTACTAGGTAGTTTATATGCCTAAACTCGTCCTTTGGCACAAAGTTTGCAGTTCACGCCTTACATCCTATCGATAAGTCAAGTTTGGGCATCTGAGGTTTGCATCGCGGGGCACATGAGGATATAGTAGTTGAGTTGGTCACGCTTTACATCTTACAAACACTCTTTCAAGCTGGGAAGAGTGATTGTACGTCAAAATGGAGGCAAATAGTGCGGCAACCACTGGTCACAATACGACCCAACAAGGTGCGCCAGAAAGGTCGGAGAAGGCTGCTACTCCGGTACCCGATTTAGATGATGCGCCGGATCCCGATGAAGACGATCTGGATGACCTGGATGATATGCTGGATGAGTTCTCCAGCGTGAGGCTAGACCCAAAGAAAACGGTCACGATACCTAAGCCTGCAGTACCTGTTACGAATTCACCTGCGCCTGCTTCAGCTATCCCGTCGTTAGACGCAGATAATCCCCTTGGTGGGCTCGACGACCTATCCGAGGAAGAGTTCCAGAAGCAGCTCCAGGCTGGTATGGCAGAACTAATGAACGGTTTGGAAAGCTCGGTGAGCTCCTCCCTGTCTATAGGTAATTGTGTACCGGGTCTAACATTACGTAGCCGGATATGCAAGCTCAGTTTGAGAACATATTCAAGGGACTTGGGGCAACTCCTGGAGAAAGCTCAGGGAGCGAGTCAAAGCCAGCCCCGCAGTCATCCGAGAAAGCAGCGGCAGATTTAAGTCAGGATGCCTCGTTTCAGGAGACGATCCGACGAACGATGGCAAGAATGCAAGAATCAGGCGAGCAAGCGACAGCTGCGGCGACAGCCGAGGGCTCTGAGGACGACTTCATCGCCGAGATGATAAAAGCAATGAAAGACATCCCTGGTGACGGTGGCAACGAGGAAGACTTCTCCAAGATGCTCATGGGAATGATGGAGCAGCTTACTAACAAGGAGATTCTGTATGAGCCTATGAAGGAGTTGAACGACAAATTCCCTGGCTGGATGGAGAAAAACAAAGACACTGTCGCGAAAGACGACCTAAAGCGATTCCAGGAGCAACAGGTTCTTGTCGCGGAGATGGTGGCTAAGTTTGAAGAGCCTACGTATGCCGATTCCAACGCGGCTGATCGGGAGTACATCGTGGACCGGATGCAAAAGGTGAGCTACTCATTCTAAACCACTTCAATGCCATATGCTGACCAAACTGTTAGATGCAAGCAGCAGGCTCGCCGCCTCACGATCTAGTTGGAGATATGCCCTCTGCCAAAGAAGTGCTTGATGCACCGGATGAGTCATGCGCGCCTCAGTGATCAGTTTCATAGAGGAATGCTGCTCCTCATTCTGTTTATACAGACTTCTGGATTATGTCAAGTCCAGATATCAAAAGTAGCATGTACATGGATGATGCAATATCATACAATACCCTGTCATAGAGTCCTAATCCTAATATAGCCGCAACGCCGGATGATAACCTGTACCGAAGAACTCCCCTACCAATACCGATTGCCGTAAAACACCAAAAACCCATCTCAGGCTCATGATATGTCCATCTGGCCTGATGATACGGGGTCTTGATTACTACTCTCTTGTTGCGATAAGAAGTCCATGAAGATATCATCGTAATCTTCATCGTCGGAAAGCGTTGATGATTTGGATTCCGCGGGGGTTTGAGATGAGCTGTGGGTCTCGAGCATGGATAACATCGCATTTAGTTCTTCTTCTTCCTCCTGCGCTATCGCGTCGACCATCATGTCATCCGGATTTTGGTCCGCGTGGCGTTGGAGTTCTGCGATGTCTTCAATCTCATCCTCGTACACCATGCCGTCGAGATCCGCGTCCTTTTGTTCTCGCCGTAATCGGTCTAGCATTGACCATTCGAGTTTCAAGGCCTAACATCGTCAGCATCAATTATAGAGGTCAATTGAAAGCTAGTTGTCTGTACCTCTTGGTCGCCTCCTCTCCTCTCCCACTGCTTATCGTCTGCTCGCTTCCGAACATTCCGTAGGAATAGATTGCGCCTGCTTTCCTGCGCATTCTCTCGGCTTTGTCTTAGAGGATTCGGCTTAGCACCACGCGAGGCGAATTTGGAGAATTTCGTAGCTGGCGCTTTTATGGGCGATGATTGTGTGTCCTGTCTAGGAAGTGTGTTGAAGTTTCTGGGTGATAAGGGTGGTGAGCTCTGTCTGATCGGGGAAGAGGCTAATGGTGATGAGCGCGCAGGCCGATGCGGCGACGAGAAGTCGAGGTTGAATGTCGGCATTGTGGCTAGCATTTCGTCTAACAAATATCAATACACGGGTTGGATAGACGATATATGGGTCGGTTGTCGTGAGTGTTTTCGTAGGACAAAGCGATTAAGTCAGATTGCCCTCGACGGACAGCTTAATATATCGAAATGGGATGGTTTGATAGAGGGAAACGCGGGTAAGAGAGTACTGTAGACGCGATCCTTGCCGATTCGCCTAAGCGGGGTCTAACGCGTAAAGAGACTCGCCGGGTCCACTAAGCCCCGATTATCATAATATCCCCGCCACATAGGGCCCCGGGGGTGCTATCCTTGCTTGATATGCTTCTATAAGGATAAGTCCCTCAATAGAAATCCGATTAATGCACTGTTTATTTACCAATCCCTAGTATAAAGCCAGGCCCTGTCAACCTTGTGGTCTTGGCCATAGAGACATTGCATCACACGATCAAATGCATAGAATGTTCTTTTACCCCTGTAACCTATGACGCCGAGGTTTTTCTATCGGATGGACCAAAAAAAAAGGCGGCGAAATTTTATTAGTCTAATATCCCAACACAATTGGAGATTCAACAATCGATAGACACCGAGTTCTGGACAGATAATTAATTAACCAAGGCGTAAAATACAAGAAGATGTTTTCAATGTTAAACTATTCATAATATTAATCCATTAACCTATTGGTCGAAACTTTCTATTATCCTCCAATGAAGAGAAGAACGTTACCATGAAACCCCTTTCGATCAATGCGCTCGGCCGTCTCGCCAGCAGCCGATCATGGACTTGTTCGAATTGCCGCACCCGGCCACCCGTAGCACATGTTAAAACAGCACAGCGTTCTTTTTCGAGACGATACGCAACCGGCTCATCGGGATACTCGAGGCGACCACCTAAACCTCCAAGGACAAGAATTACTATTTTAACTGCTGCTGCAACTGCGGCAACTGGTGCAGGTGTCTTGGCTTTTACCGATGATATCAAGTACGGATATGAGGGAACGGAGCGGGCCGGACGAGTTGCAACGGCACTGGCAATATGCATCAACGAGTATGTCTAGTGGATATAAATGCATGAGGCACTCGATACTCGAAAATACTGACCGACTGGTAGCTACCGAACCTCCCTAAATAGTCGTGACCAGACGGAAGACCCCAAAGAGCAAGATACCATTTTAAAAGCGTGCCACAGGAGATGTGCAGAGCGGACACTCAAGGTCCTCGAAAAGAATGGAGGAATCTTTATAAAATTAGGGCAGCACTTGGTAATACTACCGACAAGGCAAACACATAGTCGAATCCCTACTAATATCCTAGCTAGAGTGCGATGACTTACCTATTACCCCGCGAGTGGACCGATACCTTCATACCGCTTCAAGACAAATGTCCGGTATCATCTTTCGAATCAATCGAGGCGATGTTTCGATCCGACACAGGTGAAGAGCTCAAGGACTACTTCTCGGAGTTTTCGGAACAGCCAATAGGGGCCGCTTCTCTGGCCCAGGTCCACCTGGCAACGGTGAAGGAGAGCGGTCAAAGGGTCGCTGTAAAGGTCCAACATCCCGGGTTGGCACAATGGGCACCTCTCGACCTCGCGTTGACGAGGTTCACATTCTCAACCTTAAAGAGGTTCTTCCCCGAATATGATCTCGAGTGGTTGTCGTCGGAAATGGACGTCTCCCTACCCCAGGAGCTCGACTTCCAGCTCGAAGCCGCGAACGCAATACGTACCCAGAAATACTTTGCTCAACTCCCCGAGCTACCCCTCGTAATCCCGGACGTCCTATGGGCGAAGAAGCGGATCTTAGTCATGGCGAACGAGTCGGGTCACCGTCTCGACGACCTCGAGTATCTAGACTCGAACCACATCGACCGGGATGAAGTTTCCGCCACGCTTGCCCGGATATTCAACGAGATGATCTTCGGCAAAAACGCCCCCTTGCACTGCGATCCCCATGGCGGCAACCTGGCTATTCGAAAGGCAATCCGCCGAAGACGCGGCGGTGCTAACTTTGAAATCATTATATACGATCACGGACTCTACCGGGACATCCCGGAGAGTCTGCAACGCTCATACGCCAAGATGTGGCTCGCCGTCATCGACGGGGACATGCCAGCAATGAAGCGGTACGCGCACGAAGTCGCGGGGATCACCGACGAGCAGTTCCCGCTGTTCGCGAGTGCCATCACCGGGCGCGACTTCACCGTAGTGCGATCATCAATCCTCCAAACTCGATCAGACGACGAGAAGAAATCGATGGGCGACGCGCTGCAAGAAGGGCTACTTTCGAACCTCGTCACTATGCTGGGCCAGGTCCCGCGCATCATCCTGCTGATCCTCAAAACCAACGACCTGACCCGCAGCCTCGACGAAAACTTACACACGCGCCAGGGCCCCGTGCGCAGCTTCATGATCCTGGCGCGCTACTGCGCACGCACCGTGCTGCGCGAGCAAGTCGAGGAGATCCGGGCGCGGCCGGGGAGTTTATTGTGGCCCAGCAACGCGCTGCGCTTCATGGCCGCTTGGATGAGCTTTCTCCGTGTAGAACTCAAGCTCGAGGCTTTCGAGCTCTGGCTCGCGGTCAAGAGAGTGGTGGGCTTGCGGTCGCTTGACTACGGGACCACTGTATCATTATAATAGTAATATGGATGCGAGGAGCTGAGTAGGCATGCTAGAAGCGATACGTCGGATCATGTTAGATACCTTCTTAGACTAGACATGGACGGACGGACGTGCATTAGACGGCGTCGGTGTGCGCATAGTTGAATCGAAATACTCCTGATATGAACAGCGACATGTGGATCCGTCACTGGTGTTACCAGCTCTCAGAGTGTATGAGTTTGTTCTACGCGGACTACTAGCACTAGATCTCATTATAAAGTGAAACTCTGTAGATGCGCTTGATAAGTATGGTTTATTTGTGGCGTGGGAAAACTTAAGCGGAATTATGAGAGATATTGGTTCAACTTTACATTAGATTCTCGTATATCTAGCTAAAGTTTATGTGAAGTTATGCTGCCTGAATTTATCTTGCAAAAGATATCATATTCTTCAGCATCATATTGATTCCTTGTAATATTTACTCTCGATCACTCAATCATCGCATCTAGCCGTTAATAGTATAGTCCCTTGGCCACTTTAGGTATGCCGAGCAATACCGTATATTCCCGCATAAAAGAGATTTCAACGGTATCCACCTTTTCTTACACTAAACCTTTTAAGGGGATCGGATACAAGGTTTCATTCGACGACAAGTGATTATTACCATACAGTATATATACACAGTTGAAATAACCATTCGCACCTTGACTTTCAACCTTAACCATCTTAGGAATTTACCTACTTTTTGATATCAAATCACAGAGCCGCATATATAAGCTAACTGGTTATAGTAAGGTGCTTCTTTTAAAAGTGGAAAAGTGGATACCGTTGAAATCTCTTTTATGCGGGAATATACGGTAGCTCCTAGATCTCAGTGTACACAGGAAGTGATGTGTGTAATGTTTTAAGAATTAGATGAGATGAATAATCATACAAACATAACCAACAGCAATCACACAGGATGAGATTTATCTGATTGAGAAATTGGTATCAGACGAGCATGGTCACAAGAATAAGTTCAATAAAGCGCAACAATGGGCGAAATAATTCGTGTATTCAGTCCTAAGATAGATTGTTTCTCTGCCTTCCCAGCACTAAATCCGTAGCAAGGCTTCTGCTTGTTGGCGATGCGACCCAACATCCTTCATGCGGTAGTCATTCTAAAGATGCATCGCGGTATGCCTCGCTGCTAGAAAATCCCAGATACCTATAAACTCCAATCCAACGCCGAGAACCCACGATGGGGCGGTAGGTAGTCAAGCTTCAACGTCGTAGCCCAATATTTGCTCCACGGCGGATCATTCCCCCATGCTCAAAAGGGGCAGCACCCGTGATAGGTACCCGCGCTAATATGTAATACATAGCACGTAGCGCAGTAGCGCAGGAACCCCCATATTGCTCCCCCGCGTCGAGGAAAAACATGTGTTGTGTGTTGCGTGATGGGGGAGGCGGATCGCGTGATTCGTCGGTTGTTATGCCAATTATAGGTAGGTAATAGGTTCGCTTCCGCCTGTTTCTCAATTTCGTAAAGGGGTATCATAATTCATATATATGCTCCAATTGCCGGTACGTCATTCTCTCCAACTCCACATCGCTCCCCCGAATCCGCCCAATCTCAGGCCCGGATTCAATAGAGGTGCGAATAACCTAGCGACTACCACCCCACTTCCAGCTACTTGGACTCGACGACGGGGAGGGAGTGTGGGCGCTGGAGTCGCTGCGGTCGCTGTCCATGGAACGCTTCTCAGGTAGAGGAGATGGTGACCGGCGCAGGTAGCCCGTGCTGCTTGTGGTAGTGGAACTGTTTTGCGGCTCGGGAGAGGTCTGGCGCGTCTGGAACGACTTGTAGATTTGCTTGCACAAGTGTGCAGACATGGTGTAGGTAGGCGACATGGTGGCGCAAGTGGTGAGGGAAGAGCTTGTAGCCTCGATCCAACAAGGTAATAGCGTTAGCTATGTAATTATTGTCGGGCGTAGCCAAATAGCACGGCTTGACGATATGGCGAATAGGTAGGCGAACGGGTAGCTGGCAGATAGATGTCGAGAGATGTCGAGGGTAGATAGCAGTCTTAGATATGCTTGCTTGTGTCTTACTAAATATCTGGAATGCTGGTCGAGAGGGCGACTTGGCGTGGATATAGAAAATAGGTAGAATAGGTAGACAGAAAGGCTGGTATTAGGCAGAGGAGGTCTAGGATATATATGGATAGGAAGGCTAGAAGTGAATAAGAGGATGGACTGAGTGGGAAGGGTGCCAGTTTTATGACTTGGTTGTAGTAGGCCCAGTAAATGCTACGAAATATTCAAGGTTCCTGAAATAGAAGTACCGTCTGATCTGGTATCCAGAGAAACATGTTCACAGCAGAGAAAATGGTACCTACATGTAAGTGAGAGAGGGACCGGACCCTGACAGATTGACGCATCCGTGGCCGTGTAAGTTCTGTGAGGCAACCTTAGTCTACTGTAGGCGCAGCTTAGCTGGCTGGCTGGCTGGCTGACCTACCTAGTACTGACTGACTGGGAACTATGGATACAGCAACTAGGTCGGGTAGTGTGAATGCTATCTAACCTACTGTAGTACTGCAGCTGGTAGGGGTGGTGAGATGATGGGATTAATACGGCTAGATGGTTGGTAGAAAGAGAAAGGTCCCCCTGAAGCCTGAAGGGCCACCAGTGAATTGATCCAGTCTGGAAGTAAATGCGCCCAGGGGTATTCGACGGCATGTCGTATCGACCGGCTGTCCCCGCCCATCAGGTCACCCACATACCTAAAATGGCTACGGTGGTGTATAATCAACATTACGCAGCAGGCAAAAAGCCTTAAGTGACTCTTCTAAACGGTCAGTGAGCTGATCTGATCGTACGACCGTACCACCTGGAATGACCTTTCCCGGTATTTCCACTCTAGTAATGATAGTACCTAACCTAACCTACGTGTATCTTACCTTGATGTCTATCAACAGGTGAATTTTCGAAATGGTATTCGTTCTTCTAATTTACGTGATTCCAACTAACGATGAGCAAAACAAAACTAGCTTTGTTTTGTACAGTTTATTAAATTAGCCCTTCTCAACTAACTCTAGCGCCACAAGATTTACATATCATACATGCAAGATGAGACAGCCGTGTTTCTTGCCTACACCCATAGACATGTAATGTAGGTCTCCCTTCTTTATCAAGCCCCAACTACGGGAGCTTCCAACTTCGGAACCATCTAGACTAATCTGACTCGGCAAGATTCACAGCTGTGCTTATTTGCATCCGCCACGCCGGTTATCTAATACTCCCCGTAGGAATGCAGGATTAGAGGAATTTGGATTGGTGGATGTCTTCGGCGCTACGCCGCGTCGCCCACCTCACACACAGCCTCCGAGAATTAAAAATTAAAAAACAGATTGCCTTCAAGGTTGCTATGCGATCGGTAGTTTCGTGTGTCGATTCGGAAACCGTTCACCCTTCGTCCTGGCCCCCACAGGTTTAATGATGCCCCGGCTCCAGGACTTGAGATTTAGTTGGCCCACGTCATGTCGGTTCCAAGCACTAGATCGAAGCATGCCGGAAATCGACGCTAGAACATTCACTCCGCTCCGTTGTCTCGTGACAATCTTCCGAGTTGAGAGAGTCGCACATAACTCCATCTATAGTCAATAGCCTTGCTCATTGTTAATAAGTCCCATGCAGAACCTGTTGGATCTCGTGTCTTATCTATTCCTCCAACTCGGAATTTGAAACCACCTACAGGTCAATCTTCCTATATCCATCTATACGCAGATACGGTTGTTGTTAATGAATCCTATCACTGTCTTATTCGTAACAGGTATCTCTTATCTCCGTCAGCCCTATCTCTAGTACATCTGAGTAAGCACCCATTAAAAGCTGCGTCTCGCATCATACGGACCGAAAGTAATAGCACCGCGATACGGGATCATGCGAGCCTCACGCCTGTTTGCCATTTACATATATGTTACATATTCTTAGATAATCCGGTATGACTGGGGGATAAAACATACTTATTCCGGCCCAACCTCGAACGTCAATTGTCCATTACTTCCAAACGATAATGATGCTTCACACGCTACCCCTGGCCCCACCATCGTCCAGCAAAGGAATTCGGGGCCCGGGACCGTTGAGAATCATTCGGGGCTCGGTCCCGGCCTCCGACTTGAGTTTCGGCAGAGCGATAGGCGACGAGGTGCATATACGTCTGTTACATGTTTATGTCGGTGGGCTAGACGCAAACAGCACATCTAGTATGCCGCGTACCTCAGTATCTTCTAACTTAACCTTAAGGAGTATCCCGTCTTATAAGCCAAATCACGTCTTGGGCTATTAGTTAGCCTCCGGACCATGTATACATACATAACTAATTGTCTTACTCGACGCCCTACCCCATCCTTTCTATATATCTTCCTCCTTATATTTTCTTCATTGTTAATTTTCTCAGCACGTAGATCCCCCTCCACACCAATTCTTAGAGCATCGTATTCGTTTTTCCGGGTTCCCGGTATGTATGTGTGTGTGTGGAAAGGTAGCTAATCAAAGCCGCCGTTCGCCAAGCGATATGCAGGGTTTTTGGTAAGTTGTGGCGCGGCCTATATATGCATGCAGGTACAGCAAATCTCCGGGCAACTTCCCGGGCGATCTTAGGGGTCGGTGTACGGTTTTCTAGATATTCACCGTGCGGTAGGTATCTTTTCATCTACGCTATTCACAATTGGCGTAGCCCTAAACTCCCAATGTGGCGCGATCGTGGCCTGGAAACCTGATGATAACGCGCGGCAATCGAAATTAGCCCAGATACTAACATAACAATTCGTAGGTTACCTTCGCGATACTGTGTACACACTCAAAGGGGTAATGACAAAATCATACGCTCTCGAACGAAGATAATAAGATTCTTTCCCTATGTACGTAATAGCTACCTTCCAGTGCTCGCGGTATACGGGAACGGCTTCCATAGCGCCTTGACACCGAACCACCACAGCTCATCCTGCCAAGTGTTCCAATAATGCCCGCCAAACGGCGTGACTCTGGACAGGAACTTGATATCGAGCGCTCCCAATGCCGACTGCAGGTCTCGGCCGGAATTGAAGACGAAGTCGTACAACCCGTAGGCTACGAAGATACCCTTCTTGCTTAGCGCCGGGTTCGCGGCTAGTGCCGCCTGGTCCACGTACGGCTTGTCGGTCGCCGGCGAGAACATCCCGAAATAGTCGAAATAGTCCGTTGCGTTGACGTACATCTCATATGTGAGGCGGCCGCCCCACGATAGTCCGGCGAAGGCGCGGCATGACGGCTCATCGCACACATCTAGGCTCTCCGCTACCCAGGGGAACAGATATTTCTCATAATTCTCGCGGATATGTTGCGAGGTCGGCAACGGTGACGTAGTGGAGCGGTTACCCATGATGAAGCGCGGCAGAGAGTCGTCTAGGTTATAGAACGACGGCATGACTACGACCGTGGGCTCAATGTGACCCTCAGCGATCAGGTTGTCCATGATACTCGACATGCGCCCCAGATTCTCCCAGTCATTGCCGTTGCCACCGGCGCCGTGGGATAGGTACAGTAGCGGGTACTTCTTCCCCTCTACCTCGCCGTATCCCGCCGGTAAGTAAAGACCGAAATGATGCACGTCGGGCTCCGGGTGGATCGACCCCGGTGAGGTGTAATTGACGGATTTAACTGTGCCTTGGAACTTCCGGGGTGCCGGGAGCGCATAGTCGAAGTTCGCGGTTATATCGTCAGTACTTTGGAACCGTTCGTCAAACGGGACCTGGAAGCTGGATGCCACCTGGTCTCCCTTGACATTTTGGAAAGGGGGTAAATCCGGATCGATGACGAGCTGGCCGGTCTCGATGCTACAGTTCGGTGCATAGTTGCAATCGACCAGGTACGCGTAAGTGTAGATACCCGACGGTAGGGGCGTCGTGAAGGTCCACAATCCGTCACCCTCGCTCACCATCTCGTACGGCCACTCGTACCCATCATCCATCCGCCCATAGCTCAGGTAGAAATCCCCGGGCTTGTAGTCCCGTGGACTATACCAGGCGCGAGACTCGAGTGTGGTATGGAACTGATCAGAGAAGGCTTGCAGGCCGCCGCCGATGAGCACGCGGCTCGCGGTGTCATTGGTGTACTTGAAGTCCACCTCATAGCCAGTCGGTCCCTTATCCGTCTTCCGCACCGTAACCGAGGCAGAGGCTCTCAATGAGCACAACGCTAGCAGACTGAGAAGCTTATAGCTGGACATGCTGGATGCTATCACACCAAATGGACAGACTGCCTTGAGGTGATCATGTTGAGCACTTCCGTTTTCTACCTACCGACATTTTATAGCCGTCTCTAGTGCCGGAAGTTTAGCATTCACTCGGTATAGGTGAGGATGCCGCCGATGGAACCCGGGATATTTTTTCCCTTTCTTGGGACCACTTAATGGTACGCCAAAGACCGACTTGAGATGCATCATGACGGCCATCGGTCTCGATGTGCTAGCCTAATCCGTGCGGATCTTCGGCTGAATGTCTTGTTAGGCTTGTTATTGAGGGGAAATTTTTGTGCTTGGTCTTCTTCGATGTCACCTTACCTGCGTCCGGTGAGTCTATGCTTGACTTCCCCGCACCGGGGAGCCTAGGCACTCGCGTTCTTGGAGATGGCATATAGAATAAATTTAATCCGCTACACTGTATCAGCGATATCTCCCCGGATTTTCAACCATGGCTTCTTATGAAATAAGAAATACTTGACGGTAAGGTTTCGTAGTTTTCTAATGTCCGCCAGAGCGTTATGTATCGCTATTTTCGGGATCCTCGTTAGATATCCCACAACGTATCTTTTAGTACCATCTGTTCACCGAGAATATAATGATAGAGACGTAATATTGCTGGTCTGACTTTCCGAACTATTGATCACTACTTAGAACGCCGTTACTAGATCTTGATATCCGACACCTTGAATTAAAGGGGTCTTATGTCGGATTTAGTGTCATCGATAGCTTTATGGAGCGAAAAGGACTCGGCCTCATGGCTTCTGTGTAACTATCACCGATTCGTGGTGTGTCTTGATACCTAGGTTGCTTCATCGAAGAATGACGTATAAGTTGCAACAGTATACATGTATCTGGTTGGAGGTACTTGGCGCTTGAACGATTGGATGAGAGAAATGGCCCTGACTTGATGACATATCATGCTCAGCCGCCATCTATCTCTAGTAATTCCGTCATCTTCCGAATTTAGCATTTACACTTCAATAACTTCCTAGAGTATTCTACGAAATGGCTTCTCCAACGGCTTCGGAGGCACCCCTTAATCGATCTTCTTTGCTTTCGGAAAAAACCGAACCGATTCGAAATAAGTTCGAAGACCGCAATGTTGTATTATACAAGATTATCGCCCCCCTGTTCAGTATCGGAACATCCTTATCTCAAGAGACTCACGCGACCATATACTCATTGGTTTGGCTCGAAAATGGCGAGATATTCGACAATCTCAGAGCTCGTGTCTACGATTTCGAATCCACTCCCGATAAGCTGAAACAATATCGGTCGCGGAATTTTAGGCGGTGGCTAGCAATGGACGGAGCTATATTCAAAGCTAGATGGAGAGACTGCCCTGTCATAGTATATATCGTCGACGGAGATTTGAGTCGCAAACGACTTGCCTTAGATGCGGGTGTCCCGGAACATCCTACGGATGTGCCTGTACTTGCAGATTCAGACGGCGCAGAAGGAGGTGATGAAGAAGAACCTAAATCGCAGCACCGGAAGGAGACTGCGAGGCTTCGCCAGGCAGAGAAGAGAAGGGCGAAACGAAAACTTGGGCAATCCTTAAAAACCACCACAGCTAGGAATATTAAAGGCGAAGAGCCGAAAGCAGATTCCAAGAGCGACCCGACGCATTTAATTACGTTAATCTTGGGCCTTGAACGAAGCGACAAGTCTAGAAGGCGGAACCAACCCTCTATGAAGGTGGATGATTATCTTGAACCCCAGAAAGTCGAGTTTACAAGTCTGGAGATGATGGAGATATTCCTCGGACACAAAGAGCATGAGTTAGCATATCTGAAGGAATTTCAGCATAACCTACGCTCTCTTGTTGGAAGGCGTCGTCACGAGCTCACTGAAGCTCGGCTCCAGTGGCTAAGATCACCGAAAATATCAAGCGAGGCGTTATCCAGGCATGTGGAAGCTGCACGCCGCGAAGTAGCCTTACTCGATGATGCACAGTCCATTCTACCCAGTGCAATCTGGAATGTCGACGTAGTCATCAAAGAGCTAAAAGAGAGGCTCCCGGTTGTTCGAGAGGAGCTTACAAATTTTGAGAAGATTCGAGAAGTTGTCGAACGGGGGCAATCACTAAAGAAAACGGCCGATAACTTGGAGCAAATTTCCTTAGCAGTTATTCCAGGATCGACTGTGCACGTGCAGGTCCTGTCCGAGTTGACAAATGCGAAGAATGAACTTGATGATATCAGGGAAAGACACGCTGAGCTGAGAGGAACAGACCTGTGGGATTTGGTGGATATGAAAAAAAGGATCTCGGATCAGTTAACCTTGCAGATGGATCCGCCTTTGAAGCGTGCTTCAGTACCATTGAGTGACTTGTCCAACACCGCAAGTTTGTAAAGGCTCAATCAATTATAAATTTTGAACCTGGATATTGCTTGAACGAGTACTTACTAGTAGTTGTTATTTACCGTTAACAGGATTGGATGTCAATGACGACTAATTTCGAAAGCTACTATCTCGTCGGATCTCAAACGCTTTAAAAAGAGTGATGCTATTTACAGATTGTTTTTTTTTCTTATTTGCAGATTACTTTACAGATTACTTTTTGCGCCACCTGCTAACAGCCGCCACAACTATAGTCTCACAGTCTCATCAGTCAGAAGAGCTATGCATACGGTATCATATCTTCTTACTAGGTAATTAGGCATAAACATATACGGGAATGGCTTCATGTGCCAGGTAAAGCTGTCATGATAGTCGGTTAGTCGGTTAGTTGACCGGTCGATCAGCCAGCTCGTCTACTACCCGCTAGTTAGCCAGCCTGCTATCTATTTAACCACTTGGCCAGGCAGCAGGTAATGGAGGTCATCATGGGCCTCGTAAATAACTCCTATATTACCCTATGCGACCAAGTGGTATACTACTATGTGGACGGTACCAGCAATCACGTTTCTACGGCAAGTTTCAAGGTTGAAAATGAAGTTATTCCCATATACGTAAGCTGTGCCGGCTGTATGGTAGTGGCAGTCAACTGGGCAAAGGTGACAAGAAAAGTAGTCCGTAAATAAGGAGAAAGACTAATCTGTAAATAGCATCACTCTTTAAAAATGCTATAAGAATGGACGCCAAGATGCCTGTATTTTTGCATATTATTGAGCCGGAGCCGAGAGCTTTGGAAGACGTGATAAGGATCTTATTTGAAGTCTTAGGCTCCATCTCTATAGTACAATCTCTCGGATCATGGAGTTCTCGCTTGAATATAATACCAGGTTATTGACGTAAGTGGTAGTGCTGACGTAGAAAAGAGCGATGAAGGCGGCGGGCACATTGCGTGAAACTATATAGAAAATTGTCACATGGATACCCCCCAGGACCCTGGTCCAGCTCAATGCGATCCGACAACTTGTAATATAGGTAATCCTGCTTGTGCCGCTGCGTCACAGAGGCGATACGGGATGTGCAAAGCCACGGACCACTTTAGTTGGTCCGTAAGCAATATTTATTGATTTCTGTTCTATAGTTTCCTATCGTCATAATTCTAGCTTCAGGAGAATCTAGTGGCGGGGCTCCATATTGCTTGACTTGGAACTGTACTATTGGAAATTGGTTGGGCACGTTAATACGTTACATGGGAAGAGCAAAGAAAGGAAAGAGAATAAGAAAGGATAGTAATAAAAGAATGAGTTGGAGGTGGAAAGTGAAGAAAGAAAAGAGGTTGAGAAAGGAGAATAGTAAAAGAAAATAAGAGGGTGTTTGAGGTGGAGAATAGGAAAGAATAAGATGGAAGGAGGATAGGAAAGAAGAATAGGAAAGAAAAATAGGAAAGTTATCCAACACACCACTTTGCCCTGTAGGCAACATCTCCGATGATCATGCAATAGGGGTCAGAATGCCCACGCATCACCTCTCTGATTGTGGCTCCTCTCTCCAGTCATTCAAATCACCGGCGTTATGAGGCTACGCTGGTCTCGGATGGATGGACTCATACGTAGCATATCTCTGCCCTCTTTGAACTGATAATACAACAAACTGACATAAAAAACCCAGCTATAACTCCCGCCTTGTCCACTTTAACTTCTTCTCTTCGAGTGGGCCCGAGGTCGGCCGCGTTTTCGTCTTCCACATCGATTCAAGTGGGAAAAAAATGCCTCGCGATTCGTCGGGTTGGTCGGGCTATGACAATTGGCGGTATAGCCACATGAACACCTGTATGGTAGTTCACCGGGGCAACGATTTTTGACAAAATGCTCCTTGAACTTGTCCTTGCGTCCGATAGCGTATCCACATTTGCAATGGAATTGAGCGCTCGAATGTGTACTTGAAGTATTGAGATGCCGCAAGAGGGACCTAGAGTCTTTGATCGGAGGACAAGTTGTGTTTCCGCAGCTATTGGGCTTTTCAGGATGTACCTGCACCAAGTGGCTCCTGGAATGGTTCTTTTGAGAATGTATTCTGTCGAGGGTTTTCTATCATCAATGCTTACATCAGATCCTCAGAGCCATTGAATCGCTCTTGGCACAGTCCACAATGTTTTAAACCTTGCCTTGGCGGGTGCTGCGAAAGTAGAGGAGACGTTGCTGTATATACTGGAACCGGACTGGAATCCTGTTGAACGTGTGCTTCCGGCGACGAGCTAGATTGAGGAAGGGATGTAGGTAAAGCTAACGAAGCTGAAGATGAGCCTGCGCCCTCCCGAAGACTTAAATTAACTCGATGCTCATTTGGGGAAGGCAATGACCAATTAGCAATTGGCTCGCACAAACCAAATGGATCAGGAGTCCATCTGTCATCTATTGGGAGGTCTTGTGATTTGAAATAACCTGTATCAAGTTGCCATTCGAGATCTTCGAGGTGATTAGGCCCAAACTGTTCTAAGCGATGACCATAATTTTGCTCGGAGATGTTATGGGCGCCGAGACGTGGCTCGGCGCCTTAACACTTCGTAAACACAAAATCACTATAGCGGAAACCCGCCACTGCAGCTCCCTGAGTAGGTCTCTATTTAAAAGGGCGCTGGGGTGGAAGTCGTCGTGTTAGGGAGCCTTATGCCGATGCGGGAGCATCATGGTATGGTCTCGGTTCCCCCAACGCCTAGTCCTACATTTGCGCAGGAGCCAGCTACCCCCCGAAATAAGCACTAAAGGATGGTTGGTAGTGTGATCGATAAATATACTGATGTAGTTGTCAGATGGTATGGAACAGGTTGAGTTGGACACGAGCGGGTTTCGTTTATTTATATTCTTTATTACCCCTGAATAAATGATGAGCAGGCTGAATCTGCCCCATACTCTCCTTCGGTAAAGCTACAGCACGGGGCCAATTATTTAATTGGATGGTGTTGCAGGTACATACCTACCTTATCAATGTACCTACTAGGCGGGTGGGTACCTAGGTATCTAGATAGGTATACGCGTGTTGTATAATTGTCAATGGAATGATTGGCTAGCAAAAATGGCCCTCATCTACAGCCTCTGATGGGCTTTGATAGGATCAAGAAAATGCAACATCTTTCTTGGGGCCTATCTAGTATCTTAACGTAAATCCCGTTATCATAAAATCCCGTCGATTCTCACAGCAGGGCCATTAACTTTACTGGCTCCTAGCCTAGAAGCCGGTGTTGGCGTATATTTAAGATGCCATTATTACGAATACCCGAGCTTCTGAATTCGAATCCATCCAATTGAAGTAATGGCCCTTCGATAGCGGTACCACAACAGGCGCAAGAAGACGCACAAGGTCTGAGAAAAATGGCTCGGCGCAGGTGTTTATGGAAACTAGCTTGCCTATGTATCTCTGATCGGTTGCGTGGCCATCACCCTTAAGACGCCGCCGGATACAAATAGCCTCTTTCCCTCACGATTGTTGGTGATTAAGTATTTTAAACTGACAACGAGCTACCCTCATAAGTTTCAGGGTATTACTTGGCTTCTCATTAGCAACTACGCCAACACCAGTTATTAAGATACACCTGCAAACATGGCTAGTGAATCAAAAACAACGGACAAGAGGAATTCTTGTAAGTAGAACCCCGATATGAGTTGTATGGGGATGGTCTATTTAACATTATGTAGCTACTAGCCTTAATACAGTAATCGTTAAGCCTATTGATCGTTGGTTTGCGCAAAGTGAGCAGGATGAACCTTGGAATGTGTTCCGGTTAATTGGATCAAACCCAACTAAGCAGTCATCGGCCGGGGATGGGAAGGTTGGGGAAAAGGCAGACAACCGGAGCATCAAATTCAAGCATGGATCCTGTCATGGGTCGGACCAAGAAGCCTAGGGAACAATTATGTTATTGCGGGAGGAGCCTCAACCTCTACCTAGCTAAAACTACGGGTTTTTATATCTAAGCGGCTCTTCATCTCTAGTAGGCCCCCCTTCCAGAGGAAGAGCCTTCCTATGCGGGGTCAGGGCTACCCGGGATGGCCTTCTGACAAGAATTCGAAGGAATCTAGAAGATACATCAGTGGAGTAGAATTTTTCAATACCGAGAAGAATTGACGAGATTGGCTATCTAGGTTCAAATTTGCCCGGATGGGGAGACATAAGGATACAGCTCCAGAGTGCGTGAGAGGAAGATCTCTGATTATAAGGCGTGAGGTAATAAGATTTGATAGATACAAAAAAGGAGCCCTCGACTAGTTGGTGAAAGACAAAGAATTTTCGAATGAAGTGATGAAATTGTCGCAGCATTAAGATTTACCATTGTCAGGTGCTCCTATTTATGTGGGCGTCATACCTAAGGCGACTACCGTAATGAATAAATACCTAGTACCTACTTACCTAGTGTACTAGTTGCTCTTATAGGTAGTGTGTTCAATGTTATTTGCGTAGCAAGTGTGGTTGTGTCACAACGTGAACCGAGATATGTATGATAATAAAGCTATAATTTCACGCGAGGAGCCTCAACTATTGTAACAAGAGATATATATTAATCCGCCAATCAATTCGCCTGAACTCTCAATCATCCCGGGACGCCTGACCCGAAGCACAAGGTATAATTTATAACCGAAACTCCACAGCCTGACGGAAGATGAAGGGAACGCCTTAGACTCCTCCGCCGAAATGATCATCGTGAGGTTTGTGGTGCAGCTATCATCTCCAATCCCGACGACTGGTAAGGTTATACGAGTATTTTATACGGGTTTTATTGTCCCGCAACAAAACAAAACTTACTTTTTTTTCTCCTCCGGATTTTGAGTAGGTAGCTACTTAGTGTTACGTACGCAGTGCTGGGTAGGGGGGCTCATCAGGTTTTTTTTTTTAACAACTACGCCCCCTTGAGCTTCTTCCGAGTGGATTGGCTTGGAGGGCGGCCACGTTTTCGTTTCCCACATAAATTGAAGTGATGAGAGAAGGCGTCACGATCATCGGAGTGGGTCGGGCGGGAGCCGGAGTTATGACCACATGAACATCTGTATGGCTGTTCTCCGGTACACCGATTCTTCTCAAAGTGGTCTCTAAATCTGTCTTTACGCCCAGTCGCATATCCACAACGGCAGTGGAATTGGGGACTTGAGTGCGCAATGGATGTATTTATATGTCGCAAGAGCGATCGCGGGTCTTTAATCAAGCCACAGCTTTGAATTCCGCAGCTGTTGGGGCTCTGGGGATGCATCTGGGTTAAGTGGATCCTAATATCATCATTAGAATATAATTACCTATTTAGTACATAAGTAACCACTTATTATGCCGACTTACATGAGATCCTCAGAGCCGTTGAACCATTCCTGACAGAATCCACAGGACTTTGAATCTTGGACCAGCGGTGGTTGCGGGATAAGAGATGATGTAGTTGTTGGGTCTGAATATGAGGGTCCTCGTGATGGGGTGCGCCGGAGGGGTTCAGAATCGTAATAACCTATGGTAACCAGCCAATCGATCTCTTCGATGTAGCTAGACACCCACTGCTCTATGTGATGATCATTGTGATCTCCCGAAATGTTAAGGGCGCCGGGACGGTACCCGGCGCCTTAATACCACGTAAGTAGAGTTTCAGATTCTTGGTACACTGAGATAGATGAGCACTTGCCAAGGGTTGAAGTGTTATTTGGGTACCTAGGTGGTCAATTGAACTACACTCACAGGAATAAATATAGGAACTGTGAATTCCGCTTTACAAGCGGACGTCGATGGTTTACGGAAAGATTAAGGTTGTCAATATAGCTATTGGGAGCTTTGCTGATTTATGTTGTTCTCGACTGACCGGGGTATTTCGGTAGAGATCCTACGCGGGGCATATATTGAAAGGCCATTTATTTTATTGGGCATTTAATTGCCATTAAATTACTTGGGTGCGTGGCAGTATGGGCGTTACGCAGTGATATCTGACAGAACGATTGGCCGTTGAAAATGGCCCTCGCCAACAATGATAGATGGAAGAGATAGAAGATCTACTCGGTACCCACATATGTAGGTAAGTGCCGAGATACTGTTTCTTGTCTACGTAGGAATACCTGGTATTCATGGACCTCGTCGAGACGCGAGGATAATGTTGCCCCATGGGATTCTACGCAAGGCCAATTTCATGACTGGTCGCCAATATATCATCCAGGTTCAATGCGATTTTGGGGACATCGTCACGGCCTCTTAATAATTGCCATCTGGGAGCGCTGTTACCTCAGACGCGTTCAGGGCCGGGGAAGTATAGCTGAGTAATTAATTATTTGCACTAGGAATTTAATGAAAAGGAAGCAGGATGCTATCATATTGTTGCAATTAGACTAAGTGTCTATTTAAGGTAAATATATTTATTGAGTTTGAGTACCTGTTATTCTTCATTGGAGCTGAGATTCTTCGTAATTGTTCTCCTTTTCAAGATAAAGCAGCACCGGGCATCACAACCAGACACTCAAGAACATCCCCAGCCAAAACAAATCTATCCTTATTCTCACTGACTAAAATTCAAATTATACCCATTCCCCTTCTCTAGCGCTCTCTTCCAAGCAGGACGGCTGGTGCACCTCTCACGGAACGCCTTCAAGCGAGGGTACTTCTCGAAATCAACCCAGCCGCACTGGAACGCCCAATCGACATACCACATGAGCGCGAAATCAGTACGAGTAGGCTCCTTGGTCCCGAGGAACCACGCGCGATCCGCCGTCTCCCCCTGAGTCTCGACCGGCGCGAGCTGGGCCTCCAGAAACCCGACCACGAGCGCCAGCTCCGCGTCCAGGAACGCGCGGTCCAGCGCGTACCGAATCCCCGCCACGAGCGGCCGCACGAAGAACGGCGCTTGCTTCACTAGGATCCCGAAAATCAGCTTCACCATGAGGATAGGCCCGAGCGTCGCGCCGCCGAGCGAGATCAGCTGCTCCTCGCGCACCGCGTCGTCGGCACTGTCGGGCGAGGGGGGCGGTAGCCGAAAGCGGGACCCCTCGTCGTAGGTATTAATGAGCCATAGGGCGATGCTTTAGTAGGGTGTGGGATCTAGTTAGTAATTGAGTTCTCATGGAAAGAGGATAAATGGATAGATTGAGGGAGAGATGTCTCTGGGCGGGATTCCGAAAATTGGTTGAATTCAATGGCGAAAATCTAGCCCCTGAGATGATGACTGGGGTACGTACGCGCTGCGCTCGGTGATCATGCGCCCGGACGGCGTGACCAGGGTCGGCGACTTGCCGAGTGGATGCGTGGCCTTCAGCTCGGGCGGCGATCGGCTTTGCACGCGTTTATGAAGCACTAGGTTGTACTCGATGCCCAGTTCCTCGAGCAGCCATAGAATGAGATGCGACTGCGAGTTCTACGATTCGTTTTGTTAGCAGCAGGCCTTATGACAGGTAAATCGTGTCATGATTTCTTACTCACCTCTAAGTGATGGAGGGTGGGTTTGCCGTGGGCCATGATCGGTTCGTATGGCTTCGAAAAAGAGCAATGCTGAAATTCGGATTTCGAATGATATGATTTGAAGTCGAAGTAATTGCGGTTAGGCCTGCTTAGATATATAAGCTTCCGTAGAGTCACAAGATCGTCAGCCCTGAGACTGTGAATGTTTGAAGGATAGCCGGATTACGTGATCACGCTTCATAAGCCTCAACTTTCAATGTCCGACCAAGTACGGCGAAAATAATCGTCTACACATAATTGAAGTCATCGCGACCTAGCCGCATAAGAATTAAATTCAACATGGATCTCACCCGGATTGATTTCTAGCTCGACTGGGGCTCCACCTTGATTGACTCAATGTTCTGAGTGATGCTTGGTGGGGGATAACCCTTGTCGGGAATAACAGTCATCATACTGTGTTTTGCATCGCAACATCTGACCTATCTAGAAATTAACCAAGAAAAATAACACGCTAATCAACTTAGCTATCCACTCGGAATTAAGGGGTTTGTGAGCCTTTACGCCTCTGACTATTTACGGGGTGGACGAGTATGACGGGAGAGCTATCCGGATAAGTATTATGAAGATTTGGCAGTCAGATCATCCCAGGACAATGTATTGAGGGTAGCGTATGAAAAGAAGTCCATCCCGCTTTATGAATTTCTAACAGGTCTGTTGGCCACGAAAAAGCTCTAAGACTATATAGAATTTCAAATCGCGACACTGCTATGGCGTGTCCCTCGTGGTACGGCTCTCCCGAGGTAACAACCGTACTCCAAACGCCAAACATTCCCCCGAGAAAGAATTTAGAGTTACCTATATAGTACCCATACCAGCCTAAGAAATAAGCCATGCCACCCTGATTCAACTAGTGATTAAGATGTTTTCTGTCTCTTGGCATCTATAGCCCCAGTCCCTATGCCGTGAACCGGACCATTTGTCGAGACTTCGGTCAATGCGGACCTGTTGTTAGCTTCGGGCACAGTGGAAGCCGATCGTTTCATTGTCAGGGGTCGGTATTGGCCTCTGTTCGTTAGCGGACTTCCCGAGCCTCCCGGGGCACCGATCTGCCTCGTGTTGTTCAATAGAGGGTTGCCGATTCCGCCCGTGTTTGGCCTGCTAGGACCCGAGCTGACCCCACCCGAGAATGTGTTACTAGCCGGACCGCGATTCTGTTCTTGTTCTCTTTTGACGGGCGGGACATGTTGACCGGTTCTAGATACTGGTTTCGAAGAGTTGTGATCTATACCGGGCGTTTTCCGGATGGAGGGACTCTCTAGGCGAGGATCGAATAGCTTGGCCCCCTGGGCAGGTAGGATAGCCGTGTCCGGCGCCGCATCCTCCGGAAGCTTTTTGATCGACCGGGCGGAGAAGAAAGAGACTGGCTCTGTAGGACCTGGACCATTCGGGGGCGGTGTATTTGTTCTACGATTGCTTGTTGCTTGCTGTATTGCATTGTTAGGGTGCGGAGAGGCTTTTGAATATTGTTGCGGGGTAGGGCGACCTTGAAAAGGGGCGCCTGGTCGCTGAGGTGGCTGATTTGGAGTATGGGGTAATCTAGGAGGCTGGGCGGCTGGTCTCGGGGGTGGCTGCATAGGCCTCGAAGCATTATTTGCAGATGTGGTATTGCGATCATTGCTATTGCCAGAAGATAAGGACTGTGACTTCTCATTCGAACTCGTTCCATGAGAGCCGGGCAACACCACCTCATCAGGGTGACCGTCGTCCGTGGCGCCAAAATCAGCCATATCAAAGTCTCCGAAATCCTCCTCATCAAGTAAATCCGATACTACAAATCCAGAATATCAGCATCCGCCCAATCAATGTCGTCGGAATGAAACCCACCATGCGCGCTCATATCCCCAGCAATCTTATCCACGCTATTTTTCGGCTCCGTCTTTATAACATCGGGCTCTTTCTTTGCGAAATCTGAATGGCGATGCAAATTGTCTTCGTCGAATTTTACAGGCCCGACCTTAATCTTGGTGACCTTGGACAGGTAATCTTTATCGTAGATGCAGTTGCCAAGAACATTACCAAAATTCCGGAGCGCACGTTTGAGAGCATCGGTGGTTCCCTCCTTCTTGGCCTTTTCGAAGGCAGCGGCCTTCCCTTTGCAGTTTTCGATATGACCGTACCCGATATCTTCGTGGTATGTGCCATCCCGCAGCGTAACGCGTACGATGACGGACAGGCCTAGGGAGATCTTGAAAGTTTGTGGGTTCTCGTCGACAAAATCGACCTGGATGTTCTGGATACTAGATGACCACCCGTTGAAGCCAAATACTTCGTTTGCGAGAGCGATGCATTTCTCGGCGGCAATGTAGTGGACCTTTTGGCCAGACGGACCACTGCGTGCAGATAGGTATTCCGGACCCAGCTGCTTCTCTAATCGTGCTTGCAAGGTAGCGATTTCGGTAGCGGTGAACTCTGATATGCGAGGTTTGGTCTCCTCAAAAGGATTGGCGATGCCATTGTGTTGATCACCTGGACTGATTGGATAGATTGCACGTTAGCTCAGGAATACACGCGTTGGATAATAGATAGATTCGTTGGAAAACATACGCTGGCATCGCGGGCGAGATTACGTATGCAGATTCGATACCATCGAAACTATTAACATGTTTCAGCAAAGCAAGGCTCGTCCTTCTAATCCCGAAGTTGCTGGTGGTAAGTGGATGTAAATGTTGAAGATGCGTAATGGACGTAATGTTAGAGGATATGGATGTGGAGGTAGAGGGGACAATTGCAATCAATCGATGGACGCGAGCTGCATAATTACATAAGACGATTCGCGTAGGCAGACACCAAATCACCTGACTAGAATCTACTATGTACACTGCACCTAGCTGCCCCGCCCTTATGCCACACATGCAGGCACCCATGGACCTGGGCAAAGGTTGCAACTTTTTGTGTAATCAATACTGAGACTGGAGAATGACAGCTACATTTGGTCTCTTTGTTCTTCTTTTAAAAGCAAAAATGACCAAAAATAAACAGCGAATAGGCCCCGCCGAGGATTGAACTCAGGTCTCAGGAAATTTCCATATAGTCACTACAATGCGTTAGAGAGTGGCCCTTTTTAGTCGGTGAATCAAATAGCTAACTTACAAATCCTGCGTGCTAACCACTACACTACGCGGCCGTCTAAGACTCTGTGCCAAGACTTATGATTAAGTAGTTGGTTTCCTTCTCACGATAAAACATAATTATGGGCTGTGATGCTTGAAAACAATCAACGTACGAGACATTTATTAAGTAGATGACCATATTGCAGTAACACTTACACGTCATTAAAGCCTTAGTACCCACTTGAGTTCCAAGGTTGTTTTAAGATGGATCAATTGATGCGATAACCATTCTTTGTTGTGTTACTTTAAAGTCAACTTCAAAAATCATTACCTTCCTTCTTTCCTAAATGGATATTCATTCATTCTATCAATTCTGGCAATATCACCGTAGCACAGTAGATATTATCGAATATATATATATGTTATTATCTAAGTAATGAAAGTGCTTTTCTAAAATACGCTACGATATGAACAACCTTAAAAGCCAAACGAAGTACCCGACGCATCGTGGGAAGATCACCACCTTTTTTATTTTTTCTTAGGTGGATTTTTCTTGGGTGGATCTTTCTTGGTCTTGGGATCCTTTTTGCCGGGTTTCTTAGGATTCTTGGGATCCTTGGGATTCTTCCGATTATTGTCCTCATCGAAAACTAGGTTCTTTCGGGCCTCCTCCTCATTGAACTCGCGCCTCTCAGGGAACACCCGGGCGAAGCCTTCGCCGACCCTCACGACCCGATACTCCCTGTAGTCCCCAAGCCCCCGTTCTCCGGGGCGTCTCATTCCGGGGGGATGGAAAGGCGCATCCTCGTCGTCGTCCGAAGCGTCACCATCCCCATCATTGTTGCCCCCATTGTCGTCGCTCGGATCATCGTCGCCTCCATCGTGGTCACCTCCATCTTTCATGGTGAGATCGCCATCGTCGTCTTCAGGACTGGCCTCCTCAGCAGGGGCCTTAGGTACAGCACGAGGCCGAGGCGCAGGAGGGGTCGCGTACGAAGAGGTGTTACGCGAACTATTGTCGCTCGATGGGGAGCTTCTCACCATGATCGGATTAATGGGGGTGCTACCCGGCTCAAACAGAGGCATAAGCGAACGACTAGGGGTTGCCGGTAATGATGCCGGACTGGCACTCGGGCTCGGCTTTTTCTTTTTCTGCGGGGGCTGACTCGGGCCGGCTTCGTTATCATCGTCATCTCCAGCCTTTCGTTTTTGCGGCGGTTTCTTGGGAGCATTGGGGTTTTTCCCGCCTCCTCGGCCACCTCGGTTTCCTCTGTTGCCTCGGTTTCCTCGGTTTCCTCGGCCCCCTCCGTCTCCACCGGATCCCCCAGGTGCTCCGGGTGCTCCGGCTCCGGCTCCGGATCCAGTTCCAGACCCGGATCCCGCGCCTGTGCCCGTGTTTTTGTTTGCGCCACGGCCACCTCCTCCCTGGTTACTTCCACCTCGGTTTCCCCTGCCGGCTCGGTAAGCAGGCTCTTTACCTTTACCCTTACCACCGGCGTCGGTTGGATTTCCGTCGTTTTGACCGGTGGTTTGGTCGAAATGGGTCGGAGTAGCCCCAATCTTAGAGGAAGTTGTGCTTTTCTCTCCGGCTATGGGGGTAGAAGCCATTTCCATGTTTGCACTTCCCTGGCTTGGAGCAGCAGGGCTGCTGATGAGGGCGCTGGCCTCCTCTTCCCATCGTTTTTGGGTTGCATCCCACTGCTCAAGGGATTCCTTCCATTTGGCAATCTTGGAACGGTACGAATTACATAGTTTTGGTACGTCGCCAAATGGTCCACCCAGCTGGTCCAGCCCAAGACCTTTATAAGGGTAGGGAAGCCCTGATATATCGTCAAGGCTAGCCACCCCTTTCTCGAATTCAACTAATTCGGTCTGGCCGTGATGGATCGCCTTGGCCAAATTAGTATGGAACCAACCGCCCACGAGCTCTATGGGACGACCGGAAGGGTCTGTCTTCTCCATCATGGCATTTCCGTAATTGGCTATTTTGCCCATGACGCCCCCCATGCTTTTATACTCTTCGGCGAGAGTTTTCATTTCCGTTTCTTTTGCCTTGGCAAACGGTTCCAACACACCAGCAACCACTGGACCGGCATTTTGGGAGCCTTTTTGAGTCTTTGGTGCCATCTTTGCTTTGGTAAAAGTAATGTCGATAGAATTTGATAAAGTTGATGATAGAATTTGAATGATAAAGTTGATGCGATAGAAGTAAGCGAAGATATGGTTTTTTTTTTTTTTTGCGTACTTAAGCTGTGATGTTTCTGATGTTTCTGATGCTTCTGATGCTTATGGTCGAGAAATTTGGATCATTAAATAAGTAAACGCATGGGACGGTCAACAGCTCCCTGTTTTACAATGTAAAAGGGCGAGAGCGAGACGATAAAGCCGAGTATTAACAACATCATCGATTAGGTCAGTAAATAAAGGAAAAGAACCTTTTCAAAGCTGCTATTTAAGCATAGAATGAAACAATCGACTGTTGAAGTCAAGCAAAAGAATTGTATTCGATATTATTTATTAAAATTTAATGTGTTGTTCGGTTTCATTATTGTTTAATATCTACACAAGAATCGAATCATATAGCTAAAGCGTAACGATAGATCATTACATACATATCAACTTGTGAGGCTTGCTAAAAGATACGGTATATGAGCTGATATCTAGTGTATTGACTTAGTCTTCTAGCTATATGAGTAGAGGGGGAACGCCTGTCTTATATACATATTCCAGCCAAGGTCCCATGTACTGTACCTGGAAGCAGTCCCTTGACCACTCATTTCAGCAAGGCTAATATATAACATGGGGAAGAAATCGAACCCGGTAACATTAAAATATTGAAGCTAGATCTTAATCGATAAATATATAACTATGTGCCTTCGCTTGGGCTGGTGGGCATGGCATTATCGAACGAAATTTCGTATTAGCAGTATATCTGTTGATATTCATCATGCATCATCATGGACCTAGTAATAGAATTCATAATCGTATCTATTACCAATCATATCCGTGTCTGTACCTCGAGGAAATATCGGTCACGGCCTCTCTGTTTGGTTGGTAACATTAACAACGCCTAGATGTCTAAGGGGCTAAACGGCGCGAAGATCGAACACAATTCGTATCTAGATTTTTCGAACTATATCATTTTTAGGTAGTGTGGGAAAGTGGAACGCATACTACCGATAGTGTATATCTAACTCCTAAAGGTCGTAGATCGTCGATAAACCTGTCTACTAAGTAGCCTTTACATACATGTTTTAAAGGAGGCAGGAATTATGTGCATCTTATTAAAGTCGCAAGAGCAGACTAGCAGGTGGATGAGGGTTATAAGTACAGTTAGCGGAGTTTCTGACCAATCAGATGAGTCCGTCTCCAATCATCTTTCAGCTCCACAGGGCGTGTAACTCAGTGGTAGAGTGCTCGCTTCGCATCTTTCGGTGCCGGAAATGCGAGAAGTCCAGGGTTCAACTCCCTGCTCGTCCATTATATTTTTGCATTTTCCCCACCATTCTGTGTGGGTCCAAAGAGAGAAATCGCATCGTGGGAACAGCCCCTTTTCATTTTTAAAGGGCGACCGAAGCAAACGAATCCGCCCCGGATACGAAGTTTTAGTCTAGGTTATACGAATAAATTGTCATTCATACAGATGTTAAGCCTAGGACTGAAGCAGACTTCAATTTCAATACAGCCCATTACGGTATCTTGCTCGAGCCCCTAAGTTTCTATGGGTCAGAGTTACCTACTACCGTCTTAGTGTTAAAGGAGTCAACGATCGTGCTAGGAATAGTTACGTGCCACCACGGTCGGGGATGGTTCTGAGCTAGGAGGTTCAGCCAATGAGGGAACGATTCCGCTGGGGTTTCAAGAAGTGATAAGGGGAATTGGGGTGATGTCATCCTCTTTGTGGTATAATTTAGCGGTAAGTATCATGAATACAGTGGACGGGGTTCCCTACTCGGCAGTGTCCGCCGTAGGCGCCTTTACCCCATCAGTAGTTGCACTTATATTTACTGGGAGCGACCAAGTTCATGACATGCTAGTATATCATATGTATGGCGTACCTCTAATTGCCGTGTAAGAATTGTCGCTGATATCCACGTTACTAGGATAGATTATGTGCAGCTCAATTATGAATAACATCGTTGGGTGGGGACCTACACTCTCGTGTCACCTTATCATAGATGAGTACTGTGTTAGGAATGAATCTGGCTGGCGACACATATTATTAATGATTACTTAAAAGTTGTCGCGTAGTTTCATCTGTCGTCATTCATTGCGACACTCTAAATCAACAGCAGCGTTCATTCGGTCTTGATAATATTTGAAGAGGAGCAACTGATCCTCCCGAACTGCGATGCTATGTCTATTCTATCGCTACCCTCCTATTTGATACGAGCAAGTTGCCATCATGCCCTTCGCCAACATGAAAATTCAATTGAAAGAACACCGAACCATGGTTGTAATGACCTTGGTAATGACGATTTATCCTGTTCATGATATGGTTACAAACCAACCCTCTAGTTCAATTCAACCATATTTCCGAGATAGTCATAATATGAAGGTAGCGGGGTTGCTGTATGGGATATATCGATCAACGGCCGTCGTTCAGGGGTTCTAGGTTAGAGGCAATCCACTGCGATACAACCTCTTCGATTTCGCTAACATCAAGCTTTGCCTCCCTTATGTGGAAGTCCTTGAGGGACTGGGTAAGGATATAATTTGTCATATCCTGTATGGGATGCGGGTACGGGCACTTTGGCTGGGCCGCCTGTTCCCCGAAAAGCTTCCTCCAAATCCAGAACCACTTTGTGTTCGGGCCGCCTCTGCTCTTTGAGATTGTGGCCAGTTTCTCTATGCCCTCCGTCGGTTGGCGTGCTGCGTGCTCTTTGTCTAGGTGCTGTCCTAGGGCGCTGATGCTGTTGAATTTCTTCGGCATGCAGTTTCGGTGGTAGCCAGGGTTATGCTTGTAGAAAGGACATGCGAGAGATAGATTCTCATCGCGCTTGATTTTTAGCCTGCAAGGTTCGCAGGCCTTGATAATCCTGTCGCCATGTTTAAGCTCCCCGTCTTCTTGGGCGGTTGTTCGCTTGTTGCTAGCCCGCCAGCAGTTATCGCTGTTGAGGTGTCGGGGGACGGCAGAGGGTTGTGGGACCTCCTCATTCCCATCTGTTGATAAGTCCATCGGGTCTGGTGGTCGATAAGGGGTGCCCAAGAGTTGGGTGGTGGATGAATAGAATGGCACGTTGTATGGAAACGATTGTGGAAGCAATTCATAGGTTGCATCACTTGATGGATTTGGCCACGACGTTGAATGTTGGAGACTCTCATAAATGCCGGGATCGTGAGTTGTATTAATGTTCGTAGGAAGGCCAGACGCAGAGGTGTGAGGCTCTAAAGAATACGTATAGTTATAGAATTCACTCGGAGTTGAATTTTCGAAAAAGTCAAATTCATCGAGGTTAAGAGCCTCTTCGATGCCCAGGTCGTATCCTACATCGGGTATCAGGTGTTCTTCCGTTGGGTTACCATCAGAAAGTAGAACATCCGAATCTCTCTCGGAATTGTGGAGAGAATATGGGTCGGAAATTGGGTTGAATTGAAGAACAAGAGGGTCTTCATGGCACTCTGGTCCCAAAATGTACTTCGTTGAATGCGTACCATTGTCAGCGTCCGAGGTCAAATCGAATGGATCGATTGTGTCCTGCTCGCAACTACTACGTGGTGTACCTTCATTGTCCCCATAAGCCTCAATTGAGCCGCTGATTTCTGGACAAATCAAGCCAATCAGGTCAATGTCGGTATGATCTGAATTGATCTGAGATGTTGGTTCAGGCTCAGGGATAGTTCTTTGGGTGTGGTCTTTAGTGGGCAAGTGACTCAAGGAGGGGTTGCTGTCTTCGGTTGTCCCACTGCCTATTAGCGAAGCGGCTCTGCTAATCGATACCTCCCGCGGAGCCTCAAGTCCCCGGCGATTATTGGGTACTCGCAGAGCCTCATTGGCAATCCGTCTCGGGTATAAAGTAGGCCTTCTTTCCCATACGTATTCTTCCTTGCAGTAGCTACACTTCTTGTGTCCGCACTCGGATGCAATACATCCCTGGTGAAGCTTTATGGACATTCCTCCGTATCCACAAGCGCACTAAGAAATGATTAGTCAGTAATAGTAACACATGGGGCTTTGCGCTGTTCATTTCACGAGAAACCTGGAACTTACACAGTACCACACGATATCCTCCTTTTGACTTGAGTTCATTGTTGCACTATCCATGGATATGTTTTACACAACTCGAATTGCAGCTAGGTCACAAAAGAATATCATCACATAGATCTATACCCTCGATGGAGTTTTAAAAAGTCTTGAATGCACTCATATTTTCGAGACTACTACCTGTAGCACATCTTGTCTAATTGGCTCGTTTTCTACCCTTAACTACGAACATCCAATTGTTTTGATGGAAGCCGGACCATGGGCATGAAAAGGGACATATTTGATCATTGCCATGGCTAAAAGATACTCTTCAATTGTAGCTGGTGATCATGAGTTTGATTGTTAGGTTCTTGCAAATTGTACCTTTTGATCAAGACGAAAATCATTTAGCATCCTGCATCCCAAGAATTCGGTGTGTTCAAGGATAATTGGCTAGAGAACCTCCGTCTTACATGCTCGGAGTTTCTTAATGATCAAGATCTTGATTATTTGACACTGCAAGATCCCCACTAACAAGGAACGGTATTTGTCATGTACTTATGCATCATTAATTATATCTTGAGATACTTCGGACGACATGGGATGTAACCCCGCTCCTTACTCGCAAATAACTACCCCATATGATGTCCCTTGGATCAAACGATTGGTGCTTGATCTGAGTTGAAGAACTTTGAATTCATTCCGTATATCTAGGCATATAGGGTTACGTGGTTGGGTTGATTAGAGCCTTCAATGCATCCACGTTGCTGGCTTAAGTGTTTTACCCCGCTAGTGGCAGAGCGACTCAAGTGTAGATAATACTATAGACTACATGCAATACAAGAGGTGCAATATTAAACTAAACAGTAGTATATTGAGCGATAAAGAGATTATGGGAAACATTGATATTTGTTTAACCGATAACTATTGAGGTATGTTAGAATAAGAATTTCGCATCCCCAATACATTCATACGCAAGTAACCTTGAATTCATCTTGTCTTGTTGCGACGTCTCCGCTAGATTTCGCAGGCAGCAACCCTTAAACTGTTCCACTTGCTCACGACTCTCTTTTGCAAAAATAGATGCCGATTGCGCTGCCATTGAAAGAGCTGGGTGGACGTGTATACAAGGTCCAGATTCTGATGTATCCTTGTATGCGACTGCCTAGGGGGCTCCCTTGGAGACCTTGTAAGGCCACTAAAACGCTGCTTCGTATTCACACCATTCAGACTGTTGTGCGTCTTACCCCATAATGCATTTTTCTAGGTTTGAACATATCGAGAATTTGCCCTATACAGATATATCACCTCGGTCGATCACAAGTCAAGCCGTCGTCAATTGATTTCTAAGTTGAAGCTTTATGATAATAAACATTCTATCCATGATGAGAAATCTATACTTAAGGCCAATATCTGCATAATTCATCCTCAGAATCGCTCTCATCGCCGAACGTCATTTGATCCCTCCATTTGGAAATTGCTTCGAAATCGGTCGTCATCCCGTCGCTCCCTTCTTCGGGTGGTTCGGAATCTCCGATGGCTTCAGGGACGATACGGAGCGTAAAGCCTTTTTCTACCTGATCAGCGCACCAGAGAAATATCCTCTCGCTTATGAATCGCGAAAGGCGGCGAATCTGCTTCATATCCTCCTTGTTGATAGTGACCTTGTTATCAATAGTTGTGTCAATGAGTGGCAACGGCATGGATAGTTCGGGTTCGTTTGAATCTGTGGTGTAGCCTGCGTCCGTGGGGTATGTAGGGAGAAGCCATGTCCAAAATTTGTATTTCCAGCGGTGCGAACATCTAAGATGGCTTTGCAACTCCACTTCAACGTCCTTTGAATGCATGAATCCGAAGGGAGGCCAAGGATGGTCCGGAAGGTGACGATAAGCTTCCCCGTCTGGGTACATGTACTCATCGCGACAGTCTCGACGAAGACACCAAACGTGGGCTCTGCTGATCGTGAGGTCTTCTCTCAAATATGTTTCCCGGCTTTCAAGATCGAAGAACGACTGAGTGATTCCTGTCCAGGCAGCTGTTTCGGCCCTTTTCCACCAGAAACAATCACCACTTTCAAGACATATTCGCAGGGGATATTTCCAGTTGCATAAAGCGGTACCGAGCCATAGAGGGGCTGCTTTCGTACTCGAAAGGACTTTTGCTAGGAGTTCAAAATCTTTGGATGCTAGGATTGGGCCGAGTATTTTGTTGGCGGCTTGGAGTACCGCACCGGCAACGTTACAGGTAATATCTGGCTCCCAAATCACACTTTCTAAGCACGCTGTAAATATATTACGGGAGAGGCTAAGCGTCATGAAATGACTAAGAGATCCGAAGTGGGGAGGGTAGGTGGCGTACGAATCCGGAAGATTAACGGTCGGGGGTAGCGAAGCTACTGGTAGAGTTATCTCGCTTAGTCGTGATGGGGCGGAGGCGCGCGACGGAAGACAGAGAGCGGCTGCAAACGCTGCGGAAATTTGATCCCCTAGATCGTAGGCAGCACAAAACCTAGCCAAGTAAGTGGCGGCTGTATTCGCCGTGGGAAATTCTTTAAGGCCGCAAAGAAGATTAGAAGTAGAATGAGCTTGTCTTCCGTCGACCTCTAGAGAACAGATATCCTCAAGTGAGAGTGTCCATGGGAGGTCTCGCTTTCCTCTCTTCTTGTCAAGGCAGAACTTTCCAGGCGTAGTGATGAGTTTCCACCAGGCTACTTCCTGTTCTGTTGCGTAATCCAGCCTGATTATTTTGGGTGGGCTGGACGAAGCACGTAGAGAGAAATCTGGCCGTCGCTGCAGTCGGAAATATCTCAAACAAAGATTTTGCCGTTCTACGAGGCTCATATTTAAAATATAGGCCCATGCCAGAACAAGGGGAGCTAACCCATTGTACGTTGACGTTTTCCATGTTTGAAAGCTTGCCTCCGTAGACAGAGAGCATTTGGTATGTCTTGGCAGTCGTAGGTAAAGCGTCTCATATGGATCCCGCCTCTCTCGTAGATTACAAGAGCTTGACACGCTTTCATTTACCCAAGTTGATTCGCCCACGATTGCTTCGAGGTTACTGGGAATGTGATCTGGCAAAGCGGGTATTCGAACGAGGAGGCTCTCTAGCGGGGGAACCTCGCCAAGGGGAGAGGTCTTAGCAAGGTTGAGAGCCATCTGCCAGCGTTTGTACGTGCTGCAAAATATTGTCTCCACTCGAGGGTCGCTGAGTGCTTTTGCTGGGTCGTTATATATAGCCTCCTGGTCCATGACGGTTGATATAATACTTGGCGATGGGTAAAGGACAAGCTGTGGACGATCAATAGTTACCCAGTGAGATTATTATGTTACTTAGACATAACTGAATCTAAGTCCTGCAAAGGTTTCGCTTTTCATTACTGTTTTGATAGTGTTTATTTATAATTATGGACCTTGCGGTGAAGTAAACGATGCTCATGGCCCATAACCTTCAATAATAAAGCTCATTGGCTAAACCCTTGCTCTATCGATGACATGCATATGATAAAAAAGGCTTCCGAAAACTAGCCCTAACCGTGTGCTATTTCTATCTTGATACCCTAATAACTCAGAACTTAGGAGCAAGAGACACTATCAAGGTCTAAATACTGTTGTTTCGCGAAGCGAAACTATTCAGGGGCGGATTGCAAGCGGTCTACTGGCGCGCTATATAAAAGGGGGTGGACTACGTAACCTTTCGGGTTACGTAAGAACCGTAACAGGCCCCCTTTCGCAGAATACCCGGCGGATTCGATTCTTGTGTGTTGCACCCCTACGGTTGAATAACTTTTCTTGGCGATGCCTGGGGAGGGACTCCTATAATCCGATAAGGCTAAATCAGTAAGGGTCACATAAACATAACATCTTTAGGGGAAGCCCCTGAGAGGCAACGTGAGACCCAAGGGTTAAGACACACTATCAAGATATTCAAAATTCGTAGAACTAATAAAATTCATTTCAGCTAGATAGGCCCGACTCCTAGTAGGAGGACTACCTGCCCGTAGAACTAAACTGGAAGAAGCTGGAAACTACTTTCATCCTAGGGCCCAGGCTTCTTTCTGCCCTTTCTGTTTATGGATTTCGAGGTGTGAGGATTCTTTGTTTTTATGGAGAGATGTGAGTAGAATCTCTCGTATTCTGGAAAGCAATGACGACTGAAATACTTGCAACTGATGGCACTCTTCGCCGTGACAGTTGTAGTGAAGAACGAGGGTTTTATTTTCTAGAGTACCTAGGTACTTATATTGGTTTACTTTACGCTCTAATATGTCTCGAAGAGAGAAGGAGTAAGAAAATGTACATGAGTGTACCGAACTATGCGTGTTGGGGAAGTATGGAAGGGTAGTAGGATAGGGGATTGCTCTAGCCATCTTAGGTGCGGTCATACCTAAGGGCGGTGCCCTGCCTTTGACCTCCGCTTAGCTGGTCTTCCTGCATGGATTGCCCAACAACCAACAAGCGATCTTCATGATTCCCTCCAAGCTCTGCTTTTCAACCCCGTCGACCCTGATGATACGTGACTTTCGTAGGACGAGGCAGTTCCGTTCGCCATCACTATAGCCTTGAACGATTCTGGCATATATGCCCGCGGCTGACACGAGAGTAACCTTAACTTGTATAAGTAAAACATATTACAAGGTGTCTCTAGAAACTCACAGGGGCTATTTTATGATGGCGGAACTCCTTTTTTCTCAGCTTTGACGCGCCCATTCGCAAGATACACCTGAGCTCACTGCGAGCAATCTTGTCATCCTTCAAGGGGGCTTCATTTGCAAGGAAGCATACCATATCCGGCATCGAATTGTCACGGATATGTAAGGTAAACAAGCCTCTCCAGTGAATCATCGACGAAGAGACACATTCGTCAGTGATTTCCCTATCATTCACATCAGTCCATCCCACCACTATTCTGGTCTTAGGACGGCTTACGGGTCAAGCCTCCACGAGCTAATGCGCTCTATCAAGTGGCCCTCTGGTAGACCTGGAGTCTCGATCACCAACTCGAACACTTTGCAGTAAAAATTACACAGATCATCCGCGGAGTACCAATTCCCGACGCCTCTTTCCTCACCAAGAACTGCGCCTGCTTGAAGTAGTTTGTTAACTTCAGGGACAACACTGATACCATCAAACGATTTCAGCTCAAGAACTTGGAGGCCGTCGTCATTAGGTAACCCACTATCGATATCAATGTCAGTACACTCGGCCGGAAGAAATCCAAGTTTATCTATATCGAAATGTGTTTCGTTTGGTAGCATATCCCGCATGTACCTTAGCCCCTTAATGGCGAAGACGACTGCTGGGTACGCGGCAGGCTTGGAGTCCTCGGCCTGTGTTGGATGGGACATTGTGAAAAACTGATGGGCGACACAATTTACAGATTGGGGTTCCCCCCTTGTTTGCGGAACACTTGAAAGATCACCCTTGACCTATCCGATTTCACCTGTTATCACAAAGCACTTATAATTATTGATAGATAAATGATGGATATGTCTATGTATTGGGTCTCAAGATGCCAGAACACAGACGGAAAAAATCTATCAAGTGAACAGCTCATTCCTGTGGGTCATTTCTTGACCCTGTAATATCACCTGATTTATACATCTGAATAACTGAAGGGTTTCATAAACGATACAGCATAAGTGGTTGCATAAAATGATGCTATCCCATGGCTGTCTTCCCGATGCCTCCTATTTTACACAATCGTTATTTAAAGTCCCAAGCCGATGCGGGTGGCGTTAGACCTTACAGTCGTGAATGAATGAACAAGCCGTGAAGTAACTAAATATAACCGAGTTAGAGAGTACTCGTGTGAGGTTGACCTTGTTTAAAAAGTATGTGATAGTTTGAAGAGTTGAAACTGGATGTTTACCGTAATTTTAACTACTGAAGAAGTATAAGTCGTTACGGGTGGTGTTATATATTTACTTAGACACTTTAACATTTGAAGCTATTCCCAGATTTGGGGAGTGGGTAGCGAGTGGCAGGTCCAGCCAGGTGCGGGCAGCCGGCTCAAAAGCCAATCTGTAAATAGCATCACTTTAATTATTTCACGTCTATGTGGCTATCTGCTGTTCTCTCTACCGAGCGTCAGGGAAGTCCCGATCGGCCTAGCTTAAAAGCACGAATGATGTGACCCGCAATAATATTACATGATGGCGATGAGAGATACAGGACGCACCTTCAGTCAAAGAAGGGACCTGGCTTCACAATCGGGTTCAGACGGGCGTTGTACCATGGAAGCCTCTCATTGGTTGTTTTGACATGGTAAAGGCGACCACCAATTTGGATCAGGGCATACAGCTCGTGTGTCCAGTAAGTATCAGACCGGGAGTGAAAAGAGAGACAGGAGGCGGGTGGGATATTTTGGGGAAATGCAACACGCCCGATCATGTGCCAGTCGTTGGGTGCGGATCGCATGCAAACGAAGTGGAAGATCCCTCCCTCCGTCGAGGGCACTAGCAGGTCAAGCTGGGCTTTACCACAATGAGCATCAGTAATAAGCTCGGGATTTCCTGTCACCTCGCCAGGGTGTAGGATCCTAGTAGAAGTCTTTTCTTCCCACATCCGGTCACGAAAAGCGTTACGACAGAGGGGACCCTGAACGACGTTAAGTTGGCCACCCGAAATGCAGACTGCCACGAGGTCTGTCTCTTCATCGCTATTGTAGGTAGTGCGGTACCTCACCGCTGCGACGGAGACGGCTGAAACTATACCCAAATCAGTGGCGAGATGATTTACATCCCCCCACCGTGTCGACACATATTCATTATAAGACCCGAAATTTGTTGCCGACTTGTGAAGCAAACCACCAGACTGGCTTGGGATGACCAGGCTCCATTGATCATTTCCAACGCTGGTACTGTTGGTTCGCACGACCGCCGGCTTGCCCGTAATGCAGTGTCCGGCCAGAGATGGCGAATTGTCTGGTAGGAACGAGGGATCCTCCTTGTCGGCTAGATAGAAACTATATAAGGCGCCGCCCGAAACGCAGTATAGGTAGAGCCGTGATTGCCGCTGGGAATAGTATAACGTTAGGCCAGACACAGTGAATTCGTTAAGCGTTACTCGTATATTAGGAAATGCGCGAGGCTCAGACCACGGTTTGGCAGCATGGTCTTGTACGCGCCTAAAGTAGAAAAGGCCGTCCGGGCCAGCAGCAACGATCTCTTCCGATTTTGTCATAGCGAACTGCCCAACAGAGGGATATGGATGTCTCCACGAAGTAGTACTCAACGATGTAAGGTCTAATGGGCCAGATGGGATGTTTGTAGAAGTAGGTTGACTGATGCTGCTTGCTCTTGATGTGGAAGGTGTAGAAACTAGCGTGCCTGATTCTGTCCATGTGGTCGAGTCGAAGCCGTAGCCGGCGGAAGACGCGTCGTTCATTTTGCACTGTCGAGCCCACCGCCCTCGTATGCAGCGGTTTCTTTAGTACTATGCTATCCGGCGTTGGGGTATCGCCACCTTCCTTTGGGTAATGGTTTGGTGTTACTTGGCGTTTTACGTGGTCTGTTATCTCAGGTGCCCTAAATTGACAGGCTATGCGATGTTGTAGTAAAAAGGTGGAAAAGGTTCTAAACCCAGGTTTCAAAACGAGATTTAGTGTACACCCACAGCGTGTCTCGCCCTTCTATCTGATCTCGCACTAAACATTCAATGTTGCCAGCAAAGTAGATTTTAGCCACTTGAAACAACTTTGAATAACCACTCGAAGGTATAAGAGTCACGTTTTGATTTAATCAATAGTCGGCCAAAAGGATCACTTATTTGCGGGTTTGCTTAAAGAGATGTGAAAGGTTTTGAAAAAGGTAAATGGGATAAGGCAGACTACCAAACCCGCTATCTTCATAAGTGGATCCAGAAACCTTCGTTGATTTAAGGAAACTCGAGACCAGATATATGAGCCACTAGATAGGCTAATCTATCCGGATACTTAGCATATGCGGCATGGGCACAGTTGAACACCTCCACGTTGATATCTACCTGTGCCTCCTTTGCATTTGCAAGACAAATATCTTGAAATGCGGGAGGGACACACCTATCCTCCGTAGTGTATATATAAGTGCTTGGGATGTCCCTCCAGGCTTCATATGTCGTCTTTCCCTTAATGCAACTCATGTTATGATGCGTGGATAGATTCTTCTGTTCCTCCTGGTCTTCGGGGTCTAGGTCGTGACATAGAGCCGCAATAGGGTCATTGAGGAACCAAGTACCATCCTTTTCGAAAGTGATTACAGGGTTCGTCTCCAGGGATACACCTAAGTTCTCCACGATCGTCCAAACACTCTGACCTTTGGCGAGAAGGTAGGCAGATAGGTAGAAGAGATGGACCACGCCGCCTGGAAGGTCTCCATTTCTGCGGTCCCGGCGGGCAAGCCCCTTAACGGCATTCGTTCCCACGACGCCGCCATACGAGTGCATGAAGACAATAACTTCTTGTCCATTCTCAACGAGGGGTTCGATCACCTCCCGTACAGCCGCCACATCTGCTTCATGCGACGAGTCAGGAGGGCGGGCGCCGTTATTCGATGGTAAGGCCGCCGCATGAACGGCAAAGGACCTTGCTTTCAGGGCCGTAACTAACTTCCGATAAGCAGAAAGCGGCGTCCAGGCACCAGGTACTAGGACAACGGTTGCTTGTATCGACGACATGAAGGCTGAGTTGCTGAGGAAGGTATTAGGTGTACCGCGATGTTAAGGCGGAGGCAACCGTCGAAGATGCGTAGTATAAGCGAATAAGCGCGATCGTCCCCATGACATCATAAAGCAATTGGATAATCCTATTGGCGCAGAGCGACAGAGTAAGCGCTTGTCATATTGGCAAATTAGCGTACCACATATTGTGGCGGAAAGGCCAGTTAGTCTTTTGGTATATCATAAGATGATAAAATAACCATGCTGGCTGAGCGAGAACGATAGACTAGAAAATGTTTTCATAAGAACATATAGATTTCCACTTAGGGAGTCTCTAGACCCTCTTAGCACGGGGATAGGTAACTGTTTGTATCCTACTGAGCATATTCGGGCGGTAAATGAATAGAGCCAGGCACATAAGCTGGTGCAACGGCTTAATCGTATGGTGAAAGGCGACCTTAACACGCTTAAGTCTTCTACACTTGAATATGTCGTGGAGGAGAAATCTAGCCAGAGGGACATAGAAAATAGAAATTCGTGAGACGGAGAGAACTATTATTCGTACCTTTTACCCCCCTTTCCCCCTATCTTCATTCCAAATGACGCATCTCAAAATGTGGGCATAGCAGTAAATTCCAGCCCACTGCAACCTGTCGGGATATTGATAGTCGATGGGGCCGGCGTGGTATATCTCAATGACTTCATATTTTGACGGAAGCTATAACTATAACTCTGAAATGGTTCCAGAACTTCTACTAGGACTCGCTTCCTGCCCACACGGATCTCCTAGCTCAAAGCCCAAATCCATATCATGTGCCTCGTAAGCCCGCTTTAGAATCCGGAGCACCTTGTGACACTCTCCCGCCGTTTGCGGCTTGCTGCTGAGCATTCGACTCGTACCTACTCCATGAACCTGGACACCATCGCCGTCCATGTAGGTCGATGCAATCTGGTCGTAGTCCTCTTTCCATAAACTCGGCGACTTTGTAATGGCTCTCATTGCCACACTTGGGAATGGGGCTTCCTTTACATCGTCTGGCATACGCACTGGTATGTGTTGCGTGCGGTACCGACAAGATCTCTCCTTCTCATAGCCATTGCATGACCCGCTATTCCCAAGCTCCAGCCAGTGGAATGAATCCATATCTAGCTCTACTCGTGATGAATTGCTATTATCGCTATCCGAAACCCACCTATAGACATGTCAGTCCTCTGCGTAGTGGATTGAGGTAAGGCGGTGGGAGCGAACTCACCATCCGACGCTTAAATAGCCCCTTTCTGTCATATAGCAGAGGAAATCCGCGTTGTATGTCGAGTGTGACGGTGCCTTGTCCTGTACGAAGACGAAGGTTGAGGTCGCATGGAATAGCACAGGTTTAGCTATTGCAGCCGCCCATGCCGTAACCACGAAAACGAACAAGGGGAGTAGGAGTCTTGGGTAAGTCATACTCAATCCCCCGCACATGAGTCGCAGGCGATACTCTATGTTGAGAATAAGTTATGGCAGCGAAGGTAATGAACGTTGAACAGTGGGTATTCGACTTCGCGTTCTTCAAGGGCGGCATTGAATAGGCAGAACGAGACAGCGTGGATGTTTCATTCTAGAGAGTCAATTGGCGAACTATTGACAGCCCTTGCTTTCATTCCATCGCGTCTTCATATTGAACGACGCAAATTCTCGGGGCGTTGGTAAGAGTCGCGAAGGAAGCGGCAAAGTCAATACCCAAGGAGAAAAAATCAATATCACGGGTACAACCTGTTGGGGTATGCACCATCCGTATAAGCCTACCCTACCACTAGAAGCTATTGATAACCAACATAACATAAGACCCAATGCTAAGGCAATATCGAGATAATATTATGAATTTTTCAAGTTTTGATGATACTTATTTTTCGTGTTCTGCGTCCAAGTACCTACGCTCTAGTAGGCGCCTGGGCATATAGCTATGTGATGGGAATAATAATAGCACCGGTTGGCCGAGCACAGCCGAACAATTAGAGGACGCCAAAGCTAGTATACGGGAATTTTCGGCGATCTTCCAACACTATAGTCGTAGCACCTATTAAAAACCATGATTAGCATTCGTATACTACCTGAATATCAAGGCCAGGAAAAGGCGTCGTGGCTGGGGTTTGAATCCTTTCGAGGGTCAGCAGGTTTTAAATTGGAACCTTACCAACGTAGAATAGTGTAGCGCGAAGTTGGAAAACGCGAAACAACGTGAGTCACACTTAGACATTAGATAATTAAGCTCGCTCGTAGCAATTCACATCACAATATCTGATGAGTTGTGTTTGAACGTACTGGCGGGTATGCCGCGCAGTCTGGCCTTAATTTGCCGTTTAAAAAAGGTGGCGGCTCCCTTTCTATATGTAGAAATGGCCTCACTTGTGCCATCGGCGTATCAACGAAGAGTAGCCAAGACGCGCTCCTTCAGCTTCGCCTCAATACCCTGGATTTCCGCAATGGCTTGATTATACGGCTGTCGTGACGCTACCGCCCTATCAACGACCTCCGATATCCTCTCCAGCAAGTGCAGCACGTACTGGCCTAGTAGGCGAGCATGTAGATCTTTGTTCTTCGCGGGAATGAAGCTTCCAAAATTAATCTGAACGTAGGTCCCTGGGCAATCCATTTCCCTAAACGTCTCTACCACGAACACTACGACCTCAAAGATCTGTAGAAGCCGTGTATAGCAACTTACGATCATCAAGCCAGTTGCCATATCAATCTGCGCATGATCTTCTGTATGTCGCCCAGTATTCGTCACATCCATTGTGTCGCGCATATCTGATTCGGCGCCGACGTAGCCTTGTAGAGCATCAATAAAGCGCTCTGCTGTTTGGAACAAGTGTTCCGACCAACTAGTATCAATTGGTATCTCGATTCCGCTAGACCCTGTCCGTAGCTTTTCCTTCTTCATCCTTTCCACAGCTTTCACAGAAGTGAGACATTGGTAGAGCTCGAGGTGTAATCTAGAAAGCTGTTCGACGGGGTCTTCGGGTGGCGAAGGCGGACACGTAGTATCGTTTGCGCTCAACGTTTGATGCGATTCGAATGTCCTAGCCCCAATGTCGCTGGGAAATGAGCCCACGTGAGGGTCAAGGTCGAGGAGAGAATTTGATCCGAATATTTGGCCCGTATAACTAGCATAGGATGTGAAATTAGTGTTAGTGTTCGCCGGCGCTGTATTTGATGCGCCATTGTCCCCATCTCCCTGTTCATCGATATTCGAATCTACGGTGTCAACGGCAGACGAATCCTGAGTAGGGCTAGGCCATACTCCGCTATCAATTTCTGAAACTAGAAATGTGGTTGACTTTGATGTTTCGCTGCCGTGGTCTAGAGATGTGTTGGTCGAAGGCGTGCTGGGATGCGTAGAGACACCGTTTGCCTGCTGCCGTCCTATCCCGGAAGGCCGAGTCTTCAGTGCGTTACGGTCGATCGGTCTCCCCATACGTTGGGGTTGACGGCTGACGCATTCAAGGTTGGCAGATAGACAGCGTTCGCAAATGCGACCGTGCCTCTTGCGCACACATCGCAGTTTCTGGGAATGGCATCGTTTACAGGCGAGCTGCTTGGGGGATCTCAAGGCTTCACTACCTTTGGCGCTGATAAAAGCATCTTCACTTTCAGAAGTCGCAAAACTCAAGAGGCGCTCAAAGTCGAAGACGCCAGCGTCCGACCACTGATTAGCATCGGCCTCCGACGCGGAAACTTCAAAGGCCATAGAGGTGTGCGATTGTTGGCCAGTGTCATGGCTGGCGCCGGGCGACGGATGGAATTAGGTGGGAGACGGCGTGGCTAGTGATGAATGGTGAGTGGCTGAAGCGCCACTCAATTTGGAGCACTTGAGGTAAGGATTAGTCAGCATATGGATTTAGGAACTAAAAATGACCCCCTATTTCTTCAATGGACAACATAGGTATTCTACTACATTCCCGATCTCTCAGTCCTACTGAAGAACAATTGCACGGTTATTTCGGGTAAGTTAACCGCTCTTGGTACGCCACGCCAGTCTATCCGTCCAGAATAGTGATATCCAGTAAAAAGCCCAGGTTGGATTGACGTTCATTGCGAGGAGACTACACCAATCGGAACCTGGTTACACCAACCAATTGAGCATATGAAGTTTTCATCATTGGTATATCCATGGCTAAACCATATCAGACAGACGGGAAATCTGCTACCAAACGACCAATAATCAAAACAGTCACGACTATAAGCAAATTCAAAATGAGATCTTATAGACGCAATTATTAGGTAAGGATATTCTAATTCCCAATTCACTACACCACACAGCCGGTTGGATGTAAGCGCCTGGATCCATGCATACATATTAAATACACCTGCTGACTGATGCTGCCAAGCCTTTCGTCTCTGGCCAGCCTCGCGTAGTAACATTTCATATTTCATATTTCACATTTGTCCCATTCAATTCCGAGGAGAAGGGTTTAATCGCCCCTAAGTTAACGAGAGGAACCGGAGATGTGACGACTATGATCACTCAGCGACGTCTATCTCTCCAAACTTCAATTCCCCATAGCGAGAACATACATCTCCGTTGCTATGAGCGTTGCATACAGACTACATGCATTTCAGCCTGCTATTGGCAGATGAAGAATATAACGTACTCACCTAATACATCACGAAGTAGTGTATTACGCTAGATTATACCAACCAACTACTTAATAGGTAGGGACCAGTTGAAGCTTACACTGAGCACACATTATTCGTTAGGTACAGCATACCCAAACGTACACAACAGACGTCGACGCCGTCGGTGTGGAAGGACCGCAGGATGTTTTACCTTCTCGGATCTTCATCCCAAGCAACAGGCATTATTATAAGTTAATTTGCCATCATTAAGTCTGGCCTATTTCCCCAGACATCTCAAAGCAAGTATTGATGAAATGACGACAAGTAGTAGCGTTTCACAAATATTGACTCCGTGATAAATATGTATATTGCATAGTTGCCACCACACAGCTGGATGGATCGGAAAACTGAGGCTCTTTGGGTGCCTACCTGGTCTCTGGCTTGGCATACGAGCAGCTGATTCAACCCGCGGATCTTAGACATCATTCTTACTTTCGGTCTAACCGACGCCTCAGGTCAAAGGTGAAAAGAAATAATCACCAAGCTTGGCGCGAATCTCAATATGTATATAAATATCTAGGCATCTCATACTTTTCGAGCTTCTCGATCACAGTCAAGCATCACTACTTACCTTTCTACTCTGCTCACTTCGTCTACAATCCAGTACACCTATACTATTTCTATATTCAGCAGGAAGAACATTCTCAGACACCATGAGCGACAACCCCCCTACCCTGAATGTGGATAACCACAAGGACGAATACCAGAGTTTCATTACAGGACTACGGACAACCTTTGGCAACCCCGGAACTTTCGTTCGCAATCGCCCAGTCCTTCCCCGACAATCGACAAGGCCTACTAGCTGGATCGATATAGTACTGCGTACAGGAGACACCCGCCTAAGGCTAAGACTCCGGCGAGACAACCTATACCTTGATGCCTTCCGAAACGAGGCGTCGGGTAGTACTTGGTACGAGATTGGTAACGACAGAAGCACCCATTTGATTGCTGGGTCCACGTTCACAGGGTTCGATGGCAGCTACGCTGCGCTGGAGCGAGCTGCTGGCATAGGAGATCAGACAAGGCTTGCGACCGTCCTCGGTCAGACGCAACTCCAGAATTCCATACGCCAGCTCGCGGCGCTCACAAACCCTTCGGCCAACAGGAGGGACACGGCGTCCTCATTGCTTGTTGTCGTACAGATGATTTGCGAGTCCATCCGGTTACAATGGATCTCCGATTACCTCACTGAGAATTGGACGAACTCTCAACGTACGCCTCGGACTATGCTCGACTATGAGACTAGCTGGGGTACTCTTTCTGTGAGTTCTATGGACTATCTTAATCGGGAAGGTAATGATACTAACATGAATATCAGGAAGCTCTGTAAGTCCAGCCCGTGGGTAGTGGACCAAGTAAACCACCTCAACCGCCGCGCTCGCTTGCCATACGGTAATTTCAGGCTGAGTCAGGTCAATGAACCTTTCAGCTTCGAGTATGGTAATTAAGGGTCGTTGACTTATGACTACTTACCCCTATTTTCATATCATATTTATCTACCTCTAATTGAATATTATACTAACGTATGTTGTCGTCTACGTAGCATGTATGATAAAACGATTCCATTCGTTCCCCATTCTATCTCAAGTTCGAAGAGAAGTCTTATCACCCTTCTAGATCCTTAAGCTCCGAGTAACGTACTGATATACTTAATACATTAGCCACGCCGAGCAGGACCCCGACCCAGCACACTTCCGCCTTCCCGCCAACCAGTTAGGCATTACCAATGCAGCTGGTGTTGCCGCCGCCCTCGGTATCCTGCTTTACCGCGCACTCCCGGGATCCTCCTCGCGCCTGGTCCGCGACCTGGTAACATCAGCGGTTCCTTGGGGCGACTACCCCAAGGGCCGTCCAATGCTCGAGGTGTACTGGATCCGCGTGGAGAAAATCGACGGCGAGGACCCCGGAGAGTGCTACGGTACGGTCTGGGCCTACGATTCCATCGATACTCGGGATATCTTCAACGTCATCCGAGACTACGCGCAGAGTGTCGAGCCCGGCGCGCGTATCAACCTCACCGGTCCTAAAGGGCGCTGCATGCTGGCTAGTGACGAATGGTCCCTTCAACTGGATCTCTGGGATAGAGACACCGATGCATCTCCAGACGACAAGATCGGTCAGGAGAAGATCACGTGGAGCCCTTACGCTCTTGACAACACGTACGACAAAGCGATCGGCCGACGTGTTGACGGCGAATATGGCTGGGTAACAGTGAACTACGAAGTGCTGAGCAACGCTGCACAGGCCTTTATCGAAATCATCGTCGTCAATGGAGACGATGAAGATCCCTCTGATATTTACGGAACTCTCAAGACGGACAACGGCCACGGCACTTGCTACCTTTTCGACCTGCCAAAAGCAGAGCGTCGCCAGGTAGCCAAAGGTGCCGCCATTCCCCTGGATAGGAACGCGGTAGCCGTGCCTATGGGTGGTAGCCTTAAAATCAGTGCCGAGCTCTGGGACTGGGATAGTCTGTCCGACGACGACGAGGTCGCCAAGGGGGAGGTCAAATTCGATGTCGACTTGTTGAAATCAGCTAGTAAGACTATCAAAGGAGACTCTGGTGAGATCAGTGTAAGAGTTACCTGGTCTTAAAAGAAACTAAATGTTGCGCGGGAAGACTAAAGCTCAAGGTGGAGTTGATGGAGCTCGAGCGAGATGGAGAGCGGCTGAAGTTGTCCAGACGGAGAGTATGAATAGGGGGTAGAGTTGCACTATCTTTTTTTCCTTTTGTCAAGGCGAGGTTATATGTACGACAAAGCTTTCAACAAGCCAAGTTCAGCATAGCCATTCATTCAAATCTGCTGTCGGATGCTCGTATTGGGATGCTTAATATTATGAAATTGATTAATTGTAAGTTGTAGTGTTGAAAATGATGGTACTGCATATGAGTGGATTAAACAAGCTGGGGTAACTGCATGAGAGTGGCAAGCAACTACGCACAAGTGAAAAGAGAAAATAAATCCATAAATGAGCCTGCAAATAAGGAGAAAAACTAATCTGTAGATTGCATCACTCTTTCTCTACGATCCACCACCAACGCCAGTATGGAGTGATAGCGAGGGCTCGTTGGCACTTAGAATTCTTCAAGACTTGAAATTCTCATAAGTCGGCAGTACTAATTTCTATGTCTAGCGCCTGTTTCTATAAGTAATCTATCCATTTCACTATTCTTTCCCCATTATCCTCAGTCTTTACGTACCCCTACCCCCGTTTCCTCTCGCCGGAACTTTTCATGACAATTTCATTTCTACTCAATATCGAAACAATATATCCCATACGTAGCATATATTGGCGTTTGAATCCGCGAATGCCATCATACTGCCGTATAACATGGAAGCCGTGGGTGTTGGACAATTCCTAAACCAAATTGTCGGGGCCCGCGTGTTGAATGAACGTGATAAGTTCATTGGGTCAGTCTCTAGAGACGAGGTATGCAAGCTAGCATCATCGTACCATGGAAATGACCCCTGTCGCCACTTCGCTGACCCTAAACGGGGCACCTACAACATATGCTTTTTCGTCGTCTTTAATGATGGAACGAAGTGGGTAGTGCGTGTCCCTCTTGCTCCTTGTCTGGCATTTGAGCCAAAGAGCAAGGTCGAAAGCGAGGTTGCTACGATGCAGTATGTGTCTTCCCTTGATATTACCTCCTCATACATCTGCTATGGTACTTTAAATTAACATCCGCAGGTTCGTATCTGAACGAACGGACATCCCGATGCCAAATATCATAGCGTATCGGTTAGGTGAAGACCCCGAGCCACTTTCATCCTTCATCATCCTTGAATATGTCGAAGATCAAGCTCTATCAGAATTCGAGTATAACCAGCTCTCCAATGCCCAACAAAGAAAGCTCTACAGATCACTAACTCAAATCTATATTCAACTCAGAAGATTAGAATTCCCCTCCATTGGGCGTTTACAGCGCGACACTGCCGGATCCAAAGTGTCCAAAATGGTTATGTCGATGGATATCAACATGCAGGCAATAGAAGGGCTCGATCCACACGCTATACGGGACTCTTTCTATGGTGATCAAAACACCTTAACGTCTGCTTGCGCTTACACGTCCATGCTTCTAGACCTTGCTGATAATGCGTTCGCCAAGAGTCGAAGTAGTATGACTGAAGACGAGTATCTAGGTGCAGATAGATTATATCAGCTCCACATCTTTCGCGAGCATGTTGAGACCTGGTTGAACCCGTCCCTTGACAAAGGTCCGTTCGTCTTGGTTCACGGGGATCTAGAGCCATATAACCTACTTGTCAACGAAGAGATGGAAATTACCTTTGTTCTGGACTGGGAATGGAGCCACGTCGTACCCCAACAATTCTTCTTGACACCACTCTGGTTGACTAGGCACAGGCCTCCGGAGCTGGCTTTTCCTTGGATCTACGACCGGTACCTCAAACCCTTCGACAGGTTTCTTTCTATAATGAGGCCACTGGAGCGGGAGATGTACGGCAACGAGCTACTATCAGACGAGTCGACAATAGCAAAGTCGGACGCAGGATTCCTTGTAGCAAATGCCCTAGAAAATTGGACGGATATAGACTACTTCGCCGCCCGATATCTCAGCAAGATATGGTACAAGAAGGAGGAATTGGAGAAGCGTATATGGGAGTTTGTAAATGAAGACCCAGCTCGTAGGACGTTTATTAAGAAGAAACTAGAGGATGGGCTCGCCTACATGATGGAGTTGAAAGAAATGCGAAAATGACGTTGTTGGTGCAGCTGTTTTCAATACCGTCATTAGGACTCAAGTTCGATGACATTTGAACTCTCTTCGCTTACTAGTTCTCTCATATATTGTCTAGGCATAGCTTTAGTATATCTACCATAAAAGTACGAATACCCGGTCTAGCGGTAAGTTTCGATAAGACCATATCTGTGTAAAATTTAAATGTAAGTATACATTTAGACCGTCAGGTCAAATGGGGATCGAGTTATAATAAAGAGTGATGCTATTTACAGATTAGTTTTTCTCCTTATTTGCAGATTACTTTACAGATTACTTTTCCTGCCAGCTGCCCACAGCTGCTACCGCCATCGTCCCATCAGTCAGGAGAACCACTCATATGTACGTATATGAGAATGGCTTCATAGACCAGGTAGTTTCAGTATATTGATCAGCTAATCGGCTGGTCGTCCAGCCAGTCAGCTCCTTAGCTCTCTAGCTCTCTAAACGCCTAACCGTCTAGCTGTTTAACCTACCTAGGTGTTTTGTAAGGTAGGCTACGAAGCTTATCATAAGCTTCGAAATTAATAGCTACGTACTGGACAGCTTAATGAGGTATAATATATGTTATGATATACCATTGATAATTACATTTTTATAGTAAGTTTCGAGGTTGAAAATGAAGTTATTCCCATACATGTGGAATAGATAAGCCGGAGCAGTTGTAAGAGACTGCCAGGCAACTGCGCGCAAGTGACAAGAAAAGTAATCTGTAAAGTAATCTGCAAATAAGAAAAAAAAGTAATCTGTAAATAGCATCACTCATAATAAATACTAGGTACCTACTCACCGCCAAAATTGATAGAAGCCCGCTTAAAGGTAGCATCAATCCAATAGAAACCAATACCCCTATTAACATCTACCAGACTTGCTTCTCTCGTTTGGGTAGGCTATATGCATGCTACGTACATGTATGTTCTAGGTGGGTATCATTTTACTTACTAGGTAGATATCTGCACATAATTACTAGATACATAATCAGTAAATATGAATATCCACGTTTGGTGTTTGAAATATAATATCATTTCGTCCACTAGCAACATCTCTAACTACATACACCTCTTGGCTTGTCTTTTGGACCAAGCATGGACTATTCGAACTCTGCCTCCAACGACTTGAGCAAAGTTTTCGATGACCCTCGGGCAAAAGCTGTTTTCTGGAGCACGTATAGACGTTGGCAGATGGCTCTCGATACCGCTAGGTCTATGGCCATCGGTAGCCTTCCTCCAAATTCATTTGATCTCGGCGCCCTCCTTGTCCGAATTCCGGCGTTGCCAAGTCATATCCCCAGTCATCTTGAACAGATCGAGGGTTTCTCGACTTGGAAAAATGAAAACACCTCAGCTACATGTAACTTGAAAAGAAGATCGGATATACCTAGTATGCTGCGATTACGTTGGCCAGTTAATAGTCGATGCTCTTTATCTCCAGAGGCAAGCTTCCAAGTTTGGAAAACTTCGACTAATAATGGATTGGCCCTCCTCGTTCTTGGCTGGGCATACATTCTAAACGCAAGTCTCGTGGAACGGCAGGAACTCCGCTTGAAACATCGCCCCGTCGCCCATTTGCCTGCTACAACCGGTTCGCCGAACAGGATTTTCCTACCTTATGCGACGGAACAAGAGGTGTCCTGGTGGCGAACCGTTATGAGACCTGGAAAGTTTTGGCTAGGCAGAGAAGAGAAGCGCTTACCCTGGGCAGTTTTACTGGAGGATGTTTGCTCTCTTGAGATCTATCAGGACGAATCTACCCCAGATTCTCTACAACTTCCTAAGGCAAAGACGGCTGCCACTTATTTAGCTCGATTCTGCGCAGCCTATAACTTGGGCGATCAGGTTGAGGCAGCTTTCGCAGCAGCCCTCTGTATCCCGACACGGGCCAGTTGCGAACCATTCAACCAGAAACTAAATCGAATTACTTTACCTCTAGTATCATTACCTCCGTCACCTAATCTCCCCGAATCGTATGAAAACCTGCCGCCTTATTTTGAATCACTAAGCTATTTCATGACTCTCAGCCTTTCGAGCAATGTATCCAGGGCGCTTTTGGAAAGTGTGCTTTGGCAACCGGATGTCCCTTGCAGCCTCGCTGGATGGGTACTTCAAGCTGCGCACAAGGTTCTAGGCCCAGTCATACAGTCAGAAGACTATGAGCTATTAGCCAAGGTGCTTTCTGACACAAATGCGGCACCTTTGTGGCTCGGTAGTGCCGTTTGTAACTGGATGTATCCACTCGATTTTTGCATGAAATCCGGTGATAATTTCTCGCGGATGACTGCGGAGGTTGCGCCATGGACTGGCATTGCCCATTTATTTTTTGATATTGAGAGTCTCGGACCGTACCTCAAACCCAACGATATGATCAGTAGGGCCGACATTTGGCGTCTGCGCCGCGACTGCGCCGACAAATACCCTGAGGACGAAGACTATCGCATAATTTCTCCACTCCCATGGCGCCCTTTTGGCTTCATGCATTCCAAAGACGCTGAGGTGGAAATACAAGATCATATTAAGTGCTCCCATTGTTGGACATACCAGTTCTGGACATGGCTGCTCCCCCCTACACACATAACCGACAATGGCTATACTATTGAATCTTGTCAACCGAAGTCTCCAATGCCTTTACCTCTCATGAACATGGATAATCAAGACGGAGGTCTAGAGGACGTAGACGAAGAGAATATGGAAGTAATGCGCCGGATTTCGCGTAATGTGACGCGTCGAGTATTCCTCTGGTGTGCCCATCAGATAGAAAGAGGTTTCACGCATAACGTTGTGCCAAGGCATCGATTTGACGATGAAATGATATTAGATGAGCAACGGGTCGATAAAACCATTGTTGATATGGACAAGATCTGCGAGTGGAAAGATGTAGTGGTAGCAAGTCTAGAAGACGACGAAAATGAGTCAAGTTAAATGACATTATTAGAAGGCCATCCCTCGTGGTCCGTGCAGAGGGCTCGTCTCATCTACCCGGGACTTAGCCCCTTAGGTCAGTTGTGTAATAAGCAGTGTGCACGGAGATTGATGAAAAGCCGGTTATGTAAGCTGTGTCATATTTTTTGTGGTGTAACTAGTCCACTTCCTATAGGTGGGGGCGCAGTGTCTGGAGACTTAGACGAGACGGTAGCGGATGGATCTTGAATGATAATGTAAGTACTAGTCTTCAAGACAGCTTAAGTGATCGATATGGCGGATTTAAGATCGAAATCTCAAGTCTAGGATGTCGGAAGACGGTACTTAGTCGCGTCGAAATTCAATAAACCTCGCCCCGGTAATAGTCCCGACCTCACTCAAGATAAGATGTCATACCCAGCACTTCTACGACAAGTCGCAGTGTAAGGAACATCAGGTCTACCTACTGCAAGCAAATGAGCTGTGACGGTCATTCAAGTAAGTATTTAGGCAATACAAGCTGTGTCAAGTCTTAGATTTTTAAGGAACAACTTCATAGAAGAAAGCGAAGCTGACTGCTATTAAGACTCATTTATGTTCTGTGCACAATTCCGAACTCACTTAAATGCATCTATGATTCTCACTGCTACACTCACATGCATTTATCGGGTATTCATCTCGGCTGCTTTATTCTCTTAAAAGGGCCACTGTTAAGAACATGGTATTTTATTTCATCGGTTTATAGCACCTGCAAAATATATGATCTCCGTAATAACAAGCCATGTATGTAAGTTGATATAATAGATGATGTATCTTCAAAAAGCTGCCTAGCATCCCCTGGTTGGCATATGGCTGCAAAGAGACAATGTAATTAACCGATAAATTAATATGAGATTTAAGGGACTCAATGGACTTAAGGGATTTAGGAGATTCGAAAGACTTAAAGGAGTTAAGGAATTCAGGAGATAAAGGATTTCTTCATTTGAACATTAGTGTCGCTCTCCACCACGTGTTTTTGTTCATTCTGGTCTTGAACCAGGTTTCGAAACGATCCCAGTAATTCGAAGACAATTACTTAGGTAGTAATCTACTCCTATTTCAGACGACCCTAGTAGAGTCGTTGGCAGTGAGAACCTATTTCATTGAATATCGTGTATGTGCCATGACACCTACGCCTGCGGGCCAAATGGATGGCATCGCGAACTTACGGCCTAGAGGAAAATATCAATATCGGTCGCGTATTTTTTCCTACCAACCCTAGTATGATAGATGAGCATGAGGGGCATGACTTATCTCCCCCAAAACTACTCCGCCAACTAAGGTCAAGGAAGAGTAAACTGGTTCGTGAGCTATGAGAATACATTATCGTGGTATACTACAAGACTTAAGTCCAGCTTATCTCCATCCCACCCCTCGTTCCGCGCTGTGCGGATTTGGAGCGCCATGATGTCGTATGAGCAACGGCCACTGGATATACAAAAGAACAGGACATGGGCTAGAACCTATGATATACCTAGAACGCGACTCTAATCGCGCCTAGCAGCAGACATCGCGTGGGTGTGATCTACGGTAGTGATGCATTGACCGTTTGACAGTCGGCGAAATCTCAAATATAACCGACTATCGCCGGCATGGCCCTACCGCTGGCATTCATATATAAGGCTTCCAAGTTCAGGAGCTTGTTGCCCTTGGAAGCATCCGTATCACATCAGCCTCGACAGCAACTTACCAATACCACTTCATTCATAACTTCGTCCTCACCATGGAATCCGGACTCCCTGCCGAACACCGCGCCCTCGTCCTCGACACCATCGAAGATGGTTTCCACGTCAAGAAGATCCCAACCCCCCAAGCCGGCCTCGGGAGCGCTGTCATCCGCGTGTCTGCAGCCACAGTGATCTCCTACCATCGCGAAATCTACAACGGCGAGAGAGCCTATGAATTCCCCAAGCCTATCGTGGGTGGTCTCAGTGCCATCGGCCGTGTTGCTGCGCTGGGCCCAGACTCGACCGCGCTGAAGGTCGGGCAGCTCGTCTACGCCGACTGCGTCATCCACTCGCGCGACGACCCTGACGACTCGTTCCTCATGGCCATCCACGAAGGCCACACCGAAGGAGCCAAGAAGTTGAGCCACAACGTCTGGCGCAACGGCGCTTTCGCCGAGTACGCCAGGTTCCCCCTGGAGAACTGCTTTGCGCTCGACGAGGAAAACCTGTGCGGTAAGCTCGGCTACACTATCCCGGATCTGCTATACATTTCCTACTTGCTCGTCCCATACGGTGGGCTGAGGGACATCAAGGTCGAGCCCGGCGAGACCGTCGTCGTATGCCCGGCAACTGGCGGGTATGGTGGCGCGGCTGTCCAGACCGCCATTAGCATGGGGGCCAGGGTGATTGCCATGGGTCGGAACGAGAAAGAGTTAGCTAGGATGAAGGAGCACGTGCTCAAAGGGGCACCCAACGCAAGTATCGAGACGGTGAAGCTCAGCGGAGACGAGGCGACCGACACAGCGACGCTGAAAAGCTTCGGGACCATCGATGCCGTCGTGGATTTCTCGCCGCCGTTCGCAGCCGGATCGACGCATTTCAAGAGCGCCGTCACGGCCCTTCGACGGGGCGGGCGCGCCAGCATGATGGGCTTTGCGCAAGTCCCCCATGTTCCTTGGTCCATCATTAGCAACAACCTCACCTTCAAGGGGAAGCTGATGTACGAGCGAGACGACATTCTGCAGTTCGTTAAGATGCTCGAGAGAGGTCTGTTCCCTCGGGGTGATAAATTCGTGGATACGAAGACTTTCAAGCTGGAGGACTGGAAGGAGGCGCTGGATGCGGGCGCTGAGCACACGGGTATCGGAAAGTTTATGGCCTTCGTCCCCTGAGTATTCTCGGGGGGCTCGAAGTTACAAAGTACCTAGTAACTAGGGATCGTAAGAGAGCAAATAGACTAACTAAGATGTAACGCTTACTTCTTTAGAAACAAGATATATTAATTACCTAGTATATATTCAGTTTATACTTAAATGAAGATCAATCGCTGGACCTAATGCGATGAGGCGACGCTGTGACGGTTCCTGGAGGTACAATGCAGCCCCTATCGAGTCGACAGGGTCGTTAGTAAAGACCCGGTTACACATAGGTAAACATCCAATCACAGTAATGACTTAAGAGTAGCTGAGATAGTGTTCAGAATCATACGACTGGACGCTGACCGTCCACGGTGAACGGAAACCCGAGCTCGTGGAGTAACGTTTATAAGAATACCGTCGCCCACCGCTATACTGTTTAGTCCCCTTGCTGCGACCCATGGATATCGAGGCAATGCATTGGACGATAGCCTCTGACGGGCCCGCCGTGGCTTGAAGCATCCAAACTGCGGTATAGGTCCGATTCGCTCACGACACTGGATCCAGCTGTGGATGTGAAACCCATCAACCCCAAAGACCCGCGGAAAGCTCATCTCCTCTCTATCCATTTAGATGAGGAAAACAACAAGATGCTGACGATTAGGCCGTTCGCAGTGCCTTTCGTTGTCTTGTTAATTTACGATAGGACAACCGATATCAGCTGAATGTGAAGAGACGTGGCAGGAAGGCAAATCGTCTCAATCATCCAGTAGCCAGACACGTAGCCCGTAAGTTTTAGGGCACCTGTCATGTTCTAGTCTTATACTCCAAACTCTAGCTTTCTGGCCGGATCGACCGTCGTCCATCCGAATATCTTTAAGACCTGGCAATAGGATCAACCTTATTTCAACTCCTGAGCGGCTTGAATGTCTTCCTCCCTGACTGCTTGGCGGTGCCCTATCAGTCCGTACCTATACTTAGGACTCGTATTGATTGATACAGCACATAGCACCATATCTGCGATGATATTAGTCCGGATACCAATCATGGATCATTTAACATGAAGCTCGTGGCCGTCGAATAGACTCTGTGCCGCCCTGTCTTACCCATATATAATTGCATGTAGCCGTGTGCTCCTTTTCGTCTATTAATATCACGACAACTTGTAAATATTCCAGCTACACGAACTACGAAGATATAAACTCTACGAAAATTCTGAGAAATTAAGCATCGCAATCACAAAGATACATTCGTCCAAACAATCTCGAAGAAGGATTTACCGTCACTATGAAGCCTCTACGACTTGGGCTTGTTTCCACCCTCACGCTCCCCCTCGCACTGGGAGCCGTCCGCCGCGATCTTCAGCGGAGGAACGTCGAAGTGGCCCAGATCGAGTCCAATGACCGCATCGACCGAGAGCGGCAGGCCATCCTATTTCACCCCGCAGACTCCGACTTCGAGGACATATTCCGCTGTACCCCAACCACCGGCAAACATCTCACTCTCAACCGGGACGGGACATTCGCGGCTTGTTGCGCCCCTGGCCAGAGACTACTTGGAAACCCTGAGACCGCCTTTGATTGCTGTGCGGATGGCCATGAGTTGGTAGGAAGCTACCACACCGGTTACCAATGTTGCCCGAGAGGACAGTCCTACGATGGTGTCCGATGCGGGTCGCTCTGCAAGAATGGCAAAGTCATGATAGATGGCGAGTGTGTCTGCCCACGAGGGACGGTAGCGGCCGCAGATGGCACCTGCAAGAGACCAGTAGGTTGTGACTCAGGCATTATCACTGGTAAGTCGCAATAACACCGACCCCGACTACACTTACAACGAGTCTAATAACATAATAGGAAAATGCTACGTCTTCAAGATGGAAAACGGACGTACCTTCGGCTACGACACCGGGCAATCCTACTACAGCGCCGCCGACCACTCCAACCAACACCGCCTCGGGAAATTCAAGCTATGCAAGAACGAAGGCTGCACCGCCGGCAGCAGCGTGGACCCGGACGACGCCATACACATCAAAGACATCCAAGGAACGGTGCTTCGCAGCTCGGAGACGCAGAGCGACCAGTGGCTCAACAAGGCCTCGGACGGAAACCACATCGGCCGAACCCCGCGATACAACGAGGCGGGCTCGTTCACGATCACGAAGTGGTCGTGCGGCAAATACTGCCTCGGCGGAAGCGAGCATGGCGTCAGTTACGCGTGCCCTAGCGATACCCCCTCCCTCACGTTTACCGTGGACAGGCAGGCCTGCACCCCCGTCGAGATCATCGAGGTGCCCTGCGATATCCGCGCGGTGGATAATAATTGCATGTGGGAAAAGACGGCTGGGAGCTGTGGTCCCGGCGGCAGCAATAGTTGCCACTGCCCGAAATCCTAAGGGGGTTGCCAAAGATGGATAGTTGAATGCAGGGTTCAGTATATAGTAAGGGATGGAATACTATGGCTTGGTAGTGGTTGGGATTCATTCTATAATAGTCACGATATGGTCCGGACTATCAGCACAGCTCTTTCTTATGTATAGTGTGTATCTACTTAGGCACCTAGCAGCTTTTGATTTGCATAATAACATATTATGAGATAACTTTTACCAAACAAAATTATTTCTCCTAGTATACTGACTTAAGTCATCGGCATCCTATGCTCATCCGATGGTGACCCTCCCCCAGGTTGCGTGGGTTATATAGTTCGCGTGGATATTTACGTTGAAATATAGATATTATGAGGTGATGGACTATTGTAACTACGCTAATAGCCGTGAACTTTTCTTGTAGATTCATTGTATCTGATGGTATAGTAGCAAATAATCTCCATGACGTGACTGGTGCCAACGTCTATGATATGTTGCGATGATGTTGAGGACCATGAACAACGTCGACAAGGACCAAGCACATCTCCTGCTGTCAGTCTCATATGTACATAAATCAGCCTCCTACGTCAGGGACGTGGCAATAGATCAAACAAAGTCCCATAACTCGCTTTCAATAGGAGACCAAAAAGTAGTTAGCTTGTTGACTTGACTTCCCCTCCTTATGGCGTGATTGCTGGAATCGAAGGGGAGTTGGAACAATAGCATACATATTGTACTACGCCTACAACGTACTATATTCTCGAGCGCGACTATTTGATCTCACTACGATATAAAGTTCAATATGGACTTTATGGCCCATCAAGCTTGCGAGATTATAATACCCTTTCTCCTTGAATATTAGCGGTTAACAAGAACCCCAGGATCGCGTAAATTTGCCAACCCCGGATTGTCTGTCTACCAGTGAAACCATCGAAGTGATTTAACCCAATAATATCATTGTCCGAGTAGGCCATTTTCGATTTGATCCATTTTAGGTTATAGGTTTGTTGCACTCCTATGGCTGATAGACGCCAGAAAGGTTCGCCGATAACTCTTATGAGAAGCCATATTAATAAGTGCCTACTGAACCCTAGACCCGAAGTTATTACCAGCTGAACGTCTGAACTGTAAAACGCGTGCTGAGCCAGGGGGCCTGCGGGAATGGGAAATATCTGTTAACATTACCAACTCGACTAATCACGGCGACCTACAGGTCACAATAGACGCCTAGGTAAATTATCAAACTATTTTCGAATCCTGTTACCTTATGAATATTGAATCGTGCCACTTGGTCTTCCTATAGCCTCAGGTTGCCTCTCGATGTCAGGAGATTCGTACCGAACCACGTAAATGTTTTCTGTCTCTTGTTTCGACCACTCGCTGAGCCCAGCATCGGCGATCAGGAGCTCGCCGTCTTGATTAAACCATAATGAATATTAAGATATTGATTATACATACCGAAATCTAGACCCGGTTGGGCGTCACTCACTAGTTAGTCCCCCTAGGGTTTTTCAAAATGGGGATCGGTATCTCCGTGGGGTAGTAGGACGGACGGGAGGTACCGGTAGTCCATAATCTAGATGAAGATGGGGTTCTATAGCAAATGCAGGTACTTTTGTAAAGCACGAGCACGAGCAAACTATTAGATAGCGTTTGTTAGGTAGACGTCGAGCAACCTCGGTCGCGTGATATCTTGATCTTCTCGCCAAGAACACGTTACGAAGACAACTCCACACATATCACAGAGATGAGGGAATTTCATAATATAACAAGAGGTATACTTACCTCATGGACATTGGATCTTTCAGGTCAAGCTTCGGTCTGTTAGTGGATACGTAATTCGGCCACAGTTCTCGTTTCTGCCCTTATCCGTTTGTACTCATTTCAGCTTACTCGGCGTAAGTCATAAATTCTTAGACGGGAAGAGCCCGGAGAAGCTAAGATCTAGATCCAGGCTACTGGGAGAGTTAAAATGTGTCAAGAGTTGGGGGTAATGATACAATGTGTATGGATATATGTCATTATGGCTATCGTATGGACACCCCTTTTTGATAGATGGTTATCTTATTGGACCCAGATTCTATCGAGGCTGAGAACTGGGCTTGCAGCTGATGGAACCCCCAAGGTCTTGGACATGAGGAATAATAGGACTAGACCCTGTATAAGAACGATGTATAAGTGAGAAAAGTAGGAAAAGTACGTATTTATGGCGAGTTTATGGAAGTTATGGATGAGGTGTGCTACCTTAACCCCTGCACGAAGCCGCGCACATCATCGGAGACCCACATCTCGCCATCTACAAGAGCTCTGAGTCGTCCAGATCGAAGCCTTCGTCCCCCTTCTTCACATCTGACAAGAGACGTAAATCTTAATTGCACAATGCTTCTGCATCGTAGCGCGATCCTATACCAGCCAGGGTTCAGACGACTCCATGCCAGCCCCAAGACCCCTTCACACCCTGCAGATTTGCCTTTCTTAAATCATATTAAATACCACCGCATCATGCAGCAGTTATGTTGGTCTCCCGAGGAAGCCGGCGACGCAAATCCTGGTTAGGAACGCACCTTGGTAACGTCTACTTTATCCGGATCATATTACAAGATCTCGTGCAAAGTTAATTTACGCCGTGAGCTTAAAGACGGAGCCCGAATCGTTGTGCTTACCATTGACACTGACAAGCACCAGGGGCGCGCCCCGACATAGCCCTTCAGGTCTCCTAGGGATTCATACTCGGCAACCTGCAGGACTTGAAACATGCCTTCTACCTTGACCAAGGTAGGCCATGGCTTCGCCTGGTTCTTCAACTTGAACCTCGATCCTTATGACCAACGCGAAGCCGAGCGCAATGATTCGCGAGACGCGTCTCAGTCTCACCCTAACATCGAGCCCTATGACGAGAGGGACCCAACCGCAGCTGACTGGCTCGTGAGTGTTACGCCGACACCCCGGGGAGTTCTCCGTTACCTCTACCGCCTATTCCCGTTCCTACATTGGATTACCCGATACAATCTGACATGGTTCATCGGCGATCTCATTGCTGGTAAGCGCGGGATCTACTCCACCACCACACGGGTAACGCTGACATAGTCCGACTGAAGGTGTCACCGTCGGAGCCGTAGTCGTGCCCCAGGGCATGGCTTACGCGCTGCTGGCGGAGCTTGAGCCTCAATATGGTCTTTACTCTTCCTTCATGGGAGTACTCCTCTATTGGTTCTTCGCTACCTCTAAGGACATAACAATCGGAGTATGTTACTAATTTGACAATCTTTTATCTTTTTGTGCTACGATGTGCCGTGCTAACACCTACGAAGCCTGTTGCGGTCATGTCGACTGTTACTGGCGGGATCGTCAACAGAGCAGAGACAGCCATACCCGATGTTCCGGGACACGTCGTGGCATCGGCCCTTGCCGTCATCGTGGGAGGCATCGTGTGCTTCCTCGGTTTGGCCCGGCTTGGCTGGATCGTTGATTTCATCCCGTTACCTTCGATTGCTGCCTTCATGACCGGATCCGGAATCAACATCGCAGTCGGACAGATCCCGACAATGTTGGGCCAGAATAGCCCTAAGAAGAGGTTTTCTACACGAGACGCTACATACATGGTCATTATCAACACCCTAAAGAATCTCAAATACACGACCATTGATGCTGCGATGGGACTTACAGCCTTGCTCATGCTGTACATTATCAGGGGGACTTGCACATATTTAGCAAAGAAATACCCTCACCGAGAGAAGACACTCTTCTTCATTTCCACCCTCCGGACAGCTTTCGTCATATTGCTATATACAGGAATTAGTGCTGGTGTAAACTTGTATCGCCGCACTCATCCTCTCTTCAGCGTTCTGGGAGAAGTTCCACGAGGTAAGACAAGCCCGGCGGATCAATCTCACAAATACTAATGAGCACAGGGTTTCAACACGCCGCGGTGCCCGATCTCGACCCGAAAATCCTGTCCTTCTTCACCTCCGAGCTCCCCGCGGCCGTTATTGTTGTCTTAATCGAACATATCTCGATATCCAAGTCCTTTGGGCGTGTGAACAATTATGTGATCGATCCGTCACAGGAACTCGTCGCCATTGGAGTCACTAACCTCCTGGGCCCCTTCCTCGGCGCATATCCGGCTACAGGATCTTTCTCCCGCACTGCCATCAAGGCGAAATGCGGTGTACGTACGCCATTTGCCGGTGTCATTACCGCAATTGTTGTGCTTCTCGCCCTCTACGCATTAACGGCGGTCTTTTGGTACATCCCCCAAGCATCTCTTGCCGCCGTCATTATCCATGCAGTACTGGATGTCGTTTCCCCGCCGGATGTTGTATATCAATTCTGGAGGATATCGCCTTTGGAGGTTATTATCTTCTTCGCCGGAGTCCTGGTAACCATCTTCGATAGCATCGAGGACGGCATTTACACTACGGTCTGTGTGTCCTTTGCCGTTTTTGTTTTCAGGCTATTCCAGGCGAAGGGACGCTTCCTGGGTATCGCTAAGGTCCGCACTATTGGTGATTTGAGGTCCAGCACACGCACAAGCGAAACCCAGTCCTTTTCTCAGGAGAAGATTACACCTACTCTCAGGGATGGCAGTATTTCGAGCGAGCGCAACTTATTCATACCAATCGACCACGAAGATAACTCAAACCCCCGCGTAGCCGTAACTCACCCTTATCCTGGAGTGTTCATTTATCAGTTCTCAGAGCTGTTCAACTATCCGAATGCAACGCGTTTCTTGGACGGCCTCACAGCGGGTATTTTCAAAGCTACTCGAAGAACTGATCCCGATTCTCTTGGGAAACTAGGTGTAAGTCTTGTTAAACTTGATTTCCTCCATTGAAAAATGCTCATATCTCTCTAGGATCGTCCTTGGAACAACCCCGGTCCTCGTAGGGGTAAGGTCGAGATTGACAATACATCAGAGCGTCCAACTCTCAGGGCAATTATTCTAGATTGCTCCGCCATCAATAACGTGGATGTGACTTCCGTCCAAGCCTTAATCGATGTGCGCAACCAGCTTGACAGGTACACCCAACCCGACGTAGTCGAGTGGCACTTCGCCAACGTCAGAAACCCCTGGACCCGCCGTGCCCTCACCGCTGCCGGCTTCGGATTCCTGCGGCCTAAGAAGGACGACGCCGAGGCTGGCCATCGCTGGAAGTCCATATTCAGTGTTGCCGATCTAGCAGATGCTGCCTCACCACTCTCGAGCCAAGGCGGGTTAAGGAAGAAGGCATCAGGTGAGAAGAGATTGAGTGGCGGCGACGAGGAGATCGGTGTGCAACCGCCTTCCGTCAACGAAAGCGAGAGTTCCATTCGTCAAGTGCCTGTGTACGGTCTCAACCGGCCATTCTTCCACGCCGATATACAAGAAGCGCTGGATGCAGTGTTGGAGAACATTGAGTATAGGGCCCCTATCCTTAAGCCTGAGACGGCTTAGACGGCGAAAAGTGTTCTAAAATATAAACCCGAATATACCCTTGGCGAATTTCTGGTTGTCATTTGGCTACGATATACTATATTGCGAAGCTGTGAGTTGTGAGGGGAAAAGACCCTGATATTAATTATCTCATAAGATGAATATAATGTTGAACTACTTAGTTATGAGTGTTGCAAGTGATGGTAATAACCCTTGTAAACACCATAAATCAGCATTACCAAATATCCTCAAGCCTTACTTGGCTATTCGAATTCTAGGATGCCGAGCGCCTCACCCTACAACACAGGTTCTCTACCTATGATATGCAATCACAGAACATGGAAATAATACGACAAGTAGATGCGAGAGCTTTCTATTAAGGGTATATTCAAAACAGTCTTTATCTCGCCCTTGATTTATACCTACGTAGCAAAAACACATGGAATTTCCTCACAGTACCCCCTCAACTCCCCATCCACCGCCCTACCTGCATACTACCAACCAACTCCCTACACCACATCCTTCTTCATCTCTATATCCTTCGCATCCACGCCGGCAGCAGCAGCCGCCGCGCGGTACGCCTCAGACTGCTTCCCGACCACAATCCACGGCGCGTCGGGCGCAAAGATCACAGTGCTCATCTGCTCGAGCGGCACGCGCTTGGTCTCGGGCAGCACAAGCCAGAAGAACACGGCGTTGGTCGCGTTGCACACGGCGAAGACCACGAAGTACCGCCACCCGATGTCGTTAATGGCGATGCTGGTGACCTGCCCGATCAGCGTGTTGAATGCGAAGCTCGTCATTGTTGCGAGAGACACGCCCTTGCTGCGCGTGTGCGTGTCGAAGATCTCGGCGGGGATGATCCTGTAGGGTGTTAGTTCGATGGTGGTTAGGGAAGGGAAAGGGGGCAAGGAAGATAGGGGGGTTGGGCTTACCAGGATAGCGGGCCGCAGGCGAAGGAGAAGGATATGTTGTAGAGCCAGGTCCTAATGCATATTAGTATTACCGCTCCAATATACATAATCACGTGTCCGATTCCACATACACAATAATAAAGCCCCAACCAGCCGTGTTCCCGGAATTCGTATCAGGCGGGAACAACGCGAGCAAAATGGTAGCGATAACGAACATCACGCAGTTGACGAGGTTGCCGACGATAATGGTGGGGCGACGACCGAACTTGTCGATTAGCAGCATACACATAGCCTGTGCGATCAGCGCTAGAATGCTGTTGATGGCCTGGTACTTGAGCGCTTCGTCTGCTGAGATGCCGATCTGTGCGAAGATAGTCACGGAGAAGTACTGGATGGCGGATACACCGGTCATTTGCGTTGCGGCTTGGATAGAGCAGGCGAGGAATAGTCGGCGGAATGCGGAGCTGCGGTAGGGAAAGGGGTTAGCACGTGATTGGAGTTTAGAGATAGAAAAGGGAAGGAGGACACATACGGGTTCTTAAAGAGCTCGGTATAGCTCTTCGCTTCATGCTCGTGCTCAAAAGTAATAGTTTCCTGGATCTGGGCGAACTCGGCGCGGACCCAGGGGTCATTGACATCGCCGTTAGCATGGAGCTTCGCGAGAGTCGCCAAGCCCTCATCAGCGCGGTTATGGTCGACGAGCCATCGGGGACTTTCGGGGAACAGCAAGATCAGAGCTGCTAGTATGATAGCCGGGAGGTTCTGGATACCCAGGGGTACACGCCATTGCCCGTCGTTGGTCATGTTTATGAAGCACCCCCATGAGATCCAACCGGCTAGGAAGGCGCCGATGCCTAACATGAATTGCTGTAGACCTGTGACACGGCCACGGATCGACGGGTGTGCTATTTCGCTCTGGTAGACGGCTACGGGACGCAAAGAACATGATTAGTATACCGATTCCACATCTATAAAGTCATTTAGTTCGCCCAAGACTTCTTCCGAAGCACCTTTTTCGAACAGCACGGTGATATAGAAGTAATGGGAACTCACTGTAAAATCATTAGAATTTTCGATTTTCCTAAATTATAAATAGGAGACTTACCGAATGATCATGGTTAAGAAACCAACGCCCAAGCCGGCAATAGCTCGCCCAGCATAGAGATAGTTAATAGTCTGCGCAGCGGTCTGGATAGCTCCACCTAGCAAGAAGATAAGGGCTCCCAACATGATCGTCAGCCTACGGCCGAGTGCATCGCCAGCCGGTCCCGCAAACATAGCTCCGAAGAAAGCGCCGCCGGTAAATAGAGAGACGACCGCGCCACTATATTCGTATTAGAGTCGGCGACGGTTCAAGAAATCAGGGAATGAATAGACAGGGTTAACGGACTTTTGTGCTGCATTCGCCTTGAATAACTCGGCGTACGAAGTACTTCCTACCACGCCGGCGATGACACCCAGATCGTAGCCGAAAAGCACGGAGCCCATCGAGGCGAAGACGCCGACGAGGAACTGTACATCATAGAGAAGTTAGCCCATCCGTCATAACAAAATACTTCCTCTGCCGAACCAAATTCCGCTACGACGCGAGAATGAGCACGCGATGGCACGTACCTGGTAAGTGTGAGGTTTCATATTGGCGGTCGCAATGTCTGGCAATCTCAACGTATCCCAAATCCTAACCCAATTCCGCCGTCGTCCACTCAAAACAGCGAACAAGCATCAAGCAGCAACTCGGTGAGCAGCCACGCGAGACACCGACGAGTTTATATACATACTGTATGCATACCACCCCAACACTCACATGGACGCAATGCAGATCTCCACCCGCAACCCACCGCGTTGGAGAAAAAAAACAACCAGACCCGATCGCATCTGGAGCGCGGAGCAGGCTACTCGATGCGGTTCGCCCGCGGTCCCCAAGTCCCGGGTTGGGCGGCCGAGCCGCTGAGTGGAGGGAATACTCTGCGCTGCGACGCCGTCGCTGTATGCGCGCCAATCAGGGCCTCGAAAGGCCCATGGGGAAATCTGGGGTCGCGATGCGGAGATGGGTTGAAATGATCGAATTGCCCAGGGGTTCTGTGGGGCCGTCTCCAAATCGTCTCGCCGAGGCCTTAATGCTTCGTATGATCAGAAGAAAGTGAGAAAGTTAGTTAGTTAGTGGATGTGGGCCGTTACGAGCGTCCCCGTTCAAAGCTCGTGATGCTACGCTTTGGCAGATGAGGCTTTACCTACCTGGTCGATTCCCATGATTGGATCGGATGATGGCAGCTGAATTGGCCTACGAGATGCCATTGGATGGGTTAGAAGATAGCTGAAGCCGGGTTAGTAGGTTATCTACTAAATACCTTAGTCTTCAAAAGCGCCGGGGAAGCTCGGGGGTATTTGTAAATATTTCTTAAATTCAACGCCTAGAGGCGTGCCCAACTGCAGCTGGGGTATCTAATCCGTTAACGCCTGAAGTGCCATGGTATATCATCATGAATGCCAGCTCCCTTTCTTGCCTTCTGCGATGCTATGGATGATCCGGCACCTCCAAGTCTGACAAACTTTTTCCCTACCGAGGTTCTTGAACTTCGGCCCTTGCGGCCCCGTCACATAATGGTATTGGCCAAATAAACGCCATTGCCGTACGTCGTCTAAACCGTATAATTTATCTCCCCAAGTTCCCTTGTAATGAAACCAGCTAGTAGGTTCGTCGGCATTCTCCTTGACGGGCTCTAAGCCTCCGTCATCCTCGGTAGTGGTATAATCATACCAATATCCTCTTAGATTCTTAGCAGGATCCCAGAGCGGTCCCCGATCCGTGACATCCTTAAGCATCTTGAATGGCAATACGTATGGGTGGTCTCCGGGTGTGGCATACATAGCATGTGAGCCTACAGCGCTATATATGACTGGCCTCTGTATCTCGGTCACGTTTCCTCGTTTCTCTACCGCATGCCAGGCGTATGCTTGGCCACCCTCGTGCTCGCTGAAAAAGACGGCGCGAGGAATACCCGATTCGAATCGGATCATGCAGTGTTCCCAGTCACCAACATGATTTCCGTAGCGCGTGCCTAGGACCGTCTGTCCTAGATTATAGGCGTAAAAGAAAAACCAGAAAGCATCAACTATACCAGATCCTTTGTCAACTAAAATGAGGGTAGCTGGTGCACGAGAGTATCCGGACTCATCGGGTTTATTTTTCGAGTTATGTTCTTTCATTGCTTTCTCTGCGGATTCGGACATGAGCCTCTGTTGCTCCCGAGCACGAAGGACCCGATGCCGTTTTTCAACTCGCTCCGGCTGGGGCACGCCCCCGGGTAACTTTCGCGGGTCTGTAATTCGGTGCAGGGGATGATTACGATCCACATCAAACCACGTCGTATCGTCACTAGGTTGCTGATCGGGCTCCGAATTGTCATCGTATGCTTCGTCTCCGTTGCTATCGTCCTTGAACGCAATTGGCCTGTTCATCTTGCTATGAAGCCATCGCGGGCGAGATTCGACATTGTCTTTACTATTCAAGTGCTGAAACCCCAGCTCGGAACTCAATTCGTTCAAATTCGACAGAGTCACAGGTTCGGTCTCGTTGAACAGCCACTTGTCTTTATCCAGAGCTGGTTCCACATGTTCCATATGATCGGCAATATCGGAAGGCCAGAAGAACTCTTGTGAGTAGAGGTGAACAAGAGGAGCGTAGTTCAGAACATAATCTGGGATCTCTCTCAGTTGTCCTTGGCCCTTGCCGCTGTTGTCCCCTCCCTTCAATATAGCCTCCGGTCCCTTTATATGTCTGAGATCATGCCTGTGACCGTCGGGATTCTTCGACTTCGCAGGTGGATCCTTCTTCAGGTGCATCAAGCCGCAAAGGCTGACCCATCGGCAGGCCTGGCGATCAAGCCAGTATGGGGAAGTATCGATCCATCGCTGATCAGCCTCCCGCTTTTCCTTGTCGGGAGGGACGGGGTTGAGTAATCGAGGTAGGAAGGTTGTAATGAATACGATGAGAGTAAGGACAATTGCGACGATTGTCAGGCGACGGAGGTGGTACATCGAGAAGCAAATACGTCACCGATGCGCATGGCACGTCGGCGTAATAGAAGGCGGTCGAGGGTTAATTTGATATCATAGGTAGCCAGGTAGTAAATGAAAGAGACAATGGCAAGATGTTGCAAAGGCACGCTGATGTCGAAACGACCGTGGTATTCGAATGAAAGTGGATGGATAAATAGAAGGAGAGACGGAGAATTGCTAATGAAAAGAAAACACCGACGATTGACCCCCCATACCAATAGAGACTATCGAGAGGACAACTAGTAACCCAGCTTGCTGCGCCTAATAGGATGGTGGAGGAGATGTTGTAGTGTGTAAGAGAATATTGCGACAACCGGCGGGGGGCTATGTTGGGGTTCGAGGTCATCGAAGCTTGGCCTGCGCCTGCCACAATCAGGTATGGGTAGGGATCAATTGGTGGTCAAGGCAGCCAAGAGAGAGTTTATATGTTAGCCGAGACTTGTTTCGCACATAGAAACGTGTATTAAAGAAGAAGTACCGCTGATCTACCTATTTTTAGTGACGACCTGAATGTACCTCCTGAGCCCCTGCATTGGTTCAATGAACCGAACATGGCTGAGCTTATAGACTTGGCAATTAGCCGGAACCGATAAGGGACTAGCCAAGGATAGCCACTCTCACTCACCAGAAAAGCCACATGTTCAATCATTGGTCAACATAAAACCTTTCTTACTGTCTCGCCGACAATAATACTACCGTGTTGCACAGTTTGTCTTTGATTTTTGGTCACGAACATCTTCGGCACTCAATTAAACCTAGTCTAGAACTCCAGAACTGCACTTCGACCTGCAAGTATATACATCTGCATATGATGCCTATCTCGAGAGCTGACAAAGAGAAGTGCACCAATAGCCCACGTGTGGATTAACCCCATGATAGACCGCTTAAGTATGCCATGGGCGCCCTGTTAGGCAACCACATTCTGGATATCGTCAGTGGACCACGGGCTATAGTGTTATCTCTGGAGTGCAGCATCTTAAACGAATGATAGAGCGGTGTTTTAAACTTCAGGCAAATCACCGACGGAGAAAGGACTTACACAAGACCAAGCATGTCGCGTAACTTCAAATCGCAACACCTTTGCCCAAATTTGACAAGAGTCACCCGAATCTCGCTCGTACTAATTAACTAAATGATTAGTTTGATGCCGAGATCGGTAGCTGCATATAATCGGTAGGTTAAACTTCATTTAAGCCCTTTATAATTGCTATAGTTGCGGATGACGAAATGAATCATCAAACAAGGTGAGCGACCAATCAAGACATGTTTAGCAGTATTTAAGGTGTAGTATGAATATAATCATCATAACAGCCAAGAAATAAAAGCTACTAGGTATACGTTAATATTTACATATATACATATTTATACAGCTCTCTTATAAGAGTTACTGAAAGATTCTCTAATAGGTTGTTCCTGTTAGGTCATCCGAAAATCAACGTTAACTCGGTTCTTTGAAAGCAGCTCTTTTATTTCATTTGGGCTTGATTACCAAGGTTCAAAGACATAGGACATTACATCACCTGCTTTTATCCATTGATCTTGTATCAAAGTGTCATGTGCCAGATACTAAGCTAGTAGTTGGATTTGACTGAGTAAACCGCCTAACATGTTCGTTTTAGTTTCAATATTTACAACCCTAGAGTCTTTTGATTTAGAACTGGTAGCAAAAGAATGTGTATATAAGGCATCAATAGCCTGATACTAGATGTATATTTAATGGTATTTAATGCCTAGCCGTTAGAACATATTCTATCATTATATTAAACCCGCGCCTCAAAATATCATTCATAGGTATTTAGATGGCTGTTAAGAATCAAATCAAGACAAATGGAGAAACCTCAACAAGTTGATGAGCAAAGTTGGACTTCCTTACAACAGGATTCTGTTACTTCCAATCAGCCCACCTCAGTACTTGATCAGCCTCCCTTGGTCCGTAGAACATTTCATGCCACATATATCCACTAGCATGAATAATATCTGAAAGGTCAATTAAAACCCCGTTCTTCCAATTTCTTGCGAGCGAAGCAGAGCTATAGCCGAAACCGACACGCCAAAGAAAATCAGTGACTTCCTTCACAGCTGCCGGATCGTTGCCATCCTCCGTTTCTTTGATCCACTCATAGATAATCGCAACATGATCCCCGTCAGAAATAAGTCGCTTAAGTTTTCCGCCGGTCTCGTCCATCCAAGGTCGCCCCTGGGCGTGTCGAGGCCAAGTTTTGAGGGTAGAACGGTGAATCTTCACCCAGCCATAACATTGTCTCATCCGCGGCATTTGTGAAATGATCATGGGTTCGAATTTTGCTTTAGGTAGCCCAGCTTGTCGACCTTCGTGAGAAAACATATACGTATTCCTTAAAGCATGGGATCTTTTTTTCGGGTTGGGGTATATCATGATTGGTGGGCTATCGACGTTCTCAATTGCAGCTTGCATTTGCTGTAGTATCGCATTGTTCTGGCTCTCTCGTTGGGGAGCGTGATAGAGACTAGGACTAGAGCCAGGAGACGGACAGCCTGGCTCTATGTCCCAAAACTAAAATCGTAAGTAAAAAGCGAAAGCACTCCAGGGTATAAGTTACCTACCAATTTCAAAGCATAGGGGCGATCATGTCCACGGATCCGGATCTTCCAAGTACACCCATCCCACCCTGTACCAATCCAACGAGAATGCCTCCAGTCAATAGAATTCAGGTCAAAGATACATTTACGGAGTCGTGGTGTTTTGAAATCTGCTGCAGTGCAAGAAAGGGGTTCGCTCATCAACTGTTCGCTAAGGAATGGAACATGTAATAAAGGATTCATCACAGGAATAAACGGCGATTGGTATCTTTGTAGACACTTAAGCAAGCTAACAGTTAAACACTTGGATTAGCTTAATATCTACTCTGTAGACAATTAATGCATATGATTCAATGTTGTCAAATAATAGTCTTAGAATGCAACGTTGGGAGCCTCAGCCCTACACATAGTAACATTCAATGTTTGAAGTTAGTTATGATACATGCATGTAATTGGTTAAAAAGTTACAGGTAAACAAGACCCTCCTTGCAGCGCCGGAGCAGTACCTAGGTAGAACCCCACCCTAGCCCCGCGATTGTAGCACACAGTTTACCTAGAAGCTTCCACGCAGGGAAAGCTTCACCTCTGGCTTCTAACTGCTTCTCTAAGTGGGCTGTGAAAGTACGTCGCATTCCAATTGCTCCTGCCGCCGCAAGCATCTCCTGTTTCTCTTCTCAACATTCCCTTCTTTCCTCAGCAATTCGTAAGTGACTAGTTTTGTAAACTCTGAAAATCCTTAATTCTCAAAGTCCTCGCCGACTGATACTTACTCTCCTTCACATCAACCGCCGTTCCCCACCACATATTCCCAAATCATACCACAATATCTACCTACCACAGCCTAACTCATACACCACAGACAACTGCAAATATGGCGGAATCAAATAAACGCAGCTACGTCTACTTTGACGTGACGATCGGCAGCAAGCCCGCCGGCCGCATCACCTTCGAGCTGTACAACGACATCGTGCCCAAGACGGCCGAGAACTTCCGCGCGCTATGCACAGGCGAGAAGGGTCTCGGCAAGGGTGGTAAACCCCTCCACTACAAGGGCAGCATCTTCCACCGTGTCATCAAGCAGTTTATGGTCCAGGGCGGTGACTTTACCGCGGGCGATGGCACCGGCGGCGAGAGCATCTACGGCGAGAAGTTCGAAGACGAGAACTTCGATCTCAAGCACGAGCGCCCCTTCCTGCTTAGCATGGCCAATGCTGGTCCCGGTAAGTTTTCATGCTTCTTAGAACCGCCCTTTTGGCATTTGGAAATGTCATACTTACAATTATAACTCTATAGGCACCAACGGCTCTCAATTCTTCATCACAACTGTCCCCACACCCCACCTCGACGGGAAGCACGTCGTCTTCGGCGAGGTGAAGTCAGGCAAGTCAGTCGTGCGGCAGCTCGAGAACCTGCGGACAAACAACGACCGGCCGACACAAGACGCAACCATCACAGACTGCGGAGAACTCTCAGGCGCAGCCGCCGCAATGCCCGACGTTAAGGCCGCGGACGCATACGGCGACCAGTACGAGGACTTCCCGGAAGACGAGGCGGAGCAGCCACTAACAGCCGCGCGCGTGCTGCAGGTGGCGAGCGACTGCAAGGACTTCGGAAACAAGGCATTCAAGGCGGGCGACGTGCTGGGCGGACTGGAGAAGTACCAGAAGGGCCTGCGGTACCTGAACGAGGAGCCGGAGGTCAAGGACGAGGAGAATGAGCTGCGCCAGAAGCTCGACGCCCTGCGCTACAGCCTCAACTGCAACTCGGCGCTGCTGAACCTCAAGCTCGAGGACTGGGGCGAGGCGGCTAGTAGCGCCGCTGCCGCGCTCGACGTCCGTGGTATCTCCGATGCCGAGAAGGCGAAGGCGCTGTACCGCCGCGGCGTCGCGCTCGTTCACCTCAAGGACGAGGACGCTGCTGTTGCCGCGCTCGAGCAGGCGAAGAAGCTAGCCCCTGGCGACGCGGCTATTACCAAGGAGCTCGACACTGTCAAGAAGCAGGCTGCAGCCCGCTTGGCGAAGGAGAAGGCTGCGTACAAGAAGTTCTTCGCATGATCCCGACATTCTTAGTCCGCTTTCCGTGCTTCCGCCACTTAGCGAAATAGGATAAGAGAAGGGAGACTTGCTTACGTGTTCAGGCGCCTAGGATATCATGGGAGGGGGGAATAGGAGCATGGAGTGAGGGTCCGGGGTGAAGATTCGGCTGCCTTCACGCATTGGCTTTTATCTAGGCGCATAAAAGTGAGCAAGGTGATGAATAAACGAGGAAACGGTTAGAGAACTACCTATTCGACGGCTTGGGTATTGTAGGGGAAGGGGAACAAGGCGTTAGGTCTGGCGCTCCCCTTTTCCCGAGTACAGATAGGGGGTCTTGCTTGCAATAATGGGTTATTCTGGTCCGTTAGCAGCTTAGATTTCCCGAATCCAGGTAGTCGATATTAGCTAGTCAAATGAAGAAAATAACAACCCATGGGTCTTTCAAATATGCCGACGCCGTGGGGCTGGCTACTGTATTCTGTCCGTAAGCCCTGGAGGCCATACGAAGTTGGATGATACTCACAGGTGGATTTAGCGCGTTTCCAGGGGCAGGTCCAATTCTTCCAGGGCCATTAACACGATTTAGCGACCACATCCACTATAACAACTTTTCCGAAAAACACATTTCAACTCATATCTCAACGAAAATAGCAGTTTAAGCTTAGAGAAAAATTACTTGATGATCAGGAAATCAAGCGCGTTCCATCCATACCAATACTTGATTGATCTCGAGATAAATTGAAAAACTAGGTAAAGGAATAAGTCCATCATTTGGTGCTAAATTTTTCCTTTAGCGCTAGTCCCCTATAATAATCCCCTATGGATTTTTGTAGCGTCCAAGCTCCCTGTAGTCCCACTGTAATTATAGGGATGGCTAGGGACGACCCCTCGCAGGGCTCCCCCTTGCTCGATTTTACTATGAGTTTTCCTACAACCAAGCTGGAAAAGGGGAAGTATACCCATTACGAGAGCCGAACGAAGCACGTAGATAGAATAGCATAAGTCTCTTATTGTCACGTATCCAAATTTTGAATTCTCTATCGAAGTTCTGCTGTCTCTCGTACAAGCTCTCACCCCCTCCCTCACATCTGGTATGAATAGCGATATGATACGTGATATGTGTAGTGTGTGGTATGTGATATATGGTCGTTAAAAATATGCTCTGCTCTGCTCTTCTCTGCTCTCCGCATCACGTAAAACAAACAGCCAGGCAAGTCCGCCTGCCTCTCCCTCTCCCCTTGCCCAACAAGCGAGAAGGCCACCCCCGTAATTTTTTAGGATCTACCCAAGCCAGCCAGCCCGTTATGAAAATGCGGAACGGAATAGCAACAAGACTCTGCCCCCCTGAAGGGAATAATAGTAGTAATAATAGGCACCAAGCAAGCATATCTGTCTCCGAACCTAGTAGATACGTACGTGCGTTCTCATTGAGCCGGTATGTCCTTCTGAAGCTAGGACCCCTAGTAGTCTATCTCTTCTAAATCTCGCACATGTACGTATGTCGTGCGATGATGGCAACTTGCCCACCCGCCAAAATAACTCCGATCTCTCATCGCAATCCCAAGACGCCGGCCAAACCATCCGTAGTGGGAGTAGGCGGACGCTTCGTAAGGCGGGTTCGGGAACGCTTCGGCTGCTGCTCCTGTTGCTGTAGTCGGAGGCGCGACTTCGCGTACGGGTACGGGTATGGTTCCGCGGAGTTGGGGCGTAACTAGTGCCTCGAGCTCGCGTCGCTCTGCCAAGATTCCGAAAAGCTCCCCAGGATGCTCCTGCCGCCTTTGTCCTCCTTGTCCCGGCTCTTCTCCCGCACCGTTGACGATCCCGCCGTTTCCTTCCCTTTTTCCTTCTTCCCGCTTATGAGACCGTGTAGGAAGCTGCGCGGGTTCCGTACGTGTCCCGCCTTCGCTCGTATTGTCCCCATTGGGTTCGACATGTCTATGCTATCTGATACGTGGCGGAGGGGCCGCCCTTCTCGATGGAAGTTCCGGAATGCTGATGCCCGATCTCCACCGTCCGGCTCGCTACCGGAGGAACCTGGGGCTCGGTACGGATCGTTTTCTGCCCATGTTGTTTGGCTCCCATATGACAAGTTGACTGAATCCATGAGGGATGCCTTGTCGAACGTCTCGGCTAAGTCATCGGTAGCTATGGACTCTTCCTCGGCAGCACGAAGTGATTCGACCCTAGCGAGACATTCGTCGGAGCGCCTCTGAAGGTCTAAGCAAATTATGTGAAATTCGGCCATTTCAGCATCAAAATCCGAAGGGTCTGTAGCCGTTGATTTACGGCTTGTCTCGAGCCAAAGTTTGACCAGGGCTGCAAAGTTCCGTGGGTGGTCTATTAGGTATGGCAGTGAGGGGAAGCCTTCTCTAGATATGGGCGACAAGCGGCCGAGGATTGTGATGGGAGTCGAATATGAGGCGGGGACGGTGATAAGACTACGCTCAGTTGGGATTGAACACATCTGGTCGATATAATCTTTGAAAGGCTGTCGATGGATGCCAAGGAATTTGTTCATGGGCTCCATCCAGCTCTCTTTCTTGCCAAATGTGGACAAGTTCGCTAGAGCTTGAAGTCCTTTGGCTATAAGAGTCAACGTACGCTGAGCTCGACTTCGTGGGTTGTCCCGTAGGAGTCCGAAGAGCTTCGGATTCAAGATAGCAGGGCAGATGAAGCGAAGGAATAGAAAGCCCGAGACACTTGTGTAGTTGACGGTGCGAAGAAAGTCACCATACCGATCCTCTGCGACAGCTCGAACGTATTTCAGAATTTGGCGGAGCTCGAGCGGTAGTTTTGTCGCAGAGTCGGCGATACATTCCCACACTTCAGTGGTTAGTTGTACCAGCTGGCCCCAGTGTTGTTGTATCTCGTCGCTATGTTGAATTCTGCTCGGATCTACTTCACAATCCGGGTTGAGTTCGTTAATCTCGAATATCTTGTCAGCTAAGATCTCCTCCAGGAATTCCTTTCCTAAGCGGCGCATGTGAAACTCTAGTGCTTGAGTAAGCAAAGAGTTGCCTCGGAATAGGAGGTTTGCCTCTCCCGCCAATGATTTCATGTCGCGGACGAGTTGGTCTCTGTCACTGGCAGAGTTCGAAGACTCGTTTGATTTTAATCGCCGGCTGAACCTCAGTCTCTTCACGCTATTCTGGCTTCCGATCCCATCGATTTCCTCCTCGACAAGTGCCATAAGCCACTCGCTAGAACTTCCCGATACCTGGAAGATATTCAAGAACAACTCCGCAAGCCGTCGCATGGCAGAAGGTATTGCCAAAGCGATCTGACTCGTCAGGCCAACGCTGAATTTATGGAGAAGTTCGGAGAGTGGTTCGTAATCTTTTGCTCCAAGGACGACGAGTTCGTCATGATTGACCTTGACGAACATGCTCCCAATCGATTCTTGTTTCTCGTCGCAAACCTGGAACCATTGTTCGTGATCCTTTGCCCGTTCCAACTTGTCTAGGGGTATATCCACCGATCCGCATAGAACCTCCGTCAAATTACCGGTCTTCGGGAGACCTAGAGAAGCTTGTAGCTGATGACTAAAGCTTTCTAGATTTCCGTCGACTCGCTTTAGAATAACAGATAGATATGGTAACGTGGTAGGTAGTTCCGTGAATTGGGTGAACTCCCGCCAAAATGGATTCTTTGTATCGGTCTGCGTTGTGGTGCGGGACCGAACCTCGCCATCTAGAATTACCTCAGCGAGGTAATTACCCGTAAGAGGATCACGATCTTTAGAGTGACGATCATGGTGTTCTGGGAGAGTGACGGCTTTTCTTATTTTCGCCTCCGTGACTCTAATTTGAATGGTCTTCTCCAAGCGGAATAGCTGTCCTTCAAAATCATTCTCAAACTCTTGTATCTCGGTAATCTGGTCTGAGGATCTCTTAAGCCCATATAGATCTGGCACGGCGAACGCTCGTAGAAGTACGAACCAAACTTCGAATAAGACTCTTGAGTCCAGGGCAAGATACACAGGCCGAAATATCGAAAGTTGCTTGGATATAGATGAGTAGATTGGAAAGATCGCAATGCAGTATTCCTCGTCCAAAACAGACCTATCCAGTTGTTGTATGGCGCAACGGGATAGCTGGGACAGCTCGATAATCGAAAGCACCGCCACGTCGTTTTCCGTCATGAGTTTGAACTCGCCATTATCCTGCAAAATGCAAGAAACCCTCCTCCACGATGTCATGCCTGAACGAAGATCTCGGGTGGATGGGCGTTTCACGATTGCGCGCGGTGACGTAGCGGTGCCTTTGTCCCACAGCATCACCTTGCCGACCTTGATGATGGTGGCGTCTTTCGAAGACGGGCCCCCAGCGGCTGTAGATCCCCGCCTCCTCATTTCCGTTCGACTAGAACCGGGCGAGTTGGCGCTTCTGCCGTTGGCGAATTTCACGGCGCTAGGACGTAGTTGTTGCCAGCAGAGTAAGCTAGCGAGCCACAAGTCAAATTCATCGGCCAAAGAGGGTCGAAGTAGGAGTTCAACGCCCATCTTATTGTTCAAAATCTCCAGACATTTTCCTTTGTCATCCGGGCCATCAACGGGGAGAACCCTGCACCCTCGAAGGTCGGCGACCACCGGAATATGGAATGGTCCGCTCTGACCGGGGTCGAAGAGTAAACTGCCTCGATCTTCGTCGATATAGCAGATCCCACTGTACCAAGGCCCGTTTTGTTCAGCTTGATATTCGACTTCTCCCTTCATACGGCCGCATAGGTTTTTCATTAGTAATAGAATTTTATTTGCATCATCCGTAGGTATGGGAAGAGGTAGTGAATCCACGGACGGCGGGGGAGATACCAGGGGAGAGGTAGGACGAGAAGAGCCACGTTTGATTAAGCGCCGGTTGGATGACTTTTTCTCCTTGCTTGAAGATTGGGGAATTTTTAGATCTGGCGGTCTGGTTGGTGCAACCGACGGGTAGCCTACGGATTCGAGTACAGTCGGCGGGGTGCGAACGTCGATATCTACGACAGCCCGGGAGCTTGATGATGAGAAAGATCCCACTCTATGTCTACTATCAGCCGTAGGAGATGTAGTCTGTTGTCGCAGTGCAAGCGCACCGTCCATAGTATGTGTGCGTGGTCTAAGGGCGGCGCTCTGTTGCTGTTGCTGTTGTTGCTGCTGCTGCACCGATGGGCCGGAGGAGTTACTCTCAAAAGAGTCGTTAAAAGCATCGTTGAATACGATACCCTGCCTCCTCCTTTCTCCACCAGGTATAGACCTAGGCGAACTTTGCTGCGGCGAGGCGGTACCAAATCCTCGGGTCGCTTGTGCGATGTTGCTCGTGTCCGTGGCGTGGCCATTCTCGCCTGGCTCAGGTGTAACGGTCCTAATGCTAGTCGGCTGCATATTGACATTAGTCCTAAGGGTCGTGCGCATATTGTCGCTGGCTGCCCATTCCGCGCCCGGCGGTAGTGTATCTCCTGCAGTAGCTATAGACCAGTCCGTAAGGTTGTCGATGTGATCGCTGTGAGTATCTCCCTCCACCTCCGGGGGTGGTGGGGAGATACCGCGAATCCGTTGTTTCGAAGGCATCGGGACCGGTGAATTGGAGCATCGAGTGCTGGGCCGGCGGTGCGCAGATGGGAAGGATCAATGTCGTGCCTCGTAGTTACATGCGTAGTCGTCGCGGCCATCCACCACTTTCACCAACGAAATGTCGCGAATTAGGATTGCATGGAAGGGTGGTCTGTCATAAATCGGGGGCGGAGGATGTCTCGTTCACAAGCTGCCATCGGGGGATGGGCATGGACATTCTAGAAGGATAATGCAAGTTTAGAGGGCAAGCTACCACACAGGTCGGCAGGCAGGTCGGCGCATAATAAGGCAACGTGCGTAGATTCGAGTCGAGGCTCGGCGGCGCGGGTGTTGCAGCGGATTCGGTAAGAGTGTAAAGTGTGTAATTTCTTCTTGCAGATATAATTATCATAATATCGTGCGTGCCTGTTCCTTTTTTTCTGGCCGTGTCCCGTCGAGTGCCTAGGTGGTACCCATACGGCACGTGGAATAATGAGGGTCAGGGATTGCGGGAACCGGTAAGCTTTCAGAAAATGCTAATTGAGGTGTGGGCGAGTCGACGAGTGGTTCAAGAATCAAGGATGGGCGTTTGCCGGGTTCGGCTCGCATTAAGGGACGGTCAGGAGGGCACAACAGAGGGCTCAGTGTATCGTTCTACTCGCTCGTTAAGTGGCTTGAGTGGTCAAAGGATATGCAGGAAGAGCAGGTCCGGCTCTGGGGTTGTTTTCTTGGGGTTCTACGGATTCTATGGATTCTGTGTGGGTTCTAGGTTCTCGTCCTCTGGAGTGGCAGCACTTGAGAAGTGGGTTTCTGGAGCTTCTGGATTTGCACAGCGAAGGTCGGAGTATTATCTGCAGGACCGCTGCTCATTCTGAACCATTGGCGTGCGACGATTGGATCCCCGGTCCAGGTTCAAGGTAGAGACGGCAAGCTACCGGCTAGGTAATTTGGGGGGAGACGTGCGACGACAAATAAGGAAGACCTGTTTCCGTAAGTAACAGTTCTAATTAAACCAAAATGATTGTTTCAGATGCGAACTGGTGGCCAATAGAAGAAGACGTTAGATAATTACATACCTAGTACATATGTAGGTAGTATGTAGACGTTGAAGAAGAAAAGAAAGTTGGGAACCTGGAAGACATGAGATGGCATCCGAGAGACCGAGAAGCACCCATGGACATTACCTATTCATTCAGTCATTGCATGTTATAGCTTTCCATATTCCTTCCTTCGTTGATTCTTGGTGCTGGGTGCTAGGATGCCCGCTCTAAGTTATTGCGACTATGGAGAGTTAGTTGAACCTCCCCGGCGCATCTGGGCACCTAGGTACGCTAGTCAATGGCTAGTCTAACCCTCTTTTAGGGATTAGGTGGTCGCTAGAAAGTCGCTAGGAATTATATAATGTTATTTATAGCCTTGGAGTACAGTCTATATCCTAGGTAGTATTCGTACCGAATCCATTAGCACATAAGCCCTGTACTTCCATGGCTATCATACATCTCACTTAGGTACACATATTATTGTCCTCAAATTCGAAGAACGACTTGTCATTTAACTACTTGCATGTGCCTTACATATCTGTAGGACATTGTGAACCATAGAAGAAGAACACCGCCACTACCGCCCCCATGAGAATATTCCTTTGGACTGGTTCTCATATTACACTTGATAAGGTCCACCAAGCGGTGAGGCGATGATATACTACCGTAGCACGCACATGGTGAATTATAGGAAAGGATAGGCAGAGGCAGCAGATAGGTAACTTACATATGTAGCTATTTGGAAACTGAGGTATCACAATATCCGAGATCCCCTACATAGCAGTCTAAGCAGATTACCACTCGAAGTAACCACCACGGACGACAAGAAGGATCCTTCGGTACTTGGCTTGTCTTGTCACGGTAGAAGCCGTGATGACAAGGCCTCTAGTAGACGCCCCGGTAGTATGTATGTTGGCATGGCCTGATGATTGCTCACAAGGCAACCGTGATGCATGTTACACGGAATAAAATAGCAATAAGTTGTCCTGGAAGCCATTATTCTGATGGGCGTGATGCATGTGAATACATACTGTAGCAGGAGATAGGTAAAGCCTTGCCCCAACTATTGGCTTGTGTCGTACGCTTCCAAGCAAAAGAACGATAAGCAAAAGTTTGCTTCTTTCTTTTTAATCCTTCCCACGGTTCTTCCACGGCTCTTGGATGTCTTGGGTGTGGGGGTTCGTCAGCTCACCGGCCGCGCCAGTCAGTAAGTGTCTCGAAAAAAGTTCCTGATATTGAACCTTGCCGTCCCGAATCTCGATTCTCGGCTGACTCTCCCAGCCCTTCCGTTCCCCTTCCCAGCAAGCATAAAACATCTTCGTCGGGTAACAAACCTCATTGGTCACATACAATGTAACATACGTCCCGTCAATACGGATGCAAGCCCTCTCTCAGGTAGGTATGGAATGAAATTGGGCAAGATATGCATGTTTCGTTGTAAAAGCTCAGGGAGCCTATCATGAACGGCACGCCTCGCGTTTGGGGTATGACTGAGGTAATGCCACCACCTTACCTTTCTGACTCTGCGACCTGCGCAACGTGCCCGTCTTGTGTCGCCTTATCCAGCTTCCCGGATCCCTTGCATCGGTTCCATGAAACCTGTATGCATACACATGCGTCCGGTATGCTTCTATCTCAAGCCCTGTCGTGCGCATCCGTGATATGCCACCTTCAAGCTATGCTATCTACAGTACCTTAGCCTAGGTGGGTATGGTCTTTACCTACCTACCTAGGTACCCAGTATGTTACACGCCTCGTACGATATATACGCCTAATAGCGTAAGTTCACATCCGACATCCGACCCTGAGGAAGAACACACGGGAATTATTTCGTCATCAAGACGAAGACCGGATTCTTCTTCCTCGGCTTCTGAAATTCGCGAACGGCTAGAAAATGGTGGCGATAGCAGTTGACAGGACGGGATTGGGGTCGAACCTATTTCGCTACCTGGTCCTTGCAAGGAGAAAGTTGAAATGGTCCGTTCCGCAGTGATCAGCCGAAGCCACATTTCTGTCATGGCGGAGGTATCAATATGCACGGGTCTGTTCAGGGATCTCTCGTCCAATGTAACATATTGCGGGTGATCCCCCGTGGTGCTATGATATCTTGGATTTCCGCGTATTCTGGAAATAAGTGAAGGAAAAAAAACATCGTGTTCAACAAATCAGACGAATGGTTCGAAACAACAAGTCTCTATTAAGGATGTACACAATGTACGTGCGTATGTATAAGTGTTTATTATTATGAGTAGGTAAGCTGGGTCCGTGTCTCGTGTCTTTGCGGCACCCTTCCCTGCTACCCTACTAGTATGTGTCTCGAGGCGTTTTCTTCACCCTAGCTAAAGAGGCTATCCACATGTGCCACGAAGTTGGTTTGGTCGACTACTGCATTCGTCGAGACAGGCAGCCACCCACAAGCCACCAGGCACCAGCAACGTCAGCGATGAAGAAAAAAAGAATTGGGGGGAACACTGGACGACAGAAGATTAGATGACCCGGGGTCCATCCCATCTACTGTGTATGAAACATTCAAACATCAGTCATATCAAGGAATCCTTGAAACGAAGTCGGATTTAAGTCAACGGAGTTCCCGGCCAATATAATAAGACCCCCCACATCCGGAAGGTCCCAAAGGAATATGAGCCTTGTAGAGATTACGTACTGCAGTCCAAATATCATACATGAATAGGAGAGGGGACGACCGAAATTGAAATTGGAGAGGAATAGAAGAAATTTGATGAAAGCCCAAACTCGGTAATAAATCATGTGAGAATCTCGCTTCTGCGTGCCAACCCATATATACACATGCTTCAGTCGAAGCTAATGTACTATGTAATGCACGCGTGCGTCTCTATCCAGGCAGGTAATATACCTACCCAATGGAATAGGAGACGCGGCTAAAAGACACGACGTTACGGACTCGCCGACTCAGCGGTGTAAGATATGGACTCTTAATACGATCCGAGGAGTGACAGACTTTGATCATGATACTGATAACAACACAATCCCAGGATTGGGTAGATAGTCTTCAGGGCTTACTAGCAGCTGTGCCTTCAATCTATCTGACTCTTACTTCACCTGGTCCAAGATTCTAGGTATACGTCGTTGGGTAGTTCTATATGATGGTTTCAGGGCGTTGCATCTAACGGACGCAAGCTGCGTAAGGGAGATACAACTTATGAGACTCAACAAGGTAGGTATGGCAGCACTGAACTCACCAAGTACATTCAAGGGAGGTAAAACAGTTGATTGGCAGCAAGATTGCGCGATGCAGTCGAAAGCAGCGGTATCTACCTATGTACAACTTTCGTCCTATCTCCTGCCTGCGTGCTGCTTCTGCCGAATGCTCAGCGGGGGGGAATATAAAACTGGGATATAGACGCGAACAAAAACCCATGCAAGTCGTAGCTCCTTCGTTCGCCCCCGGAGGAAAAAAATCGATAGCCCATAATGACTCGTGCCGCCGTCGCCGCCATTCGTTCCCCTGAAGATCTTCTACCCAGCACTCTGCCAGTGTAGGATGAAAAAAAACGGTTCATTGAGAATGGTATCCCCTTCGCAGCTCGCGCGAACGTCAAAAATAAGAAAAGCCTGTGTGCCTTAACCCGCGTATCTACCAACTCCATTTGCCCAAACTGACTGTATCTCCCCTCTCTGCCCTCCCCTCCCAAAAAAGTATCAAACGGTATCCATGAGTTGTTGCAGTTCCAAAAAATCGAATAACTAAACGTGGGTCCAAAAATGAGGGCTCACCAAACGGCGAAGCCCTTAAACATGTCGCAATCTCGTACGTAGTTCGCTGTCTCTCGAGTACAAGTTGTAAGGAGAAGACAGGTGTAGGTGAATATGCCCGCTCCATTAGCGCGAGGGGCCCTCGATGGGGCTGACGGGGTGACTCCGCGCAACGCTGAGGTCGGTGCTACCAGTACGTCTCAGGGCCTGCGACATAGTCTCGATATTGAGGTCGCCGTTGACCGAGAGGCTGTGCTCGGCCGACGTCGGGCTTCCGAGCGGTTTCCGCACGGGCGACATGCTAAGTCCCTTGATAGACCCGGAGATGCTGTTCGGCGGCGACGTCTCGGGGCCCTGCGAGGACACCGGCGATCGTATCGGGGACGGCGACCGGTTCACGCCTCGCGATCCGATGGAGGTTAGCCCGGCTAGGTGCATGGAGTCCCGGCTGCTGTTGGGTGGGACTTGTTCTGCCTGGACGACGTCCGCGAATGAGATGAAGCTTAGACGCCTCACGTCGGTCGAATCGAGCGAGCCGTAGTTCGAGGCGGACTCCTCCTTATCGGAGAAGGCAGCGAGGTCCTCAGCCCACGAATTGGAGATGCTGTCAAATGTAGAGGCTCCAGTGACGGTTACGCTGGCGGGTTGATGTACGTTGTGGGTAACGATCTCGACGGAATCGGGGTTGAGCCGGTCGTCGGTAATGGCTTCGGAGGATGCGTCCAGGACGGGAGGGATGTAGTTTTCGGTCTGGATATGGGATGGGATGGCTGGCGAATTGGGAATGACGGCCGTGCTCTCTTGCACGTCTCTCTCGAAGATCTGAGAGCCAGCTGGGGAACTCAGTCGCGGGGATGACGAGTAAATGCCCCGACCCGGCGAGGACGGCGTCATAATGGGACTGCCAGCTTGAATTGGCGAGCCAGTCGTCGACCGTTTCGTTGATGCATGCGGCATGTCTTTCGTGGTCGGTGGACTCGGCAATCCCGATGTAGATTTGGGGGATGTTTTGGCAATCGGTTTAGGGTCGGCCTTCTTCTTGCCAAAGCCGAATAGACTTCGCTTCTTTGACTTCGGGTCGGTCTTGGCCGTATCGCCCTCTGTCTCTTTTTCATTTTGCTCCATGATAGTTGAAGATGAGTCACCAGTAATATTTTGATTATTGCTGCCCAATGCAGGAGACAGGTCCTTCTCCCGACTGGCCTTTATAGCAGCTGCTGGTGCAAGAGTCATAGTGGTGAGTCGTGACCGGAGCTACTGGTCAAAATGGGGTGATTAACGGGTAACGCTCAATGAGTGATAATTAGTTCTGGAAGATGCCAAGGGGATCGTTAGCACGAGACCCAAAAATGACGGAGCCAACACCGACGGAACGGAAATGCCAGGCACAAATGTCCGCCTCGTAGGTAGTGAACTTCAAAGCAGTGCAGTGCAATATTGTTGCTACTATTGTTGCAAGGGATGGGGAACCAATGTTTGGTAAAATAGACGGGGACGCCTGATGACTCGAAATAGAGTAAGAGATGCAGTACCCCAATCTGCCATTCGCGCGTATAATAGATTATCGGGGTACATGTATATCAATATAGATACCAACAGAAGATTGGCACTTACCCTCCGTCGACCCACGTGCGATTGGGAATTGATCAAGTTCGACTAGGCTAGACGAGCCTAGTCCTGCTTTGTTTCTCGGAATATCCTGCGTCTGCCTGCCCTATTCCTGTTCCTCCTGATGTGGCTGCGTACTGCGCTGCGGCTGCGGTTGCAAATGCAGACGTAGTTTGGGTCAACTGTTGTAAGTAGGATGGACAGTACGGCACGATGCACGACGATGCAGGTTATGCAATTTAGAGGAGGCCGCCTTACAGACCCTGTCGATAATCACTTTCGTCCAGGTGCGTAAGAAGACGAAAACCAAAACCCAAACAGGAAGAGAAACCAGATGGTGGGTACTGGGTAGCGACGATCAATGACTTTGGCGGTTGGTATGATCGATGTCGACGGATCGTGGTTAACAAGTGTCCTGAAGAAATAATGATGCGTCTGTGTCCTTCTAACAGAAATCGATCAGAGATGACGACGGTCTCGTATTACTGGCTTGTCAAGATTACAGGCGCTCTCAGGTAAAGTAGGTAGACAAGTACCTGGGATCGATCGGACGGGCACCCGGTCATTAATTGAGGCCGGGTTCCAAGGTTGTTATTTTCGGCTTGGGTCCTTGGGCAAAGAGGAGGGAAGACAATAACGTGCTAAAGGCGGGTGTTTTGTAATTAATAATAGGAGCTTGGTTCTTCGAGTTTTTACTCGTCCTAGTTCAACGTCCCAGTCAACGTTGTCAATGCTGTCAGGGTTTAGGCTAGTTCAGCTTCAAAGCAACGATCAAATTCCAATGCAGGAGTTCCGCGTGCTTGCTTGCTCACTTCAGCTTGCTTTTGATCTCAATCAGCAAGCTGAACTACTTGGCGATCCCAGGGGGGTTTTGTACTGTAAGACAAGTCTAACGAAGCCCAGGTAGATGAGTTGGAAGAGCAAATTTTTCAGATTTCTGACTCCAACGTTAGGAGCTGGGAGCTGGAAACTGGTAACAGAAAACAGAAAACTGGAAACTTGGAACAGAATACCGTAAATGGTGACAGTGGCATGTCAGCAAGGGGTTAATTAAAACGGGAGGAGATATTGGAAGATCCAAGCTACATATCTTGCTCATACATGTATGTCCTACACTAAAAAAGGGGGCGCAACTTGCGACGTCACTGGTGATGACAGACTCCAATGATCTTCAAGGGCACAAACGGGGTATTAGATAGTAGGTACATAATAGTACGATAGTGCCACTCAAAGGATAGACGTAGGCTCAGATCTTCCTCGGTCATTTTTTGTTTCCCTGGCCCCCTCTCCAGATCTACAACCACCAAGAACTTATTAAAGTTCTGATTCTTCATCCCATTATTATGTACTATTCATGCCGATCTGCTGACGACGAAACTGGTGTTGAGGCAGAACGCCTCGAAAAGGATGGATGACAATCGCTCATTGGATCATCCACGATCCGGTAATGCATCGCATGAATTCCATGCAATCCCTCGGGCTGAAAATAGGCGATACATCAATGCTGACACAGCCTAGCTGCAACTTGGCCGTATTGTACCGTGATTATTACCTATGTAGAACTTACCATAAGTAATAAGCTATGTCCCTTACATTTCCTTACATAGCACCTGATTCTACATTGGCACAATCTAGATCCAAATCGGGAAATACCCTAGATACTTTAGAGCAGAATCGTGCATGTCTCGTGATGCTAAAGTCAGGGGTTGCTATGACAAGACAAAATCCTCATTGGGATGAAATATGATAGCCTGAGTACAGTACCGCATGTGTACGGTACGATCGAATCTGCGCTCAAGTTGATGTCTTGGGGTCTCACATGAAACCCCTCAAAGGTGACGTATGGTTGGACACATCAATTGATAGCACAGACCAGCTTCAGAATTGAATTTCATTTGAAGCCGGTGTCATCCATATTATCTTATGTAAGGCAGTCGGTCAGGAGTCCAAAAGGTTACGTAAGATTGGGTTCATGCGGGATAGGCATCAATTGATTTTTCCATGGATGTCCCTGGCCAGGTCCAAGTGTGACAGATCACATGACATTGTCGACCTCGGAATGCAAAAGCTATATTCCGACAGAATCTGAGAATTGAGATCGTGAGCCGATAAAATTGATAATTCGACGGCCAATTCCAAGCTGCCGGGTCGAGACTGGAGAGAAGAGGGAGAGAAGAGCGGCATAGAATATCACAACGAGCAATTCGACCTCTAATTCTACTCTTCTACTCCAAGTCTCCATCACCACATCTCCAAGGCCAATCCACACCGCAGCCAAAATGGAGACGCGGTGCCTCTTGCAGCCACTGCTGCGCACCATCACAAGGCCTTCCACCTCCTCGCCCTCAGCCTCAACCAGCACCCTCCTCACCTTAATACCACGAAGGCACCAATCATCGGCCTCACGGACAAAGCGAGCTCTGAAAATCGCACCGCACCCCTCCTTCCTCGCCGCCTCCTCCACAGGGGAATCCCAAGTCCTCTACAACCCGCCCTCCTCCAGCGCCTCAGTCTACCACACGCCGTTCAAATTCCTCCCGCGTTCAGACCCGCGACGGCGAGCGAACCTCTCGCAACTTCTCCGCACCTCCTCCGACTTATCCCCGGCCGCATCATCCCAGCTGCCGCCGGAACTCAAGGCACCGCCCAAGAAATACAACGTAACACGCGAGCAAGTAGACGAGATGCGGCGGCTGCGGGCGGAGGACCCGGAGCGGTGGAGCGTGCACAAATTAGCCGAGCGCTACGACTGCGCGCCGTACTTCGTCATGATGTGCTGCCGCGCCGCCGAGGAGCACCAGAAGCGGGAGCGCGCGCGCTTGGACGCTATTAAGGCCCGCTGGGGCCCGATCCGTAGTGCGGCGAGGGAGGAGAGGAAGAAGAGGAAGACGTTGTTGCTTAAGGATGCTTTATAGAGGCAGGCAAGTGGATAGGAGTGTTTACGATGCTAGGGGAGCTTGGTTTACCACTACGTACTTGAAGTCTGGGATTGACTTAGGGCCCCGGTGGGATTCTATTATTGGCGAGAGATGACGAACCACCCAGCTCTTGGCAATTAAGATACGAGGCTTCATGAGAGCTTGAGAAGGGAACTATTACGGTACCTACGAGATGGAGCTTGTATGATAAAAGCCCGAGCCTAAAAGGGAGAAGAACGGTAAACCCGTCAAGGTTGAAAAGCAACCTCCCGACACCAAAAAGAGAATTGTATCACAAGACTAAAAATAAAGTGTACATCACGAATTAGTGGCATGTCATCAGCCTCACCATGAATTTAACGCATCATCCCACGCATTCGGTCCAATAACAGGCGCTTATAAGGAGAGGGACATATTATTTCCGAGGTCACTCGCCTCTCCCAACATAATACATACATGTATGTGAAGGCTTACGGATGTAGTCATTAAACCAATTGCAAATTGTGACTTATAGTACTTGAATTGCATCATAACCAACACCGAATGTAACTCCAGCCCTCATATAATCTCGCCACGCAAAGTGCCCAGCCTCGTTATTTTGTCCATGTTCCTCTATTAGCTATCTACGCCTCGAGAAACTCATTCCATGTTCCCCAGTTCATCCATTCAGGCCGGAAGATGCGGGATGCTGTATACTCTATATCATCGACAGCCCACTACCCCTAAATTGCTACTTAGGTAATGAGCAGGGGGAAGAACTGTATCTTCATCACTTCCCACCCGTCTTCGTGGTGCTAGTCTCCAGGTCCTTCTTACCCGGTATGACTCTCCAGCACCAGCCGCACCAGCTGCGGCTACGTCCCGAGACCTCGCGGCCCAGGATCTCACCCTTCTTCTTCTCATCCTCCCACTCGGGAACGCAAGCTCCCACGCGCACTATCCGCACGAGCTTAGTCTTGACCACGCCGCCGATGCCCTCGATCTCGTGGCGCGCATAGCCGGGCCGCAGCTGCGGGCTCGGGGTGCGGCGCTCGGAGGGCGGCGAGCCGGAGACGGAAGATGCCGGCGACGGCGTGCTCCACGGCGACAGGGTGCCGTTGTTGTTCTCGACCTGTTCGCGGGCGTCGGCGGCGTCGCAGTCGGTTTCCTGCTCGCGCTCCTTAGAGCCGCAGCAGGCCGCTTCCCGCCCGCAGATCACGCCCCGGTCACCTTCGCCGATACCGGTGCCGAGGCCCCCGAGCACATCGCTGTACTGGCCACGCCAGCGCCATACACTGCGCCAATTAGCTTAGATATGAACAATTGTAGCCCAGGGACGGGGAGACAGCGTACGACTTGTACTCTTGGTCCGCGCTGCGGATACTCCGTCCGCAGGGCTGGCAGAGCCAGACGCCCTTGGTGTCGCAGGTGCAGATCGCCATCTGCATCTCGTCCGCGTCCACGGGCGTGTCGGCTCGCAGGGGCGGCTTCGCAAGGCGGCCTAGTGGAGCTTTGGTACACGAGATGCACAGCCGGCGGTGTCTGTCGCGTTGCACGACGGGAGCCGGCGGTTTGATGGCGCAGTTCTAGAACACGAGCTTGTTAGATACCTTCTCCCCTAGATACGAAGCGAGGAATATCGCGGATGCTCACCCGGCAGACTACCGTGCCGCACCGTCTGCATTCCGCGACCATGTCCCGCGCGCAGTCGCCGCTCTTGCCATTGTACTCCCCGGTCCGCCCGTCTTCCATATAAAACCAGTTCCCAGCACGGGCCCGATAGCGGAAGGTATCTTCGGGGTCGATCGGCACGTCTTCGTTGACGCAGTGGAGGCTATGGGCAAGAATGCTGCTGCGGTACTGCAGGAGGGCCTGGCGTACCTGCCGACAGGTTCGGGAGAGGTTGTGGAGCGTGTTGAGGTCGATCGACGACGCAATCGCCATGACGATACTGGTGTGTCGAGTCAGCTTTCTCTCCTCCCCGGCCACACACACAAGAAGTGTGAGGGCCAAGGCGGGAGATCTGCAAGTATGAAAATGCCATAAGTGAGGTTGCGTCTGCCTACGGATAACATCCGAGAGCCTCCGCCATCCCATTATGCTCGTTGAGGTTCTCGGGCTCGCGTTCTAATACGGCGGTCGCTCGGCTCTGTCCTCCTCCATCTGACCCATTCTCTCCTGCCGGTAGCTGCTTCGCTCGTTCGCTGTTCCACTCATGCTTTAGGCCGTAATGGTGCGTCTGAGGTGGCTCGGCCTCCTCGTCGAGGTCTACGAAGACAGCCATGGTTGAGGAGGGAACGTCGACGTCGCGTCGGGGTCAAGGTCGGGGCGGTAAGGTAAGAAAAGAAGATGTTAGAGGAAGAAGTGAAAGGCGGAACAAGAGAGTAAGAAGGCAAAAAGGGGCATGGGCATTGGATAGGGATGAGGACGGGATGAGGAATATCGGAGTGTCTGAAGTTAATAAACCACCCAGGTCTCAACGAACAACTCCCGGACCGGCAAACCCCAACCGTTGCGTTTTATGTCTGGATGGAGGAGGGCTATGCGCATGTAGTAAGGAACTGGAATGGATGGAACTATCATGTAGTGTTGACACATCACAATCCGCGATTACGATTATATACAGTACATAGCAGTACGTACATGGTACTGTAGGTACATTGTCGTTGCCCTTCCGGACTGAGTTACGAGATGTATCTCTTATCAGATCCATCTATGTGGGAACTTGGGAAGAACCTTACAGTAGCACTTGAGAGAAGAAAGCCGGTACCCGGACAGTTGCCGGCCTGAGTTGCTTGACTTACATCCATGGATGTACCCGACTTGACTACAGCAGGCAGGTGGGGTTGAAAGCAGCATCAATTGATGGATCTAGGGATTAATTCGTCGCAAGCCAGGCGCGGGGATCAAGCGCTACGCTACCTAAATGCCTACGCTACGCCGCGCTAGAATCAGCAGCACCGAGTTAAATCGCTAAATTGATGCATTAAATCGGTACACGTACATTCCCAAGCTTCCTAAGCTTCCCAATAATGCGATCAGGGGCACCAGACCGCTATACCGCCATCCCGTCATCCCTCCTAATGCTCCTCTTGCAGCTGTCGTGAGACCTCAACGAATGAATGATTTAGCTCGCCGATGTCTCCATCGAATTGCTACTTTTTTTCCAGACCGCCTGCAGGGACAAGAGCGAATAACCCCCGATTCCCCCGAACGTGGTAGATTTTCTCCCGTCACGAGCTCTCACAGGCTCGGAAGCGGACCAGGAGCTCCATTTCCGTCTCAATCTAGGGGTTTTACTATCTAGATGGATATGTAGGTACGTCGTATACAATCACGCGTCATTATAAATAGTTTTCGTTATTCGGTATAGCGTCGAGTTCCTGAGTTGCTGGACGCATGTCGACCCATGATAAAATTAAGTAATAGCCATTAAATCCCCAGTGGTAGCTGGGGATGTGTGACAAAGAATTGGAAGATATCTACTACCCAAGAATCCCCCCATTCCATATTTCTATCCTGCGAAGGCTCAGTTTTCCAACCCCTATAGGGCGGACCTCATGTATCATATATATAGAACAGATCGTATACACCCTGAACCCCCACGCCCGTAGTCACCATGCAAATACCATGAGCGCCGGGTTCAGGGCGACTGGTAGTAAGAAGTGGCACCCGACAAGCCACGCGAGCGGCCATATAGACGCCAGGTGCACGATTCTCCACTCGAGAGGGAACGCGAAGTAGCCGCATATGATGAGAGCGGTCATCAGGGCGCACCACACAAAGGTGCCCTTGAACCGTTTTAACAGCCGTGGGATTTCTTCGAGGAAATTAACGTCCTCGACTTCCTTAGCGGTAGCACCCCAGGTCATGTCGATGCTAAAGAAATGACTCAGTAGAGCCTGTGAGACGTGTAGAGAGAGACCGCCCAGGAATATCGTCATCAACGGGATCCACTTGATGTTGCTCCAGACTAATGCGAGTCAATAATTAGTTTCCTTTCTAGCGTGCGATGCTTCTAGACGAGGCACGAGACTTACAGGCTGATATAAGGGACTGTTGGTTCAGCCGATACCGCAGGATAGCAAGTGAAAAGTTGCCAAACCCCGTAAAGACGACGACAACCGAGACATAGATGGCGAAGGAATCTATGTAGAATTTGTCGTACAACCCAAAGAACCAGCCGGAAAGGAAGTAGTTCATAAGGGTCAAGATCCAACTAGCCCCGATGGCGTAGTACGTGCCGATGTAAGTGCAGATAGTTAGTTTTTTAGGGAAATGGATATTGGAGGATATGAACGTCCTAAATAAGGGCGTGATAGGGCCACGGGTTGGCCAGTATTTTAGGGGGTGAAACATCAACTCATTACAACCATATGCGTATTTTTCCCATCGTGCTAACTCATCGTAGACCGTTAAAGAGACGCCCTCCTGGAAGCCGTCACCGGTATAGGACGCGAATCTGAGGTCGTAGCCGGCGCATTGGAGTCGCAAAGCCATGTCGAAATCCTCAGACACGTGGGACTCAGACCAAAATTTTTCATATCCATCTTCGTCAAAGTAAGAGACGGCATCCTGAATCGCCGACCACCTCAGGATGGCGTTGTGGCCGACGAAGGGACATGCATCACCGTTTGCGACAACGAAAGTGATGGCCGAGTAAATAAGGTTTGTAAACCACGTAACGCTGCGAATATATCAGTATAGAGATACTCTTCCGTGTATATAAACAGTTAACTTACCCTCCTTCGAAAAAGGACGTCGTCACCCGCATGACACCGGAACTGAATTGCAATATGGCCACCTGAGGAGATTGTTCCATCTCACTGACAGCGTCCAACAGACAATCCGGTGGCACACGGGTATCTGAGTCAATGATGAGAATGTAATCGCCGATGCGGATATTACCCTCCGCCCAAGTCCGGCCTTCGTCCTCCTCCAGGACATCGGCGAGGCATTGTTCATATGCGGCACGTTCGTCCGCCGGAGTCCACATCGGATTCCTGGAGATTTGCACGAGCTTGTCTTCGACGCGGTTACTCACCATCATAGCGTAGTTCATGTTTGATGCCTTCTTGAACTTGCCACGTCGGAGAAACGGTCTGCTTCCATCTTCTGGCTTGGGTTTGTGGGGCGGTCGAGATACCCAGCCGATGTTGTTTTCCTCGTAAAAATCACGTCGTGTCTGAGCTTCTTCCGCCGATATCAGCTGGAGACCGTCGTCATTCACGAATATGTTAGCGGAACCACCCTGCAGTTCATATGTTGAAATGCACTGCTTGAGTGATTGGATTGTTGGCATGATGACACCCTTGAGACCCTCCTTGTACACTGGCATCTGGATGGTCACATGAGGTAGGGTGTGAAGTTCCCGATTGAGCCGCTTCGGGGGCTTTCCAGAATAGTGTCTCGAGTTCCCGTCGACGGCGGAGATAGGACCGAATGTTTGGAAAAGGTTGGTGATAATAGACTGGAAGAAGAACATAGCCACCCACATCTCAACCGGTATCACGGCGATGAGTGCCAATCGAACATATGAGCCATCCGTGGAGACCTCGTAGGCCAGAGACCTCAAACCGAGCCCCATGCAGGTTATGCAAAGAGCCAATGTCACCGCCACGATCATCGGACTACTTAATTTGGTTTCTCTCCGTTCCGATTCGGATGCCGCCTCCAGGTCGACATCGCTTACGTCTACTTCGGCACCTTGGTTTTTATCGGGCTCCTTCTCCTCATCTTGCTCCTGCTCTTCTTCTCCATTGCCCCAGATCATCTTCATCAGCTCCCTCTCTAGGGCATCAGCCCTCGCTAGGACCTTCTTTGGTTCGTCGTCCCAGACAACCAGGATCTGGAAGTCTTGAATGAATGCAGCAAAGTGATGTTTTTGGCATCTGGGTAGCTCGCGCATGCTAGGTAGCACTTGCAAGCGGAGGCCATCAGGAAGCGGGATGTATTCATAAGTCGTGCGCCTCGAAGCAAGAATAACATTTATGACCCTGGTATTGACGGTCATAGCACACTGCAGAAGAATGATCAGCACCCGTTCGACACGACGGAGAAGAGAGACTTATACGGACCCGGACATTCAGCTCCATTGTCATTTCATACAAACCATAGGGAATATCTCGAAGCTGGGGCGGGCAGCACGCATAGTCGTTCTTGCCCTTTTTCAACACGACGCCCTCGCCGGGCAGCATGCCAGTCGCATATTGCCTTTCCAACTGCTGCTGGTACATCCAGCTGCAGATGACGTCTGCCTTGACGTCCACCATACTCTGCGGGCCATTTCGAGTACCTGCCGGGGCACGTAACGAACTTGCGTATATTGATCCGGGCTGTGACGGCGGGTACGATACCGGGTGCGATTCAATCCTTGATTCGTATGGGTTCCTAGGCGCTACTAGGCCCGGATTTAGAACGGCGGTGGGTTTGGGCAAGGGAGCGTTGGTGTTCAATTCATTTAGATCGGTCTCCTCAAAAATCTCGGCCGGCGCTTTATTATTTTTCTCTCCCTTTCCCTTGACATGCCGAGGAGCGAAGTAGGACTTGAAGAAGCCCATCCTTATGAGTCGTGCAAATCAAATAGAACCGCTACCGCGCCCGCCCGCGGTGGATTTTCGCTCGCCAGGAGATGAGCGATGATTTTTGTCTGTGGACTTCAAAAATGGTAGGGTCAAACTTTTGGCCGACTTAGGTGGAATGGTAAACTTAGAAAGGTTGATGGCACAACCGGGTCTATTAGCTTAACCCTCAACTCACAACGCCATGATACTTCGAAGGACCCGGACCTGCAGCGAAAGCTCGGTTATTCCCTTGTGGCGCAACTATTGCCCAGCTGAGCAGAGGTTTCTAGCGCCCGCATGAGATGGCGTCTATTGACAACACAGACTCCTTCCTGTCGAGGAACATGCCCGAAGCCATCCGATGTATTACACGGCAATAATAAATACAATAGAACGGAGAAGGCTTGACGGCTACGGGGGACTAGAGCGATAAATCTACGCCGGGAACAAATAAGCAACCCCCCACCAGGGAGGATACTGTGTAACGCCGTATGGGTGCTGATACGGGCTTTTGTGCGCGAGCTGGCAAAAGCTTGGTGGGTAGCAGTGGGAATGGGGGGTTGCTGCAAAGATACGATATATCGCAAGGGCGGCAAAGCCTAGGCCCCTGGTGGCTCGTGGCCAGCCCACGCGATGCCAAAATAGACGAGTTCGCAATAAATTGCCAGGCCGACCTGCATGATATCGAACAGGGGCTGTCGCTGCATAGATGGTCTAGTGGTTCTACGTAGATGTAAGCTGAGGGAGAGCCGGCACGATATTTTTTTATTCGAGCCACAAATGTGGCTTCGAAAGCAAGTAAGTTTGCTTTTGCTCCGTTCTTAGCTGCGGTATCGCCTTCGGGTATTCGTCAAGATTTGGAAATCGCCTTAGCGGCTGATATTCCAAGCCGCCGTAATAATGGTTTATTGAATCAGTATATATTGGCACGGGCGCTAGAAGCCTGGCCAGAACGCCCATCTGCGTTATCATAAAGGAGCTCGACAGCTAACGATTGTTTCTCATGTCAGCTTAAGCTGACAGAAGGGCAGGAAGGCCGACACTATTGAACCCCCGGGACGCCGGCCCCAGATCGGGAACAATTCAATCTAAGGAGTAGGTAAGACGGTGTGCGAAGCTTGACCTGGCGCCGGGTCATCCTTCGAAATAGGCGACATACCAATTTCCAAATGCATGTGGAATAGGCAACTGAAAATGTGGCGGTTGGTTAGACAGCCGCCCCCATGGGCTCTAGACCAATAAGACTTAGGGCCGGCCCAACAACTGAAATTTCAATGTTTGCGGTCGCTAATAATCTGAACCAGTGAGGGTTGCAGTTGGTATCCATGAATACGAGATGCGCGACTTGACAATAATGAATGAAGATAAGGTCTAAGTTGTCGCCAAGACTAAGAATTGGTAGGTACCAACATCCGTGGCACTAGCGCCGAGCCCCTATTTTTAGAATTATAGATAACCTGTAACTGCAAATAATCCGATATGCATTTAAAGAGGGATATTGTATGGTTTACTACAAAGACATCTAGCAAGTTGAAAGAACATAGTTACAAAGCCCTTCTGGAAGCCTTAAATCGATTTGTCTAGTACAGATTTACTAAAGCCCGATATTGCTCCTTCTACGGCTCCTCCAACCGCAGCTTAAGAGTTATACTGGTCTTGTCACTTTAGAAACCATGTTTTTACTGTTCATGTTCAGTTTACCATATTTCGTTTTACGATTATATGCACTAAACCCGTTCCTAAGCAACATACATATTTAAAGACTTCAATAAGTTGGTTTGTTGGTTGACACAACCATAAGCCTGAGAACATCGAAAACCTAAACTTATGACAGTTCCAGTTGTTTACCTCCTGACTAAAACCAATCAGGAATAGCACTCGTCGCATTACCATATGTTGCTGGGGTAGAACAAGTTCTTGAGTCTTTATAGTGTACACGTAAGTGATAAGGAGTCGAGACAGAAACAATCTCAACTTCAACACATACTACGGCCTTGAACGTATAAATAGAGAAGGGTGGAATTTCCTATTAAGTATGAAGCAGTATATATGGTGTCTCCAGAGAGCTTAAGAACAACATGTTAGAAGGTAAATACTATGCGATAAAGAAGAGGAGAAGTATATTCCTCAGCTTTGAGTAAGAGGGCTTTACTTCATACTCCTCCCGGGATAACTATACAGGGGATCATGACCCTTATCGTATACAAATTTATGACATTAGCTAGTGAGCATCAAGGCTCCCAGCACGATAATGCGATGATTACCAAAACTCTTAGTTTAATTGCAACGTATCAATCATATAGTGTCAATTAGAAGTATGCCGATCATTTATGTTGAGTCTAATGATAGCCGGTGTTCATAGACTTTGCAACTATAGTTCTTTTTCTTAGATTAAGCAGTGAGAACTACTCACGGAGTCAGGACTGAGTCAGGACTGAGTCAGGACTGAGTCAGTATAAGTACTAGTAGTTATGAATAAGAGAAACACGTCTATAAAATGCCACGAAGAAACTATTGGGCAGGTGAACATATGTATCTAACTAGTTTGGTCATAATGTTTCGGCTGACAACACGCCTAAGCCACGAACCGTATGCTTCTATTTCTGTCGGTTGACGTCAAACTTTGCTACGGAAGCCATTAGGATTGTTAAGAGCTCAAAGTACATCATAACACAAACGCTTGACCCGTCCTGTTCGAGATGTGCTCAATATTTAATGAAGTCCTAAGTACCTCATCTCAAGTTGTGATTTTAGATATGTCCGTATTGCCACTTATAGACTTTATGGGACTCAGCTATAATTATTATTTAAAGTCTTCGGATAACATTCTCTTCATCAAGCAGCCGTATAAATATCTCTTCAGTCACTTATAAAGCAGCATGGGGCCATTTACGTGTAGGAACGATAGTATATTACATGATTTAGGATAACAAAGTCAACAGCCTACTATTATTAGTAAGGACAATAGATGCTACGGACGCATTATTGCTAGTTTCCCGTATACATATATACCCATAGCCCACCATCCCGTCAACTACAATTCGCTGCTCCACAGCGTATTGATATATCGTCTTATGGGCTGTGGATGTTTAAGGTACTAGCAATCCACGCCCTGATCTACGTAGTCTACTTTCGAGGGTTATCCTAGAGACGGTTATTTATTTCAGTTTAAAGGCTTCTACGTTAGCACATAGAGTACAGCGATGTCTGTTCCCCTTCGGCAGTTAGTCTAGTTCGCTATTGTATTAGCTTGTCTCGATTTACATATGAATTATCTCCTGGGCCACTTTAAAGCCGTGTCTCTATCTGTATGATATCATGACAATTTCGTCGCGCTGTTTTAACAGAGTTTCTAGGGCGATATCGCAGCTAGCTAAGCAGCTGGGGAACTTAGTACGAGATCGCGTGCTCTAGCTGATAGCTATTCGTGACTAACATTTTTGACTGGCCATCCATGGATACCATATATCAAAACTATCAAAGCCAGGCAATCGGAGTGTTACCGAGTTAAAAACATCCCATTGGACTAATATATTACTTTTATAGCACCTACTGCCTAGGTAGGTAGTATTTGGTGGGGTAGTAGTCTAAGTGGGACCGCTACGTCTGTCAGACAAAGAGCTTAGCTGAAGACCCTGAACAGATGCCAATGATTGTATAGTAGATAGAAAAACGGTGAGCAATTGAAATTCTTCAGTAGAATAGTATAATTGATAAAGTCAAAAGTGCGTCAACACATCTAGCGACTCAAGGCTTGAAGATGAGTAACAAGAAAGGAAGTTATTGTTGACTCGGGGTCCACACCAATTGACCCTAAAGACCCTAGTTTATAGAGGGGCCACGTGCCGGCCCTATAAGTACCGATATTCGCTGCAGGTGGTCAATTGACCTATTGCGGTAGGTAAGGTCCCAATCTCGAGCTGACATCATTCTCCGGTCTTCTAAACTCTTATCTTTTTGGGACATGGAAACTCACCTATCCCACTGAACGTGGTTCTCTCAGTTTCACTTCTTCTTTCATAAATCCTACAAAGACAATAGAGACAAGTCGCTTGGCCTGGTATTAATTTACATGTGGTCTACGACTGAGTTCCAATTTCAAAAATTAGTTCCCCTTTTTGACGTGCAAGGACCTTCAGACGGTCTATCCTCTTTTTCTTTCTTTGTGTTCCCCTGTCACCCGTAGCGGTCACCAGCGACGCTTGCCTAGAACTCACGATCCCCACGATCGCTTCGCCCCCCCCGCGTCCCCTAGGTATAAATCCCTCTTCATCTGACTTTCCTCATCGAAACTTGTCAATCACTGCTTAGAAGGCATCATCTTTTCCTGAAAATTGCTCTGCCCTCGCTCGCGACGACATAAAAGAACCACCGTAATCATACTCTGCCGGTCATAACTTGATCCCTCGTATACTTTGGAAATTAGGTGTTGTATCATCTAGAAGATACTATACCGCTCTTAGTGTACTTCTTTCTCTTTGACCCTTTTTCCCACCTCCCAACGCCTGCGAATCGCTACCACCGCTTCGCCATGGCCGACTTACTAACTCCGGCTTTCTCGAAAGCCAACCGACGCGATACTAGAGACGGGAACGATTGGGGTATATATGACGATGCTAGAACGTACTATACCTCCGATGCCCGCCACGGCGATCGATCGCACAAGCGAAACCGCACATTGTCACAGGTGCGTCGGCCGGACTTTAGCCAATCCCGAACACCAGCTAATGTAACTAGAATGGCATCATTCAAGAGATAGAGCGCATGGGTATCCACGAACCGCACAGGCGAGGTAGTCATGGTATGTGAGTTCTTTAGGAATTGACAGCATTATACTAATTTGCCACAGATGAATCTAGCCGACCGCATTCCCGTCAATTTCTTGTCGATGTCGAGTCTACCCTAAAGAGTTTACAGGCACAAGAAGACACCGATGGCAATATGCAAATCACAATTGAGGATGCTGGCCCGAAGGTAGGCTTTTTCTTGAATCGTTAAAGTGCACGTCGCCTCTGACATCATACCTAGGTGATGCCCCTCCGAACCGCCGCATCTGGTGGTCACAATCGGTTTGACATTAGAGGAACATATATGCTGTCGAACCTTTTACAGGAATTGTATATGGCGAAAGAGTTTGGGCGGAAACGTATCATTCTCGACATTGGTCGCCTCAACGAGAATCCCGTCAGCAGGTTATCTCGGCTCATTAAGAACCAATTCTGGGAGGGGTTGACTCGCCGTATTGACGCCTCAAGCATCGAGATTGCGGCGAAGGACCCTAAAGACTGGACGGACGACCCGCGGCCTCGCATCTACGTCCCGCCGGGTGCACCAGAACAGTACGAATACTACCAAAAACTTGCGAAAGAGCGACCGGAAATTCGTTTGGACGTACTCTATCTCCCTGAGAAGATCACCCCCGAGATCCTACGGGACATGAACGATAAACCTGGTCTACTAGCTGTCGCTATGGAAGAGGTTGCCGATCCGAAGACCGGAGAGAAGACCCTTCGCGGGCTTCCGTTTGTGGTTCCAGGAGGGAGATTCAATGAGTTGTACGGGTGGGATAGCTACATGGAGTCGCTCGGGCTACTAGTTAATGACAAAGTACACCTGGCCAAGTCCATGGTACAAAACTTCTGCTTCTGCATTAGACACTATGGTAAAATCCTCAACGCAACCAGATCGTACTACCTATTGCGATCACAACCTCCCTTCTTGACGGACATGGCTCTTCGTGTATACGAGAAGATTCAACATCAACCCGGCGCGACAGAGTTCCTTAAGACAGCTTTCCTCGCTGCGATCAAGGAGTACTACTGCGTGTGGACGGCGGAGCCACGATTGGACCCCAAGACCGGTTTGTCGAGATACCGACCGGAAGGGATGGGCGTGCCGCCGGAGACGGAGGCCTCCCACTTCGTCCATATTCTTGAGCCATATGCTGAGAAGCACAATATGACTTTCGAACAATTCGTGAAGGCGTACAATCACAATGAAGTGAACGAGCCGGAATTGGATGAGTACTTCCTTCACGATCGGGCGGTGAGAGAATCGGGCCACGATACCTCATACAGACTTGAAAAGGTCTGTGCCAACCTAGCGACTATCGATCTTAACTCGTTGATCTACAAGTACGAGATGGATATTGCTCGCACCATCCGCAATGTCTTTGGTGATAAGCTGGAGATCCCGGCTGAATGGTGCGCCGGCGATATGACGCCCGGTCAAATCGAGACTTCGGCTATTTGGGATCGTCGCTGGAAGAGGCGACGTGCCGCAATTCACAAATATTGCTGGAACGAGGACAAGGGCATGTATTTCGACTACGACACGGTGAAGCAAGAGCAATGTACCTACGAGTCGTGTACGACCTTCTGGCCGCTTTGGGCAGGAGTGCCGGACCCCGAACGGGCAGCCAAGGTGGTCAGGTGCGCCGTTCCCAAGTTCGAGGCTTACGGTGGTCTACTGTCCGGGACGGAAGAGTCGCGCGGCGTAGTCAGCCTGGAGCGACCGAACCGACAATGGGATTATCCGTACGGATGGGCTCCCCAGCAGATGCTGGCCTGGACAGGTCTATACCGCTATGGATATGCGGATCTCGCGCAAAAGCTGGCATACAAGTGGCTATTCATGGTGACGAAGGCATTCTTCGATTTCAATGGCGTTGTCGTAGAGAAATATGACGTCACGCGACCGGTCGATCCCCATCGTGTGGATGCCGAATACGGAAACCAAGGGCTTGACTTTAAGGGAGTCGCCAAGGAAGGGTAAGTCAAATTCGTAAGCTCAACACTCGTACTTCTACTAACGCCATATACCTAGTTTCGGTTGGGTCAACGCCAGTTATGTCTACGGCCTCCAATTCATCAATACCGAGATGAAGAGAGCACTCGGCACGCTGACTCCGTATGAGACGTACGAAAAGGCCCAAAAGCTCAAGGAGGAGAAATTACTCCAAGAATTGGTTTAGAAGCGAAGCTCTGCGAACAAACAAACGAACGGGGGATGGGTGGTGTTGCATCATTTACAGCATCTTTTCCTCTCTGTGTTGTGTTGCTGCGTGTCATTACGGTCACGGGATGGCATTTGGCATCTTCGCATGGTTTTAGGTAGGCTAGGTTTTAAACAGGTTGCATGCCGACGGGCGTAGTTGTCGTAAAGACTACCTCCTATGGATTAGCAGTAGTAGTATTGTCTAGTAACGGTACGAGGTTGATAAAATTCCCCTCGGTGATGATGAGATTGATGATTTGATGAGTTTTCCTGTTTCGGATGTTTTGTGTTAGTTAGCTAGATTTTATGAGTTCGTATATGTTAGTTTCAATCTCAATTTAATGCTTACATAATATGTCGAGAGCGTTGTTATATTCGAAGCAGTCCGGTGAATAAGTATAATCACGAGCAAAGAGCAGCTCAATATAATGCAGGTATACAATATGTGGGTTAGGGGAATATAAACATATCGGGTGGGTTACGGAAATAAAAGGGAAGCATCTGCAAGCCAGAAGAGCAAGATACAACACAAATGTCAACTATATTTGTCCCATTCACGTGGGACCATACCGGTAACATTCAGCAGCCTCATTTAATATGAAAATGATACAAGGTCTAGCCAGTTTCTGCCGAGGTTGGGAGATCAAAGGTTTAAGATATCGGATACAACCGGGGCCACGTCCCTAGCCCCAGATACGTTTTAGTATCTCAGGATGGACAGATGCATCTTCACATGCCATTCCAACCTAGTGGCGACATGCCTTACACATATGAAATATGTAACACAATATCGATTTACTCTAATTCGCCGTCACATAACACAGCGGTCTTGTACCAATTGGGAGTATCATCGTAAATTAAACCTAACCCCGTGAGATTGGTTTCTTAATTCCCTGGCAATGGCTCTCTAAAACGTGTTGAAGCCTGTTAACAATGAAATATAACAAAAAACGAAAATAATACATAAATCAGACAAAACGTCATCATCAAATGCCAATATCCCCAAAATGCGGGGGGACCAGGGGATCTTTGTGCCCCCCTGCTGGGGACTCTAGCTCGGTAACTCGGCCAATCGGCAAACTGGACGATCCCCTTGAGCCGACCTCGACGTCAGAAGCTCGAGGTGTGTCATCCCTTGGATCCGAGGCGCGCGCCGGGGCGAACCCAGCTTGAGTTCTGGCCCAGCGGTCCATTTGCGTTGTTGAACTTGCACCGGTGCCGTGGTTGGCCTGGCTAGGTAAGGAGTCATCATGGTCCAGTTACGCTATCCAAGGTAGCCTATGATGGGATCTGCTGCCCATAGCCGCTTGACCGATCGCTGCCGAGCTGCAGGGCCCGTGGTAAGTGCTACTTCTTGTAAGCCGGCGCCGCTCTCTCGCTCGCTGCTTTTGTAGATCAGATGGTAGGTTTTGTATGTTGACTGGTCAGCTTATGGTAGTGTTCTCTTGTCTACCTGCATCCGTAGTTCGGCTTCTTCTTTGTTGATAAAGGTTCCACCGCGCCTAGTTCCATTGCTGTTTCGCTCGCTCACCCGAGTCGTTTCACACCTTTGGTTTTTGACTCTTCTGTCCTTGATCTTGAGGTCGGTATAGGTCTGTATATACACACGTTTCGAGTCACCGGCTTGGGTTCTTGGGATTAAGGACTTCGTCTCTACGGTTATACCTACGATATCTCAGAAGTCGTGACATCATACCAAGTCATTGGCTGCGTCACGGAATATACATATACTACCCAGCATGGCGTCCAACAATATGATCAACCCGGCCGTGGATCCGGATATCGAGGATGAGCTGTTCGCGAGGGAGGTTGAGGCCGTCAAGAAGTGGTGGAGCGACCCGAGATGGAGATATACGAAGCGACCTTTCACCGCCGAGCAGATTGTTTCCAAGAGAGGTCACCTGAAGATCGAGTACCCGAGCAACGCACAGTCCAAGAAGCTGTGGAAGATCCTTGAAGGTCGTTTCCAGAACCGCGATGCTAGTTACACGTACGGCTGCTTAGAGCCGACTATGGTCACGCAGATGGCCAAGTACCTGGATACCGTCTACGTTTCAGGCTGGCAGTCATCGTCAACTGCTTCTTCGTCTGATGAGCCCGGTCCGGATCTAGCAGACTACCCCTACGTATGCTATTCCACTTGTGTAATTGCCCCTGTTGAACCATGCTAATATGTGATAGACAACTGTCCCGAATAAGGTCAAGCACCTATTCATGGCACAACTATTCCACGACCGCAAGCAACGGCAAGAACGCCTCAGCGCACCCAAAGCCGAGCGTGCCAAGCTAGCCAACATCGACTACCTCCGGCCCATCATCGCGGACGCGGACACGGGACACGGCGGTCTGACAGCCGTCATGAAACTCACGAAACTGTTCGTCGAGCAAGGCGCCGCGGGAATCCACATCGAGGACCAAGCCCCGGGAACCAAGAAGTGCGGACACATGGCGGGTAAGGTGCTCGTGCCCATCAGCGAGCACATCAACCGACTCGTCGCGATCCGAGCACAAGCCGACATCATGGGCTCAGACCTCCTAGCCATCGCGCGCACAGACGCCGAGGCCGCGACGCTCATCACGACGACGATCGACCCGCGGGACCACGCATTCATCCTGGGGTCCACAAACCCGCAGCTGCAGCCTCTGAACGACCTAATGGTAGCGGCAGAGCGCGCGGGCAAGACGGGCGACCAGCTACAGGCGATCGAGGACGCGTGGCTGAAGCAGGCGAACCTGCGGCGGTTCGACGAGGCAGTGGTAGACGCTATTAACGCCGCGCCGTCGCTGCCGAACAAGAAGGACCTCGTGAAGCAGTACCTGGCGCAGGCGAAGGGCAAGAGCCAGGCGGAGGCGCGCGCCATCGCGCACGGCATCACGGGCGTCGATATCTTCTTCGACTGGGACGCCCCGCGCACCCGCGAGGGCTACTATCGCCTCAAGGGCGGCTGCGATTGTGCGATTAACCGCGCTATTGCGTATGCGCCGTACTGCGATGCTATCTGGATGGAGAGTAAACTCCCGGATTACAAGCAGGCGGAGGAATTTGCTAAGGGCGTGCATGCCGTGTGGCCCGAGCAGAAGTTTGTTGCCCCCTTTTTGTAGCGCTTGATGAATAGAAAAGCTAACGAGACGATAATAGGCTGGCGTACAACCTCTCGCCGTCCTTCAACTGGAAGACGGCTATGCCGCGCGATGAGCAGGAGACGTATATCCGACGCCTAGCCTCGCTGGGGTACTGCTGGCAGTTCATCACGCTGGCCGGCCTGCACACGACAGCGCTGATCAGCGACCGCTTCGCGCGTGCGTACGCGAGCGTCGGTATGCGGGCTTATGGCGAGCTCGTCCAGGAGCCCGAGATGGAGCAGGGCGTGGACGTCGTTCGTCACCAGAAATGGAGCGGTGCTAATTACGTCGATGAGCTGCAGAAGATGGTTACGGGCGGTGTGAGCAGTACCGCGGCGATGGGTAAGGGAGTTACGGAGGACCAGTTTCATTGATTTGAAGGTGGGAAGAGGTGGATAGGCTGTATAAACGTCTAGACGTAAAACTTGAGGGGAGGATAGCTAGGTCGGGGTTGAGTTATTGCTTCGGTGCCTATATACTCGGTGTAAATGATTTGGATACGGCAGTAATGAAAATTATATCGCATTAGCATATATGAAAAAGCTCGGTATTTTTGGTTAACTTGATTATATGGTAAATGCCCCTTATTCAAGGGATGAGTGAAAGACTAATCTCGTCGTTGGAACCAATGCTTAGTCCACGCCTTCCACTTAGCTACTCGCTTCGTTGAGGAATCATCAATAGAGCGTTGCTGTTCGTCGATCGAGAATTTTTCAGTCTGCGCTCTCCGCTGATAGTTGAGCCACCTCAGCTTAAGTACCTCCTCGCCCAATTGAGGGAATAACTTGTCAATATTCTCGCCCGTATTCGCCGAGGTCTCCAGAAACATGCACCCAAGCTTGAAGCTCTCGGCTAGCTTGCGGCCCTCTGCCCACGGGACTTCTCGTTGCTCGTCCTCGCAGTCGGAGTTGGTGCCTACAAGAGCGAGACCATATAAGCGGTCGTCTTGAACCATATCCTGAATACGGCTGTAGATTTCTTGCGCAGAGATGAAGGATTCCCGTGACCCGATGTCGTATACAAGCACCGCGGCCTCTGTAATCTGTACGGCTTGCTTAAGTTGGTCATCGCCGGACACATGCTGGTGAGGGATTTCTAGGGCGTTGAGGATGTATGTCTCCTCATTGATGTTCATTTTATGACAGTATGCCCGTTCCTGTTCGTCGGGATCAGGAGACCCATCTTTCACGGATATGCCATGACAAAACTGCGTGTCGTTAGATGAAATAAGGCGTTATTCTTCGGAGTATTATTACCTTCTCCAGGATTGAAGTCTTCCCACAGCCTTTAGCTCCTAAAACAAGGAACATGAATTGCCCTGCTGGCCTGTCCAGTAGACATGATTTCTCGTCGACGTCATCCCCGTCTTCACTTGGTCTCCATGAAAGAAGAGCCTTCAAGTACCGGATCTCTTCATCGGTCCAGATCATGGATTCGGTCATTTTGGCGATGTAAATTTGCTTCCCTGCAACAACTCGGGGGCGCCATGTTACTAGACATGGCCAAAGGAGTATGAAGCGAGAAGCACCTTTATACGACGAAAAGACGTCATGAGTGCGATCGCTCGCGGAAGAGCATAGCACAACCACGAAAATCCTGTAACGCTCCTAATAGGCCCGCAATGCTGCAAATGTTACAGAGGCATCTCTGTGCAACAGGACAGTCGCAAGATTCGGGTGGATATAGCCACAAGTATACACTTCTGGAAATTTGCGCTGGCGTTGCTGCATGATTATGTACTGTTAAGCAGGTGAATGACGTTCTCATTTATCATCGGGCGATGGCAGGCCAATCTAATTGTAAAACGCTCCCGAAAAATTGCATCGTGCATGCTTATCCCTCCTTTACCACCTACACACTCCGACTACCTATACAAATGCGGATATCGCGAGGCTCTTTGGTGATACCTCCTTGACCGAATATTTATCTAGTAAAGATCACAATCTTGTGCCACTGTTCCAATTCAGCTAGCCTGGTAGAAATCAGGGACCCTCGGACTCGGGGATCCTTCGCGGCCAATCCAAGCCACCGGCGCTGGGACGTGCTATGGCGTCCGCCTGGCCAATCCCCGTCACCAACCTTCGGCTAATAGTCCTAGACTAGTAAAAATGCGGCTGTGAGCATAAACTGGGGGACCTAGGCTGGACGACAAGGATTGGGACAGGGTCCTTCGCGCCCCTCAATGCCAGTTTCTACTCCATGGCGCGCTTGATCCACATAGCTGAAGCTGGTGCCGTGCCTGCCTGGTGACTACTGGCTAGTCCCTGGCGGCTGGGAAGCGAATAGCTGCCCGGTCATGAGACGGATTGCGTGTATCTTCCTGGCGTCTGTAAATTGTGTGGATATTATTTCCTTTCTCTCTTTTATGTTTCAACATGTCACCATTTGTATCTACTTACTAGCAAGATTCGGCGGATCTCACGGGGTCGGTTCGGTACATACGAGACTCACATAATACCTAATCTCCTAACTTTGGTCCTTCGTTCTATTAGATCGGATTTTAGTTTGATTGTGCTCGCACCCGACCTTGTCGCACTCGCGTTCCAACTAGGCAAGAAACTAGACGAAGCGGCGGCCAGGCAGTATCGATCAGGACGACCCAAATATCAGTGAAGTAAATTTGCTCGACTCGTTGGGTTCACCGTATTCTCTTTTGGGCATCGGCGGTTGCGAGTTACAGTCATACCGCAGATGAGTTGTATCACGACCCCAGCTCTTAGCAGTGTAAGCACTATGCAACCGTAGGCATGTCCTACAATAACCACTTTCAATTTCAACCCGGCCGGCCGCCTGCGACTTTGAATCACAAAGTATCCGACCTGTACAACGACGAATCAAAACTAAGGGGTCGTGAGAGTCTCGTCTCACTCCAATCCTCTTACGAAACTTCAGACCAAACTTCTTATGGGGGATCGTCCTGGTCTGTTCCCTTCGTGGGATCTGGCGGTGGAAAGTACCAACCTGTATCACCGCCTAGCCGTTCTGCCTCGGGCTTCGGGCGTTTTAAGAGCTTCCGATCCAGGGCCCAAGACACAATCCACGAGGATGACAGCATTGATATGTCTCTCCTTGGTGCTGCGGCACCGCCCGGGCGATCCGGTCCATACAGGTCCGTGTCCGGAGAAGAGCCAAGCGAGCCGGCAGTTGACCTTACCTCCTTCTCGGGCCCGATGGGCCCGCAGGATGAAGAGTTCCTGAAATCGCTCCAGGAGCAGGAGGCAAGCGGCAAACTGACAGGCGGTCTGGGGGAAGGAATGGGTCCGACGGCGACCATGAAGGGAGAGCAACTAGTTGCAAATTCACCTATTCTTAAGCGGAGCTTCACGCGGTCTTTCTCAATACGAAAAACGCCCAGCACAAAGTCGAAAGCAGGGCTTAAGGAACTAGGGCAGATTGAAGCGAACAAGAGGGGGGAGATTATTGAAGTTATCATGGAGGAACCGACGGACTTAAGTCTCATGACCGGACCCCAGACCGTGGACCTAGATTCAGATCGACGACATTCGATGCTTCCATCAAAAGAATCTAAGGTCGAAGTGTTTTACCCTCAACCGAACTGGAAGCCCTTTTCTATGAGGTGGCCATACAGTAAGCATTTTCAGTTATTACCCCTTTCTTCGCCTTACATAATATGACCTCCTGAATATCATATAAGACCATCACGCAGTTCAAACCACCCAGACCTGGATCGAATAACCCAACTAACAATATCATAGTGACATGGCTAATACTCCTATCCGTCGGGCTTGCCATCGGTCAAGAGGTCCTATACCAGAAATCAGCCGAAGAGCCACTCTTCAAGTTCCAAAGTGCCAATGATCTTGGCTCCGGTTGGTACTTCGTGATCAAATATATACCCACCATCATCACCGTCACGTACGGTGTGCTCGTAAGGATTTTCAACAGCTCTTTATTCCCCCTCCCAGCACCATCCGACGTCTAACCACTCCTGATGCATATACCAAACGAGCTAGCCTACTACTTAGATGGATGATTGCTGATTGTTTTGAAAGTGGCAACTGACGGACGTTCAAGTTCGGCGGCTCGAAGCCTTTTATCAACTTGCGAAGGAAAATGGTGCGTTAGCATCGGACAGTATCAACGTCGACTACATCACTCTATTCAACTTCACCAGGCCTTTCCGTGCCTTACGACGGAAGCACTACGCCGTTGCCACTTCGTCCGTAGCGACCTTACTCGCCGTCTCCTTAATCCCCACACTCGGTGCGGCGACCCTCGTGATCGGCAAGCAGGGCGTCGAAAAAACCATCACTATCAGCCCGGTCCTATCACGACTCCTAACCATGACCTTTTTCATCATCGCGGTGCTAGGTTGTGTATTGTTCTACCAACTCAACACCCGGCGCTCTGGGCTCCTGGCCGGTGTCGAAGGTATCGCCGGCTTAGCAGCCATTTCGGTCCAATCGCACATCATGATGGATTTCAAAGACTTGGACGTAGCCAATCTGAAGCAGATCCACGATAAACTCAAGAACCGTCGGTACACCCTCCGTAACTCGTCTCTAGTCCCGGAAGACCGAGCTTCCATGTCTACTCGAGAAACCGACGACGATCCGCACTTAACGACCAACCCGCATCCGCTGATGCTACGCGCGAGGGGCTGCATCCCGTTTATCATCGGGATCCTACTTTTCCTCGGCTTCATCCCAGTGTTCCTATTCACGCCCGCCAGCGTCCTCACGAACAAAGCACCGTGGGTGGTGACGGCGCTGGCGGTGTGCATCAAGCTGACGTGGGGCAGCCTGGACACGGCGATCCGGATGCTGGAGCCGTACTACATCCTGTCGCGGCGGAACGCGCCGGCCAAGACGCTGACACTCGACTACACGGCGATGCCGTTCGCGGTGGTGGCCTTCCGCGCCCTCTTCAACCGCCACTGGTTGGTGTTCCTGGTGTGCTGGGGCACGATTATGGTTGAGGGTTTAACCATCTTCGTCACGAGCTTGGCGACGGTCGAGGGCAGGGATTTCTTGGATATCCTTACCAGCCAGGCGGAAAACCCCGACGGCGGCGATGACGAGGGAGGGAAATTTCTTCAGAAGGGCCTCGGCTCGGGCTCTGAGACCGTGTTATCGTTTACGGTTACGCTGGCCCTGACGGTGTTGATCCTGATCTACCTATTCATAGTAGCAGTGGCCGTGTTCATCCGCCGACGACACGCTTTCCTGCCAAGGCAGCCGAGCACGATCGCCAGCGTTCTCGCATTCATGCATCAAAGCAAGATGCTATGGGACTTTGTGGGTACGGCCAAGTTTACCAATGCGCAGATGCGCGGAAGATTAGATAGTCTGAACAAGAAGTACGGTCTGGGGTGGTTCGACGGTAGAGACGGCAATTCGCATTGCGGAATCGACTCGGAGCCCTTGATGAGCAAGTATAAGCATGGGGTGGACTTTTCTCGGAGTAACAAACCGTGGCTGAACGACGCGGAATATTATTAGTTGCTGTTGGTTGAGTAAGAATAAGAATAAAAAACTCATAAAAGTGATAATGCTTCCTATGACGAGGAAAAGTATGAAACGTTCTAACGATCGACTCTTGATGTATTACTCAATGCTCTCAAATAACGGTGGGAATAGAGAGCAGCCATGGATGTATTGAGAATATCGCTATACTGTGAGCGTAAGACGTAGATGTTAAGAAATATGTGTTAGAAGGCTAGATTCTATACCCCAAGAAGGGCCGTTGGTAGGTTGGATTCCTTGGTCCCATACGGAGGAATAAAATCATTAGATGCCCCGGGAAATCTACGGTAGCGGTGGCGTTCTCCTTATTCGCAGTATCCTAGCAAGTCGTTAAGCTCACTGAGACGCCTTATCACTTGAAGAGCAACCCCCCTTTCTGTTGATATTTCTTTAGGCGTGTATAGGAAGTGTTTTCGGGGTAAGTACGCTAGCCCTTAGAGATCATCGGAAAGGCGGCGATTTCGTAGGTTTCAGAAGAGACAGGTAAGTAGTTCTGTAGGTTAGAAAGTGCGAGACTCGCGAGGAAGTCGCTTGACGGGGATAAGTAGTATCAGCGCTTTTCGAATATTCTTCTCTTCTTTTTCTTTTCTTTTCGTCTCTTTTCTTCTTTAGCCTCTTCTCTGCTCTTGGTGTTTTCCTCTGTAAAGATCAAGTCTCATCGTAAGTATCATTCTCTCCATCAATACCCCTTCTACGCTCTTCTATTTCATGTCGCTCTCTCCTGTCCGGTCGAGGTCGATTCTGCTAAATTGTGTTAAAAAGCTGACTGGAACAGAAAATGGCAAAGGCTGAAAAACCACAACCAAGCAACCCAACCGCCGCCCGCCCCTCTCAAGGCGAGTCCTAAAGCCTATTAGGATGTATGCCTGGCTACTAATACATCGTTTAGGCAGCAACAAGAAGGTGGAGAAGAAGACGAAGACGAAGAAGAAGAGCCGTGGATGGACGAAACTCACCAAGGGGGCAAGCGCTCGTAAGTTCGACGGCTCTCTACTACATGTATTCATTGACAAGAGCCTAACAGCCCCAGGCATCAAACGATCGCGGGTCAAAAGCCTCAAATACCACAAGAAGAAAGTGACTGAGCTGGAGGCGGCGATTAAGGCTGACGAGGCTGCTGAGGCAGCAAAGAAGGCCGACAAAGCTGCTCTTGAGGCTGAACTGGCTAGAATGAAAGCTGCCAGCGAGGGTGACAAAACTTATTAGGACGTTTTTACACGATACCCTGAAGGGAATTTCAGCCTCGGGAACGAGTAACTAAGACATGGATATGTATATGAATGGGTAGGCATTTGATAAGGCAAGGGGGGCTTTTTTGTCAGTAACAACGAGTTGAGAGCTACGTATCAATAGACGCCGTGGCCGTCCCGTCTATCTATGTAAGTAGTGTATAAATCAAGCCACTGAGGATATTTTTCGCTTCCAGCCGTCCCCTTTTAGTTCGTGAGAGGAGACGTCCTTCGTAGTCCGGCAGATCGAATTCATTGGTAGGTACACAAGGAAAGTTTTCCCCCACGCCTCATTCCACCATCTCGTTCACATGAGTAGTTCCAACCCGAAGCACCTGTAGCAAGTTCAAACATGACGACATTGAAAAACGTAGATAGCTTGAGAGATAACGCTAGGCTCGAGGGCCGTATGACAACACATCCCCTCCCATATAAACAAAAAAGAAAGCAACGGTTTGGATATAGCAGCAAACATGAGTCCTAAACGCCAAACTCAGTCTCGTCATCATCGCCGCCGGCTCCAAGACCATTTAAATAGACCGTGTACCATGCATGATACGCCAGGACCAACCAACCAACGTAGTAGTAGGAATCGCAATCGCAATGCAGATAGACATATGAGCGTTTAAAAATAGAAAGGGGAAAGGAAATCCGTCCTTTAGATCCCAACGCCCGGACCATGACCCGTTATATCCCCATCTTCGTGAACCCGGAACCCCTCCTCAACATCCACCCACGCGCGCTGGGTACTCGGATACTCGCTGGGCACGCTGGACCGCTGGCTCTGGCTCTCGTCCTCGAAGATATCAGCGACGCTCATAGCATCCTCATCAACATGGATATCAATCCCGACATCGGGGTCGCGATTCTCCGCATCCTCAATACCAGGCCAGGGCTCGTCCTCGGGTCCGCTAGGCAGCTGGCCGTCCTGCCAGGACTCCTGGGAATTATCCGGGCGGATGAAGTCGACCATGGGACTATCGTTGTTGTCGGAGTTATCATCACCATCGTCGCCATCGCCGTCTTCGTCCTCATCCATGAATTCCCCATTCTGCTCCGTCCCGCTGCCGCTGTCGCCCCCGTCGTCGACGATGACCCCGCCGCGACCGACAAATGGCGCGTTGCTATACGGTGTGGCGTAGAAGGGCTCCGAGGCGCGGGCGACGTGGACTTCGGATATGGGACTCGGCGACGACGTGCTCCAGGGCGTGATTCGTCGTCGGACGGATGGGGAACGTGCACTGCGACGTTTCGCGACGGCGGCGGCGTGTGGGGCCACTCGAACGACCTGCGGTGAAGAGCGGCGTTCATAGGGATGGACATACGATGTGACTCGCCGTTTCCCTAGAGCCGGGGACACGAGGGATTGCGTGATGGGAGGCATCGAAGTTGTGCGGAGGTGGGGTGGTCTCGAGGATTTTCGTTCTCTCAGCACTGCCGGGGATTTCCCGCGGGAAGCAGAACGGTTGGTTCCGAGTGAAGGTGACGCCATAGCAGCACTGGTGAGAAGACCTCTACCTGATGAAATGGACGTCGCCCTCCGCTGTGCAGCTTGCCGAAGACTGAGGGATTGGGAAGTGGTGGCGCTCGCGGGGTGTTCATCGAGATTGTTATTCCACGCCCAGTAGTCTTCCATCGCGTCTGCCTCAGGAACCTCTTGCTGACTGCTTTGGGAGTCGGCGTAGACTCGACTTAGTTCTCGGAGTCGCTGCCAATTCCACCCATTATCAAATGCGTCTTGATCTTGCAGATATGCCTCGGGGTGCGTGATGAAGAGGCGTTGAATATCTGTTGCCTTCATAACCACACTTGAACGTAGGAATGGCACATCCCATGTTGCTGGTGTGACCATCTCAGCCGGCGATAAGAACCGAAGCCTCGAGTCTCTGTGAATTTTGCGTAGCGGTACCCATGGCGACTGCAGACCTAGGTAACGGATTACGCGGTGACGCTGAGTAGCGCCGTGGTGAACATTGGCTTGCATTCGAGAGAAGGTACGAAACAGAGTCCCAAATGCATCACAGATAGCCTGCTGAACGCTTCGAGCATCTGCGCCGCGGATGGTCACGTTTTTAACGAGACCTCGGCTTCTGAGTCGCTGTTCGATGACGCGGTTCGGCGCGCATGCCCGGGGAAGCAGCCACTCCGACTCATCCTCAGGCCCTCCCCAATCGCTAAAATCCGGAGACATGTGATCTAACGTGGAGGAACTGCTAGGCAGCTGCGTCCACTGATCAGGCTCAAGGCTGCAATCGCCTGAAAGACGTTGGCTGGCGAAGTCGTTATGTTCCACCCATACATTCTTAAGGGGGAAGGGTAAGAAGATGACCTCGACTTCCCACGGACGTGTAGACGATGTGAATGACGAGAGACCGTGTAATTGACTTAGCTGGGACTTCAGAGCTTGGAGTTCGCTGTAGAGTTGCGCGCGGCTTGCTGTGTGCTCACCCCCTTCAGAGGAAACGGTGCTGAAAGATTCATTTACACCTGGGGGCAGAGCGCGAGGATGACTTGATACTTGGCTGTTGCTATCGTTAATCATCTTCTCGACTTCTTCCACGCGCGACTCAAGCTCTGTTATTCTCAGGTCACTCTGCTCATGTTTCTCATCGCAAATATCATGACTAACGGATGAGATTGAGGGGTTTTCGAGTCGATCTATCCGCTGTTCGTGTCCTTGAACGGTCTCGGAAAGCTGCCTAAGTGCTTCCCGGCCAGGTCCTAGGGGAGATAGGCTTTGCCTTCCGACCGTATCTCCGTGCCTAGAAGACCTGGGCGTATTCGCGACTGTCTGACCATCATCCACGGATTGATCCATACCGGGCGCAACAGTATCCTCATGTTGAATTTCATCCTCTAGTTGTAAAGGGGGCTCGCTTAATTTGGATCTAACACCACTAAGTGTATCTAGTCCTTTTCCTGAAAATGGCCGAAGATATCTCAACTTAGTAGAGGAAGTCGTAGAGCTTGGTTGAGACATCAGGCACTGGCTTGGAATTGGGGGTAGGAAGTTTGCTTCATCCGGCTGGGACTGGATGAGGTTCGTCCAACCTAAAGTATCCGGGATAGAAGGTTCGGGAGCGGGCGCCACGGTTCCCTCCCGTGGCGCATCCTCGCGCTCCGCTATATGAGTCGTGAAAGTTCCAGCTTCATTAAACGTATAGAAATCCATATTCGGTTCCGTTAGCATTGGCATCTTCAGAGACAGATCCGGCATCACTGGCGTAAGAGGTTCCCGACTAGCCCTGGGTCGCTCATTTTCCTGTCCATTATTTACAACATCCGTATTAGCTGTGACGACGACGGGGGACTGGCCGTCGCGGACGTCATCATGAAAACAAGCATGATGAGAACACATACACCAAGCGCTATCATCGCCGTGACCGCCCGTGTTTCCATTGGGGAATCCATTGCCGAATCCTGGAGAGATACCCGCCGGGCTCCCTCTGCCCGACCTGCCCGATAAAGCGCTGCGACTCCAGAAACGACGACATCCGCACTTAGGACCTTGCGCGCCATGAGACAAATCCACGTAATTACACGGTCCGCCAGGGAGATGAGGCGAACCGGTAACTATTTGCGCATCATTGTAAATATTAAAGAAAGAGCTGTTTGGTAATGAGATATTGGGAACGGAACCAGCCATTGGGTTGGGCGCTCCGAGGTCCAGGGCATCGGAGGGAAAGGGAAAAGATGGTGGAAACGGCGAAAGAATTGAATTGGGGGAATTGACCGATATTTATTTATTTTCGAACAGCGATGGAGACGTTGGGATCGTAAGCGACCCTACCAGACACAGCTGGGTCGCGATCCGAGATATCTAGTACATCGCACTGCTTCTGATATTAGTCTAAGCTCAGAATGGGGATATCAAGAACCATCAAATCCAAATTCCTTAGGCAAACACTGACCGTCAAGAACCGTAAAAAGGTAGAAATTATGGATGATGATAGAGGAGGAAGATTGCAATTTATATACAATGAGGCAACAGCTAAAGGCGCGCGTACGACTTAGAGAGCAATGCGACAGATGAGGCGCGAAGTCGAGTATGGAGGAAGATGGTCGAATAAAGTGAGGCGGGGGGTATTAGAGACAGGAAATGCGGGATGGGATGGAGCCAGGATCCAACAAGGTGCTAGGTAGACAATATAATGTCCTAGGTATAATAATACAGTGAGGCAAGCACAAGTAGATATGACTCGACGCTATCCCCAGCTGCAAGGAGCTTCCGTAACGTAGAGGTAGCTTGAAAATAAAATAATAAAATAATAGAGGGATGAAGTTGGATGGCAGCCTTAGCGTTCTGATAGGAAAAGAGGTGGTGGTACGTATCCGGTACTTCATAGGCCATAAGTCTGAACACCTGGGCACTTAACGCGTTGAAATAGAGGGGCCGAAGGGGTCGCGCGAGAACCTGCCCAAGGGCTTATTGGATGAGCTCTTCTGGTGATCCCTGTGAATTCACAACCATGGATAAGGGCGGGGAGAGGTACCGTTCTGAGTACGCCAGCTAGTTCACCACCAAATTTCTTAATAAATCCAGAGCTCCTCCACGAGCCAGTACTTACGGCATAATCCTTTCCATTCATAAGATTCACAGCCGCCTCACTGGAAGATCGGCCAGGCATCGAATCGGCCAAATTTATGGGCTATGCCGTGCACGCCCGAGTGCTGGCACCCTTGTCTGACGCCCTCCTAGCCCATCCACCTAAAGGCAGACATGTCTTACGACCATGCACTTGCATGTATCTCGGAGTCACTATATCTCTTAAGTCTATCAAAATTCCAAGATCCCCAAGGATGACTCAATTTGTATATTTGATTGGCCAATGGGGACATCGGGCATAACTAGATAGTTTGGGAAATCGGTCTTTTTTTTTATGAAGAATAGAATATGGTATATGATATATGATATGGTATGGTATAAGTATGGTATTTGAGGTGAATAATACGCCGAATGAATTGAACCGTTCCAAATCGCCTCGTTATATGCCATGAACATGCGTTAAACCCTGGTCCCAATAATATACATCATGTCGCTTCTCAACTGAATTCAATGTTGGTATTAAATCTCACCCCAGCTTCCCATAGGACCGGTTGTAGCGATCATAGAGCCGGTTCCGACAGAACCACCGATGTCCCAATAGTGGCGCGAGGATGAGCTACTCTTCCTGACTGATCTCCGTGTACTTTGGCTGGCGCAGCTGGACGCATGTTTAAACAGCACGGGACTCGAAGGTATGGTTGCCTTGGGCTTGCGCCTCTCTGCGGTGCGCGCTCGTGCTACCAGAGGGTGGTGTTGGCGCACCCGCGCTACCTTCGCAGCTGCATCTTGCATACTCGACGAAGCTAGGCTAGTATGTCCCGAGACCCTGCTACTACTACTAGATTGTGGCATGAAGCGCGACCTAAGATACCGGAACACAAGCCGTACATCAAGATCCTGTTCCCACTCTTCTTGTGTAAAGGCTAACCCGGAGGTTTCTGACCGTGCATGTGAGTTGGCCTGGGCGGAATTGGGTGTGTGTGTAGCATGAGGCACATCAATCGGTTGTGTTTGTGTACCTATTGTGGGTTGGAACTCAGGCATAATGATTGAAGCCTCAGTCACCTTCGCGTTGGTTGTAGTGTCGTTTACGCCCTCCGGTATTGGCGGAAGACCAGCGTATGGGATAGGCATCTGCTGTACTCGACTGAAAGTTGAGAAAGCTCCAGGGTGTTCGGAAAGCCGATGAATGAGCAAGCCGAGCTCCTTAGCCACCCTTTCCAGCATCTTGAGCTGCCATCCAGAGTTTGTCGTGGTTTCTGTGCTGATATCTGTATGCTGCGACATAGGCATGGGCGTCGCCGCTTTTGGCGTTGAAGAAAGGTCCTCCTCGTCCGGTAGCGCTTCGCCGAATAGCACTGAGAGCAGCTTATCGTCGATTCCCAGTAGATCCTGAATGACCTTCCGGGTAATGCGTCCCCATATGCTCTCTTGACCCGCTTCTGATTCGTTTTCGTCGTGATCATGCCAATCTTCAGACTGATTCGCCCGGTCACTCAATATATCACCTACGCCGCTCATTGCTGTTTTATCTTCCACTTTCTCTTCGGCTTGGTGTAGAACAGATGCGCTAGCAACAGACCGCCGTCTTCTGCGTGTTTCTCTTTGCACCTCTTCCATAAGGTAACGGCTGTGTTCCACTCGCCATGCCTCTATCCACCGCATCTTTTCTATTTCCTCCGTTCTGTCTTCTTCAAACCCAGCCTGAGCGAGGTCTATACTTTCACGTCTCCTCACACGATTAGGATTGTACTGCTCGAATGCGTAGATGCGCTCTTGCAAGTCGGCCCCAATGACGTCCTGCTCCAATCGAAACGAGCCAAGGCCATCGTGGCCAGGAAGAACGGGAGTTGCGTATGGGAAAGCATGTGAGGAGTCGTGGTGGTTAGGTGTGGAACGGAATTCGGGAAGATGGCTGTCCAGGCTGTCAAGCTCTGCGTCCTCCTCATCCTCCTCGTTTGCTGCGTCAATAATACTGGCGGATTGATGTCGTTCAGAGCTGATGTCTGATCGTGGAACCGGGCCGAGGCTACCAATCTCACTCCGCCGCGAACGGCCTGGAGTGATATTGGTCTTATGAGTCGAGGTTAGGTAGGAGGTGGATGTGGCGGCATCGGTGGCGGGGGAGAAGAGAACCCAGGTCTGGGAATCTTCTATAGCCTGGGACGCTGGTCGCGGAGCATGTTGAGACTCTTCCTCTTCGGATGCAGGGCGGAAGACCCGCTGAGTGGTCTGGCGCGTAGGCTGCTGGAAGGCCATTTTGGTAAAGAAGGCTTAAGTGTTGATATCGATGGTAGATATCCTGGCGTATGACGGAAGCTGCCCAACTGGGGAGGGTCCCAGCGGGAGTTGTTAAATAACACACGACCAAGGTGCAGAGGGTTCCGCACTCGCTCTTATGTCGGGATAATGTGTTGTTAATTATAGGTAGCGGCTGACCGCGTCTTCGATAGGTAGGCTACGTGGGCTTAGTTTCAGAAGTGAGGAACAGGTCAGAACAAGCTGACCAGGAACAGGTGAGAGGGGCAAATAGCATGGGTGAGGAGAGATCGGAGTGGTAAAGAGAGGTTACACGTAGAATAGAGGATAGCTGGAGGTCCTGTAATCTCTATAGAACCGGTGGGCGGTCTGAGGTGGTTAGGGATTTGAGATGGGGAATCATGAGAAATCAAGGCGGGATGTAGGTGTGACCTGTCCGATTGGCGGCGGTAGAGAAATGTCTAAGGGACTAGTCGATGATCCAAGGTCGCGTGGGACGGTGTGGTGGTCTCGGGGGTTCAGGTTGTCGCAAGTATCGGTACGGTACGAGTTTACGCTCAGACCATACATACAATCACCTCTTCCTCATCATCTATTGTGTATTGTAAGTGCTCATGTATCTACCCAACCCAACTGCCAACCACCAACCTGCATGAGCCGTCGACCGGTCCGTCCAATCTGTACAACGCATCGAAGCGAACTAGTGTAACTAGCGGTTAGCCAGGCGAATATGATGCCATAGGTCGGGAGCTTGGCTTGCTTGGTACAATATACCAGTTAACTAAACGTATGGATTGCCAGTACACACCAAAACAATCCGAAGTAGGCAAAGATCAAAGGTCGGTTTACCTTGCGATAATGACAAAGGTATCAGGTGATTGAATTACCTCATTCTAGCTCTTTAATGAATCGTAGAACAATTCTAATTATCAAATGATGCTTTCCTCTTTTGTTTGCTTCACTGTTTTAGACCTCTCGCCGTTCTGAGGGAGATATAGGTACCTTAAGGTTCGAAGCTGATGTACCGATACCACACCCTATACCCCATTAGGATACGGACCCTTCCGGGACTGGGCTCGTGCTGTGTTATCGCAGTGGAGTTCAACTTCGATCAACGCTTATCTTGGGTAGGAACCGTAGGGGATAGATGCAGGTGCTGAGGTGCAACCTACTTACTATAGAACACTGCATCCAAGCAGAAGCGATCTAGGCTTGCTCTACAGTATGCATTTCTAGAGTTAATACGACGTTAAGGATTACACAGTCGATGATAATAGAAAATCTTCCACCAACCCTCTTCTTCTGTTGTAAAGTAAGCACATATCGCGAAGGCTTGAAGTGTGTCAGCCTCAGCCCGGGCGTAGGTTACCTCCAGGCCAACCGAATAAGCCGTCTCATTCAAACTCGCACGGGTGTGGTATCCAAACGGCGAAGGGCGTCACTACATGTATAGTGATTGACGTGATGACGCCGTACATTAAGTACATGTCTCATATAGTTTATCAAAGCCGAAAGCTAGTTGAGCTTCTATGATACTAGTTACGAGCTTCAGGTCGCCGTTGTCGGCTTTGCGGGCCTTTCTAAAAGGAGTGGTATGTCTTCGACCTATCCAATATCATACTCTCATCTATGGGTCCTTCATGCACGGAAGATGTCGGGTCGATACGAGAGAGTAGTTCGCAGAAATCGAGGAGATTGACGGAATTCATAGTCAGGTACCCGTGACTGCCGCCATATATAACTAAAGATCAACGATAGGTATTCCTTATACTGATAAGAGGGGAGAAGAAACACTCAGTGGTAAGAATGGTCATCCAATCTTCAGCCCTCTGCAAACGATAGGGGTCAGATCGCCATAGAATAAGGCAAACCCTACATATACATATGTAGGTACGTATGTATGTAGGCCAAACCTCAAGCCTAAACCGACCCAGTCACGGGTTCATTAGTCGAACGAGAGCCTCCAGCCACAACAGCTCCCCCCAATGATTTTCTAACGTTTAAATTAGTTGGAGAGAGCAGAAGTGTAATTCGACTACAATCCCCCAATAATGATGTAGAGCTCCAAGCGAAGACAGGAAACATGGCGATTGGATCATGACGCGTAAATTCGCTGGCCGGACCCGCTCCCTCGAGGGAAAGCTGGGGTTGGTTTGAACGCGGCTCCAAACGAATCCAGCAACAATGCTTGTCTAGGTAGAACTACTATCCTATCGCTAACGGCAGACATTGCGGATAGTACCAAACTATACATTGAAGACGAGCTCACAGCTCGTGTCGAATGGGTTTCCTCATAAATCGGCCACCCGAGTATCAGTTGCACGCGACCGATTGGTACAAGATGGCGATATACGTGAACTTGATCCATCTAAATAACAGATGATTACTGAAGTAGTTCAGATAAAAACAGCAGTTATCTCAACATCGAGTCAGTTGGCTCCATATAGATAGAAACCACAAGACAAGCATTGCGGTGGACTCTGAACGATTCCTCTAGTATCTAGAATCTCTATAGCAGCTCATTAAGTCCCCGAACAATTTAGCTATTACATCAGACCTATTCTCTTACATTCTATAAATAGCACATATCTAGACTTCAAAGCAGAGCCACTATGAATGTAGGAGATACGGTGATGGTTGAATATATCTACATCCAGCGGGATATAATTTCAACGATACCATAAGGTCTTCTAACCTTCATCCGTATCATAGTGATGCTTCTAAGGTACTTGCTTGGACGATAGCGAATTCCAATTTGTCAGCAGAGCATTACCAATGTAGAGAATAATTATACGAATGGTGCCACCGTTTCTCTTGTATGGTACGTCAGATGGAGTGGCCACCATCACTCAGCCATATTGATACGCAGTGAAGTTAGATGACTCACATTTTGCTGGTTTACCTATAGTTTGAATTGATTTCCCAAGGAGTCCCGAGAAGGCACTGGTTTGGTGTTATTCTATGGCTCTGGTACGCTCCAATAGGCAGATGACCGACGATATGGACATGTTTCCGTGGAATCACTCAAACCAGCCTGAAGGTTAGATGCTATAGCCAAGTTCACTCGTTTCAGTATCACGAATGTTCAAAATCATTGGCAACAAGACACAGTGACATATATGGTGCAAATGCAATATCCGAATTGACTGTCATGTAGCAGTGCTATGGTAACCCATTATACGCCTGTCCCCTCAACCCAGATTTGCTTCCTCTCCGTAACGAACAACTTAAGCAGCCTCAGAGAAAGCGTCAGGGAAACGCTTCATGTTCTGAGCAAGGTTGCCGTGGTTGGTAAGGAACTGAACGTAAGCACCATCGACCTTGACACGACCGGCGGCCTTCTTCTCGAGGTACTCCTCACGTCGGAGGGGAGTGAAGCCCCAGTTCTTGGAGATGATGATCTTTTGTCGGCCGGGGAACTTGTACTGGGATCGTCGGAGAGCCTCAAGAGCGATAGCACGGTCTACACGATTGGTTAGCCGACGTCACTTCTTAGACTGAATCATATTCCACTTACTAGAATCACGAGTTCGGACACTCAGGATGATCTGGCCGATGTTGACACGGGCAACAGTTCCGTTGGGCTTGCCCCAGGCACCACGCATACCAGTCTGCAGTCTATCGGCACCGGCGCACGACAACATCTTGTTGATACGGACAACGTGGTAAGGGTGGGCGCGGACACGCATGTGGAAACCTTCCTTTCCGGCCATCTTGACGAGGTACTTGTTGGCGCAGATACGGGCGGCCTCAAGAGCTTCGGAGCTCAGCTGTTCGTACTCGTTGGAGACGAGGTGGATGCAGAGAGGGAAGTCATCGACGGTCGCACGCTTTCGGCCAAGATCGAAGATACGGATCTTAGGGTCGGGGACACCACGGTTGAATCGGGACTTGGGATACGGCTATTCATATTTAGTCAGTATATTTCATTCCACTTCCAGCCAATGTAGATTCAATCATGTTTGAGTTTCGCAGTAGCAGGCGTAGGTTTTGATGCGATTCGTAATCTAGGGAAATGGGGCGTAATCGCAAGCCATTTTTCGAGCGAACAAAAATCTCGAATGTGGTATTTTTTTTCCTTGGGAAATTTAAGATTTTCGAAGACTTATAGAGTGCTTACCTTGTTCTTGCAGTATCGGTAGCATCTCGCCGGACGACGCGCCATCTTGAATGATTTCGTTGATGATGTCGTTAAGTGAGTGTATGTGTTGATGTTTAGGTGGAAGATGATGTCGGCAAGGAGCGAGAAGGCCGGGGCTCCTTTGAATCAACTTTGCGGGTGAAATTCCACTGATTGATTTCAAAGCAATGGCGAGTCACATAATCAGGCGAAGTGGGCTGGTGGCGGGGCATTTCATTGGCTCATCCATTGGCTATTCGCCTGCGAAAACAGTGGGCCTTAGGGCTACAACCATGAACAGTGCACACGGACCACTGGTCAATTTTCGGCTGAATGTCCCTTCCTGCACCCCACTGAACATTTTGTGCAGATAACAATTTCTACCGGCGCTTTTTCTTGATCTATTCTTCCTCATTCTCGACAACCACAAGCGACCACCGACGAAGAATCAATCAGCACCCATAAGTCAAGATGGCCCCCAAGAAGAACAAGAAGGATGCCAACAGCATCAACTCGCGCCTTGCGCTTGTCATGAAGTCCGGAAAGGGTATGATTATTCCAATTTCGAAAAGGAAGAAGTGCTACCATTTACTAACACTATCTTCAGTGACTCTCGGTTATAAGTCTACCCTCAAGAGTCTGCGATCTGGAAAGGCCAAGCTCGTCATCATCTCCGGCAACACTCCCCCTCTACGCAAGTCCGAGCTTGAGTACTACTCTATGTTGTCCAAGGCCCCGGTTCACCACTTCTCTGGCACCAACGTAAGTACCTTGATATCTCCTTAGACCGAGCATAGAAGATTGGCTATATTCTTCTATGCTTTCTTTTCTCTTTTCCACGGTCAATGGACAACGTAACTTGTCCATTGGCCCTACCCAGAGAAGAAGCCATTCCAAGGCTTTGGAGGGTAATTCAGTAGGCTTACATTTTCCTAAATACAGATTGAACTCGGTACTGCCTGCGGTAAACTATTCCGATGCTCCACCATGGCTATCCTTGACGCTGGTGACTCCGATATCCTCAGCGACCAACAGGCTTAGATTTAGACGAGGCATATAATGGCGTTGGGGTTTATTGGGTTGGAAAAAGGTCATCATGACTGGTTGTCCATGAATGAATGATACATACCGGCTAGCGGCGCAAATTCCATATTTGGAAGCGCCTTTACGGAGTTCCACTTCGAGTTCTCTAGGTAGTCGCATAGACCAATACCGAGAGTCAATCCAGACGAAACCCACAGATTTCAGAAAGAATACAAGTGATACCCAAGAGTCCGCTGTTTTGCACAGTGACTTCGATTTCGAGCACCTCTATATGTAGGGCTCTGTTATATAAATGGTTCATTCCCACGGAGTCCTTCTGCTAGCTGTAGATTGAGGCTTTCAATAGTCGAATTGTCCTTCCGGCTACGGCATTGATAGCCGATGATAAAATCATTCACCTAGATCCTCCAGATCCCCACTTCACACTCCAAGCATGACGCTGAAGCAGCTAGAAATTATAGTGATAGTGGTATAAAGGCACTATATTCATTTAAATGTAGGTCAGACCCTGAAGATGGAGTCACTACTTGTGTTATTTACGTTTAATCTCTCCTCGTACTCTACATAGCCAGCACAAGTGATTATCGAGTCGGTTCATAGTATGTAATGTGGATAGGGACCTTTCTTAATATCAATGGGTATGGTTTAGTGTATCATACGCTTTTTTTACTTAGAAAAGGGGCAAAGACATAAAGCCTTGAAGTCTGAAGAACATATATATATTACCTTGTTCTGCATATTTAACGTAGGGCGTATATACAATGGCGTATGTATCCATTGTAGTAATGAGCTTTTGTCCCACACTAGAACTAATACTCGGTAAGGAAGTGTAGGGAAATCCATCCATATGTCTTAAGTCCGACGTCAGTGAATACAAACTTTGCCGTAGCACATTCATTAGTTGTAACATGCCATGACGTGTGAATTAACTTGCCCCTTTATCGCATGTGACATCAGTTGGATCCTTCAAACACAAAGGCCAAAGTCAAACGAAATGCTCAACAGCGAACACCGAGGGGGGGAACAAATATGGGTATTTTATGCTATAGTACTAGAAGTGAAGTATCTTGTCTTAAAGAACATAGAACAGTTGATCAGTCATGTATTATTGCGACGCGTCTATCCGATATAAAACACGTTCTACAAGGATCCAGTATTCACCCCGAGGCCCCGTCACCGAGCGCTAGAACCGACCGAGACTGCATAAACATTTAATTAAACTGGTAAGGAGGAAGAGGAAAGAAAAGAAAAGAGGGAATCGGGAAACATCCAAAGGAAAACTTCTACACGTGTTCTCGAAGCTGAAATTATTACCTTCTATTCTTATTCCGAACAAATAAGCCGAACGAACCTTTGTCAAGAGAACATCCATAAAAGTAAGGGCTTTTGCGACTTGGAAACGCTGATTCCGAGTGGCTGAGTCGTTGCTGAGTTGTAGAAGGGATAAGATTGATAGGCTAAGGGTTCAACGTACTGTACCTCTCTTAGCGCAACGGACCAATCCCCTATTTCTAAATTTCTAGCGCCCTGTCACACTTCCAAAGTTGTGCCCGAAGCGCCTGTCAGTTGTCTCCAAAGTCCCAGCGGTTCGAAAAGCGAAAAGCTCAAGTCCCGTGTGAACGCCACGAAATCAACGAACCACACCACACATATGCAAGAGCAGAGCCACCCCGGACAACAACACGACCGAAATTCGTTACAAAATACATAGCACCACCACCAGCATCGTCAACCGGCCAACAACCAACTGTTAGTTTCTGTCGGATTATTCTGTTCTTCGACATTGACCTACCAACCAACGAATATAACCCGATTATAGAACAACATATTGTATGAATCTACTGGTTTAGCCATAGAATACTAGTTATATTCGACGAGACGGATCTCTAATCAGTTGACTGCATACAGTATAATTCTGTATATACATTCGTTTCATCTGTCCACTCTTGTCGTCAACGGCAGCACCAAATGTCAGCTACACCTAAGAGGCCGCTATCTGCGGCGCAGGGTCGAGGGGGTTCAGCCGAGAATACGTCGCCGTCGACGGGAAGACCTCGAGCATCCACACCGACATCCTCCCAAAATGGCCCGGCCAGCACCAGTACGCCGCAGAGGACGCGATCCATTCGAGGCGGTACACCAATGTCAGCGCGGGCTGCTGCCACACATAGAGCAACATCATCCCTGAGCATTTCCAGCACGAATGGAAATCTCGACGCACGTGCGGAGACCGTCGCCCTGATCGAAGACCTCAAGGAGCGATTACAGAAAGCCGATATCGCATCCGAACAGTTCAGGAAACAAGCAGAAGTCCTCCAGTCAAGGCTCGACGACGCTATTAAGGAACAAGCCAAATTAGAAGAGCGAGTACACGAAAGCGAGGAGCAAATTGAGGCGCTCCGAAACGAGAAGCGTGAGGCCGCAAGGCAGATGCGTGAGATGGAGGCTATCTACGAGGCCGAGAGAAGCTCGATGATGAAAGAGAAGGACGAGATGGCGAACCGTGAAGAAGAAATGCAGGCCGTTATCAACAGGTTGAAGGAGACGCTCAACCAAAGGAACGTAGATGATGATTACCGCCCAACAAGGCAATGTGAGTATATCGGTTATTTCGTACATCCTCCCATATACAATTGCTGACTTCGGTACTACTACAGCGAACAACTCGTCCCCCAGCGTAGATAGCGGGAATTTCGCCCCGCCGTCTTCAGTCCAACGCAGCGATTCCAGGAATAATTCCAAGCTCCTACTACAGAAGGACAAATTAATCGAGTCACTACGTCTTGAGCTTGCCGAAGCGCAGATCAAGCTCGTGGAGTCCGAGAACCAGGGCGGCGGACGCTTACACGAAGTCGAACGCCTGCTCATGGAAGCCCGCATGGCCAACGCACGACTGATGGAAGATAACGAATCCTACCAGCTGCTACTGCAGGAGAAGACTCTGCACGGCGATTTCGGCAAGGGCGACTTCAGCTACATGAACGTATCCGCCAACCAGGAAGCCCTGAACGCCCTCGAAGGACGCTCAAACGCTGGTGACCCCCTAACGCCAGCAACGAGTCTAGCCGACGAGCTCGGTGCCCTTGGTGGAGACGAATCGCCCAAGCCGGGCGACGACGAGACCACGCGCCGCCTAGAAACCGAACTCCGCGCCGCCAAGGACCAGAACAAAGCCCTCACGCTGTATATTAACAAGATCATCGAGCGGCTGCTGCAGCACCAGGAGTTCGAGCACATTCTCGATCAATCGTCCGACTTCAAGCCCGGCGCCAACGTGCACAAGGACCTGCCACCACCGCCGTCCGAGGCACAAGGCGTCGGGGCCTCGCTCCTGCAACGCGCGAAATCCATCGCCATCGGCGGCGGCAGCGGCCAGCAGCGCCCGAAGCCACGCCCCATGACCATGTCCGCGTCCCACCAGCTCCAGGCGCAGATCATGGCGCAGGGTCACGGCCAAGTCCCGCCCTCCGCCCTCACCAACCCGGATACCGCGCCTAGCATCCCGCTGTCCGGGCTCGGGAGGTCGCACAGCACGGCGGCGCGCCGCGGCGGACGCCCCATGAGCGAGCAGCTTACCGGCGCCGCGGGCATTGTGAATGCCATGTACAAGGGCCCCGACGGCCCGCTGTCGCCGACGCTGAGCACGGCGTCGTCGTCGGCGCGGCACTCGCAGACCTTCTTCTCCGGGGCCCGGGTTCCGTCTACAGCCGGCGCCAGCGCGAACGGCAGCGCGGGCAACTTCCCGGGTATGCGCAGCGAGACGAGCAGCGTGAGCGGGGACTCCGCCGCCGAGGGCACCACGGGGACCGCTACGTCGGCGAGCCAGAGCCCGCCGCGGAATATGGCGATGGGCGAGAAGAACACCACGATGACGGGGAATAAACCCCGCCCGTTAAGACTCGTCCAGGAGAATACCGAGAAGGAGCGCGCCGAGAATAAGAGGGCTAGTTGGATTGGCTGGGCGCAGAGCGCGTGGAGTAAGAAGGATGGGGATGAGAGTGTGCGGTGATCATGATGAGGAACGGCATGAGATGAAGTGAAGTGTGGTAGAAGGTGGTGTCTAGAACGGGTTACGATATGGGCTCGGGGACGCCTCGCATGGAAGATACGATACGATCGCATGAAATGAATTGAATTGAATCGAGTCACATCATCAAAAAACCTAGTATTCTATTCTACCTCGGAAACCTTGGGCTCGTTCGTCTGACGCGGATACGGGAAGGTATATACTTCATGCATTTAACTCTTTGCTACGAGCGGCTTGGATGGATGGGTGGTCGGTAGTCGGCTTGATGAAGGGAGGGACGATTGCATATTTACAGTTTGATATTTACCCTACTCGTTTATACCTACGATCATACCCGAAAGGTTATTACTTTTACTGGCATTGTTGATGTTTATCACGAGGCAGGGAGAGGTGAAGAGACATAACGGGAGGCGATTAATTAGACTGGATTCTTAACGTGGTGTTGATAGCATGAATAGGAGTATGACTTGGCATTGAGCTTGCTTCAGGGGCTATTCTCTTGTCGTCTTGATATTTTGAGTACTATGCATCTTGTGTGACGTATTCAATGTTCATCCTAGGTATCCCTCAGCGTCCCGGGTACACGTCTACGATGGTAACGTTCTAAGAGAAGTATGTAGGTCGAACGAGAACAGGTTCGAATGTATAAGATTAGCTCCCGAAAGTAAATCAGCCTTGAAAATTGTAGGAAGGGTAACGGGACGAATACCAAATCTATTCTATACGGTACATGTATATACATATCACATACCCCATCTAACGAGTTGCCATCGACGGTCGCGACGGTCCTACCTCGCGATTAACTAGACTTGCAATCCAGACTTTCCTGATTGCAATACTTGCGAAACCTTGGTATCCCGATTGTGTTGAACTTGGATACGGCTCTGTATACCGTTTGTAGATATGTGTCGCTCCTATACACGAGAGTGGTGGCAAAAGCTTGGGTTGATAGCGCGAAAACCTACCAGCGAATTCAAGGTTTCTATGAGAAATGAACCTGTATTCTGGTATCTTAGTCTTGATATCTCTCTTAAAAAGTAACGACACCTTACACAACTCCGCAGTAAAATCTTGATATCAATTCAGTAAATCGATGTTCTAGCCCCGAAACGTTATACAAGAGAACTATCGGTAGTTCGCCAAAATCTCGCGACGGTGACATGGCCGAAGACCACTAGGTAGTATATTATCCGAGATCCAAATGCTTATCTGGATTCTTATAATAGTGCTAGTAGTAACTCTTGGCTCCGTTTGTGCTTCCCTCCAGACCTGTTTTTGTCATTAGGAATAGCTAGCCATCCCACCGTGTGACGTTCAAAATAATCCTACTGAGAGGGTCAGATTTCTTTTCTTGAGAGCATGAAGACTACATACCGGTAGTATTGTGTACCCCTCTCAGGTACTTGCCTAGTGGAATAGAGAGTCAAGAAGTTGGTCAACTTATCCTGCCAGCTAAACCAAATCTTGGTATTTCCTGTTTAGGAAAGTCGTTCTCTACGCATTTTGGCGTCATAATGACAGCCTGAGCTGTTGACTCGCGATGGCGTACTCGGGGCCTTACACATTTTAAGATCATTTACATTTCAACATGGAAAGGGGACGGGTGATGGGCTACAACTGATGGTTACGGCCGATTGCAAGTATTAACATATATTTGTATATCCGATACATCGCATCGTGTAACTTTTATACCTAGGTATGACCCCTGAAGGGCGAGTCTGCCCTGTTCAGAGCTCACGCGGGCGAAAGAGTGAATCAGTAGCTAAAGTGTCACTATATTCATGCTGTACTCCATTAATAATCATGAGCTATTATCCCCTCATCCAATACCTCAGTTGCTAAGCAGTATTACCAAGAGAGCAGTCTGGAATTGATGTATAACGACAAGTGAGAAGTCAAGGTTGAGTATTCACAGCATAGATGAAAATGGCGCAATGCCCACCTATGTGATGACCAATAATATACGTATGTGGCTTTCAAGCTTTGAAGTTGGTTGGTGGTACGGATCTATACCGAAAATCTGGAAGTCCGTCCGACCTTGTAGAGCCCATCCTGTGGGACGCCTCGAGATCGAGACACGGTTGGATTATGATACTTTCTCTCTACATCCCGACGACCCTCGCGCGTAGTAATAAAAGGCGCAAACGTTACTCATATTGGTTTCCGTTTTACCCTATCCAAGAGCCTCAATGCGTATCATTCCAGTTACAGGGACAATGTTACCCCCCACGCCAATAGACAGCACACCGAATCGCTGGTTGCTCAGATGGGTATGGAGGGAGCATGTCAGGCAAATGACGAAGAGGAAGTAGTATTTCGTCACCACTTTGGGAAATCTCTCCTTTCCATCCAGACATGCGTCAATCGACGGGCGCCCCAGCATGAAGGAAAGGGGGTGGGATGGGAAGTACACGTGTTGTATCCCGACTTGGGAGCGCTCCCAATAGAACCGTCTACCCCCACACTGCAGCTCCTTCGACGGATGTTAGCATCCACCGGGCCTATGGGGATCGCGGGTTCCTGCGCAGATGACCACTCATCGAGCCAGTCCCGGCGTAGTGCCCCCTACTCCAGACCTGCCGCGCCGTGATCGATGACATGGCTGATAAGGTAGGGCAGGATTCTAGGCTGAGAAATAGATTCCCATCTGTTTGGACGGGCCGCATATTATGTCAGATTCTACTGCCTCTAGGTCCTATCGGGTCAGGTAGGATGACCACGGTGTTGCTTAGTATTGAGTACGCCCACGTTATTAATAAACCGCGGAGGAACTGCATGTTTGTACAGGTTACTATGTAGAGGAGAACCATTATTAATAGTAGTCGAGGCAATTTAGATGACCAGATGGCCGGATAGCCGGGTCGTCCCGTCGAGATCTAACTCTACGGGATAAATTTCGACCCTCGCAGGTTTGCGCGAAATCCGTTACTGATTCGTCACCGGCTGACCGGGCACCCGTCTGGTTTCCCAAGAGGGCAACAAATGTCCCCGTAGTTCCATAAGGAGTTGGAGAAACAAACATCCATAGCAATAAATTACCCTGTGCGATGACAGTACCATAAAGTCATCTTGACAATTACCATCTCTGGAAGCCTAAATCGAAGTTCTGCATATGCAATGCTCCCTTTTGTAGTTAAGGTCTACTACTACTTTACTACTACGGCGTCTAGTAGAATGATTGAGTTGTCAGGGTCACGTTCGTCAGACACGCATCAGCAGAAGCATTTTGCGTGCGTAGTAGTAGGCCGTCCACATGTCGATCGCTGAGAGGTCCAAATTTGCCGGGTTCTGATTTGGAGCTATGTTGCCATAGGCTGATGCAAGGCTGAGTCGTCCCGAGGAAGCCTTATTTCGCCCATTGTTCCTAATTTGTGCTGTGCCATCGCTATTTCGACCCTGTCTTCGTCTTGATTTGACTTCAATCGTTTCTAGGCAAGGTAACCAAACTGTTTATTGGAGGAGTGCCCTGGTTATATTGCTTTCCTAGACGAAAAGGGATTCGGTGCGTCATCCCATGGTTTGCAGTTATTACAAATTGGTTCTCTTCCAAAGGATGCCTGAGTGCTGTCATTTCTGAAATACCGCAATAGACCGCTGTTTGTTCGCTAAAGTAAGCCGCTAGATCCCTAAGATCCTGCTCAGCTCGGTTGAGGAGGAAGTCCAGGATGGGGATACATGTAAAGCTGGGTACCTAGGCATGCAAGACATGCGACATTTGCCCAGAAAGCCCCAGAAGCCCTGGAAGGCACAGAAAGGGGAATCCAGGCAAGTGGATCGCTAGCGAGTCGGACTAAAGTAGCTGTGGAGCAAAATGTCCGTTAAAACAACTTGCGGTCAAAACGGCAGATACTTTGCTTGAACTTCCGAAGCCGTTGCCGCGGAGTTTTCTTTCTGGTAGCTTCAAGTATCTGCTGTCAGATTTGTAAGTACCTACCCTAGCGACTTGTGTTCCTCGATGCTTCCAAACCCCTCGCCCGAAGCTTCCACAGTCCCGTTATTACCGCGCTGTTCCTGACATCCATAGATTGCTCCGTTTCTTAAAATGGTTTACGACAAGGTTTACGTAGCTTTTTTTATTACCTGCAATTCTACTGTTCCAAGGCTAGTTCACTTACCAAACTACATAGTACGAAGAGAAGAGCGTTGAATATTGAATTGCTTCGTAGATAGTATAAGATGATGAATCTCTTATGTATTTTGTACACAACTGCATGTCTCTGCTGTGTATGCATTATGCAAGGTTCGAAGGCTTAATCATAGATCTCTGAGTAGATGTAGACCTTGTACTCTATAGTATTATACTAGGGCTTGTGATGTACACGTGTAAGTGGCAGGATTGTATCTTTTATTAATGAGTATGTACACGTATTCTGCTCAAATACTTTTATCCATTCGTGTCACCGCTCTCACGTTAGATCCCTTCCAATGGATGGTAAGGCGAGCAAAAGTCCCACTTGAGATATATAGAATTCTGGGGAGCAGGCTGACGATAGATTGCCTTTGTACGGAGCTGGTTTAGCTTCAGGGCAAGAATAGCAGTCTCTGAAAGCCCTCTTTTCTTCGGTACACATACCGACTGACCTGCTATCTAATATCTAATAACCTGAGCCATTTAAATTCTACGAAGCTAACGCTTGTCTCGGCTGTTACATATCACCTAGGTAGACTTTCAATTCAGTCTGGGACGACTAGATAATTACCCTTGTCATATTCCTGGGGGGAGAATAGACAAAATATGAAGTTACCAATTAGTACTTCAAAGAGGTATGGATATTGGCCTGTTCACATGTACACATTGTAATTGTCCAGTCGCTGCTCAACAAATGATAATAGAGACAGTACGGAATAATGAACGTTTCTTGACAGTATTAACTCTTACTACGTTGTCAACTCTTTTCATGGAAAGTTCTGTTTTTCTTTTCCTTTGATTTCGTTAGCTGGCTCCGCAACGGCTCTTCTTCAAATCGTTCTCTCTGCGCACACGGTAGGCAAACATTAATGGATATGGTCCAGCTGTCTGGTGGCTGAAGAATCAAGTTGAAAGGTTGGTGATTGGTCGCCTCTGCTCTATCCTGACTATATACGGTCCTCACTATTTGCCACAATATTCATAATTACGGCCTTGGATATTTGACATCCATGATTAAGTAATATTGTGAACCTGAATCTGATTGGACTCAACGTCGAAAGTAGACACTTTCAAAGTTCCACGTTGGACACGAACCCCTGTAACGGAGTATCTTCGTACCTTCCCACCAGGCTGTAACATTCAATGTTCAAGTGTTCGTATGCATGGATCAATCGATATACATGGTACCTAGCACCCACCGTAAAAGATACCTAAGTACATGGAAGGATACATCGAATGTACAATACATCATTACGGCTTGATTTCCATATTCGAAAATCAGAACAGAGAGGACTTGACTGCCCGTGTTTTTCTCTTCAACAAATCAACCTCTTCTCATTCAACGCCTCAATTCTCCATAATCCCTTAATTATTTTCCGAAGTGATTTTCGGCTGGGCCTTCCTGATATCTACTACGGTTACTACCTATACTCACTTACTATACTCCTCACTCAATCAAATACTTACCACGGCCCATTCCTGCAGACTGACTGCAGTACACCTTGAGCCAACCCGCAACTCTCCACATTATTGTGTCATTCAGGCGTCTTGGTTTCCCGCGTCCAATCCCGCGTTTGCAGGCTTCTGTATTCCGACGATACCACAGACCACACAAACAACACGTCCCTAGCCTCCATTCGTCAATGCCTGCAGCACATATCTAACTGGTAGACTGGGGGATTGATCACACGAGATATACCGGCTTACGTGAAAGGGAGAGAGCGTGCACTGTGGGGGAGACGCACAGTAGGGGTCATAGGCGGCTGTACTACTTCGAGCTGATCCAGTCTGGAAGCACGTCGCATGCGAACATACTGCCACATCACGATGATCAACCTCTATCCAAGTACACCAGCCATCCTTCCGAGCTAATCTCCATTTCTGGACTTTCGTGGCATGAACCCCGTAGACGTGGCTCCATTATTTGCGCCGACTCCGACTCCGATCTAGCCAGTCAAGCAACATGGCTAACAATCCTGTCGCCATGGACGCCAGCCTGTCCAGCCTGAACTCTGCAGACAACGACACATCTGCAACCTCCAGCGCACATATCGATTCTCAAACGTCCAAGTGGACTTCCACCTCCACCTCACTAACAGCTTCGCCCGTACAATCGAGAGATCCATCACCTACGCGTCCTACTGCAAAGACGGGAAGGACTAGTCGTGCTTCCACATCCTCAACCAGGTCGCGCAAGAATAGCCTTCAAGATCCTAGCCCGTCAAGGATCCGATCTAGCATTCCTACACCTTCTACGACTCCACGACAACAACTTTCTTCGGCAACGACACCTTCCCTCCCACCTCCATCAACATCCGAGCCTATACTGCGAGCCCCCGTACCGCAGAAGCCTTCCGTCTCGTCCGAGCTATCAAAGGATGCACCACGGTGGCCGGTATCTCCTAGGTTGAAATCGCCGCCACCTAACATCGGCCGACCGGCACTCGTGGGTTCGTCGCTACGTAAAAACGAACAAGAAGCACCCGTCATCAATGTTCAGCGAGCAACACCTTCGCTTCACGTGGAATCCGCTTCGCAGTCGACCTCCGACAACGAGGCGGAAGAGCTGCACCTACCATCTGGTATGAGGACTCCGGCTCGTGGGACAAGCAATGGCTCGTCAACTCTGGAGACAGTACAGGAGGTCAGCCAGCCAAACACTCCCCGGCCAGGTCTAGACGCTGCTATTGAGAAGCTCGCCGAGACGGCCGCAGCGCAATCCGCGCAAACTAAAGGTTCTGGAAGTACGATCAAGAAATCTAACTCTAGCCAGAATGCGACAAATAGCGAGAGCGGTAGTGAGGGTGGAAATGTAAGGGTAAACCCGAGGAGGACAAGCACTACCGGTCCTACGCCCTCCCTTCACAGCAGAAATTCGAGCTCGGCACTTAAATTTGGTGGCAAGGGGCCAACTTCGGCCGAGAGCTCGTCAAGAAACATGACAGTGGAGACGGAGCAGATCAACAACCTCCAAGGAATCTCACTAGCCACCAACACAAGAGGCCAGGGTGCAAATGGAAGTCTGAGAACCAAACCGAGTACGGAAACAATAAAGCCTAAGAAGGAGAAGAAGAAGCACACAAGAAAGACCACATCTGTTGCTTCCGGCAATGGTGAGCCATCCACTTCTTACCAGGACATCAAACTTCGGCATAGTTGCTCGATACACTCAATCCCACGTTGTCGTTCACCAATCAAGATACACGGTCAAGGATCGTATATCGATGACCCTTTCTCAACATTACAGTCTCGATACGGGCCTTCAAGTATAACAAGTATAACCTCTCATGTGTCCAATTTACTAACCAGAGGTCACCGTCCAGCGTCCTCAAAAGCAGATATCTTCGAGGCCAAAGTTGCCAGCGCGGTAGAGGAAGCTAACTCTTCAGACTCGGACGAAACCTTCGTGTATGATTCTAATCCGCCGGACGCGGGTGATCGCCCTCGCCGATATCACTCGCGCACACCCAGTGCCACCTCCATGGTCAGCCAAGTCGACCGGAATGGCATGCGTTCAATTACGGGCATTTTAGAAGGCGGCGGGCCTACACTCCCGGTCAAAAAGAACATGAAGTTCGTAAATAATACTTACACAAGCAGCGGAACAGACGGCCCTCAGGGTGAAGATGATGGGCGAGGTACTAGCCGGAGCAATATCGGCTCTGCGCGGGGCACCGGCCGCCACCATCATCATCCTGGGCGCTGGGGAAGTCGCACTAGCGTCAATAACCATCTATCGCTCTTTGATAATGAATCTCCTTTCCCTAATGCGACCAAACCGAAGTTCGGTGGCAACAACGCAAGGCAGCCGTCCAACCCGCCGAGTCCCAGATTCAATACAGGCCGAGGATGGGCATCTAGCAAACGACAGATGACATTACCTGGTGGTTATGATATGGATGATACGACGACAACCGGTGCTGACGATGAGAGAACGCCTCTTTTAATGGGTGGTACCACCAGGTCCATCAGATCCAATCGAAGTCGGCGGAACCCGCACTCCAGGAATATCGAGGCGCAAACATACCAGCGAACCCCCTCGTTTCTTAACCGCTTTGCGAGCTGTCTAGTTCTCACGATAATGTTACTAGTAGTTCTCTCAGGAGCCCTTGGTTTCATGTTCGCAACGTCCCAACCACTCACCGAAATCGAATTGGTTAAGATTGGCAACGTGCTGGCTAGTGAGCAGGAATTAATGATGGATATCACGGTGAAAGCGCATAATCCCAATGTGGTCGTCGTGATGATCGACACAGCCGACCTTGAAATATTTGCGAAATCTCCGCATGCCGGAACCGATTCGGAATGGTGGCGACATCCCAACCACGATGAATTTGGCATTTTGGATGACCCCAAGAACGACCCGCCTGTCGTGAAGTTACCTGGTGATAAAGATCCACCCTCCGAGGATACTTCTCCGAATATGCGTCTCGGAAATATTGTCGTATTCGACAGCCCCTTGACTTATGAGGGCTCGTTCTTCCAATCGGGTATTTCAACATCTACCGGCTCGCTACGTTTAACTCGGCCTGGTAACGGCACCGACAGTGGATCCGAGCGATGGGAACGCATCATTGCGGACGAATTCACACTGATCGTCAAGGGAGTGCTAAAATATACATTGCCTCTTAGCCAGAAGGTTCGAAACGTGGCGATCTCGGGTAAGACAATAGTCAAACCAAATTCCGCCAACAACCCGTCCCTACGGCCTAACGAGACCGAAATTGCGATACAATAGTATCCACGACATGGGCCACTCCAGCCCACAACCCATCAACTTCCATTTGTACTTTTTACATGATTCTGTATATCGAGCGGGTATGACATGGCATTGCGGGAGCTCCAGGCGTTGAACATCTTCATCTGAACCATGACATACGACAGGGCAAAGTCCCAAATCCTGGGTTGCAGATCAGCTATCTACTCCCATGGTACTGTCTGGTACATTGATTTTTCCGAAGTTTTCTACAAAAGAATGGTTCCTGAGACTTTCTCAACAACAACAGAAAGGGCATTACGGTAGCGAGGGTTACCGATTAAAATACACTGCATAGGATGGACATACAAAAGCATACCATACCCCAGATCGGGAAACCTCCGGTTGCGAGGTTTTTTTTCTCTTATGCCCCTTTCTGCACAAGGGAGGGCATATGGAAGGAGTCCTTTTTTTTACTTTACTATTATTGACGAATATGGGAATTAGACGGAGGGCGGCGACTACTTTTACAGATACCCGGCCCGCATAGTACTTGTAATGAATGGCTAATGATCATCAGAAAACTTCATAAGAAAATATATAATTTTATGAAAGATTGTCTAATCTGCAACTAGTGGACTATGTACTTGAGACCTTAGCCCTGGAATCCCATTATGAATGAAATCCTCGTGAACCATAGATAGTCGAACTGTATTTCGAGGATAGTGGGCCGCCTATCCAGTCGTCATCTCCTGATGTCGTTAGGGAGATTGCTAGGGAACATCTACTCGCGAGCTTTGCCCCCCTCTCCGGATACCGTTCGCTCGTGCAAGGACGTCTAATACAAATGAACTATGATGGAGGCTGCCGAGTCCCAGTAGCCGGTCGCCGCCTTCCATCGACGACCTCCTGGGCGACTTGGACGGCGTCTATCGGAGCGAAACCCAGCGGCTCGTTCGAGAATGTCTGGGATCCATATCGAATGTCAGTAGGTGAACTCTTCGTGTTTCTTGTTCTAGCCAAACCCAGGAACGGAGTGATCGGTTTACGTACTATGGAAGCAAGATAATGTTAGTATTGGGATATGGTAATGAACGTATGGGAATCCATTCTATGTATGGTGTGGCACGTACCGTCTTCGTACCAATACGCCTTCCGCAGGCATCGGCCTTGACCTTTACACCATTCTCCACCTCTGTATATAGAGAAGAGAATCGTGTTGGTTAGCGACATTCAGTTCTAGAGTCTAGAGTGGATGTCCGGAAAGGGTTGGGATAGGAAACAGGATCCGCGACTTACCGGGAAACCACCTGCTCTATATCGTAGTTCTCCGCTGCGTGGTCCTGGACGGCCTGGCTTGCCCAGATGGACATACAGATGATCTATCAAGTTCTTCACGTCAGTTCTACGGGAAAGGAATGGATATATGAATGAATTTCTGATGAGATGTGTTGTCTTACACACTGAGCTTCCGGCTTGGTGAAACTCCATTCTCTTGGCCTTAACTTGTGTAGGTTAGATGTTGACTCGATGTCTAGACTGTTCCTCTTCTCCATCTCGTGTCGCTTAGAGAATTCGTGCCCGGCTGCGAGAGACAGCAGAGTGCTTAAGAGAAAGATTGGGAAAATTGGGAACTGCATCGTCTAGTGTATAATGGAGCGAAATACGATATCTTTTTCCGGTTCGGACTGTGTTCCATGTAAGAGCCCTGTGTAGTAGTAGCCCTTAGTTATGGGCTTTTGTATCCTTTTATAGCTGTCTAATATTCTATAACTGTATGGAGATATAAGCCTAAGCCTATTCACTTCATAGGAAGGGCAGGAAGAAAGCTAACAGTCCATTCTCAAGGCAAGTCATTGCTGATATGAGTAGAGCCATCCTCGGTTTAGGAATCAGGAATCGTGATACATCATTCCATCCACAACAGTGACCTTCAAGAACGAGATATACCTGCCGTCTACTATCTTTTATAGATCCATATCTCTATTCAGACTATATGTTTCTAGTCGCGGATCCTTCTTTAAATCCTTTTCGTTCCTTTTTGCGGGCGCTTTATATCATTGAGAACATACACTACCGGAAGGAATATAGATTCGCCTTTTCAAGTACCCATACCAAGACTTATATAATCTAAGTAGGAATCATGATGTACACCGAGTGAAGTTTAGAGTAAGTGAGTATGCGATTTTCGTCGAGATTATGTTCCTCGTCTAGATTCTATAATCAGAGAATAAGTTGGAATTAATTTGCTCCTAGGAGAAGGGAGTCTGGTAGAACCGAATATTCAAGTAGCCATACCAATCTCGAACGTTCATAACACTGGTTAAAGTAACGATACAGTTCCAAATGAACACTGTGATTGGAGTGTCTAACTGTAGATTCTCATGATGCCCATGGATGCTTGATATTTAGAAAAGCTGCTTAACTTCAACCTTGGAAAAAGAGAAAACTACCTATTGGATGAGTAATGGTGGGCTAGGTAGACGTCTTCATGCGAGGCGGATGCGGTCCCGAGGAGAGGGACCATATTATTTCTTCAAGACCCTATAGGCGGATCCCATCCTCATGTGCGTGCCGCTATTCCCCTTCTGCAACAATACCCCTGTCCTTTCTGACTTAACGGGATCGTCATTATGTTTCACAGCATGATAATTCTGTATTAACAATCATTTCCCATCGTCGAAATAGCGTGCTAGCTTATTGTCGATGAGACGAATGCTGTATTGTTTTGAGGCAACACACCCTGTCCCTGACCCCTGACCGACACAATTTAGTGTAGGACTTCAAAACCGCATAGTGCTAGCCCTGTAGGGCTACCTCGCATGAAAGCTATATCCTAGCCGCTGGCGCTTGCGGGGGCTTCGCCACGAAAGCGCATGCCCGTTAACCTACCCTAGGCCGCACAGGCGCGAATAGTCACATCGCGCGCTTCTAGTTGCTGGTTTAGCTACCTACCAGCCGCCCAGCTGAAGGGATGCCTCACCGGGGAGAAGAGAATAAATCATGTCCGATAACACCGCCTCTTCTCCGTTCGGAGTCGTACCATTATTTGGTAACTTATTGAAGAGGCTGAAATTGGTCAGTCTCCTTCGCGAGCTCTATACCTAACTTTCTATTCATCGAGGCTGGCTTGTGAAGTGCTTCCCAGTTGCATTTTTATTACATTTCGTCTACCTAGCATAACAGCCGAACTGTTACTTCTATACAACATATTTGTATATTGATATAAGAATATATCTGATACTAATTCCTCCTAACCACCCAGCCCTTCTTTAAAATGGACACACCGTCCGGGATGGACACATCCAACCTGGTCGCAGCATGGCTCTCCTTCGCCGTGACAACCGTGGGTCTCGGCGGGCTGATCTCGCAAGCGAGCGCCATCAACGACCAGCTGGACCCGTTCCACGCGAACCGCACGGCGGAGTACCTAGGCGTGTGGTTCCAGCGGCAACAGCGCTTCCCCTGGTGGAAGATCACGAAGCCCCCGCCGCTGGGCCCCGTCATCGCCGCACGCATGGCGGATGGCTTCTGCGGCGTCAACGTCATCCACGTAACCCGCATCCCCGTCGCGCCGCCGGGCAAGGCCGGCTGGTCGACCATCCTGGCCATGTTCAACCACGAGGTCCCGATGCTACCCGGCCCGAAGGATGGCGCTGCGGCTGAGAAGGCGGACTCCGCGTCTGAGGAGGAGGGGGATTCGATTGGAGGCGGCAGTGGACGCGAGAGCGCCGACGATGTGGCGCGGAGCGCGAGCTGGAGCCGTGTCGACCGTAAGGCGCTGAAGCGCCACCAGTCGCATGCGTGTATCGTCATCTCCCGGACAACGCTTATCACCATGCTGGCTGTGACGAATGGCCGTCCGGTCTTCCAGTACAGCGATGCGTGCGGTTTCCGAGCTGGCTATGCGTCGTATTGTGGGCAATGGTGTATGTTACTCCTGGCCTGTTTGCTTCTTACCTATCTAGTTTCAAGGAAACTAATTATTGTTTAGACATCACGTGGCCCATCGGCCAAGAAGCCATCGTCAAATTCGCCGCCCACGACTCCATCGGGCAGACGGAGGTCCTCCCGCGGAGCTTCGCGCTGCGCGTCGACCGATGCGGGCAGATCGTCTCCGGCGTTGTATCGTCGCCGACCTCCGACTTCGCCGTCGCCTTCTGTGGGCGCAAGGCCACGGGCACCTACCGGCTGGAGCACGCGATCAAGGGGTTCCAGGGCGCGCACAGCGGGCGCCACTTGTACAACATGATGGGGGGCAAAGCCTTCGAGGTCGACTTCCTGCACGCGCGCGCTGTCGTCGCTGCGCCGTCTACGCTCTCCGCCTTCCCCTCCTCCTCAGACACTGAATCCGTAGACCCATCAAATGAAGACGGCGTCCTAGTATTGGAACTCCCAAATAAAGACGACAAAAAACTCACCGTGAAATTCCTCATTCCACCCGCGGAAGAAGCCGTGCTAAAGCACGCCCTCGACGTCCTCCCCTGGACCTCGCTATCGTGGAGCGCGCACCGGGGTCTTCGAGACATACTCCTCGCGTACGGAAAACCCGTGATGGACTTCTACCGGGCGCAACTCGCCGACCTCCTCCGTAAAACCGTCGAAACGCGCCCGGACGTCCTGCGCGCTCGCGGCTGGGACGCGGCGTTCGTGCGCAATAATATGGCGCACATGGCGGCGTCGGCGGTGCTGGCGGGGCAGGGGAATTCCGGGGACTCGGTGCGCGTGGTGACGGACATCGCGGCTGTGTATGTGGGCGGCTGGGAGGTGGCGCGGTTGGATGAGGTGAGGTTTTGGAGGCGCGAGGATGTGCGGCGGGATGCTGTGGGGGATATGCCTCCGGAGTTGGATGCG